>CM028133.1:131320000-132626250 GCA_016271365.2 Neoceratodus forsteri
TATTTTGTCATTTACCATTTATATCACTTCAGGAGCTAATAAGGCCATATTCTGGGTCATTAAAAGTTTTCAAAAATTTAGAAAAAAAATGTAGACATCCAGTAAGTAGCAGCAGTTACACAGAAACATTCAAACATTGAAAGTGATGGCAGAAGGGAACTGCAAGGTCCATCTAGTCTGCCCAAGAACCTACTTGATGCTCTCCCCCCTTCCCTCTTTGCCTTTCTGAATGCTACTTTTTTGTCTATCCCAAGCATTCTTAAACTCACTTACCATTTTGGCTCCCACTACCTCCTTGGGTAGGCTATTCCATGGGTGCTGGACCCATGGAAAAGCCTACCAAGGAGGTAGTGAAACAAAAATAATGAAATGCTTGGGATAAACATAAAGGTTCCATATGATAACAATGATCATGGAATAGCGATCGCTGTTTGGATGAGTGTACACTGCCAAATATGAGTTATGGCAATGTACACTCATGGTGAACTGCAAGAGGGCACCTGGTCTCTATGTTATGTGGGTGCTGTGCCCCCACACCCCTCATGGAAAGCTTTGCCCCCCACACTCCCCTACGAAAGGATTCTCAACTCAAGAGGGGTCATGTCAAGGGGGTGTGTAAAACTGAAAAGAACATAAACTTGAGCTGACGCAACATGAGATCATCCCAGAACCAAACCTTTCACCCTCCCAACCCCAGCCCCTGCCACATACCCATCACACCACATGGCCAGCTCAGCAGCCCACCACCACACTACACCCCACAAATCCTCCCTCCCCTTATGCCCATCACACGGATTGGTTCCTCCACCCTGCACACATGTATACAGTACATAGTGACATCCTGTTGCTATATTCACCTGCTCCTTCTTATCTGGTTGCTATCCTGCCTGGTAGCCCTGTACACAGGCACTGCGATTAAGTCACCCTTTTTGAAAGCACTCAGTCTCGGTTGCCTTGCACACAGGATACCCATAAAGGTAGTGTATGGAAAGGCAAAGAAGATGGGGAATAGCACCAGGTAAGTTCTTGGACAGATTAGATGGACCTCGCAGTTCCCTTCTGTTGTCACTTTCTATGTTTTCTATATAACTGCTGCTTCTTATTGGACAGCTACATTTTTTCAAGATATTTAGAAACTTTTATCCCCCACCAGATAATTGCCTTATTATCTCCTGAACTGATGTAAATGGTAAATGACTGAATAATAAACAGCTGACAATCTGTCATATATGTACTGTACTGTGAAATTCAGCTTAATAGAATGTAAGATAACAATCTTTGTCAAAGTACTCCACACGATATGGAATTCGTCTGTTCTCAATTTTCACAATATGGTAGCAAAGGCAGTATTTTAATTTCAATTATCCATTACAGCTGGGCAAAATTAGCAAATTCTGAATTTGCAGAATTTTCATTACATTCCATGAAACTTCGTGAAGGTTTTTGGAATTTTACTAAATTTGTTAATTGGCTAAACCACTGTCTGTGTTGCAGATAGATGTCTAAATTGACATGTGTATTGTCTGGTATAGGCCCAAAAAGCATGCCAGGTTTCATAACATGTGAGTGACAGGTGGAGAAGTTATAGGGGCTCAAAGTCTAGCAATTTAATATTCATGTGAACATTTCTGAATATATTTCTATACTTACAGCTAAGCCACCTTTGGAGTTAGATAATTGAAAATTTAGATGCATACTTTCTTGGAAGAGTCATATAAACTTCTAAACAGAGAAGTACTGATCATGTAAATTGTACGTTTTAGCCATGACCTGTCTACCAATGTGACATCCCTGGCTTGATTTCTAAGCCAGTCATCAACATGGCAGTATGATGCTCTGATGCTGGGTTGTGATGGTTACCTTAATGCCTAATATTTAGGGTCAATTAACCTACCAACATTGGTGATTTTCTGTTCTGTAGCTTCAAACTTACAGGGGCTTAAAATTCAGCAGTTTACATAATTACAGAATATAATTTTAAAAATTCTAAAAGTGTGGAGGCTTATAACTCAGTCACCTTTAAGACTAGAGATCTGGAACTTGGCACTCATACTGTATGTATGGTCTTTGGTAAAGTTAGTATGCAAAATATGGTGCAATTTGGACAAACATATTTAGTTTACATAGTTGTTAATTGTCATTTTAAAATTGTTTAAGATTTGTAGGCTTTCAACTTAGTCATCTTTTAGGATAGAGATATTAGTCATAGTAAACTTCTGTATGGGCAGTGGCCAAGTCACCATACCAAATGTGATGCACGTTGGACAAATACTTGTTAAATCAAAGAGAAATATTTGAAATAGCAATTGTTAGCAAACTTTCAAAAACATTTCAGGGAATTTCATGAAATTTCATGGAAGCAAAATCATCATTTCACCAGAATTCCACTTCTGGAAGTAAAATCTTGTCGAGCCCTATTACCCTCTCAACTGTCTTACACCCACAAGAAATGAATAGTACACACATTTTTATTTTTATTTTTATTTTCTATGATTCTTAGATGAGGATTTCTACTCTGTACACTAGAAATCATATACAGCATATTACTGTATCACTCTTCTCATTTTATTAATTCTCTTGTTTTTCCTTCAAAGTATCATCTTCATGATCTTAAAGTATGTATTTTAGATTAAAACATGTTAACTTTTTTAAATATTGCCTTAATTTCTGTACCTACAGAATTGTATTGCATGCCCCTTTAGCTATATAATGAATTGCTCCTCCATTGTAAAGAAAAAAAAAAGGTGAGGTTAGAGCAAATATCAGTACAATTATTTAATGAGTATATTTTTTCTTTATAGAGATTAGGCAACAAAAAGTAAATATTTTGTGCATAGGTTTGTATTTTATTTTCCAATGTTTTATTTGAACATGACTATGGAACTGAGATGCAGTATCTCATTTTCAGTGTTGGGTCTGTTTTCACCCAATATTAAAGATGAAAGAACTGAAGAATGGAAAGGTTATGTATGTTACTCAAAGCTGTGCAGTTAATCAGGGACCAGGGACTGATTCCTATTTGGGATTTCATTGTTTTCATTTTTTTTTTCACCAGGAAGTGAACTGGGCACATCCCTTTTTCAATCAATCCTGACAGTAAATAACAATACTAGACAATACAATAAACAACATGTGAGATTAAACAATATCAATGAAAATTGGATATCCTGTGTCACAATTCATTGCTATAACCACTGAATCATATCCCCTACCCAAATGTGTAAAAACTCCCTCAGATGTGAAAGAGGCTCCTTCACTTTCCCTTTTTATGTCCAGTTTAAAAAACCTGCTTATTTCTATTGAGTTTGGGGCCTAGAACTACTACATACATTTTAATGAAAAAAAAAACATATTATTCTATGTATGGTAAGTCACACAGTGCCCTGGGATCGGGCACCACATAAATTAAACTGCCATGCCTTGCCTTGCAATAACTAGTAGGGGTGTGTGTGTGTATGTAATCTGAAATCATTCTGCCTACAGTATCCTTACTTTCAATTGAAACAGCTTTATATTTTATGTAACAGTCTTCTTAACGTAGACAATGTACAGGTACCTAGTTGTTAACAGTGTCAAATGTTTACTAAAATAATCATTTCCAGTTATTTCAATAACATGTGATTGGTAATTATGAATTAATAGATTTAAAAATGCCTGTTATTCCTAAAACAGAGTAGCATAATCAGTATGACTCATTGGCAGGATCACTGGAAAAATGCAGAAAAAAATTCTCAAAAATGCAGTTTTTTTGAAGAACTTGTTGCCAAAACTGTATTTACATGCCAAGTACTACACACTATATTGTTTATTCTTTTCTGAAGCACATATTGGCCAATTTAAATTGTTAAATATGAAAAGCCTGTTGTATATGCTTACAACTTGAAATGTTTGTGTTGTTGAAATGTGTCAATATATAGCATATCTTCTAAAATCTAAAAATATCAACCTCATGCACTGTTTACCTTATTGGACTTTATTTAGTGATCCACAGCTCATCAGTGTTAAGTAAATTCAGAAGCAATATATTTCATAATTGCCTAGTTTTAAAATGTTTATCACAAATAAATACAAATGCAGTACATTGATTCACTGCATCATACAGTAGTTTATAATGTGCTTTTGTTTTACTGTGCCTAAAATTATTTTTGACTATTTTTAAGAAAAATATACTATTTAAATATATTTCAACTTCAGTTATATCTCCACTTGCATACTGTGTGACTCTGGGTAAGTCATGTAACCTCCCACTTGCATACTGTGTGCCACTGAGTAAGTCACTTAACCTCCTTAGTGCTCCCGGGTTACCCTTGAAAACAGGCATGTGTGCCTAGTGGGCCTTACCTAATTACCATACAATAATAAATAAACAAACAAACAAATGAGAAAGTCACTTTTAACAGATTTTTAGTCAAATGTGTCCTTACATTTCTTTACATGTGAACACGTACATGATAGATTGTCAAGAAAGGACCCACTATCTAACTCCCTCAGAGACACATTCAAGTTTAGAATCAGCAGCACCATCTGAAATCCTTAGTTGCTCACATCAAGATCCTTTCTGAATGGATTGTACACAAGGAAAAACCTGCCCTTCCACTTGCAAAATGTTGTGTTATTAGCACTCCATTTAAGTAATTGGCACAATTTATACCATTATTGCCACTCATTGATAAGTCCCTGTGACAACATATATAGGCTGATTCAACATTTTATGCATGCATGCTTAGCCAGAGGGTTTTGCATCCATACTAGGCAGTGAATCTGATGAAAGGAGCATCACACAGAAACCCTTAGGAAACCCCTTCCCACTTTATATTGTATTGTTTTGACCAGAGCTACATCTGCATGTTACATTATCACTATAACTATCAGTCTATTTGAATATTTCTTTGAAAATTGCAATATTTTTACACAAATTAGGAAAAATCCACTGATTACAAAAAATTGCAGAAATATTTTGGGGAACGGTGAAAATTGTGAGTTTTGCAATAAAATTGTAGATGCAATTTTCTAGTATCGCTGCTCATGGGTTAAATAAAATATCAAGTTGCAATTTATAAACATGATATTAAATATGTATTGAATTCTCAAGGAATTTGGGACTGTGTGTAGGAAAAATGCATTAATTCAGTATTACTTACGTTTTACACAAGGTTGGTTCTGGTGGTTCCATGAATTTTTCTTCAGTGGGAACATAGTTTAAATGAAGTGAAAGTACTGCACCAATACTTATATCTCCATCTCTAGAGAATGGGACTTCTTTTGGCCTCCACAGACCACACCCTGGTTGTGCACTCTGGTACGTAGCATTGGTGAATATCAGCAGCAGCACACTCGGATACCACTTCAGTTTAAAATAAGATACCATCTTGTGAGGAAGAAGATTATTTTCCTACCTTCTATCAGGACAGGAGACATTTCAGCAGAATTGATAAAATCTCCACTGCACCATCTTCTGTAACATAATGATCAATATCACAACTTAAAACATTTCAATAATTCTTTTACATTTGTTATTCACTGATGACACATTTATGATGTCAGTGGTTTTTTGCTCTATAAATAATCTGTCAGGCTACTGAATTAAACCAATTTATTGGTAACAAATGTGAAATAGTGCTGTTGTAACCATTTTTTATATATCTTTTAAGGGAGTTGTACTCTAGTTGTACACCACAATTAATTATCTATTAATATGTATTAAGCTAATGGTTAAAGGTGAGGTTGAAGAGATCTGCATCTGGAATCCTGAAGCAGTTACAGACCATGAAAAGGAGCTGGTTTACCAAGTAATGCCAGGCTATTTTATACATGTACTGTATGTGTGATCAGTGCTCATGGTGGCTATAGCACAATAATTAAGCAAAGTGTAATCTTTATTCCTACTCATCCTTACATAATACACAGAATAACAGTGTCAGGTGTAATCAATGGGTAGAAAACCACCAAGTGTGTTAATTCGCATGCAAACTAATAATGGGCAACCATTCTTTAATGAGAGGCTTGAAAATATAGTTCATGAAAAGTTATGTTTTGAACTGATAAGTGTCATCAGACTTACCTGTCTGAGCAGGGAGGAACCCTTTATACAAACACTCTCTCTTGTGTGGAAAAATAATGTTTGTCTCCAAATTAAGTTTTATGAACTTATAAAAACATTTCTAGGGCACATTCTGTGTGTCTCCAATGGACATTATTTTTAAATGTTCCTTAAACATGTTTGGTAAAATATTATGTAAGTTTAAAAAAAATAAAATGGTGAGTAGGAGCAAGCACAAACACATTTCATTTCATTGATTTTTAACCAGTAGGTGGACTGTGACAATTCTGTTTTTCAGACATGGCTGACATTAAGAGATACAGACAATATGTAACATTCAACACGTATACCAACTACAAGAATATAATCTTATAATATGAATGGTCCACATTTCAAACAGTTTAGAATGTATTGCAATTCTAGACTTATAAACAGTAAGGTAGCATCTTTCAAGAGTTCTGGCTGTATTCTCCATAATTAAAAAACATACATTTTTTGATAGAGCTGTAAAAAAAAAAGAAGCTGGTATTATCAATAAACATACAGTACCATGATTTTGTTTGCAAGAAAATGTGTACTGTCAAATCCCAGGATGACAACACACTGGTAAGCCTATACAGTTGATATAATTGATATAACCATGGGGAAAAAGAACACTGCTTCAGTTAATGATTGGTCAAGGTAATCATTAAAAATGATATGCAAGAATGGTCACAGTAACAACATCACCAGTTATGATAACAAGTGAAGAGAACATGACTGAATAAATATTGTGTATAATAAGTCACACAAATACTTTGTCTTCTACAGCTAACTAGTCTGATAACTTTTTTGTATAAAGAAGAAACTAAGACAAGGAGAGACAGTGTTCCTTAAAAGAAAACATTATATGAAAACATCTGAAAAGCCTTGGATCTCGTAAAACAACTGCTTAAAAAGCAACATCTTGACATCTTGAACACCAGACAGATTGATTACTTGCTATAAAAGGAAATTATTGAAAAAAAACAGAGGGAAACAATAATTTATTTATTTATTTAAAATGATAACTGGAGAGGCACACTTAGCTGAAACTCATTTTAGGTGAGATCTGGGGAAGTGGAAGGGAGAAGCACAATGACAAACAAAATACAGACAGACAGGAGATTTGGTTACAATGAGGATGACATAAAGATCATACACTGAGTGCAGTACAGACAAAATGGCAAAACATTGCATGTGGAGTACAAATTAATTAGCATACAAATCATCTGTGTAAACTTGGCAAACTAAAAGTGCATGGTGCCAGAATGAAGGTAGGCTGAGCTGGTGCTGAAAGTGAGAGTCAAGACAGGTTGATAAATTCCAATGAGGTTGCTGGAACTATGACGTTAATGGGGAAGGGAGAGGTAGAGTTGGTCAAATACCACTCAAGGGTAATGAAGGATTTAGGAAAAGGATTGTCAGGATAGCCTAGATGTTAGAGTAATGAGCTATGAATGAGCTTGGTAGATACAGCAGACAGACCTGGATTTGATTCCTACAACCTCCATGTGCATACCGTGTGACTCTGAGCAAGTCACTTAACCTCCTCATTGTTTCTGGGTCTCCCCTGAAAACAGGTACCTGTGCCTAATGGGCCTTACCTGATTATCAAAGAATAAAAAAATAAATAAATAAAAATCACATTACTGTATTTCACCGAGAGAGGGCAAAACATTTTAGAGTTATTTTATGATCTTCGGTGGAGAGTTCTATTTAAATTTCAACCATCAGACAGATCTACTTTTGGCTCAACTACTGGGGTATTGAGATCCTGATGTTGGGTCACAATTGGGCCATTGCACACATTGATTTGTGCTCAAAGTGTAATACCTGGCTTCCTCTCTGCAAATTTGATTCATAGGAAACTACTGATCCAGATACTAAAAGCTGATTACAGCCTGAAACTTGCCCTTCCTAAGGCCTACTTTTATTCCAAGCATTCAATATTAGTTGCCCCTCTGACATGATGATGGCCCACATATGCTGATGGTCCATCTGCCTACCCTAGAACCCAAGATACTGAATATTATTTAAATGTCTAGTGAACACCCATCTTCTCTTCCCAATCCTTACTGATGCCCTGATGTTCAGTGGAATTGTTTCCCACTCCCAAACAGATGCTGACACACTTGAATGCTGCAGAGTGTCTAATTTTTCCCTGCCAGCCTCTCTTAATGATGCCACTATCTTATAAAGCTGTATGTGTGAATGGACAAGGTTGCATGTAAGTGCCATACTTGGGTTGGCATCAATGCAGGCCTTATACATTTAGTTTGACTTTGAGAATTCAGACAAGCCATATCAGCTCTCAATGTAATAATTGCAGTAACTGATAAGTAATATTCATGGCTGATCTCAAGGCTTATAACTCTGTAGTCTCGGCTTCACCTCCATGTCAGTTACTGTTGTCTCACTGTCCCCATAAATTTTCAAATTATACAATCATAACCCTTGTTAAAAAATGCATTAAAGACCAGCCTGGTGCACTGAGGGCTGAGGCACTCGATGCCTTACCTTGTGCTAAGCTGCTGATCCAAGTTCAGGAGTGAGCATGGGCCACTGGGGGTTGGCAGGGGAGGAGAAAGATTAAGCATCTGAGGGGCTGCTCTTCTTCTCTTGGGAGGGGGAGTACCAGCAGTCAGCATTCCACTGGCTCATGTTGGTGGCTGGGGGGCATTGCACTGATGCTGCAGTAAGAGGAGAAGATTGGGCAGATGGAGCACGTGCGGATGTGTGCATGCTGTCTCCACTGGTGTCATTGTACGCCTCACTTCCTAAGGGGAGAAAAGAGGAATAAAGTCCTGGCCACACAGCATGAATCTGTCCCTCACAGATGCCACCCCTGAGAAGGCACCTCCCAGACTTTATCCTTGTTGGGTGGGTTGAGATGATCCCCACCACCCTGCCATGAAGGGTAAGTCATGGGGGCTCAAGGGAGGGGGTCTGATCCTTTGTGATGGCACTGGGGGATAGTGGATAGGGTGAAGGAGGGCCAGTCAGGATAGGGAAGAAATACCAAGATAAAAAAATGCATCAAAAACAAAACAAAATGAAAATAAAAGTGGTGGATATAAATTATTTCATGTGACCAGGATAAGACTGGTGTATGGGGGCACTCCTGGACAAATCTCTAGAGAAGGGCCAAGGTGACACACTTATATCAGTATTCCACTTAAATGTTATGTGATGCACTAGCAATATATTTGCATCTTACATTTACTTGCAGTATCCAAAATACCTAATTTAAATAGAAAATAGATAAGAAATGCAAAATGTTCCGAGTTTAGAATGGTGGCCATGTACCCAACAGAAGGAGGCCCACTTGGAAATTTCCAGGTATCTTATTGGGCCAGTCAGTATCTGCTTTTAATCAAGCAATCCTGACAGCCCCAGAAGTAATTGGATGCCTCACCCAGCTTCTGATACAGCTATGAGTGGAATGACCTAGGTCTAGTTACCCCAACCCAAACATGGTAGCCAAATGTGTGGGACGAAACTTGATTTATTTTATACTTGCTCAAGAGTAAAACATAGTCCCAGTTATATGACCTTACATGAATCCCACAATGTTGTGAGTTACATTGGATAAAAAAGGTTTACAATTAACCATGGTATATCACTCAATAGAAAAGAACATTCAATTATTCATTCGGCATTTTATTTAAGCTACATAGACTTGAAAAGAAAAATTATTATATAAGCAAATAGCACCTAATCATGCAAGCAGAGAGGTAACCATCTGTACAAATTACTATAACCTTGATAGTAACAATCTTTGGTGGAGGGTCTGCTGAATCTGTCTCTATGCAGCCTGCTACAGTGTGTAAAAAGTTTGTAAAGCTATCCTTGAAAAACACATCAGTCAAAGTTGGTATGATGTGGTATATTGCAGGCAAGCTGCCTCTAGAGTGGATGAAACTTGGCTACAGGTAAAGTCAGGATAATAACGCTTCAACAGTCTTAGTAACAGTTATGTGCACAAATTCTCTGCCACTTTCAGCCTTCTGACCCCAGGTAACATTTATTCCCAGTCCCTTTCACTTGCCAATGATCAGTACATTACCAAGGCTTTTAGTTTTATGGAGAATTGTTTGGCAAGAGCTGACAGTCATAAGCAGAAATGTTGTGAAATTAAATTTTGCCAGTGAAATTGCCCAAAACTGGCATTTTTGCCATGTGAAACATTTTAAAAAATTCCATCATTCTGCAAATTTTTTTGCCGGGTGCTAAATTACGAAATTTCACCTCAAAATGAGCAAGTTCACCAAATTTTGGCCACATTTCACCTAATGTTGCCCGATTTTTGCCATTTTGCAGGTGAAAGTTTATGTTTCATGGGTGAAATTGTGCATTTTGTGTTGAAAGTTTGCATTTTGCCCACAGAATTTTGCATTTTGCACCCGTGAAATATTTTGTGAAATGTGTGAATTTTGCAAAATATTTCGGGAGCACATTTTCTAATTTTGCCCATCTCTAGTCATAAAGCAGTTGTGTTACCTGGTTTCAGGTCTGGACTTGGGAGACTTCAGGCAAAAGTGAGGTGAACGCCTGCTATTGGTACTTCAGTGTAGGTGGGCTCCTGCTTTTAGGTGAATGGGAAGATATATGAAAACTGGATGTACTTTTCTTCCTTCCTTCTTCATCTGTGGTTTGATTTTAGGACTGCATGATACTGTTAGATGTTGAAGATGCCACTTGATGAGATGTCCACCAGATGTTCAGAAATACCAGCGATGCATGCACATACCCCCCATATGCCTTATTCAGAAAACGTTCATATCTTTATACACAAAAATGTCCATGTAGAATTATTCCTCCTGCTGTCACCAGACCTAGAGGAGACCACATGGTCTTTGTTTATATTCAACCAAGAAAAATTTGATAAAGATTCTTTTGCCAAAGTCCACACAATGGAGTCTGAATTTTGCTCTAGTTTCTTGGAGCTTTCAAAACTTTCAATCAGGCAATTAATGATATACATATTACAAGAGCATCATAGCAATAAAATATTGGCAGAGCTTTGAAGTCATACAATTGTTGCAAGAACACACCTCAGTTATTTCACAAGATGTAAATTAAACATCACATCAAATACATGTTTTAACATTTTCAAACACTGATTAGGAAATACTAGCTCTCTATAGGAGGTACTCATGTAACACATTAGTGATGCACTTGTTTGCGTTCCATTCAGCATTGCCTATTAGTTTGCTCCTAAATAATGAATAATGGCTGCAGACTAAGTGTCATTGTATACACTAGCATACATGTGTATAAACAAAAATACTTTTGTCCTTTAGCATAGATAAGAAATGAGACATTACAAAGGCAGAGAGAAAACACAACATGTTGTTCATTCACTTAGCAATTCAAGTCAAGCCTTAGCTGACCTGTATGAAAAATAGTAAATAAGGTTTTGAACTGGGCCAACCTGGATCATATGTCCCACATGACCCTGTCCTGGAATTGGGAAGATCTTAAAAATCATCTTTCATGGTTCTACCAAGAATAAAGAATACAAAAAAATACCAAGCTGACAGAATGGATAGACCTGGCAAAAAAAAAGAGGGTGGAGTAGCTCTGTTCATCAAAGAACCCCTGTCAGCCAACATAGTTCTCCACTCTGACCCAGCCTCTCCCAGTGAATGGCTTATCACTGAACTCACCCTGGGAACTGGCAAAACACTCTACATTGGGTGCTGCCACAATACCCCTACAGCCAGAACTGAAGGCTTAAACAGCTTCCTCTCTGGCCTGGGCTCCATATCCCCACACAGAGATTCAGTTCTCTTGGGTGATCTCAATCTAAACTGGCTGTGTTCCCACCAGCCTGACTATGCCTCCCTCCTAAAACAATACAACTTGGCCTAAACTATTAATCTTGCTACAAGGCAGAACCCTTGCAAGGGCACACCGTCACTCCTGGATTGGATTGTAACTAACCGGGAGGACTGTGTCCTGCATGCTGGTGTCATGGCTGAATCCATTAGCGATCACTCCCCTATGTACCTTCTCTGGTCATACAAACTTAAACAGCCCCCACCCAAATACAAGTCTTTCCATAACTTCAGAAGCCCAAACACCCCCATCCTTCTCTCTGAGGCACAGGCACTGGACTGGTCTGTAATTTTCTCAGAATCAAATGTGACCCTGGCAGCATCCATGTTCACTCAAGTTCTCCTGACTCTGCAGGACAAGCATTTTCCAGTCATCACCAGGAGGGTGAAGGGTGGCTACTCATGATGGGTCACAAATGGCCTCTTTACCCTTATGAAAGACAGGGACTGTGCCTGGTCAACCTATAAAGCATCCCCATCCCCGACCCTACGGGATGATTACAGGTGTCGGAGGAACCTTTGCAAACACCTGGCCAAAGCTCTCAAACAGACATATTTTCACAGTCTCCAGGAAACTAACCTCAGAGACCCTAAACAATTCTGGACATCCATTGCCTCACTACTAAACCCCCCTCCAGTAAGCCTGTCACACAGCTACACAGTACTGCTGGTCTCATTACTGAGCCACAAGAAGTGGCCAAGGCCCTCAACAACATTTTCTCGGACTTTACTATGTACCTGTGCAAACTCCCAAATGGCATTCAAAAAAACCCTGTCCCCCTGCATGCCCCCATGACATCACCCGCCAGGTCTACCTCTGAACTTCCACCTCCCCCCTTTTTTTTCTACATACTCTTACATGCTGACATAGCTAAACTCCTAAAGAGCCTCCCAAACCACGGCTCCCTTAGATCAGACAGATTATCCCCCTGTCTTCCTTAGACTTAACTCCCCTGCCATCATTGCTGCCCTAATGAAACATAGAAACATAGAGATTGACAGCAGATAAGGACCGCAAGGCCCATCCAGTCTGCCCATTTCTTTTTCTACCTTATAAATGTGCCATCAGCCTTTGCTCTGTCAGTGGCCCATCTATTCATACTCTTCTGTATTGCTCCCTTATGCCTATCCCATGCCTGTTTGAAGCCCTGCACTGTATTCATAGCCACCACTTCCTGAGGTAGGCCGTTCCATGTATACACCGCTCTTTCTGTGAAAAAGAATTTCCTCACATTCCCCCTTAAGTGGCCTACCTCGAATCTCATGCTGTATCTTCTTGTCCTGCTATTTTTCTTATATTTAAACATGTTTGACTCTTTCACCTTGTTAATGCCCTTAAGGTGTTTGAATATTTTGATCATATCACCTCTCTCCCTCCTTTGCTCAAGGGTAAACATGTTGAGCTCCATTAATAAGTCCTCATATGTCTTCTGATGCAGTCCCTGCACCATTTTGGTTGCCCTTCTCTGGACTGCCTCAATTTGGTTAATGTCCTTGTGAAGGTGTGGCCTCCAATACTACACGCAGTACTCCAGATGGGGTCAAACCAGTATCTTGTAAAGAGGGATTATTACCTCCCTCTTATGACTTATGATACCCCTACTAATATACCATAACATCCCCCAAGCCTTACCTACTGCTTTAGAGGTCTGCTTGGATGATTTCAGGTCATCAGTGATGATGACGCCCAAGTCTCTTTCTTTCTTCCTTTGTGACTGCCAACAACTCCCCTCCCAGCCTATAGGTGGCTTCAGGGTTCTCTTCCCTATTTGCATGATCTTGCATGTCTTTACACTAAATCCCAGTTACCACTTTTCTGACCATTTTGCTAGTTTATCCAGATCTCTTCTCATTCTGCCCACCCCACCTAGATCATCTACTCTATTGCAGATCTTGGTGTCATCTGCAGACATACAAGCCTTACCCTCTTGTCCATCTGCAATTTAGCTGTCATGTAATGAAGATATTGATGAGGACTGGCCCCAGGACTGATCCCTAAGGTACTCCAATTGTGACTTGCATCTCTTCTGACTGTTTACCATTTACCACCACTCTCTGTTTTCTGCCGTCAACCAGTTTGCCACCCAGTTGACCAACTTCTGACCCACCCCAAGCCTACCCAGCTTATTTATCAATCTTCTATGTGGAACAGTGTCGAAAGCTTTGCTAGATTCAAGGTAGGCGACATCAACTGCTCCCCCTTGGTCCACCACTCTGATTACCCAGTCAAAGAAATCTATGAGATTAGTTTGACAGGACCTTCCTTTTGTAAACCCATGCTGTCTTGGATCCAGTGCCCCTACAGATACCAGGTGTTGCACTATCCTTTATTTAAGGAGTGCCTCCATAATCTTACCCACTACTGAGGTAAGACTGACTGGTCTGTAGTTTCCTGCCTCCTCCATGCTACTACTCTTGTGGAGTGGGATCACATGAGCCCTTCTCCAGTCTTCTGGGACCTGTCCTGTGCTCAGAGACTCACTAAACAGTTCTACTAATGACTCTGCTAGTTCCACCCTTAGCTCCTTAAGTACCCTGGAATGTATGCCATCAGGTCCCATTGCCTTGTCTACCCTGAACTTAGTGAGCTCTTGTAGGACCCTTTCTTTTGCGAAGGGAGTAGTTCTCACCTTCCTCCCCCCTGTGTCCATGGTGCTGAGCTGTGGGCCCTGCCCTACCTTCTCTTCAGTAAATACTGAGCAAAAGTATCTATTTAGGATAGATGCTTTTACAAGGTCCTCCTCCTCACATGCACCCTTTTCTCCTTTGAGCATAGCAATACCTCCTATGGACTTTCTCCTTTCACTAATGTATCTATAGAAAGTCTTGTTACTTTCTTTTACTGTTCATGCTAGTGTTTCCTCAGTTTGGGACTTTGCCTGCCCTACTGCCTTCCCTGCTTCCCTTAGGGAAGTTTGGTATGCCTTCCTATCTTCATCCCGCTGTGTTCCCTTATATTTCCTGAAGGCCAGCCTTTTGGCTCTGACCTTTTCTGCTACTGTATTTGAGAACCAAAGTGGTTTTCTTCTTCTTTTGCATTTCCTTTTCTGTCTAATGCAATGAGATGTTGCCTCAAGTATTGCATCCTTTTGCTTGCCCGCTTTGCCTGTACCCTATCACCTGTGTTTCTTTTTGCCAGGGCTAGCTTACCTCTGTTGGCCATCTTATCAAAGTCAGCTCCTCTGAAGTCCCATATGTTTGCCTTGGAATGGGATGATTTAGATGTAGTGACCAAATTGAACCATACCATGTGATGGTCACTGGCCCCCAGGTGACCTTCTACCTGGAGATCTGTGATCCTTACCCTGTTAGTCAGTACTAGATCTAGGATAATCCTGTCTCTTGTGGGTTGTTGTACCAGTTGTTTGAGACCCTCCCCCTGCAAGGAATCCACCATTTGTCTAGTTCTGGCAGATGGTCATTCCGGTATTGACCAATCTGTATCCAGCATGTTAAAGTCTCCCATTATCAGAATCTCCCCTTTAGCTGTCATGTTTTGTTTAGCTGTCATGTAATGTTCATTTTCAGTCTCACCCTGACAACATCCTCCATGCCCGATACAAGGAAAACCGTGAAGGTCATTCCCATTCATTAAGCTGGGGACCCACAATCCACATACAACTATTGTCCAATCTCCATCCTTCCTTACCTAACCAAGCTACTTGAAAAATCCATCCACCTCCAACTTGCTGACTACATAGGTAATTATGACCTACTATGTAGCCAACAACATGGCTTCCACAAGAATCCCTCCACCACCAATGCCCTCACATTCCTAACTGACCACATCCTCACAAACATGGACCGTGGAAATGCAACTGGCATAGTCTTCATTGACCTCTCCAAAGCCTTCTACCAGGTCAATCACTTTCTCCTCCTCTCCAAATTGCATCACCTTGGCTGCTTTCCAGATATCACCACCTGGTTCAGAAGCTACCTTACAGGGCGCTCCCAGTTTGTGTGCATTTGCCCGACCTGCTTGGCCACCCTGCCTGTCTCTACTGGAGTCCCCCAAGGCTCTATCCTGGGACTCCTCCTTTTCTTCTTCTTCATTAACTTCCTTCCAGTGGATAGTCTCAGCTGTCACTCAAGCCTTAATGCCGATGACCTCCTACTCATCTCCAGCAGAAAGTATCCTACCCTCATCTCCGTAGCCCTCTCACAAAGCTAGACTGCAGCCCACAACTGGTTCTCTGACAACCTCTTTCTGGTCAATGCCAGAAAAACAAAAACAATGTTGCTCAGATCAAAGCCCTTCCTAACTAAATGCAAATCTAACCCACCCCTAATCGTCACATCCCCTGATGGCCATGTCCTAGAGGATGTCAAACACTTCAAATATCTAGGAGTTGTGCTTGACACCTCCCTTTATTTTATAGAGCACATAAACTCCGTGGTTCTAAGATTTCACTCAAAAAAAGAAGTTGCCTGCAGATAGCAGCAATACCTCACCCCCTAAGGCCCACCATGCCATCATCCAAGGAAACCTGCTACCTATCCAGGACTACTGCTCTCCCATCTACTCCAGGACCTCCACATCTGCCATGGCAAAACTATCAGTAGTAGACAACAGTGCCTGCCGCCACTCTCTGCTGGCCCCTTTCTCCATGCACCACTGTACACTCTATACTACACTGGGGTGGCTCCCACTACAAGACCGCTTTGACCTTTCATTGTACAGTTTTATTGATTCTGCCATCTGTATTGACCAGAAATCCCCTCTTGCTCCCCCTTCTCAACAACCAAACCTCACACTGCTGCCTATGCTCCTTCAGTATCCCCTCCCTGAAAATCCCCAGGGTAGCCACAAACATGGGCACTAGAGCCCTGTCTGTAGCAGCCCCCACACTATGGAACAAGCTGCCCACTGAACTGCACACCATAAACACTCACAGCCAGTTCAAGACTTGCCTTGAAGACTGGCTCCTGTTGGCATCCACCTACCACTGCTTAAAGGACTAGCTCCCCCACTTATAGGTTCCAGTGGTAGGGCCAAATAGGTTCTCTTATTTACTGACACTGTACCACCATGAGCCTTACTTTGCTTTGTTATTTGTTGCCTCTCAGCTACTGCCACCATGTATTGCCAAATGTAACAACTGTAACCTTTCACTATGTATTACCTGCTCTTGTTATGTTCTTGTTATTTTGATTTTTCTACTCTGTGCTGCCTTACATGGCCCAGGTAGTGCCGGAAAATGGTCCCTAGGATCAGAGCACTTACCCAGTTAACAAAGTTATAAATAAATAAAAAATAATTAAATGATATACTGTATGTAATTAATAATCCATGACAGGGTATGGTGTTATAGGGGATTAATCAACACCCTCGATGTGTTCTGAGGCATGAAACCAAGTGTCCTCACAGCACCCAGTGTTGATTAATCCCCAGTAATACCATACCCTGGAGTGGATTATTGCACTTATAACATGGCTTGTCAATAAACAGTAATATAATTGACAGAAATGCTTTTATTACTGTTCTCTTCCACTGCCTCTCTCTCTCGCTAGACATCACACTGCGGAAAGTCACTCGTGCACTACACGGGGCATTCTCTGTCTCTCCATAACTACTGCCTGCTCTTGGTGTGTCTCTCTGTTGTGGTCACTGTGCCAAAACAGACAGACAGTTGGAAACTCATTTTGAAACCTGCCTAGCCCACAGACTCATTTATAAGTTACAGTCCTCTGCTAGCTACCTTACTCGACACACCACATTGCTGCAAAGATTGGTCCCTAAACTGCTTCAGGAGGGCCAACAGAAACACTTGCTGCAGCAATCAGCACAAAATGACAGCATTGGGGCTGTCTCCCTTCCCCACAGTTGCTCCACACAACCATGCATTAAAAGGGATATTTACTGCACAGCTATGCAGATGCTCTTCACCAATTGGCTTCCACATTCCTGACAACCCCTATTATAAATAGTCATAAAAAAGCACTAACAGTCAAATATTAAGAATAACAAAATGAATGAAAAATGGCAGCATCATGAGTCAACCAATAATCATTAAAATAACCTTTTTATGTTTGCTTGCACGCATGTGCAAGAAACATAGTGCCATCATCCGAGATTTCGGAGGTGTGTCACCTCCTCCTCCTCCAATTCAGTCAGTGTGTTGGCAGGCGCGGCCCCTGTAAGCCAATGCATTCTGGAGCTATCTATGACAAGCTCCAAAATGCAGTGGCATACAGTTGAAAGGGGGAGCTACGCTTTAGTGAGCAGCGATGAGATATCAGCTGCTCGTAGCAACTCCCAGCCACACAGGCATACACTCAGGTGTGCGGGCCCCACACTGCACCACAGTAATAGCTGTCGGGTGCCCAATCCCCATCGGCTGTGCTGCATTCCCCACCTCTCCCCAAAGCTCCAAATGCCATGCTGGGTGCCTACCCCAGCTTGGCAAGTAATGATATAGCCGACGGGGGTGCCCAACTCGTCACGGCACTGTCCTATCCCTCCCCAGTAGTAAGTGCCACACTGGGAGCCCCCAGCATGGCAAGCGGTCCCTAGCCGGACGGGCGGTGCCCAATTCCTGTCAGCTGAACGCACTCCAACCATCCTTGTGCCACACTGGAGCCCACCCCAGCATGGCAACGCCCCACGCTCATCCATTTTTTTTACCTGTAAAGAAAACGTCTCACGTAGTCTTCCGCCCCTCCCATAACCCGCACTCACCCGCTGCACACCCAGCCTCCCCACACCCCGCACCCCATATTTACCTCCGGAGCTCAGCGTGATGATCTTCGGTGGACTGGGAACACGTCTGCACTCTTCAAAGCCGACCACGAACTGAGGAAATGCCGGTAAGCTGTATAATGGGCTAGATAGTAGGGTTTCAACTTTGTTGCATATCTCAGGAATTTTTTGGAATTTTTGAACCAAATTTTCAACATGGGTTTTGGGACCCCTTCTCATGATTGATTTCACTGTCATGGCGTTATTCAGGCCCGAAGGGTGATTTCGCAGTCACTGCGCAGTCACTGCGCGAAATCACCCTTTGTGCCTGAATAATGCCATGACAGTGACATCATTCTTGAGAAGGGGTCCCAAAAACCCCATGTTGAAAATTTTGTTGCCAAAATTCCAAAAAATGACTGTTTTATGAGCGTGCGTTGAGCAGTTCCTACGCAGGCTCGTAAGTTCGCGAATTTTCAATATTTTCACTCCAGATTTTCAACATTGCCATTTTACCACACCTTCTTATGAGCAGTACAGTTGTCATTTTTCAAATCTCACCCAAAATGTGTTTCCGTCCATGTCGTGCACAATGGGGCAGTCAGTGTGCGAATTCAATGTAGGGGACAAATTAAGAAAATCACAGTGACACTGTTCATGAGCAGAGGTCTTAAAATGGCTATGTTGAAAATTTGGTGAAAAAATTCCAAAAAATGACTGTTTTATGAGTGTGCGTTGTACAGTTCCTACGCACGCTTGTAAGTTCACGAATTTTCAATATTTTCACTCCAGATTTTCAACATTGCCATTTTATTACACTTCCTTATGAACAGTACAGCTGCAATTTTTCATATGTTGCCCAAAATGTGTTTTCGCTCATGTAGTGCACAATGGTGCTGTTAGTGCACGAAAGCAATGTTTAGGACAGATTAAGAAAATCACAGTTACACTGTTCATGAGCAGAGGTCTTAAAATGGCTATGTTGAAAATTTGATGACAAAAGTCCATAAAATGACTGTGATACGAGTGAGCATTGCGCAGTTTCCACGCACCCTTGTTACTTCATGACTTTGTAATATTTTCAGTCCAGATTTTCACCAGTGACATTTTTCCACACTTCCTTATGAACAGTACAGCTGTCATTTTTCACAACATGGCTGAAGCGTGTTTTCACAGTTTCAGCACAGAGATGCGTGGTCACTGTGGGAAATCATTGTTCGGCACAGATAAAGAAAAACACAGTGACACTGTTCATGATCGGAGGCACCAAAATGCCTGAGTTGACAATCTGCTGTAAAAAATCCCCAACCTAATTATATTACGGGTGTGCATTGCACAGTTTCTATGTACGCTCGTGACTTCATCATTTTTTTAAATATTTTCAGTACAGATTTGCAACATTGCCATTTTTTACACCTCCATGAACAGTACAGCTGTCATTTTTTACATCCTGTTCGGAATGTTTTTGCACCTGTGGTGCTAAATGCCGTAGTCACTGTGCATAAGCAGCTTTCGGCTAACAAACTGATATTCCCCCTGTTCATGAGGTGGGGTCACAAAACAAACATGTTGAAGATTTGGAGTGAAAATACCAACGAATGCTTGAGGTATTAGGGTTTCCAACTATAACACCCAACCCTGTAGAGAATGACAGGCATCAGGGTTGTGATTTGGGTTTCTTGTTTGTAATGCTCATACCATTCCACACCCTGAAGCCAGTGAGAGGCATCAAGGTATGCCTTGGACTCTTTGGCCCCAAAGTTCACCCCATTCTCCTATATCACACCCATCTCACCATATTTCTGAATGAAATGGGGTGCGCATAAGGGCCAAAGACCCCAAGGAACACCGTGACACTTGTCAGTGTCTGCAGAGTGGGATGTGGTGAAATGATATGGCTGTTATGCCTGACGACCCAAACGCACACCCCAATGCCTGTCACTCTCTGCAGGGTGGTGATGGAGTTGACTTCAGTTCAATACTTCACTGCCATTCCTATTACGCAGCTCTGTAACTTCTACACTACCACTGCCAACGCCAGCAAGCAAACATTCGGCATTGACAAATGCTTGTTTTCTTTCTTTTCCTTCAACATTTCTGTCTAAACTGGCTAGATGGAACTCTCTCCCACTGTGATCCCACCCTTGGACAAAATCAGATTCATCCCATATCTACAGCACTTCTGCTTCTGGAGAATGGGCAAGGAGGCTTTGAGTTTGGTGACATTACACAACAGGTAAATTAATGATGGAATCAGTACTGTAAGGGTCAGCAGGGATGTCCCCATGACAATAAAAGTAAGATAATTAATTTCCATCATTTGGCAGTTCCTTGCCCCATGGTTATGATCTGCAACTCCAAATGAAAGCAAAACTAACTTAAATCATAGTGTCTAGTTCTACCATATATACAGGGCTCCCAGTAGAAGTGGAGCCAATCAGGGCACAGAGTGCCAAATTTCAAACAGCGGGCTCCGCTATAAAAGCAGAGCCAACAGGAGCAGGAGCAGTTTCTAGCCACATCAAGGAGAGGCAGGTGGCTGCTTGATGGGGAGTTTGGGAGCATGGAATTTGGTGGGTGTAACAGTGGCAGGAGCCACAGAGAGGAGTTAGGGGGAATTTGGAGGCCGTAGCTGTGGGACATTATAGTGGCATGAGCTGCTAAGGGGACTGATTGGGGCTCCCAGTAGAAGGGGATCCAATCTTGGTGCATGGCACTAAATTTCAAACAGCAGGCTCCACTCAAATGGATGCCTGCAAACGGTAGCCCCCCACCCAGCTGAAATGTGTGCCTCTACCTCTAGCATGCCCACCAACAGATCCACAGGATTTATTGCTGAACTCCAATATCTTATTCTTTGACGCTCTGTACAGCTGCAGCCTGATTCTAGCACATGCTACCACACTTGGGGATAATTATTGTCTTTCACCCCAAAAAATATTCAGTCCCTCATCCATCCAGCACCTCCCTTTGCCCCAACCTCCAGGACCCTCCCAGTTATGCCTCTGCTACTATATTCCTCCTCTTGCACTTAATACAATGGCAGCTTTTCTCCTCCCTAAGTCACCGCATTTTGGGGCAAAAATCACTTTGTCGCCTTTTGTACAGTCCTCTGCCTTCCCAATCCCTCTCTCTGCTCTAGCAATTGGGTCCTCTTCACTTGTGCCCATATTCTCCACTTCTCCCTACATTATGTGCTTGATATCTTCTATCTGGTATGCCTACCCTCTCCCTAACATTTCCCACTACAAAATGCACAGTTTTTTGGCTTGGACCCAGCACAAGTTCATTATCCATGACTCCTTTTAGTTCTACGTTCAATGTATATTACCTGTAAATGTGCATTTTTACTATAATAGCAGCTATTTTTACTGTTCGTACTATTGTAACTTGTCTTTCTGTACTATTACTGTAGGACTGCAGGTCTACCTTGTAAATGGGCTTGCTCAATGGTGCCCACCTGGATAAATAAAGATATTGATTGATTGATTGACTGACTGACTGACTGACTGACTATAAAAGTGGAGCCAACAGAAGCAGGAGTGGTTTCTACCCTCATAAAGGAGAGGTGGACAGCTGCTTGAGGGGGAGCTCTGGAAGAAAAAGTCCATCCACCCTTCCCCTCCACCACAACTTTTTAAGTACTCATGAAGCTAATCAGGGATTGCTCAGAGCTACAGAAGTGGAGGAGCAGGGAGCTAAGGTTAACTGAAGGAAATCTTCAAGAAAGGGCTGATCACTGTGGATGAAGTGAACTGAACTGTCTGGTAAACATGACGGATGACAGGCATAGTGAGTATTGTAATTTAGGTACTGTATACAAAGGATCAGTTTTTCAGGTATAAATTGAGGCATTTTAAAGGTTGGGGCATTTAGTGTGTCGATAACTGCAGATTAACTACTGTATTGTGGGGGGGCATTTTGCAAATTGGGACAATATGCTTGTAAAGGGCAAATTACAGTTCAGGTACAGAATTGGTAAAAAGAGAATTGCATTGTGGAGTGCTGCATAACTGAAAAGTGTAAGGTGTTTTTCAGGTAATCGGTTTAGGTACTGTATATGTGAAAATTGCTGTTTAGGAACAGAATATGTTTAGGAACTGTATATGATGGGGCTTGTAGAGGAATACTGCATCTGGTCAGGTTTAAGGGGCAATAATTGCAATTTAAGTACTATATTGGGGTTTGAGGGGCAATAATTGCATCTTAAAATACTGCTTCTTAGGGGTATTTTGCAAATGGAGACAGCCTGCTTGTAAAGGGCAATTTGTAGTTCAGGACCGAATAGGTTAATAGGTAAATTGCATTTTGGAATTCGTAGAAGTGAATGGTGTTGATTGTTGTTTAGGTACGGAACAGGTTTACGAATGGTATATGTGAAAATTGCTGTTTAAAAACTGAATATGCTTAGGTACTGTATAGGCTAGGGGCTTTAGAGGAATATTGCAACTGGTTGGATGCAAGGTTCAAATGGCTTTTGGAGGTGTTGAAGGGCAAACTGCTGTTTTGGTGGAACAAATTTGGTAATTGTCCAGCTTCTAAGGGGAGGAAGGTATCAGAAAGCTAAGGGAACATGGATGGAACTGGCAAAGGAGGATGGCCGGGGACACTGAGGTGGCATGGACATCCTTCGAGTGGAAATGGGGGGGACACTGGTGGGAAAATAGAGAGGTAGGAAAAGTGGTGGGCTGCAATAGCTGTGGAACAGCAGTCTTTCTTAGAATCGCATGAAGGATGGGGTTATGTTTGGTGTGCAAGCAAATAATACAGCTCAAAAATGAGAACAGCTGTCTACAAATGGAGATAAGGAGGGGACTGAGGGATGCAGGGCAGGACAAGACAATAGTGGGGGAAGGAGGAGGGTAACTGAGGGGCAGACAAATTAAAATGAGAGGGGGGGGAGGAGGAGCGGAAAATGGGTGGCAGATGGGGTGATGAGACAGGGAGACCCGGCTCTGAGAGCAAACAAAGGCAAAAAGGAGGAATAAGGATGGGTCTGGTATACAGGTCACCCTCTCAGACAGAGGAGTTAGGGAACTAGCAGGACATGTCAGAAGAAACTGAGGGAAGGGTAGCATGGTGATTGTAAGGGGACCTCAACCTCCCAGGTGTGGATTGGAGTACCCTAGCCACCACGAACAGAAGGGAATAGGTACTTCTTACAGCAGACACAAATAAACAACTAGTTCAAGCCACGTTCCTGTCCTTAATTGACTACGCAGACTTCATATACAGTAGCTGTGTTGCTTCCTATCTTGGAAAATTGGGTAAGCTGTACCACACAGCTATATGCTTCATCACTGACCTCTCCTTCTCTACCCATCATTGCGCACTATATGCCGCCATGGGCTGGACCTCACTTCACTATAGGCGCAACTTTAATGCAGCACTCTGGGCACTTAGAGCCCTCAGTGGCAAACTACCTCAATACATCGTCAGCTGTCTGTCTCTGATTGTGGCCAGGAATTATTCCCTTAGAAGCTGCAAACAAGTCCTGCTAAATATACCCTGGGCACTCACATGAGTCAGGAGGGCCACCTTTGGATTCTCACTCCGATCAATATGGAATAAAACCCCAAAAATACTTAAGCTGAAAACCCCAGTAAGTACACTTTTGTTCAAAAGGCATTACCGTGATGGCATTACGGAAATTTGCAACTGCTTTACTAGACACTAACTAACTTCTCTCCCTCAAACAGCGGCCCCCCAGCTGAAATGTGTGCCTCTGCCTCTAGCATGTCCACCAACAGATCCACAGGATTTATTTCTGAACTCCCATATCTTATTCTTTGACGCTCTGAACAGCTGCTGCCTGATTCTAGCACATCCTCCGGCACTTGGGGATAATTTTTGTCTTTCGCTCCAAACAATATTCGGTCGCTCATCCATCCAACACCTTCCTCTGCCCCAACCTCCAGGACCATCCCAGTTATGCCCCTACTACTATATTCCTCTTCTTGCACTTAGTACAACGGCAACTTTTCTCCTCCATATGTCATCGCGTTTTGGGGCAAAAATCACTTAGTCATCTTTTGTACAATCCTCTGCTCTCCTAGTCCCTCACTCTGCTCTAACAATTGGGTCCTCTTTGCTTGTGCCCCTATTCCCCACCTCTCCCTACATTATGCGCTTGATAACTTCTATCTGCTATACCTACCCTTTCCCTAACATTTCCCACTACAAAATGCACAGTTTTTGGGCTTTGATCCAGCACAAGTTCATTATCCACGACTCTTTGTAGTTCTGTGTTCAATGTATATTACCTGTAAATGTGCATTTTTACTATAATAGCAGCTATTTTTACTGTTTGTACTATTGTAACTTGTATTTCTGTATTATTACTGTAGGACTACATGTCTACCTTGTAAATGAGCTTGCTCAATGGTGCCTGCCTGGATAAATAAAGATATTGATTGATTGACTTCGGGACACCTTCCAGGACAGCTTCCTAGTACAAATCGTCAGTGAGCCAACCAGGCTGGGGAACACACTGGACCTCATGCTGGGTAATGGGGAGTTTGTGAGGGAACTGGGGATGGAGGAACTGCTGGGGGGGGGAGTGACCACCGGTCTGTGTAGTTCACAGTAAACATAGGCAAGAAGAGGGTAGGAATAGGGATTAAGGTGTTAGACTTCAGGAGGGATGACTTCATGAGGATGAGGGAAATACTGTAGTAAGGGGGAATCTGGCTAGAATACATCCAAATATAGACACTAACTGGAGATGGGATGTCATCAAGCTGGGGATTGAGGAGGCAACCAGAATCTACACCAGTGTCCAGAGTAAGAGTGCAAGGGCCAAGAAACCTAGCTGGGTGAGCAAGGAGGTAATGGAAAAAGTAAGAAAGAAAAGAGATGCCTTTAGGAGGTTCAAAAAAACAGGGAGAGGGGAGGGTATAGAGAACTACCTGAAGGAGTCAAAGGAGGTGACAAGAGCAGTCAGGGCAACTAAGGCATCTAGACAGCTCAGGTTGCCACAAGGCATTAAGGAGGGAAGAAGGACTTCTTCAGGTACATCTGGGAGAAAAGGAGTTGTAAGGACCAAATCATAAGGATCAAGAGGATGGGGGGTGTGTGGAAATGGGGCAGAGCAAGCAGAAACACTAAACAAATACTTCTTCTCTGTATTTACGAAGAAGAAGGGAAGGGGTATATCCATGGCAGGGTGGGAGGGTAGGCACAGAGGGAGTGGAGGTGACAGATAGTGAAATCAAAGTGGGCAGGGTACTGGTGGGCTTGAGAGCATTAAGGGTGGACAAGGTTTTAGGGCCAGATGGAATTCACCCCAGGATAATGAGAGAGTTGGTGGAAGTCCTGGTGGAGCCCTTGGCAGACCTATTCAATGCCTCCTTCGACTCAAGGATTGTACCTCAGGACTGGAGGATGGCACATGTGGTACCCCTCCATAAGACTGACTCCAAAGATGAACCAGGGAACTACAGGCAGGTAAGCCTCACATCCATTGTGGGAAAGCTGATGGAGACAATCCTGAAGGAGAGGCTGGTATCCCTTCATGAGCCTAATGGATTGCAGGACAGCAGACAGCATAGGTTTGTCTTGGGCAGATCCTATCAGACCAACCTGGTGGATTACTATCACAGGGTGACTAAGCAATTAGACATGGGCCATGCAGTGGATGCCCTGTTCCTGGACCTCAGTAAGGCATTTGATTCAGTGCCGCATTGAAGGCTAGCAACTAAACTGGTTGGCACAGGTGCAGGGGCAAAGATGGTGGGATGGGTAGTGGACTGTCTGAATGGGAGACAGCAGAGGGTGGTGGCGAGAGGGGAACTCTCAGCTCCGAGGACCATGACGAGCATGATGCCACAGGGCTCTGTGCTGAGGCCAGTGTTGTTTGGGATATTCATAGCAGACATCTTGATAGGCATCAAGAGCAAGATCAGTCTGTTCGCAGATGACACCAAGATGGGAGCAGTAGTGAATGATGTAGGAGGGTGGCAGGGACTGCAGGATGATCTGTTAAAACTGGAGACCTGGTCAGATACTTGGCAGCTGGGGTTCAATGCTAAAATGTGCAAGGTGCTACATTTTGCAGCTAAAATCCTAAAGAGGAGCTGCCAGCTGGGTGGGATTCAGCTAATCACAACCAAGGAAGAGAAGAATCTGGGGGTGATTATAACGAGCTCAGTGAATAACTTGGTGCAATGTAGGAAGGCATCTGCAAAGTCAAACAGGATGCTGGGATGTATTACCAGGGGTATATCCCTTTGGAAGGGGGAAGTGATCCTGCAACTGTATAGGTCATTGGTCAGGCCACACCTGGAGTATTGTGTGCAGTACTAGGGCGCATACCTGAAGAAGGACATTAGGTTACTTGAGGGGGTGCAGTGCAGGGCAACAAAGATGATCCAGGGGCTGGGGGACTTGTCCTACAAGAGTAGGCTAAGGGAGTTGAAAATGTACTCCCTGGAGGAGAGGAGAGATAGGGGAGATATGATTGAAACCTTCAAGTACATGAAAAGAATAAACAAGACAGGAATAGAAGTGCTTTTCAGATTGGTGGGAGGGACACTCGAGGTCATAATCTGAGACTGGGGGGTAGGTTCAGGAGGGAAATGAGAAGGCACTTTTTTACAGAGAGGGTGGTGGCTGGGTGGAGCTCATTGCCTGCGGAGGTACTATCCTGTAGAACTGTGGGCTGCTTCAAAAGGGGATGGGACAGGGTAAAGGGGAGGATCATAGAAGGCGGAAGGGAGGGACAGCTGTAGTATAAGGGCTGTTAGCTGCACAATCAAGCAGACTCGATAGTCCATAGGGCCTTTATCTGCTGGAAATTGAGTATGTTCTTTATACTAAATCTTTGATCATCTACACAAATGTCACACTCATTCAATCATGACAAGCATAATATAGTCTAGAACAGCTGTTTATCTGACTAGTCATTCAACTTGGTTCTTTTCCTAAGATGGTCCGGAGTGCAATTCAAAGTGATGATAAGGCTGTAACTGTCCAGTGTGGACCCACTTGCTGAATGAATTTCTACCAATTTTTGGAACTGTAATTTTATAGACCACAGGAGATGCTTTGCCTGTTATCAGAAAAGGGACACACCAGCTTGGAAGAAACTTCTGTGCCACTTTGCTACTGTCTGTAGTTGTACTAGAATACTTGATCACCCACCTGATATTCCATGGGGGAAATTTTCCTGTTATAGTATGCTTTATTTAAATACTTGAATGCTTTATTTTCTTAAATATGCCACCTAAAATAATCACATCAATGACTGGCGTTTCATGGATTGGTTCCACTTTGTCAAGGTTTAGGTGGTCACCTGTGTTATAGAAACTTAAAAAACAAATGTTAATATGTACTGTAATATCTAACCATTTCCATTCCATCACAAAACTCCATTTTCTGTGGTGTGATACACCTTTCATGTAAAATAAGTAGTTATATTTTTCTAGTTTATACAGTTAAAAAAAAGCTGCTTCATAATTGCATCTAGGACCTCTGAATCCAGACCAGTGCTCAAATACCAGCAGAAAGACCAGCTATAAAGACCCATTTACAAACAAGAAATATGTTCTGAGATACATCATAAATCTACAACAACTCATGTGGTATATGTGTTACAATGTCTCTGTGACACACTAAATGTTTGAAAAATAAAATTAAAACAAGGATTTCTGAAAACAAGAGCAGCATCTCTAGAAGAGATGACAAATGATCTGAAGTTATGCATTTTAGCACATCTGAACATAGTGCAGCCTCAATATGCTTTGGTGGGGATTAGAGGTTGTCAGCAAAGACACAAGAGGAGGAAACGGGGACTTCCAGCTTAGCAGGAGAGAAATGTGGTGTACTGTATTAATGAACTGGATACTACGAATCACCACAAAGGTAAGAATGAGAAGGAAGACTGGACAAACTTTTTTCAGAAAAAGATTTGGTTCCAAGGGGCTAGGAGATTTCCTAGACATCTCTGCTTATATGTGGACTTGTACAGGATGTACAGAGCATCCCACTTAAATGCATACCTGATAAATGCATAGCTCGAGTAAATGCATAAAAGTCCCGATTTTTTTCCCTATACTTCCAATGTGAAATAGACCTGTTAAACACATAAACGGATCCCTTTTCAATGTATATCTTTCCCCTCAGTTTTGTTGTTCAAGTGTGGACTAACTGGCCCAATTTTATGGATGCCGCCTGTAGCTGCCTTATTAATTAGCAATTAATTATCTTTAAATGGGCTGCTCTGTTTAAAATGAGGTGTTAATCACCTAATTCTCCCTTTTAAACATCAAACCCAAGTCACAGAAGTACCCTCTCTCACACTTCAATCAAAGCAAAGAACCCAAAAGAATGTCACAGAAGCACTTTCCATGAATCCCAGAAGTAGCCCCCTCACACTGGAATCAGACTAAAGAATGCCACAGCGTGTCACAAATCACTTTAGAAAATAGGCAAAACATTTCCTGCTCAATGATTGGCTGATAGCCTCTATCAGTGGTGTACTTATTAGGACATAACTTAACAACTGACACTAATTGTGCTAACCTAAATGCAGCACATGATTAAGTCAATTTGTGCCACAGCTCTCCTGCTGCAGCTCCTCAGGTACAGCTTCACCAGGAGAGCTGTGGCACCAGCAGACAACTCTGACAAAACCCAGTCAGTGTATGCATGGTCCAGTTCCAATGCAAGCTGTAAATGTTTACTCTTTGAATACCTTATTTTGTTTTACCCACACTGCCAGTTTCCTCGTGAGAGCTCCATCTCTCGGTCCCACTGCTCAACAGTCTCCAGCACACAGTGACTGCTACCAGCCTCTTCGGACTCCAAACACACATGTCTGTCCTCTTCCACAAATCTGAGCTGCAACAAATCAGAAATAAAAAATGGACCATATTACTGACCGCAGTGTCAAAAGTAAAATAAGTTTGTTTTTGTACCTCAGTGACTGTTCTGATTTCAGGACCGAAATGCAGGAAATTACTGTTACGGTGGCTGGTGAGGGACATGCTTGCTCCTTGCCAGCCCCTTAATGTAAAAACTTACGGAGTGATTTAAGGAGAGAAACAGAAAAAAAGAGTAATAGATGCTTACTGTATCTTCAGAGGGCTGGAGTGACAAGAAACATCATATTAAACACATCACCAAATATGGGACACAGTCACTCGTTCCCTGCCCCTGTAAACTGAAATTGGGTGGGCAAACTAGCAAACATGAAGAAAAAAATTCAAAAAATTCAAAACATGCTGTTGACTGTTTCTGTATGTGGATAGCTGGGGAATGGAAACACAGACACCAAACTCCTCTAGTGACTTAATTGAAAAGCTACATTCCAAGACAATCACAATGACTACTTTCTGTTTCTTTCTACTAATGATATGTTTTCACTGTTTTTATGTACAATTTGTATGTGCATTTTTTTTTATTAACTTCTTTGCCAGGTGGTCAATTTTATAAGCACAATAAAACACTTTGAGTTAAGGGTTATAGCCTGATAAGAGCATGTCCAGGTGCATAAGGCACTTGGTGCAAGTGCCTTGTGCCTTATAACACAGCTTAGCATGCTCTTATCAGGCCATAACCCACACCTCGTCATGACTTATTGTTGCTTATCCCAACCAAAGAAGCACTTAAATCCTACTGGCATTTATTTCCCTACCTAGCCTTCTGGCACATACTGCAAGTTGCACCCACCATTAAAAGAAAACAAGCCCTGATAAATGCATAACCCTCTTAAATGCATACTTTTTGCTTGTTCCAAGGGTATGCATTTAAGAAGGCGGCACTGTATGTTGCTTTGTCAACACAGGTGTTATGCAGATCTTCAGATCTTATGGACAGAACAACAGATAGACAGGTGCTGCATTGATCTTCAGGTCCTGTGGACCGATAGTTAGATAGATAGATAGATAGATAGATAGATAGATAGATAGATAGATAGATAGATAGATAGATAGATAGATAGAGCGACAGACAGACAGAGACAGACAGATTGTTTATCAGTCAGCTTAGGACATTCCATACTTGTCAGTGACTGTAGAGTGCACTCTAACGTGACAGGTAATTATAAATAGAGGGATGCATTAGCAGGAATAACAAGATTTGTCTGGAGAAAGCCAAGAGGCTTATGTATGGACCTTCAACCCATCTTATATATCCCACTTTGCACCACCAGGTTTTGTGGATGCCACTTTAGGGCATCCAGGACCTGACTGAATTCACTGCACAGTAAATATTCAGTTAAGTTTCTCTAGAATAGGGGAACAGTGTGCGCATTACCTTATAAATCTGTGTAGCCTACTCTGTTTCTCTTTTCCCGGGCACGGGGTCATAATGTCGCTGATAAAAACAGCACTGCAATCAATGCCTCAAGGGAAACAGCGCCCTCTCAGATAATGTCAGCAAAAACATCGACCCCAACAGAAACAGCGCGCATCATTTGAAACAAAAGGAATTTCTTTTTTTGTAGTGGGTTTTGCTCCCCACATCCCTCAATGTGGGGGTGTTTCTCTCCCCCAAGACTCCCAGAACTAAAAATAATGTACTCTGAAGTGGAGTGGACTTCAGGGATGAGGAGAAACTCAGGAGGGGGAAAAATTATATTTTTCTTAAAAAAAAACACAAACAAAAAAGTTGCAACACCCAGAGACGTGAGGGGAACTGAACAATGGTCTCATGGCATTCAACCCAACTGTGTGCTAGTGCCTTAGCCACTTCACCATGGAAGTAACTCAACCAGGCATCACACACATGGCAACTTGATCCTTTCTAAGTAACAGCACAGAGTGGTAATTCCCTACTGCTGTTATACTCCTGTTGTTTTAAATGCTTTCATGCTTTACACAGAGTGGTTCTTGCCACTCTGTTATTGTAGCACTATATTGACCCGTTACCCTCCCGTGCAGTTCCCTAAGCCAAAAATGTACTGTTAGTAAGCATAATACAAGATTATCATGCATATAGGACAGAAACCAAATTAATGAAAAAAAAAGGAGTAATGTAAGGTAAAAGAGTGGAACACATTAGTGCTATTGCATCTTTGACAGAAAATAAAACAAAAATAAATAGAGTGTGTACTACATATAGCAGGAAAATGGGCCTTTTGCTAAGGTTATTCATGAGGACAGAGGAGGTTGTTCCTTTAAACATCAGTGGATGACATTCATTTCCATGACTTAAGCATCAGTCCTAACTTCAGGAAGGACCTGCTGGGATGAAAGGAGGTCTTTGATCTGTTGAGACCATGCCCTCTTTTCACATGGATCCTTAGGGAAAATCATCAGCTTTACCTGGAATTTTAATGCACCGTGTCATAATGCCTAAAGAAAAATGTCTCCAAGAGCAACCGCTAAGAAACTACAGCTATGGCAAAAACAGCTATTTGATAAAATGCTGAGCAGTCAAAACCTCACAAAGCAGGCCAAGGAACTATGTGAAAGAACAGCAACTGCATCCAGGGCTGTAGAAATTTCTTTACAATGCTATTTGGGGGGCTCTGCCCCCTGCACCCTCTGTAATATATATATATATATTTTTTTTCAAATTGTTTAACCAGGTGAGACACACTAAGCTGAAAGCTTGTCTACAGGTGCAACCTGGGAGCACAGGGAAGTGAAGAGACTTGCTCAGGATATATAGACTGTGTGTGTGTGTGTGTGTATATATATATATATATATGTGTGTGTGTGTGTATATATATATATATATATATATATATATATATACATACAGTATAAAAACAACCTATAGCCTTTCCTCTCTGTCACAATTCCAGCAGCTCCCTGAACGGATCTCAACAGCAGGGGCTGGTGGCAGCCAGCCCCCCCCATGTGGCAAGCAGCCTGCCAGGCACATTTCCAGCAGCTCCTGAACAGCACTCAAAAGAAGGGGCTTAGGGCATCCAGGCCTCCCATGTGGCAAGCAGGCCATTGGACACTTTTCCAGCAGCTCCCTGAACAGAGCTCAACAACATGGTCTGATGGCAACCAGGCCTCCCATGCCGCTAGCAGGTACAGAGTGGAGCTGTATTAAAGACAAGTTTAATGCTGTGTATGGCTCATTTTTTAGCAGTCGATTCTGTCTGATTTTTTTTTACTGGCATGTACCTGTAGCCCTGTAGCATTGTTTGTATGGCTTAATTCTCCTGTGCCTTAAGATCATTTTAGTGCTGCTTGGTATTTCATTGTTGTACTGTTTTGACCTGTGCTGAATTGTTACATTCAGTTTGGGGGGGGGGGCACAGCATTTGTCCATTGTGCACATGTGCAGTAGAGCTGGCCTCGGGACTCCCCCTAGCTTTTAATTAAATTCTACCACCATGATTCAGCATCATTTGTTCTGTACACCTTCGCCATTGCTTACCCCTACCTTATCTGTTGTTTCCACAGGCCGCTGGACACATTTCAGCAGCTCCATGAATAGAACTCAACAGCTCAACAGCAGGGACTCACAGCAGCCAGCTCCTCCCACGCAGCAAGCAGGTAAAGTGTGGAGATGTGCTGCACTTTCGCCACTTACCCGGTGACTGCCCCACCCTTGGTTGTCCCTAGTTATGTGGGTAATCTGGGGTCATGTGACCAACAGAGGGTGAAACAATTTCCAAGTTTCCCCATCTGCAGGTTATACCTGTTGGCCACTAGGAGTCACTATCAAGCCAGACTTCTCCTTCCACACCACCTCCATAATTTAACCCTTACTTAACTAGTTTAGAAGCCCTCTTCCTAGGTTTCCCTCTAGTCCCTGCCACCTCCAGGTGATCTTCTGCTATTCTCACTCTATCCTGCTGCCCTGGGATTCAGACCTCTGACCTTTTGCACTAAAGGTGGGCTCACTAACCATTATGCCACCTTATAGGCAGTAATCTTATCTGACCTTCGGATCCCCTTATACTATCTGGCCCCCATCCCTGGAACCCACTCTGAAATGCTCACACCCTACACAGTCATCCACCCTTCCTGACTGTCAGAGTGATCACACTCGTTTTGAGCTTGTACCCTCATCCCACCATTCCCTCTGATCACCATCCTTTTGAACTGGTACCCACATCCCACTTTTGACCCAACAGAAACCATGCAGTCATGTAGCTGCCTAGTTTTACTCACATTAACTCTTTCCATCCGAACACCCCTAGTCCTGATATGAACCATTCCAGCGCTAACTACCCATCCCTACCTAATAGCCTCCTACCAGTGGGCCCTGCTACCTTGGTTAGCACTCTAGACAACTACCACAGACCCAGTTGCTCGATAGATGTACCTAGCTCCAATGCACTGTTTTTACTACCTTGACTCCATTATCATTATACACTAGCAAGAACACACGTCCCAAGCTCTGCAAGCCATCTACCACTCTAAAATTACGAACATATACACTTTGCCAGCAGATAAAGGCCTAGAGGTCTATCATGTCTGCTCGAATGTGCAGCTAGCACAATTACTGAGACAGTCCCTACTGCGGGCCACACTACTCCTCCTACTGTTATCTAGAAACATCCACCTTAACCCTGGACCTTCTCAATCCTCACACCAATACAAAAATCACCCTGGAGCTTTGACACTGGCACCTATCAACATTCATAGCCTGTTACTAAAACTCACAGACCTTCAAGTCTAGGTTATGCAACACAGGCCTGATGTACTATCAGTAATGTTGTGCGAAACTGGAAAATTTCACTCCGTGAAATATTTCACAAGTTTGCGCATTTCGTGAAATATTTTGCAGGGCGAAATGCTAAATTTCAACCCCATGGAATGAGTATAATTTTGCCCACAAACCAGTGAAATTTGCCCGTGGGAGAAAGTTTGCCACCCGTGGCAAATTTTCTCCACCTGCAGGAGTAATTTTGCATGCTGCAGCAAAATTTCGTTACTTGTGGTGAAATTTAGTAGCCACTGGCCAAAGTTCTCCCTGGTTTCTAGTAGTCCCCCCTGCCCCGCCAGCCGCTTACTGGCCCAAAGGTTTATCCTGGTGTCTAGTGGTCCTCCCCAGCCATTCACCGGTCGTAATTAAATTAAGCACCCCACCACACTGCCGCTATTTACCCTAACCCCCTCATTTCTTTTAATTAAAAAAAAATTCAACCCCCACTCCCTGGTGTCTAGTGGTCCCTCCCAGCCAATCACAGGCAGTAATTGAATTAAATAAGCCCCCCTAAAGTTACCCTGGTCCCATTGTTTCCTTTTTTTTTTTTTTTTGCATTATCATCTTTATGCCTTCTTCGTGCTCTCCGGCTGTCTCTCCTTCAGGCAGCAATGACCCTCAGACATCCTTCTGCTATCTCCCCCAAGCCACCTTACCTCATATCTGCAGCCTTCCTCGGGGTAGCCCGGTGTAACCCTTCACCGGGTGGGTCCCCCTCCTCTTATGAAGAAGGCACAGGAGGTCCTGGGCCAGCAGCCATCATCTGGCCAGTTTCCCTAGTGGTTTACGCTTTCCTTGGTGTTCCCTCATTGTGATCCCTCATGCAGTGCTCCCAGTCTGCATCGGGCACCGCTGCACAGTGATCTGGCTCCTGCTACCCACCTCGGAAAAGGAGAGCAGTCCTACAGATGCTCAATCCTCCCATTCTCCTGCTGACCCTCGGTGCCTGAGTCTGTTCCCAAACTTGGGTCGCCGGCGTGGTGTGAAGTAAGGCACCCATGTCTCAGTCTTCTGCGCCACCAGGCCAGCCTCATTTTCTTTTAGCTAAAAACAAAGTTCAACCCCCACTCCCTGGCGTCTAGTGGACTCCCAATCCCCTCACCCCATCATGAGCAAGCAGCATCCACCCCGCTCTCCCCCAGTACCCCGATCAGGCCATTGGCACAGCCCTTCCACTCACCTCCATGGCCAGCAGCCTGACTGAGCATCGCTGAGTGCTTGAATGAATGATTGGTACTAAGCGCTTCAGTACTCGCTCATTCATTCAAGCGTTCAGTCACACTCAGTAGGGCTGCTGGCCATGGAGGTGAGTAGAGGGCTGTGCCACTGGCCCAACTGGGGTACTGGGGGGGGAATGTGGTGGGTGCTGCTAGCTCATGAGGGGATGGTGGGTCCACTGGACACCAGGGAGTGGGGATTTAATTTTGTTTTCGGCTAAAAGGAAATGAGGGGGCCAGGGTAATTTTGGAGGGATGCATATTTAATTCAGTTATGGTCAGTGATCGGCTGGGGGGGACCACTAGACACCAGGGAGTGGGGGTTTATTTTTTTTAATTAAAAGAAATGAGGTGGCTAGGGTAACTGGGGGAGCTTAATTTAATTATGGGTGGGTTAGACACCAGCATTTGCAGTGGCTGGCAGGCAAAATTGCAAAATTTCACCCCAATTTCGCGAAACATTTCACCACAAAATTGTATTTCACTGCATCTCTAACAATCATTAGTGGAAACCTGGCTTACACCTTAAAATCCCTGACTCAGCATCTCCTTTGATGGGTATACCCTCTTTCATCAAGATAGGTGAGGCAAAAGGGATTGAGGGTGTGCTATTTACATTAAGGACACTCTTCAGGGTATTCCCCTTACACATATGGACTCTGGGAAAAATGCCAAGGCCCTTGCCCTTAGACTAATACTGGATCCCTTTAATAAATCTCTCACCATATTATTGGTTTACATACCTCCATGTGACCTGGCCAATGGCCTCAACATGCTTATTGATTACCTATCCAAGCTGACCCTAACATTGAAGTGGTCACATTAGGTGACTTAAATATTGATTGGTTAGTCACAGAGGCTACCACTTCAAGGATGCCCTGTCTTCCAGTAACATAGCCCAGCTCACTCATTCTTCTACCAGAATTAATTACTGGACTGGCTCCATTTCTCTCCTGAACTGGATAATCACAAACAACCCAGAGATTACTCAAAGCAGCCATTCTCCCAGATACTGTTAGTGACCAATCTCCTGTTATATGCTTCTGTTCAAACAGGACCCTTAAATCTCCTGCCAAAATGGCAGGTCCTAAGGAAAGGCCAACTGGAAAACCTCAAGGCCCATCTCCAGAATTATGACTGGTCCCTAATTGACTCAGCACAACACATTGACAAAACTCTAGATTAATTCATCACTAAATTCAGTTCTGTCTGTGACATTTCTGCCCCCCTCAGAAAATGGAAGATCAAGGGTGATAACAACCCCTGGATTACCCCTTCCCTTCTTAACTGCATGGCCTCCAGTGGCAATCTCTGGTATTGTGCCCATGCCACAGGCAAACAGACCAACATTCGGCTTTACAAAGCAGTTAGGAATGCCTATACTGTACCTGCAAAGTCTGTCTAACCAATAGCCACCACTTTATTTATTTATTTTTTTAGTTAATACTTTTTATTATTGCTTTCAGTTACATGAAGGCATACATACAGCTAACAGGTAAGCAGTGATATACTAAATAAGCAATACACAGCATTTCTAGGTCATGAGAGTGGTATGTATAGAACATAATTATAAATATAAGCCATGAACCAGATTACAGCAAGACTCCACAGGAGAAGTCAAAGGAAATAGCACTAGGATGTATCCATCTATGTTGTAGGTAAATGAGGATAAAGATTGAGGAAGTGTTGTTATAGCCTAAAACTATCTTAAAAGGAGTCCTGGTGCATAATCTCAACCTGGAAAAAGCAAGAGAATCACCATAATTTATAGGCCACTGTATCTCACATTCAGACATCAAGTCCTCCAATTTGGGGACTAGTAGGGCTACACAATACATCATGAAGGGCAGAGGTGCAGATCCCAGACACCTATCAACAGACGTATGCCATTAACAATTGTTTAGACCACCAGGAATTGATTATAGGAACTCAACCTATGCCTGGGCATAGCAAAATCCCCCATTTTAAGCATGAGCTAGCCAACTCATGGGGTGACAGTAGGAGCTTCTAGGACAACATTAAAGATTTAATGGGAGAACCCAGAAAATCATCCCCCTCTATGATTGAGGTTAATGGAGATATCTTACAGGACCCCAAGTGTATTGCTGGATACCTTCAGCAATGTCTTCTCTGGCCTCTGAGGCATACTCCCCCTGACTTTTCTGATGTTCCTCCTTGCAAAGCTGAGGTCAGTAATGCCTCCTCCCCCTTTGGCTTCCCCCTTTCTATTTCAAGAGAGTCACACTTACTGATACCAGAAAGAAATTAGGCCTGGTGCTTGGTAAATCTGGATCCTGTATTGACTGGTTTGATTTCAAACTGCTCAACTTTACCCTTGATGCAGTCCTAGCCCCATTAACATACTACTTAACCTGTTCCTTTGTCTATGGCAATTCCCTTTGTGATGAAAAACAGCAGTGGTTATGCCAATCCACAAGAGTGGTGCCCAAACTTAGCCCTCTAACTACTGCCCTGTATTCATCCTCCCTCCCCTCTCTAAAGCTTTGGAACACATTGTATCAGATGAGCTGACCAAATACCTGGAGAAATATTAACTTCACTGCCCACAACAACATGGGTTTCAGAAGACGTGTAGCACCACCACTGCGCTACTTAAGTACACTGATTTTATACATAATGCTCTGGACTGGGGACACCTAGTGGGGGCAGTTTATATTGGCACGGGGTCATAATGTTGCAAGACATTATGCCACATAACAAAATCGTGCTCCAATGCAGCACAATATTCCATGCAGCATAATTCTTTTGTCTGTGGGGATCTGCTCTACACACCCCTATTATGTGGGTTGCACTCTGGACTCCCTACTAAAGATTTTCAACTCGAAAGTGGGGGTCCAACTCAGGGAGTGCACAAATTGTGAATAAAAATAAAATGTCTGGGACCAGGAATCAAATCCGGTCCCAGATGCAGCGTCAGGGTTCCTGCTTCTGTGGCTCAGTCCAGTGAGCCACAGCAGCTGCTCAGTGGAACCCACTCCCAGCATAGGTCTTATCCTCTGCCTGGGAGTGTGTGAATGGTGCAATACTGCACACAGCAGTATACGCGGTATTGCACCATTCTCTGTCCTGGGCAGCACTCTTTCAAGTTAGCTATAATGTTGTATGCTATTAAGTGTGCAACATTATGACCCGGTAGGGTATATATTGACCTCACTAAAGTGTTTGATACTGTAAACCAAACCTTTCTTCTTGAATCACTCCTTTCCTTGGGTCTCTCAGCTGAGGTGACAGGCTGGTTTCAGAGCCATCTTGGAGACAGAACTCAGCAAGTCAAAATAAGTGATGTGCTCTCCTACTGCTGCCAAGTGCATTCAGGGGTACTGCAAGGCTTGATCCTAGGTCCCCTGCTCTTTAGTCTATTCCTTACCACTCCTCCCCAGGCCTGTACATTCAATGTATTACTCTGTGTGGATGATGCTGTCATCTTCTCTAGTCATCGTACTAGCCCCCCCAAAAATCAACTACAGCTTAATTTTTCAGCTGTCAAAGACTGGTTTTCTGATCACAAGCTTCTCCTGAATTACAAAAAAATGAAATCCATGCTCTTTTCCCATCCCAGACAAAAATCCCAAACTACACCAGTTGACTATTCTTAACAGCCTGAACTCTCCTCTTGAACAGGTCCAGCAATTCAAATACCTTGGAACAACTCTAGACTCCTTCCTGTTGTTTACCTTCCATGTGGACCACGTTGCTAAGGCAGTAAATGCCAGGTTAGGGCTATTATCCAGGCACAGCCACTGTCTCACTCCAGATGAACTCTGCCTTGCTATCACTAGTTCAGTACCTTCTATAATTGAATATTCTGTTGTAATATTTATTTATGTATTTATTTTATTGAAATGTTTCACCAGGAAGGCACAGTGAACAAGTTGCTCATCTCCCTGTGTGACCCATGGGGAGTGGGTACAGGGGTTATACCTATAACAGCAAAATATATGAAACATACATGAAATAGTAACATATAATGCACTAACAAGAATGAAACCACAATACAGGATAGAATATATGACAGGTGTAATATATAACATTGGGTACCGCAAATAAGAGTAATGATTACAATCAACATGTAAAGTGCAAGTAGTTTGAACATAACATCCTGGGTTGTGCCTGAAAATGGTCCCCTGAATCAGTGCACTTACCTGGTTACCAAAGACCAAAGATTTAAACATAAAAGCATTTGAGTGAATTTATTCCAAATCCCAGCTAGAGGAGGGAGCGCTTGAGAGAAAGGTATAGTGTGTTAAGATTGAGGAAAGCAGGTACAGTTAGAGGAGAGGAAATTGTGAAGGGTTAAAGACAGGGAATTTAAGATGTGAGGAGGAGGAGGATGGGTAGAGAGAGAGGAGGAGAGACAAATGGGTAGGGAGCCAAATCAGTATTTTGAGATACGTTTGGCGCAATGGGAGAGGGGCCTGTTAGTAAGTGAAGGGAAGGACAGAGTGGTAGAGGTCACAATGGTGGGTGTGAATAGGAGAGTCAAGGGTGAAGTGACAGAAAGAGTTGAAGAAGGGGTCCAGTCTGGCTAAGGTAGATTTGGGAGCAGCACTGTAAAGTACATCACAGTACTCAAAAATTGGGAGAACCATCTTTTGGACAATCTCACGCCTGGCCATAACAGGGATGCAATTACAGTTCCTGTATAGTGCACCTAGCTTGGGGAGCAGTTTTTTCAATATATGGTGCTAATAACATGCTAAAAATGATTAATATAGCTCTCAGCCTTCAGGGCAGGATAAGATATCAGACCTGTCTGTTTGCAAAACAGATTTGCCTTGGCCTAAATCTTCCTGTCTTCCACAAACTTTTTAACCTAGTAACTAACTCCTACAACACCCATGGAATATCTTACCAGACTTCCCAAGTCTCTTTCTGCTAAACCTCCATGGTGCAGCTCTCATTTTTTGTTAGTGCAGCTAGCTGGCTAAATGACTTCCCCTTGTTTATCTGAGACCAATCAAAAATCATCCTCTTTGAGCATAAACTCTGCCAGCATCTTACTGCTCAGGGCTGTTGCGACTGTCTTCCTGAAACTGCTCTCCCCTTATTGAGACCCTGCCTTCCCACTGTTACCTTATGTACGCACTCCCTCCACCACCAATTGTCGGTATGCAATTTTCCCTATACTCACTACATATCTGCACTTACATATCTCTATTCCTTTCTGTTACCCTCTTACATCTGTAATTCCCTTACTCTCTCCCTCCTGTTTCTCCTCAACCTGACCCATCACTTCAATTTTCCCATTTTCTTCCATATCTCCTTTCTCCTCCTACCCTATCCCCTTCACTTCCTTGCTGTGCCTCACCTACCCCTCATCACTTCCCCCTGTTATTCATGCTCACCCTCCTATTCTTGATAATGCCATTCACTGACTGCTGTAATCTACCAAGTTTGCACTTTAGTCTGTTTCTCAGCCGTTATTAAGGTCTGTGCACCTCTCTTGTGTAATGACTAATTGATGTAACTGTTTTGTATTTGATCTGATGTTGAACCTTTGTAATATGTTAACTGTTCTGTCTTTGATCTGATGTGGAACCTTTGTAAAACAGCCTCAGGCTCAAAGGTATTGCAATCTAAGAATAAAATAAATAAATAAAAATTAAAAAGTCTGCGCTATAGTTGACTCATGACAATAACTTTCGGTGGACTATAAATGCAAACTCTATTTTTGATGCGCTATTATTGCTTAGCTGTGCTTCACCCTGATGACGTTTTTCTCACCCTCTGTACACTAAATCCACACAAGTTTAGTCCAGACAGCTTTCACCCAAGCTTCTGAGCCTCTACACCCCTGCCATAGCCCATAGCCCCTGTTCTCTCACATTTTCAACCTCTCTTTCCACATTAACTCAGTTCCAGAACATTGGAAATTTGCAACATTATCCCACTGCACACAGGGGGAAAACCCTCCTCCCTTGGAAACTACCGCCTGACCTCCCTGCTCCCCTCCCTGGCAAAACTCCAGGAAACCTTAGTTCTCTCAAGACTGACTGATTTCCACTCCTCTACCAACTTCTTCTCAGACTATCAATCTGGCTTCCAAAAACACCATTCCACAACTACCTCCCTCCTTCGCATCACTGACTCAATCCTCACTGCAATGGACAAAGGCCACCTCATATCAGCAGTATTTATCAACCTCGCCAAAGCCTTTGATTCCATCTCCTCATATCCTCTCTTCCTCCAGAAACTGCACTCTGCAGGTCTTGTATCCTCCTCTGTCCTCTGATTCAAATCATGGCTCAGTGGTTGGCACCAATATGTCACAGTAGGCAACTCTGCATCCCCCTCATTCTATCTGTTGTCCCTCAGGGTTCCATCCTTGGCCCCATCCTTTTTTTTCAATTTTATTAACAACCTACCCCACTATCTCCTCTCTTTCAAGCTTTCACCTCTATGTGAACGACACCATCCTCTATGTCTCTGACTCCACCACCAGTTTAGTCCAGCTCCCACTAAGACCGCATGCTGACTTGGTTCCACTACAACAACCTAAAAGTGAAAACTAAAAAAATAGTCTCTATGATATTTGGCTCCCTGCCAAACCTGGCCAAACTCCCTTCCTAGGTTCACCACGTTGGATACCTCCACTCTCGATACTGTCACCGAGTACAAATACCTTAAATTTTGGCTAGACCAATGCCTTGACTACTTGGTCCACATTGACTCCTTCTGTTCATAACTGCACCCCCAAATTAGGCATACTTTTTCACAAAAAGCATGTCATCCCCCTACACATTTGCCATGACTTAGTTCACAAGACCATCCTCCCTCTTTTCGACTACGGGGGCACTATCTATGTCTCGGCCCCTGCCTCCTCCCTCACTAAGCTCAACACATTACTCAACTCTTTTTACAGATTTCCCACAAACTCCCCACTGTGTACTCATTGCCACACACTTCTTTCCTCTCTTAATTTCTCCTCCCTTTCCCACAGGTGGCACATTCATTCAGTTATCATCGCATTAAAATACTGTACTGGATAAACCTTCTTCCCCCTTTCCTCTGCTCACTCCTCTCTGTGGCTGCCATCCCCTCCTACTCCCTTAGAGCCTGACATACATGCTCCTTCCCCATCACCCACTGTTGATCATCGGTCAGCACCTCTGCCTTCCCTTACCACCTCCCTCACCTCTGGAATCAATTGCCAGCTTCCCTCCAGGACTCTCAATCCTTCCCGGTCTTTAGACGTTAACTCATATCTATCTCCTCGCCCCCCCGCACCTGTCACTTCCCCCCATGTTCTGTCTCCCCCTCGTCCCAACCTGTTCCTACCCACCCCACCCCCAACCACCACTGCCTCTGACACTCATAGCACCTCTCAACCTACCTTTTAACTTATTTTTCCCAGTAAAATTCTTAGTTGCTGATGCACTATACAATGTAAATATGTATGATTTTCAACCTTCTAACCTAGCTAGTTTATGTAAATACCTGTACTTAAACACCAAAATTGTTTTCTAGCCTAACTACTCTATGTAAATACCTGCATTTAACTGTTTAAATTGTTTTCTGGCTTGTATATTTTGTATGTTTTCACTCCCTCTATATATGTAAGTTACCTTTGTCTACAGGTCTCACCCGGAAACAAGCTTTGACTCAGTTTGCCTTTCCCAGTTAGCAATTTTTAAATACAATAAATAAATAAAATAAATACAGCATATTGACTGGTAACAGCATAGTCTCTAGCCACCTGGCATACCTTGGGCAATGTCTGTTCTGCCCTCATCAGGTCCCAAGTGCAAGTTAGGGGAGTGGGTGCACCATTCAGGTCTGTGTACAAACCTCCCAAGTGCATGTTCACAAAAGCATTCAGGCTCACCAGGATGACAGTACCTAGGCAGAGAGGCACCTTCCATTCCTCAGCAATATATGTATAGGGAGGCATTCTTTTGCTGCCTACAACAAACTCTAGCACTTCAATACCTCTTGCTTACAGGGGTGGTTGTGCTTCAAACACCTTCATGAGGACTTTGGTTTTTGTAACCATTTTCATTTTAGGGTTTTGACTTTTTAATGTCTGGTAAAATTGTTCATGTACCAGTTTTTCATAGCCTATCAACAGATGTGCTTCTGGACATGTACTGCCCTGCACCGATGCAGGAATATATTTCAACTCATCATTATTCACCACCAGTCTGAAATGTCACTGTATAGCAGGACCTGTAGGACTAACCCCTTTCTTGCTTGGAGTAGTGTCAGTAGGGAGGTAGGATTTTGGCCTAGCTTGCTTTTACTGACATACTTTCTTGAACTATTAAATTTTTTTTCAGGAAGATGGCTTATTTCCTTTTTATTTTGCAACTTTCATCCTGGGGATGGCAAAACCATTGTATCCCTGCAGACCATGTCAACACAGCTAGACTGTAAATTGAAAGCATTTCTGTGAGGGGTCCCATTTGCAGATAGAGAAGTGCTCAAACCCTCCTCCTCTTTAGGCTGACTTCAAGGTGGCATCCCACCAATGGGAGTTAGGGAGGAGGTATAACTATCCTCAGGGAAAGCATGCTTTATGGAACCAACAGGCTCCATGTTCAACTAACCCAGCTCAGTCCCAGAATACGGAAAGGGGTGTCTTACTCCTAACCACAAGGAGCTAGTTTGAAAGCCAGGGAACACTTTGATTCTAAGGTATCAACACCAACTGGAAATGTTTTTTTTTGTTTGTTTGTTTACTGTTTTCAAATACATTAACTGAATGCAAAATCTGATTGTTTGCAAAACTCAGCAACATATTTTCTAGCACCGATTTATTTAAACATTGATTCATTGCAATTGGACAAAGCAATTTTATGGGGTATCTCTTCAATCTTCCAGTGGGTGTTTTTGACCTTTTTTATTTAGCTTCTTTAATGGGGTACATGACAATCCATTATGGGCTATTCATCCTATGACAGTTTGTTCCCTCCAGATCTCTGGAACCATTACAGAAAAGTGAATGTTTCTCATTGTAAGATCGGCCATTAATTTATGCAGTTCAAAAATTATAAATAACATCATGCTATGGTATTCCATTTCAGTGGGAAAGAGGGACTGAACTGTTTTGGGTTAATTGGCCATAGCAAACTGATGTGCTCTCCCTTTAATGCTGCTGTAGACATCAGGGGGACTTCAACACCAATATCCACCAGAGCTAACATGCACAAGCATGTTGAAGTAGAACATCAGTATATATTCTTTTGTCTGGGTCTTGTCTTATCAATTTACCCAGAGAGCCAAAACATTTTGGAATTTAGTTTTGGTTATGAGTATTTCCAAAATCAGAAGACACAAGTGTGATTGGTTTAAAGCACCCTCTTCTGCCTTTATGGACTGGTCTAGGCATTTCCTTTTATCAGCAGAGGTGCAATCCTGGTGAGAAAACAGATTGGGTCTGCCACTGACCCTTACCATGTGATGGAGTACATTAGATGCTAGGATGTCTCTGTCTGGTCTCCTCACAGGTCACTTGATATACTTCAGTATCCACTCCATTCCAAGGAAGATGTGTCTTTTTCCTCTGGAGGGATTCCCATAGGGCTTCAGCTTTTTCAAAATGACCTTTATGGGTGTGATCCAGGGGGTCATAAGTGACCACCACCTGGTGACTGATTTCATGCAGTGAACCCCAGAAAACCACTATCTTAAACAAAGGAGCTTCCACATTCTCTGATTTTTCTGAAAAATAAGTTTGTCTTATCAACCTACCACTTTGGATTGATTTTCTTTACCGTATTGAAGTCTGTTTTGGTTTAACTGGCACAGTCCTTATATTTCCCAAATTATTTTCTCAAAGCTTTGTAAAACATTTCAAAATTGCCCTGTCCTGTTGTATCTAGGGCTGGGTGAAATTTATCTTCTGCCACAAGAAACTTCATGAAATTTCTGCCAAATGTTTGTGGCATTTTGCCACAATTGTGATTTTAGTTATTTCCATCTAATTTAAAATGTATTCATCCATAGTGCACAACATTTGGTATGGGGACTTTCCCCAGATCCATACAGATGTGTACACAGTTTTAGATCTCTGTCTTTGAAGATGATTGAGTTATAATCTTCCAGACATTTAGTAATTTTAAAATTACATTTTGCAATTAAGTAAACTGAAGGATTTTAAGCCTCTATAACTTTAAAACCAGAGAACAGAAAAACAGCAATTTTGTTATGTTCATTAACCCTAAATATTAGGCTACCTCCTTGATCCAGCAGCAAAGCATCATGCTGCTATGCTGACAACACCGATTCAGAAGCAAGTCCCGGATGTCACGTTAGGTAACAGGTCATGGTTGAAACGGCTGCTGCTCAACAGTGCATCCCTACTCAGTGGTGGGCTCCACCAATGCAGCAACACCCTGGGGATGGGCCAAGGAGCTTGCTCATGCCACAGTGGAAGCTGTGTTTGTGTGAGATTAATAGAGGTACCTCTCCCACCAAGGAAAATAGGAGGGAAAAATGTTGGACAAAAACCTGGTAGCCAACTGAATAATGGCTAGGTTCCACCTCATCAGAACATATCACTGTAAACAGGGTATATCTTTGAGAGATGAGCTGCTGGCTGGCAGAAAAAAAGAATTTGGAAAAAGAAGAGGTTGTATATGTCAATTCTCTAATCTCATGCTGAAAGACCGGCCAAGTTATAAGAAGCCAGAGTTTCCAAAATAACATTAGTAATTCAAATTTAATTTCATTAGCTTTTGTAGAAATACCACTTCAAACTCAGTGCAGTTTAACCCCTGCAAGGTATATAGTTTTTTTTTTAAATCAAGGATGGAAATGAGAAAGGAAAATGGGGGTGCACCGGGATTTGAACCACAGACCTCTGATAAGCCATTCCAGTGCTCTAACCATTAAGCTACAGGCCCACTGGTTAGAGTGTTTGAAGAACTTCCTATTTCACAGTACCACATTCCTTTCTCTAGTGTTGCTCAATTCTGCAACCAGAAACCAATTTTAGAAATACCACTTCTCTCTCAGTGCAGTTTGACCCCTGCAAGGTATATAGTTTTTAAATCAAGGATGGAAATGACAAAGGAAAAAGTGGGTGCACCGTGTATGTGTGGACATACTGTGAAATAGGAAGTTCTTCAGACCCTCTAACCAGTGGGCCTGTAGCTTAATGGTTAGAGTGCTGCAACAGCATACCAGAGGTCTGTGGTTCAAATTCCAGTGCACCCACATTTTCCTTTCTCATTTCCATTAGCTTTAGTGAAATTGTGAAATGTTGTGATACTTTTGTCGAAGTCATGCCTATATATTTTGCCGTGTCATACACTTGAGTTACCATTGTAGTGAAATGTAAAGACTGGGTAAAGTGGCAATACATTAACATTCATAGGAAGCTTCATAGTTGAGTATAGTGGTATCAAGTTTCAGGTCACTGTCTTGAGTGATGAGCTATGAAGAATAGTCATGGACATCTCTGTGCACTACCCTGAATTCTTGCAATATGCCAGATAACTACTAGAGCTCAGTGACTCAATGACTTGTGGAAGCACATGCACATACAACATTGTTTCTGTACAGTGCCATCTGCTGACTCTTTAACAACCTGGTAGATAACAGTGTATATTTTTTCTATTTGAAAGCAATGGCACCAAGTGATGCCAAGCCATACAACAAGTTGTAACTTGGCCTACTGTAACAGAAGTGAGTGGATATCTTTAGTCACGATAGAGTATGATGCTGATCATCACTGTCGCAGGAGTGCTGGAGAGGGATTGCAGGGTCATGATGCTAATACAGGCAAGGTGATAATTTCTTTGTGAAACTTAAATTTCACAAGTGGAATTCTAGTGGCATTACCTATTATGTGTCTATGAATTATTGACCAAATTTTGCCAATTAGTAATTTCTAAAGTATCCAGAATAAATTGTAACCTACTAAACCACATATATCCAGCTTAATTTGATTCCAGTACATATCTACCTTGGTATGCATGCCAAATCTTGAGTCTACACCTGCAACAGCAGTGGATCCTAAACATCCAAATATTTAAAAAATGTCCACACAATTTAACAAATAATTGTGTGAAATTTTGAACTCCTGTAACATACAGTTTATAAAACCATATGACTCTCTATTAAGCAGTTGCTAGGATTGTTCTAAGGAAGCATTCATATGAATGTTCTATTATCTATTGCCAAAGGTGGCTAGGTTGTAGGCATAGAAATATTTTCAGAAATTTCCAAATGAATATTAAATTGCCAAATTTTGAGCCCCTATAACTTCCCCACCCCTCTTTCAAATGTCATTAAACCTGATATTATTTTCAGACTCTTCTACAAAATATGCATGCCAAATGTCAGATCCCTAACTATGCAATTTACAGAGTCATGACCAATTTAAAAAGTTTTGAAAATTCCACAAAATTTCATGAACTTTAATGAAATTTCACAGAATTTCATGGACTTTCATAAAAATTCTATGAAATGGGAATGTAGTAGGTCTGACAAGCTCTAATTGCATCAATGTATTCTAGTACCCACTGGGCTACCTGCTTAGTGCATGATGATTTTAATATTTTTTTCTTGATAACTGTGAAGCCTCCTAAATTCTGTAAATTAGACCACAGCATGATGAACTTTAAATCAATATTACTGTCTCTGTCCTGAGGGTCAAACTTGTCCATTGCTGGACTTACTTTTTGTTTTTTTTTTGCATTCCTAGGGGGAGATATTCAAAGCCAGACACATGCTCCACACAAAGAGATGTGCACTGCAAATAGATGCAGAGCTAAAAAAACAATGCAGCATTCAGCAGGGGTGAATGGAAATGTGATTGCACAATACCAGTTGAATATTACATGGATGCATGATCACATAAACATACATGTGCAGAACAAAAGTGCAATATGTAATACATGATGGGTCTTGGTTTGTGTGGCAAGGATCACTGCAATATTCAGCCAGCATATGCAAATAGACTCATTACACAGTCGGTACCCATCCTGGATATTTACATCTCATTACCTGAAGGTATTCACCTCTTTTGCATGCAGAGTGCAGATGGGCAGGGATGCACCACTGGGATGCTGTGGTGTTCACCAGGTACTGCATCCTTAAGGGTAGGCCTTTCTCACATTTGTAGATGTGTGGGACAAAACAGTAGACAACCAGACAATTTTAAAGTGCATAGAAATGCATAGAAATGCATTTACTGTTTTATTTAAGTCCAAATCTCAGAACAAAAAAAAAAGAATATTTACAGAAAGAAAAATAAAGGTGTTAGTCTTTCATACCAAACAGGATCTATCATCTCCTTTAGACCTCCTGTCTTTGTTCTGTACAGCAATAGCTTTAGTATGTATGAAAACTCACATACGCCTCCTCCTTGCTCTGTGGTCAGACAACTACTAAACCACATCATTACCCTCAGCCTCTCAGAAGGGGCTTTATATAGTCTCATTTTAGACTGAACTCCTCCCCTAAATGTGACATCACATCTTCTGATTCCTATATAACCTGTCATTACCAGGCCAGCCAGCCCTATAGTAAGATGTTCCCCCAAACTGACAAGGTTTCTGGTAATTATTTATTAATCTTGCTTTTAATTGCCTTTAACCATATAGGAATACCCAGCCTGGAAATGGGAATATTAAAATGAGGGGCGTGCTCCCTATTTGCATTCCTCTGCCAGAATAGGAGACCTGACAATTACGTACCAGTTAAGTTCATTTCACTAAAAGAAGGAATATTATGCCTGCATATTGCTCTGCAATGTTTGCACTGTAACATCTTCACATGCTGCAGGTTTTGTTTATCTAGAAGGGCTCTGTAATCCCTTTTTTAACAAGACTTTTCATTTCACTAAGTAGCCCGATGGCTGAAATCTCAGCTGTTGGCAAAACAATTCATTTTGGCTTTGTTTTTCTCTCACAACCCCCAGTTTGACTAATTCTGGGGTGGTACCTAGCCTTTCTTTATTTTTAACCCTTTTGCTGCCTGGGGTATTTTACACTCCTGTGCCAGGCAATTTTTGTTATTTTTGCACATTATATAAAATTTAAATATCACTATGTTACCTTCAAGGAAAAGTAGGGAAACCATGGATGTTTTTTATTGTCAGACTGTCAGCTTTTCACAAGTAGCAAGGTTTTGTCATTATCAGGTCATGTGGCCATGAAACACTGCCTGAAATGTAAACAAAATGCTATTTTACTCATAAATGTTGCAGAAAATATCCCAGGAAACATATCATTTAATTGAGAACTATAGAAAGCTATATGGTGCTGAACTTCTCAATGTCAGTGCTATATACTCACTAAACATCTTTTTTTTATAGGCAGAAACATATTACAGCATTAACACTCTAATTTCTACTTGAAGGGGCATAAATTCTAATTTAATGCACATCATTGCTTCTTTTGCTTGTAGAGACCAAGAACTTTATGTTATTTTAGAAAAAGAATATATTTTTGGAAACTACACAAAATACTGTTTTTAAACATGGGTAGCATAGCCCACTACCCAAATATATACTACACATTACTATTCTTTATATGTCTTGCAACAATCAAAAATAATTTAAATTCACAGAATTTTCATGTTCTAACAAAGTAAATGCAAATGTAACATAAGAGGCAGGCATATAAACATCTCATTTTTGGATTCTGTGGGGAGCACTGATTACATCGGTACCTAATTTATGTACCTTTACCAAAGCAGTCTAGCAGAAATAAACCCTATACACACAGGTTACCAAGTGCATTTTAAAGTGGAAACATTTTTGTCAATAACAGTAAATGCCTGGCATTGCTTCTCTGGCCTGTAGACATTCAGGACACTTTGGTGCCATAAAAAAATATATATTTTATGAATCTGCACAAGATACTATTTTTAAAAATATATGACACTGCCCACTTTTCAAATGTTTGCTACCCATAATCCTCCTTTGCATTTGGTGGATCTATGGAAAATGATGGAAATGCACATAGTTTTCACACTTTAACAAACCAATTGCCTATGTAAAATTCAATGGAGGTACACAAATACCACATTTGTGGATTCCGCTAAGAGTACTGGTTATAATGACACCACATTTATGTACCTTCACCACAAAGATTTGGCTGAAAAAGGCTCAAAATCTACAGGGTGCTATGTGTATTTTAAATGGGAAAATACTGTATATGCCCACAGTGAAAGATGCACAGCATTGATTCTTTGGCATGTAGACACTCAGGACTCCATGAAATCACAGAGAAAGTATATATTTTTTGAAACTGCATAAGATACTGTTTTTAAAAATGTATGACATTGCCTGCTGTCCATATATTTGATACCCATAATCGTCCTTTGCATTTGGTAGAGCTATGCAAAATGATTATCATTCGCATAGCTTTCACAATTTAATGAAACAAATGTCTATGTAAAATAGTACGGATGTATGCAAAAATCAAATTTGTGGATTTTGCTAAAAGTACCGGTTACAATGATACCACATGTATGTACCTTTACCACAAATATTTGGTTTAAATAGTCTTGAAACCTGTAGGGTACTAAGTGTATTTTAAGTGGGAAAATGTTGGCCCACAGTGAAAATGCCTGGCATTGCTGCTCTGGCCTGTAAACATTTAGGAAGCCATGGTATCATAGGAAAAGTATACATTTTCTGATACTGTTTTTAAAAACATATGACATAGCCTGCTATCGAAATGTTTGCTACCCATAATCCTCCTTTACATTTAGTAGAACTATGCAAAATGATGTCAATTCAAAATATTTTCACTGTTTAACAAACCAAATGTCTATGTAAAATAGGATGGAGGTACACAAATACCACATTTGTGGATTCTGCTGGAAGTACCAGTTACAGTGATACCACATTTATGTACCTTTACCACAAAGATTTGGGTTAAATAAGCGTGAAACCTATATGATGCTATGTGTATTTTAACGGGGAAAATTTAGGCCCACAGTGAAAAAATGCATAGCATTGCTTCTCTGGGTTGTAGACATTCAGGACACCATGGTATCACAGAAAAAGTATGTATTTTCAGAAACTTCACAATATACTGTTTTTCAAAATGTGTGACATTGCCTGCTATCCAAATGATTGCTACCCATAATCCTTCTTTATATCTGTTAGAACTATGTAAAATTATGGAAATTTGTATAGTTTTCACAAATTTAATAAATCAAATGACTATGTAAAATAGGATGGAGGAACACACATACCAAATTTTTGGATTCTGCTGAATGTACTAGTCACAATGATACCACATTTATGTACCTTTACCACAAAGATTTGGTTTAAATAGGCTTAAAACATACAGGGTGCTATGTGTATTTTATAGGGGATAATTTAAGCCCACAGTGAAAAACACATAGCATTTCTTCTCTGGGTTGCAGACATTCAGGACACCATGGTATCACAGAAAAGTATGGATTTTCTGAAACTGCAGAAGATACTGTTTTTAAAAATGTATGACATTGCCTGCTATCCAAATGATTGCAACCCATAATCCTCATTTACATCTGTTAGAACTATGTAATATGGATGTTTGCATAGTTACACAATTTAACAAATCAAATGACTGTAAAATAGGATGGAGGTACTAAAATACCACATTGATGGATTCTGCTGAAAGTACCAGTTACAATGATACCACATTTATGTAACATTTCCAGAAAGATTTGGTTTATATAGGCTTGACACATACAGAGTGCGATATGTATTTTAAAGGGGATAATTTAAGCCCACAGTGAAAAACGCATAGCATTGCATCTCTGGCATGTCGGTACTTAGGACACCGTGGTATCATAGAAGAGGTATACATTTTCTGAAACTGCATAAGATACTGCTTTTAAAAATGTATGAAATTGTCCACTATTCAAATGTTTGCTACCCATAATCCTCCTTTCCATTTGGTAGAACTAAGGAAAATGATGGAAATTAGCCTAATTTTCACAATTTAGCAAACCAAATGTCTATGTAAAATAGAATGGAGGTACACAAATATCATAATTGTGGATTCTGTTGAGAGTACTGGTTACAGTAATGCCACATTTATGTACCTTTATCACAAAGATTTAGAGGAAATGGGCTCAGGTGGGGAGTCATGTGCAGGCAGAGAATAAGGCTTGTTCAGGGGGTTATGCTCAAGCAGGGTATCTGCTCTGGGCAGAGTTTCAGGTTTGGGTAATGTGCTAGTGTCAGGCAATTTCTTGCACTTTAGCATATGCTTTTTTGGTTAAGATTCTTGCCTAGGCTGTGGCTCTAATTCTGGCTGAGGCAGATGTTTTCACAATTTTTGTGCTTTTTGCATTTACCCTCATCCTGTGTTGTGGGCACCATAAGATGAGTAAATGGCAGGTGCTTCTGCTTACATTTATGCTTCATGTGACATACTTCTGCCTGCATTGTGGCATCTGGCTCCATCAAAGGCATACATGGGACCTCTTTCTGGGGAAATATCTCAGGCTCTTGTATCTGCACAGGCTTAGGCAGATCCACATGCTTCTTCTGTTTTTTATGTTTGGATGCTTGCCTGGGTTGTGAATTATTTTTCTTTTTATGCTTGGGCTGGTGCTCACTGGTGGACACACATGTGTGCTTGCATCCACGAGGGAACTGAGACTTAGTCTTAGGATTGTACAGACCACCGTCATCAGCATCACTCGATATTGTATCATCAGTTGGAGTACTGCTTGGGCAGTAGTTACTCCCAGACTCTGGACAAGTTAAATCATCTAACTCTGAATCGGAGCTGACAATATATTTTAAGATTTCCTCTGCAACGCATTTCTTTTGCATGATTAGCAGCCAGTATGTCTTTGTGGCAGAGATACTTTCTCTCCCCCTCCCTTTCCTGTATTGTAAAACACTTTGGGATAGTGCAAGTATTTGTGCCAAAAGTGGCTAGGTTGTAGGCATAGAAATATTATCAGAAATTTGCATATGAATATTAAATTGCCAAATTTTGAGCCCCTATAACTTCCCCACCCCTCATTCAAATGTCATGAAACGTGATATTATTTTCAGACTCTTCTTCAAAATATGCATGCCAAATGTCAGATCCCTAACTAGGCCACTAACTGAGTTATGACCAGTTTAAAAAGTTTGGAAAATTCCTCAAAATTTAATGAACTTTCATGAAATTTCACAGAATTTCATCATGGAATTTCATAAAAATTATATGAAACTGGAATTTAGTAAGTCTGACAGGCTCTAATTCCATCAAAGTATTCTAGTACCCACTGGGCTACCCGTTTAGTGCATGATGATTTTAATATATTTTTTTCTTGGTAACTGTGAAGCCTCCTAAATTCTGTAAATTAGACCACAGCATGATGAACTTTAAATCAATATTACTGTCTCTGTCCTGAGGGTCAAACTTGTCCATTGCTGGACTTACTTTTTTTTTTGCATTCTTAGGGGGACATATTCAAAGCCAGACACATGCACCATACAAACAGATGTGCACTGCAAATAGATGCATAGCTAAAAAACAATGCAGCATTCAGCAGGGGTGCATGGAAATGTGATTGCGCAATACCATTTGAATATTACATGGATGCATGACCATGCAAAGATACATGTGCAGAGCAATAGGGCAATATGTAATGCGTGATGGGCCATGGTTTGTGTGTCATGGATTACTGCAAAATTCCGCCAGTATATGCAAATGGACTCATTACACAGTTGGTACCCATCCTGGATATTTGCATCTGATTACCTGAAGGTATTCACCTCATTTAAAGGCAGAGTGCTGATGGGCAGGGATGTACCACTGGGATGCTGAGATGTTCACCAGGTACTGCATCCTTATGGGTTGGCCCTTCTCCCATTTGTAGATGTGTAGAATGAAACAGCAGACAACCAGACAGTTTTAAAGTGCGTAAAAAATGCATAGAAATGCATTTATAATTTTATTTAAGTCCAAATCTCAAAACAAAAAAAAGAATATTTACAGAAGGAAACATAAAAGTGTTAGTCTTTCACACCAAACAGGATCTATCATCTCCTTTAGACTCCTGTCTTTCTTCTGTACAGCAATGGCTTTAGTATGTATGAAAACTCATATACACTTCCTCCTTGCTCTGTGGTCAGACAACTACTAAACTACCTCACTAACCTCAGCCTCTCAAAAAGGGCTTTACAAAGTCTCATTTTGGACTTAACTCCTCCCCTAAATGTGACATCACATCTCCTGATTCCTATATAACCTGTCATTATCAGGCCGGCCAGCCTTGTAGTAGGATCTTCCCCCAAACTGACAAGGTTTCTGGTAAGTATTTTTTAATCTTGATTTTAATTGCTTTTAACCATATAGGAATACCCAGCCTGGACAGGGGAATAGTAAAATAAGGGGCATGCTCCCTATTTGCATTCCTCTGCCAGAATAGGAGACCTGACAATTATGTACCCATTAAGTTCATTTCAATAATAGAAGGAATATTATGCCTGCATATTGCTGTGTAATGTTTGCACTGTAACATCTTCACATGCTGCAGGTTTTGTTCATCTAGAAGGGCTCTGTAATCCCTTTTTTAAAAAGACTTTCCATTTCACTAAGTAGCCTGATGGCTGAAATCGTAGCCATCAACAAAACAGTCCATGTTGGCTTTGTTTTTTTCTCACAGACCCCAGTTTCACTTGTTCTGGAGTGGTACCTAGCCTTTCTTTATCTTTAGGACACTACAGAGCTTTTCCCTCTCTGCCCATAGTGCCTTTCTGTCTAGGCACTCCTCTTACTTTTGCTGCTTGCACTTTCGCTTTCCATCAAAGCAACCTGCTTCGAGTTTAGACAGTGTCTGTGTATCTGTGTACATTAGAGCACGATCCTGCTCCATTGCAAGATGCAGCAGCTACTGTTCTATAGCTGCAGAAGGCAGCTCGCTTCTGAATAAAGCTTAAAAGAAGAGCTTTTACTTTTAGCACCAGAACATGCAGTGTCTTGATTTATTCAGCCCGCCGAATGAACATTTAGTCGCTACTTGCGACACTCGCTCCATGTTGCATTTAAAGAGGGACCAGTCTTTCAGTGCTTTGTGCTACATAAACAACCAAGGGCATTTTATCACGAATGCTTTAAGACACTATGGGGCTTTTCCCTTTCTGCCCGTATTGTCTTTCTGTCTAGATGCTCCTCTTACTTTTGCCACTGGCACTTTCGTCTTCTATTGAAGCAATCTTCTTTGAGATTAGGCAGTGGTTGGGTGTCTGTGTACATCAGAGCATGAGCCTGCTTTGATGCACAATGCAATGGCTGCTGTTCTATAGTTGCAGAAGGCAGCTTGCTTCCAAATAAAGCTCAAAAGGAGAGTTTTTACTTTTAGCACCAAAACATGTGGTTTCTTGATTTATTCAGCCCACCAGCTGAATTTTCAGTCACTACTTGTGACACTCACTCCATGTTGTATTTAAAGGGGCACCAGTCTTTCAATGCTTAGTGCTACATAAACAACCAAGGGCATTTTATAACAAACACTTTGGGTTATGTAATGGAGCACCTTATGAAATGGGCACTGATTTCTAATTTTATTAGTTTCTTTAATATATGCAAAAAGTACGGGGAATAAGATTAAAAGGGACAGTAAACGTTTTGAAAGAAATGCCAGGTTGGCCACCCTGACATGAAAAGACAGCAAAAGAAGAGGGAAATAAGATGATAGGCAAGCGTGAAAAGAATAAGGGAAGGGGGGCACATATCTTTCTAGCAAATAAAGTTCCTCAACAGGGGCACCCTGTTACACCATTGTTCGTATGTGTCACTCTGTATGCTTTGTGGTTGCCATACACTGTGTCAAGCCTTGCTGACAGGGCAGTAGCCTGGTACTGTTTCCCCACAGCACCAGTGATGTTGCCTGGTAGGCATAGGTGATCTAACCTCACTAGGGATGAATCCCCACCTGTGTGTGTCACACACAATACCTGTGCATTGACCATCCACTGGTGTCATGTGGCCAGCTGCCCCATTTAATGCTGTTGTTGTGCCCCTGGCCCCAGTCTTCTGTCACACTGTCCATGTTGCTCACCCCCCACTTGCAAATCTGCATGCCCTGCTGCCTGTCAGCCTGTTGTGCTCCATGTACATCCCCCAGGTCTGCACCCTTTGTACCCTGCATACACCTGTGCTAGCGGTTTGCTGCACTCACCCATGTGATGGCCTCCGGTCAGGTCCATGGAATTGAACTGGTGGCATAGGTCAGCCTGGAACCAACTGTAGGCATCATGTGCACTCCCAGGGTGGTTGGCATACACACAGGCGATGCTCCCTGTGGCATTGCACACCACTTGGTGGTTTATCGAGTGGCAGGCCTTTCTGTTTTGGTACACCTCACTGTCACTGCCTGGTATCTGTGGTGGGCAGGCACATGGCCACAGTGACTTTTGGCTCCACTGCCTTGGCATGGTGTCTCTATGTGGGTGCCTGGACCTTGACATTATGCAGCTCCCAGAGCTGTCTCAGAGATCCCCTGTTGGTCAATACCATCCCACATTCTCCATGTCTGTCAGCTGCTTGTGTGTTCTGCCGGTACGGTACTGTCTCAGCTGGGCTTACCACCTACAGGCCCTACTTTGGTCTGACTAGTGTTACCCCAGTCTCCCCATGTCAGCCATGACTGCAGCCATTCCACACACCAGGCATGCCATGGGTCTGTTGCCTGCAGTGTGTGTGTGTGTGTGTATGTGCACATGCGTGTCCCTCTCCCCCCTCTCTCACGCTCTTTCTCTCTCTGTCTCTCTCTCATACACAACGTTTCCTCCTCTCCCACTGCAGTTCTTTTGCCTGACACTGGGTGGCTTGCCAATTTAAGGCTGCCTTTGGTGAATCTTTCTCTGCGCAATTGTGCACACATGTTGTGCATTGGCTCACTTGCACAATCTGGTTCAATATATATGCGGTTGCACAGGGTTTTCATATACTGTATATGCCCCCATTTACTGTGTGGTTCCACTTTACTGTGCACTACAGCACAAACATGTATGCATGGTGCACTGCGGTCTGCTGAATATAGCTGTATCATGCATTTCCTTGGGTGCACTATGCATCTCACACCTGTACCATGCAATTGATCATAATATGGGGGCCCTAATCTTTTCCACTCTCTGGGAGTATTTAGATACAGAATCAGGTTCTGTAGTACTAACCAGCGGTGATGACAAACCTAGTAGAATGCATGGGGAATGGGGGTCAGCTTGTCTGATATTCTGCTCCATCTGTCTATCCTTAATATCATAGTTCATCATTTATCTGTGCATGCTCATAATGTGTTTCAACTGTTCATCATTTTCCTTGGAAAGAGACAATTCTCTTTTCATGTAATGTTGCTGTAAACTTTTCTGTTGTTCTCATTTTCTCCTCTACTTCCAGAAATGCTTCTGCTTCTCTAACTGCGTCTAGTTTTTCTCTGTCTCATTGCACTTTAAGTAAAAGCAGTTCTTGTCCTTTTTGATCTCAGGCTGTCTCTATTTCTTCTATATTTTGGGTGTTTAATGTTATATCTTGATTAGATACTGTATATAGTTGACACTTAGGCTACCAGAAGATTTAGTAAATACAGGTTTATTGGACATGTATACACACTAGTGGTACAGCAAGGGTTAAGATATTTTAATTTCTTTTTCAGCTAGCTGATTTTCCAATGCTTCAATTTGTTCCTGGTAGCTTGTTTCCTTTCCCTGAAAATCTGTCATCTTTTGTGCCCATATATCATATATGATCATCCATTCACCTATTTGTTGTAGCTGTTTATCAGCCGCAAAGTTGAAGGCAGATGCATAACTACCATTACTTGAAAGTTCAGTGGGGTGAGCAACCAGCCATGCTCTCTTGCTGAGTTACTGTATATACAGTGAAGCCTGTTAGGATCAAGTTTAATTTCACAGTTTCCCTGCATGACAAAAGGGATTAACTCCCACTGAAATTGTTTTGTTCCCTGCAGCAACTCTACTGCAGAATTCTGCACAGTTGGACTTGATCCTGGCGAGCCTTACTGCAAGCAGTTCCTCACACCCTCCTTCTGAATAAATGTTCTTTGTGGCCAAAGGTTCTGTCCATCTCTGCCTTCTCCCCTGGGGACTGCTGTGGCTTCGCCCCCCCCCCCCAATGTTTGCCTCCCTCCTTCCATTGTGCTTTGGGCTCTGCTTGGATTGTGCTGAACTTCTGTTCATTATGATTCTCCTGCTTTTGGTTAGTATTTTTGTTGCCTCTGGCTGCTGTGTGCTTCTCTGTTTGCTTGTTTCCTGTCCTCCTGTGTTTGTGTTTTCATTTTGCATTTTCTTTCTTTTTTGGGGGTTCTAATTTTCCTAGCATCATTTTGCCCCTTGTTTCTAGTGTGTTCTTCCTCTGCCTGTGCTTTTAAGGCAAAATATTTTAGCAATTCCTTAGTACAACTGCACTTGTTATTTGTATGCTTCAGCTCAAGTTGCTGCTTCCCTGCCTCTGCTGTCTCCTGTGCTTATCCACTTTTCTTGTTTGCACCTGGTCCTGGCTTCATCCTGCGCCAGCTAGTTGCCACTCCCTGTTGTGCTGTTTGTTTCTCAGCAGCTTTGCTCCATTCATTTAGTGTTATAGTAGCTCAGTTAGGCAGTTACTATTAATTTTCAATCTTTGGGCTGCTAGTATATTCATGTGCTGTCTTGCTATACTGAGACAGATTACAGGTTGAAGGCATTTTAGCAGCATGTTTTTGATTTTAAGTATTTTTAACCTTCAGTTATCAATTTGCTTCCACTTGTTCACCCTACTCTGGGCTTGCTATCATATGGCTCTGGGCTTAAATTGGCTCTTGCCAGTACAAATGCCTCTATTTTGTGGTGTTCCTACTCTACCAACATTACAATTGCTGTTTGATTTCATTGTTCTCAGCTCCTGGCTTCCCTTTTATTCCCATGGCAGGGGACTGTGATGTCACAGTGGGGCATCATGGCTCCAGGTAGCAGAAGCATGCCTTTATATAAGCTGTGTGATTCTGCCCTGCTCCTTTGCCTACATGGCCTTTCAGTTATCCATGCATAACTACATAAACCTTGCAGCCTACATGGTTTTTAACATATTCATTGCATTGCATTACTGCCTTGCAAATGATCCTTACCATAATAACCTAACTCTGCCTTAATAGCATTTAAGGTATTCATGCCAATCATATCAATTCACAAGTCCTGCTGAAACCACAGCAATCATCTGCTAAACCTCACTGAATCATTTATGCTAAACTTCATTGATTCAGTCCCTGGCATCAAAGCCTCTCACTCCCCAAGCACCTACCTTCTACTCTATGTCACTATTAATTTGGCTTCCTTAATTGAATTGGCTGACTTGCTTTCCACTGGTTGCTACTACTACCAAATGGCTCACACTGCAGCCTCCTACCTCTCCCTGGCCACTGCCTTTGCCTGGCCTCCTCATCACTAACCTGCTACCTAATCTACAGAAATTGGCTTCACCCTGCCTTCTCATCAATAACCTGACACCTAATCTACAGCTGCTGGCTTCACCTGGCCGCCTCCTATCTTGCACATTGAAGTTGATGCATGCTGTCACTCATAAACCAGAGGCATGACAACCATTGCCATTACCTTTTCTGGCTCAGGGCTTGCCCTGCAGCCAACGGTCTAGCTCTGCACCCACAAAGTCTGCATCTTGAGCATGTAAAACTCGGGGGGGGGGGCTTATCATCTGGCCCATAATGGGAATGTCCTTGCCCCAGGTGGAGCTTCAGCTGTCAAATCACTGGTGGCACTTCTTGATGTAGAATTTAAGATTCCACCTGTGAGGGATGGGGCCTCATCAGTCTGCTCCCCTTTAACTAACTAAGTAGGTTCAGAGGTACTTTCTAAGCTATTCTCCCTATGAATGCTTGTTCTTAGATTAGTAAGCTGGCTGAGTGCCTCAGCGGTCATCATTCTCCTCCTCCTACCTTGAAGGTGGTACTGTGTCAGTGTATCCCATGTTGCAGAGTCAGCTTGCAAAACTTCAAGGTGCTCCTGTTAGAGGGATAGAGTGAGAGATGTCCCCCAAATTGGAATATTTTCTACTCCCTGGATTGACCTTCTAAATTGCAGCAGCAGAGCCATCACTAACCAAAATAACCTAAATGCTAGAGGGAAGGTGACCTAGGCCTTGGATCCCCTGGGATTTCCTCCTTTAAAAGGTTTTTTTCCCCTCCCCTCCATGCCAAAGGTCATAGTATGGAGTTAGTTGTCAATAGTATATTCTCTAGTTTCCTTAGTAGTTGTCCACTGCTGGATGGCGATGGATGGTGGCCCAAGTCACCATTTTCTATCATCTTAGGAAGCCATTAAGTCATCAGTGCAATCCATTTTATCAGCACAATCCTTACAACCTGCTCATCTTATTTGTGTTTCTTCAAGCTGTCTTGTTGCTGTCAGTCTTCTTCTCAATATTGTAGTCAATGTTTACTGCTCAATACTCTTTTGGGGGCTCCTTCTAAAGGTACCTTTAGCCAGGGGAATCTTTACCATGGCACCTCTAGAGGTGGAAGCCTCTTTGAGGGTTCCTTGCCTTTGGTACTCACACAGAGTGGTAATTCCTTGTAGAATAGAGAGTGTGAATGATTAGACAGTTATCACAGTTGCACAAGCCTAACATTACTTTGCTGGCATAGGCCCACTCAATTGGAAGGCTATGCCTGAAGTTTAATGGGGTGAGCAATCAGCCACACCCCCTTCCTGAGCTATATAAGCAATTCCTACCAGCTGCCTTTTGAAGCACTTTTTCTTTGCCACACCATCTTCCCTCCTCCTCCTCCTCCTCCTGTGACACACCTCTCTTCTCAGAAGGCCCCATCCTAAGGTACCTTTAGCAAAGGGAATCTTTCCCATGGTACCTCTAGGAGTGGAACTCTCTTTGAGGGTTTATTGCCTTTGCTAACCCTACAGGGTGATAATTTCTCATAGAATAGAAAGTCCAAATAGCCAATTATCACAGTTTCACAAGCATAACATTACTTTGGTTGTGTAGGCCCACTGAATGTTATTTATCCTGCTTTTTCTTAGTGCTGAGGTGATACTCCCAAAATACATCTTCTACTAACATTTCAGACTAAACTATATTATATCCTGTCAGTGTCTGTATATCAGTGTCTATGGAGATTAAGCAGACAGATACTTTATTAGAAGTAGAAGGGGTCTTATTTAGGGTTAAAACAAGAAGAAAAGAAAGAAAGGCAGTGTGTGTTCTGTGCTCAGAAAGGTACTGTATCAACTTACTTTGCTAAATCAGTAGGAGGAGAGAGAGCTTAATTGGGGGTGTGGTTTAGACAATGTAAAAGTAGGTGACTCCAATTACAACTTCCTGTTGCTAGCCTTTGGAAGACAGAAATCATGCTTGTAGAGCAGAAAGCAGCTAGCTAAAAGAAGCTACCATTTTCTTACTAATTTAACACTTTTATATCAGCAGAAGTCAGTGTCTGTTGAGATTAAGCAGACAGATACTTTATTAGAAGTAGAAGGGATCTTATTTAGGGCTAAAAAAGAAGAAAAGAAAGAAAGTTAGTGTGTGTTCTATGCTGGGAAGGGTACTGTATCAACTTACCTTGCTAAATCAGTAGGAGGAGAGAGAGAGCTTAATTGGGGCATGGTTTAGACAGTATAAACGTAGGTGACTCCAATTACAACTTCCTGTAGCTAGCCTTTTTCTTATTAATTCCCCTCCATCCCACCCTAAGCCAATTCTACTTTTATAGCCACTGGATTTGACTGACAACAGGAACTTCCTGTTTGGCAGTAGGAAGAGAAGGATCATAGAGAAACATTAATTTTGTCAACCTTAAAGGAAAACAAGTAGCTCGCTGCCCCTTCCCAGCTGTTGGTGGTCTGACACTAAGAAAGAAAGAAGGAGGCTACTGAAGAATATAGGAAGTTGCTGTCCCAGAACAGGAACATTGAGAGTTGTAAGGAGAAGAGAGAGTAAGCATACAGAGAAACAGGAGAGGGGACACAAAATAAGACATGATAGGAGTGGTGCAGTGCAATGGCTGTGGGATGGCAGTGTTCCGGGAGATATTCTGGAGGCTGCAATGCTGCTCTATATGTAGGCACCTCTCTGGTCTGAGGGAGGAGGTTGCCTGTCTCAAGGCTGACCTGTCTTAGGATTCATGAAACCTCCTCCTCCACCCAGGGACCACCAGGGCCAATGCCACTACCTCAGAGGTTGCCAAGAAAGAGGAGAAGCTGGAACATGGTGGACTCAGGGAGGGGAGGGAAAGGGTGGTGGAAAAGAGTTGCATCCCTCCAGCTGTACCTCTCCACAATTCATATGCTCTTCTGATGGATAGTGGTTCCTCTATGGAGGCACCAGCAGTGGAGACCAAGGATGATGCTGGGAACATTCACAAAGGAGACCCACAGGAGAGTGGCATGGGACCCCACAGGGGAAGGAAACGACTCCTGGTGGGGACTCAATTATTAGGGGCATTGAAGTGGGGGAGGAAGGGGAGAGGAAGGTAAGGTGCCTGCCTGGCACCAGCTTGAAGGACAGGAAGAATCTCAAGATAATGGAGCAGCTAACGAGGGAGGAGATGGATGTCATTGTCCACCTAGGGACAAATGACCTGGCTAGGAATGGAATCAGAGCAGTGCAAGAGGAGTTTGTAGAGTTGGAGAGGGCCTTAGACAAATAGCATATGGTAACCTTCTTGGAGGTGCTGCCTGTCTATGGCAAGGGTGATGTTAGGGTACTCCTCACCAGAGAATTCAATGAATGGTTGAAAAACTGGTGTGGAGCTCAGGGTTTTGGCTTCATGGGGGACTGGGGAGCCACCTGGAGGGATGCAGACCTATACTGGTGTGATGATCTGCATCTGTCTGGGGTGGACCAAGATCCTAGGTGAGAGGTTTAAATGCTTCATTGGCATGCATTTAAACTAACCAAGGGAGGGAGGAACTGAAAAGGAGCAGGAAAATCCCAGTCTCCCCTTCACAAAACACGGTAATTAATGAAGTAAACACTAAGGTAGGGAAGTCATTAGGGAGCAGGACAGAGGTAAATGTAAAAAAGGCAAAGGAAGTAAGGACAGAGATGGGACTAAAAGGGGTAAGGCCATCAAAAAGTGGAAAGTGATGAGTACCAATGCCCATAGTCTGTGTAACAAGCTCCCTGAACTAGTGGCCTTGATGGAAGAGGGTTGCCTGGATATTGTGCCAGTTATAGAAACATGGTACACAGAGAACCATGACTGGGATATCAACATACCATGATACACAATCTACAGGAGGAGAAGGAATAGCTCTTTCTGTAAAGGATGGGATCAAAGCAACAGAACAAAAAAGTAAACAGGGAACAGATGAGGCACTCTTGATCACCCTGGAGACAAGAAATGGCACCACAATCTGCATGGGCATTGTATACAGACCCCCATCTCGAGGGGGAAGGGAAAAGACAAGGAAATAATAGAAGGCATCCTTAGAATGGCAGCAAAAAGGGGAGATATTGTTGATGGGGGACCTGAATATGCCTGATGTTAACTGGAGCACCTTTGCTGCAGACACATCCAATAGCAGGGTCATTCTTGATGCCCTACAAGGGGCATGCCTCAGACAGCTAGTATTGTAACCCACTCAGGAGGGAGAAATCTTAGTCCTGGTACTCTCAAATGGGGCTGGAGAAACAATCTCAGATTTAGAAGTGGGTAGCCATCTTGGAACAAGTGATCATCAAACAGTGTGGTTCATGATAAACACAGCCATACAATCAAGTCATACGAAAGCAAGAGTATTGGACTTTAGGAGGGCTGACTTTGGGAAAATGAGAGAGTGCCTCTGAAAAGCACTATCAAACAGGCAAGAAGGGGTGGAGTAACAATGTGGAGTAATCAAAACAGCCATCACAGAGGCAACAAGCCTTTTTGTAAAGCAAATCAACAAAACACAATGAAGGAAAAAAATACTATGGTTCTCAAAAGAGGTGACAGGAAAGGTTAAGGAGAAAAGGATTGCATTCAGGAAATATAAGGAAACGTAGAAGGAGCAGGACAGATAACTTTATTAGTTAAAGCAGAAAGAGGAAGGAAAGACAGTCAGAATAGCAAAGGTCCAAATCAAGGAAAGGCTAGTCAGCTCTGTTAAAAAGGGGGATAATACCTTTTATAGGTACATTAGGGAGTGAAGAAAGACCAAAGAAGGGATACTAAGGCTTAATAAATGGGAGGAAATGTGGGCAGAGGGTGACAGTGAAAAAGCAGGGATATCAATCGAATATTTCTGCTCACTGTTCACAAAGGAAGAGGAGGGGGAGGTACTTAAACCAAACAAGAGAAACACTCTGAAGATGGGTGTCAATACCAGTCCATTTACAGGAGATAGGGTTCTGAAAGAACTAATAAAATTGAAGGTGGACAAAGCAGTGGGGCTTGATGGGATTCACCCACGAATTCTAAAAGAACTAAGGGTAGAACTAGTGACACCGCTGACTACTCTCTTTAACAAATCATGGGAGGATGGAGTGGTACCTGCGGACTGGAGGAGGGTGGATGTGATTCCTCTTCACAAAAGTGGGAGCAGAACAGAGGCAGGAAACTACAGACAAGTTAGTTTGACCTCAGTGGTAGGGAAAACGATGGAATCACTTCTGAAGGAAAGAATTGTTGAGTACCTAGAGGCCTGTGGGGCACAGGACCCAAGGCAGCATGGATTCATGATGGGAAAGTCATGTCAGATGAATATAATAGATTTCTTTGACTGGGTGACCAAAGTAGAAGACCAGGGAGGGGCTGTGGACATGGCCTGCCTAGATTTTAGCAAGGCATTTGATACAGTCCCACACAAAAGATTAATACACATGTTAGCCAGCCTTGGAGTGGGTCCCCAGGTGGTAGCCTGGATAAAAAATTGGCTAGACAACAGGACACAGAGGGTAGTAATAAACGGAGTCCACAGTGAAGAAAGGAGTGCTACTAGCGGGGTACCGCAGGGTTCAGTACTGGGACCGGTCCTTTTTAATGTCTTTATAACTGACATTGCAGAAGAACTGGAAGGAAAAGTATGTCTCTTTGCAGACAACACAAAGATCTGCAACAGGGTTGATACACAAGATGGAGTGGAAAGGATGAGAAGGGACTTGGCAAGGTTGGAGAATGGTCAAATGTATGGCAGCTCAGATTCAATGCAAAGAAGTGCAAGGTAATGCACCTGAAACAAAACCCAGGGGAAGAGTACACAATGGGGGAGGGGGGGTGAGATAATGACAACAGTAAAAATGGAAAGGGACCTAGTGGTAATTATGTCAGATGATCTAAAGGCAGACAAACAATGTGAGAAGGCAATAAGGAAGGCTGGGGGAATACTGGGATGCTTAAGGAGAGGCATTAATAGTAGAAAACAGGAAGTTGCTATTCCTCTGTACAGATAGTTGGTTAGACCCCATCTGGAATACTGTGTGCAGTTCTGGAGACCCCATCTCTGCAAAGACGTAGACAGAGTGGAGGCTGTCCAGAGGCGGGCAACCAAAATGGTGCAGGGTCTGCACCAGAAGACATACCAAGAAAGATTAAAGGAGCTTAATATGTATACCCTTGAGGAAAGAAGGGAGAGAGGGGACATGATAGAAACTTTCAAGTACCTCAAGGGAATCAACAAAGTCCAAGAGGGTATCATCTTTCAGAAAAAGAGATGTGCAAGAACAAGTGGGCACAATTTGAAGATAGAGGGGGGACGGCTCAGAGGTAATGTGAGGAATTATTTTTTCATGGAGAGGGTTGTGGAAGCATGGAACAGCCTCCCTGAGGAAGTTGTGAAGTCAAGAACAGTGGGGGAATTCAAGAATGCATGGATAGACATAAAGCAGTCCTTGTTGGGGGGGTAGAAGGAAGTAAGCTGTTGGTTAACTAGGATCTGCAAATTATCTGTTTGATAAGAAAATGGGCAGACTAGGTGGGCCAAGCGGTCCTTTTCTGCCATCAAATTCTGTTTCTATGTTTCCATAAAACTTGTACTTTGCTATCCAGTGATCTCTGTCTTTGTCTATATTATTCCCCATGTTAGCATACAGTAAATGAGTGTCATATATTCTAAGTGGCTAGAAGTGTTCATTTGTACAGTTGTGAGGGTGGGGGTTTCAAAAAGAAAACTAAAGCCTATGTTAACTTTTGGAGAGATAAAAAAATGAACTCTTACCAAGAATTTGTGACTTTCCATGTCAAAGCAGGCTGCAATCCCAGAATGGTGGTTAGCAAGAATTTCCACATGCAAACTTCTTGTTTGAGAAAGTCATGGATAAACTCTTTAAAATACAGTTTTGCCATTCCTTTCTCAAATTTAAGATGTAGTGTAGTACAGTATTTGTACCTCTCATGGCCCCATGTGGGGCATCATTAATTTGAGTATAATGACCTTGTTTTAGTTACCCAAACACAAACTTGTAATGTGTGGGAGGGCAAGCTGAGTTACTTTATACTAGCCCAAGAGGAAATCTTAATCCCAGTGTACTGGACTACCACAATATTCTGAATTTCACAGGACAAGCATAAAACAAGGAATCCATACTATACCATTCAATAGGTTTTATTTTAAGCAACACAGACTTGAAAAGAAAAAATGGTATATATAAGCAATTAGCAAGTAACTGAGCAACAGTCTTTTTCAAATACATCTGTACCAGTGCCTTCTCTTTAGAAGAATATCACATTGCTAACTGTCTTTTATTTCTCAGGGTGCTGTAAAGATATGTTCTTTGATCAGTTCCTTTTTAGCTGATATGCTCAGCACAGCAGTCCCAATTTCAACTGAGCATATAACCAGTCCTGAGGATGACAGTTTATACAGTTCCTAGAAAAATATGCACATACATTAGCCACTCAATGAACCTGCAGCCCCACTTATAAAATCTCACTCTCTGCCCTTTTTTCACTTGGCAAAGATGAGATGTTGATTTGGGAGTTTTGCTTGGCAAGGGCTCACCATCTTTTACAAGCATTTGTTTTTACCTGGTCCATTGGGGAGGGAGGGACTGATGCTTGCTGGCATTCTTTCCCTCGATGGTCCAATCTGGTGTAGTTATTTGGAGCTGGTAGAAGTCTTGTTCCTAAGCAACTTGCCTCATCATGATTTAGAGGCATGGTGGCTAACATATGATTCTATTGTACATGTTGTTGTCTTTCTCCTGAGGTCCCATAACTTTGAATTGGTTTAGACACACTTGTTGCTGTAGATGATGTGATCATGGTATTTGATGTGAAAATGCAATCTCGATGGTATCGTATCAGATGTTAAAAATGCTATAGTGGATGGCACTGTTGGATGCTAAGCAATACCATCTTGATAGTATTATTGTTCAGACATATCTATAATTCTTTTGAGAAATGGGCATATGTTTATACAGTACATTTTACAGAATAAACATTTTTCATCTCACATCACTGGACAGTATGACAGCTAAGTTGCTGGCCTGGTGGTGCTGAGAGTAGAGGTGCTGGTCGCCTTACCTCGCGCTATGCTGGTGACCCAATATTTGGGAATGAGCACTGGTCACTGGGGGTTGGCAGGGTTGGAGAAGGATTGAGCATATGAGGGACTGCTCTCCTCTCTGGGGAGGGGGGGGTTGCCAGTGGTCAGCATTGACTGGCTCCTAGTGGTGGCTGGGGGGGCAGTGCACTGATGCTGTAAAATTAAGGGGCAGAGATGGGGTCGACATCTGGATGGTGCTCGTGTGAACGTGTGTGCACTCTCTCTGCTGACGTCCTGCATGCCCCTCTCTGCTGGGTTGCATTTTCTCGCCTTGAAAATGCTGCCCAGCAATTATAGAAAACAACAGTTTTGTTAGTCTGGTTGGGCTGGAGTGTGGTTCCCCTTTTCGTTTTTTCATTTTTGCACGATTGCCCCAAAACTAGACATAAAGTTTAAACTTTGTGATTTCTGCTACTCTATTTCCTGTTCCCCTTGTATATTACCCACTCCCTGACCTGTACCTACTATTAGTCTACTTTACCCTAATGATTATGTATGTACTCACTGTAACTTAATATGTATTTCACTCAAATCCTACTGTATTTTTCATTTATGTATGTAGTCATTGTAACTAACTCCGGGTCACCCCTGAAAAAGGGATCTCTAGTCTCAGTTGGCTTACCCGGTTACCAAAATCTAAATAAATAAATAAAGTAACTGAACAACAACTACATTAATGAACGTGATTCTGAAAACACTTACTCTGTCTGTTTTATGTGAGGTGCTCAAAGTGAGTGCGTAAGGGAGGCAATATGCGCATGGATGGAGTGAAGGAAACCTGACGCATGTTCATCATTATAACCAGTTGGCTATAATGGTGAATGATAACCAGGTTTCTTTATGTGGCAAAATCCTCCCCAGTTAAATCACATTAGTTTATTAACAACCAGTAAAGGGCACTTGCCTCAAAACCTCCACTGATCATGATGCACCTGATTATGCATATTGGGCCCTATTCTGCATGGTGCAATGTGACTACACCGTGCTTAACTAGGGCACATAGATGCTCCATGGCTACCATGCCCCCTGTGCCCAATTGTTCAAGGATGCACAGGGCTGGCATGCACCTTATCCCATGTCAGCCAGTGAGTTCCAAAAGGGAGTGGTCCAGGGATGGTGCAGGGGACATACCCATGCTCTGCACTATTCCCATAGGCTCAGGATGCCTGGCAAAAGGTGGTGTAGGCTGAACATTTCTAACACAGTTGTAGCTGCTGCATGTGCACCCTCTGACTGTATACCACCAGCAGTGGCAAATTCCATAGGGTCCCCCGCCAGGCCGCCCCTGCCCGACAGGACCACCATGATGGCAGAAAGCCACCTTCCTCCACCGACTGACCCCTGCACCCATCCCCCATCCACTGGGGGCACACACCCCTGGCTGACAGCTGCACCCTGGTCCCATGATGCCAACACCTGCACCAGACACACACATAGCACCACTGGCCCCATCCCTGCCAACACCCCCCTGCCCAGTACTGCATGCCCAGCCATGCCCCCTGACTACAAAGCATAGCTCACCTGCCCCCATCTGTGTTTGTTGGACTCCCAAGGCCTGCAGCACTGTCACCCACCCACCCCATACCTACCCAATGGTGGCACCCCACTAACAGCAGGTATGGAGGCCAGGGGGGTGTTCAATGCTGCATGGGTGCCCCGGCACATGGAAATGTCCAGGGGGCACACAGGTTGACTAGGGTAGTACACATGGGTTCTGGTGCCTGTTGTCAGCATTCAATCACCTGGATCAGTGCCCGCAGTGCATGGGAATCCACTGCAGGACCCTGGACACGCACCCCACTGGATGCCCACCTGGCTCCACTATACTTCCCCTGCCTGCCCTGTGCGGCTCTGCACGTCGGGGGTTGGGGCTGTGGAAGGGTGCTTTGTGGTGGCCTGTGGCTGTGAATGTGGCCCCTGTGCATTGTTCCATGGGTGCAGGACTCAGCTGGTGGAATAAGCACCTCCAGGGCATTCTTCCTGTCACTTGGAGAATCCCACCATTCAGCACCATTTATCTGGTTTATTCCTAAACAAGGTTTGAGATGACACTGAATCTCACACTAGATTAAGAAAAAGAATCTTACACTACACTTAGAAAAAAACTATGCCACCATTTCAACCTACAGAACTGACAGGCTTGTTATATGCAGAAACAGAACAAAGCACAGCTCTATTAATAGCGGAGAAGATGTCATCCCACTCCTCCTGTTGTGTCTAAACTCTGGACAATAGTTTTGTAGTTGGAGACAGATGTGTGCATATGTGTGTGTGTGTGTGTGTGCGCGTGTAGTGGAGAACAGGAAGTAGTGGAGAACAGTTCAAGACTGTCCTGATTCCTGGGAAAAATGGGTCCCAGCTTCAACCCACAATATGGCTAGAAGTGCTTACCTCCTGATCACAGGGTCTAGTACTGAACATCAAGGCTAAATCAAAACTTTCAATACTATTACAAACATGTTATTATTACAAAACACATACAAGGAATGGATACAAATTGCACAGCAATTGCTTAATTGCAGTTTCTGAATAAAGTCAGTGTAATTTTAACAACTAACATCACTCTTTCTCTAACTGAGATAACATTGTTTTCAAAACATTCACAGTGCTAGAAGGCCATACAGTATATCTGGCAGCACTGCAGCCTTGTAACTCACAGAGAGGAAAAACAATCCAAGTTCAAATTCACCCAACTTTCTGTAGTATGCTATAGCATGATGCAGATCACACCTTAAGGTAACATTATATCTAACTTGGCCTGCTTTTGGGCTCCAATTAGATGAAAAATCCTATGTCCCTCTCAGGTAACCATAATAATGTGAGTGTAATGACCTGGTTTTAGGTACCTCAACCCAAACTTAGTAACCAAATGTGTGAGAGGCAACCTGATTTATTTTATCATAGCTCCTGAGCAAAACTTAATCATAGTTTTAGGACCCCACATGTATCCCACAATGGTGTGAGGTTTTTTGAACAAGAAAGGATTACAATTAAGTGAGCTATATCGCTCAATTGAAAAGAATTGGAAGGCAGTACCTGAAGTTTGATGGGGAGGAGCAATTAACAACTCCCCCTTGCTCAGGCCATGAAGGCTGCACCTCCCACTTCCTTCCTCAGTGGAGAGGTGTCTCTCCTCTTCACTCCTCTCCCTATGTCTCCTGACAATCTGCTGTTAATATGTTTCTGTGCCACCTCCAGCAACCGGCTCACCCCCTTTTTGAGTTTCCCCCCCATCCTCCACTCGTTCGATTGCCATTTTGTGTGCTCCCTTCCTGTCTTTCTTGGGGAGTGGACTGGCATGTGTTAGTGCTTTTCCCTTGTTTATGCTGTGTGCCAGGACCCCTCTTCCCTGGGCCACTGTAACTTACCTGCCCTGACTGGGAGTGTTGCCTCTCAGTGCTCCCGAGCCCTTCCATGTCAAAGGCATCTCCACTGGACCTACCTTGTCCAGTGGTTCCACTGTGTCTTGCTGTTTTAACCTTAAGGCTAGCAAGTGACCTGCTTTTTCCCCCCTGGTCAGTATAGCTTGCTTTGGTGCAAATAATAGATAATTCTGCTTTCTCCCTCAACAGATCTAAATATTTATCTTTAGCTACTGAGAGCCTCCTCATATCCTCTTCTGAGGTATTAGAGGATAACTTGGTTTCCAGAGACCTAATTAGAGATAATGAAGCTAATAATTCCACCTCTCGAATCCTTCTCCTCTTTGTGGCTCAGCTAATAATAATTCCTCTCATGTAAGCCTTGAAAGCACCTCACAAAATATCAGGTGCCATGTCCTCAGAGGAGTTCGTAGAGAAAAAGAAATCAATCTGTTCTTTTATTAGGTTGCAATATTTGATATCATTCAGCAGTTGCCCATTAAATTTCCATTGGGTTTCTTTATGGGGAATGTTAAGGAAAGCCAGATTAGAAGTCACCAGAGGTGATCTGACACTGGACCTAGCTGAATAGCCTTGATTAAGACTCTGGTAAGAGGACCTGAGAGAGGAAAAGATAGTCAATGTGAGACTGGGTTCTGTGCACTGGCGAGTTGAAAGTATACTCTCTCTCCTTAGGGTGTAGTACACGCCACACATCACACAGTCCGCATTGATCCAGAAAGTCCCTGAGGGCCCTCTGCCCGGGCGACAAACTCCTTGACCCACTACCAGACCCATCCACTTCAGGATCAAGAACCAGATTAAAGTCCCCGCCCATAATTATACCAATGGAAAGCATGGGAAGGAGTAAGGATATAAGCTTCATAAAAAGCCCAGATCATCTACGTTTTGCCCATGTATGTTACCAAGTAAAATTGGCATAGACCAGAGATTCCCCTGGACCAGGACATATCTACCGTCTGAGTCCATGTGAACTTGTTTAGAGACAAAGGGAATGCCTCTATTGACCATAATCATAACCCCACAACTGTTAGTGGACCCCGAGGCAGTAAATACCTGAGCAAATTGTTGCCTACTAAGTTGCAGAGATTCACTTTCCAGTAAATGAGATTCTTGCAAGAATATGATCTGAGAAGACAATAAGCTTAAATGTTTTAACACTTGGTATTGTTTAGCTGTTTTCCTTATCCCCTTCACATTCCATGTAGCCAGATTTATACTACTGGCCATCTAAGTAAAAAAAAAAGAGTCTCTTATGTAACATCTAAGGATTACAACAATCAGAATTAAGTGACCAGAACTCATGTTTGCTGCTATATCTTCCTCCCAGCCCAACATCAACTTCCCTCCCACCCATCCCCAAAATATTCCAAACCCACCCAATGAACAAATAAAATGAAAACCATGAACACAATATCATCCCCCCCCCACTGTCATGAGCAATGTTCAGCACAATACCAGTTTTCTTCCTCCCTCCAACCTCCCAAACATTTGCCCAAAAACCCTGATCTAATATGCAGACCTTCTTATACAAACAAGATCAGTGATATCTAAATGAAGGTAGAGATAATATAAGTGATAATAGACAACTACTGGACTCCTGATATCCAAAAAAAGCAGAGAGCGAGAACAAGAAAGAGAAGAGAGAGCATCCCCCACTTGGGAGCAGTCCAGGGAACTTGAGTACCTGAGAAAGAAAAGGGCAATATAAAATGTGATAGCAGAATATGCTATCGTAACTACTGGCACTAGCAATATTGAAAATTTTTCCAGTGACGTTTGTTAGCAAAAGAACTAAATGCTCCCAAGTAGCGGATCTCCACATGTTCCCATGCCCCCACTTTTATATTCAACTGGGGAAAATAGATTCCTGAGAAAAGTAATGGGGTTATTCCACCAAATATACTGCAAGAGCACCCTCTGGTGGAATTATCTCAAAAACGCATGCCCAGGTAAAGCTGAAACCAGGAGGTCGGTCTCTTGACTAGTGCCTTAACAGTCAAAAACACCAAATCTGAGGTCTTTCATTATAATAGCTACATCATAAGAGGTAAATTGGTGTCCTTGCTAAAAAAAAAAAAAACAGGAAAATGTGATCCACGTGGAGAAAGGGATCTTCCTCCCAGACATGACACAACACCCTAGAAACAAAGTCCTGGGATATAGAGTGTTGCTCCAAAACACTGAGCACTAAGACGGGAAGTGAAAGAGAGCAGGAATCCGATGAGAGTAGTCCCCTCCACCATAGCATTCCAGAACCTTCGAGACTAAACAGTTATTCATTCTTCATTTTGAATAGAAGTACGAGAAAAAACTTCTCCCTTCTATCACAGGGTAGGATGAGACCAAACAAACAGGTCAAGTGTCCCGAAACAGATCAGGCAAAGCAGCCTTAAGTCCCATAAGATCAGCTTCAGGATTCTCATATGTTGATCATGTACCAGCCACTAGGACCTGTAATTTAGCTGGGTAACCCATTTTAAAGCAAAGGTCTGCTGCTATGACTTTCAACACAATAGGGTAAAATGCAGTGTGCTTCGCTCTGATCGACCCTGGTAAATCTTGGGCAATTCTAAGCCTGGCATTTTCCCATTTCACTTGTTGCAGTTCTCTCACTTTTGCCAAAAAATGTTGTCACTCCCGGTAATTTAAAAAGCAACAGATAATGGGACAAGGCATTGCTCCTGGAGATGGCTTGGGTCGCAGGGACCTATGCGCCCTTTCAGTGGTGTACTTGGCCCTGAAAGGTGAGGGACCAGCGATCTTTTCCATCAGCTTCTGCACAAAAGCGAGTATATTCTGTCCTTCCTCTCCTTCTGGGAGGCCCAAGATAACTATATTATTTCTTTGGCTGCGGCCCTCTGAATCTTCCAGCTTGGCTTCCAGACTAGAAATCCTTTGCCACATAGCCACGAGACTGGGATCAATTTTTTCCTCATGCTTCTCAAGAGAGGAGATTCGAGCTGCATTATCTGAAGTTTTCATCGACACCTCTTTGAGATTTTTAGAAAGGGATTTGATTTCAGTTGAAATTTCTTTAACTTCTTCCCAGAAGGGTTTAAACTCTTCTAAAAATCTGCTCAAAGTTAGGGGTTCTTGCTCAGCGATCAGGTTTTGAAGCTCTGGCTTATCCACTGCACTCGAGGCCCTTGATTTTTTTGGGACCTTCTCAGGAGTGACCGACGGTGTGTGCTTCTGCAGAGGCTTCTTCATGTAGACCTCCATAATCAACGAGAACAAGCCAGCAGGCACACATGGTGTTATGAAGGTGGTAATCAGCACTCTTTCTGGTTTTTAGGGAGAAATAAGGGCCAAAATAATGATATTTTTCAGTTAGGAGGCTGGAGCTATCCAGAGGAGCTTCTACCACGTACCCTGCATCATGTGATCCCCTCAAGTTCACATGTTTCTTGTCAAGACACAACATTTATGGGGGTCTGAAAATGAAGAAAAATATAAAACAATTAGATACCTTCATATGCCATGACAGATGCACATCATAGGATCCATACATATTCCAATTCCAACTATTTCATTTCAGTTAATATGAATATTGCCTGATTAATAGAGCTGTGCAAAGTTTTCAAATTCCAGCAAGACAGAAATAGGTGGAATTTCAGTGAATTCAGCCTAATTCAATAGGACTAAGTCAGTAGCAGAATTCATGAATTTCAAAAGTGTACTGCTTTTCACAGATTAGTAATTGTGGTATACATGCGCCATATATGCAGTTTCAGCAGTCTGTGGAAAATTATTACATAGTTTACGTTATCCATGGAATGTTATTATAGAAATTACATAAAAAGCGTTTTGGAATTTTGAGGAATTCAGAAAGAAATTCTGAAAAGCATTTCAGAAGCAGAATTGCCATTCCATATCAGAAGCAGAATTGCCATTCCACATGAATTTCACTGACAGTAATCCAGATTTCACCCAACCACACTTTTTGTCCTAGACCAGAAAAAATGAACACATTTGAGACAATCATTCCAACCAGTTCCTGTTCTCTAACTCATGGGTCTGAAAGGAGTCATGTCATCGCAGATACCATCTATCCTTCAGTTAAGAAAGGATATGGAATCATGCATGTGAGTGTAGTACTGCCACAGTACAAACTCCCATGAGGAGGATTCAAAAACTACATCTTTTTTTAAAATGTAATAAGCTTTATTAAGAAAATTCATGTTAAACACATACAACAAAACCACCAATACAAAACAGAAAATAACAAGCCCAAGAACTCCACCCTTGCCAGAGTGGCACAACTCTGAACACTGATGGAGAAAGGGAACACTCAAGTCACAAACCTGAACAACTGCTACAAACAAAGTCTATACACTAAAGGTAGCCAGATCCAGATATTCAAACTGTGTATAAAGTGTGCAGCTTACTCCACATCTTGTTAAAAGATGACAAGTGGTTACGCAAACTAGCCATCATTCTTTCCACCCTAATATTAAATAATAGTTCCTGCAACCATTCACAGTAAGACAATACTGTGGTATCAAGCTGATGTCAGTGGTGGAGAACCAACTTTTTGGAAAAACATATCTCTATTTGACATTTTGGAGCACTTTCATAGCTACTAAATCCCTGATCTCCAATGTTTATATCTCTGTAATAAACCAAAAGGCTCATTGCCTACGTTATCCCTCACAAACGGTTTTGAATTCCAAAGGCTCCAGTTTTATTTTCAGAACCCCCCCAAACCACATTTGCCCCTATGCTATATGTGGTGATAAAGTTACATCTACCAGACTCCTGACTGAGGTTCTCTTACACCTCAGGGAAAACAAAGTACTTCTTCCCAATACCCTAACATGCTCAACAGGTGTGTAGGATGGAAAGTACTGTGAAAAGAAAACTATAAGGAAGGAACCAGGGTTATTTAAGTCTGTATGTTTGTGATTCTACCATCTTTTAGCTTCTCCCTTCTAGCAGATAGCCTTCCAACAAGAACAGCAGGGGATTTTCGACCCTCCAAGGGATTAAGGTAGCAGCAGGATCTAGGCCTTTTAAAACTAGAAAACTTTGGTAAGTGCATTTTGTTTTTAACTCTCAGGCTGGCCTGGATTTCATACTCAGCATGCAAGCAATCTCATGGGAGCAGGTAGTTCCTTTGTGTTTGTTGTCTTTATTTATATATAAAAACGTTTGAGGGTTATTGTTGTGACTGGGATACTGGGGAATTTTTGATTTCTGAGACTATTTTTTAACTGGCTAGATAATTTTGGCTTCAGTTAGACTAAGGAAAGTTTCTCCATAACACATTTTTTTAAATTATTGATTTAATTAGTGCTTATTATGATTGTCTGTTAGAGGTTTTTCTTGTTTGGAGCTGTTGAGACAACTCCCCTCCTTACTGTCTTTGTCTTCATCCTATCCAGCAATGTGCTTCAACAATTCCATATATTTGGAGTTAAAGTTAATCAGTTTGGCTGGAAATTTTCATTGTTTTTATCCTACATCCATGTGAATGCTAGCTGGAAATATTGGATCTGTAAATAAAAAAATAAGAAACGAAAAATAAATAAATACAGAAATAAATGTAATGAGCATGTTTTGGGTAGCTGGCAAGGCTGAAAATATAGACTCTATAATTAACAAAAAGTTTATAGTCCATGGTTGCCCTCAATTTTGAATGGATTTTAGCAGGTTTCAAAACCTTGTTGAATACAATTCAAAGCTCACAACAAGTTTTTGTAGCATTGTTCTGACTTCAGGCTGATACTACAGCAACTTTTTCACCCTTTGAATGAGCTTGTGCAGTCATTGTCATTGTGAGGTGCTATGCAGCACAGAATTCAGAAAGGGCCGCTTGTTAAGCTTAAACTGGCATGATGACCTAACTGAAATCATGGTAAAAATTACATTTTTTTGTCTTAATTCTTTCACTTAGTACAGCCTAAGGAAAACTCTCAGGAAAAGGGGTGGCACTGCTGTGGTAGCAAGTGTGAACACTGAGTCACAGCATGGCTACAGAGCCATTAGTATTTGTGTCCTGGCATGTTTTTTTTTAAAAAAAACAGTCTGCTATAATCCATTTACAACTGAAGGCAACCATATGCGAAATAAAACAATATATGCGTAACCTTACACACCAAGACAGAGTTTCCATCTCAGGTTGTGATGACATCATAGGGATCTTTCAAGCTTTACTCTCAAGGTCTTTATGTCATCACTAACCCTCAATGGAAACACATCCTTCTTGTGTATGGTAATCCATACACTATTCTAGACATGCAGACCTTTTGCATAGAGACCTATATAGAAATATAGAAGTTCTAAATTAGCAACATTTTGAATATACTTGTTGAATTGGAGAACTAAATGGGAAATATAGAATCTGTGTCTTGCAAACTGTTGTTTTTCCTTTGTGTAGAGAAAGAGAGACTTTAAAACATGGGTTCTGCAACTGGAAATGTTTTGCTTTGGTTTAGTTCTCCACTTTTGCATGCTATTTGAATACGGCAAGCTATAATATTTAAAAAATAGTGCACACGACTAGTGTGGGTAATTTTAGCAATTGTTTAATAAAAGTGTCACCACTGGCCTACAGGAACAGTTGCATTTTCTGGTGGGGGGGCAGCTAAAATGGCAGGCTGTTGTCTGTTAAATGCAGTTAGTAAGCCTCAAGTTTCCCTCCTCAGCTGGGTTTGCATCTTTGTTCTGGAGTCAGAACTGCATGATGGTTTTTGTTTGTTTGTTTTTGTTTGGGGGGCAGAAAATATTTTTTCTTAAAATCATAAAAAACCTTGAAAGGCATGTAAAGGGTTTAAAGTATGTATTCCAAGTGGGGCCTAACCAGTGATCTGCACAAGGGCACAATCTCCTCCCACCTCCTACTTGGAGAGGCTCTCCTTATGCAGCCCAGCATCCCATTCACTTTGCTGTATGCCTTATCACAGTGTGCTGAGGTTGTAAGACTGCTAATGATTATAAATCCCAAGTCCCTTTCTTCTGAAGTTTTCACAAGGCAAAATCCTGTCATTCAGTATTAATTCTTTGGGTTACTTCTTCCCAAATGCATAACCATGCATTTTTTTGTCATTGAATTTTATCTACCAAATTCCAAACCATTTCTCCAATTTTGCATGGTCCTCTCAATTCTCTTATGCCTTCATCACTGTCCAACCTTCACCAAATCTTAAGTGTTATCTATAAAAAAAAAACATGTCCTGACTTGTATGCTCACACTGGTATCACAAATGACTGCCTAGAATCAGTTCAGAGAAGAGTCACAATGATGATCCATGACCTGCAAAGGAAGTCATATGAGGAGTGGCTGGAGGACCTTGGCTTGTGCTCGCTGAGGCCAGGGAGGACATAATCAAAACCTTCAAGCACCTGAATGCTATAAGCAGGGAGGACATCAAAATGCTGTTTAGGTTCAACAAGGCAATACCATTGGAGAGCACAATCTGAAGTTGGTGGGAGGAAAGTTCAAGAAGGACACAAGGAATTTTTTTATCGGGGAGGGTGGTAGGCAGATGGAATCAACTACTACAGGGCCTGGTTAACATTCAAATGGTAGATTTGTTTAAGCATGGGTTTGATAGAGTCATGGGACTCAGGAGGTAGCTGCAGAAGAGAAGACAGTGATAATGACAGCAGAGAGCCAGAGGAAATGGGCATTGTCTAGGCAGTCGCAGTTTGACCAGTGCTAGATTAGCACTTTGACTGAGATTTATCTGCCTGTGAAATTCTGTTTCTTTATTTCTGTGCCACACAGTCTTCCCTTATAAACTGGTAAATGTCCTTTAGGAGGGGGATTTTGCATGGTCAATAAAGAAACAAAAAATGAAATCTTAAAAATACTTCATTGTTTTATTTTTTTACATGTGTAAGGAGGGTGTCATTTCAGGAAGGAACATTTAATTATTGTTTTCTCTTTTAGATTTATGGGAGATTTACTGTTTAGGGCCTCAATGTGGGTTTTTTCGGTGAGTAAAGATGGAGTTACTCTATATTTGTTCTGGTTATCAGAGATCAATGAAGTGGCTCATAAACTCTAGATGTGACTTTTCTGAATTCCAAATCCCACTGCCTGAGCAGTTTAAAACTCTGCATTTGTTGGGGACAAATATATGGGTCACAGAACCTATTTGGTCAAATACACAGCAGGGAATATCTATTTTGTTTTATATTACACTACCTACCTCTATGAAGATGATCCTTGTGTGTGTTGAGTGAGAACTGTGCTTCCACCCATGTAAGCTTCTTCATTGCAGCTGCTATCACTTTCTGTAAGGCAATAATTATTGTTTCTATTTGTCCTTAAGTTGTTCTCACTTACCCTTGTCAACATTGTTTGTGTCATCAGGATTTTTTAGCTCAGCATCTACGTGGTAGTCAGGTCACATTTGGAAGCAGTATCTATTTTTATTCTACAGACTTGCAGTCTAATGTGCACCTGTTCTGATTGTTCCCATGGGAGAGGGAGTAGAGGTGGCAGACTGTATCAGCCAGGACAATTCTGGAGCATAACTCCATCATAATAGCCCCAATCAGAGTAGCAGTGTGTTTAATCATGGATGTGACATCTCCCAAGTGGCAGCACACTAGTTGGAGAGTTGGTACATTTAATCTTGGGAGCAGAGTCTTCTCAGCAATACACCTTTGGCTGGAATGTTGGTGCATTTGATCTTGGGAGTATGGCCTCGTTGGTATACTAGATCATGACAGCCAGAACTCCTCAGCAGCAATCCTTCTATGTGAGAAGACTCACCTCTTCTGATCATGCTGTTGGCTGTCATTTGGTGGTGCCTTTGAGGAAATGAGGTATTAGGCTGGATATACTCTGGAACTGTGTTCCCTCTGTTCCCCTGGACTATGATGGTATGCCTCCTCAAAAAGAACTATACTAGTATTTTGGTGCTCTTTAAATCACTGACTGTTGTTTGAGACAAAGGGAGTGAGAATTAGCAACCATTTGGGCACTGGGATTACTGTTACATTTTGTTGGTATTTCTATCAATCCATCAAGGTTATAATATACTGCAAAGGTATGTGAGCAAGAATGCCCATTTTCACAAACAACCAGTTTAACAAAAAAGGATACAAAGGTACAAAGATATATATATAAAAATAAACAATATGCATAGTTCATAATATATACAAGTATATATAGATAATTATACAATGGAGTAGATGACAAGTCATGAGCATAAGTGTACGAATAAAATTAGTAAATGAAAATATGAGTAAAAGCAATTATTGTAAGTCAAAGGTATACAGGAATTGTATAGTGGAGAAGAGGATGAGGGGAGTTAGGTGAATTAATTAAAGATAGAACATTGGATAGTGAAGTGAAACAGGGTTAGGGAGAGTAGGTGAGGAGTCTGAGGATCAGAAGATCAGAATTTAGGTATACTGGGGGGGATGAGGCACAGGAGCAAGACAGTTTTCAAAGGAGATGATGCTTGAGGGATCTTTGGAAAGCATGGGTAGATTTGCATGCCAAAAATGTGGGAGGAAGCTGGTTGAATAACTTAGTGTGCTTATTGGTGAGGGAGTTTTGAGCAACAGAGGTGTGGAAAAAAGGGAGTTGGAATGTATTGCTGGAGGCAACTCTGGTCAGGCAGGTAGGGGCTGACATAGGGAAGAAAGTGGTCATTCTGGTTGGAAGTTTGTCCAGCAGAATTTTGTGGATAAAAGGGCAAATTTTCTGACTGAAAAGCCACTCAGGGGAAGCCATCCACATGTCATTTATAGGGTGCAATGGTGTGTTTTTCAGGGGAGTCTGGTGATGAAGGGGTGATATTATTTTAGATGGTTTGGAGTTTGCAGGAGTTGAGAATGTATAGGTGGGGTGTAGATGATGGAGCCATAAGACAAGAAGGGTAGGAGAAGGGAGTTAGCAAGTCTGAGCCTTGATAAGGGAATAAGGAACTTATGAATCCTGTAGAGGTGCCCTTTTTAAGTTGTCTTGTGCACGCGCAAGCAACATATTGGGGTAGCTTGGAATAGCAGGTTTTGGTGATGCGGTCATATTGTGGCCAGTGGTGCCACTACGTTTTTGGGCTGTGCTCTGTGGCATGAATTAGACTGCATGCTGTCTAGGACAGCAGTGTTAAAGCATGCCACCAACTTGAAATGATTTAGCTGCTGCAGTGAGGGAGTGTCTCATCATTGCAGGGCGTGCCTTCCCTGGTGTAAAATTTCAATAAACATGGTGATGGGTATCATTGTCCACCTCTCACAGTCCCCAGAAAAGCAACATTGGGGGTGCCCAATCCCCTGTTGGCACCATCATGCCCACCTCCCTAGTTCATATGCCAATGGGGGAAACCAATCCCCATTGGCATAATGTCCCCATACCAGTTGTTTGCTGAGGGGGGGGTGCCCAGTCCCCCTCTGCATCATGTCCCCCCCTGCCAAACACTGACCCTTTTTTATTTGCCAATGAGGTGCCCAATCACCATCAGCTCCAGTCCCCTCCACCCCAAAACATGTAGGTGGCATGCTGGAAGTCCACCCTAGCGTGCCATATGTACCTGTACAGAGAAAACCTTCCAGAAATTTTAAAATTAAAAAAAAAACCTGTAATGTAGAAAGCAGTCCCTCACTGTTGGCGGCCCCCTCTCCAAACCTGCACCCACCCTCTGTGCACCCCACCTTCCCACACACACCTTCTTACCCCACACTTACTTCCGGAGCCTGGCACGATGATCTTCGATGGACCGGGAATAGGTCTGCACCCTTCAAAGCTGACCGCAAACTGAAGAAATGCCGGTAAGCTGTATAACGGCATAAATGTTTTTTTTTTCAGCTTTGGTGCATATCTTGGCCATTTTTGTGAATTTTGGCACCAAAATTTCAACCTGGGGTTCTTGGGACCCCACCTCATGAATTCAGTCACTGTCATCTTGTTATTCGGTCCCAATAGTTGATTTCACAGTCACTGCATGAAATCACCTTTCAGGACTGACTAATGAAACAATAGGTGTCACTGTTCATAAGGTGGGCTCCCAAAAAGCCTATGTTGCAAATTTGGTGAAAAAATTCCAAAAAATGACTGTGTTACGAGCATGCGTTGAGCAGTTTCCAAGCATGCTCGTAACTTCAAGAATTTTCAATGTTTTTACTCCAGATTTTCAACATTGCCATTTCTTCACACCTCCTTATGAACAGTACAGCTGCCATTTTCCACATCCTGTCTTAAATATGTTTTCAGGCATCCAGAACACGGAGGCGCAGTCAAGGTAGGAAACCAGTGTTCAGGACAGAGTAAGAGTAAGAAAATCACAGTAACATTGTTCATGAGCAGAGGTCCCCAAATGCCTATGTTGAAAATGTGGTGGCAGAATTCCACAAAATGACTATGTTATGAGTGTGCATTGCGCAGTTTCTATGCATAGTTGTAACTTCAAGAATTTTTTTATATTTTTACTCCAGATTTTCAACATTGCCATTTTTGCACGCCTCCTTATGATCAATACAGCTGTTATTTTTCACATGCTGCCCAAAACGTGGTTTCACACATCTGTCACACAATGGTGCAGTCACAGTGGGAAATCAACATTTGGGACAAATTAAGAAAATTATAGTGCCACTATTCTTGAGAGGTCTCAAAATGCCTATGTAAAAAATTTGGTTAAAGAATTACAAAAAATGACTGTGTTATGAGTGTGCATTGTGCAGTTTTCATGCACTCTTGTAACTTCAAGAATTTTTAATATATACACCCCAGATTTTCAAAATTGTCATCTCTTCACACCTCATTATGAATGATGCAGCTGTCATTTTTCACATTCTGTCTGAACTGTGTTTTCACATGTGGCACAAAATGGTGCAATCGCTGTGAGAAATCAACATTCTGGACAGATTAACAAAATCACAGCTCTACTGTTCATGAACAGAGGTCCCAAATGCTTTCATGAGGTGGGGTCACAAAAAGGCCATGTTGAAAATTTGAAGTGCAAATGCCAACAATCGCCCGGGGAGTTAGGGTTTCTAACCGTAATGTCCCACCCTGTGCAGAGTAACAAGCATCTGGGTGTGCCTTTGGATTGTCAGCTATAATGCTCACACCATTGCACCCCCACCTCCACCCCAACCCTGCAGTCACTGACAGGCATCACGATGTGCCTTGGACTCTTCAGCCCCAAAGTTCATCCCTTTCTCCTGTACTGCACACATCTCAATGTACTTCCTTATGGAATGGGGTCAGCGTACGGCCCAAAAACCCCAAGTCACAATGTGACACTTGGCAGAGTCTGCAGAGTAGGGTGAGGTGAAATGGCATGAGCTTTATGGCTGACAATCCAAGGGCACACCTGAATGCCTGTCACTCTCAGCAGGGTGGGGTGGGGTTGGCATCGGTTCTATACTTCACTATCATTCCTGTTATGCATCTCTCTAACTCCTGCATTACCAATGCCAATGCCAGCAAGACAACATTCAGCATTGACAAATGCTTGTTCGTATGGTGACCATACTTGAGTGCAGTATTCCAGATGGGGCCATACCAGTGCTTGGTACAACGGGAACAATACTTTGCTATCCAGAGTTTTATTTAACTCTAAAAATTGATTAGTGTTTTGCTCATAAAAGTGCTAAAACATTGTGAAAATGCATTACACCTGCCTCACTGTGTTTAACAAACATAATACTTCTAGAAAACCTATATAAATACATTCTGAACAGTTAATATTGTCCCAGGAAAAAAGTGCTAATCAATTATTTAAAACCCTGCTATCTCTACTCTTTATGTGCTGCAGCATACAATTTATGGTTTGATTAGCTTTTTTGGCAATGAAGTTACAGTGCTTGCTGAATTGTAGATCATTTGTGACCCTGACCACCAGGTCTCCTTCCTCATTTGAGTGTGTTGTTGTTCCCAATATTATACATATGCTTCAGATTATGTTTCCCCATGTGCATAATTATACACTTCCCCACGTTTAATTTTAGCTTATATTTGACTGCTCATTGGTGAACATTATTTAGGGTCTCCTGAAGGTTGTTACTATCTTCTTTGTTATTTACTATAGCCATAATTCAGCAGCCATCTGAAACTTCATCAACCATACCTTCGAATGGTCACATTAAAGAGAGGATATGTATATGTTGAATAAACGGGGACCCAACACGGAGCCCTAAGGGACCCCACTTGACACCCTCTCCCAGTCTGATAATACTCCATTTATCGTAACCTTCTATCTCCTTTCTTCCAACAAAGCCTTCACCCAATTTGTTATATTTTTATCTGTTTTAGTATTACTTAGAATATTTACTAATTCCTTGTGGGGGAGTTTGTCAAAGGCCTTGGAGACGTCCAGAAAGGCCACATCCACTGAATTACCCTCATCCAAGGCCCTGCTAACCTTTTCATAAAATGTCAATGTTTGTCTGACATGACTTAGAGTTAGTAAACCCATGTTGAGTTAGATCTGTTAAATTGTGTTTTTTCAAAGTGAGATAAAATGTGTTCTTTCAGGATATCTTCCAGAATTTGAACCACAACGGTCATCAAACTCACTGGTCTAAAAGTTTCAGGTTTATTTTTAGGGCCCTTTTTTAATATGGTCACTATTATGGCCTCCCTCCACCTCTGAACCACCTCTCCAAGGTCTAGATATTTTTTGAATATGTAAGTCAATGGTGGTGACAAGCTGTCTGTGAGTTCGCTGAGTACTCTTGGATGTATATCATCTGGTCCTGGTGATTTGTTTATACTGATGTTCTGAAGTTGTTGTTTTTTTTTTTTTTACGTAATGTGGGTCTATTTTTATTTTCCAGGGACTTGATTTAGATTTATCCTCTCTATCACACATGGTACCATTATTAAATACGGAACAGAATTAACTGTTCTATATATCTACCATTTTCTTGGCATTAGCTGTGTTCCCCTGGTTGTTAATGTATGGACATATATTGTGTTGCACTTTTAGTTTATTATTAATGTAAATGTAGAAGGCCTTATAATTATCCATGGTCCTATAGGCCAGTTGTAAGTCATAGTCAGATTTTGCCATTTTGATTATTTTTCTTAGCTTTTTGACTTTTTCACTATGTACTATAATCCCTTCAGGATCATTCCTTTTGTGTAGCATTTCAAATAATTTGTTCTTTAACCATTTTTAAAAATGTTGGAGTTAAACCATACTGGGGTACATGTTTTGTGCCCATATTTGTGTTTACTAGGTATATATGTATTTGCAGCCATACTAATCTTTCCAATTAATGTGTCCCACATCTCATCTAATGTTTTATTAGTGAATTAAGTTTTCCAGTCCCATTCAGTTATGTTCCTATTAAGTGATAAGAAGTCAGCTTTCCCAAAATCTAGTTTACATGTTGACCCCATTCTTTTGTCAGTAATATGTTCCTCATTTATTTTAAAGAATACCACATAATGGTCATTGTTCCCCAGAGGACTATCAACCATGACACAGTCCACTTTATCCCCCATATTGGTCAGTATGAGGTCCAGAACATTTCCTCTCCTGGTTGCTATATTCACTTTTTGTTCTACTCCCATCTGGTCCAGTGTATCTAGGTAACATTTATGTGTACTGGTAGTACCATTTAATCCCTGCCAGTTAATGCCAGGCAAATTAAAGTCGCCTGCTAGAACTGTTTTTTTTTCAGCTGGGTTAATATTGGATAAAAATGTTAACATTGGGGCATCATCTGTTGTTGAAATCGAGGGGTCTGTCTATCAATCCCAAATTTATTTGGGGCATTGCTTTATGTAGTATTTTTACCCATAGTGTCTCAATGCTATTTTGTTCTATTTCAACCTCTTCATATTTTATAGAATCCCTTGTATTTATGGCTACTCTCCCATCCTTCTTTTTTTGATCTAGATCTAGAAAATCAGTTGTAACCTTTTATGTTCTTGTCCCACGGGTCTGTTTCCTCCCAGCGAGTTTCAGTTACAAGAGCAATGTGTATATCGTGGGAATCTAGTGTATGTTGGAATTCTTCAAACTTATTTGTCAGACTCCTGGCATTTAATAGCACCTAATTCCAGCTTATGTCTGGGTGAATTTTAGTACTGTTTATGTTACCTACTGTCATTTCCAGTAGTTCCTGCCCCTTCTCTCCAGTTTAAATGAAACTTAATAACTTCATTTAAATTCCTGACCAGAATTCTAGTTCCTGCTCTGTTTAGATGTAGTCCATACCTTTTAAATACTGCTTTATTTTGAAAGGTGATAGAATTGTCCATGAATCCAATAGTTTGTTCTTTACAAAAGGAGTGCAAGCAATTATTTATTTTATTTTATTTATGGCCCAGTTCTAGTGTTCATTGGGTCCATGTCCTGGTAGTATACCAGAGACAATAAGTTCACTCCTTCTCATTAATTTCATTAATTATTCTGGTGTAATAGTCCTAAATAGTTGACATCTCATTTCTGACTGTGTCATTTACTCCTACATGTAATATGACCAAAGAGTTGTGGGTGTTCTTTATTAGCCTATCCAGTAATCTCTCCAAATCAGATAATTTCCCCCCAAGGAGTGTGCTTATTGTCGTATGGTCTTTCCTCCCTTTAAAGACTATTCCATCTGTCCCCCTTATTATTGAATCTCCAATTATGAGAATATATTTGTTTTAGACCTTGTTGTTTAGGTTTTGTTACAAACTGTTTTGTATAATGTGAGTAGAGTAGGGTCACCAAGTTTCCTGTGGTCAGTCCAGGCCTTGTTTTTTTCCCTAATTAGTTTGAGGATATCAGGGGTAACCCATTCATTGATGCAACAATGGACCCAGATTTTTTTAAGGGGTGCAAATTGACCACATACCCAAATGAAGATAGCAGAGAAATGGTCCATAACAGCACCAATATTGTATATTCTGTACTCTGAAGGTGTGAAGGACTAACACTATTCTTTTTCCTTTCTGTATTGTTTTAGTTATTTGTAAGCAATAAAATGATAAACACAGATTTATGCATTTTTTATGCATTTTACCTGGTTGTATTATCTGTTATTGGAACCCACACTACCATATATACTAAATGTTGTTTACTGTTATTACAGTAATACAAAATCAAGAAGTTTCGTAAATACAGTATAAGTAATATTTAATGAAATATGCTTTTCCTTTTTATAAAACATTAAAGGTTCACTTTTTAGGATTTAGCTTTTTTGCCATCTACTCAGGATCTAGCAATAGTCTGAGAGAAGGGGAAGGAGAGGATGAAGAGGAAAGGTGGCTGGAGAGGGGGAGAAGGAGATGAAGGCAAAGATGTGGATAGGGCAGCAGTGATAATCTGTTTTGAAAATGAACAATGGGGATTCAGAGATAAAAGTATTGGGGAAATGTTGCAATAAATAACATGGAGAACATAAAGAGGTAGCAGGAAAGATGACTGGAATGTGTGTGTCAACTCAAGTCAGTAAGCAAAAAACATGTCTATCTAGTGAATTACATTACCTTGGTAAGGTTTTGTAGACAAAAGCAGAGATGACCACCATAACAAGAATGGTCTTTATGTCCACAACATTACATTACTGGAATGTGGCTCCATCATTTATTATTTTGACAGTTAAACATATACATTATGTCTTAGATGAGTTATGTTAGGCATTGAATGTATGTTTTATGATACAGTTACAGAAAAAAATCAGACTTATAAAATGTGATTTCTAAGTACACTGACAAAAGCACATAGCTACAGTATAACGAACATCAGTGAAGATCATCATATATTTATCATTTGCATTCTCTAAGGTATATATTTTCTGCCTTACAGTTAGAGTCTGTTTTTCCTGTTACATTTTATGTGTCTAGTGTCTTAGGTTTGCTTTTCCTATTAAATGTTCCCTGGTATTTTCCTCAGGCCTTAGTACAATAAGGTAGCACTTTGGGAAAAATATACAGCCAAGCAATCCAGCACTAGATGCCAAGATGGCAAATATCTCTACAGCAACCATATACTTTCCTTGAGTGCTCAAGTAGGCCGGAATGAAAGACAACCAAACACTGGCAAACATGAGCATGCTAAAAGTGATAAACTTGGCTTCATTGAAGCTGTCAGGCAACTTCCTAGCAAGAAAGGCTACAATGAAACTCACTGCTGCCAGAATACCAAGATATCCCAAGACAATATAAAAAGCAATTATTGACCCTTCATTACATTCAATTATTATTTTAGTTTCTTGGGATTTCATGTTCAGCTGTAGAAAGGAAGGATATAAAGCTAACCAGCAAGTGCATATTATAACTTGAACTATGGTACAGACAAGGATTATAAAGGCTGGTGTCTTTGATCCGACCCATTTCCGTAACTTGCTGTTGGGATTTGTGGCGTTGAAAGCGATGACAACAGTGATAGTTTTTGCCAGTATAACAGACACACACAGGGAAAATATTATCCCAAATGCAGGTTGCCGGAGCATACAGTTGAACTTCATAGGTTTACCAATGAATAGCAAAGAACAGAGGAAGCACAGCATGAGTGCCACCAGGAGGAGGTAACTCAGTTCACGGTTGTTGGCTTTCACAATTGGAGTGTCCCGGTTCTTAATAAAGATGCAAAGTATAAACACAGTGGTAATGGAGAAAGACACTGGAATGACTGATAATGTTATCCCAAGAGGTTCTTCGTAGGACAAAAACTCAAGGAATTTTGGGATACACTTTACATGTTTGTAGTCAGCCCATTGATCTTCTGGACATTTGATGCATTCTGTGGCATCTGGTAAGAAAAAAAAGTATTTTTAGGCCAAGTGTTCAACATCAAGATGTTGCTAAAGTCCAGATGTTTATCCTATCCACTAAGGATTACACGCATAAGAGTTTTTGCTAATAAAATTTACATCTGATCTTGCAGGTTGAAATTGTCATTGAACTATAGTTGCCGGTGAGAATTATCCTAATAACATTTTATTTTATTTTAGAATTTCCGGCCTAGAAAAGTACACTGCATCACAACTTGTTTCCAGGTGTGTTCTAGGAGCACAGGAAGGGTAACTGACTTGTTATGAGTTACACAGTATGCAAATGGTGTTTGTATGTTTCAAACTCAGGTCTGCTGGTCTCCGGGTTCCCAGCTTTATGCTTCAACCCTGTAGGCTACATTCCTTCCTGACTTGTATATACTGTAACTTGTATATAAAAAACAATGGCCTCCCTACCTGAGTGTTCAGCACTGGGTGCTGGTGCCAATTATAACAAGTATACTGAACAATAACAGCAATCAAAACGAAACTTTATTTAAACTTACAGTATCCTCTGACTGCTCATAAGAATTCAGATATAAAAATATTATGTCAACACAAGTTAACAACATAAAACATAACATTGCATAAATAAATACTACACCTGTTTGCTTCCCCAAAAAATGTGCAGATATAAAAATAAACAGTGCCTTCCTTCTCCAGTTTACATTTTTTCATAGCCCCAAAAAGTCCCCAAAACATTCAAGTTTGGCAATATTTCTGTAATCATATACTAACTATAGTTTAACCTGCTAATCTGATTGCACTGTCTGCTGTTCCCACCCTGGTCTGCCTTACTTGGCCTCCCTGCCTGCATCTGAACAATTTCCACCCTCACTCCAGGTTAATTTTCATTTTATAGCTTCTCCATATCTGGATGAAGCTCACTTCCTTATTAACTTCAAGTCATTCCACCCTAACTGAATGAAGTCCATATCCATATTATATAGTTGTCCCCTATCTGAGTGAAGCCATCATCCTCACTCAGTTCAAATGAGGCTGCATCCCTAGCTGGGTGTAGCACAGAGTCACCCTCCTCCCCACCACCACCACCAAAATATTGATCAAAACCCCTCCCTTCTGGGCATAGCTTATCTGATAGTTATCATCTCACCTATTTATGTTATTTCAGGGCAACTGTTCATCATTCCATCATGCTGTTTGTAATCATTTAACTTCTCCCCTCCTAACTAGCCTCTCCTCCCTTCCATCTCTTTCTACTCTGCCCCATTCCTAACCATCTCTCTTCCCCCTCCCTTACCTTTTTATCCACTTTGAAGCACTCAGTGGTTTCCTCCCCTCCTCCATCCCCCATCTGCCTGCCACCTCCTCCACCCCTCCACTCCACACAAGCATCTCCTGGGGGTTAGGCTCCTTGTCTGTGTGTTGCTTAAAGTAGCTGGTAATGAACTCAGTCCCAATCCTGTCCTGTCATCCTCCTCCTCTTCCCTCCTCAAAGGGTTGTGAGTGACTTATGTTAACTGCTGTAGTCTTCTTCTCAAAATTGACCTTTTACAGTCACTCATGGCTTACCATAATCCTCACATGCTGGTTATCTTTAAGTCTTGGTCCTCCCCTAATACCTCTAATACTGTTGTTGCTGTCCTGGGATTCTCTATCATCAGACAGGATAGTGTGAAGAGTGGTGGTGATGGTGGTGTAGTTATGTACATTTCCTCTTTCCTCCAGTTCAAACCTGTGCTGTCTGTCCCCTCCCCTTCTACAATGAAATGCTCTTCCTGAAATTCTCCCTTCCCCATCTCCTTTTTATGTTTGCTTGTGCGCATGTGCAAGACACATGTTGCAACAGCTTGCTAGAATAGCGGGTTGTGGCAGTGCAGTCATGCTGCGGCCAATGCCCCTACTGCTTTGTGGGGCTTGTCTCTGTGTCACCAATAAATGAGCATGCTGTCTATGACAGCAGTACAAAAACATGCCACCAACTTGAAACATTTTCACAGTTGCAATAAGGGAATGCCCCCTCATCTCAGGGCATGCCTTACCCGGTGTTACATTTCATTAAACATGGCAGCAACTGCCGCTGTCCACCTCCAGTCCCCAGAAAGCAGATGTAGGGGGTGCACAATCCCCCCTATCAGCATGTCCCCTGCCCACTTAATTTACCAATGGGGGAGCCCAATCCCCACCAGCATAATATCCCCTATAAGAATTTATGTGCCAAGGGGTTGCCCAGTCCTGCTCGGCATCATTTTCCTCCCCCAAACACAGATCCCTTTTCCATTTTTGACAATGGGGTGCCCAATCCCCTGTCAGCTCCAGTACCCCTACAAAAAAAGAAACAAACACCTAAGTTGCACACTGGGAGCCCACCCTAGTGTGCCAAATATCCCTATTAAAAAAACACCTTTCCATGACATTTTTAAAAAAAATTTTTACCTGTGAAAGAAAAAATGGTCCCTTGCCATCTGTGGCACCCCCTTGCCCAATCTGCACCCACCCTCAGTGCACACCTGACCTCCCCACACCCCCGTTACCCCATACTTACCTCCAGAGCCTGGCGTGATGATCTTCGGTTGAGCCGGTATGTCTCTGCACTTTTCAAACTGACCGCGAACTGAAGAAATTCTGGTTAGCTGTATAATGGCATAAATGTTTTTTTTTTTCCAACTTAGGTGGATATCACAGCCATTTTTGCAACTTTTAGCACCAAATTTTCAACATGGGGTTCTTGGGACTCCATCTCATGAATTCAGTCACTGTCATTTTGTTATTCATTCCTGAAAGGTGATTTCGCAGTCACTGTGCAGAATCACCTTTTGGGAATGATTAATGACTTTGTCAGTGTCAATGTTCATGAGGTGGGCTCCCAAAAAGCCTATGTTGCAAATTTGGTGCAAAAATTCCAAAAAATGACTGTGTTATGAGTGTGCATTGTGCAATTCCAATGCATGCTCATAACTTTGAAAATGTTGTATATTTTCCCTCCAGATTTTCAACATTGCCTTTTTTTCATGCCTTCTTATGAACAGTACAGCTGTACTTTTCACATCCTGCCTGAAATGTGTTTTCGCATGTCCAGCGCACAATGGCGTGGTCGCTGTGTGAAATCAATGTTCAGGACACATTAAGAAAATACAGTGATACTGCTCATGAGCAGAGGTCAAAATGCCTATGTTGAAAAACTGGTGACAAAATTCCACAAAATGAACATGTTACAAGCGTGCATTGCGCAGTTTCCAAGTGCACTCATAACTTAAAGAATTTTTCATATTTTCACTCCAGATTTTCAACATTGCCATTTTTGCGCACCTCCTTATGAACAGTTCAGCTAAAATTTTTCACATCCTGCCCAAAATGTGGTTTCGCACATCTCGCACACAATGGGCGCGGTCACTGTGTGAAATCAACGTTCAGGACAGATTAAGAAATTCACAGTGCCATTGTGCAGAGGTCCCAAAATGCAAATGTTGATAATCTGGTGTAAAAAATTCCCCAAATAATTGTATTACAAATGTGTCTTGTGCAGTTTATAGCACGCTCGTGACTTCACCAATTCTTTTATATTTTCACTCCAGATTTTCAACATTACCATTTTTATACCTCCTCATGAACAATACAGCTATCATTTTTTACAGGCTGTTCATAATATGTTTTTGCACCTGTGGCACCAAATGGCACAATCGCTGTGCAAAATCACCTTTCAACTAATGAACTGATAGTGTCACTGTTCATGTGGTGGGGTCATAAAAAGCCCATGTTGAAAACTTGAAATGAAAATACCAAGAAATGCCCAGGGCATTAGGGTTTCTGACCATAATGCCCTGCCATGTAGGGACTGACAGGCAACAGGGGTGTGACTTGTGATTGTTGATAGTACTGTTTATGCCATTCCACCCCCACCAATACCCTGTAGCCAGTGACAGGCACTGAGGTGCACCTTGGACTCTTTGGCCCTTAAAGTTCACCCCATTCTCCTATACTGCATCCATTTCAGTGTATCTCCTTATGGAATTGGGTGACTGTAAAGTTGAACACCCCAAGGCACACCTCAACACTTGTCAGTGTCTACAGGGTAGGGTGAGGTGAAATGGCATCAGCATTATGGCAGACAACTCAAAGGCACACCCCAATGCCTGTCCATCTCTGCAGGGTGGAGATGGGGTTGGTATCACTTCAGTACTTCACTGCCATTCCTTTTCTGCATCTGTCTAACTCCTGCACTTCCAATGCTAATACCAGCAAGCACACATTCAGTATTAACAAATGCTTGTTATGTTTGCTTGTGTGCACAGCACATAAGAAACATATTGAGGTAGTAGAGCATTACAGTGGTGTGGCAGTGTTGCAGGCAACCCAGCAAATGCTTTAATGAGTGCTTATGTTGACCACCAATTAATGATGAAACTGCCAATGATGGCAGTATCAGAGTGAGCACCACAGTTGAAAGAAATCTGCCGCTGCAATCAAGGGCAGTTTTTTCATTGTAGCAGCAGTAGTAGTCCCTTCTCCCTCCCAACCGGTCACGCAGCAGGACAAGAAATTATCTTTCTCCCAGTGCTGCTGCTGCCCCACAATCTCCATTCTCTGTCTCCTGCCAACATTGGGGTGCTCAATCCTCATGACAGCATGTATTCCCTCCATGCCCCATTAATGTGGCACACTGGGAGCCTACCCCAGTGTGCCATAAAATACTTCTTTAGTGTTTCTGAAATGGGGATGCCCACTCCCAGTGTCAGATGTGTGCCTCCATGCCCCTATGTTCTCAGTCAACCTCAGGTGCCTGATCCCCAGGTTGGTATTGATCCTTCCCTCTAGTACTCCGGCACACTAGGAGCCCACCCCAGTGTGACGAAATCTGTTTTGCAATGTTTCACCTGTAAAAAAGAAAATAGTCCCATGATGAATTTTTTTTAAAACCTGAAAAAAAGATAATGGTCCCTCGTTGTTCCCACTGGCCCCCTTCCCTTAGTCTCATCCAACCTCTATGTATCCCACCTCCCCGCAACCCCTCAACCATACTTACCTCCAGAGGTCAGAAGCAGTGATTTTCTGTGGACCAGGAACACATTTGCATTTTTCAAAGATCAACCAGGAACTGAAGAAATGATGGTAAGCCCTATAATGGCAGTCACGGGGGGGGGGGTAAATTTAGGTTGATAGCTCAGTTAATCTTTGGAGTTTTGGTCCCAAATTGTCCACATGGGGTTCTTGGGACCCCATTTCATTAACACTGTCACTGTCATTTCTTTTCTCAGTCCTGAAAAGTGACTTCGCGGTCACTGTGCGGAATCACCTTTCGGGACCAATTAACAAAATGACAGTGCCACTGTTCATGAGGTGGGGGGGTTCCAAAAAAACATTGTTGCAAATTTGGTGAAAAATTTAATAAAAATGACTGTGTTATGTTCCATTTCACAGTTTCTAGGCACACACGTAACTTCATAAATTTTTAATATTTTCACTCCAAATTTCCAACATTGCCATTTTTTATACCCCCTTATGAACAGTATAGCTGTCATTTTTCACATCCTTCCTGAAATGTGTTTTTACACCAGTGGCACAGAATGGCATGGTCGCTGTGTGAAATCAACTTTCAGGACAGATTAACAAAATCCCAGTGCCACTGTTCATGACAGGAGGTCCCAAAAAGACCATGTTGAAAATGTGGTGAAAAAATTCTAACAAATGACTGTGTTATGAGCATGCATTGAAGAGTTTCTATGCACGCTCATAACTTTGCCACTTTTTCATATTTTCACTTCAGATTTTCAACACTGCCATTTCTTCACACCTCCTCATGAACAGTACAGCTGTCATTGTTCACATCCTGCCTAAAATGTGTTTTCACACCTGTGGCACTAAATGGCACACTCGCTGTGCAAAATCACCTTTTGGGATTGAGTAACGAAATGATATTGCCACTGTTCATGAGGTAGGGTCCCAAAAAGCCCATGTTGAAAATTTGGAGCAAAAATACCAACAAACACCTGCGGCATTAGGGTTTCCAACCATAATGCCCACCCTACACAGGCTGACAGGCATCAGGGGTGTGACTTGAGGTAGTCGGACGTAATGCTCACCCCATTCTGCCCTGCCCCCACCCTGCAGCCACTTACAGGCATCAAGGTGTGCCTTGGGGTCTTCAGCCCTAATGTTCATACCATTCTCCTATACTGCACCCATCTCAGCTTATTTCCTTATGGAATATGGTAAGCATAAGGGCTGAAGACTTCAAGGCACACTGCAACACCTGTCGGTGTCTGCAGGGTGGGGCGAAGTGGAATGGTGTGAGTATTATGCCTGATGACCAAAAGGCACACTCCCAACTCCTGTCAGTCTTGCAGGGTGGGGGTTGGGGTTGGCATTACTTCAATACTTCACTGCCACTCCTATTATGCATTTTTCTAACTCCTGCACTACCAATGCTAATACCAGCAAGCAAACATTCAGCATTGACAAATGTTCGTTCATTGCTGGAGTTTATTGCTGTCCTGGCATATCCCCTTCTAAGTTCCTCATCATCTTATCCTCTCATGCCTGATTGACAGTTCATGGTTCACCCACCCTAAGAACAGGCGAGAAGACACTCTTATAGGACTACAGTTGCAGCCAGTGACAAGATGCAGTACATCAAGATATATCACAATGTTCTGTGACACAATTTAAGAAATCTCAGTGAAATAAATGGGATATACTTTGTTGTACTGAAATCTAGATATATTATATCTGGACATACTAAAAATTGTCACTGGCTGCAACTGTAAGAGACACACCACCTGAAGAAATGCCATGCATAAGTCTGAAAGTCCATATAGCAAAATGTTATTGTTGGTCTGATAAACAGTACCAAGTCACCTACATTGTCCATCTACCATGGTATTTACTCTTGGGATGGTTATGCCACTTTCTGTATGATAAATGGTTTGGTGTGATTCTGACTAGTTGTCGGTACCAGTACGGTTGCATCCAAAGATATGGACAGATATTTCCAGAGCCCTAGGATGCATCTGAAAATGAGTTGTTGCCAGTTCAGTATGTCTATTCAGGTAAATTTCTTGAAACTAATAAATAAGTAAATATTTTGTGATATTTCTAAAAAGATTCTCTCTGGTGGCTTTACTCTGGAACTGCAAGCAGACAGGGAATTTTCAAGAGATGTCACAGACATTTCAGGAAATAACTGACCATGTCTTTGATTGCAACTGTAGATGAATGTTATAATAGTTTTAGGGTATACCCATATGTATGGCACCTGCTACAGAGAAGTAAAGGTTTAAAAGAAATAAAAATAGCTGCACAATTGTATGGGGTGAGGAAGAGGAGTGCAATACTGGCTTCCTACATTTTTGTAATTTTTTAAGACTTTCCTTATTTTGTACATTCAGATGTGTATAACATTAAAACTAATTGTTAACCTCATTTTCTTTGTATTTTTGGACACCATTGTAAATCAGACTTGTCTCAATGGTCACTCCTTAATAAACTGACATTAAATTGAATTGAAATGCATGGGTATGACTTTACAAATCCTTTTACACATAGGTATGTTACTGCACTTTTAGGAATAATGGGATTTTTGGAAAGTTGAGAAAAGGAGCTGCTGACATTTTTATTATATTTATTTATTTCTGTTGTACGTTTCAGGGAGCACAGGGAAATTAAATGACTGATCATGGTCACAAAGTATAGATGTGGTCACTGTAGGAATTCCAAACCAGTTTTCCAGGTTTTCATCTCAGTTCTCTTAACCTCAAAGATATACTGCCTCCCACTATTTAACATCTCCTATTTTTATTTCCCTCACCATTTTCTGTACACTCTTCCAATATATTCTGAATTAAGCATACATCTTATTTATTTAATTTATTAAATTTTGATGACCGGGTAGGGCCACTGAGCCCCGAAGGTCCCTTTTTCAGTGGCGACCTGGGATAACAATACATGATATGATACAGTGGAGAAAAGCTTTTGATTACATAGGTGTTGTAAGCATAAGATGGATTACAGATAGTGGTTACAGAAATGGTTATCATCATGACACAGTTTTGCCTTGGTACTGCTTGGCAGCGTAATATACATAAGGTAGCATTGGTCCCTAGGTGTCCATATGCTAGAGGGAAGTACATGGTCATCTCACCTTTGGGAGGGTTTGATGCAGAAAAAAAGGGGGTACCTTAAGAGCCATGACAGTGACATGCACTTGCATCCAGCATATGGGACTTGAGCCTGGTGTGGAAGTTCATGAGTGAGGAGGCATCCTGGACCAGGGAGGGAGCTTGTTTTTAGGCTGGGAGCTCGCCAAGAAAAGGATCTGCTGCCAGCATTGGTCCTAACTCTGGGGACTTCTAGTAGTGTTCGTTCTGATGTCCTTAAGTTCCTTGGGTTGTATTTAATAGCTATAATTCCAGCTGTGCTTGGAGAAGCGGGGGGTTTGAGTAGCTTGTAGGCCTGGACAAGTAATGGGTGTTGGAGGCAAGTGGCCAATGTGGGCCACCAGAGCTGGGCCAGAGTGTCACAGTGGTGACATCGCAGGTGGTCTTGGGTAGCGAACCAAGCTATTTTGTTGTATAGGATTTGCATCCTGGATACCTCTTGCTTTGCCATGCTCTGTATAATCGGGGCTGCATAGGTCAGGGTAGGGAGCAGGACACTTTTTGCAATGGAGCGCCTGGCCTCAGGGATGAGCTGGTCCTTGAGTTGGTACAAGGTTCTGAGTTTGCAGTGTAAGGTCCTGGTGACCTGGTCCACGTGGTCCTTATAGGTGATTGATTGATCCAGAGTTAGGTCTAAATATTTTAGGGAGGGAACTACATTAATGCATTTGCCAGAGAGTGTGGTAAGTCACAGGGATGAGGACCTGTCAAGTCCCAATGATCTTGGCCCGAATAGTATTGCCTTGGTTTTGTCTGCAATAAGTACCATTCTGTTCTCACTCAGCCATGTCTTTAGGGATGTGAGGTCCTTTTGGAGGAGGGGACCAAGAGCAGCCACATCACCCAAGGGTCTGTAGATGACAGTGTCATCAGCATACTGTACAACTGAGCTCTCCCCACAGTAGGTACTTAGTTCATTAGTAAATAGGGAGAATAGTCTCCGCCTCCTGGGTCTGTGTGGTGGCTGCTTGTCTGTAGCTTAGTTTTTGTGGATTTACATGGTTTTCTGCTTAGAGTAACTACACCATTCTTGCTCATTACATCTGTGAAAGTCTCCTGAACTGGATTTCTGCAAAACATCATCACCAGGTATCTGCATTTTTCATTTAAAAATCAACTTTTTGGAAGCTATCCCAAGCAAAACATAAGTCAAACAACTAAGTCTGACAAACTCAGCGACTCTAGGTCCTGCTTGAATCCACATTTTCGTCTGACCTGCTCCATGATCTGTATGTGGGTTTTTCAACAACCTCTTTGAGTGATAAAGACAAAAGGATTTCACATCCTGCATATGCGCAGGTACAGCTCATCACCTTCAGGAATTCTAACACATTCTGTGACTCTGTACCTCAGCTGCTGATAATTTCTATTGGCTTATGACTTAACCACCAGGTATCTACAAGATGCTGAAATCCTTTCTCCTACAAATTCTCCTTCTGCTGCTCCTGCTCTCAGGAATTGTTCTCCCCCAACCCAGGACCACCTGGGCAGCCAGCAGTGGCACCAAGCAGAAGGACAGGGACACTCACCATGGCATCCATCAGTGCCTGCAGCACGCTCAACAAACTTGATTCCCTCCCAAACATGGATCCTACAGCACAACCCTGATGTCCTTTCAGTTGTGGAAACATGGCTAAACCCTAAAATCCCTGATACCTCAGTCTCTATCCCTGGCTACTGCATTTTCAGGCAAGACAGGATTGCTAAATGGGGCGTGGACTGCACCATCTATCTTAAGGATACCCTTATGGGTCACATCATCCCATCTCCTAGCCTGAGCAACTGCTCTCAGGTCCTCACAATCAAAATCCTCCTAGGTGCACATAACAAGGAACTCAGTGTCATCTCAGTTTACCTACCCCCAAGAGACCAGGCCGCTGGCTTCCATAGCATCATGGAATATCTAAGGGTCCAGAAACATAATTCTAAAACCATAATCATGGATGATTTTAACATTAACTGGTGCTTCACTGAGGCCACTACCTGTAAGGATGCAGCCCCGGAGCATCACCTCACTCAACTGGTCAATGCCCCCACTAGGTATAACTATAGGACAGGCTCCCTTATGCTTCTAGACTGGATTCTCTCTCACCGCCCTGAATGCATCTCCAATGTTTCTGTACTCCCAGATACAATAAGTGACCACTCACCTGTCATCTGCTCCTGGTCAAACAAATACCACAAGCCCCCTTCCGAGCTTATCTGTGCCAGGGTTATCAAACAAGGGCACCTCCAGCTGTTAAAATTCCATCTAACCAGGCTGAACTGGGCAGTGCTTGACTCTCTCAGTGACACCAACAAAGCTCTGGACCTATTTATCAAATGTTTCAATGAAGCCAGTGACATCTATGCACCAGTGAAAAAGATGAAGGTCAAAGGACAGACCAACCCCTGAGTTACTACTGACCTTTTAACTCTACTCAAGCACAGAGACTACCTCTGGCATTGTGCTCGTGCAACTCCAACACAAGTAAACATACAATTATACAAAGCAGCCAGAAATGATTGCACTCGAAAATTACGGAATGCTAAACACAGCTATTACAAAGAGGCTCTGACCAACTCTTGGAGCCAGGGAAAAAAATTCAGGAACAACATGAAAGAACTCACAGGCAAGGATCCTAAAGCACCACCCACTATGCTCAACCTTCTTGGCACTCCTACACTCGACCTAGGTACCATCACCAGCACTTTTAATAATGCATTTGCAAACCTGGACAGTGTCCTTCTACCAAATTCTTTCAACAACCTCCCCTCTAGCTCCTCCCAAGTTACCCTCCAACTAGAATGTACAACCCCAAAGTTTTTTGTTAAGGAGGTCCCACCACAAGTAGGTAGAAAATACATTCAAAAGACCATCGGCAAACAAGGGTACAGTGGTGACTCCCTTGACCTGAAACTGCTGGCACAAGTCCTTGATGAAATCTTAGAACAACTTACGAAGATCTTCAACCTCTCGCTTAGATTGGCCCATTTCCCCTCTCTCTGGAAGAAAGCCACTGTCACACTAGTTCACAAAAGCAGAGATAGGATGATCCACACCAATTACAGACCTATCTCACTCCTCTTCCCACTATCTAAAGTGCTGGAGTGAATAGTGTCAGACCAACTAGCTGAATTCCTGGATAAGTACAATGTACAGTGCCCAGAGCAGCATGGCTTCAGAAAAGGGCACAGCACCACCACTGCACTACTGGAATTTACAACCTTCATCCATGCCACGCTTGACAAAGGGAATTGTGGAGGAGCAGCATTTATAGACTTTACCAAGGCATTCAACACAGTTAACCACCCCCTACTGCTCAAGCAACTGTACTCCACTGGGATCTCCAGTGATGCCCTTCCATGGTTCACCAGCTACCTTGATAATCAGATCCAACGTGTAAGGATTGCAGGCATCTCTTCGGATGAGAAACCAGTCCACTCCGGAGTCCCCCAAGGGTCTATTCTGGGCCCTCTACTCTTCTCCCTCTTCATCAACAATCTTCCCAGTGCCTGCCACCAAAACAATATTACTATACGCAGACGATGCAGTCCTGTTTTCCAGCCACCATGACATTACAGTCCTTGAATCCCAGCTGCAGCTCAACTTCAAGCACAACAAAGACTGGTTCAGTTCTCATAAACGTGTCTGGAACCACAGCAAGACTAAAGCCATGTCCTTCTGTAACTGATGAAGCAGGCACAACTCTCTGTCCCTCACCATCAAGAACCATGCTAGGAACCCATTCGAAAATGTCAAGGAGTTCAAGTACCTTGGTATTACCCTGGATAGTACCCTCTCCTACACTCGACATATTGACACTGTTGCCAAGACTGCCAATATACGGATTGGAATACTACACAAACACAAGCACTGTATGCCTGTGGATGCCCTTAAACTAGCCATCTACAGCTCTGTCACCTCTATCATTGACTACAGCCTTGCCATCTATGGCTTTGTCTCAACAAGTGCCCTCCGCAGGATCTCAGTTTCTCTCAACAAAGCCTGTAGACTACTAATGGGTGTGGCCCGACAAACTCACACCTGTGACCTCTATGCACAGGCCAGCTAGATAACCCTACTCAGCAGAATACAATACCAGACCTGCTTACTTACTAAAATGATTCTCCTCGGTCTCATGCCACCTGATGTTAGCTCACTACTTACTACCTACAGTGGCACTCAACAAACACATGGTGCCCAATCTCTATCCTTTCAGGTTCCTAGAAGTCGTACCTCCATGAGTAAGTGGTCCTTTATCTGTAGAGCTGCTCAATGGTTCAATTCCCTCAATAAAGAAGCATTTTCCTCTACTATACTTGGACCCTTCAAAAGGAATCTCAAACTTTACCTCACCTCTACCACTCAATATGACTGCTTCTCTGAACAGATCTCTCTCTATCTAAACACCTCCCAGCTCACTCATGTCTCACAGCCCGCCCTTTCCCAGTCTCATTTCCTCTGGCACCGGGTCTTCCTTGGGACTCCTTTCCTGCTTCGCATCTTCACTGGTACAAGACATTTTCCACCATCATCGGACAGTAGCCCATTAGCCTGCCAACTTCCTCTCCTGGTCGTACGTCTGCAATACTAACTGCCTATGGTTCCCTCTATCTCTTATTGTTACCGCAGCCAGCTGCCTATTCAAACTGCTCATTATGCAAATATTATCTCAAAGTATGTTATAACTGAGTATCTTTATTTTTTCTTTTAGTTATTTTGGCTGTTTATTGTGCATTCTTTTACTACCTCTGTGTGTATATCGACCCTCATCCTTTGACGTGGAACCTTTGTAAATGAGCAGTTTCTGCTCAAAGGTATTTATAATCCGAGAATTTAATAAATAAATAAATAAAGATAAATAGGAGGGGGCCTAGTATTGAGCCCTGAGATACTCCCTGTATTAGAGGTAGTGGCTTTGACATGGCCTCCTTCAAGGTGACCCTCTGTGTCCAGCCTGATAAGTAACTCCCAAACCACTTGAGGGCATGGGGGGTCTAGGCACACATTGTGCAGCTTCTGTAGCAGAAGATTGTGGTCTACAAGGTCAAATGCCTTGGACAAGTCTTTGAAGACTGCACCTGTGGGTATCCCTTTGTCCATTGCCCTGAGCACTTCATCCGAGAAGTTAATGAGGGCAGTGTCAGTACTGTGGTTTGGTCTGAATCCATGTTGAGAGGGAGCAAGGAGCTGATGAGCTTCCAAGTAGTCCCAGAGTTGGTTGTAGATTAGCCTTTTTTGCAACTTTGCTAGTGTGCAGAGAAGAGAGATCAGCCTATAGTTGGTTAGTTTGTTCCTGAGTCCACCTTTGTGAATAGGGACTACATTGGCCTGTTTCCACTGGTCAGGAACTGCTCCTTCCCTTAGTGATCTGTTAAGGAGCATGGTTAAAGGCCTGGATATGGAGGTGGCTCCAGCCATGAGTAGCCGAGGGTTGATCCCATCTGGTCCCCCTGATCCTTTAGGAGGATTAGAACCTCTGTGTGCTTTACCAGTGTCAGGTGGAAAGAGAGTCGTTTGAAGTGTGTAGCTTCAGTTGTGCTTGGGGACAAAGTCTGGGAAGATTGTCCGGCCTTGTAGGTCTCCAGATCAGTGAAGTGGTTGTTAAGGGCAGCCAATATTAGAGAAGAGTCACTAGTGAGCTAACCGTTGATCTCCATGGGGCTGGATTCAGACTTTTTGTTGCCCTTGATCAGGTCACTGACATGATTCCAGAATTGTTTAGGGTGGCCTAAGCTAGATTTATGGAGGTGTGTGATGTATTCTCTTTTAGCAAGTTTAATGGCTCTCTTGGCTTTGTTTCTTAGGGCTTTGTATTCCACTAGGTCTGCAGGGAGGGAGGAGAGCTTGAATTTCTTCCAGGCTTTCTCCTGAGTAGTCATTAGAGATTTGAGGGATGGAGAGATCCACTTGTAGCAGCTGCCTTTCACTCTCATTCTCTTCATAGGAGCAAAGAGGTTGGCAGCTGTACTTAGTAAGTCCTGAAAGTATTCCAAGGCCTCAGCCAGAGTTGAGAGGAGTGTTATGGGGCTCCAGTCCTGGCTGCTTAGGTAGTGATTGAGTTGCACTTCCGAGAAATTGGTGTAGTCTCGGGCAGTAAGGATTCTTGGCTGGACCTTGAGTGCTCTGTTCTTCCATATACAGAATATCGGGGATGGGTCACTCAAGTAGTCATCCATTGTGCCCACACTCTGGATGTTGGCAGGGTTTGACACCAGAGCCAGTCCAGGATGGTGTGATTCCCAGTTTTGTAATTCAGTCTGGTAGGTTCAGAGATAACCTGCGTCAGTCCTGCTTCATGGGTCAGAGGCATCGAGGCATGGCCAGGGTCCTAGGCCCAGTTGAGATTGAAGTCACCCAAAATGAGTAACTCAGTAGCTACCTCTAGGGCTAGTGCATTTGTGATGGCTTCTAGAGATTGGAGGACAGACTTTGGTGGGTGGTAGACACAACCTATAGTTAGTTGCTTGGTGTGTCCAAGGGTTATGTGGATGAATATAGCTGCACCCTCAGTAGGGAGACTTCCTTGCAGGGTTAGGAGTGACATGGTGAGGTCAATCTTTGTATAGATTAGTACCGTACCCCCTTTTTTGGATTCCCTGTCCTTACAGTAGGTGCTAAAGCCTAATGCTTTTATCTCATGATCCAGGATGTGGGCTTTTAGCCAGGTTTCTGAGATGGCTAGGACATCAGGCTTGTAGAGGTCCAGCCAGGCTTGGACTTCACGTATTTTGGGTCTGAGGCTACATACATTCACATGTGCTATCTTCAGACCCTTAGCAGACACCCTGTGAGGGTCCTGAGAGGATGCCACCGAGATATTGGTGGTATTGGGGCCGGAGTTGGGTTGAATCTCTCCTGCCAGGAGTAGTAGCTCTACCAGTAGGCTGAGTAGTTTAGTACTAGGTAAGGTGACGAGGTTCCTTCGATGCATCCTGCTCATAAAGTAGAACAGGTCGTAGCATATACCCTTTTTTACCATCTCGTGCACAGTTGAGAGAGCAAGCATGCTTGAGATGGGGTTACCACTGTGGAAACTGTTGGGGGGAGTCATTATGAAAATGGCCTCCTGGTTCTAGGTGGCTTGGGTCAGTGAGCCTATCCACCCAAAGGAGGGTCAGTAAGTAGATTATGGCAAGAAGTGCCCCCTTTTTAGGGAGAGGGATGCTTTGGTTTCATGCACACTGGGGTGCAAAGGGGGAAGCATGTGTTTGGTAAGGCATGGTTGAATGATCTCTATACGGATCAGTTGGAGTAGTGTGCTCTAAGTCTAGATACCTTTAGATCTTTCAGGGGGTCAGTACTCGCTATCGGCTTTGGTTGTCAGTTGCAGAGCAGTCCCTGGCTTAAGGAGAGATTTCAGCAGCAGTTTTTAGGTGAATTTTTCACTAGGAAAGGGCCACTGCTCCGTTTGCTGGAGGGGGAGAAAAACACTTTATCTAGTCTAACTCTAGGATAGTTTCACTATGGTGTAGCAGTTTCACCTCCTACCCCCTGAGATACGGTGATAAAACAGTGGTCTCAGCTAGTGTACAGTTAAGATCTTAGTAGAAGACTGCTGGTTATTCACTTACGCTGACTGTATATAGTTAAGGCTTATCAGGAGACACAGTTTTAAAATAAGGTTTGACTTGGCTAGAGAGCAATTCAGTCAAACTACTGACAGCTTGATATTGACAATAACTGACTATAGATTTATGACAGATTCTGACAAAGCCCAGTGTAGAAGCAGCTAGTGTAGTCACTTTCAGAGATATGTTGATAATATAGTGGTCTTAGCTAGTATACAGTTAAGATCTTAGTAGAAACTGCTGGTTATTCATTTACATAGACTGTATATTGTTAAGCTTATCAGGAGGCGCAGTTGAAAATAAGGTTTCACTTGGCTGGTGACCAGTTCAGTCAAACTACTGGCAGCTTGCTATAGACATTAACTGATTATAGATTAATAACAATAACAGATTCTGACATAGCACAGTGTAGAAGCCTCTAGTGTAGTCACTTTCAGACAGCTAGTATCTTATTCTGTGTGCAATACTTTGGAAGGAAGAGAGACAAGAGAGCAACTGCAATAGTCCTGAGACATTTAGAGGAAGAAATGAATTAGTCCATAGCTAGTAGTGCATTGGGATCAGGGGTATTGGAACATCCCAAGTAGCAGGAGGGGTTCAGTTGCTTCAAATTATCTGGAGGGCCAGTGATCCTTGTAGGGTAACAGTCAGAAAAGGGTGTTTTTGGACTCATGCCTAGAAGAGACAGGTTTTAGATGACTAGTGATCCCCTCCTTTCACTCTGTAGATTGGCTGGGGTGTCCAGTGGGTGGGGCAATCCCGTATTTAATGGGAGGAGGAAACAGGATGGGAGGGCAGGAGAAAATAAAGAAGAAACAAGTTTGCAGGTCTTCTGCCTGCTCCGGTGCAGGGGAGGTAAGGGCTTCAGATAGCATGGGAGAGCCACCCGGTGCCTCTGTTCTGCATGCCTCTGTAGTTCTGGGTGTGGTGGGGGCCCTCTTGCAGCAAGGTCTCCCTTGCCCCTTCCCAGCTGAAAGGATCTACCACATTACACCATCCTGTCTTGGATACTTAAACAACTGTGGTCTGTAAAGTTGATTTTATGAAACACCTTTATTGTTATGTTTTCTCAACATAGAAAAAATGGTTATTATAACAAAGAAATGTGAGTGTCAGTGTAAATGTGTTTTTGGGATTACCTTGCAAACAACTGAAGTATTGCTCATGTGGTTTCTGAGGACATTACAGTCTCATTATCCATGGTCCCATACATTGGCGAACAGATAAATAGGAACAGGGGTGTCATTTAAGGGTATCCAGGGGTGGCATTTGAGACCCCTATGAATTATTTGCAGCCCTTATGATGTCCACTGCAACCCCAATGAACCCCTTAAATAAAGTTTCCATGACAATCATTTATCAAAATTTGGTAGTTGTAAGAGTTTTGCTACCCTTGTGATTCTACTGAACTGGGACTTCATAGCTCCTATGATTTTGGTGAAATGACACTACTAGATGGGAGAACTGAAACAGAACAGATAAGCAGTACCTAGCCTACAGAGAAAAGGTAACTAATACTCAGCATGTCCATTTCCTCACCCTTCTCAGGGTGAGGAAATGGACAAGGAAATGACAGAAAGTATACTTAGAATTACAGAAAAAGGGGAGATATTGCTGATGGGTGATCTGAAAATGCCAGATGTTAACTGGAGTGCAGTTGCAGCAGCCACTTCAAAGAGTGGGGTTATTCTAGATGCCCTACAAGAGGCATGCCTTAGACAACTAGTATGGGAACCCACTCGAGAGGGAGCAATCTAAGACCTGGTTCTCTCAAATGAAGATGAAGAGAGTATCACAGACGTAGAAGTGGGTATCCATCTGGGAACTAGCGACCATCGAACAGTATGGTTCACAGTAAACACAGCAATAGAGTCAAGTCATACAAAGGCAAAAGTACTGGACTTTAGGAGGGCTGACTTTGCCAAAATGGGTGAGTGCCTAAGGAATGCACTAGCAAATGGGCAGGAAGGAGGGGTGGAAGAACAATGGGGAATAATAAAAACTGCCATCACAGAGGTAAAAAGCCTTTGTGTGTAGCAAATAAACAAAATGAAACGATGTAAGAAACCACTATGGTTCTCAAAGGAAGTGGCTGTGAAGGTTCAAGAGAAAAAGAAAGCATTCAGGAAGTACAAGAAATCACAGAAGGAGCAGGACAGAGAACTGTATCAGTTAAAGCAAAAGGAAGTTGGGAAGGCAGTCAGAACAGCAAAGGCCCAAACTGAGGAAAAGATAGCCAACTCAGTTAAGAAGGGGGATAAAACCTTTTATAGGTACATCAGGGAGCGAAGGAAGACCAAGGGAGGGATTGTGAGGCTAATAAAGGGGAGGAGGGTGGGCAGAGGGTGACTGTGAAAGGCAGAGATACTAAACAAATATTTTGCTCAGTATTTACAAAGGAAGAGGGAGGTACCTAAAACAAACAGTAGAAACACTCTGGATACAGAATTTGATACCAGCCCATTTACAGAAGAAAGGGTTCTGAAAGAACTCTTAAAACTGAAGGTGGACAAAGCAATGGGGCCTGATGGAATTCATCCCAGAATTCTAAAAGAACTAAGGGTAGAACTAGTGACACCACTGACTACCCTCTTTAACAAATCATGGGAGGATGGGGCGGTACCCGAGGACTGGAGGAGGGCAGATGTGAGTCCCCTTTACAAAAGTGGGAGCAAGGCAGAAGCAGGAAACTACAGACCTGTTAGTTTAACCTCAGTGGTAGGGAAAATGATGGAATCACTTCTGAGGGAAAGAATTGTCGAGTATCTAGAGGCCAGAGGGGTGCAGGACCCAAGGCAGCATGGATTCACAGTGGGAAGATCATGCCAGACGAATCTGATAGATTTCTTTGACTAGGTGACCAAAGTAGTAGATCAGGTAGGGGCTGTGGACATGGCCTACCTAGACTTTAGCAAGGCATTTGACACAGTCCCACATAAAAGATTAATATACAAGTTAGCCAGTCTGGGAGTGGGTCCCAAGATGACATCCTGGGTAAAGAATTGGCTGGAGAATAGGACACAGGGAGTAATAGTAAATGGAGTCTACTCTGAAGAAAGGGGGGTTACTAGTGGGATACCACAGGGTTCAGTATTAGGACCAGTCCTCTTCAATGTCTTTATGAGCGACATTGCAGAGGGACTGGAAGGAAAAGTATGTCTCTTTGCAGATGACACAAAGGTCTGCAACAGAGTTGATGCACAAGGTGGGGTGGAAAGGATGAGAAGGACTTGCGAAGGTTAGAGGAATGGTCAAATGTATGGCAGCTTAGATTCAATGCTAAGAAGTGCAAGGTAATGCACCTGGGAAACAAAAACCCAGGGAAGAGTACACAATGGGGTGAGATACTAACAACAACAAAAATGGAAAGGGACCTGGGGTAGATCATATCAGATGACCTAAAGGTGGGAAAGCAATGTGAGAGGGCAGCAAGGAGGGCTGGGGGATACTGGGATGCATAGGGAGAGGCACACCAGTAGAAAACAGAGTTATTATCCCTCTGTACAGACAGCTGGTGAGACCCCATCTGGAGTACTGCGTGCAGTTCTGGAGACCCAATCTCCGCAAAGACATAGACAGGATGGAAGCTGTCCAGAGGAGGGCAACTAAAATGGTGCAGGGTCTGCACCAAAAGACATATGAAGAGAGACTTAAGGAGCTTAACATGTATAGCCTCGAGGAAAGGAGGGAGAGGGGGGACATGATAGAAACTTTCAAGTACCTCAAGGGAATCAACAAAGTCCAAGAGGGTAGCATCTTTCAAAAAAAAGAGGTGAGCAAGAACAAGGGGGCAGATAGAGGGGAGGCAGCTCAGAGATCATTTAAGGAAGTATTTTTTCACAGAGAGGGTTGTGGATGCATGGAATGGCCTTCCAGAGGAGGTTGTGGAGTCAAAAACAGTGATGGAATTCAAGCATGCATGGGACAGTCATAAGGCAATTCTAGGGGGTGGGGGTAGGAAGACATAGGCTGCTGGTTAACTAGGATCTGCAGCTTATCCACTAGGAAAGGAAATGGGCAGACTGGGTGGGCCAAGCGGTCCTTATCTGCCATCAAATTCAAATTCTATGTCAGTGTGGATAGGTAGATTTTAGTAAGGGTTTCTGAAGGCAGTTCTTTAAATTCTAACACAGTGTGATTAAACTGTCTTGTTTAATTATTACAGCCTATTGTAATCTGAGTTTGATACCATTGACTATGACCTAGTTGTCAGCAGCCTTCTTAACCTTGGTGCCACCCCCTTAACTGCCCAGTGGTTTAACAGCTACCTCTTGGGTAAATCCCAGAAAGTTAAGGCTGATGGCTTAGTTTCAGCCTCAGTATCCATTACCAGGGGTGTCCCTCAAAGGTCAATTGTAGGGCCAATCATTTTCTTCCTCTATATCAATAACCTTGAAGATAATATTAAAAACTCCAAACTCCATTTCTTTGTAGATGATACAGTCTTGTATCAAAACCAACCCTCACCAAAGTCAGGAACGAACTCCAAGCTGACTTTGCAAAACTTGAATTGAATCTCATTAATTCTAAACTGCTACTAAACAACAAAAAAAGCTAAAACCATATTCTTTACCCTTAACAACTCCATCAACACTCCACCAATTCTGACTAATGTCTCTGTTGTCGCCTTCCTAGGTGACCCCTTGAAATTGTACCAAAATTCAAATACCTGGGAATCTGGCTGGATAGTAAGCTTTCTTTCAATGCCCTCATTGACAACCTTATTTGCAAACTGAAAGCCAGGTTATGCTTTTTCTTCAGAAATTAGTCCTTATTTACAGCCAAGATTAGAACTAGATTTGTCCAAGCCACCTTCCTGCCATTACTTGAGTATGGCAATATAATATACAATGCTACCTCAGCATCCAATCTTCATAAATTGAATGTTCTATTTCATTGAGCCCTATACATAACTAGTGCACCCTATCAAACCCATCACTGTGACCTATATGCTGCTGTTGACTTGCCATCACTCTGTACCAGGGGCCTGATCCCCTCTGGTATATGTATGCTTAAAATCCTTCAGAATGAGCTCCCAGGATTCATAACCTCCCTCATTCAAACTTCTTACTGTACATACTCACTCAAGAAATCAGACCTCATCCTCCTAGATGTTCTTAGGTCTCATACATCCTTTGAGAAACCTCCCTTTAGTTTGGAACCACCTTCAGTCTGCACTTAAACTTACCAGCCTCATTTCTGTCAAATTCTTTAAAATTTTAGCTGGAATTAAATTGAAAAACACTTGCAGCTGTAATTAGTACTTGCCTTGATTCACCTGGGGTCATCCTCAGACAGCTTGCTAATGCAAGGTCTGCTTTGTAAATATTTATACATATTGTATGTCTATAAAATGTTTCCCTGTACTCTGTCATTATGTATCATGATTTTATGTGTTATGTACCATAATTGTATATATTACTCTTTGCCTTGTATATTTATATTTTCCTGAGTCATACTCACAGGACCTGCCTTGTGAATCAGCCTGCTTAATGGAGTTATTCCTGCAATAAACTTTGACTTGACTTTGACTTGACTTGAGTGTTTACTACCTGTATAACAGAAGTCAGATTGGGAAGGAGATGGAAAGGTTTAGTCAGGTGCATTCCAGCAGTGACCAAGATATTTACAAAGACAGCTGGCTGTACACCGTGTGCCACAGTATGCTAACCCTAACACTTATAAATTAAACATTGCATGAGCCAATAAAAAAATGAGTCATGAGGCAAACAGACTTTGCTGAGTGGGACTTGGGCTGAAGGAGAATAGGTCAGAAGAAAAACAGCTGTTTTAACAGTATATGTTACCAGGGAGGATGAGCTTGCATTTGGAGTGCTGCCATGACCACATACTGTACAGTGATAGACATCCTAATCTTCTAATTTACCACATTAAAGTACTGTAATACAACATTGCATCCTTACGGCAACATTACTCAGAATACCTGTATCACATTAGTTGAAGTGTTACCATATTGCACTGACTACGCACAATAAGGTAGCACCCCAGTAAAAAAGATTATTATTTCTTCATTACAAATTGGGTTTACAACCTTTGACTCAGAGACTCATTTACAAAGGCACCTCATCAAGGGGGGGGCGCAGACATCAAGATAGTTATTACAGTGCAGATTAAAACAGAGGATAACATTACAGGTGCAGCAAAAGGAACATTTAACATAGTTACACTTAGGTTACATAATGTAATAGTTTGTATGTTACTTAGGTTACATCATTTTACAAAATTGTGAGTTAGACTCATGGATATAGTACGTCCTCAGAGAAGACAGCAGGTTGCATACCTGTTTGGCCCTAGTAGGAAGGAGTGGGTCTGGGGAAGGGAGAGGCTGTCCAGTGGATGTTGTCGAGCCGGGGGCAAGGCGGGCATGTACCACAGGTTACAACAGGGGGTTAGTTGCACCTACAACAGTGGATATTAAAGATATGGTTCCAAAGGGCTGTTTTGAAGGACCCAATTTTTGGCAAATTGGAGATGCAGCTAGGGAGGAAGTTGAACCAGGTGGGGGCTCAGTAGAGGAAAGATCTCTGGGCAAGAGAGGTCTTGGTTCTGGGCACCTTGAAAGTGGCCTTAACAGAGCTATGGGTGGTGACAGACAATGATGACTGCTGTAGGAAGGTGGCGACCCCCGGGGGAGAGTCCTAGCAGTGATTTCTTAGTGAGATGGCAGGTCTGGTAGAGCAGTCGCTCCACAAAGTTGAGCATATTGGTGATAGTATAGAGAAGGCAAGTGTGAGTTCGGCTGGGGGCACCAGTCAGGAGCCTACAGGCCTTACTGATGGAGAGTTGGATTTTGGAGAGGGCAGTATTGTCCACTGCAGCATAGATGGGCAAGCCATAGTCCACAAGGGACAAGACGGAGTAGGTGATGGCCAGCCTGAGGGCAACCTGAGGCAGGCAGTCCCTGTGCTGGTATAGCAGGCCAATCCAAGAGTTAATGGCGGCTGACAGGGCATTAATGTGGGTGTGGAAGGAGAAGGCAGTATCGAACATGATGCCTAGGTTCTTGTATGTGGTCACTTGTTCTAGCGGGTGCAGAGTGCTGGGGTTAATCAAGAGGGAGTATTTTTAGCTTTATTTTGGTGGTGGGAGAAGAGCATTGATTTGGTTCTCTTTAGGTTAATGACCAGCCTGCGGTCGCTGAACCACCTTTAGGCTTGGTTGTAAGCTTGCTGGAGGGATAATTGGAGGGAGGTGGGATTGGGATGAGAGGCAATGAAGACTGCACCATCAGCGTAGAGGAGCATTTTACTGGTACATGAGCTGGGGAGGGTGTTGAGGTACAGACTAAAAAGTATTGGACCCAGGATGGAGACCTGAGGGATCCCGGAGCGAATGGGAAGAGTGCTGGAGAGGGAGCTGCTGATCTTGACATGCCGGGATCTAGCAGAGAGGTAGCTAGAGAACCAGGAAATGGGACTGACAGAGAAGCCAAGTTGGTGGAGAGAGTTGAGTAGAAAGGGATGACAGACAGTGTCAAAGGCCCTGGAGAGGTCAGTGAACACTGCTCCTGCAAGACTGCCAGAGTCAAGAGCAGCATGCAGGCGTTGGGAGAATTCCAGGAGAACCGTGGTTGTACTGTGTTCTGGGTGGAAACCATGCTACTCTGGGCACATAATGTCATACTTGGTTAGGTATTCAGAGAGCTGGCTCAACACCACTTTTTCAAGTGCTTTAGAGAGTGGGGGGAGGATAGAGATCAGCCGGTAATTGTTGGGGGTGGACCAGTCACCACTCTTATGCATGGGTGTGATTTCAGCAGTTTTCCGAGCACTTTTTTTAATGATGTATCATGAATGATCATTATCCAGTTATGTTTTTTTTTTGCTCCAAAAGCCTGTGTGGATGGCTGTTTGTGTTTGTCTTTTGTCAGTAGTTTAGTTTTTGTGGATTTTCACGTGTTTCTGCTTGGAGGAACTAGACCATTCTTGGACATAACATCTATGAACATTTCCTGGACTAAGAAACTGCAAAACATCAACACCAGGTATTGGCATTCTCATCATAAATCAACTTATTTGGTAGCCATCAAAGCCAAAAGTAAGGTCAGTAAATCTGTTATACAAGCACTGAGTTGTGGAGTGCTGCACTGAATCCACATTTTCATCTGACTTGGTCTTAAAAGATGTGTACTAGTCTTTGAGGTCTATTCAAAACCATTTTGGAGAACAAAGGGAAGAGACTAACAAAGGATTTTTACATCCTGCATATGCCACAGGTCAATGTTCATCACCTTCAGGAATTTAACCCCTTCAGGAATTTATCACATTCTGGGTCTTTGAGCTACAATAACAGTTTTCTGGTCACAGGTATTTCACCATTTCTTGTGGATTTGATTACTTTTCATCAATCACATGGCACCTCTGAGAACATGGTTTTATATCTTGTGCTCTGCAATATCATGGGACAAACGCAGACCAGCAAGGCCAAGAGGACTAGATGCCCTACAACAAAACTAATCTGCAAAATGATTAAAGCGTACCTTCTTAGGATACTACTTATGCTACTTCTGATATCTGGAAATGTTCATCTTAATCCGGGGCCTACCAGCCTTGCACCCCATGCCACAAAAAGGAGGTAGGGGTCCCTCACATTAGCCTCAATCAATGTCTGCAGCCTCCTTAACAAACTTGACATCTTGCAAACCTGGGTCCAGCAACATAGCCCTGATGTACTCTCAGTTGTTGAAACATGGCTTAACCCCAAGATACCACATGCTGCAGTCACCATCCCTGGATACTCTACATTCAGGCAGGACAGGGTTTCCAAATGAGGTGGGGGCTGTGCCATCTACCTGAGGAATTCCTATCTGGGTCAAGTCTTCCCATTCTCAAATCCTAAACCACCCTCGCAGGTTCTCGCTATTAAAGTTCTACTCGGGGCACACAACAAGGAGCTCACCATTGCCTCTGTGTACCTACCCCCTAAAGATCAGCACAATGGATTTATGAGCATATTGGAAAACCTACAGGGATTACACCATAACTCTGAACTCATAGTACTAGGTGACCTCAACATAAATTGTCTATCCCTGGAGGCCAGTAACTACAAGGATGCTGTCACATCACAGAACCTCACCCAGCTTGTTACCACCCCCACCAGATGCAACTATAGGACAGGATTGCAAACACTTCTGGACTGGATCCTAACTAATCACCCTGAATGAATCTCAAAAGTCTTAGTGCTCCCTGATGGGATCAGTGACCACTCACTGGTCACATGTACCTGGACAAACAAATTCATTAAGCCCCCTCCTAAAATAATCCACACCAGAGTGTTAAAGCAGGGGTACCTTGAGCTACTAAAGTCACACCTAAGCCACCTGGACTGGACACCAATCGACTCTGCCATTGATGTAAACCAAGCCTTAGACCTTTTCATCAGCCACTTCACTGCAGCCTGCAATATCTTTGCACCTCTCAAAAAGCTGAAGGTCAGAGGCAGAGCTAACCCTTGGATAACCCCCGATCTAATCACTTTACTCAAACATAGGGATCATCTCTGGCACTGTGCCCATGCAACATCCAAACCTGGGGATATTCATAAATATAAAGCTGCCAGAAATGGGTGCATGCGGGTGGTTAGGACAGCAAAAGCAAATACTTCAAGGAAACTCTCTCCAACTCCTGGGGTGATGGAAAAAATTTTTGGAGTAACTTGAAAGACCTTACAGGCAAGGACCCTAAGTCACCACTCACCATGCTAAACATAAATGGAACACCAACAACTGACCTGTACACCATCACCAACACCTTTAACAATGCGTTCTCCAACTTGGATAGTGTCCTCCCTTCTAATTTCTTTGATGCCCCCTCTGGTAGTAACCCTCCTGTAACTACTCCACTCCTACACCCTGCCCCACAATTCTACTTCAAGGAGATCCCAGTGCATGAAGCCAGAACCTATATTTGGAAGGCCATTCACAATGCAGGCTACAGCAATGACTCCCTTGACCTGAAGTTGTTAGCACTTGTCCTTGAAGAAGTCCTTGAACCCTTGACAAAGGTCCTCAATCTATCACTAAGGATGTCCCAGTTCCCATCTCACTGGAAACAGGTGACCATCACACCAGTACACAAAAGTGGAGACAAATCACTGCACTCCAACTACAGACCTATCTCCATCCTCCCTCCATTGTCTAAGGCCCTGGAACGTATTGCCTCAGACCAATTAGTCAAGTACCTGGAAAAATACGACATCCAGTGTCCTGAGCAACACGGTTTCCAAAAAGGGCACAGTACCACCACTGCACTATTTGAATTCACAGGCTTCATCCATACTGCACTTGATCAAGGAAACTGTGTAGGAGTAGTATTCATTGACCTTACGAAAGCCTTTGATGCTGTGAACCACCCACTCCTACTCAAGCAATTATCAAACATTGGGCTCTCCAGTGAAGCACTTCTCTGGTTTTCAAGCTACCTTGGGGAGAGAATCCAGCAGGTTAGGATTCCCGGTGTTACCTCAGAAGAAAAGCCAGTCCTTTCAGGGGTCCCACAGGAGTCCATCCTGGGGCCACTACTCTTCAGCTTCTTCGTCAATGACCTTCCCAGTGTCTGTCACCAGAAATTACTGCTCTACGCCGATGACGCAGTCATGTTCACCAACCACCAAAACACAGAGCTCCTCGAGAAACAATTACAGCTTGAATTCATGAGCATTGAAGAATGGTTCAAGACACACAAACTGGTCATGAACTACAGCAAAACAAAGGTTATGACCTTCTACAACACCAGGAGCAAGTACAAATCCTGTGACCTCACCATCCTAAACCAAACAGGGACCTTACTTGAACACATTCCTGATTTTAAATACCTAGGTGTCACATTGGACAGCTCACAGTCCTACCATCAGCACATAGATTCTGTTGCCAAAGCCACCAACATCTGTATAGGTCTGCTCTACAGGCACAAACACTGCATGACTCCTGGCACTCTCCGGTTGGCTATCAACAGCTCTGTCACCTCCATCATTGATTACGGGCTAGCAATTTATGGCTCTGCCTCTGCCCTCTGCAGAATTACAGTTGCACTCAACAAAGCATGCAGGCTGCTAACTGGGGCTGATCGGCTTACACACACTTGTGACCTATACACTCGAGCAGGATGGCTACCTCTCATCAGCCGGATACAGTATCAAACCTGCCTCTTAGCCAAAAAAGTCCTCCTCGGGGTCATGCCCCCGGGCATTGAAAAGCTACTTTTGACCACCACAGCACCCAGAGAAGTAGAAGTTCACAACAACTAACCGTCCTTGTCCCCAGATGCTGGACTACCATGGGCCAGAGGACCTTTGCCCACAGAGCACCACAGTAGTACAATACTCTCAACAAAGAAACTCTTACTGCTGCTGCTCTTGGCCCTTTTAAGAGGCAACTCTGACTTCATCTAATTTCAACTAGTCATTGTGACTGCCTCGCCTAATTGGGGGCCCACCGTTCACTGCCCTCCACTTCAGTCTTGAAAGCTATCTCTCCCCACCTTGCCTCCTTCTACCTGCCTACAACCTTGCCCCCTCTCCCTTTCCTCCCCCGGGGCATTTCCTGACTTCTGTCCCTCCTCTCCCTCCCCTTTAGAGCTCTTACCCTCACCCTCTACTCTCCGACAATGGCCTTTCTGCCTGCTTACCCCCTTCCCTCTCACCTGCAGTGCTTATTTCTAAGATTGCCCTTGGCTGGTTATGTCATGCTACCTAACATTTGGCACATTTTGAATTACTGGAATTTCCTAAGCCTCAGTCTCTTACTTCTTGTTATTGTGTAACTATGTATTATTATGTTGACCTTTGTATGTATGTATACCCCCCCCCATTCCTTAGACGTGGAACCTTTGTAAATGAGCAGTTCTTGCTCAAAGGTATTTGTAATCCTAGATTTCAATAAAATAAAATAAAATGTTCAGATATCATGTTTAAGCTTCAAAAACCATCACTGAGCTCATTAACAATAATTAATCATCAACATTAAATGGCCTCCAATCAAAAACCATGAAGTTATGGAGATGGTGATTATGTTTAATGATGATCTCATGTCATGATGATTGCTCATAGTTAAGATTACAGAAATTAATTTAAAAATGAAATGTATATTTTCTCTATACATTTGAAATTTGTCTTGTATTTTGACATCTTTAGTGGAATGATCAATTATGATGCTTTTTTTTTTGTAGAAGCTCGCTGTTGTTAGTTATGTTTATTCCGATACCTCACATCTGACTAGTATTGAAAAGGATCATATTGGTTTATATATCCCAATTAAGTGGTTCCTTTTATGGTTGTAGTGAGATTTTAAAAGTACTTGGTTTATGCTCAAAACATTTCCTAATAGTCTGCAAACTAATACTGTCAATGCAAAATGTATTTAAATATAGAAATTGCCATTGTTTTGTTCCATAAACTGTGCTGCTGAAATATGAAAATGAGGTATGCAAATATGTATCCTATACCAGACATTTCATGTACTCTTCCTAATGGGATTAAAACTTGATTTCACATGATTTACATTATTATTCATAATTAATTTGTCTTTGCTAATATGTGACATTCATATTTTCATAATTAACCCAAAAACTTTTAAGTATTACTTCTGCTACTTGCAATTTTGTAATACCGAACTAAAATAATCATCAATGATTATCACTTGATAATCTACAGATCAACAAACATCATGCTGATTTAAGCTTACAAAAATAATCAATAATCACCAGTTGGTGATTTTATAGTTTATGTCTGATGATTAAATCACGATTTCGATGATGATCTTCGATAATGATCTCCTTTGATGATCTTATGATAACATTTGATGATTAATAATACTCAGTTATGACTGACCTTCAACAATCATGATTGATGATTTACCAGTTTGCCTGGGACTTCAGTTTATATTGCACTTTGAATGATACTGCCCTAGGGAGGAAGTGCTATATTGCAATACCTTAATGTCTTAGATGTTTCTGTGGTAAAATGAAGGTTTAGGATGGCTACCACTATAAGGTATATCACCCTGCCTAGAGAGGGGAGATGGGGTACATTTTATTTATTTATTTTATTTAAAATTTGGTGACCGGGAAAGACACACTGAGCCGAGGCTCGTTTCCAGGTGCTACCTGGGAACAGGTAGTATAAGGTGGGAGACAGGGAAATACAGCAAATATCAAGTAACAGACAAAATAATACAGTGTAGTACATTACACTGAGTTTGGTGCTGAGGTTTCACATTTGTTTGAATGGCAGAGTGGAAAAAATTGATTCATTTCAATAGCTTTGAACTGGTTGCTGCTCTGTGAAGGTAAGTCACCAGTATGAAATTGTCTGGAGGTCTAAACCTCACTTTCAGGTTCTTGGCAATATTAGGAATGCAAGTAATCACAGACACATTGCATTAACTTATTTATTACTACCAAAAAGGATAAAATCACAGTTGCTCTAAGCAGTTCTTACCAATACAAACCGGGAGACAGTGCTAAGCGTTCCCTATATCTTGAGGTTTCTTTGTGTCTCTTGGGATCTCCAAGGTACAAGACTTAGTGTATTACATTATATAGCTATGATAATTAATATGGTTACTGTAAGATAGAAACATTTCTAGCTACAGAGATGAGCTCTATTGGCTAAATTAGAGGAGGCTCCATGGTCCAAGATAACATTATACAATTTTGTATGCAAGCATCACTACTACTACACATGGGCTGTGAGCAGAAATGAGCTCAGCTGCAACCTCATCAAAGGTGGCGTTGCTGTCTTGACTGATGGCATCGGGTATTTTGGCCCACAAACTAGGATCGATGATTTGGCGTAGTATCTGGACCTGATATTCTGCAGTGAGGCTAAGCATCTCACATTTAGAATGCACCTTTTCTAAATGGCAGCTGAGATTGTCGGACAAGTTCATCTGACCAATACTGTCAGCTATTTGCTGAACAGAGTAGGCCATTTGTAGGGGATTATTGGGCCAATCAGGTAGAGGTAGGTTATCTCGGGTGCCGTCCAGGGCAGCCTGAGCTGCAGCCTCAGCCACAGTATGAACAATACCATCCTGAGTGCCAGCCTCTTGTAGAAGCTGCCTAATTTGAGTTTTAATGGCCTGTTTACTCCTCTCAGGAAGAGGTACATTACCTAGTGCAGTTTCAATCATTGTTTCTATCTCTTGCCTGTCTTCCACATTAATAACAGCTATCTGTGGTGCTGTTGAGACCAGGTATGGCCTGCCCCCCCCCATTATGGGGACCGCCATGTTGGCATCTCCCATGATGGGCAGGGACCCTGGTTTTCCATTTTTACCGGTAACACCGGTAACAATCACGGAATCCTGCTTGGTTTGCGGATTTTGAATTCTTGTACCGGTGCCTCACGGAAATTGCATTTCACTGCACAGAATCTCTAAGATTTCAGTATCTTCTTAAATTTCTTTTTTAATTTTTCTTTCTATGTCCCTTTCTCACAGCATCAGTCTCCACTTTTCAGAGATCCCTAGGCTAGGTATCCCTTAGCTTCACTTTCAGGTAATGCTCAGGCGCTTCTGTGGTTCTGCCTCTATCCTTCCTGGATTGTACTCCAGTTCACCTCTCCACACTCCCTTAGTGTGTGTCAGGCAGCTCAGTGGGTCCCTCATGGAGCCTGGTTATGAAGTCTGAGGCACCTGGGTCCCTTCTGCCAGTGGCCAATATGGGGTGATTGTTCCTGGTTTTCTGGTCTCTGCCCTGAGGGCACAGGCACTAGAGGATCAAGAAGGTAGGTCACATAGAGACATGCCACTGCTCCAGATCCTGGCTAGCGTCCTCCCTGCTGATCACTCTGCAGCACATTGTATCACCACCCGTGGTCACACAGGTGGTGGTAAAGCAGCAGGACCTGCAGCCCACCCTCCCTGGAGGAGGAGGAGATCAGTCACCCAGGTGCTCGATCCTACTCCCCTGGCCAGACCTCCAGCAACTTGAGTTTGTTTCTGACCCTGGGTCGCTGGCATTACAAGTAATAGTGCTACTGCAGCGCCAGTGGGCCAACCCAGATTTCAGCATCTTAAAATGAATGCTGCTGTGCTTTGCATTCTTTCTGCTTTGCTGCATATAGAGTCAGTAAGGAAATCACCCACAATGCTTTGTTGTAATCAGCCATTCAGTTTAACTACCCATGCCTAGTGGTTAGAGTAACAAACAGTGAATGAACTGGGTACATCCAGCAGACTTGGGTTTGATTCCCACAACCTCCACTTGTATACTGTGTGACTCCAAGCAAGTCACTTAACCTCCCCAGTGCTTCTAGGTCACTCCTGAAAACAGTTCTGCTTAGTGGGCCTTACCTGCTTTACAAAGAATATGTCTAGCCTGGTAAGCCTACTGTTCTCCTTGCCCAACGTGTGATACCTACTCCCCAAAATGTACCAGCTTATCCACTGTACCCTAATGTCTATGTATGTACGCACTGTAACTAAAAATGTACTCATTATAAATTACTGTATTTTATACCTATGTATGTCTGTATGATATATGTATGCATTGTAACTAATCCCGGGTTGCCCCTGAAAAAGGGACCTCTGGTCTCAGTGGGCTCACCCAGTTACCAAAATCTAAATAAATAAATAAAATAAATATAAAAAAATACCAATATATGTTTACTACATCACAGAATAGTAGTCAGGGTACCAAATAATTTACCTGAGTTTTACTGGAGCTGCAATGATTTTGTATAGGTAAAGATAAATGTTCAGATACATTTTATGTGTTTTATAAGCTTGTTTTTAGATTTTAGTCAGGTTTTTATTGTATTCTTTGCATATAAGCATCTAGGTTGTAGATTGCTAAACGCAGGACCACTGTTACCAACTAGCTTATTCAAATTTATAATCAGTAGAGCCATCCAAAATCCTCAGTTGTTTGAATGAAAACTAGTCTGAATGAAAGTATGTTCACAAAGAAGAAACTGCCTTACTACTTATGAAAAGACTTCACAGTTAGCACCCCATTTAGGTGGATTGGATCATTTGCACCTTTTTCTCCCACCTGCTGTTTCAGTCTCTGTGACAACAAAAAGTTTTCTGATAGACTGCTTCAACAAAAAAGCAAATGTTAAGTATTTAAGTGTACTTATGTTTGGCCAGTGGATTTTGAAAGCACAGTCAATGACGTACAGAAGGTAAGACCCCAGGGGCTGTATGATGCTGGTGGGCAGAGTAGTGCTCAATTCACATCTGAACAAAGACATGAAAACTGGGAGACACCCTTTTCATGGACACCAAGTGAAAAAAAAAGCATCCACATGTCTGGGAGATGCATAAATCCATTAAACGTCCTCCACTAATCACTTGTGAATTTTTTAGATGAAGACACTTAATTTCAAAGAAGCAAATTCAAGCAGTTTTATTTGCTCCTCCTACCCCCTGGCCATTCACTCCTTCAGGCCTGCCAAGGCCCCCTACCACTGCTGCTGAGTCCTGACCACCATCTATTGCCTCTTACTGCTGTTCTACCAGGTAACCCAAAGTAACCCTTCATTGAGTGGGCCCCTACCCCTCTGGGAGGCTACCAGGGGAGAAGAATTGCCCTAAAGAGCTTCCTGTGTATCCTGGGCATGGCAGGGGTCAGAATGGACACATGTCTGGGGCTTCTGGCTTAGGGAGAGACCAACAACTGTCCTTCAGTTGGTCAGTGGGTGTTTTCCCATTTTCTTGGGAGTGTGACAGGCCATATGATGTCAAGGCACAAGCTGACGTCCGTCACGCTCCATCCTGCCATGAGGGCTGACATGTTGTCATGCCTCTGGCCTCTACCAGGGCCAGAAAATGCTGAGCCATGAACCCACTCTCCCTCCCAGGAGAAGGTGAGTGGTCGTTGGACATTTAAGCCTCCACCCACCAGCTGGCCCTCCAACACCCATCTGTTCCCTAACCCTGATCAGCGGTGTCACAGGCAGAAAATGCAATTCAGGCAGTTAAATTATAGATAGGAAAAACCAAAGGTAGTCCACCTTAGCAGTGATGGTTCAGATTAATTCACATCTGAGTTCTAACAAGCAAAGAGACCAAGTAATTTGTAACTTGTGCATGTGGGGTGTGGGTGTTGAAGAAAGGGGATCATAGTGCTGTCACTACTGCCATCACCCCAGAGGGATGTGGACTGTAGTGCTTCTGCCATCACCACTGGTGGATGGGGAATGTAGTACTGCTGCCGTCCCACCTGAGGGATGGGGGCCATAGTGCTGATACTGCCATCACACCTGAGGGATGGGGAATGTAGTACTGCTGCCATCAGCACCTGAGGATGGGGGCCATAGTGCTGATACTGCCATCACACCTGAGGAATGGTGAACGTAGTACTGCTGTCATCACATCTAAGGGATGGGGCTACAGTGCTGCTGCTTCTGTCACACCTGAGGGAGGGAGGTCATAGTGCTGTTGGTGCTACCCTTGCACCTAAGGGATAGGGCCATAGTGCTGCTTCCATCATGCCTTAGAGATGGGGCTGTAGTGTTGCTGCTGCCATCTCATCTTGTACCTAAAATAACTTTAAACTGGTACAAGGATGGAAGGATGTGTAATAGTGGAGGTCAAAATTGCTAAAATGCATGTTGTTAGCAGAATTAAAAATTGTTAAATAAAGTACGCAAAACCAAACATGGGTAAAACCGGATTTTGGCTTAGCATAAACCGGTGACAATATCATTTTTTACAATGTGCAAAATGGAATATGCCCTTTCTTAATCCCGGTAAACCAGTGTCCCTGATGATGGGCATCATGACGTCAATGACGTATGACATGGTGTGGGTGTATTGGGGACCCGCCATGTTGTGGATGGCTGGGTGGGGTTTCTGGGCCATAGTAGAGGTGTGACTGGGCATTGTACTAAGAGATGTTATCATCTGATACCTCCCCTTCAGATGACGTGTGTAAGGCAGGAGCTACACCTCCCATCGCCTTAACATGTCCAGCTAGAACCTCCCACTGAATTCGCAGTTTCACCATCTTAGTTTTACATTCAGCATGACTCACTGTTGCAAAATCCATATCAACATCATCCGCATTTGCTTCTGCGACACTCTATACACAGCGCTCAATTTGCGATTGTCCCTAGTAGCCACTTCTAAGTCATTACATACCTGGTTTATCTCATCCTGTAGGTCTCCCATCTCTTCACTCAACTGTGCATTCACAGTACTTAACAAGTCATCCATATGCAATGGCTGTCCCTTATCCTGTCTCAAACTTTCACACTCCTGCTTCAACATACAAAGTTCCTGTTCTCCAGCTTGAACTGAATGATGCAAAAGTGAATCCTTTTCATTTCACAGAGCTTGAAGTTCAAACTTCAAATTCTGCTGCAGTCTAATACATTACATTTCCTGCAGACCCATCTCTTGCTTAAGAGATGAAATTTGCAGATCAAGGGTTCAAAACCTTGCTTCGGAGGCTTCCAGAGCAGCATAGAGAGTTGCGACCATCAGCCCTTTTGTTTAACGCTTATTGGTTGACTGTCTTATCTCTGTGTACTGGGTTGAAATCCCCAGTACAGGGTTGTCAGATTGACTTGCGTCCCACACGAAGTCAGCCCATCCTCCATGGGAGGCAAGGAAGTTTGAGACATCGAGTCTCAGTTCTGCACAGATATTTGATACGGTGGCCATTGTGTAGGAGGGAACGAAAAATCAAACTGTGAAAAAGGTGCCGTGCTATGTATCGATCCCCAGCAGGAGCACGTTATACACATTAGGGCTACTGTAGAATTTGTAGGCTTGCAATTCAAAGCTGTTATGGAGTGAGTCGAGTCAGCATCAACCACACCCAAAAAGAAAACAGCCAGAATTTGTAAGTGACTACAAACTGGTTTTAAAATGGGAGAGGCAATACGGGAATGACACCTACTGTCCTCGTGGGAAAGGGAAAAGTTATAGCAACTAGTGAAAACTTACAAACACCAAATATCGTCTGCATATGGTCGCCAATTGTCAGGAGGTCTAAACCTCATTTTCAGGTTCTTGGCAATACTGGGAATGCAAGTAATCACAGACACATTGCATTAGAGCAATAAACTTGTTTATTACTACCAAAAAGGATAAAATCACAGTTGCCCTAAGCAGTTCTTACCAATATGAACTGGGAGCCAGTACTAAAAATTCCCTGTACCTCGGGGTTTCTTTGTGTCTCTTGGGATCTCTGAGATACAAGGCTTAGTGTATTACATTATATACCTATGATAATTACTATGGTTACTGTAAGATAGAAACATTTCTAGTTACAGAGATGAGCCCTATTGGCTAAATTAGAGGCATCTTCTTGGTCCAAGATAACATTATATAATTTTGTAGTAGTCATCAGTTTGTGAAACAAATAAGTTCTTATACAGAGTCTTACATAACTCATTGTAGTAGTACAAATAACAAAAAAGGTGGCAATGCCAACTTATATATCATAATAATTCCAAGGACACAGGTGTCCTAACATCTTATAGTAAGAAATACACAGAAAATACATAGAAGAATATATGTGTATTAGCTAGCGAAGTGTATTACAACAATATGCGTACATATCCTGACATCTACTGTTATACGGTAGATGCCCTTCACCCTACATGTTAGTCTAACATGTGCCTAAGCACTTGCTGTCCACGGTGTACCCCTGAGGGTACCAATAAGGGTGCAGGGACCTCGTGTAACAAATTGGAGAACAGCATCCAGGACAGAGGAGGCAGTCAAACCATGGGCACTGTCAGATCTGAGCAAGTACCCCCTCCTTCCTATGAATGGGACAGAGTTTGCAATTGGGTGGTGGAGGGGTTCTTTCTGCTATGATGGAAAAGAAGGGTGGTGGGTGCTGTTGCTGTGGATGAGTGGGAGGAGGAGGGTTGTTGTTTATTTTATTTAATTTATTTAAAAGTTGATAACTGGGAAAAGTACCATGAACAGAAGTTCATTTCTAGATGTGACCTGGAGGAAGGTGGTACAGGAGAAAGCAAATACAACAAAGGTACAACAATATAGAGAGAGTATACATTACAGTTTGTATTTACAATATGGAGTCAAATAAATACAAACAATATTTACATTGGTATGTACAGGAAGTCTCAGAAAAAGAGATGGAGAATAGCCATACTAAGGTAAGTCATGTTTAGGAGGAAGAGCAGATGCAGGTAGTGTTTGGGGTTGGTCTAAGTAAGTGCTTAAGAGCAGAGAAGGAGGGAGGGATAGAGGCAGAAATGGGAGGGAAGGCTGTTCTAGAGGGAAGGAAATCTATAGGAAAAGGATAGTTTGCCAGCTGAGGTGCAGACACAGGGGAGGGAAAAGGTGCAGGCACAGCCAGTTACAGCTCAATGAGTGGAAAGGGAGGTAGGGTACTTCATGAGGGTTAGGGAAGGGAGAGATTAAAAAAAACTGAAGGAATGCACTTCCAAAGTGGATCTTTATGTATGAAGTGTCATTTTGTGCAGCATTCATCTGGCAAAGTTAACACTTTAGTATTCGGTGTGCTATGAAAATGCATGTTGTATAGTGTCCTGCATGGCAGAGTTAATATTCTTCACTTATATCTAACTAGGACCCTAAACTTCAGAAAGTCAGACTTTACCAAGGTGAAGTACTTGGTATCCAAGGATCTGTAATGACTGCATAAGGTTGTTACTGGGAACATAAACCCTATTTATTGCATGTTTATAAAGTTGTATATGCAGCCATGTGTAAAGTTTATTTTTTAAATGGGAACTGTCATCTTCAGGATTTCTTAATGACTGAAAGTCCATAAAAAGCTAATCTGAGTGAGCCATTGGGTTCATTTGCGAGTCTTTGCAGTACAAAGTTATTCATATGTAAATCAGCCTGTAACTAAGGGCATGGGGCAGCCATGTGTTTAGGCTCCTGACAGGCAATGATGTCACTGAAGGACTTGGCCATGGTTTGACTGTAGATAATCCAACAGGTTAAATAGGAAATTGTATCTTTTACTAAGTGTGTTTAAGATGTTATAACACTTCATACAGTTATAATAATTGTTTTTTTATTAAGGTAAGACAGGCACAGCATAGGAGAATGCGGTGAACGTTAGGGTTCACAACCCCAAAGCACACCCCTAGGGTCAGTTCCTGCATACAGGGTGGGGTCTTAGGCTGGGGAACCCTAAGATCGCATTTCTCTACTTTTGATGCTTTAAACCTAATGGTGCATTAACATAGCTTTTTGCAAAAAATGTCTTTACTTGCTGAGAAAGTATAATTTCTCTACTCGTACTACATTAACCCTAATGGTGCATTAGCATAGTTTTTTGCACAGAATTTCCTTACTTTCTGAGAAAGTATAGTTGTAGGCTTATAGCCTTCTGGGAGCACAGGGCCTTCCAGGCTGTGTGCTCCCAAGCACCCATAATTTTTCAGAGATTGTAATTGTATCTTTATTTTCCTGTGGGAGCACAAGGTCCTGTGCCACCACTCCATAATCCTCTACATAGGCTGCACAGTGGCATGTGGAAGTGTAGGGTTTTCCGAGCCCTGTGCTCCCATAACTCCTTAAAAGTACCCTAATTTGCATGGAAGATTTGAACTCCCATCCATGAATAATTTTTGAGGTAGTGTAGTGCTAAAGATGTCTGCCTGTGGCAGTGCAGGACCTAGTGTACACAGTCCAAAAAAACACCATATATTTACGTGTTATCCCATAGAAAACACAGAGAAATTTGAGACCTGTGTAACTCAACACCAAAGTAATATATTTTAAGAAAACCAGAAAAAGGCACATCAGAGGTCAAAGCCCTTTGTACCCTGAAAATTTCAGAAGATAATTCTAAACCACATCTTCTCAGTACAGTGACAAAAATAAATGACTGGGTAAACCTCCCATTACAGTGTCATCCCATGGGAAAGGAAGGAAGCAAAATTTAACCCCACAGAACTCTACAGCCAACAAATATATTTTTACAAAGCCACCAAAAGGCCCATCTGTGGGGCAAGCCCTTTGTAACCTGAAAATGTCTGCCTAAAATTCCAGTTTCTTTGCTATGAAGGGACAAAGAAACGGCTGAAGTATATAAAAATCCCTTTTGCAAATTGCAAAAAAAATCATTACCAGGATTTCTTTTTTGCAATTTAAAGAAAAATCCTTTTTCTCAAATTGCGTAAAAGGATCATACATTGCAAAAAATTATCTTGTTTTGTTGTAAACGATTTTTGTAATTTGCTGTAAAAGAGTTTCTATGGATAAAATAAGCACATTTCTGGACCGTTTGTTAAAACACTGACCCCAGACTCTGATTCCTTGAGCCCCGATTAGGTAAGCACAACTATTGATGTTTACCAAATGCCTCCATTATTTTTAAAATTTAAGTTTGTTTGCCTCGCTAAGAAAAACAAAATGGCAGCAGCACGACTGAGAATTCTGCTTTTGCAGAATAGGATTCCACATTTGTGAAGTAGCATTCTGCATTTGTGATCAAGAATTCTTTATTTTTTTTTATTTAGTTTTTGTTTACCGGGTAAGTACACTAGCCAACACAATGACTATTTTCAAGTACGACCCGGGTGAGTACAACATAAAGTAAGACAGGTACAAAGAAACATTTCCATTTTTAACATGGGGAGAAAGTGAACAGAAGTTTTAGGTAATGGTACATAATTTAAAGACCTTTTAACATAACAGAGTTAATAGGTAGCATTTCAGGATTTCACGTGGTGAGAAACAGATACCAAGGCTTAAATAGAAGGGAAACAAACATCCGTAGGCCACGGTGGGCAAGGCAAGTAGCAATTGTTGGGGGTAAACAAGGATAGGTCAAAGCAAAGTACAGTTTTGCAGAGATTTCATGTAAAAGGTCAAACTAAAAGGTCAGGTAGGATCAAAGCAAGTGCAGGGGCCAGTGCGCAATAGATAGCAGTGAAGTTCTTTTTAAAAACTCTGATGAGTCTCTGCAAATTTGAGCTCAGGGGAAAGTGTATTCCAGAACATGGGAGCCACACATTTGAAAGCCCCAGTGCCTTTTGTGGTAGAGTATCTAGGAACTTGGAGTAGAGAGTTTTCCGCAGACCTCAGACCGCGAGGGATGGAGTGGGGAATTAAAAGTTCTGTCAGAGATTTAGGGGATTTGAGCCTTACAACAGAGTCAGTAAGGGTGCCAAGATAATATTTTCTTGTGGCCACGGGGGAGAGCCATCCTAAGTTATCATAAAGCTGACAGCGGTGCTTTTGTCTAGAGGAGGGGGATGCATATTGACATATGTTATTGTAGGTGACATCCCATTTCTGGAGGGCAGTTTTGTGAGCACTAGAGAGAATGGGGGCACTGTAGGTTAGGGAAGGTAGGAGTACACCCCTGGCAATGGCTTTTTTAGAAGATGACGTAAGCAAGTATCCTGATGTGTAAGCAGCACCGAGTTTGCAGTTTATAGCCTTGCAGATGGAATGAATGTGCAGGCTCAGATCGAGGGATTGGTCAAGCATGACACCAAGATAGTTAAATGATGAGACAGTTTCTAGTGTTGTATCACCTGAGTCATGGACTGTAAGGGAGACAGGGCTCCTACGGAGTTTAGGGGCAGAGCCAAAAAGCATGGCCTTGGTTTTCTTAATGTTTAGGACCAGCTTGTGCTCATACAGCCAGTTTTGTATATTTGTGAAATCAGTTTGAAGTGCTGAGGTTACATTCTCCACCTTTTTATCACTGGCATAAATGACAAGATCATCAGCATACAAGAGAAGAGCAACGCTGTAGGGCACAGGGGACATTATTTATAAAGAGTGAGAAAAGGAGAGGACCAAGGATGGAGCCTTGAGGAACCCCCACATTTACTGAGGCTGAGTCAGAAATGGCTGAGTTAAATGTAACTGCTTGAGACCTATCGGATAGATAGCTACTAAACCAACGTACAACTGGAGAGGAGAATCCTAGGCTATGTAAGCAGGATAGGAATAAGGGGTGGTCCACAAGGTCGAAAGCCTTTGTAAGGTCTATGAATACAGCACCAGTGAGTCTACCTCCGTCCATGTTAGAGATAATGTCAGAGGTAATTTTCGATAGTGCAGTGGATGTACTATGGTTTTTACGGAAACCATGTTGGGCATCAGATAAGAAACCCCACTTATTTAGAAAGTCACGTGTTTGGATAGCAACCGCCTTTTCTAGTAGTTTGGACAAAACAGAGAGAATAGCAATAGGTCTGTAGTTGTTTATGTCCTTCTTATCACCTTTTTTAAATACAGGAGTTATTCAAGCAAACTTCCACAGGACTGGGACAGTGCTAGTGGTCAGGGACAGTGAAAATATTTTAGCCAATGGTGAGGCTATGTGGGCAGCAGCAAGTCTTAGTAGATGGGGATCAAGGAGGTCAGACCCCATACTAGTGTTTCCAGATATGGATAAGAGAAGTTTAAAGACCTCTAGTGCGGTAACCTCTTTAAAGTAAAAAGGAGGTGTATGCTGAGATATTTGGAGAGTAGTAGAGGAGCCAGGTAGTCTTTGTGGCTCACTACCCTGGAGGGGAGAGGTCTGTGGCATGAAAGCAGAGGTATACAAAGACAGGTCTGAGAATTTCTGGTAAAGAGCATCTGCAATGGTCTTAGGATCATTGCAGTGCACCCCATTTAACATCATATCCTTGGGGGTATGGGCCTGTGGGGATTCCAGAAAGGTTTTGATATGGGCCCAAAATTTCCTTGAGTCAGGTGCTGCACTCACAAGCAGGTTCTGGCAGTATTTACTTTTTGCTACTCTTATTTTCTTTTTGCAGAGATTTCTACTAGCCCTATAGGAGTTAAAATCATCCATACGCCTGGTTTGTTTGAAACACTTCCATAGTTTATCTCTATGGCATAGATCAGAATGGAGGTCCTTGCGTAGCCACTTGGTTTGTTTGCCTGTAATTCTCCTGGTGATCTTGGGGACATGCCTTGATTAGATAGCAGTGAACTTATTGAAAAAGATGTGCAGGGCCTCATCAACACTGTTTGTGCGGTAGATGTCAGACCAATCTACACAAGAAATGTCCTGGAGGAACGCCTTTTCATCAAGTTGTGCAAAGTTCGAAAAGGTGACATAACGCGGTAGGGGAGGTGGTGGGGCACCTGAGGCCCATATACAGAAAATTGGAGAATGGTCTGTGATAGCATCAGCAAGGATTCCTGTACAGATCAAATGTTCAGGTCGTGTTGTAAGTAACCAGTCTATGAGAGTGCCAGTTTTGGTAGGATTTGGGGCCCTCGTTGGTTCAGTAATCATCTGATGTAGGTTAAAGGTGCTGGCAACTGTTACCAGGGAACTATGAGCATGACCCTGCCAGTTTAGGTTAAGATCACCAAGAATTATTGCCTCATTTTGGTTTATATTTGAAAAGGTCTTTTCGAGTAGGTCTTGTAATCCTGTAAGGCCACCAGATGGAGGATTATAGGCACATATGATATGGAGCTTTTTTGCCCCTAATGTAACTGTGACATGTAGATGTTCACATACCTCAGCAGAGGTCAGGTTAAGGACAGTATTTAGGTTGAGGTGAGATCTGTAATGGATGGCTACACCACCCCTTGCTTAGTTTTTAATCAATCACTTCATATCAGGGAGTAGTTTGCAATCTTGCATAGGGTGTCAGGTATGCTAGGTTTTAGCCATGTTTCAGAGAGGCAGAGAATGTCAGGGTTGTAACCTTTTATCCATGCCTCCAGTTCATCCTTATAGCATGTTAGACTCCTGATGTTCGTGTGGGCAATAAGGAGCCCTTTCCTTGGAAGGCCAGATAAGGTATGAGCAGTGGGGTGAGAGAGAGGGCCAGGATTCACCTCAATGTCTCCTGCTAGGAAGAGTAATAACAGTGCCAGGAGGCAGGACCTTTCTTCAAGAAAGATTTGGATCTGATCAAACCTTCTGTACCACTTATGACAGCCAAGAAGCATATAATAGGTACAGCCTTTAGGGTAAAGGATAAACAGCCAAGCAGGTGCCGGCCTATGTTTGGTAACAAGTGAGTTAGAGAAACTAAAATCCCGGTTATCAACCCTATACCAAGATGGTCACTGGGAATTAGGAGTGACACTATGTTCATACTGAAAAGAGCAAGTATGACAAGGAGAATAACCCCCGGCCGGAGAATATCCTTATTTCTTTGTGTAAGGTACTCTAGGGACTAGGGACAGTAGTTTCATCTAGTATAGTATGTGACATTTTGGTATATTGTAGCTTTGAAAACAAGAGATCGGGGTAGAAATTTATTTAATTTTTTTTTTTTTTTTGCTAAGCTGTGGTAGGCAGCAGTCGAGAGAGGACTGACTGATAAATAGCAGTATAAGAGGATACTGATGGAGCAGAAAGAGTAAAAATACCACAAAGTGTGCAGCAATCTAGTAAGTGAGGGACCAGCAGTGGATTTATAGCCAGTACGAGCTTTTTAGGAAGCCTAGTTATTTTCTGCAATTTACCGTTTAAGACAACCCCTAGTGGTAATGCAGTATAAGGAGCAAATGGGATTTTAGGGACTTAGTCATATGACAGGCCAAGAACTATATAAGTAAGTGCCCACCCAGGGTGGGCGAGGTGGGGGGCGGGTGGGGAGCCAGTGTGAAGCGCCGGCAGGGAGTGTCTCCTGTATGCTTTACCAAAGTCTGGGCCCCGAGGGGAGCACACACCAGGATATCAAGTAAGAACAGCTATTTCAGTGAAACTATTCAGCAGGCAGAAAATTCAGAAAAAACATTTACGGCTCCTCGACCACGGAAAGTAACCTAGGGGCACTGCAGACCTTCGGGTAGAGCTGAGATTGAAAGCGCACCAATCGGCAGGCAGTATGAAGGAGGCACACCAATCAGCAGTCCAACTGCAAGTGCAACAGCCAATCGGCTAAGCCACGCCTTTTTTTGAAGCAAACTCAACAGCCCTCAGAGGAACAAACCTTAGAGTCAGTTAGGGGCTTTTACCGCCTACCTAGAAAGCCGCTGCAGCCGGGCCTGTGGTTCCAGTAGCGGGATGATTCCGGCGGTCATCGCGGTTCCTGCCCTGCGAGAAGGGGAAGCTTTAGTGTGGTGAGGAAGGGTGAAGGCTGCCGGTCCTGGTACCACTGCTCCCGGGGTGGGCTCAAAACTCCGAAGCCCCAGTAGGCTTTGAGGTCACAGCTTAGAGTCAGTTACGGCTTTACCGCCTGCCCCAGCAAGTTGCAGCCGGGCTCATGGTTCCAGTAGTGGGGATGATTCTGGCAGTCATCGCACTCCTGCCCTGTGAGAAGGGGAAGCTTTAGTGTGGTGAGGAAGGGTAAAAGTGGCCAGTCCTGGTACCGTCGATCCCGGAGCGGGCTCGGAACTCCGAATCCCCGGTGGGCTTTAAGGTCACATCTTAGAGTCAGTTACGGCTTTACCACCCGCCTCAGCAAGTTGCAGCCGGGCTAGTGGTTCCAGTTGTGGGGATGATTCTGGTGGTCGTTGCGCTCCTGCCCTGTGAGAAGGGGAAGCTTTAGTGTGGTGGGGAAGGGTGAAGGAGGGCGGTCCTGGTACCGCCGCTCCCGTGGGTGGGCTCAAAACTCCGAAGCCCCAGTGGGCTTTGAGGTCACAGCTTAGAGTCAGTTACGGCTTTACTGCCTGACATCTAACTTGTCCCATAAGAAATAATGGAAAACTTTAAAGTTTAATTACTTTGAAATGGTTTAATATTTTTTCACTAAACCTTCAAAAGGCCCACAGTAACTCAAGTCCTATATACCCTAAAATGTTCAGACCAAAATTCAGCACAGTTTTTGAGCAACATTGTGGCAAAGAATTTGATAAAAAGTGGTATTTTACACATTTTTTCATATCTCCACACTCAAACATCCAACCAGATTGAAACTTTCCACATCAAGAGATTTTTGGTCCTTGATGGCGCTTGCATAATTTTATGCAAGTCACTGGAACGACTGCGAAGTTATCAAAGTCCCACATTTTCAGTTTAACACAGAAGTGAAGATTTAATTCAGTAGCTAGCTAGATAAAGCAGTTATACCACAACTTTTACAAATACCGCTTTAAAATCAGAGATATGCTAGTAATATTCATTCATCCACCAACAGATTAACTAGGTTCATTATAAGTTGGCTTGCATCTTATATCACTCTCTCAGCAGACAAGGCTGAAAGTAGAAAATATTTCCTATACTTCCTTTTCCAGAAAACAAAAAAAAAGGCTAAACTGAAATTGAATTGTTTCCCAAACTGAGAGAAAGGTCAGTAACTTGCAAATTTGCAAATCAAAGTCAAATGTTTGTAGGCAATATTAGATTTCTTACTCCAAAAACATACTCACCAGTGATATTACTAATCTCGCCTTTTGAGCATGGCACACAGTCAAAGCAACAGTTTGGCTTTCCCCTTTGAACAACTATCCAGAATCCTGGAAAACAACTTTCACTGCAGACCGAGGTTGGGATCTTAAAAAAAAGGATGCATATACATTTTTAGATACATATTGCTTTTATAGCCAAATGGAGATAAACTTGTAGCACATGACATTCCAGACTATTTTCAGATCCGCTGAATCACATGACTACTTCCTTGGTGATGCTTAAGTAATGTTTGTGTCCCTTCCAAGCTATCTGAGCTTGGACTTCTACTGTCACATCTCCTTCTTCTACTAACTTAAAAACATGATACATATTTTTTCTCAGTTTTGGACTAATGCGTCTGTATGACAGATTGTCAGGGCCGGATTAAGGGGGGGACAAATGGGGCAAATGTCCCAGGCCCCCCACCATAGACTGGTCCCCCGCCATGGACTGTCCAAGTAGCTGGAAGAGAAAGAAAGTTATTGTTTTTTTAATCATGCATGCCACCGGCTGTTGGGAGTCAAATTTCTTCTCCCTCTCGATAGGCCCCCCAGCTGGCAGCAGCTCATCGTGCATTTGCACGATAAAAATGCCTGAAAGGCAAGCAGTGCCACTGGAAAGGCATTTTAATGCTGTGGTAGCACATGTAGTCAAGTCGCGTTTAACTGCAGTGTGAGTCACTGGTCTGGAGGGCATATTGAAACCTCCTGCCACCAGATAGGCCCCGCCCAGCAGCTAGAGAGGTTGTGGACATTGCCATGGCCAGGGAGTTGGGTCATTCAGGACTGTGGGAGTGGGACCACCGGCTGACCGTCCAACTGGCACAACTTGTTTTAGCCTGCACCTGCACAAAAAACAACAAAAAAAAACAACAGCTTCTGGACCCCGTGAGCTGAGCACCGTGGCGATGGAGTCAGGATTGGTACAAGACTGTCTCAGTCTATTTTCAGCTAGGCAGCAGATGGCGGCAGTACTCAGATAGAACCCCCGACCCGACCTAACCAAACAGCAGCCTTGCCTGCAATTTAAAATGGAGAAGAAAGATTGAGATTTGTCAGGGGGTTCCTGCCAAATCTCAATATTTCTTCTCTGGCCAAGGATATATGTGTGCAAGACAAGTTCAACCACACGGAAACAGTTCCATATGCCCAACACCTAAACAGTGCATGCAAGTTCCTTACACTGTCTTGGCTCACCTCAGCTCGACTAGGGCTCACCCTAAAGCTCCCTTCCTCTTCTCGCGTCACTCGCTCTCCTGTCCTCTGGACTGACTTGTTGCTGCATGCTCCTTCGTTCTTACCCGCTTTGCAGCCAGAGCCAGGATATTGTAGTCGATGGGCTTGCCTCACTGAGCTCCTCATCCGTCCTGCTCCAGGTAGCTGGGTGGTAGTCATTAAAGCAGAGTTCGAGTCCCAACTCCCAGCAGAGCGAGCAACGATGCTAAACTGTATCTGCTGCTGCTGCGCTACTAAACTGGTGTCTGAGTTACAAACTGAGCGCCAAGCAGCAGCAGGCAGCTTCAGTGCAGAAAGTGGCTTAGAAAGCCACCAATCAGAGTCCAAAAAGTGTAACCAGTCCAGTCGGTGTAGGGGAGGCAGACCACGATTGTGATTGGTTTAGTTAGGAGAACCAATCACAAGTCTGCACTGATGTAAATATGTGGCGGGAAAAATAAACAAAGGGAACACTTGGCTACTTTGCCCTATAAATTGGGGCTTTAAATCCCTATTTAGTCAGGTATCAGAGCTGTAATCACCTGACCTGACTACCTTTGGAGGAGAAGAAGTTTACTGAAGAAAGCATAAGAAGACAGTCTAGAAGGGCATCATCTATCATCTGGATCTCCGTCCCGACCAGCACTACTCCACCAGCTGACAGAGAGAACCAGGACATCGAACACTTTTTGTGCCAGTGGACAACTCTGTTCCGGAACTTGGAGGAGATTTCCATCCTAGCCATCATTCTTCAATTTCAGCAGCACACTATTTGAAGTTAGCTCCGCTGGTGGTGTTTATTTATTTATTGATTTTGTTTTGGTGGGGTGGTATAGTATAAATTACAACTGTAGTAGTCTTTTGCCCGGTGATGCTGAGGTTGGGCGCTGGACGCCACACCTCGCTCACGCCGGTAACCCAGGTTCAGGGTGGACTCAGGTCATTAAGGGTCAGCAGGGGCAGAGAGGATGGAGCATCCAGGGACTGGTCTCCCTCTTCGGGTGGGGATCCCAGTTGTCGGTGCACTATCAGCTCCTAGCGGAGGCTGGGGTGGTACACTGGCAACAAGTACTGAGAGCTCAGATGGGGCTGGCGCGGGAAGGCGCAGCGGACATGTCATTCCTTCCCTGAGTGCCATTGCATGCTCCACTCACAAGGGGTAAGAAACAAGGGAAAGCGGCTTGGCGACTGGTCACGGCAGCTTGATATCCTACAGGGGCACCTGGCTCTGGGGACATCGAGAACACTGGATCCTGAACTAGGCGGAGTTAGGGGCACTCCACCACCCTGCTGCAGGGGTAATCTGTGGGGTATAAGGCGAGGGCCACTAAGGGAGCTAGGGGACTCTGGACAGTGGAAGAATAACAGGATCGAAAGACTGGGGCAGACCGGGAGCCAGATAGGGAAAAGGATGAAAAAAAAAAAAAACTGTAGTAGTCTGTAAATGAATACCTTCATGAAACTGGCGCTGACTGTGTAATGCAGGGGCATATGTTAAACAGGATCATCCAATTATTGTATATGTATTAAAATAAAATAAAAAATATATATATATATATATATATTTTCACAAAAATATGTAATGAACAGAGACAGCTTACTTCTAGTTGTGCCCTAAGCTTCAATTATGTATTGGAAGATCTGGATTAATATGTGCCCCAACCTATGCAGTGTTCATCTCCATAATGGTATTTTCTCTGTTGTAACTTTAAATACTAATATGCACATGACACAACCTGTTCTGATCTTATGAATGGTCTCAGAGCTTGTGAGGTCAGAGGAGCAAAACTAAATTTAAGTAGCTGTCCTGTGCACATTTACTTCTGTGCTTATTATTCTGGAAGTGCTGGCACTGTCTTACTATGTCGTTGTAGACATGATAAGTACTGTACAAAGCTGTTTTACCCCATCATGCTTATAGTTCCGTTGTACCATGATTCAGTTGAACTGGCTTCAGTTGTAATGTTTTTAAGAACATTTCACTGAAATCTGCGCCACTACGAAGAACATTTGGTTTGCTTTCAGATTGTGTCTGATGAGTACATTATTGTATTTTGTTTTAAACTAAATGATTGGTCCTAGCAATCTGCTTGTTCTAAAGCTAACATGCACTATACATGTTAATGGTAGACATAAAGAATGTGTGTACAACAATCTGTGTTTATTTGTAGTCATAGCATTGGTACATTGGAACTGCACACTCGTGCTGTACAATGAGTACATACAGTAAGTAGTTACTTAGTTACTGTCTTTTAGAGTAGGATGCATATGCATGCATCATAGTAAAACACTGTTTTTTTTTTCTTATAATAAACTTGTAATTGTTTGAGCCCAAATCAGAGGAGGGGAGGATGACAACATAAGAACTGCCTAAACTGCTAATTTTCATGGTTACAATATAAGCAGTATGTATGCATGGTACAGAGCCAAAGGTGTGCAGTTTTAATATTCCATGATAAAGTTACCTATACAGTTCTGCTGCAAAAATTTGTTAAGCCCTAAGCACTGTCAGCAGTTCTTCGGTCTTTTTTCTAGTTATTTCAAAACTGCTATAACAACCAGTTAGATTACCATGGTATATAATTACTCTCCATATGGTGGTTGTTACAGTTAATAAACTAAAACTATAATAAACAATATGCTTGGAAAACGTTGCACAAAATAAAAAAATTTGGTATGAAAAGTTGGTCATTTTATATGGCCACCCGAGTTGTGAGTGTCCCAGGCCCCCCTAAGGCTTGATCTGGCCCTGCAGATTGTCCTTTCTTACTGATTCCTCTTCCTCTAGTTTAGCCATCCCCTCCATCTGCCAACCACTGCTGTGTTGGAGGTCACAAGTTGATTGATTTGGGGGACAGGATAATTATCTGTAGAATGGTTTCTGACATTTTATTTAATTTACCTTAATAGGGGCCAGCAGGGGGAGACAAGACATGCAAACATGGCACAGACTTAACAGAAGCAGGCACTTTATCCTTTCTTTTAACAGGAGAAAAATGTAGGAGAAGGACAGCCACACACACATGATGTAGATGGCAGATGGAATCCGTTTCTGTTTTTCCTTAGTAGGAGAACAGCAGGGAATACTAAGGTAGGAGATGGAATTAACTTTTGCTGCATTTTCTAGTTGTTTTTAGAAGAAGACAGCACAGGTGTCAAGAGCCCTGGCACACGACAATGGGGATCCACCAATTTGGGGGCTTGACCTAGTGATGTCAAACTCAAATCCCAGCAGCTTTAAATTCCACTGTGGCACAGCTTGCTGATTCAGATCACCGCTGTGTCAGAGGACAGAAGTTGATTGATTCTGAGACAAGAGAATTATTTGTAGAACTGTTTTGGGCATTTATTCTGTTTACCTTAATAGGAGACCAATGGAGGAGGGGAAAGACCAGACACACAAACGTGGCACAGACTTAACTGAAGCAGGCAGTTTCTGCATTCTTTTAACAGGAGAATAGTCTGGGAGAAGGATGGCCCAGTCACATTATGTAAATATCAAAGAAGAAAGAGCGATCCCACAGGAAATGGATAAAGTTTTTCACATATAAGAGCCGCCTTTCCAGATGTGTAGGTGATGTAGGAATGGTCTCCAATAATATAATATAAAGCATCATAATCAAGCCAGCTGATAAGGGAGGAGGTATTGTAATTTTAGACTATGAACATTACAGAAGGATTTGTAGTAAGCTGCTCGAGAATCCAATGAATTATATGGAGCTTGACTCGGATCCTTTGGATATAACAAAATGAGAACTTACCGGGTTAATAGAAGAACTGACACTTTGTAATTTTTTAAAAGAATGGGAAGGAGAACTTCTAATACAGAAATTTCCAAGAACCCCTATTTTTTACACTTTGCCAAAAGTACATAAAGATCAGGTAGATCCACCAGGACGTCCGATAGTATCAGGAATTTCTAGTATATTTGAACCTATTTCTGATTATCTGAATTACCATCTGCAACCCTTAGTAGAGAAGATTCCTACATATATAAGAGATACCTCCCATTTTATAAATATCTTGAGAGAAGTGGATCTGACAGAGAGAAAAAGAATCTGTTCTGTTAGCTACCTGGATGTATCTGATTTATATACCTCCTTAATAACTACACAGAGAGGGATTTTGGCCATGGGTAAATTGTTGGACCAAAGAGAAGGGGATACACCCAAGAACAGGTACATTACTAATGCTGGCAGAATTCATTCTCACTAATAGTTACTTCAGATTTGAGAAGGTTTTCTTTAAACAGATGAGGAGGAACAGCCATGGGGACCACCATGGGCGCCGCAATGTCTGAAATGTAATATATATGTCAAATTTGAAAATACTTATATACTAGATGAGCAGATAATCGTTTCTTTCGATTTATCATACTATATAAGAGATATATAGATGATTTGTTTTATTATGGCTGGGCACAGATTGTGATCTTTTGTCATTTTTGGAATATTTGAATTCCTGTGATATTAACCTGAGATTTACGATGGACTATAGCATAATCTCAATACCCTATTTAGATGTAAGGGTTGTAAAAGGAGAAGGGGGCCTCACTACGACACTATACAGGAAAGACACAGCACAAAATACTGTATTACATGCAAACAGTTTTCACGTAGAACAACTGGTTGAAAGTATTTCTTTCTCACAGTTCCTGCGTATCCGCAGAAACTGTGGGGAAGAATAGGAATTTACTAATTAACTTAAGGCGGCATCTAGTAGATTTAAGGAACGTGGATATAATAGAAAGACCTTATATCAGGCAAAAAAAAGGGTGATGGATGTCACATAGATGGAAGCGTTAAATGGAAGTAGGAACATTCAATCAGATAGACCCATAGTTCTTAGTATGAAACATAATCACAAGATGAGAGAGATAAGAGGAATAATAAATAAACATTGGTCAATTCTAAAAGACTACCCTATGGAAAATAATGTTTTTCAAACATTTCCAAGGATAGCTGAAAAAAGAGTACCAACATTGAAAGACAGACTAGTACATACTGACCACAAACAAGGAAAGGCCTTGGAGAATAGACAGCTATTATTGGGTCCTTTGCAACCTGGGATGGTACCCTGTGGTAGGTGCTCAGTCTGTGGACATACTAGTAAGAAACAATGATATAAACACCCACACAACAATAAGGAATATGAGATCAAACAATCAATTACATGTGACTCAGCAGGGGTAGTATATGTGCTACAATGTCCGTGTGATAAGATATATATTGGCAAGACGATAAGACCTCTCAAGCAACGCATTCAGGAACATAAATCGAATATTAGAAACAAGAAGTCTACTCCGGTGGTAGACCATTTTCTGGAAGCAGGACATACAGGGGCGTCCTTAAGATTTTGGGGATTAGAGAAGATTAAACCCTCAGATGGGGGGGTGATTACAACAAAATAGTAGAGAGGGTTGAGACAAAATGGATTTATGAAATGAAAGTGTTGGACCCAAAAATTGCTCTGAACAAAGATATAAATTGGAACTGCAGTCGTGGGTAAAGATGTAGGGACCCCCCCTTTTTTCTCCCCCTCCCCCGTTCTTTTGGTTAGATAAATGTAATAAGGGGGTATTTTGAAATTTAAATAGAGGCGGGAATGACAGTATTTATGAAGATCTAAATAATTCAGTCTTGTTTGGCCACAGCGATAAGAGTTAGGTTACAGAAGGACACTGATGTGAATGAGATGTGAATCATAGGGGTATCTGTTACGACCTTTATGGTTAGAGATATAGAAGGAAGCATCTCTGGTATTAAGGATAAAAGCGAATAAAATTAATTGAGAAAGTTAATGACTGGGGTGTGCTTATCGGCAGATGTGTGAGACAGGCTTTGAATGGTAATTTGCCTTTAAGGCAAATTACATGGCGTCGTGGAGGTGCGTTTTAAGCCATGCTAAAGCGACGGGCTAAAACTCTAGGGGATAATTGATGCAGCGTTCACGCGCAGGAAAGAGGTCCGTTGATTGAAGAGTAAGAACCTTTTTTTTGGGAACTAAAGCTGAGGCTGGATGCATAGAAATAGCAGGTAAAGACCTAAATTGAATGCCTGGTGTCGGGGGGAGGATAAATACGCTAGTATGATTACAGAAACCGTTTGTTTGTAACTTATAGAAAGGCTTCATATAATTGCAATGGGGATTGCAGTCACAGAAGGGACTAGAAAATAACAGGAACGCTGAAATAAATGGGAAGCTTTGACATCTCAATATCACTAGTTTAGGCTTCCCAAAGCAACGATTGAGAGCTTTGATAGTCCAACACTACTAGTGATGGCTTTTCAGAAGCTTGTAGAGAAGTGAATGCTAGTACTATACTGCAGTCATTGCCTTTAAAGTCTTTAAGATTTAGGAAGCAAATAAACCTATGGACAAGAAATAAAAAGTGAATCATTGGTTGTTGTGAATAAATGCATTGGTGTAAATAAACTAGGAAGTATGTAGAAAAAGCATATGGTAAAGTGATTGATTTTGTGTGTGACTTGAGGGGGGAGTGAGTACTGTAATACTTTTACACATGTCTGAGTTAAGAAGATATGTTTTTGTTAAAGAAATATTACTGGTATAGGCTCTCCTGGTACAAAACGCTTGAGAGATTTTGGAAAAATGACTGGTTCAAGATAATAACTGAAGTAAGAAATGTGTCTTAATCAAGCTGAGAAAAATGTCTTTTTTTGTTTATATTTTAGCTTGGAAAGATATGTGAAGAGGCACATGATGAAGCTTTCGAAATTGAATGAGGCCATATTCTAATGGCACATATTAGATCTTGTAATACTTTTGAGATATGCAGGTATTAAACAGCATCCGTTGAAAAAGCTCCAATATTGTTTATCATGATTTGGTGTTTTGGTGTTGGGTTCCATCCTTTATTACTGGCATATAATAGATATGTTTTACTGAGTGAATATTTGTACATCACATATATATATATATATGTTTGTTTGTATAGGATTAGGAATCCATGCAAATGGGAGAGAAAGTGGTATTGTATGAATAAGATTTTATGAAGTAAGTGGCATCAGTGGACATTTATTTGAATACATTTAAATATGTTGAAAGACTATTAGTATGGGTGTAGACAGTCTTTTTAATTTTATGTATTTATATATTTTTACAAGGGCATCTCTTGATAAAGCCAAGATACTTGGTGAAACGTTGAGGATTGCCACATTTCAAATTAATAAAAAAGAGAAAATTTGAGAAGGCAAAAACGACTGTCTACAGATATCTTTCTTTTGAAGCACCCTCACATTTTTTTGCTCTATATTGGAGACCATTCCTACATTATGAAAATAGCAGACAGAATCAGTCTCTGTTTTTTTCTTAGCAGGAGACGAGCAGTGGAGAAGGAGGGAGCAGTCTATAGAATTGTCCTTTACACCCACCCTTCCACCCACTCACCCATGCCTTATACTATTATATAGGCACTGCAATTTGACTGACATCTAGAACTTCCTGTTCAGGAGCAGGAAGGGCAGGAATACCAAGTCACATATATAGCTGCTTGAATTGTGGATAAACACACAGCTCAGTAGAAGGAAAAAGAAAAAAAAAGGTTTACAAGAGCAAAGCAAGGACAGACAGTGAAGAAGGACAAGATGCTGGAAGTGGTGCATGGCAGTGGCTGTGGGGCAGCAGTCTTCAAGAGTACCTTTAGAATATTGTGGTGCTGTCCATTTGCAGGCAGGCATCTCTCTGGGCTGAGAGTTGATGTTGCTAGTCTCCTGGCAGAGCTGACTAGGTTTCTGGGAACCTTTCCCCCACCCAGGGACCACCAAAACTGCCACTGCTTCCTCAAAGGTTGCCTAGCAGGAGGAATGGATGGACTACGGTGGGCTCAGGGAGGGTGAGGGCAGTGGGAGAGAGGCACATTCCCCATCCTATACAACTAAAGAACTCCTACACCATCTTGGTAGAGTGGGAAGGTGCAACAATGACAACTGAAGTAGTGACCAGGGAGAATGAGTGAGTCCTCCATGATGGAGCCCCAAGGGTTGGCAGCAGGGGACCCCAGAGGAGGTGGAAGTCAATCTTGGTTGGGGACTACATTATTAGAGGAATAGAACTGAGAACAGGCAGTAAGGGGGAGAGGAAGGTTAAGTGCCTACCCAGAGGCACAGCTCAGAGGAATGGTAAGCAGATCCAGACGATCGCCAGGGCAGTAGCAAGAAGGGAGAGCTGGACGTCATTGTCCACCTGGGAAAAAATGACCTAGCAAGGAACAAGGCAATGATAGGAAGAGTGCAGGAGGAGTTTAGAGAGTTGGGGAGTGGTCTTAGGCAGGTAGCATGCTGTCAGACCTTCTTGGAGGTTCTGCCTGTCATTGAAAAGGGAAGGCTAGGAAACTGTTCACTAGGGATTTCAATGCATGGTTGAAGGAATGATGTGGAGAGGGAGGTTTCAGCTTCATTGGGGATTGTAGCCCTACTTGGAGGGATAATGGCCTATACAAGGGAAATGGCCTGCATCCATCAGGAGGAGGAACCAAGGCCATTAGTAAACAATGTAAATGCTTCACTGGCAAGCATTTGCATTAGCCCAGAGGGAGGTGGAAGAAGGCAGGGAAACAAAATCTACCCCTCCACAAGCTCAGAAGGAAAACAATGAGAATACTAAGGGAGAAACAACCTAAAATGGAACAAGTAACAATGAAGGCAGGAGGTAGTAGGAATGAATAAAACTAAAAAATATAGTGAGCGCAATAAGGGAGGGCAAAAGGGAAAACGGGTAGAGGGTGGCAACATAGCCTAGACAGCCATGTGTGCAAATGCTCGAAGTCTGTGCAACAAGACTGCAGACCAAGAGGCTACCATGGCGGAAGCAGATGTGGACGAAGTCACCATCACAGAGACCTGGTGCCATGTAAGCCAGGACTGTTAAGTGACCATACCAGGATGTACTTTGTTCAGGAAGGACAGGGTAGGTACAAAAGGGGAAGGAATTTCTCACCATGAAAGGGATAATATATACAATTTGTGCTTATTTTGTATTCCGTCTTGTACTTTTCCTGGGTCGTGCCTGAAAATAGGTAGGATTGTTGCCTAGTGCACTTACCCAGTTACCAAAAGCTAATAAATAAATAAATAAAAGTTATTGAAAGACAGGTGGAGCATGGAGGAGAAGAGAGGAGAGGAGATCATGTGGGCCACTTTGGAGAGAAGGAAAGGGGCTGCTATTCAAACAGGAGTGATATACAGACCTCCAACACAGATGGAAAAGGTGAATAAGGAAATGATGGAAGCAATCCTGAGGATGGCTTGCAATGGAGAGGGATTGCTGATAGGAGAATTCAGTATACCGGATGTGGATTTCAGCTTCTCTGCTGCAACTATAGCCAGGAGTAGTAACAAACTGGATACTCCGCAAGGGTCATTCCTCAGGCAACTGACTTTGGATCCCACTCAAGAGGAGGCATTACTGGATCTAGTGCTGACAAACAGTGACAGTGTGACTGCTGTAACAGTGGGGGATCATCTGGGGACCAGTGAACACTGTACAATGTGGTTTGATATAAGAACTGAAACAGAATCGAATCACACAAGAACTTGTGTACTGGACTTCAGGAGGTCCAATTTTAAGAAAATGGAAGAATTCCTCAGGAATGCCTTAGCAGGGACTGAAAATTGGGAGAGTTGAGGAAGAGTGAGCAAAAATAAAAGAGGGCACTGAACAATCGACACATCTCTGTGTCAGGCTGGTGAACAAAAGCAAGAGAAAAAGGAGACTACTATGGTTCTCTAAGGAGGTAGTGGAAAAAGTGAGATAAAAAAAAAAGATGACATTTAGAAGGTACAAAAGAAAACACAGAAGGAGGTACATAGGGACACTTACCAAGAGAATCAAACGGAGGCAGGGAAGGCAGTTACGAACACAAAGGTACAAACAAAGAAAAAAAGATCACCAAATCACCAAATCAGTGTTAAAGGAGGCTAAAATATGTTTTAGACACCTAAGTGAAAACAGAAAGACAAAGGGAGGGATAGTAAGTCTGAAAGAAGAAGGAAGTGGTTGTGTGGAACTGGACCACCAAAAAGCAGATATATTGAACAAATCATGTGCTCAGTATTTGAGGAGGAGGAAAGAAGCAGGCCAAAGATAAAGGTCAGGGTTAAAATAGGACGAGAAGTGGACGCAAGTCATTTTACAGAAGAAAGGAACTATACAAATTAAAGGTTGACAAAGCAATAGGGCCAGACGGGGTGCACCCCATGATACTAAGGGAACTGAAAGAGGAGCTTTCTGCACCACTGATGGACCATTTAACCCTGTCATTAGAAACAGGGAAGGTACCAGGGGACTGGAGGAAGGCAGATGTAGTCCCACTCCACAAAAGTGGAAACAGGGAAGAGGCAGGGAATTACAGGCCTTTCAGCCTGATGTCAGTGGTGGGCAAGGTAATGCAATCACTATTGAAGGAAAGGATTGGGGAATACCTTGTTGACAATGATCTCTAGAATCTGACGCAACTTGGTTTCACAGGGGGAGACCTTGGCAGACAATCTTGATCAAGTTCTTTGATTAAGTGACCAAGGAAGTGGATCAGGGAGGAGCAGTGGATGTGGCCTACCTGGATTTCAGCAAGGCCCTCGACACCATTCCACATAGGTGGCTGATAAGCAAGCTGGGGAACCTAGAAGTAGACTCTAAAGCACTAAAATAGGTAGAAAGTTGGCTGAGCATTAGGAGTCAGAGGGTAGTAGTAAATGGAATCCACTCTGGAATAGGTAAAGAGACCAGTGGGGTGACACAAGGATCAGTACCAGGGCTGGTCCTCTTCAATGTTTTCCATAGAGACATTACAGAAGGACTGGAAGGGAAAGCATGCCTGTTCGCAGATGACACAAACTGCAACAGAGTGGACACATAGGGAGGGGTAGAAAGAATGAGGGATCATTTAAAGAAAACCTGAAAGAATGGTCATGGGATTGGCAGCTAGGTTTTAGTGCAAATTAGTGCAAAATCATGCACACGGGGCACAGAAACTCGGGGCAACATGCCAACTGGGAGGAAAGGTAGTAACAGTAGGGATCCATGTTTTCTGCAATTCTGCAGTTGCAGCGGTGGCCACAGAAATCAGGGCTGACTGCAGAAATCAGTGCATGCTGAAGAAATCGGGATATTCAGCCACACAGTTGCAGAAATGCTAGCTATGCTATGCCATCACACAAGGAAAGGGCATAGCTGCTAATATGTTAAGTATGCCATGGCATTCATGCTCATTAGAAGGACCAGCAAACTGATGCCATCTGCAACAAAGCCGAAAAGCTACTGGCCGTGTGGCATCTTGACTCATGTTGGACCTTGTTACACAACTCTTACCAGCCAGTATTGTGAGGTGGGGGACTGACACAAGAGTAACAGAGCTTGATTAGGTCCATGGCAGTGATGATTTGCTGCTGTGAAGGTGTAGGTGTGGCTAACTTAGCCATGTTCATTTTTTATTGAGGGCTACTCACAGTGCACTTTGAATCCTTGGAAGATGAATTTGGAAGTAAGAACTGGGAGGTGAGCAGTAGTTAAGAAGTGAGAAGATTCAGAGGTGGACTTGATCTCAGTGTGGTGACAAGTATCGGAGGAGGAGGAGCTGACCTGCAGAAACATAAGGCTGGCAGCAGACTGAGCAAAGGACTCAGGACATGGATCACAGTTTTGATTTGTAGGCTGTCGATCTGTACCTAAAAGTGTGAGAGTAATTTCTTGGCAGATTGGAACCTGCAGCGTAAGTGGTGGCATCAAACTCAATTTTTAAGAAGGGTCAAGTTGCCCAGCTGCAGAAGAGCTGGGGACCAGGGTATACTAGAACTGGAGCAAGCAGGTATGGAAAAAATCAGAATGGAGAGTTTGATTGCTGCTATACATAAGTGAAATGAGGGTCACCGACTGAAGAACATCACAACCCCCTGAGTTGCAAGTAGAAGAGAACATGCTAACCAAGGTTACAGCAGCTTAATAAGAATGACTTGCTTGCAATTATTTTAGTGTGTCCCTTAAAGAAAAATCAGGAAATCCTAAAGACACTGCCAAGTTTCACCCTCCTTCACTGTTATAGGACCCCTTCCGCCCCCAAACACACAGATTTGCACACTGCACTCAACATGTTTGTTGCAAGGCAGTTGGGGTATTCCCAGTTTAAAAAAAATAATAATCTAAGAGAACATTGATCAAAATTAGAAAAAAAAATGGCTTTCAAGTTGAAGTCTCTCTTTATAACTACTAACTGTAAATATAAACTTGAAGAAATCCAAGCAGGTTTTGCCTTCTCTGTAGTTTTAGTTAAGTGTCTATGTCTTCCTCTGATTATAACCTAGGAGAACATCAAAGGCCACCAGTTTCCATAAGTAGAACAGATGAGCCTTCCAATTCATGGTGCGAAGGAAAATTCATTAAAAGAGAACACTGATGCCCATGGCTTCACCAGGTTTGGGAAGTTGCAGTTTAATATTTGTAATAAGAAGACTACATACTGTTAAATGGCCCGCTGTTCCACTTTCAGTGTAACAGAGTGGTTGCACAAAGGCAGTCAAAGGGTTAACTAAGACTTAATCCCTTTGAAGGTATGCTGTTTAACCACAATTTATCTGCCACAGAATGGCCGCAGAATCAGCCATTGTTCTGACCCAGAATGTATGAGGTCCAGCTGCAGACCTGGGGTGATCTTTTCTGATGACCTGAATGTAGCTAAACAGTGTGACAAGGCAGTGTGGAAGGCTGGCTGGAAGCATAGGCAGAGGAATTACCATCAGAAAGAGGTAGGTAACAATATCCCCATATAGATCACTAGTGAGGCCACACCTTGAGCACTGTGAACAGTTCTGGAGGCCCCATCAAGGACATAGATAGGGTGGAGGCGTTACAAAGGAGGGCAACCAAAATGGTGTATGGTCTGCATCAAAAGCCCTATAGGGTAAAGCTTAAGGAATTAAATATGTATTACTTGGAGGAAAGCAGTAAAAGGGGGGATACAATACAAACATTCAAGTACCTCACAGATAAAAAGAAGGTACAAGAAGGAAGTTTTTTTCCAAAGAAAAGGTTGTTTGAGGACAAAGGGTCATACTTTGAAGACAGCAAGGGGAGGCTCAGAAGAAATGGGAGGAAAATTTCTTTAAGAAGAGGGTGGTGGACGTATGACACACAACCAATGGAAGTGGTGGGGGCTGAAACAGTTACAGGATTAAAGAATGTATGAGATAGACACCAGGGATCATAGAAGTAAAGGGGGGGGAGACCAGAGATCGAGTAGGGACTGCAGTGTCACTTTAGTTAGGGAAAAAAGAGGCAGACTAGATGAGCCAAGAGCTCCTTATCTGCCTACAGCTTCTATGCTTCTGTTTCATACTTTCAAAGTCTGATCCTGCTCCTGATCTCCTCCATGCCTTGCTTCCTTAGTCTATGTACCACTCTCTTCACCTCTCACATGATTACCTGTTGGTCAAGTTTCTTGTTTCACCCCCTGTCATTATTGTTTGGATTTTTTCCCCAGGCCTGTTTTTTCCACATTCCTATGTAGGCAGGGCCTTGTTTTTTGACAACTTACAACAAAACATTAGTCATTTGCTGTTTATTATTTTACAATTTGTATAGTTTTGTTACTGTTTGCTTTATTTACATAATCTACTGTGCACGTATGTATATTAATTTATAATTTCTCATTATAAAATTTGTGCAATTTCATTTACTCTCTACTCAGTGCACCTATATTGTATTTATTTTCATTGGTCCTATAATGTTGTGCACTTTGTAATTTTCATTTCAATCAATCAGTCAATCAAAAGTTTATTCATAAATGCAATTTCATCAGACCAAAGTGCTTTACATCCTAAAACATATTAAAATTAATACATACATCAATATGGTTTTCATTCAGATTTGAAACTGTTGGTGGTCAGGCACTCTCTAATCTGACGAGGTAAAGCATTCCACAGGGTCAGAGCCACAAAAGCAAAAGTGCACCCCTCCCCCCAAAGTCTTTAACCTGGGAACCTCTAGAAATCCCTCACTGGTAGAACAGAGAGGGCGGAGAGGGCAGTAGGGGGCACAGAAGATCTTGCAAGTAACTAGGTCCTTGTCCATGTAGAGCTTTATATGTCAGTAGCCTGACCTTGAAGGTAGTCTGCCAATGTACCAGCAGCTAGTGCAGATAGCAGAGCACAGGAGTGATATGGCAAGATCCTGATAAGCCAGTCAACAACCTGGCTGCTGCATTCTGCACTAACTGCAATCGGTAGATACCAACCCCTGGTAGCCCAAGGTATAGGGCTTTGCAGTAATACAGGTGGGAAGTTACAAAGGCATGAACCAGAGTTGGCATATCGCCAGGTGGAACCAGGTACTTAATCCAGGTAATGTTCCTCAGATAGTAACATGACATCTTTACAACTGCAAACACCTGAGATTTTAATGTCAGGCCGCTGTTGAACACAATGCCCAGATTTCACACCTGATTTGAGGTAAGCAGCTGGTCGCCTCCAAGCTAAAGCCCAGATGGTTGACCTGCTTGCAACCCCACACTTTGGTGACCCGGCTCTACTACCAACACTTCGGTCTTGTCAGAGTTCAACCTCAGCCGACTGATATTCATCCAACCCTGATTTCAGAAAGGCAGTTGTTAAAGACCAAGAATCCCTCAACCTGCTCGGGCACAAAGAACATGTAGAACTGAGTATTATCCACATAACAGTGAAAACTCAGCCCATATGACCTAATAATGTCTCCCAACATTAGCATATACACTGTGAACAACATGGGGGACAAGATGGAATCCTGCAGAACCCCACATGGCAATGGAAGACTAGCCGAGGAATAAATCCCCGGCATTACTCTCTGCATCCTGCCAGTAAGGAATGATCTAAACCAGCTTAGGACCATACCAGCCAGTCTACAGAGGATCCGCAGGTGCTCCAGCAACACCACATGGTCCACAGTGTCAAACCCTGCAGAGAGATCAAGAAGGACTCCTTGTCATCTTCCCCCTGTATAAATCTTGAAATTAGTTGTTTGCTGAGTAGTGAGTACACTTTCTAGTGAAAACCATTAATAAATAACAATTGTTTGATGCCAGCAAAAGTACATTTTTATGGCTGTGGGTGGATCCTAAAGCCATCTTGCTAGCTGTAGCTGGAAAATGGAGTATCGTGGAACACGTTTTGGATGTTTCAATGTATCCTTCCATGCCAACTAAAATAAAATACTCCCTTCTTTCTGTTAAGAATGTTGGAGACATAACTCCAAGCTGCTTATCAGATGCCATTAGGAAACTGAAAGAAGCTTGTTAAATATTTGTTAAATATTAGTTGCCTATTAAACTGGAGATTTGTTTACCCCCTTCGGAATGTAACAACTTGCACATTTAAATACTAAGCATTTAAACAGCTTCTTGCTACTAGTTTTACTTGGGAATGTATTGTGTTTGTAGAAATATTTATACCTCATAAATGTCACTCTTCCCCAGAACATCTATAATTTACACTGTTTTTTGACCTCTAAAGACACTATCTCAGACATATGTCAGGTCTTCAGAGAACTTTTATTCAGTGAATATGTAGTAATCTGCAAGCATTTTCTACCATGCTTTTCAGGTAAAAAAATACATTGAGCTACAGCAAACACACACATACACATATATATATATATATATATATATATATATATATATATACACACACACACACACACACACAAAATCATCATGGCCACAACATGCAAAATAAGTATTGCATTCTAATATGTTATAAAAAAATAAACATTTTGTCATTGAACACAGTGAAGTTAAGTTTAGAGTAGATTTCCTTTAAATATTTCTCATCCTATATTTTGTATCCTGGACACACACACACACACACACACACACACACACACACTGTATACACCATCCTCATGGCCACAACATTCAAAATTAATACTGTATTCTAGTATGTTAGAAAACAATAATTATGCAATGGCAATAACACATTCTGGAACCTGATTGACTGTCTGCCCTTGGCAACAGTGAGGTTATCTGAGAACAGCCACACTGTATTGATTTGTTGTTGCATTGTTTGCACCTTCTCTTAAGAAACAAAGATATACTACCACACTAAAAATCTACTAAAAATGTTTTTTTTCGTTTTTTATTTTATTTTGCATAATAATGAGCCATTGTATAACAGCAATAATGCACTCCAGGGTGTCGGTCATGCTGAAATAACCTCACTTCTGGGACATTGGACACACTTGGCCCATGGCTTCATGCCCAACCACCCAGGCGTGAGGTTATCCCAGCATGACCCATACCCTCTTGTGCATTATTGCTTAAAGAAACTGTTTGTTTATGTCAGTAAACACAGTGAAGTTCAGTTTAGAGCAGATTTCCTTTAAATATTTCTTATCCTATATTTTGTATCCTGGATAGCACAGGGGAGATGCTACATCTCATTGTCATAGGGATCTTCATTAACACATTTTTGCACTGCATTTACTCAGGCTGTCCCAGATTAGGTGCAATATCTTGTGTTTAGTGGGGTCATGATTTTACCATTTTGATAATGCATTTCTTCAGGGTAGCCTAGTCCAGGGTCCCCATATTCAAAGGAGATGCACGGGGCACCGTGGAGGAAAAGGGAGATGTGCCATGCAACTCCAACAATGCACCGCAGTGTGACATTCAAACATATGGGATGTACTGGCAAAAGGGAATGGGCCAGGGTGCACACAAATAGTATGCTGTCTAAGTCGAGGGTGTGTTCCCATGCATATGATGCGCTGCGCATACTCAGTGGGAATGCACCCCTCACAGTCCACAGCAGTGTAGCCCACAATTAGGCCATAAATAGCTGGCCTAAGCTGTCCAGCCACCCACAGGCAGGCTTTGGAATTGCACCCAGGTGCACAGCAGCCTGGCAGCCCTGGTGAACTAGAGGTACTCCTTCCCATCCCCAATAGATCCAACTCCATCCCAGAAGAACTCCATTGTGTAGGGCCCCCTGGACCCAATCACACTAAAGGAAACCATGGTCCATATCCATAGCATAGAGGACCCCCACCCACTGCCTCAGTATGTAGACACCCCTGCTCCCACTATACCTGACCAGTTGCAGAGACTGGTACTGCCCTTCACACCCTGCCATGGCCAGCCACTGACTGCACTGGACCTGAGTCAGGGAACTGCACTCTAGAATAACCCAAGTGGCTGTACAGTGCATTATGGCACTACACAAGCTGCGGACCCACCAGTGTATGCAACCGGGTGTATGTCCCTGGTGAACCGTAAAAGGGAATTGACATACCTCCAATGCATGCCTTTTCAATGCTGCATCTTCCTGCTGTCATATACTCTCCTCCATTCCCCTGTATAATATGCCATTCCCTGGACTGCTGAGGTATCCTGGGTGCCATGGGGTGTGGTATCCTGCAATGCCATTTGCAGTGTATGCTCCAGGCTATCGATAGTGCATCCATGGTTCCCCAATTGAACAAGTGAATGGGAGGTTGACTGTAACATGCCTGTTCCTGTGTGAGTGGGTACAGCATCAGCTGTCACCCGCACTGAGCAGTGCAATGGCACCAGGACAATGGATCCATATGCAGGTGCCTGAGGTGTATAGCCACTGGGTATTATCACCCACACAGAGCTCATGTCTATGTATGATACATTCCAGCATCCTACTGCCAATGCTCCTTCACCCAAAAATAAGATGCCAGTTCTTCTGTGAACTATCCAGGCTAAATATATAGCAATCAGCAGGCATATTCTAGGAAAATACATTGTAAAAATGTGTAAAAGAAAGACCACATTGAACCTGCCTCTCAGCAAATCTGTACTGTGCAAATTCATTAGAAATAATGGGTAAACACATCCCAAAAGCTCTCCACAGCCATATCGTTTCTGAATAGAGTTTATTATAATGGGGAGGAAAGGAATGTGGTTTCAAATGGCACATAGTGGTATCATATGTATTCATCTCAATTACATAGCATTACTCATGGGCAGCTGAAACACCCATTAATCAGACAAAGGGAGCATAAGAGAGACTGAGAGAGGCTCACGATGACTCAGGAAGAATAAACACAGAGAGCTGAGAGAGGAGGGCATGCAAAAGGAAGATATGTGACTTGTTCATGGTCATACACTAAGTAACCTGAATTAGTGGAATTTAATCTTGAGTTGTCCAGTAAACATCACTCTGTTCCAATCACTAGGCTACATAACATAGCTCCCTGGATGACAGTAAGTACAGTACCGCATTGTTCTAAAGTGATAATCAACTCTGGTTGATTGCATTTCCTTAACGTAAATGAGCCTTAGAGGTAGTTTTGAGCACACTGCAATGCCCAGGGGCTAGAGTTTCAAAGGGTGACACAAGGCTCATGCCAAGCCCTGCATCCAACCGATTTTGTGGAACAGCTGTGCCAAACACCTCTGCGGCAACTGCACACAATTTTATATTCTCACTTTACGGAAGCTTGTGCCAAATATCTGCCATTAGCCCCATAAAAATGGTCCATGGAATGCTTCAAGTTAGACCAAGGGAAGTTAGTTTAACTTGCAGCATTTGGTGCATGGGAGGAGTGAAAGTCCCATTTGACAGCCAGGAGACTGCCACAAGCCATGAGCATTGTATTATCGGTGCACCAGGGGCATACAAGTGTAGGGCTTAAAGGCAGACAGGATGGGCCTAACTGTTCTTATCAGCAGACAATTTCTGTGTTTCTATGTTTGTGGCAGTCTCTGGGACTTTGAAAATCAAGCACCAGGACTTAACTAATCTAAGCAAATACTCATCCAGAAAAAATAGCACACATCTGAAAATCCTTATACAGAATATTGCATCCGTTGCAGCCTACAGATTCCTCAAAGGACTGGTGTTGGCTTTGTTTCATAGTCTAACATACATGTCTATTAAAATGCTATTTCATTTGGTCTGTCTCCTCCTTCCCTTATATAGTATATAATTATATACTATGGAATATAGGTATGTTATTCAGTACATTGTGCCAGGTTGATCACACAAGAGGTCCTCCAAAACGGACATTTATACTGGGTTAACACCCATGTTTGTACTTTGTAATGTCATAGTTAGAGGACACTTAGGAAAAATCAGTTAGAGCAGGACAATATAAATTACTTAAAAATGAAAGTAATGCACTCTAGCCCACATCAGGTTGACTCACTATATGAGATGTACAGTGTAGTATCAGATTTTGTGTTGATCAATACAGCTAAAAAACACAGTGCTTCAAGGACAATGCTCCTCTTCACCAAGAGCCCCCGATAGAGAGGTACATTACTCTGAAAGCACTGTTGGTTTTCAGCTGTACCATTCATCACAAAATCTAATAGAATGCATCTCATATGGCTTTTGAATCCAGCCTCAGGACTTACTGTCTTAATCATAATCACTGTAACTACAATCGATGAGTATACCCCTTCTGTAACAAACTGAATCTCTGTCCTGCACATTCTTTCTTAGTTTCATTGTCCTTTTATCATTGCATTTCTGTTAGGTCTATAAATTCTATGATTTCTATAAAATGTTTCACAACTGGCTTTGTAACCCTGCACTCTGAACTTAGCATGCTTCACTCCTTGGCCTATGTACTGTGCGTATACCAATATGTCATGTTTATGCTGTGGCTGCTGTAGTTAACTCCAGCTCACTCCTGATAAAGGGACTTTGTCTCAATGGTCCAAACCAGATATCAGAATTCAGTCAATCAATAAAAAATAATTTTGCTTAACTACTTTTAGAAGCAGCATATTTGGGAGAGAAACGGGGAAAGCAGTTATAGCACCCCGCCCATCACTTAACTGCTAGCTGAGACAGCTAAATGGGAGAGGCCTGTGTAAGCAGAGTCTGGTGTGCCCCAGATCCATTTTGCTTCCACTTTTAGAAGCAGCATATTTGGGAGAGGAACATGGGAAAGCAGCTACAGATCCCCCTCCCCCTCCCCCTATCACTTAACTCCTAGCTGAGACAGCTAAACAGGAGGAGTCTGTGACCTGTGAAATCAGGGTTAGGTATGTCCCAGGTCCATTTTTCATCTGCTTTTAGAACCAGCATCTTTGGGAGAGGAACAGGGGTAAGCAGCTACAGCTCCCCCATCACTTAACTGCCAGCTGAGACCACTAAATTGGAGGGTCCTGTGACCTGTGAAAGCACAGTCAAGTGTGCCCCAGAGCCATTTTGCTTCTACTTTTAAGAGCTGTATATTTGAAACAGGAGCAGGGGAAAGCAGCTACATAGATACATAGATACATAGACAGTGTCGGCAGATAAGGGCCTATGGCCCACCCAGTCTGCCCATTTGAGCTTGTAAGTTCAGTTTGTTTTCCTAGAAGTCTGTTGCCCCTTACCCCTGACCTCTAGAATTCCTTTATGTCTATTCCATGCATTCTTAAACTCGTGATTGTTTCAGCCCCCACCACTTCCTCTGGCAGGGTGTTCCACTTGTCCACCACCCGTTCTGTGAAGAAATTCTTTCTCATGTTTCCTCTGAATCGTCCTCCTCCAACTTCATCCCATGCCCTCTAGTCCTGGAACATCTTTTCACTTAAAATAGTGTTTTCCTGCACCCTGTTCCTCCCTGTAAGATACTTGTATGTCTCTATCATATCCCCTCTCTCCCTCCTCTCCTCCAGGGAGTACATGTTCAGTTCCTTCAACCGGTCTTCATAGGACTTGTGATGCAATCCATGCACCATCTTTGTTGCCCTCCTCTGAACCTTCTCTACCCTGCCTATGTCCTTACGTAGGTATGGTCTCCAGAACTGTACACTGTACTCCAGGTGGGGCCTCACTAGTGTCTTGTATAGCGGAATTATGACCTCCCTTTTCCTGCTGGTGATGCCCTGCCTATACATCCCAGCATCCTATTTGCTTTACCTGCTGCCTTGTCACACTGTTTCCTACCTTGAGGTCATCAGAGATGACAACCCCAAGATCCCTTTCCTGCTTGGTGCATGCTATATCCTCACCCCCAACTGATATATTGTGCCAGGTTTTGTGCCCCATATGCATTATCTTGCTCTTCTTTGCATTGAATTTCAACTGCCAAACCCTTTGACCATTCTTCAAGTTTCTGCAGGTCGCTTCTCATTCTGTCTACACCCTCTGGTGTGTCTACTCTGTTACAGAGCTTTGTGTCATCAGTGAACAATGAAATTCTGCCTTCTAGATCCTGCGCAATGTCACTGATGAAAATGTTGAATAGGACCGTCCCAGCACTGATCCCTGAAATTACACTGGTCACTCTTCCCTGTGGAGGACAGCCATTTACCACCACCCTCTGTGCCCTGCAACCCAGCCAGTTACCTACCCACCACACTACTGTCCTGCCCACACCCATATTCCCCAGTTTGTGTAATAGTCTTCTATGTGGCACAGTGTCAAAGGCCTTGCTGAAGTCCAGATAGGCCATGTCCACTGCCCTCCCCTGATCCACCTCCCTAGTCACCCAGTCAAAAAATTCAACGAGGTTGGTCTGACATGACCTCCCCCTGGTGAAACCATGTTGCCTTGGGTCCTGTAGTCCATTGACAACCAGATGTTCCACCAATCTCTCCTTCAGTAGTGCTTCAGTGGTACAGCTCCCCCTCCCAACACCTAACTGCTAGCTGAGGCAACTAAACAGGAGGGGCCTGTGACCTGTGAAAGCAGGGTCAGGTGTGCCTCAGACTGGTTACAGCTCCCCCTCCCATCACTTAACTGCTAGCTGAGACTACTAAACAGGAGGGACCTGTGAAAGTAGGGTCAGGTGTGCCCTAGCAGGGTTTTATTTAACTCTAAAAATTGATTAGCATTTTGCTCATAAAAGTGCTAAATCTTTGTGAAAATGCATAGCTCTTGCCTCACTGTGTTTAACAAACACATCACTTCCAGAAGACCTGTTTAAATACTTTCTGTACAGTTAGTATCATCCCAAGAAAAAAAACTGCTAATCAATTATTTAAAACCCTGCCTAGATTGGTTAATCTACTGCCAATTATGAAACACCTGCAAGGCTAAAATCAGCAAGTCCAAAAGGGAACACTTCCAATTCCTTGCTAACCCTAAAAGCTTATGGAAGCAAATTAATGCACTCATTAAGGGAAAAGAGAGGATTATCCCCCAAAGCATGATAGTGAAAAGCACTACTATGATCACACCACTGGGGATAGCCATTAGTATCAATCATTTCTTTACTGACCTTGATGTTTACAAGACTGGTCTTCCCAATGCACACCCAAAACAGTACAATTCTCATCCTGAAACTACCCATCCCCAATTCCATTTAAAAATAACTTCTCGGAAAGAGGTACTCGGACCTCTAAATGGTCTCAGCTCTGACAGTTCTCCTGGGTTTGACTCTTTATCGCCTAAATTTCTGAAGATAGGAGTACCTGCGTTAGCTCAGCCTATTGCCCTACAATTTAACAGATCTTTCCTCACTCATTCTATTCCTAACAGATGGAAAACAGCAGTCGTTGTCCTGGTACACAAGAGTGTCCCTACCAACCTCATCAAAAATTATAGACCTATATCCATCCTATGCCCAATTGCTAAAATTCAAGAAAGGACATTTCCTGCAGAGGAGCTGAAATCGCATTAGTGACCACTGGACTGTGGGCGGCTTGGCTGCAAGAGGGAGTGCACTGGGAACAGCGGCTGCATCAGTGGTGTGGAGGAGAGTCCTATGACCGCATTGCCAGTTAGAGGTCATTGGCCCAGTCGGGCCCGAAGGTGGGCAATTTGACTGGCGGCTCGGCTTTAAATCGCTAGCAAGCTGAGCCACATCAAGGACATTTGCTGCAGAGGAGCTGTAATTGTAGCCTCCCCACGCCACCCCAGCCCGACCTAGTAAATGATCTGAGGGGGTGCAGCTAGCTAAGAGGTGGGACTAGGGGCAGGTCTAAATAGGAAAGAGGTGGAAACCTAGGCTGACAGTTGTCAGTTCACCAATATTTCTCTTTTTACTTCATGATCATAAGCAAATAATGTGGAGCCACCCAACTTAGAAGGAAACTAGAATAGGGATGGGGATAAAGCTAGGGAAAGGTCCTCAGACTACTAAGGCTGGCCTCTCTGAGAGGGTAGTAAGATGTGTCAGGTGCGGGTTGGCCATGGTACTAGCATTGGCTTGGAAGATGGGGGCTGTGTGGTGTTCTAACAGGTGACCCAACTTAAGGAGAAGATCAGGCTCTTGAAATGGACATTGGGTAGGGCAGAGGAGGGGGGAAGAGGGGGACCCTGCTGGGGGTATGTGCTGGGGGTGGGTCAGAAGGGGGAGTATTGTGGAAGTGGTGAACCCAAAATCACCACCAGTGTTGAGAAAGAACAGTCTAGGGCAAGTGGGGAGGTACAAAAAGGTTTATACCAGCAGGAGGGGAGGTGTAGGGGTGGGCACTGGGGGGATACCTGGGGCTCTGGTAAAGGCAGCCAGGGTCAAGGGGAATGAGTCAGGGGCCTGCGACGTGCGCACAAGAGAAATCTGATGGGTGCGAACCTGCTGGGAAGAATAGGTGGATGGGCACTGAGCTGACAAACAGATTTGCACCGCTAGAGTGGCTAAATGGGAGGGGTGAAGGAGAAATCAAGGCGAGGGCAGATCCAGGAGGAACACAGGAGACTGGTATTATAAGGAGCTCAGTAGGCAAGAGAAGTGGGGTTGGTCTGAGGCATAAGGACTTGGAGGAGGACCGGGGAGCAGTTAGCAGTGGATTGAATATTAGTAAGGATGATTGGGTCGGATGGGGGCAAGAACACCGGGGCAAATGGAGGACTGGCAGATCCAGGGGGAACATGGGAGACTAATGTGATGAGCTCAATAGGCAGGAGGAGCAGGGTCAGCCCAATGCATAAGGAAATGGAGGAGGCAGGTGTGGCAGTCAGCAGTGAGCTGAATATTAGTAAGGAGGATAAGGGGGAGCTGGGGGCAGGATTGCTGGGGAAAGTGGAGGAGTGTCAGTTGGTGCAGGACGGGGAGCGGTAAATAGGGGGTGCCTGGGAAGGGAGGGGGAGGGAGACCAGAAGGAAAGGGATCTGAAGGCGTCCAGTGGAGGGGAGAGCAGAGAGATAGAGGGTGGAAGGACAGATGGGACTACCTCCGAGGCTAACGAGGAGCTACAAGTCCCCGGGAGTGCTGAGGGACCAAGTCAAAGCAGCATGATGGGGGGAAGGGGGCTGAGGGTTGATGGGTTAGTCAGGAGAAAGAGCTGGATCAGATGGGTTAGGGCAGCCAATGCCACTCATACAGGGGTGTAGCCACGGTAAATGGTGGGGTAGAAAGTGAAGGGGTGCAGGGGAAGGGGGTAGGATCAGGGGACAAGGAGGTTAAAGTGCTCCTACTGAGGGACCACATGATTAGGGGTATCAAGTTGGAAGGGGGTAAACCCTGTGCCATCAGGATAAAGAGTGTATCTGGTATGACTGTGCATGAGGCCAAACATTTGATGTATGCACTAGTCAATCAATCAATCAAATCTTTATTTATTCAGGCGATCATCATTGAGCAAGGCTCATTTACAAGATGGACCTGATAAGGTCAAGGTTCGAGTTGGTGCACAGCAATTATATCACATACTTATGAGACAGTTATACATACAGAAACAAGAAAATGTTATTTATAACACAATAATATACAGAGAATTCATATGTTAAAGCTTGGCAAGAGAAAGTTATACTAACATCTACAATATGTACAATACATATATATATCACAATGAGGGCCATGACAGTCACTCACACAATGAGTACAAGAATGGTGAAGGGAATATTGGGTGCCATATACTGGCGGTGTCTGGCTGGAAGGAATATGCCATATGTAGATTGGAATAAGGTTTGTGGGATGACTATTCTATTCTAGCGGTAGCAACTGCATTCTCTGTGAAGAAGGCTGTACAGTGCTGCTTGAAGGATGTAAATGGAATGATAATGGACAGTTTTAGGGATTTTTGTGGGTGTTCCATGCTATGGCTAGAGAGTAGCTGATTTCTGCCCTCCCTATTTTGGTGTTGACTTTGGGCAATTTGAGCAGGATTATATTGTTGCTTCTAGGGCATAGGAGCTGGGAGTGGTCAGGTTGAAAGCAGTCCAGGATATAGCTTGGGAGTTTTTTGATAAAGCTCTGTAGATCCATAGAGCTGCATTTCTGCTCCTCCTTACATGAAGGAAACCCATCCAACTGAATCATAGAGACAATGGTGAGTATTATATGGCAGGTCTGTAATGAACCTTATTGCTCTATGGTATAAGGTATCCAACTTTTGAAGGTAGGGAGTGAAGCAGTGACTACAGAGGAAGTCTCGTAGTCAATGACTGATAGAAAGATGGCCTGGACTAATCTCATCTTTGAATCTCTATTAAGGAAGGGTTTTAATCTGTAGAGGAGGCCAAGCCTTAGGCAAAGCTTTTCAGCAGTTGTTCTAGATGCTGAGTAAAGCAAGTCTGTTGTCAATCCACACACCTAGGTATTTGAAATTTCAACATACCCAGATTTTCTCCAAGTATAGTGCATATGTGGGGAGACTGATTGAAGAGGATGAGTTGGTGGAGTTTTGGGTTGTGAACATCATTGCTTTGGTTTCTTTGCATTCCTAGAAGCTTTTCTCCAGAAGCTGATGTTGTAACAGGGAGAATTCTGCTTGTAGGATTTCATGAGCAACTTTAGGTGAAGGGTTGCTGACATACAGTACAGTGTCATCAGCAAAGAGATGTACTGAGGACTTGTAAGGGTTGAATCAATTTTATTTATATAAATGGCAAAAAGGATAGGACCCAGAACAGAGCCTTGGGGGACTCCTCTTGACAGTGGTCTTAATGAGGAGAGGTCACCTTCAGCTTGTACCTGCTGTGATCTACCGGAGAGGTAGCATCTGAACCACTTAAGGGAGGATGGATCTAGGCCAATGGAGTGTAGGGATGAGAGTAGCAGTTCATGGTCCACAGTGTCGAATGCTTTGCTCAGGCCCAGGAATACTGCACAGACATTGTTCTTTTATCCAGTTCGGTTTGCCAATCATTGGTGACCTTGGCTAATGCAGTGATAGTGCTATGTTTGGCCCTGAATCCAGATTGAGCTGGATTTAATAGATTAGCATTGTCCAGATATTCCCTTAACTGAATACTCACTAATTTCTCCAGCATCTTGGATAACACAGGTAGGATGGAAATGGGCCTGTAGTTATTAAGATCCATAGGGTCCCCTGATTTTTGAAGGGGACCACTTGGGCTATCTTCCACAGTGTGGAATAGAGCCAGAGTTTAGGAAAGGTTAAAGAGGTGAGTTAGGGGGACTGCAAGCACATGACACGCAATCTTTAGAAAGAATGGGTCCAGAAGATCTGCTCCTGCACTTTTTTTGGTATCTAGATGCCATAATAGATCCTCAACTTGTTTCAACAGTATAGGTTTGAAGCTAAAGGAGGAGTCAACTCTTTGTTCACCAGTATAGTGGGAGCTTAAATGATCCCTTAAGAGGTTAGCTGGGGAGGAGTCAAAGGCAAGGCCAGCTGTTGTGAAGCACTAGTGAAGGATTGTGGAGGGTCCCTGGACATTCTAGTGCACTTGGGTAATAATGACATTGAGGGTAACAGTGTGTGGAGATTTAGACAAGGTTCTTGGAGCTGGTCTGGGTGTGTCATGCTGTAGGGTGCTCAGTCTCCTTCTCGGAGGTCTTACCAGTGCCTAGGGCCAGCATGGGGTGCAAGCAGAAAATTAGAGAGGTGAATGAGTGGTTAGGGGAGTGGTGTGAGGCTATTGTTATGAGTTGTTGGGGGACTGGGGTGCAACCTGTGAGGACAAGGGACTTTATGCAAGGGACAGGATCCTTCTCAGTATGGCAGGGAAGGAGAGCTTGAAACAAAAACTGACCAGCTTCATTCAGGCAAAGTGGGGTTTAAACTTGAGAGGGGGAGGGCAGGGCTTGAAGGTGATGCAAGCATGCACATCAAGATGGGAGGGGTGCCTCAGTGGTGAGTGGAGGGGGCCAAATGGAAGAACCAGATAGTGCACGGGGGAGCTTGAGCAGACAGCAGTATGCAAGCTCTCAGGTTGGGGGTATGGTCGAGGGAAAGGCGAAGTGTTGGAGGGTGGTCCTGATTAATGCAGGAATCATGGGAAACAAGATGCCTGAGTGGCAGGCAATGCTATTAGATGGAGAAGTGGATATTATATATTTATTTATTTATTGAATTTTGATGACCGGGTAGGCCCACTGGGTCCCGGAGGTCCCTTTTTCAGGGGCGACCCAGGAGTTACAATTATTACAGGTAACAGATGCAGTACACACAGGTGCAGTTCAAGTTATAGGCAAAACAGTGGCCATCACTGAAACTTGGGCCACTACTGGGCACAACTGAGATCTCAGTCTGATGGAATATACAATATTTAGAAAGGACAGAGTGGTGGGCCAGGATGGTGGGATAACACTAGTCATTAGAAATGGCATAGGGATTTGCAAGGTGGAGAGGGCAGAAGCTGATGTGGAGGACTTATGGATCACCCTGCAGGCGCCTGGGGGCAGGAGGGTAAATATGGGGGTGGTTTATAGGTCTCCCATTTAGGTGGATGACCTGGAAAAGGGTCTGGTGACAAATCTCAGGAACAAACGTGGGCAGGAAGAGGGTAGAATGGTGGTGCTGGAGGACTTCAACATGCCGGGGGCGGATTAGGGAACTAAGGCATCATCATCATCAGCCAGGGAGCAGTGCCTTCTGGAGGTCTTCCTTGATGCATTCCTCTCTCAGCTGGTGGCAAACCTAATGAGGGAGGGCCACATCCTAGATGTGATCCCTTCCGGTAGTAATCTGGTTAGGAACTTGGTGGCATGGGACCCACTGACAGGGAGTGATCACTCAACAGTCTGGTTTTCCCTAGTCCTGGGGGGAGGGGGGATCGCACAAAAACCATGGTAGTTGATTTAAGGGGTACAGACTTCAAGAGTATGGAGCAGATCCTTAAGGGGCACCTGGATGGGATCAGACCAGAAATGGACACAAGAGAACCGGTGGGAAATTATTAAAAAGGGGCTCCTGAAAGTGACCAAGGCCTGCATGAATGTCCAACATAAGTGCAGTAGATCCAATAAGCCAAGCTGGTGGAATATGGAAGTTCAGGACATGGTGAGGGAGAAAACAGCAGCTTATAGAATATATAAGTGCTCACATGGGGTAATGGACAAAGCGGAGTATGATGAGATAGCTAGATAGGTAACCAGGGTTGTGAGGTTGGCCAAGGCCAGGACGGAGCTGAGGTTGGCCCAATGGATTAGGAGAGGAGATAATTGGTTCTGTAGGTATATCAGGGAGAGAAGTAAGATCAAGAGGCAGATAAGGTTGCCACAATCAGGTCTGACGTCTGCTTGACCCTCGCTAATGGGAGCTGTGATGGTCGGCAGGAGATGTCAGACACCCAGTTTGTGTGGTCTGACTCCAGCCTTCCCACAATCAGTGACATTGCGATGGTCATCCAATCATTGCGTTCGACTAACTGTGGTTTGTACCCAGGACCCACTCGTCTCCTAGTGGGTTGTGTGGATAAAGTCGGTCCGGTCTTTGCTGAGATAGTCTGGAGGTCTTTGGAGAGGGGGATTTTCCCAAATCCTCTGAAGGAGGCTGTGGTTCAGACCCTTCTTAAGAAGTCCTCCTTAGACCAGGATTGTCTGGCTAACTACAGGCCTGTTTCTAACCTGCTCTTTGTGGGTAAGGTTATTGAGAAGGTGGTCACATTGCAGCTGGATGACCATTTGACCAGCCACAATGTCTATGATTGTCTCTAGTTCGGATTTAGGAAGAGACATAGTACCAAGACAGCTCTTGTCCGGGTACCAAATGACCTCCTAATAGCGAAATATCGAAGGACTCATTCCATCCTGGTCCTTCTTGATCTCTCTGCAGCATTTGACACTGTGGACCATGGTGTGGTATTGGAGTGCTTGTGGTTTAACTGTGGGCTGTCTTGTACAGTCTTCAGTTGGTTTCGATCTTTCCTTGAGGGTAGGACTCAGAGGGTGGTGTCAGTGATTTTTTTCCTCTGCATCATTCCCCCATCCTGTGGGGTGCCACAAGGCTCCATTTTAGTGCCAATGTTGTTTGCAGTGTACATGCTGCCATTAGGAGCTATTATTAGGTGGTACGGTTTGAGTTTTCACTGCTATGCAGATGATACTCAACTGAGCATGTCGTTTGTGCCAGCCAAGATGCTGCCTTTTTGGTCTTTAACAACTGTCTGGCCAAAATACAGGACTGGATGAATGTGAGTTGGCTGTGGTTGAATCCAGAGAAAACTGAGGTGCTGGTTGTGGACCTAGGTCACCAGGAGTCAGGTTTGTTGGCAGGTTCACCCTCTGGTTTATGGCTTTGGGGTGTTCAGCTAACTACCTCAGACTGGGTGTGGAACCTGGGCGTTGTGTTTGACGACTGTTTGACACTGAAATCACAGGTGTCGGCAGTTGTCAAAGCCTCTTTTTACCATCTGAGGAACATCGCCTGGGTGAAGCACCTGGTTCCTCCTGACGATCTTCCTACTTTGGTCCATGCCTTCGTTACCTCCCACCTTGACTATTGCAATGCCCTTTATCTTGGGCTACCGGGGGTTGATATTTGCCGCTTGCAGCTGGTGCACAATGCGGCAGCCAGACTATTGACTGGTTCCTCTAGGTCCAGTCATGTAATGCCTGTGCTCCGCAGACTGCACTGGCTGCCAATATGCTGGCGAATCACCTTCAAGGTCAGTTTGCTGACCTATAAGGCCCTACATGATCAGGGACCTGGCTACCTAAAAGATCTCCTTTGTCTCTACTGTCCCTCCCGCTCTCTCTGATCCACCAACGAGGGATTTCTAGAGATTCTCAGGGTTTGCTTAAAGACCTGTGGGTCCAGATCTTTTAGTTTTATGGCCCCAACCCTGTGGAATTCTCTACCTCATCAAGTGCGGGATTGCCTGACTGTCCAAAATTTCAAGGGGGCATTAAAAATCCATTTGTTTAGTCTTGCATACAATGATTTTTAAATGTAGTTGCCCTAGATTAATTTTAATATTGTTTTAATTATTTATTGATTTTATTATGTTATGTACAGGCACCTTGGTTTTGGAAAGGCACCTTTTATAAATAAAGTTTGCTTTGCTTTGCTTTGCATTAGTAGACTTGAGGTCTGGAAGCGGGTGGGCGCAGGAGGCCGGGGAGCAGGCTGGGGTACTAAACAGCTATATTGTCTCAGTTTTCATGGGGAAGATGGGGGCAACTACATACAAGGGGAGGTGGGTTAAAAAGGTGGAAAGGGGGGAGGTCACGGATGTGGAAATTACTGTTGGTAGGGTGAAAGAGGCCCTCAGAGTCCTAAAAATGAAAAAGGCACAAGGTCCTGATGATATCCATCCTATGTTACGAACATACGAACATATGCAATTTGCCAGCAGATAAAGGCCTAGAGGTCTATCAAGTCTGCTCGAATGTGCAGCTAGCACCCTTATTCTGCAGCTGCCCTCCCTCCCACCCTTCCCTTCATTAACCTCCCCTTGTCCTGTCCCATCCTCGTTTGAAGCAGTCCACTGTTCTGCTGCATACCACTTCAGCAGGTAATGCATTCCACCCAGCCACCACCCTCTCTGTAAAAAAGTGTCTCCTCATCTCCCTCCTGAACCTTCATTGCTCAAGTCTCATATCAAGGCCCCTGGTGGCCCTCCCCTCCCTTACTTTGAACAGCCCCTCTGCACCTGTCTTGTTTATTCCTTTCATGTACTTAAAGGTTTCAATCATGTCACCCCTGTCTCTCCTCTCCTCCGGTGAGTACATGTTCAACTCCTTCAACCTCCTCTCGTATGATAAGTCCCCCAGCCCCTTGATCATCTTTGTCACTCTGCACTGCACCCCCTCCAGTAACTTAATGTCTCTGTTCAGATACGGACGCCAGTATTGCACGCAGTACTCCAGGTGTGGTCTAACTAATGACCTATACAGTGGCAGAATCACCTCCTCCCTCCTCGAGGATATACCCCTTGCAATACAACCCAGCATTTTGTTGGCCTTTGTAGCTGTTTTCCTACATTGTGCCGAGTTGTTCATTGACCCTGTAATGAGCACACCCAGATCCTTCTCCTCCTCTGTCTGGGCTAGCTGCATTTCCCCTAGCTGGTAACTCCTCCTTGGGTTCTTCATTCCAAAATGCAGCACCTTGCACTTTTTGGCATTAAAGCACAGTTGCCAGGTGTCTGACCAGGTTTCAAGCTTTGCCAGATCATCCTGCAACCCCTGCCATCCCCCTAGATCATCCACCACTGCGCCTACCTTGGTATCATCAGCAAACAGACTGATCTTACTCTTGATGTCCCATGATATGTCTACAATGAATATCCCAAACAACACTGGTCCCAACACTGAGCCCTGTGGAACACCGCTCATCACTGCCCTTGGGTGTGAGAGGTCCCCATCCACCACCACCCTCTGTTGCTATCCCTGCAGCCAGTTTCCTACCCATCTCACCAGCTTTGCACCCACCCATGTGCCTACTAACTTCCTTCCCAGCCTTCCATGTGGCACTGAGTCGAATGCCTTACTGAAGTCCAGATACAGGACATCCACTGCTGGCCCCTGTCCAGTTGCCTAGTTACCCAGTCATAGAACTCGACCAGGTTAGTTTGGCAGGATCTGCCACATATGAAGCCATGCTGTCTGCTGTCCTGTAGTCCTTTGGCCTCTAGGAGGGCCACCAGCCTCTCCTTCAGGATAGTCTCCATTAACTTACCCACGATGGATGTGAGGCTCACTGGTCTGTAGTTTCCCGGTTCATCCTTGGGGCCACTCTTGTGGAGGGGCACCACATGAGCCATCCTCCAGTCCTGAGGTACACACCCAGATGTAGTGAGGCATTAAATGGGTCTGCCAAAGGTCCTGCAAGGACCTCTGCCAGCTCCTTCAGTACCCTGGGGTGGATGCCATCTGGGCCTGGCACCTTGTCCACCCTCAGTGCCTTCAAACCCTCTCGAACTCTGCTCTATATGATTTCCCCATCTGCCACCACTCCCCCGCTTCTGCCATTTCTCCCACCTTGGGTGTCACCCTCCTCTTCTCTTTAGTAAATACTGAGCAGAAGTACTCATTTAGTGCTTCCGCCTTATCGCACCCTGCTTCCACCCAACTCCTCCTTCCTAATCCTTACTATGTGATCCTTACAGCTTCTTTTCTCCCTGATGTACTTAAAGAAGTCCTTCTCCCCCTTCTTAATGCCTTGTGCCAGCCTGAGTTCCGTAGATGCTTTGGCTCCCCTTACTGCCCTTGTCACCTCCTTCGATTCTGTCTAGTACTCCTCCCTGTCCTCCCCCTCCCTGTTTTCTTGTACTTCCTAAAGGCAGCTCTTTTCCTCCTTACCTTTTCCATGACCTCCTTGCTCAACCAGATTGGTTTTTAGCCCTAGCCTTCTTGCTCTGGGCTTTGCAGCAGATTTTGGTTGCCTCCACTATCCCCAGCTTTATGAGCTCCCACCTCTGATTAGTGTCCATACTAGATTGAATTCTGGCCAGGTACCTTTACCACTTCCCCCATCCTCGCAAAGTCGGCCCTCCTGAAGTCCAGCACTATTGTGCCAGATTCCACTCCTTCCTTGCCCATATCCAATGTGAGCCATACTGAGTGGTGGTCACTGCCTGACAGCGGTTCCTCCACTGTAAGTTCTCTCACAAAGTCCCCATTTGCCAGCGCCAAGGTCAAGGTATTTCCTAACCTGGTTGGTTCACTGACCATTTGCAGCAGGAAGCTGTCCTGGAAGGCATCCAGCAGTACCTGCTCCCTTCTGTTCCTGGTTGTTGGGATGCTCCAGTCCACTCCTGGCATGTTGAAGTCCCCCACAATCACCACACTACCCTTCTCGCAGGTCCTCCTGATCTGTCCCACTAGTTCCCTGTCTAACTCCTCCATCTGAGATGGTGGCATGTACACCACTCCCATTCTAAGAATCCTACTCTTGGAATCCTGGATTTGCATCCAAAGTGACTCCGTACTACCCTTCTCCCCTTCCTCCCTTACACACTTCAGTCCTTCCTTCACATATAGTGCCACCCCTCCTTTCCCAATCACTCTGTCCCTACGAAATAATCTGTACCCTGGTACAGACAGGTCCCAGTCATTGTATTGGGTGACCCATGTTTCCGTGATGACTGCAATGTCCACCTCTCCCTCTGCCATGAGAACCTGTAACTCTGCAGTTTTCCTCCCAAGGCTCCTAGCATTAAGGGTAACCACCTTCCACCCTCCCCCTCCCATCCTGCCCTCCTTTCCTAGCATCACCAACAGTACTTGCCATTTGTCCTTTGTCACTGTTATGGGGGGTAAGCTCATATGGTTTCCCAACCTGTGGTCTCTGCATATCTCTTCCCCAACTGCCACCCCCCACTCCTAGTTTAAATTCCCAACTTCCTCTATGTACTCCTCCATCCTCTGTTTCAACACTTTCTTTCCCTTCTCACTCAAGTGTAGTCTGTCTTTGGCATAGAGACTACTGTCATCCCAGGTCCTTCCACCCCCAACAGCCCATACCCTTTAGCTCAACACCAGGTTCTTAGCCATCTGTTAAATTCCTCTATTCTCAGCTTTCTTGTTGTGCTTGCCTTTGGCACAGGAAGTATCTCTGAAAAAGTTACTGATCTTCCTGCCCCCTCACATAACTGTGCTAGTTCCTCAAACCTCCTCTGGACTGTATCTACTGTCTTGTCAGCCAGGTCGTTTGTCCCAAGACTTATAATTAAATGAGACTTGTCCCTACCCCTTCTAGCATATTTCAGAACAGACTGTCCGACCCTTTCCACTGTCATTCCTGGTGTGGCCTCCACCCAAATGCGACTATGCCTTTCCCTCTTGCTACCCCACCTAACTCCTCTTAGTATTGAGTCCCCCAGCACTAAGATTCCACCCCCCTTACTCCCTGCTTGCTTCCATTCATCTCCCTCTCTCATTTCCAGCTCCTCTTCTTCCTCCTGCACTTTATTTCCCCCTTTTACCCCTGTTGCTATTCTCCCAGCAGAACTTCCCCCCGCTCCAGTTTGGTCCAGACATTTATCAATTACTCATCTAATTTCATCATTTCTCTCCTCCACCTTCTTCCTCTCTAGCAGTGCACAACTATTTTCTGAAGGCCCTTCACAAATGCCCTCCCTCTCTCTTCATGGTAACCTGTTCTCTCCTTTCCACTCCATGACTTTTGCCACTTCTTCGCCTCCCTCACAAATCCCTATCTCCTCCTTCCATTTGTCTTTTGTCTCCTGACCTGGTTTCCCCAGAAATTGTTCTTCCTGGCCTGGGCCCCTTTGTCTCTGCTTTCCTTCTTCTGACCCTCTCCTCACCACTGTTGGCTTAAATTGCCCTCCCTCATCTCCCCTTCTTCCTTCCTCCCTCCCGTATTGGGCTAAACCCACCCCCAATCTGCCTTGCCTGTCTTAGTTCCTCCTGCAGACCCTCAATCTCCTTTCTAAGTTTTTCTATGTGGTTGCACACTAAACATCCTCCCACACTCCTGGCAATTTTTAGAAAGATTGGTGCACTGCAGTTGTTGCAGCCTACCACCCTACCATTGCTGTCATTGCCCTGGCGACCCCCGCCCTTCCAGATGCAGGATACCAACACTCCCCAAATCTCCCCTCTCCCTCCTCTATCAGTGCAAAACATTTTCTTTATTTCCTTACCTCCTTTGTTGCACACATTTAGATATATTGAGCAACTGCTTTTATATTCCTATCCTTCCTATCCACACTCAAAACAGACTATAAGTAGCCACACAACCTTCTTCAAACTCCTACTCCTCCTCCTCCTCCTTTCCCCAATGCAATATCAATGCGAAGAAGTAATAATGAAAGCTCCTAGATTTGCATTTACTTCCCTTCCACTGAGAGGCAGTCACCTCTTCACTTGCTGCTGTTCCTTTCCTGGATGTCTGCTTTTGCTATGACAGGTGCATATCCTTTGCCTGTTTGAGGAAGTGATGTCAGAACCCCTGGTATAAAGGAAATAATGGACCAAGGGTGGGACCAGCCCAAGTCTTCCAGAAACAATCAGGTAGCTGAGGCCTCTGGTCAGATCATTAGCACCCGTCCCCCACTCTGCACTCAAACTTTGCAGCTAGTGAAGCCATCAACAATGAATCACAATTCTACTCAAAGCCCCCAAAATAAGTTTACTACCCAAAGAAACAGGACTCCAATTTTACAAATGTTGCTAAAGGAAATGACAGAGGTCCTTGCTGCACCTCTGGTGGACATTTTTAACTCCTCCCTTAGGACCAGGTTGGTGCCTCATGATTGGAGATTGGCCCACATTATGCCATTTCACAAAGGTGGCTAATGTAAGGAGCCAGGGAACTACAGGCCTGTTAGCCTAACATCTGTGGGGGGCAAAGTAATCGAGGCCATCTTGAAGGAGATGCTTGAGGAGTTCCTGGGGGTATGTAGTTATCTGGATGATCACCAACATGGCTTCATTCAGAACAGATCATGTCAGATCAGCCTTGTGGAGTTCTAAGACTGGGTGGCAGAAGCACTGGACTGGGGCAGGCTGGTGGATGTCCTCTTTCTAGACTTCAACAAGGCAATAGTTTCGGTGCCACACCTTGGGCTACTGGCTAAGGTGGGAGATATGGGGGTGAGGAAAGGATGGTCAAGTCGATATGAAATTGTTTGATGGGGTGGGTTCTGGAGGTGGTAGTCAGAGGGGATTCATCTCCTAGGAGGGTCATCAGCTGGGTCCCCCAGGGGTCAGTGTTGGGCCCACTGCTGTTCAATACTTATATTTCAGAAATCAGAAACAGTATCACGAGAGAGATGAGCATCTCTGCTGATGAATCAAAACTGGGCACAGTGGTGGATGGGGTGGTAGGTAGTAGAGCCCTCCAAGGGGACCTGGAGACCCTCAAGATCTGGGCATGCATCCAGAAGCTGAAGTTTAATGTGAAGAAATGAAGGGTACTACGCCTAGGGATTAGAAATACAAGGCATGAGTACCTATTGGTAGGTGAGATACTGCAGGTTTTGGATGGGGGAAAAGGACCTTGGCATGGTTGTGGATACCAAAATGAACAACTCTGAACAGTGTACAAGGGCTGCAGCCAAAGCCAATAAAATGCTGTGGTGCATAGCCAGATGGATTACCTCAAGAAGGAGAGAAGTGCTTCTCCCTCTGTATAACTGCCTTGTTAGACTGCACCATGAATTCTGCATGCAGTTTTGGTGCCCATACTTGAAAAAGCACATTGTTCTTCTGGACAGGGTCCAGATGAGGGCAACCAGGATGATACAGGGACTGGGGGATAGGTCCTATAGGGAGAGAATGAAGGAGCTAAACTTGTATTCCCTGGAGAAGAGGTGAGAGAGGCGATATGATTGAGGTCTTTAAGTATCTTAAAGGGATGAACAGGGTAAGCCTAGGTAGGGTGTTCAAACTGAGGGAGAATGTGGTCACCAGAGGGCATGTTGTGAGGCTGGTGGGTGGGAGGCTAAGGGGGAGATAAGGAAAAGACACTTTACTGAGAGGGTACTGGAACCTTGGAATGCACTGCTTGTGGAACTGGTTGCAGAGGAAATGGTGGAGGGGTTCAAGAGGGGATGGGATAGGTATGGGGAAGGTGAAAATGAGTAATGCCAAAAGTAGAAGTGTAGTTTGGTCGGAGGTTGGGGGTGGAGGGGTTACGGGGGGAGGGGAGAGTGGCATCAGTACCCTGCCCAGGTGCTGACCCTTGAACAGACTTGATAGACCTTACGGCCTACTCTGCTGACGTCTTAGTATGTTATTATGTTAGTAATACTATATAACCAGTTATAATCTTATCTTGAATTGACCAATGCCCTTACCAATCACCAACATGGTTTTAAGAAACTTCATCGTACTGAATCTGCTCTCATAAGAGTCAGCACTGACATATTGCAAGCCATGGCTCAAGGTAAAGCCACAGGAGCAGTCTTCATGGACCTCAAAAATGCTTTTGACCTCATCAACCACCCTACTCTCATCTTCAAGCTCAGTCACCTTGGACTCATTGACAGCTCCCTTTCCTGGGTCTCAGGCTGTTTAACAAATCAACCCCAGTATGTCAAAAGGGCTGGAGCATTATCATCCCTATCCCCTGTCACCAAAGGGACCCTCAAGGGTCAATCCTTGGCCCTCTTTTGTTCTTGATATTTAGTAATGATTTATCACAAAATTGTGAATGGGCATCAGTTCAGCTCTATGCCGACTATGCCATATTATATAAATTGTCCAAAGATATCAACTGCTTAAACTCTGACCTGGAAAAAGACTTCCACATCTTTGAAAACTGGTTTAAGAATAACCTGTTGGTCCTTAACACCAAGAAAACCAAATCCATGTTGTTCCATCATACCTCTATTGATACTTCCCTGACAACTCTGACTATCAAATCCTCCTCAGATGTACCTCTGGAAGGGGTTGCCTTGTTCATATACCTGGGACTGACTTTAGACTAGCACTTATCCTTCAATGTGCATGTAAATAACATAGTCAAGACAACTAATCAAAAAATTGGCCTCCTTTATTGCACCACTCCCTACTTCTCCAACCCTGCAAGGAGGACCATTGCCTCAACATCCCTCTTCAATGGAGCACCAATAATCCATTTTGCCAAGTCAACACTTCTTGACAGATTAAGAGTGGCCTATCACAGAATTTCTCACTTCGCTTCTAAGGCACCTGCTCAAACCCACCACTGTAATATTCTAAACATCCTGGGCTGGTCATTCTTCAAAGCCAAGTTGGACTTCCCAGTTGTCTGTACCACCGTCAAACTCATCCACCTGCCCACCCCACCCAGCCTATCTAATCTTCTCATACTAAAAAACACCAATAGGACCCTCAGATGCTCCAATCTTCTTATCTTAAATCTACCCAAAACTTGAATATCCATAGGTAGAAGATCATTTCCCTTTGCAGCATCATAAAAATGGAACAACCTCACACATTTGCTACTAGCAAGCAAGTCGCTCCTTATATTCAAGCAATGGTATAAGGAATCTCTTTTTGCCACCTATCTGCAACAGCAACTGCCATTAAAAAAATCTCCCAGTAGTTATATCTCCTCTACCCCCCCCCTATCGCTGTGTCTCACTGTACTCTCATCTTCTATCTAACCCCACACTCGATCCTAATGGTTCAAGCTCGAGTGTTAAGTATTACCCATGATTATTTATTTATTTATTTATTTGTACATCAGTTTACAACCTTTGAGCCAGAGGCTCATTTCTAAAGGTACCTCATCACACTGAGGACAGAGAGAAACAAGATTTAGGTTACAGCATAAAAAACAACTGATTTAAAGTTACACAGAAATGGTCTCATATATTTAAACAATTTATACAGAGAGGGTTTCATACATTCAAACAATTTTTAGCAGTACAGTGTTACTGCAGAGCACATGCCGGTAATGACAGAGGCAGAATGCAACGGGGAGAAAGTGGGGGGGTGAGGTGGAGTGCCACCCAGTGGGCGTTGTCAGGTGTGGAGAGATCAAGGCCTCATTTATGGAAAGGAGCAGTTGCGAGTGTTGAACAGTTGGTTCCGAAGGGTGGTTTAGAAGTTGGAGATTGTGGGGGATTTGAGATGGGAGGCAGGAGAGAGTTAAACCAGGATGGGGCTCTGTAGTGGAAGGACCTCTGACCATGGGTGGTCCTGGATCTGGGGACCAGTAGAGTGGTCTTGTTGGAGGATTGGGTTGAGATAGTTGGTTGGGCGTGGTGGGTGGAGGCTGTCACTCCAGGAGGAGGTAGCCCAATTAGTTTTTTTTTTTGTGAGGAGGCAGGTTTGATAGCATAGCCGTTCATCTAGGTTAAGCAGTTTTGCATTGTCATAGAGTTGACAGGTGTGTGTGAGCCTGGGGGCACCAGTAATCAGCCTGCAGGCCTTATTTAGGGTAAGGCAAATTTTGTTGAGGGCGGTCGTGTCAGCAGCACCATAGACTGGCAGGCCATAGTCAACAAGGAACAGTACTGAGGATGTAACCACAAGTTAGAGAGCATCGGGGGGAAGCAGTTTTTGTGGTGGTAGAGGATGCTGAGCCGTGTATTAGTGGCGGATGCAAGGGCATCAGTGTGAGTGTGGCAGGTTAGGGCTAAGTCGAAAATAACCCCAAGGTATTTGCATGAGCAGACTTGTTCAAGCGGTTGTTTGGTACTAGGGAGGATAGGAAGTGGGAAGTTGCAGGCTTTGTTTTGGGGGTGGGCAAAAAGCATAGTTTTGTTTTTTTTGAGATTAATGACGAGTCAATGCTCTTTAAACCAGGCTTCAGCATCATTGTAGGATTGTTGCAGGGAATCCTGGAGGGAATGGGATTGCAGCGTGTGGCAAAAATGGCAGCATCGTCTGCATACATAAGAATTTTGCCAGAGCATGCACTGGGCAGGGTGTTTATACAGAGTGAGAAGAGTAGGGGGCCCAGGATGGAGCCCTGGGGTACCCCTGAGTGGATGGGATGAGTTTCAGAGAGTGTCTCATTGATTTTTACACATTGGGAGTGAGTGTATAGATAGCTTCTGTACCAGGCGAGAGGGCCAGTAGAGAAACCAGTATGGCAGATGGTATCAAGCAGGAGAGGGTGGGAGACAGTGTCGAAGGCCTTTGAGAGGTCAACAAACACTGCACCAGCTAGGGAGCTGGCATCCAGGGAGGAGTGTAGAAAATTGGAGAACTCAAATAGTGCAGTGCCGGTACTGTGACCAGCATGGAAGCTGCACTGCTCTGGGCATAAGATGTTATGCTTAGTCAGATATTCAGTGACTTGAATGGCCACCATTTTTTCTAGGGCTTTGGGGTGGGGATAGAGATTGGTCGGTAGTTCCCGGCAGAGGACCTGTCACCCCCTTTATGAATGGGTGTGACTATGGCTGTTTTCCAAGCTGTGGGGAATTGCCCCCTGCAGAGGGATCGGTTAAGTAGGCTGGTGAGTGGGGCAAGGACTTCATCCAGCACATGCCGGAGAATACTGGGGTCCAGAGAGTCACTGTTGGGACTATTGCTGTTTTATGCTTTAATTAGGAGAGGTCTGGCTTCCTGGGCAGATACCTTACGTAGGAGGAAACTGAGGCATTGGAGGACAGGGGGAGGTAGGGTGGGGGGAGGGTAAAAGAAGTTACTGGTGAAGACAGAACTAAGGTCAGCAAAGGAGGTGTTAAGGTGGTTAGCTATGCAGGCAGGGTCAGTGGAGGTACAGCCATCAATAGAGAGCTGGGATGGGGAAAGGGAGCTTGATTTCCCATTTAGTTGTTTAACGTTGTCCCAGAATGTCCAGGCACATCCCCAGGAAGAGGTGATGGTGGCCTGGTAATGGTCAGCCTTAGCTTTACAGATGGCCCATGTGCACCTGTTCTATGCAGTATTGTAGGCCTGTCTATCATCCATCCAGCCTGTTTCAGTGGCACGGTGCCAGAGGTTATCCCTATATCTGATCATTTGTAGTAGGGCAGGGGTGACCCAGGGACCATTATGTTTTTTGGATTGAGTTCTTGTGAGGGGTGCAAACAGATCACAGGCCTTTTTAAAGGTTTGGGAGAAAAAAGCAAGGGGAGTGTCTATGTCAGGTGCATGATGAATAGGGGACCAATTAATCTGGGTGAGAAATTGTTTGAGTTTTCTCAGCCCACCAGGCTGGAGGTGCCTGTGGAGAGAGGACTGGGCTGTGGGTTTGGGAGTGGGGGCCACCCAAAGGAATAGGATAGGGGAGTGGTCACTTAGTGAGTCTGGGAGGACCTGGATGTTATGGATTTTTTGGGGGGAGGTTGGTGATAATTACGTACAGCAGGGTACTGGTTCCTCTCTTTGGGTTTACTCTAGTGTCAGGTCTAGGACAGCGAAAGAATCTCAGGTAGTGGAAGAGGAGGCACTGAGCCAGTTCATGTTAAAGTCCCCCACTAGGATTTGTTCTGCCTTGTGGTGGAGGGTGGCAAGATATTCCATTAAAGATATCAGCACTGGGTTCTGGTTCTTTGGGGGAATGTAGGCAGTGGTGAGATATATAGAAGGCCCCTGGAGGGGTAAGGGGCAAGTTTGAGGGTAAGGGCATGTGCTCCATTTACAAGAGCAGGGTCAGGAGTGCTTGTCCGATGATTGTGTCCCTGGTATAGATTGCACAGCCACCCCCGCATTTGCCTACTCAGTACTCCCGGTATAGGTTGTAGCCTGGGAGGGAGACAAAGGAGTCCAGGATGGATTTGGACAACCAGGTTTCAACCAGGGCTATGATGTCTGGTTGATGTAGCATGACCCAGCATTGGCGGGCATCACATTTTTTCAGTAGGCCACATATGTTCATGGAGGCTATGTGGAGACCAGTGGACTCAGCTGGTGGGCTGGGGGAGGGGTAGGGCCTGGGTTTGGATGTATATTACCTGATAGGAGTAGTAGGAAGACCAAGGCTCTCACCAGAGAGTGGTAGTATGTCAACTTCCAGGGGATATGCTGGGATGGGGAGGAGGCCATAGGGGAACAAGGAATGGGCATGATTCAGGGGGTTGGAAGGGGGAGGCCGAGTAGTGACCATGGGGTGGCAGGGTAGGCACTTGGGGAGGCACCCGGGGGTGGGTGCCTTGGTCAGTGTGGGGTGGAATCAGGGAAGGTCAGGGAGAGTTGTGGGTTCTGGTATAAGTGGGCCAGAGGAGATGTCTGGCTAATGGGATGTGGGTATTAGCATGTAAATGAGGGGGGACATTTGCGGCAGAGGGGTACACACATAGTGCCTAAGGTAGCAGCAGGGCAGAAAGGTTCAAATATCTTGGCTGCCCCTCAGAAAGCATAGATACCACTTCGGAGTAGTGGTAGTGTCACAGACTCTGGCAGACAGGGTACAAGGTTCAAGACCCTGGCAGGGCAGTTGGAATAGGACCTGGGTGACAGCAGGAATCCAGGTTCTGGGGACTCAGAGCAAGCTAGGCTTGGGCCAAAATTCAGGTTAGAAATAGTGACTCCTAGTGTTCACTAGGGGTTAGTGTCAGGCTGGGTGAGGGTCCAGTAGTAGGACAGGGGGTCAGTATGTAGAGCTAGCTAGGAGGTTGGGTGTGCGAGTGAGGTGTGGGCAGAAGCAGAGATGAGAGTAGAGGAGAGAAGTACCGTATGTAGGTAGAGGGGTTTCAGGAAGTAGGAGGAGGAGGAGGAGGAAATACAGGTGGAAAGACAGAGGTAAATAGTCAGAGGGCCCCTCTAGTGGCTAGCAGGTATAACCTGCAAATGGAAAAGTGGGGTCTTAGTAAAACAACAGACAGGAAGTGATGTCAGCAGACACCGCCTATACAGGTAGTGCCAAGCCAGGGTCGGTGGGTGGGTCAGTTGACGTTCACAGTGCGTCGACGGGCTAACCCCCCTCACAAGGGTGCTGCTTCTTGAGGTAGTTTAATTACCTCTCTCTGCACCCGCGTAGGTCCTGCTCCAGGAGGGGATCTCTGTGTGTGGGCTGGGCTGCTTGTTTGCATCTTATGACTGCTAGCTATAAAAACCTCTGTTTGTGAACCTTGAATATTTATTTGCTAATCGATACCTCTCTATTCAGTATAATTTCATAAATACTGTTTTGCATCTTGTATCTTGAATATTTATTGTATTCTGACAACTATTGTAAAGGTGCTACTGTGCACTTATCTGTTGTTATATATGTTGTTATTCTGTACCTCCCCTCTTACCCTCCCCTTGGGTCGCCCTTGAAAAAGGGATGGTTTGTCTAAGTGGACCTACCCAGTTCCCAAAATTCAAATGAATAAATTAAATAAGATCCATTTTGCTTCTGCTTAGAAGTAGGCCATCAAGCGCCATCCCTCACTGCATCCCCCAGCACTAAGGACCAATGCAACAAGGAAAGAACAGCTGAGTCTGCCTACCCGAGTCAGCCCAATGAGGCTGCTGGGAGTCGGTCACTCTGTACCGCAGCGGGAAGGTGGGATAACTGTAGTAAGTGTCCTGTTACACTCCTTTTATACACCACAAAGGAGTGAAGAGAGTTGGGCACAAGTAAAAGTTAGGAAGTGGTGAAACACCCTGTCTAGGATAGGGGTAGCTCACATACTACAGGGCAGTGAGGAGAGTTAGATACAAGCAGGATAAGGACAAGATAGGGTTAGTCAATAGTTTGGATAAGGGGCAAAAAGTGTCTAAAGGAGGCAAAACAGATAAACAGACAAGGTAGAACATACTTATGCTGGGAGTAGTGTAGTGCAGTAGCTGTGGGGGGTTTACTGTGAATATAGCACAGACAGCATAGCATGGAAAAAAGCCACAAAAGCAAAACTGCTGGCACCACACATGTGTGGCACAAGCCCCACCAAGTCAGCGCAACACACCCACCCACAGAAACTCAACTGGGGATTCCAGCCAGTGGGGTGACAACCTTAGGGGGCATGACTACAGCAGCTGCACACAGTCACCAGGACACATCCACCCACAAAAACTCTGCAGTGGATGCCAGCCAGTGAGGTAGACAAGCACAGGGAAATAAAATTTTCGCAACCCCCTAAAATATTTATAACCAACTCCATGGCTGGCAAAAAGGGGAAGTGGTGGAGTGAGGGTCATGGGGGGAGCCCCACCACTGCCCACAAAAATGTCCCTAGGGCAGCCCCAAACCCAGGTAGGCTGCAGTGATAGTCACCATGCCACGGTGGCAGGCTGTGCAGGGGTCAACATTTTTGTTCCTGTAGTTGTCTACTTATGTGGCAACAACTGCAGGACCAGCACTTTTATGTGCCACAATGTTATACCAGCCAGTTTCTATGTGGTTTTTGTCCCTGCAATTCCATCCTTGCTCTCTTCACCTGATATTGCTGTGGGGTGGCAGTCTTCAGGGAGACTTTCTGGACACAGCGGTGCTGCCCCATCTGTGTCCACCTCTCTTTGCTGAGGAGGGAGGTTGTTAGACTCCTCACCAAGTTGGCTAGGATTCAGGGTGTCACCATCCTAACCAGTGACTGCCAAGTCTGCTGCCATGGCCTCAAAGGATGCCAAGTATGAGGAGTGGCTGCTATATGGTGGGCTCGCGAAGGGTGAGGGTGGGGAGTCAGAGACACATCCCCCATATGAGACCACTACAAAATTTCTATGCCACTCTGGCAGGGTAAGACTGTCCCATGGAGGCACTCACAGTAGTAGCTAAGGAGGCTGTGGGGGTCCTCTATAGTGCAGATCCCAAGGTGGGTGGTAGAGGACCCCAGAGGAGGAGGAGGAGACAACTCCTGGTGGGGGTCAATTGTTAGGGGGATAGATTTATTTATTTACAAAATATTTCACCAGGAAAGACGACATGAGCTGATGAGCAGCTTATTTCCAGAAGTGTCTTGGAGAGAGGGGATGCACTAGATAGTTGAAGGAATCATAAAGCAAAATCAACAATACAGGAGAAAATTTTTTACATGCAGCATTGCAGACTATAATATTATAACAAAATGGCCAGAGGCCTAGATACTACTAACACAAAGGTGGAGAACTAAGTGTTGCAATCAGATCCTAGAGACCAGGAGGCCAGTCGTGAAGCAAACAAGGAATTTAGAAAAGTGCCTAGATGTGGGAGTCGGACTTTGTTAAATGCTAGTGAATACCAGAGAGAGGGGTGGGAAGGGGGAGGGAAGGGGGAGAAGTTGCCTGGACTGGAACCCCCCCTTCAAGATGCATGGGAAACCCTGCAAGGAGGGCAGGAACATGGTAATGGAGATGAGGGAGGAGTGGGGACTTAGAGCAGACAAGTGAAGAAGGAAAGCAGGTGCCTAGGGGTAGAGAAGAAAGATGGGGTAGAGGACCAACAGAAGCAGGGACATGGAGAGAATAAGGAGTAGGGGGGGATTAAAGTGGGGCTAGGGGCAGGAGCAGCTAGGGGAGTGGAAGTTGCATAGAGCTAGGTGGATGGATGATGGGGATGAAGAGAGAAAGATCAGAGGAAGTAGCGAGTTCCAGAGTTGGGGAAAGTAGAAGGAGAATGCTTCCTGACCTATGGAGGTGTAGCAACAGGGGATGGCAAGAGTATAGGAATCAGGGTACCTAAGAGAGTGGCAAGTGGGAGGGGGAGTAGAGAGAGAGAGATGAGGCAGGGTAAGAGGGGAGGGACCCAAACCAGAAATTGGAAGTAAACTTAGCACAGTGAGAGATGCACCTGCTCTCCAGGGAAGGCAGTGCTAGAGAGTGGTATAAAATGCAGTGATGAGTGCGGGTGTGGGAGTCAAGGGCAAAATAACAGAAGGTATTGAAGAGGGAATCCAGTCTGGCAAGGGAAGACTTGGGAGCAGCACTGTAGACATTGTCACCATAGTTGATTATGGGGAGAATTATTTTCTGAACAAGTTCATGCCTAACGAGTAATGGTAATGAATTGCAGTTTCTGTAAAGGGAGTCGAGCTTGGAGTGCAGTTTTTGCAGAATAGCATCAATATGATCAGAAAAGTTTAGGTGTTGGTCAAGCCATACATCCAAATATTTAAAAGAGGTGGATTCCTCTAACATTGTTCCATCAAGGGTGTGGAAGGAGGGGAAGGAGAGAAGCTGAAAGAGTCTCTGCCTAGTGCCAAAGGTCATGGAGACGGTCTTCTTGGCATTGAGAAAGAGTTGATGAGAACTTAGCCAGAGCTGAACATTATTGAAGTCAAACTGAAGTCTGGTAGTCACATGAGCAGGTGAATGGCCAGAGGCAAACAAAACTGTATTGTCCGCATATATATGGATAAGGGACAAGGAGCTGACTGATGGTAGGTTGTTTAGGAAAATAGAGAATATGAGTGGGCCAAGAATGGAGCCTTGAGGCACACCAGTAAAGAGTGGTAATGGTAAGGAAGTATAGTCAACAATTCTGACAGACTGAGTTCTGCCTACCAGGTAGTATCTGAACCAATCACAGGCAGGTTCTGACAGGCTGGCTGATGAGAGGATTTCGAGAAGGAAGGAGTGGGACACATTGTCGAAAGCCTTAGCAAGGTCACCAAAGATGGCAGACGTGATATGGCCTTTATCCATGGCAGAATTGATTGAGTCCATGAGTCTGAGTAGGGAGGTGGTGGTGGAGTGGTTCTTCCAGAAACCAGACTGGAAGGTCATGAAGAAGGAAAAGTCAGCAAGAAAGGGAGAGATTTGGGAGAGAACTAGATGTTCCTGTAATTTTGCCAGGATGAGTAGTAGCTTCGGGGACAGGAAGGAAGGGAGAGGGAGGTTAGGTGCCTACCTGGTGTCATGGCTTAGAGGAATGGGGAGTGGTTCTTGAGGATCACAAGGGAAGCAGGATGTGAGGGAGAGCCGGACATAATGGTCCACCTCAGGTCCAATGACCTGGCGAGAGATGAGGGTAGGTTAGTACAGGAAGAGTTCAGGGAGTTGTGGAAGTGTCTTAGGCAGATAGCATGATCAGTGGCCTTTTCTGAGGTGCTACCTGTCTACAAAAAGGGGAATGATACGGTACTCAATACCAGGAGCTTCAACACATGGTTGAAGGAATGGTGCAGAGAGGAATGGTTTGACTATACTGGGGACTGGGGTCCTTCCTGGAGGGATAGAGGCTTATACATGGGAGATGGCCTGCATCCCTCTGGGAAAGGAACCACAGTCCTCAGTGAAAGGTTTAAATGATATCGAAAATCATTTGGAATGTCTCAGGGATGCCCTAGAAGGGGGGGACTTGGAGGGGAGTGGAAGAACAGTAAATAAATATACGGATGGGCATTTAAATTGGTCAAGGGGGTGGCAAAAGGAAACAAGGAGACATAAACTGCCCCCTAAACTGAAGTAGGCAGCAGGGAGGGACCAAAGGGAATATATCCCCTAAGGTACCCAACAAAAAAGGATACAAAGTGGTAGAAGTGAAGAAAGATGGGACTGAGAGCAAAGGGGTTAAGAAATATGGCAAAAGGGGAATGGAGATAATGACAAACAGAGTGGTAGCACATTCTAGAAGGCCACATGTACAAATGCTTGAAGTCTGCGACTCAAAATCTTGGAACTAGAGGCCATCATGGCAGAAGTTGACCTGGACATTGTCATCATTATTGAGTAATGATGCAATGAGAACCATGGCTGTGATATAGTCATACCAGGCTACACTATGTTCAGAAAGGACAGGGTAGGAAGGGGGGGGAGATTGTCTTCTCATGTGAGAGATAACATAAATGCTACAAAGATATGGGGAAGTCATGAAGGGGTGGAGGTGCTGTGGGTGACCCTTGAAATTGGCAAGGGAGCCACAGTTTGCACTGGTGTGATCTACAGACCTCCAATATGAGGGGTGGGGGGTGTGGATCAGGTTCTAATGAAAGCCATTGCAAACGATGGCAAACAAGGGAGAGGTGCTGCGGGTGGAGACTTCAGTCTGCCAGATGTAGATTGGAGCATTCCAGCTGCAACTTCAGCTAAGAACAGAGACATCCTGGACTCCCTGCAGGGGCAATTCCTAAGGCAACTATTAAAAGAGCCCACTCATGAGGGGGCAATCCTGGACCTTGGGTAAAATCATAGCTACAGAATACATACCAAAGAGTTACTGTTAGAGGACATTTGTCATTCTGGGCAAAGGTTGGTAGTGGAGTCCCGCAGGGATCAGTTTTGGGCTCTGTTTTGAACAATTTATTAATATCAACAATGCAATCATCTAATAAGGTCTGGACGGCCAAGTATGCAGACGACTGCAGATGACTGCAAACTTGGCTGTATAGTTAATAATACACAAGATGCAATCTGCTCCAGGGTAATGGAAAATAAGATGTGTTTTAGCGAACAAAAAATGTAAGGTCATGCACTTTGGACATAATAACTGAAATTTCATCTACTAAATTCATAATGTTCAACATGCAGTAACAACAACTGAAAAAGATTTAAGGATTCTTGTTGATGATAATTTTGATAATAATACTTTGGTTAAAGCAAAAAAGTGTCACAAAATTATAGGATGCATTCTTAAACATATTAAAAGCAGAGACCAAAAAGTAATTGTACCACTCTACACAAGTATAGTCAGGACTCAACTTGAATATTGTTCTTCCTTTTGTAGACCAATCACAAAAAAAGCACAAAAATTAGTGGAGGGAGTCCAAAGGAAAATAACTAAAAAAATTAAAAATTTGGGATCCTTACAATGTATATAAAGATTACAAGAAGTGGGTCTTTTTTCCTTACAATATAGACAAATATGGGAGATTAATGCATGATACATAAAGCAATTAATGACCAATGTTTGTTTGAAACTTTAGGTTTGATAAAGAATAACTCTAAGACCCATACATGATCACACAGTTACAAACTTAGAGGGGTGAACTGTAAAAACAAAAAAGGATTAAATGGTTTTCCCAAAAGGTGGTGACTCAATGGAATGCTTTGCCAAGGAAAATTGTGGATAGAGTTAATATAGAATCTTTTAAAAAACAGTTAGATAATCACATGGGATGTAAAAGAATATTGTTGGTGGCGAGCTCCTGAAGGGTATTTTTGCCTCCTGAGCCCGTATCACTCTATGAAACTATGAAGAAAAGGAACCCTGCATATGACAAGCCTTGATCAGATTGCAGCAGACCTTTTCTTAGATGTGCTCACCACAATGTGTATGCATGGTGTGGTGCTGGCATGCAGGCTGATTGGGAAATGCGGGATGCACCTACTGGTGTGTGCCCTGCATTCGCCTAACAGTGACTGTGCTCTAAAGCTGCTCTGTCCCACGATGTTGGCTGTGAAAGCACGCCAACATAATAAAAAAAGAAAAAGAAAATGTGTGGTTGCAAATGATTATGGCACATTGATTCAGACAAAACAGAGTCAGAGGCAGAAGACCAAGACATGTATAACAAGTAGAAGATCAAGGAAAAGGAGTAAGATAAATATGTATGAAGACTCTATCCAGCAGTGTCAATATCAGAACCAGTTAGTGTAGTGAAAGGGACACTTGGTTTTGAAGCAGTTCAGGTGGAACAAGATCTTAAACTCAGCAACTACATAGGGACAAAAACAAAGTCAGAAAATGTATTCTTGATGTGTCCGTCCATAGAAGAGCTGGAGAATACTGAAAGGGTATAGCCTAAACTATCACAGCTTCTGAGAAGAGGTTCTGTTATGTCACCTACCCCATGTAGGTGGATACTAACAGGTTGTTGTGAATGCTGCCCAAAGTTAACACACAGATTGAAGTCCTTAATAATAAGACAGTAGTTCCATCAGACAGAATGTGCAGTTATGTAGGGCCACCAAACTGATCAGGGTTATTACAGTGCATCCCCCTTAAATGAATACCCTTGGGAGAGCCAAAAAGTATGCATTTAAGGAGGCTACGTGTTTATCCAGTTTTGTATTTGTTTTTAATGGTGAGCAAAACTTGCAGTAAGTGCAAGTGGGCTGGGTTGGGTAGAGAAAAGTAATACCAGTAATACTAAGTAGTTCCTTGATTTAGACAAAGTGATTTGTGACATGCTGTGTCATTCTTTGATCTGATTCCTATGTGAGGGAATGTGCCTCTGCGATTCATGTAACATGCTTTCTGACATTCGGTGACATTCTTTGGTTTCATGTCTGGGTAAGGAAGGGTGCCTCTGTGATACTCCTTTGGGTTCTTAGCTTTAATTTCAGTGTGCAGGGCAGTGCTTTTGTGACTTGGATTTGATGGATAAAAGGTTGAAGTAGGTGGTTGACACCTCAGTTTAAATAGGGCATCTCATGAACAGACATTTAAGGGCAAATTAGTAAAGCAGCCTGTATGCAACGTCAGTAAAATTGGGCCAGTCAGTCCACACTTGAACAGCAAAACTGATAGAAAAATTATACATTTAAAAGAGGCCCCTTTAGTGTTTAACAGGTCTATTTTATAGCAGGAAGTATAGGAAAAAATCAGAACTTGGAAATTCTATGCATTTATGCAGGCTACTCATTTATCAGGTATGCATTTGAATGGGATGCACTGTAATTCCAAAAAACATGGTGAGTGCCTGTCAGTCCCTTACAGGTTCACACTGGAAAAAAGGAGACCCAGAACACATATACAGTAATTTAACTTCTTCTGCATGCTCAGGGATATTGACATCTTTGAACAGACTGAGATATCTAATCTTGTATCATCCAGCAAAACACTGGCGACAAACTCTGAAGCTCAGAAGTGGAAAATTCTGAAGTAATATTAGGAAAAATTGTTTCTACTGAAGAATGATAAACCAAAGGAATGGTGTGCAAGAGCAAATTGCAGACATGAATACAATACAGACATTTAGGAACCCTGGATTATTTATTTTTACCAAAGAAATCACTGGATAACCTGGGTAGTAGAGAGGATACAGAAACTAGAGATGGGCCATGTTGCTGAAATTCTCATCATAAAGTAATTCATAAAGTTTACAAAATTAATGAAGTATGACTTTGTGTAGTTCATGCTTCATACAGTGACATTTTGAAAGTGAAGTGGCTGAACTTCACCTTCAGAATGTCCATTTCATGGGAATATTGGCCAGTTCAGAGTAAAACTTTGAGAACTGCAGTGAAGTCAAAGTTGCTGAGGTAAATGTAAACTTCATGAAGCTTCACACAGGAGAATTTCAACCACTTCAGTGCAACTTCACCAGTGAAGTTTAAATTCCCTGCAAATCTAGGGAACATCTTCAGAACAGTCCATGTTTGCACAGCATATTTATTCTTACTGTTTGTAAAGCAAGGGATGGTCATGATGGGCCAGTGTACTTTCCAAACTTAAATTACTATGTTTTTATGTTATAATTTCAAACATCAGTATCTTAATGTTAGCAGGCATGGTACCAAATTAAAACTGCATTCCTTACGGTTAAAACATAATACAATTAGTAAGCAATAAATTAAACTGTACAAGGCAATTCATTGTACCCTGGCTGACCACTGCTGTGCTGACTCTGCTCTAGTCTCAATGAATGTGATGTACTGTTTGTTGGTCAGATTTTCAAAAGAAAGGACGCTGACACACAAGTGTATTTTCCACATCGACATTCTCCTTCCAGTTTGGACAAAACCTCAAGCACCTTCTTTTAGAAGGCAATAAGGTTTTAAAATAGATTTCACAATTTGCAGCTGGGTACAAAAATGACTAATGCTCAGCTGGCTGTGTTATACTGAGAAGTGGTGGTCTACTCTGGCAAGTTGGCAACTGAAGTTCACATCCTGAGCATGGGGATGTCAGGAGTGGAGCCCAGAGGGGAAGGGGCAGAGCATCCACATGGACACTCTTCTTCTGGGCAGAGGGTTCAGTGTAGTAGTGCTCACTGAGCAACACATGCTGCTGGCACTGATGAGGCATGGCTTGTGGCAAGGGTAACTACACAGTGTCAGGCATCCTCCCACAGTAATGTTCAGACTATTCATGCTTACACAGATAAAAGTGAGACAGATGGAAAATGATTAGAAAATCCCATTGGTGGCAGAACGATGAGTGGATCAGTTATAACCCTTGTCTGCCTGGCACACCAAAAGGATAGACTCCAAGAGCACATTGTGTGTTATCTTGTAACTTGCTCAGAGTAAGCCACATAGGGCAGTTGGGAATGGATACTCTGCTGGGAGATCAGTCAGTGAGCAAAGTTGAAGTGTTCAGCAGGGACACTATGCTGAGTAGAAGGAGACCCTGGACAGGAGATGAAGACAAGGGGCCACCAAAAAGAAAGTCCAATGGTAATAAACAATGTTGGTAAAAAAATAATTCCTACTTCATGATTCCTATTAAAGTTGTGTGATGGGAAACTTCATTTTGCAAAAAACCTTTCAAAATTTCCTGACTGTGCAGTATGTGAAATGTGACCTCATGTGTGTTTTATGTAGCTCCTGGAAATGGTTTCATACCCATGTGGGTGACTTATCAAGAGTCTTGATAAAGCCCCCACAGGGGTGCAAAATAATCATTGGAAGCTTTTTTTGCACTGTGGGGGTATTGCATTTATTCAGAAAATTCAGCACGACTAAAGTTGAAACAAAAGTTAGTGATTTATTGGGGCTGACTGCCCAGACAGAAATCTTTTCCCAGCACTTCAACCCTAACACAGAATCTTCCACAGGGGCGAATCTGAGGAGTCAGAAAATGCTGTTTACATTTATACACTTAACAACTAAACAATTAATCAATTAAAGTGTAGTTCATCCAGAAAAACATGAAAATGTAAACTTCAAAAACATGTTTTTCATAATGCACACTGCAATGTCACTTCATTAACTTCATTGTGCATTTAAGTCAGGGTTAATTGATTTCTTCATTAGCTTATACATTTGAGCTTAAACATTTTAACATTTAATATTTTATCAGTTTCTTTTTAACCCATAAATTTGTACAATTCACCTTTCTAGAAGAAAGATCTTTTTTAAAAAAGAGAGTAATTCAGTTTGGAAAGAAAGCATGGTGGAGAGCCCAAAGATGGCAAAACTAGATTAGATGTCAGTTCTCTTTATTAATAAAGAAACTACAGATTAAAGGCAGGCAAACTATAAGGGGGAAGGGGATGACAAAGGCACATCCGGACAGATGAGAACAAGGCTGGGCAGATTGGGTATCTTAGATCATAAAAACTAAACTATTAAGGCACATAGAAAAGTATGTATTTTACAGTTTTATTATTTCTTATTATTAATGAAAAGGGAACAATCTTGTTTTTATTTAATCAGTATGTACAAATGTTGGAGCTTGATCCCCAAGAAATTATACACTTTTAAGGGGGTGGGGGGGTGCCTTGGCCCAAAAGGCCCACAGAAAAGATATAAACATAAGACTAAAACAGGGGTAAGGGGTTGCAAACTTCAAGGGATAGAGTTTTGAGGCAGAGAAAAGAGGGGAATTGTGGAGCAGAAAATCAGGTATGGGAGAAATTGTCAGAGGCAGGATCCATACTGCAAGGAAGTACCGCACCCCTAGCTCACATTTGTTAAACTAATTCTGTGCAAAGTGGGCATACAATAAATCATCAACTTTTGTTTAAACTTTGGTCTTCATGAATGCTGAATACACTGAATATTGGTCTGTCAGCCTTTTATAACACTGCCAGAGTGCACCTTCTTCCTTCTGGAGTATTGTATTTACCTGCTTTTGTATTTTGTGCTGTTTTTGCAGTAAACTAAGCTTTTATATGCCACACTATATATGTGTATGGCTGCTTTCTGGGTGTGGCACAAAGTGAGGTTTCTCTTATTTGGCTTCAAGAAGATGCAGACCAGAGCCTCAGTGTAAACGTTCACTACTTTCAATAGGCAAATTGGGCAGAAACAGTCTTCCTATACCAGAATCAACAACCACTGGGCTGCAGGATGAAGTGCAAAAGGTTTTATTTCCAAATGAATGCTGTGGCACACGCTCCTCCACCCTTGAAAAAGTGGATAGACCATGCATAAAATGTCAGCTGGGGAGAGAGTGTGCCACAGCATTTACTTGGTAATAAAACTTTTTGCACATTATCCTGAAGCCCAGTGGTGGTTATTTCTAGTATTGGAAGACCACTGCAGCCCAACTTGCCTGTTGTAAGCTTTGTTACCAATGCCCTTTTTGGATAAGCCTTGACTTAGTGCTTTTTTTTGCAAAGGTTCTTTGTCCTTTTAGCTTGCTTTCTTATTTTGGGCACACTGCTACTGAAAATTCATAAGACGACATAACAACTGGTTCATTATCTCCTTGGCTGAGAAACAGATGAGTCTTGAGAAGGATGAAAAATCTGTCTATGTCTTCTGTTGTCAGCATTTTCAGATTGTGTAAGAGGCCATTGGCACCATGCACTCCTGCTTTAAGCAAAACCAGTCTAAATGTTCATAGTTATTTGCAATATATCCCATGATGCTTTGCATCATTGGAGTATGTGTGATCTGATATTTCTTTGAAACCTGGCTTTTTTGCCAAGCCCTTTTTGAGCAACCCTTGTCTCATTGCTTTTGTACTGAGGTTCTTTCTCTTTTTAGTGTCTTTCTTATTGTGGTCCTGCCATTACCCAAATCTATAAGACCACTCAAGGTCTGGTTCATTATACCCTGCACTGAGATTCAGATGAGACACACTGATGAACCCTGAAAAGGATGACACATGGACTGTGTCTTTTGCTCTCAGAATTTGCAGATTATGTTAGAGGACATTTGACACTACGCACTAATGCTTAAAACAGAACCAGTTTGTATTTCGATGGTGATTTCCACATACACTCCATGATGCTTTACCTTACTAGTCTATCTGTTTCAAGTTTCAAGTTTATTGATTTGGAAACAGCCTTTGAGCTAGAAGCTCGTTTACAAAGGTTCCATGTCTAGACAGGACATGCAATACAGAAAAATAGCAATGTCATAAGAATCAACTATAAGGTCACTTGACAAGGTTCTAAACAATAATTTAATTCAGTTACAGATGACAGAGTTGTTTATACATTCTAATGTAAACAGCAGAGACATGATACATATAGAGTTTAGACTACTATGTGATCTTAATTAAAGGAGAATGGAAAAGAATATAGAGGACTATAGAGATGGAAAGAGAAACCCTGTGCTGCCAAAGGAAGGCTTTTTCAGAGCTTAGTTAGTGATATAGCTAAGTGGGATGGGGGAAGGGGAGTCAGCGGTGTGAAGGGAGGGGAAGTGTCCAGGGAAAAGTGGGGTGAATTGGAGGGAGACGGCAGTGGGAGGAGCAGCCTCACAAGCATAGATGGTGAGGTGCTAGGCTAGACTACAGGGGTCCTCAGATATACAAAGGGATGGGGTGGGGGGTTTAGAGACTCACAAGGTAATTGCTGTGAGTAAGTGCTATTGCAATAGGTAGGGGTGGCTGGAGTGAGAAGCTAAGTGCTGTTACTTAGACATGGAATGAATCTCCCATAGGGAAGCAGGTATTACTTGAAACAGTTGCAAGTGGATAAGTTGGTGAGGAGCTGTTTAAGTTGTGTTTTAAAGATCATCAGGCTCTGTAAGCCAGTTGTGCAGACTGGGAGATCATTCAACCATTGCATAGCATTGTAGGAGAAGAAGCGTTGCCTCAGGGATGTTCTTCTAAAAGGTACCTTGGAAGCGCAACATGAAATCCCACTGGTATTGTGTTGGGAAGCAGTTGTCTGTAACTTTTGTTGGATGCAAGGTGGTACAAGAGCTAGCAGTGCTTTTTTGTCTAGGATGTAGGTCTGGAATTTTATTCTGTCCCTAAGGTTGAGCCAGTTTGTGTGATTATATAGCAGGCAGGTGTGCAGTTGGTTATCAGCCCATAAGACAAGCCTGCAGGCCTTATTTAGCACAGTGGAATAATTTTTAATGCAGTATCGGAGGCTGTGCTGTATACCACTAGGCCATAATCAATTACTGACAGTACAGAACTCATGACCAATAGATGCAGGGCATCAGGTGTGAGGTATTTCCTCTATCTATACAAGATTCAAAGCTTAGTGTTGATGCTTTTTACAACATAATCGATGTGACAGGAGAAGGTAAAGGATTCGTTGATGTGAATACCCAGGTATTTGAATACCTGTACCTGCTCTAGTGGGGTGTTCTTGTTGTTGGTGATGGTCAACGTGGGATTCTTTTTCCTAAGGTGAGGGCTGGTTAGTAGCATCACCTTGTTTTTTTTTATACTCGAGGAGAAATTTGTAGTTTGTAAACCAGTCCTCCAACAAGTTGAAGGTAGTTTGCAATTTACTTGCCAGTTCACTTATATTTGGCCTTTGGCTCAGAATTACTGCATTATCTGCAAAAGGATGACTCTACTGGGGCATGATGTGGGACGTCTGTTTATGAAGAGACTAAACAGTAGAGGGCCTAGGATGGATCCCTTAGGGACACCTAGAGAGACCTCTCTGGCAGTAGATAACACTGCTCCGATCTTTACCCTTAGGCTCCTGGTGGCTAGATAGTCCCTAAACCAGTCCGTAGAGGCTGGTGATAGGCCCAGATCTGTCAGTTGTTGTAGGAGAATCTTATGGTTGTATATATGTAAAACTTGCTGTTATTATTGTTGTTGTTTTGGGTTTTATTCTGCTCTACTGTACCAGTGTAAACTCCCTACCCCAAGGCGCATCTGAAATTGAGAGGTACTCTGCTCAGCATGCTTTCCTGGTAAATCTCTTAAATAAATAAATAAATAAATAGATAGATAAATAAATAAATGGTTGACCGTATCAAATGCCTTCGTTAAGTCAATAAAAATGGACTCCACAAGGCTTCCATCATCCATGGCTTGGTGAACATAGTCCATGAATTCAACCAGGGCTGTGGTGGTACTGTGGCCTTTCAAGAAGCTGTGCTGCTCAGGACATTGTAGGTTGTATATACTGTATCCAGGTATTTGGTAAGCTGGTCTGACACTAGTCTCTCAAGTACTTTAGACAGGGGGACAGTATGGATATGGGCCTGTAGTTGGCCATGGAAGCTTGGTCACCATTTTTTTACACTGGTGTTATGAATGCCTGCTTCCACAGGGTGGGGAATTTTCCTAAGGGGAGGGACTTGAAGATTTTTGTGATTGGGACAATTACTTAATCAAGGGTAATTCCCACCATCTTCATGTCAATTAAATGACTACCTATTCTTGTTTTCCCAAGCACTCTTTTTATGTATTTCTTAGCATCCTTTACTGAGACATGCCTGAAATAGAATTTTTGGTGGTTGTTAAGTGAGGCAGTGTTATCTCACGGAGCCACTGAGTCATTCAGGCAATCGTGAGGGAGGACAGAGCTCAAATCAAGCAGTGTTAGTGGCTCAGTAGGTAGCACACTCGCCTCCAAGGCCAGGAGATCAGAGGGCTGTGGGTTCAGTTCCCACATCTGGCACTTGGGTTAATATCCCGGTACTGACACTGTAATGCAGCATGAGAGGGGTGCTGCATTTCTGAGGTGCCGTCTTTTGGATGAGATGTTAAACTGAGGTCCCATCTGCCTGGATTGGTGGTAGTTCAGGTGGATGTTAAAGATCCCATGGCACTTATTGAAAAGAGTAGGGGAATTTCCCCGGTGTCCTGGCCAAATTTCCCTCATTCACTAAAAATACCACCAACAGCTTAATCTGGTTCAAGGTCAGTTGGCATTCATCTGTATCCCCCTCCCCCGGGTAGTGCCTGAAAATAGGCAGGATTTGTCTAGTGCACTTACCCGGTCAACAAAAGCTAAATAAATAAATAAATAAATCCGTGAAGGCAGCAGTGAAGGAGTTGGTGATGGCTAGAGGGTCCAGCGTGGTGCCGCCATTAAGGTTGAGTATAGAGGGATCATGTGATTCTTTATTTCTTTGAAACCTGGTTTTGTTGTCAGGGCCATTTTTAGGTAATCTTTGCCTCATTGCTTTTGCGCTGAGGTTGTTTGTCTTGTTATACTGTTTTAATGTGTGGTGTCTAATGGGTATAATTGTATAATACTATGCTTCAAGTATACTTAGAACAGGTCAAAGTATATAAAATATGGACTACCGGTAAATGTATTCTATTTTTTATCTTTAACACATCTTTAAAAATTCTTTTAACACCACCATGCTGTTAGTCTTTTCTGTTACTTGCACAGTAAAATAGAAACCTAGAATTTGATGGTAGATAAGGGACACTTGGCCCACCTAGTCTTCCCAATTTCCCTATTTATTTCATATCCCACAGATCCTAAGTGATCCGTGGCTTACCCTTTATTTCTTATCTCTAGGGTTTCCTTATGTCTATCCCATGCATGTTTGAGTTCCCCTACGATTTTTGCTACCACCCCCGCAAGTAGTTTGTTCCATGCATCCTCCAGACCCATGAGAAAGAAATGATCCATCTCACCTGGGACAAGTTATAAACCTGCCCTGCAGGCCGGCCAGGTAGTGCAGAGGGTTGAGACACTGGATGCCCTGCCTCATATATGCCAGCGACCCAGGTTCGGTAACAACCTTGGGTCATTGGGGTGCTGGTGTGGGGAAGAAAGGTGGAGCAGGACTGAGAATGCTGGTGGGCAGGTCTCTTCTCCTGAGGCTGGTGAGGGTGAGTTGGTGCCCCCTCCCATAGTTCTGCTCCCACTGCGTGGAAGTCCAGTGGGCAGCAGAGAGGGGGCGGAAAAGTATAGGGAGGTGGAAGGGGCAGAACTGGTGCCATGGGGTGTGAAGCATGCCTCCACATGCTTGAATGGCCATGCACCTGGGCTTCGGGGTTAAGGGAGGAAAATCCGTAAAACATATATGTGTCCCCATTGCCAGTTGGCAGGAGGAGACAACGGGGATGAAAAAGCGAAATAAAAAAAAAACCTGGCATGCAAACTTTTAATTAAAAATAATACAAATGAATCTTTTGATTAGGAAGTAGAGGGAGATTATAAGGTGTGTCAAGGGGAAAAGGGTTTTTGTGATGCAATTACACTTCTTTAGAATGATAAACATCACAGGACAACAGTTGCAGATGCCATTCAAATGTGTTCATGCTGAATGTAAACCAGAAATAAAAAAAAAATTGATTCAAAATATTAAAAAAACTTTAGCCCTTTGGAACTGGTCAATTTTTCTATTAACAGTGTTTTTCTCTGAATGTGCTTTAAAAATTGCATTGTGACAGTTGGACATTGCACATTTCAGCAACTTCCACATCTTGCAGTAACTAACACATATCGTACTGCATCTACTGTAAACAGTAAGACATGATGCAGTAATAATAATAATAATAATAATAATAAATAAAAGCTCTCGCACCAGATATTTTCAATTGAACCCTGGGAACCTCTAGCAATCCCTCGTCGGCTGAGCGGTAGGGAGGGGTAGGAGGAGGCAGTAAGGAACCAGGAGCTCTTGCAGGTGGCCAGGGCCCTGACCGTGAAGGGCCTTGTAGGTCAGTAAACTGTCCTTGAAGGTGAACTGCCACTGAACAGGCAGCCAGTGAAGTTTGCACAGCACAGGAGTAATATGACTGGTCCAGGAAGCCCCTACCAGTAACCTGGCCATAGCATTCTGCACCAGCTGCAAGTAGTGGATATCAACCCCTGGAAGCCCTAGGTATAGGCAATTACAGTAGTCAAAGTGAGAGGTCACAAAGGCGTGGATCAGCACTGGAAGAATGAGAGACAGAACAAGGTGCTTAATCTGGGCGATGTTCCTCAGATGCTAAAAAGGGGGATTTCACTACAGCCGACACCAGCGAATGAAATGTCAGCCCTTCATCAAATATCACGCCCAGATTCCGCACCTGAACAGAGGACAGGAACTGGCTACCTCCGAGCCAAAGCCCAGAGGCAGACTGCGCTCCCGTCCTCTCTATCCCATGACCTGGCTCCAACACCAGCACCTCAGTCTTTTCAGGGTTCAACCTTAGCCAGTTGGCCCACATCCAGTCCTGGAGCTCCATGAGGCAGCTATTTAAAACAGAGAGCGCACCATCCTGGTAGGGAGCAAAAGACAGGTGTCATCTGCATAACCATGAAACAGCAGCCCATATCATCTAACAATGTCTCCCAATGGCAGCAAATACACTGCGAACAACATAGGGGACAGCAAAGATCCCTGAGGAATTCCACATGGCAGAGAGAATGAGGCCGAGGAATAAATCCCTGACACCACTCTCTGAGTTCTGCCAGTGAGGAAAGATCTAAGCCAACTGAGGGCCATACCTGACAGGCCACAGATGTCTCTCAGGCACTCAAGCAGACCCCCGTGGTCCACGGTGTCAAAGGCTGAAGAGAGATCAAGAAGGACCAAGACTGAATGACACTTCCAATCTCTCTCAATCAGGAGATCATTAAGCACTCGAACCAGAGTGGTCTCTGTACTGTGCCTCTTCCAAAAGCCGGACTGGAGGGAATCATAGATGTCGTGGATGGTTAAGTGGTTCTCCAACTGAAGAGCAACTACTTTCTCTATCAAGTTCCCGATAAAGGGAGAGATAGAGACTGGCCTGTAGTTGGCAGGGCAGTTTGGGTCCAGCGAAGGTTTTTTAAGGAACGGTGTAACCACCGCCTCCTTGAGGGAATTCGGAGGGAATTAGACACACATATGGTCCACCAGGGCAACCTTCACCTGTGCCAGAGCCCTGGACACTGATGACTGGCTCACACCCATGGCATCACCTGCAACACACTGGAATGACCCAGATGCAAAGTAGGCAAGTGCACACATCACCTTTGTCTCAACAGTATGTGGCCATGAACCATTGTGTTTTGGGCATGACACGGTCACGGACCATGTCACAGATGTGTTCAGTCATGGGCCATGGCAGTCTGAACTGCTCCATGCAGTGTGTGTCCTGCAGTGTGACCCTGTCCATGTGTGAGTGGAACACCCATTCCCACGGTGGCAGGTGCCTATGCCTCACACAGGCCTGCTGTTGCAGGTAGTAGTTCATCAGGAGTCCTGGGCACATCCCCGTTGTCCAAGCACATGCGGTGTGAATGTGATTGTGACCTGTTGCGGTTACAGGGTGTCTTCCACACTGTGTCATGGGTGTGAAATCATATGTGGGTGTGGCCACTGTCATGTGCGCCATGCACATGCATGCTGCTTCCACACAGAGGCATACGGACAGTCCATTAGTCAGGGCACTTGGATGTCATGGCGGGGCAGGTGGCATGGCATATTCCCATGGCACCTCATGTGAGTTTCTGAGGACAACTTCATGGATTGCCATGGTGGGGTTACCCTGTGGTGTGTCGTGTGCCATGATCAGGTGCATTGCATTGGCACTGGGTCAGGGGAGGGCAGTGGGTGGGTGTGGATGGGTAGTATGTATGGCGTGATATTCATCCTATTCCTTCCCTTCCAGCAGTGACGTGGACAGGCACAGAGCCTTGAATTAATAGGGGTGGAGCAGCCAGATGTTTCACCATGTGTTGTGTGGTACCCTTGCCAGTAGATTGGTCAGTGGTGGCAAAGTATCATGGAATACTTCTCCAGGTACTGGGATGCGGAGAACGGTGTGGTGTACAGATTGGACTCTGCAGTCATGTGGAAGGTGATCGTCCCCTCACAGGTATGTCCTCATTCACTTGTAAAACACAGCACTGTTATAGTTCCCACATACAGGCAGGCATACATGGACAATACTCTGATATGGGTCCCCCTTTTGTTTTGCAGCATTACTGGGGCCCTGTGAGTTCTTCATCCTTGACGTGGTGTGGAGTGACTTGTCCTTGACAACAAGCACATCATTTGGGGAGGAGGTTACTGTGGTAGACTGAGGGAGTGCTGGCATGTCAGACATTAATTCAATCAATCAATCAAACAATCAATCACTTTATTTAACCAGGCATAAACACCATTGAGCAAGCTCATTTTCAAAGTGGTCCTGGACAATAGTACAATACAATACAATACATAACACAGGTACAGTAGTATTAATAATGCGAAAACATTGTACAGATAAACCTCAATAGGCCAGTACCTACTGGTCTGCCATGGTTGTGACCAATTGCAATTCAGAAAAAAGTTTAAAGGTAAAGGAGAAGAGCCAAAAGATCCTAGACTGTCTACAGTTTGTCAGTGGTAAGTAGGGAGGTGGAAGGCAGGGGAAAAGGTGTGTTAGATGGAGATAATAGGATGAAGAGGGCCAGAGTAAGAGAGAACAGGCTAAAAGTGCTGGTTGTCCCTAGAAGGCAAGTATCTTAATTGAGATTCTAGATGTGCAATTTGTGAGAGGGACCTGATGCAGGTTGCTCAATGTCATCTAAAACAGTTGCAGGTTTCCATCAAAAGTACAGCTGGCAAATCTTTAAATGTGAATAGGCCTGGAAGTAAGGAGAGTTTTAAAGAGCTTTGCATGGTATTCCATAGCGATGGGAGTGAAAAATTGATTGCGGCCGAGCCATATGTTGTATTTACTCTAGGAATCTGGAAGCAGAGTAAAGAGAAATGTCTCAGGCCATAAGATCCCTTGGCCTGTTTGAAGAGGCTCGAAATGTATGTAGGAAGATTATTGGAAAGTGCTCTATAAAGCTAGAGGAGAGCATTTATTTTCCTCTTAGTTGAAAGTGAGGGGCCACCCCAATTCCTGGTACAGTAGGCAGTGGTGAGTACAAAGGGGTAGGCTGAAGATAAATCTTTGGGCCCGGTGGTAGAGAGTGTCAAGTTTGCTGGGCACTGTTAAGGGACAATGAATGTAGAGAAAGTCAGCATAGTCCAGTATGGGTAAGAATGTGGATTGTACTAGTCTCTTTCTAGCTTCTGAGGTGAGTAGATTTTCAATACGATAGTATAAGCCTAGCTGCTGTCTTAATTTCTTTGAGACTTCATTCAAGTGGTACAGAAAGTTAAGCTTATTATCCAGCCAGAATCCTAGGTATTTAAAGGTTTCAACTATTTCAAGGGGTTCGTCTAGATGCGTTAGAATCTGGGGAATATGTGTTGGTCCGGGGACTGCCTTTGGTGAGAGGATCATGGCTTTAGTCTTTTTGTGGCGCTGAGGAGGAGTTTAAATTTGATGAGATTATGTTGGAGAGTAATGAAGTCTTGCTGTAAGTTCTCCTGGGCCATGTTCAAGGAAGAATTTGTGGTATATAGTACAGTATCATCTGCGAATAAATGAACATTAGCTGAGCGGAGATGAGAGTCCAGGTTATTGATGTAGATTTCAAATAGGATTGGGCCTAGTATGGAACCTTGGGGAACACCTCGTAGAAGGGTTTTTTTGTGGAGACAGAACACCTGCAGCTCTGACTTGTAACCTGTTGGTGAGGTAGTTGGAGAACCATTTGATTGCAGGACTATCGAGTTCGATATTACTCAATGATGTAAGCAAGATGTTGTGGTCCACAGTATCGAAAACCTTACTATGATCAAGAAAAAGGGCAAACACATGCTTCTTAGAATCCAGCGCCATTTGCCAATCTGTGGTTACCTTCGCAAGAGCAGATACAGTGCTGTGTTTGGCTCTGAAGCCAGATTGTGCAGGGTTTAGTAGTTCGTGTGAATCCAGGTGTTCTCTAATTTGGACATTGACAATTTTTTCAAGAGGTTTTAACAGGACGGATAATATAGATATGGGCCGGTAGTTATTCAGATCACACGGATCCCCAGATTTGAATAAAGGTATAATGTAGGCAGTTTTCCACAACAAAGGAAGTTCTCCTCGTTTCAGAGAAATGTTTGATAAGTGGGTAATGGGGTGGTCAAGCAAAGATGGCCAAGCTTTAGGAAGTAAGGTTCGACATTGTCTGCACCTGCACTCTTTTTAGTATCCAAGGATAATAGTAGGTCCTCTACTTGTTTAAATGTGATTGTATGGAAGCTGAAAGTAATAGAATAAGGCATATTATGTATATCTATATTAGAGGCAAAAAACTCCGTTTAATGCATTAGTTAGGGTTGTTCCATAGCGACAAAAGTGAGGAAATTCGGTGTTAGGGTTGAAAACCCTTGGACCCGCCCACCCCAACCGGCATTGGGGTGTGCATTGGGGTCATCAGCCAACTCTCACCCCATCACATGTCAAACAGAAGAAGTATAGGAGAATGGGGTGAGAGTTAGGGACTAACGACCCAATGCACACCCCAATGCCGGTTGGGGGTACAGGGTCCAAGGGGTTTCAACCCTAACACCTAATTTCTCACTTTCGCTGTGGAACAACCCTAATAACGCATTAAATGGAGTTCTTCTGCCCTACTTTTCTTTGAGAATGATAACGGAAATAGTGAATGTAATGCAGCGGCGGGAGTGCAGGGCCTGAGTGATGTCTTGTGGCATAGTAACAGGAACAGCAACGTAAACAGAAGTGCTAACAGTGGTGCACATGATAATGCAAGCGTGAATGAGAACAGAAAGGGTAATGCACACGGTGGTGTAGATGGGAACGGTCTGCCACGTGATGTGTTGTCACATAGTAACATGGTGCCTGCAAACGGAAATGTCAATGGGCATGGTGATGCAAAGTGAAACAGAAAGAGAAACAGTACTGTAGACACAAATGGCAAAAAATAACAGAAACGCAAGCGCAAATGAAAACGCAAAGGATAATGCACATGGTGGCATAGACGTCAACGGTAAGTGAAACGGGTACGGAACCGCAAGCAGAAAGGGCAACAGTAATAGTAATGTAAGCGCACAGGCTGGTTTTCCCCAAAACCTGCATAGAGAAAGACAGTGAGTACAAAGAATGTATGCATAATAATAGGTATCGGAGCAGAAAATGAGGACTTGGAATACTAAATAGGTTATATCTCAGCAACCGTACGACGTAGAAACAACATTTAAAAGTCATATGATTTATGACTGTCCTGGCTAATTTTGTACTTAGCCCCTGGTAGGGGGCTAAGTGTTTTTCTGATGAAAAGTCCGTATCTCGCACCGTTTCCGAGATACGGCCCTGAAAAGCACGGCGAACGCCATAATGTTATCCTATGGGAAAAAAAGAGAAGTTTGGAGCACCATAACTTTGCCTCCCTGTAATATTTTTTTACCAAACCACTGAAAGGCACATCTGTGTGCCATTGGCTGTCTTCCCTTCAAATTTCAGGGAAAAAGACCAAACCGTTATTTTGCAGCAGGGTGCCAAAGGATTCCTGTAATGCGTCTGGCGCCGTAATGTTACCCTATGGGAAAAACTATCAACTTTGGAGTGCCGTAACTTTGCTGCAGTGTAATATTTTTTCAACACAACACAGAAAGGCACATCTGTGAGATGTTGGCTGCGTTCCCTCCAAATTTCAGCCCAAAACTCCCAACCATTCGTTTGCAGCGGAGTGCCAAAGAATTGCTGTCATTTTCCCACAGACTAGAAAACTACTGTCGCAATTTGCGAAAGCTTTTGCAAAAATATGCGACACTTTTGTAAGCACGAAAGTACTTTTTCCAGAAATTTGAAAAACATATTTCTGGGGTGTTTTACCCCAAAATAAAGACATGGCTAGCACCCTCAGGGTCCGACTGGGTGAATACAAAAAGAATTAGGTTGCTAGAGGGTCCCAAATTTAAATGCCAAGCTTTTTTCTGATCACTAACTGAAAACAAAATGGCGGATTTGCAAAAGTAACAGGGCCATTTGCGAAAGTAAAATACACATTTAAAGTGTTGAACTTTTGTTAACTTTTCCCATTGACTTATAATGGGAAATTGTTTTTGAATAACTTTTGAACCATTTAATATTTTTCACCAAATCTTGAAAGGCAATCAGGGACCCAGCTGCACGTTCCCTGAAGATTTTGGGCCAAGTCACAAGCAAACCATGTAATCTGTAGGCGCAAACCAGAATTTCGTAGACAGAACGCTACACAAGATCATCACTTTAATAACCTGCAATGAGTATCTGACCAGCATGTAAACTTGGCAGATCCCAAGGCCTCTGGTTCTTGATCATGTATTCCAAAGTTCAGGCAAATCTGTCCAACGGTTGCAAAGTTATTAAGGTGCAAAACTTTGGGTTTAACATAGAAATGGCTCTCCCTAACTATGGTAGCACTACTGTGCTACCATGATATATATCTATATATATATATATATATATCTATCTATATATATATATATAGATAGATATATATATATATATATATATATATATATATATAAATATATAAATATAGATATAGATATATATATATATATATATATATAGTAGAATTAGGCCCATGATTGAGGGCATGGCAGCTGGCCTGGGCATATGGGTGCTACACATGTTGTTTGGTTTACTTGTCCATTGAGCTCCTGCATGTTTGTTGGACTGTACATGCTATTCATGCTTCCTTACATGTTGTAACCCCCAGAGGCGCTATCCCAGAGGCTACTACCTTTGTCTGCTCTGACTTTAACTGGTTAAGGGCCTAGATCCGGTGGCGGGTGCCTCCACCCAGAGGTCGGGGCCCTCACAGATCAGTCACAGTGCCCTTACCATATACACTTACCCCCAGGCTTGAGCCAATCCGCTTGCTCCGAGGACCCCCTGAAAAGTAAGCTGCTGTTGCACAATAATCACTGTACAGTAATCCACCATAAACAAACAAGCTAGCCAGGATGCTTTTGCAAAACGATCAATCTGATTTATTTAGGGGAGAATAACAAGGACTGGGGTGAGCAGGTTAATTAGCTTACCACTCTAGTATATGAATATCTATCTAGGGCACTGTGCACAGGCCTAACCTGTAAGTCACTGTCTCTGGGTACCCAGGCCATAAAGGCTAGTCCCTTGATGCAGCTGGTTGGGGCCCTGACACAGAAACGAGCAGGAGGTTCCTACGAAGATTAAATAGAGCCAGCAGGCTCAGTTAGTGTAGCCAGCAAAGCAACCAGAAAATCGTGCCCTCATAGAAACATAGAAACATAGATTTTGACGGCAGATAAGGACCGCTTGGCCCATCTAGTCTGCCCATTTCCCTACCTACAGGATAGGCCGCAGATCCTAGTTAACCAACAGCCTATTTCTTCCTACCCCCCACAAGAATTGCCTCATGTCTGTCCCATGCATTCTTGAATTCTCCCACAGTTTTAGACCCCACAACCTCCTCAGGAAGGCTGTTCCATGCATCCACTACCCTCTCTGTGAAATAATATTTCCTCACATTGCCCCTGAACTGCCCCCTTCTATCTTTAAATTGTGTCCCCTTGTTCTTGCACATCTCTTTTTCTGAAAGATGCTACCCTCTTGGACTTTGTTGATTCCACTGAGGTACTTAAAAGTTTCTATCATGTCCCCCCTCTCCCTTCTTTCCTCAAGGGTATACATATTAAGCTCCTTTAGTCTCTCCTCATACGGCTTCTCTTGCAGACCCTGCACCATTTTAGTGCCCTCCTCTGGTCTGCCTCTATCCTGTCTATGTCCTTGCGGAGATGGGGTCTCCAGAACTGGACGCAGTACTCCAGATGGGGTCTCACCAACTGTCTGTACAGAGGGATAACAACTTCCTGTTTTCTGCTGCTGATGCCTCTCCCTATACATCCCAGTATACCCCCAGCCCTCCCTACTGCCTTCTCACATTGCTTGCTAACCTTAAGGTCATCTGATATGATTACCCCCAGGTCCTTTTCCTTTTTTGTTGTTGTTACTACCTCCCCACCCATTGTGTATTCTTCCCTTGGGTTCTTGTTTCCCAGGTGCATTATTTTGCCCTTCTTTGCATTGAATCCTAGCTGTCACGCTTCTGACCATTCCTCCAACCTTCCCAAGTCCCTTTTCATCCTTTCCATGCCTCGTGTATCAACCCTGTTGCAGATCTTTGTGTCATCTGCAAAAAGGCATACTTTTCCTTCCAGTCCCTCTGCAATGTCACTGATGAAGACATTAAAAAGGACTGGACCCAATACTGAACCCTGCGGTACCCCACTAGTAACCCCTCTTTCTTCAGAGTGGACTCGATTTACAGTTACTTTCTGTGTCCTATTGTGCAGCCAATGTTTTACCCAGGCTACCACCCTGGGACCCACTCCCAGGCTGGTTAATTTGACTATTAATCTTTTGTGTGGGACTGTGTCAAACGCCTTGCTAAAGTCTAGTTAGGTCATGTCCACAGCCCCTCCCTGGTCTACTACTTTGGTCACCCAGTCAAAGAAATCTATTAGATTCGTCTGACATGACCTTCCCACTGTGAACCCATGCTGCCTTGGGTCCTGTGCCCCATTGGCCTCTAGGTACTCAACTATTCTTTCCTTCAGAAGTGACTCCATCACTTTCCCTACCACAGAGGTCAGATTGACAGGTCTGTAGTTTCCTGCCTCTGTCTTGGTCCCACTTTTGTGAAGGGGAATCACATACGCCTTCCTCCAGTCCTCGGGTACCACACCATCCTCCCATGATTTATTAAAAAGAGTAGCCAGTGGTTTCACTAGTTCCTCCTTAATTCTTTAGAATTCTGGGTGAATTCCATCAGGACCCATTGCTTTGTCCACCTTCAGTTTTAGGAGTTCTTGCAGAACCCTTTCTTCTGTGAAAGGACTGGGATCGACCCCCCTATCAAGAGTGCTCCTGTTAATTGGATTAGGCACTTCCCCCTCCTCTTTTGTGAATACTGAGCAGAAATATTTGTTCAGTATCCCTGCTTTTTCACTGTCCCCCTCTGCCCACCCACCGTTCATTCTATTCAGCCTCACTATCCCTCCCTTTGTCTTTCTACGCTCGCTGATGTACCTATAAAAGGTTTTATCCCCCTTCTTAACTGAGTTGGCTATCTTTTCCTCAGTTTGGGCCTTTGCTATTCTGACTTCCCTCCCTGCTTCCTTGTGCCTTAACTGGTACAGCTCTCTGTCCTGCTCCTTCTGTGTTTCCTTATACTTCCGGAATGCTATCTTTTTCTTCCTGACTTTCACAGCCACCTCTTTTGAGAACCATAGTGGCTTTTTCTTTCATTTGATTTGTTTATTTGCTTCACACAAGGCTTGTTGCCTCTGTGACGCAGTTTTGATGATTCCCCATTGTTGCTCCACACCTCCTTCTATCCTGTTTGCTAGTGCTTTTCTGAGGAACTCTCCCATCTTGCCAAAGTCAGCCCTCCTAAAGTCCAGTACCCTCACTTTTGTATAGCTTGACTCTGTAGCTGAGTTTAACGTGAACCACACTGTTTGATGGTCACTTGTCCCCAGATGGCAATGCACTTCTAGATCTGAGATCCTCTCACTACCCCCGTTTGAGAGTATGAGGTCTAAGATTGCTCCCTCACAAGTGGGTTCAGAAACTAGCTGTATGAAGCTTGCCACTTGTAGGGCATCAAGAATGGCCCTGCTCTTGGATGTGGCTGCAGCAAATGTGCTCCAGTTAACATCTGGCATATTAAGGTCTCCCATCAACAGTATCTCCCCTTTCTCTGCCATTCTAAAATGCTTCCATCATATCTTGTCCATTCCCTCCCTGACATTGGGGTCTGTACACAACCCTGTGCAGATTGTGGTGCCCTTTCCAGTCTCCAAGGTGACCCACAGTGCCTCCTCTCCTCCCTGTTTACTCTTTTGTTCAGTTGCTTTTATCCTTCCTTTACATAGAGGCTACTCCTCCCCTCTTCTCCCCTGCCTGTCTCTCCCTGTAGGTTATGTACCCTGGTATGTTAACATCCCAGTCATGGTTCTCTGTGTACCATGTTTCTGTGACTGCTACGATATCCAGGCATCCCACTTCCATCAAGGCCACCAGCTCAGGGAGCTTGTTGCCCAGACTACGGGCATTGGTGCTCATTACCCTCCATTTCCTGATGGCCTTACTCCCTTTTGCCCCATCCCTGTCCTTCTTGCCTTTGTCACTTTCTCCATTTACCCCTGCCCTCTCCTATTGACGCTTCTATGTTGGTGTTTGCCGCACTTACTACCATGATTTTTGGGAGGGCTAGGATTTCCTGCCCTTCCAGTGCCTCCCTTGGCTAGTTTAAATGCTTGCCAGTGAAGCATTTAAACCTATCACCTAGGATCCTGGTTTCCCTCCTGGACAGATGCAGCCCATCATGCCAGTATAGGCTTGCATCCTCCAGGTGAACCCCCAGTCCCCAATGAAGCCAAATCCCTGAGCTCCACACCAGTTTTTCAACCACTGATTGAATCCCATGGTGCGGAACACCTAGCCTCTCTTATGCCATAGATGGGCAGCACCTCTGAGAAGGTTACCGTGCGTGCTACTTGACTAAGGCCCCTCCCCAATTCCACAAACTCTTCCTGCACTTCTCTAATCCCTTTCTTAGCCAGGTCATTTGTCCCTGGTGGACAATGACATCCAGCTCCCTCCCCTGTGCAGCTACTCCGGCAAGCCTGAGGATTCGCTCCCCATCCCTCCAAGCCATGGCGCCAGACAGGCACCTTACCTCCCTCTCCCCTTCCTCCCCCAGTTCTACCTTCCTAACAATGGAGTCCCCCACCAAGAGTTGTTTCCTTCCCCTGCAGGGTCCACTGCCACCCTCCTGTGGGTCTCCTTTGTGGAGGTTGCCAGCATCCTCCTTGGTCTCCACTGTGGGTGCCTTCATAGAGGAACCACACTTTGCCAGAATGGCATAGGAATTGTGGAGCGGTACAACTGGAGGGATGCACCTCTGTTCCATCAACCATAACCCTCCCTGAGCCCACTGTGGTCCAACCACTCCTCTTTCTTGGCAACCTCTGAGGCAACGGCAGTGGCACTGGTGGTCCCTGGATGGAAGAGGAGGTCCCACAAATCCTGGCCAACTCAGCCTGGAGATGAGCAACCTCCTCCCTCAGCCCAGAGAGGTGCCTGCAGATGGGACAGCACCACATCCTCCAGAACGTCTCCCAGAAGGAACATTTGACAGGGAGTTGCCCTGATTTACTGCTCACGACTCCAGAAGGAAGAGCGCTCTCACACCACTCACAAGACCAAGCCTGGGCTTCAACACTTCTTCACACATTTATAGGAAAAACAGAGGAGTACCATACCAGACAGCTGCTGTATTTCCCAATCGCGTGCACTTCCATACGCTGGGTCAAACCGATGCAGCTTCACTGATCCTGACAGACCGATCGCGATTCAAGCAGATTCTTCAGTCTTCTACTGGGTGAGCCTGGAAGGTAGCCGTGCCCCTGCACAGCCTTCTCTGACCACTACCCAGTGGATTTGGTCTGAACTTTGCTGGCGATTCAAAATGCCCGACTCTGACCTCACACGTGCTTCCCGCATGAAAACTCAATGGCGCAGAAGCCTAGAGCTCCTTCCTCACTCACAGCCATTATGACTCAGCCCCTTGGCAGTTCAGGTAGGGAATCCTCATTCAGGCGCCACCCAATCCCATTGGAGGGCTACAGATGCCAGTCACTTAATACAGACTTCATTGGTGCAAAAAGGCGCTATGGTCCAGAACTCGACTTCCCAGAATCACTGGCTGTATCCCCATTGGTCAGCTGGTGCCAGTTAGAGTCCTGATTCTGGTTGGTCACTAGTTACAGCATTTTAGGTGCCCTCCTGGCTACTATTGGACCCTGCCGTACAGTCCTGGTCCAAAATGGTGGGGCACAGCACAAGGTTCCAGCTGCAATAAAGGCAGGTTAAACAAACAGCAATCTCACCCATGCCCCAACTGTTTCCAGGGAAACAACCACATCTTTCAGATGGGCTCCTTCTGCGCTCCCAGTGACTGTAGAAGCGGAGCGATCAGACAGCAGCCAAGGGCAGGATTCGAGTAGAGAAACCCCAGTCCCCCACATTCAAACCACTCAAACCTGCAAGCAGGCAGCTCTTAAAGAGACAGTACGGGAGGCTTTAAAAGCACTCACAATGCCTGCATTCAGCAGCCTCAAGCCGAACACCAGTTAAGCATGGAGCATTTAGGCAGACTCCAAGAAGGCTTTCAGGAACCCCCATGTGTAGGGGGGGTTACATTTACATGTATGCTTTAAGGTGGTGTAAGTAAAGCTTTCGTACATTTCACATTGCTGTGTTCACTGTCTGGGGGGATGGGGGCACAGGTGTGTGTGGCGGGGCTGGGGTGTGCTGCTGTGGTGGTGGTGCCACAGGGGCTGGCAGTAGTGGGCCTGTGTTGCCACAGGGTCCTTTGTGGCCTGTTGTTGTGGTGGGCACAGTGGGGCAGTCTCTCTGTGCAGGTCTGCAGTGTTGGCATGGTGTGTGTCACCACATACCTGGTCTACCTCCATTGCCTGGCTGCCCCTGTGCATGGTTCACCTGTTGTTGACATTGCATGTCCTTGGTGATATGCTTGCCGCTGGCCCGTGGGTTGCAGGTGGGCATGGTGACTGCTGTGTTCCACATGGTCACTCTGCTGGCATCACGGGGGCACCCCACCACCATGGGTTGTCCATGTGTGCTTACGTCCATGGATGTGCACCTTGGCTCACCCTGGGGCACCACTGCCACCACTATGGGCTGCGTTTCCAGCATCGCTTATGTTTCGCCGGCCACCACTGCCTTCGTCTGCGCCCCTATATGGCAGCCCCCCAGCAGGTATGTGTATGTGCACCCCATTTCACATGGCCTGGCATAATGGCCATTGTCCATATGCATTGGCCGCTGCTATGCCTGGTCATACGTGGCCATGCTCCCACTTGTGGGGCATGTGTTGGCGGTGCATGGCTATGTTCGGCATGGCTCCACGCCTCTATGCACTGTCTTGGTGCATGCGGCAGTGCACACAATGTCTGCCATATTCCTGTAACATCGCTGCACATCCTCAATGTGCACTTACACACCACACGCGCACGTCATGCATAGGGCCCATGGTGCATAAACACATGTACATGTACATGTAACCTGTTTCACCAATCAGGCGACATCATTTATTCACATCAATTTGTAAACCATTTAAATAAATAGAGTAAGTAACACTTTATTTTTAAGCACTCTTTAGAACCAAAGTGCTGTACAGAGGTTAAAAATAACAATTGAAAGACAACAACAATTAATTACATTAATAAAATCATTCACCATAGGCTTTAGAAAACAAAAAAGTTTTGAGCTCCGATTTAAGACTCTTGATGGTCAGGCATTCTCTTATCCAGTGAGATAGAGATTTCCACAGGGAAGGGGCAGCATAGGAAAATGCACGTGCCCCAGATGTCTTTAAATGGACTCTGGGAATTTCTAGCAATCCCTCATCAGTGGATCAGAGTGAACGAGAGGGGCAGTAGGGAGTAAGAAGATCTTGCAGATATTGGGGTCCCTGTTTGTGTAGGGCTTTATAGGTCAGTAACCCGACCTTAAAGGTGATCCGCCACTGAACTGGCAGCCAGTGCAGTCCATGCAGCACAGACATAATATGACTAGTTCTGGATGTCCCAGTCAAAAGCCTGGCTGCTGCATTCTGCACTAGCTGCAAGTGGTGGATATTAACCCCCAGTAGCCCTAGGTACAGGGCATTGCAGTAATTAAGGCAGGTGGTCATGAAGGCATGGACCAGTGTAGGAAGGTCAGCCAGAGGAACCAGGTGTTTCACACGGTAGATATTCCTAAGATGATAAAAGGAAGACTTGACAACTGCAGACACCTGCGATTTTAAGGTCAAACTGTCATCAATAATAACACCCAGATTATGCACCTGGTCTAAGGTCGAGAGCTGGACACCATCAAGCCATAAGCCTGATGGAAGCCCAGCCCTTTGACCCGCCTCAAAGTGACCCATGTCCATAACCAACACCTCGGACTTAGCCGGATTTAACCTCAGCCAGCTAGCACTCATCCAGTCTTTGATTTCAGACAGACAGCTGTTAAGCATGGAGATTGCATCATCTTGTCCAGGAATAAAGGACAGATACAGCTGGGTGTCATCTGCATAGCAGTGAAAACCCAGACCGTATCACCTTATGATATCTTCTAATGGCAGCATATAAACTGCAAACAACATGGGTGCCAAAATGGAGATTCCACTCTGTTGGTGGCATGCATTACCATAAAATATGCAAATTAGACATTTTGAGAGGATGTGATAAATTAAATTTGCATAGTAAGTGAGAACAAATTTTACAACACAGTTTGGGCTCCCCAGTCCTCATTTTGTGAGCATAACTGACATTAAAACAGCCCCAGCAGATTGCTTTTCATGCATGTATCACATTGGTTGGCTGAACTTGTCATTTACCATGATTAGGACCAGACATTTCACCATTCTGAGTCATTCCTAGTCCCCTGTCAGAAACAGTATATCCCAACCATAAATGATAGAACCCTAAACTCAAAAGACCCCTCACATCCTATATGTTTTTATTACTAATCTGCCTCATCTAAAAAAGATTTAAAAAAGTATGGTATTTCTAGTGTAAGTGTAGCCTCAGAAGTCATTATGATGAATAGTGAAATTATTCCAGTTGAATTTAATATTTGATTTATGGCCCCCTTTGCCCTATGTAACAGTAAGAGAACTGGGCCAGAGTCAACTTTGGTGTTGTGTCATGTTGGGGCCTGAAAATTTGGTTCAGCTTTGCCAATTCAGTTGAACTGGTTAGGCCCTAGATCAGTAATAAACATAAGTCACTGTAACATAGCATTGGCAGGGTGCATTGGCATGAATCTGCTGTGGATTACTGTTTGCAGTATTGTTACAGAGTCTGCAAAACCCATTAAGATCACCGTGACCCAGTGGGAGCTACAGTACTACTTACCAATTATTGCTGACTTCAGGACATACATCCCCAGTAGTATCTGACTTTGTACTTTACCTAGTCCCAGTTGCTCAGTTCTTTGCAGTGCCATATATTTAACAATAATATACTTACATTGTGATTATTATTTTATCTCTCCAATTATTTTAATTTTATATGCTTTATATGGTTGAGAATAGTAACATGATAATGAGAGTTATGTAATTTAAACATCTGCTTTTTTATAACATTTTGGTTGAGGTTTTATTTATATGGCAAGACAACATGACTTCTGAATGAGCATGTGATGAGTCATGATGATAATGAATTGCACTGTGTATAGTGCCTCAAAGCGGACAGGCAATTGTCCATGCCCATGGCACACAGATGACTGTGGTGGCACTGACAGCTGACATACTGTAATGCTGCTCTTAATAGACATGTGATGAGTCATGATGATGATAATAAATAGCACTATGTGTAGTGTCTCAAGGTATATAGGTAAATGTCCATGCCCACGGTGCATAGCTTGTGGTTTCACTGAACCGGCAGCTGGTGTCAATAAACACATAATGAGTCATGAAGATGATATTAGATAACACTACAGTATGTACAGTGCTTCAAGCAGACAGGTACTAGTCCATGCCCACGTCACACATGTGGCTGTGATGACACTGGCAGCTGGTGTCATGTTGTACATAATAAACATCACAACGTCTGAAGACAATCAACTACCAATAAATATTGAAGAGGTTGCTGTCTTGTTATCTAATGAAGATCTGAGCATCATAACATGATCTGAGAAGGTGACCGTGTTGGATCCCAATTCTATTATACCACCTTTGTGCAGTATGCAGACAGGGAAGAAGGTGTTGTCACCCCACACACAACAGAGACAAATGATGAGGAAAATATGATGCACAATACAAGGATAAGGCGGATACATATTATTAGTAGTTATTGTTGATATTGTAATTATCATTGTCACTAAATTTGGCTTTATTTATGTACCAACAAAATGTGATTTCAGTGGATTTGAGGTGTCATCTGTAAACAACTCCCACACTGTAGTGGATCCACTTGTTTTATTAGATACAGTGGACTGATGTTGGTGGTGGTGGCGGGGGGCACAGACAGTGATTAAATCAAGGGGGAACTAGTTCCCCTGCACCTCTTCATGGTACTCATTAGGGGGAACTCAGGGGAACTCATAGGTGACCCCCAGATGTTTTTCAATCCGTTTTTAAAGTGGGCCTCTCCCTTGGACATGCAGTTAATTTTTCTCATTGATGATACATTGCTGGGTACCAGGACTCAGTGGAATAGTTGGAAGTAGGAAAGTGAGCATCCTAATTTCAGAACATTGATGTACCACTGCCCGCCCTGCTCGTCACTGCCACTATGAGTCTGGTGACTAGGTGACTACAGATTTACTGTTTAACCTGATTCAGCAGCAATCCTAAGTAGTGATTGGAGGGGAAGTGGCATCCAAAAAATGACCAACTGTGCATGTGCAGATTGTCATTGCACACGAGTGGTTGATGTGTTCTTACTTGCTCAGTTGCTCTTCCCATTCCGTGGTGTATTGTGTTGTTAGCAGTTAGCGCTGCGTCTCTCAAAATCCCTATCCTTAGCTGCAACTGTTCTCATTCAAAAATCAGGCAGAATCTAGCAAGGAGAAAGCAAAGCTCTGCTGTTCTGGAAAATACAGTGGCACAAGCACTACAGTATATACTTTACAATCTAGAAAAAACATTAACCACTGTACTGTTGTCACAGAGAGTGAGCCTTTGAGTGAGGGGGGAAGGAGAGTGACTGCACATTCCTCTGAGTCCTATCTGTTCAGTCAAATATTTAAAGAAAAAAAAACCTTTCATGGCTCTTTTGGGGAAAAATAAAAAAAATTCAAAAATAACAGGCAATGCTGGGCTGCCTTGAGGGCTGCTGTGTCAGCTTGGCTCTCAACAAGTGGAGGGGAGAGTAGGGGGATTAAATAGAGAGTGTCAGACACTGTGCTGTATTGTAAGCAGCCCTTAAGTGTTTTGGGTTCTATGTCGTAATGGGGATCGCAAAACCATGATCACCGTTAGGGCAAGTGTACATCACCAAAAATAAAGACGGCAATGTACACTCACAGCAAGGCAACTCACGTTTAGTATTTATGTGGGGGACTTTGTCCCCCACACTCCCTTCACTAATAACAATAAACTCTAAGGGGGATATCTGGGAGGGGAAGAACTGCCCCCCCCAAAAAACTTAACACCCGCTCCAAAAAAGCACAAAATATTGTGCTCCTCCCCAGCCCCCTCTGCACTGTAGCCAGCCACCTTCACCACCACGCCACACAGCCAGCTCAGCAGCTTCCACCTCACCACTCCTCACATATATTCCCTCCTCTTCCGGTATGCCTATCACACTTCCCTTTGCCTGTCCTTCCCCGTCACTACCCTTTCAGGGTCGCTGACACTACAGGCACTGATGAGTCGCTCATATCTAAGTCGCTCAATCTCAGTCACAATTTCCACTGGATACCAGTTTTTGGGGGGGGCAGAACAGATTTGAAAGACAAGGAAATAAGCTTTAATTTAAACACAGAAGGAAAGCCAAAGAGGGCAGGCAGGGAACAACTGTCTAAGCAAGTGAGAAGAGGAGGGGAAAGAAAGCCAGAGACAGCAGCCAGCTGTTTGTATACCTCAGCATTCTGCTGCCTTTTAGTAGGCTGTCATGAACCTGATCCACGGTCTGCTAAAAGCCACCAAAATGCACCATTTGTCCCCTAGGGAGATTAGGATTCTGTGCCCTACAAATGTTCTGGTTGCAAGATGCCCCTGTTGGTGCCCCTCTATCTATAGAGTTCACTCTGTTATGAGTGTCGGTTTATTCATAGAATCATAGAAGCTTGACAGCAGAAAAGGATATATATATATATATATATATATATAAAGCTGGTGGATGGGGACAGGGAAGAGAGGGGAGGACATGATCCTAGGTTGGAGGGAGGTGAGGGGATGGGAAGCACAGAGTGAGGCCAGGGTGGGGGAAGGACTAGAGTCAGCCAGGCATCCAGTTTGGGGAAGTCAGCCAGTGATAGGGGTGCAGTAGGGACCACTTGAGACAGGACGGCTTGAGGCGGGAAAAATCGATGAGGTGGAGGGGAGGGGGAGGAGGGGGTAGTGAGAAATACAGTAGATGGGGTGGGGAATGCAGGCCCTGGGGGGAGAGGGAAGCAAGGAGAGAAGCAGTAGAAGGATGCCTGGGTGGGGGATCTGAGGATACCAGCCCAGAAAGGGAGTCCAAGGGAGATCTTGGGGGGCAACCTGTGCCACCCATGAGGTTGCGGGGGGTGACGAGTAAGCTGGGAGTGGCAGGCAGAAGAAAAAGCATTGTAGGTATGCAAATGCTTGTGATACCCAGGCGGGGGGAGGGAGGAGTAAATAGGGGATTGATGACAGAAGGAAGAGCCTGGAAGGAACCAAATGGGCCAGTAAAGTGGGGAGGGTCAAGGTGATTCTGCTGACTGACTCCATGACCAGGGACATCTAGTGGGAGGGGGTGGGGAAGGAAAAAGCAGCCCAGTCAATGCTAAATGTATCCCAGATCTATCCGTACACAAGGCCAAATTCCAGCTATATTCAATGGCATTGGAATGCGGGGCAACCCCAGCCTTTCTAGTACATCTGGGAACAAATGACTTGGAAGGGAACAGTGAACTAGAAATCCAAGCAAGATTCCGGGAACTGGCCAGGATTTGCCACTCTATAGGAAGTTCAATCTCCTTCTCTGAGATTCTGCTAGTACCTAGGGCATCAGGGGAGACAAAGTATAAACTTAGAGGGGTGAACCAGTGGCTCAGGGACTGGTGCAGGGCAGAAGGAGATGGGCTGATGGGGAACTGGGGGATACATGGGAGGACAAGGGGTTATATGCCAGAGATAGGATACACCTCAGTTTAGAGGGGAGGGAGATCTTGAAGCTAAAACTTGCTTGATTCATAGGCGAGAAGTGGGGTTTAAACTTGTAAAGGGGGAGGTTTAAGTAAAAGAATAGCTACATGATGGCTTCTCGAGGGTCCAGGTCTAGGTCATGAAAAGAGGGTAGGAGGCTGCATTACAAATCCATCCAGAACTGGGAGGGAAAGGGTGACTTGTGATTGTGCAGGTACGAGATGACTGAAGAAGGGAGAGGGGTCAGAGTGGAGGATGGACCTGATCAGTGCCAGAAGCATGGGCAATAAAATGCCCATGCTCCAGACAATGCTGGTAGAGGGATCAGTGGATGTGGCAGCAATTACTGAGACATGGGCCACTCAGAAAAATGATTGGGACCTAAACTTGGAGGGCTACAAAATATTCAGGAAGGAAAGAGGAGAGGGAAGAGATGGGGGTGTAGTGCTGATAGTCAAAAATGACATAGTGGTTAGTGGAGTGGAGGAGGCTGTGGGGGGTGGAGGCAATTTGGTTAACCCTGCAAATGAGGGGAGGCAAAAGATTGAAAATAAGGGTGGTGTACAGACCCCTACAATGGAAGAGGCCCTGGAGAACCAACTAGTTGAGAGCATCAGGGGTCACTGTGACCCTGGAAAGGGTAGGGTAGTGGGCATAGGGGACCTTAATATGCTGGGGGCTGACTGAGACACTATGACATCCTCTGTGGTCAAGGAAAAGAGATTGATGAATGTATTTCATGATGCCTTCCTGGTCCAGCAGGTGGGGGAACCTACTAGGGAGGGGCGGATACTGGATGTTGTTCTAGCAGACAGTGACCAGATAAAGGGACTGGAGGTGTGCAGCTCGCTGGCAGGTGGTGACCATGCTATAGTCTGGTTTCTGTTGTTTCTAGGGAGGAGGATAACCACATTAATATGGTAGTGGTAGACTTCAGGGGATCAGACTTCGTGGACATAGGAAGGATTCTACCGGGGTGCTTGGAAAAGATTAGGCCAGACATGGATGCTGGTAGCTTGTGGGAGACTATTAAGATGGGGGTGCAGGAGGCTACTAGGTCCTGTACAAAGGTAAGGCATAAGCAAGGTAGAGCAAGCAAGCCATGTTGGTAGACCAGGGAGGTGCAGCAGGTGGTGAGGGATAAAAAGGCTGCCTATGCATGTTTTAAGTGCTCTAGGGGGGATAGGGAGAGGGGGGACTACGAGTTGATGGCCAGAAGGGTCACCAGAGTGGTGAGGGGAGCCAAGGTGCTGATGGAGCAAAACCTGACTAGGGATATCTGGGGGGGGGGATTCAATAGATACATAGGGGAGAAGAGAAAAGGGAGGGCACAGATCAGCAGGATTAGGACTGAGGAGGGATGGGCTCAGGAGGCAGGGTAGCAGGCAGAGGTGCTTAATGAGTACTCTATCTCGATAGTTACAGATGGAGGCAGGGGATCCCTCCAGCCCAACGAGTGGGGAGGGGAGCCAGCAGAGATGAGGGGTCAGCCCGATGAGTGGGAAGGGGAGCCAGCAGAGTTGAGAGGTCAGATGGAGTCTAGAGGACCGAAAGAGCTAGGGTACAGGCCAGGACTAGTCTAGAGGGGACAGGCAGTTAAATGAGGGGTGGGGTGGGATGGGAGGAGAAATCATAGTGGATAGGGTGAGGAGGCCCTTTGGACACTAAAACTGATAAAGTGCCGGGGCCGGATGGGCTGCATCCTAGAGTTATGAAGGAATTGGCGGATGAGTTAGCAGCTCCACTGGTTGTACTCTTTAACCTTTCTGCAGACAGAATTGGTGCCTCAAGATTGGAGGGTGGCTTATGTGGTGCCTATCCACAAAGGGTTGTCTAGAGAGGAGAAAGGGAATTATAGGCCTGTCAGTCTAACATCTGTGGTAGGCAAAGTAATGGAGGGCATTATCAAAGAGAGGCTCTGGGGGAAGCTGGAAAGGTTGGGGCACCTGGATGACAAACAGTACGGTTTGGTCCCAGGATGATCATGTCAGACCAACCTCATAGATTTTTACGATTGGGTGATGGGGGCTCTGGACTGACCTAGGCTGGTGGATGTCCTATGCCTGGATTTCAGTAAGGCATTTGATTCGGTGCCTAACAATGGGCTGCTAACAAAGCTGGGGGGGATGTGGGTGGGAGGGCAGTTGCTCTGATGGGTAAAAAATTGGCTAACAGGGTGGATACAGAGGGTAGTGGTTGTGGGATAGTCTCCTCCCTCAGGAAGGTCAACAGTGGGGTTCCCCAGTGTTGAATTTTGGGGCCACTCCTGTTCAAATGCCTATGTCTCAGATATGGGGAGGGGGGTTAGGAGTAGGATGAGTCTCTTTGTGGATGACTCAAAACTGGGAGAACTAGTGGACAGGGACGAAGCAAGAGAGACAATCCAGAAGGACCTTGATACCCTGAATGGGGTGGTCAAAGAGGTGGGATTAAGGTTTAATACAGGGAAGTGTAGGGTGCTGCTCCTGGGGGTCAGAAACCCAGGTCATGTGTACACCCTGGGGTGGGGTCACACTGCAAGCCACATCGAGCGAGAGGGACCTAGTGGTGGTGGTTGATGTAAAAATGAATAACAGTGAAAATTGCAGAAGAACGGTGGCAAAAGTAAACAGGATACTGAGCTGCATAGCCAGGGGGATTACATCCAGGAAGAGGGAGGTGATCCTCACTCTGTATAATGCCTTGGTCAGACAGCATCTCAAGTACTGTGTGCAGTTCTGCAGACCTCAAAGCAAGAAGGACATAGCACTGCTGGAGAGGGTCCGTAGAGGGCAACCAGGATGATTCAGGGCATGGGGTGGTCCTGTGAGGAAAGGCTGCAAGAGCTTGGGCTGTACTCGCTGGAGGAAAGGAGTGACAGAGGTGATATGATAGAGGTTTTCAAGTATGTAAAAGGAATAAACAATGGTGGAGCCAAAGAGATGTTCAGACTAAAGAAAGGGAGAACAACCAGGGGGCATGAGTGGAAGCTAGAGGGGAGAAATTACAGGGGGGATGCAGGAAACATTACTTTACAGAGAGGGTGGTGGAGCCATGGAATGCACTGCCTGGGAGTCTGGTGGAGGAGGGCACAGTGGAGGGCTTCAAGAAGGGTTGGAACAGGTACAAGGGAAAACTGAAGCCAAAGTTGACCCTCTCTGGGGCTGGGGGGTGGCACAATGAGAACTCATTAGGAGGCTGGCTACTGAGAAGACATGACAGACCATCCAGCCTATTCTGCTAGCTTTTAGTATGTTAGTAGTAGATGTGTGTGTGTGTGTGTGTGTGTATATATATATATATATATATATATATATAACACAAAAACTTTGTTAATGCATCAGATAGGGTCCTTCTGCAGTGAAAAAGTGAGGAAATTCTATTTTGAGGTTTCCCCCTTGCACCCCCCAGCCTGCCCCACCAACAGGCATCGGGGTATGCGTTGGGGTCCTGGGCCTAACTCTCACCCCATCCTATGTGTAAACAAGCTGAGGTGGTGCAGTGTAGGAGAATGGGGTGAGAGTTAGGTCAAGGACCCCAACGCACACCCGCTGCCTGTTGGTGGGGGCGGCTGGGTGGCAAGGTGGGAACCCTAAAATCAAATTTCCTCACTTTTTTCACTGTAGAAAAACCCTAAATGATGCAGTAACAATGTTTTTTGAATAGAATTTCCTTACTTTTTAAGAAAGAATAGAAAAGGTGAAAGTTGCGCAAGTTAGTGGGAGCGTGGGGCCCCCACCAACTTGTAAGTGTCAGGCCACATTACACACCCAATGACTAAAAAGTACATTCACAACAGCAAGGCCAGCCACCAAACACATGTTAATCTAGTAGAACAATAGAAAACCCTGTCCACAAAACATAAACCGTGTCACACAATATGTCTACAAAAAATATATTGTCCGACACGTAAATATCTCTATTAACATCTACAGGACATGCCATCACACCCTCCAAATTTCAAGTAAAAAGACCAAACCATGTCCAAGATATGACATATCAAAATTTTAAATTTTCTTTTGTCAGAGTGGCACAGTTCCGCACCTGTTGACATTTAACACACACAGCGCCTGAAAACTACATCCATGACACTAAGGCTAGGTATCCTATCAATTTCAAGCCACCACCACAAGCAAAACACTGTCCGTAGACAATAAACTGCACCACGCCATATCTGCACCAAAAAAATATTTTCCGACACGGAAACACTATAATTTTCATCCACGTGACATGCTGTCAACATCCTCCAAATTTTTCCAATGAAAAGACCAAACCATGTCCGAGATATTACATTTTAACATATGAGATTTTCATTTGTCAGACTGGCACAGTTCCGCACCTGTTGACATTTAACACTCACAATGACTGAAAACTACATCCATGACACTAAGGCTAGGTATTCTATCAATTTCAAGCCACCACCACAAGCAAAACACTGTCTGCAACATGTAAAGTGCATCACGCAATATCTCCACAAAATAAATTTTCTCCAACACATAAACAACATAATTCACATCTACAGGACATGCCATAAACACCCTCCAAATTTCTAGTAAAAAGACCAAACCATTTCCGAGATATTCAATATCAAAGATTACTACAATTTCTCTGTCTATTCCAATATAAAAAACATAGCCATCTTGTCCCTTCCTCACGATCAAAGATGGCAATCAAAGAATCTCACGATCAAAGAATTTGCAGGCTCATGGACAAAGACTTAAAAACCTCTTACATCAAAAAATTGAAGGAATTGCGGTAAACCACCACCAAAGTTTGACAGAACAAAGCCCCCTGAGTAAAACCTACCCTCATTTGACTTTCTACGACACCCCTGGGCTGAGAAAATTGATTTTTTAATTGGGCCATCTCGTCCCTTGCTCATGATGCACGATCAAGATCAAAGAATCTCGTAATCAAAGAATTTGCAGGGTCATGATCAAAGTATTTAAACTCTTCAAATTCAAAATATAAACAGAACTGTGGAAAATCACCACCATGGTTCATCAGAACGAAGCTCCCTGAGTAAAACCCACCCTCATTTCTCTTCGTAGCACACCCCTAGACTCAGAAAATAGATTTTTTCATCTGGCCATCTCGTGCCTTGCTCACGATGCACGATCGTGATCAAAGAATCTCGTGGTAAAAGTATTTGCATGCTTGCGATCAAAGAAATTGCTTGCTCACGAATAAAGAGCGAGGGATGAGATGGCCAGATTTCTAAATAAATTTGTGTAGCCCAGGGTGCCCAAGACTGTTAAATTGAGGTGGGTTTTGCTCAGGGGGCTTCGTTGTGCCTCATCTGCATACCCAAAATAATGTACAAACTATCCCTGGTAGTCTAGTACCCTCCCATCACAATAAAATATTAACATCCCTGGTAGTCTAATGGCCCCAATAAAATATATTATCCTATGTAATACCTAGTAGTCTAATTACCCCACCCTTTATTTTTTCCACATCCCTGGTAGTCTAGTATTTAAGCTGTACTGTATTATTATAAATAAATATTTATATTACCTGGAAGTCTATACTCACCATCCATACCAGCCACCCACACCCCACCTTAGCGATATGACTACTTTAGCCCAACTCTCACCTCCCGGCCAGCCGCCAACTGTGCTCTGCGTGGCGCTAATGCAGGGCTCGAAATATTTTCAGGCTCACGCATTACTCATAATTCGGACGGTGGCGGCTGGCCGTGGAAGAGTGAAAGACGTGCTATCAATCTGGCTGATGAAAAGTAAGACGGTGGGAAGAGATGAGTCTGGGCCACTAGACTACCAGGTAACAGAAATCATTTTTATTTCATTATGCTGGGGGCCTCTAGACTACCAGGGATATAAACATTTATTTATAATAATACAATACAACTTGGGGGGGCTACTAGACTACCAGGGATGTGAAAAAATACAGGGGGTGGGGGACACTAGACTACCAGGGCACTATATAGGATAATATATTTTATTGGGGGGCCACTAGACTACCAAGGATGTTAATATTTTATTGTGGTGGAGGGCCACTAGTCTACCAGCGATAGTTTGTACATTATCTTGGGTATGCAGATGGGGCACAACGAAGCCCCCTGAGTAAAACCCACTTTAATTTAACAGCCTAGGGCACCCCTGGGCTACAAAATACTATTTTTAAATCTGGCCATCTCGTCCCTCACTCGCGATGCATGATCGCGATCAAAGATTCTCTCGATCAAAAAATTTGTCAGTTCACGATCAAAGACTGCTAGTGAGTCATGAATGAAGAATTTAAAAACTAATAACTCTGTTTTTGGAATGATTTTGATGGAACCAAAGCCATGGCTCAATAGATCGGGGTCCTCTGAGTAAAACCCATTAACGTTTTACTTCAGAAGTGGCCCCTGAGCCGAGATATTTGTGTTTGTGCAATCGGAAAACTGAAAACAAGATGGCGGACCTCGCAGTCAAAGAATTTTTGAAATTCCTGGTGAACAAAGATTCTTGAACCATGAGGCTACAAATTCTTTGACCGCCAGGTGGAACGAGATGGCCAGAACCCCCATTCTTTGATCACAAGATATACATATAAATTTTCCCATTGACTTATAATGGGAAATTGAAAGTGTCATAACTTTTGAATGCCTTAATATTTTTTCACCAAATAAAAAGAGGCATATTTGGCCACCAAAGCTCTTTCAAATGAGCCATCTCACAGAGCAGCAGGCCACATGATGGCCGTGCAGGACCACATTAAGAATGGCAAAACGTGCCTCCAAAAATGGATAATTTTGCATTTTTCAGTGTTTTCATAAACGAAGATCAGCACACTGACCAAAACACAATTTGGCAAATCAAGAGATCTAGTGCACCACAACACATGTACCAAATATCAGGCAAATCCATTGAACGGGTCCAAAGTTATTAATGTCCAAACTTTTAACTTTAGTATGTAACTGACCACTCAACCCTAACTATAGTGGTGCAATCGTGCCACTATAATATATATATATATATATATATATATATATATATATATATATATATACATACATACACACACACCATGGGAGTGAGAACTTTCTCAGTAGAATATCCTATGTTATTTCCACTGGAGTGAGGATAAATCCTGATGACATCAGCAAAGTGAGGATAAATGACATTTATCCACACTCTGCTGATGTCACCAGAGTGAGGATATCTTCACTGCAGCCTGCATTCTAAATGAAACTGCTTCAGAAAACAGTTTCTCTTTCTCACTGAAGCTGCAGCTCATCAATCAATCAATCCATCAAAATCTTTATTTTGCCAGGTGGAACATCATTGAGACAAGCTCATTTACAAGATGGACCTAGGGTAAAACAATTGCCAACAGGGTTAAGACATAACAGGTTGAGAGAACGTACATAGCAATTACATAGTAATAATAACAACATAACAACATATAACCATCAGATGTAACAAGCTACTTCCACCAGAACATAGCAATAGGTTCAACAGCAAGTAATGCCATTTAAATACAATTGCAAAGATACAGATATATGGATGTAAGGTAATGAGCTAAAGTTTATACAGTAAACATCATTGGAGGAGTCATAGTGAGCAGGAATGACAGTTCCTCTAGCATCAAAGTGTGAAGAAGATTGAGATGTAAGAGTCCTTTGATGAGTACTGTAGGCATGGCCTGGCAAGTGGGGTGGTAAGGAGAGGGTGGTATAGGGAGTGGGGAGGGACAGTCAGATGAGATTGGAGAGGCTTGGGCATGATGGCCTAGGGAAAAGGACTGTTCTAAGGGAGAAACATGACAGATGCCACAGGCTGTGGTTGGGGTTTCAGTCCAAATATCTGAAGCAAAGACAGATCATGATGTTGGGACCTTAATTTGGACAATGACAGAAGGGAGGACACAAATGATGCTTCAGGCAATGGTTGAGGTTTAAGTCCAGAATTTAAAGCAATAACAAATCAGGTTGTTAAGACCTTGACTTGAAGCAATGACAGACCTTGGAGAAGGTCTTCAGGAACAAGGATTTGAAGAGGGAGAATGTGACAGTGGAAGCGAGCCTCAAGGTTTTCTCTATCTTATTCCAGAAAGTAGGAAGAGTGACGCTTTTTGAGGCTCTACCAAAGCGCATTTTAACTTTAGGGAAAGCCAGAGATAAGATGTTACAACTTTTGAGAAAATAGGCACTAGGGATGCAGAGAAGTTAGGCAGCTTGTGAGGTACTGAGCTAATTTATGAGTGATTGGTTTATATGTCCATAGAATAGCATTCTTTTGCCTCCTGAAGCTAAAGGAGCTCCAGCCTATGGAAGAATAGAGGATGCAGTGGTGCGTGTCATAAGGGGCATACAAAATGAACCTAAGGGCTCTGTGGTATAGGGTATCAAGCTTAGAGAGAGCTGTGCTAGTACTATGGCCATACAGGAAGTTCGCATAGCCTAGGAGAGGCAAGAAGGTAGCTTGGACTAAGAGTTTTCTAGCCTCCTGGGTTAGTGAGTGCTTAATCCTGAAGAAAATACCGAGTCTTTGATGCAGTTTCTTAGTGAATTCTTCAATGTGATCAATAAAGGACAATTTGTAGTCAATCCAGACCCCAGGTATTTTAATTGTTCCACTAACTCTAGGGCTTCTCCCAAAAGGGTGCTTATGTGAGGGACCATATCTGTGTGCCTGTTTTTGAGATCAGGGGCCAGTGGAGAGAAAATCATGGCCTTAGGTTTTTTGGCATTGAGCAGGAGTTTCAAGTTGAGTAGACTCAACTCAGCTAACTCAATTAGATTTTACAAAACATATTCACCTGTGTCCCATTGTGTTTCTAATACTCTTAGCTCATTACTGTGCTGATCTCAGCTTCAAAACAACCTGCATTCTAAATGGAACTCCTTCAAAATAGTTTCTCTTTCTCAGTGCTACCTGCAAAAGTTTCTCTCTCACCGAAGCCTACAACTTCCTCAATTAGCTTTGCAAAACACTCACTTGTGTCCCATTGTGTTTCTGACTCCCAGTCCATTCAGAACAACACACACACACACACACACACACACACACACACACCACACATAGAAGGAGCAGAAAACACACAGAAACAGAAAGAATGTTCCTAAAGCTCTCACCCCATGGTAACAATTGCACACATGATGTGCAGATAGTGGGATATGGAAAATATTCTCAGTCCTGCAGAATGAGCTGTGCATTCTCACTGCGTTTTGCACTCATGAGAATGCCAAAGCTCACTCTGCAGTACTGTGAATATTTTCCGTATCCTACTTCTGCCCATCATGTATCCCATATATATATATATATATATATATATATATATATATTTTTTTTAATTTATTTATTTGAATTTTGGTAACTGGGTAAGCCCACTGAGACAAAACGTCCCTTTTTCAGGGGTGACCTGGGGGAAAGTACAAGGGGAGGTACAGAGAATACAAAATAAATCAAGATAAGTGTGCAAAGACATTTGTACAATAGAACGTGGTGCACAGTATATGTATGAAAAGGCATATACAAATAATACAAGGTATATACATTATATATACATAATACAGTGACTACAGATGCTGCAAAACAAGTGATTCAGATAATTACAAGTTGCTTAGGCAAGGTTATACAAACATACATAATTAAATAAATGCAGAAAGTACTGTAGTTTAAACAGTGCAAAAATGTCAACAAGTGATTCAAGCAGAAGAGGGGACTAGGGTAAGGAAGTAGACAGTTAACAGAATAGGACACAATGCAACCAGAGTAACCCTATGATCAACTCACAGGAGGGGTTCAAAGGCTGAGTGAGGAAGGGAGTGGGGAAGTGAGCAGTACGAGGCAATGGAGGGGAAATAAATGAGTTGGATGGTAGGAATGGGAAGCTATTAGTTACAGGACCAGACTTAAGGGGAAGATAGGTGGGATTTAAGAGAATTCTTAAAGGAGTAAAGAGCGGTACAGGTCAGAACAGTAGAGGGTAGTGCATTCCAAAGGAAGGGTAGGGAAAAAGCAAAGGCATGCCGGCACACTGCTAGGTGGGTTTCGAGATAAAGAATAGAGGTAGCTCAGTTGACCTTAAGGACCTAGTACAAGTTTTACGTTGGATGATGTGTAAGAGGCTGGGAGGAGGGAAAGTATGGATAAGCTTGTAGGTCAGACAAAATGTAGGGTATCGAAGTCTGGCTTCAAAGGATGGCCAGCCCAGGAATCAAAGATAGAACAGTGGTGCATCCTGGCATTAGCACCCAGGGTGAAGCGAGCAACCCAGTGGTAATCTCGCTTAAGTTTGGCAAGATGGGAGCCTTGAGCAAAGCGGAGAATAGGGGCACCATAGGTGATGAGCAGGAGCAATGAGGAGGATGTTATGGCAAGTCAGGTGGGGAACGTAAGGTAGGGTAAGAGGCAGTACAGCAGCTGGGGCTTTTGGTGGATGGTCTTGACCATGGTTGAAACATGTGGGTCGAATGATAGGTGGGAGTCCAGTGTGATGCCAAGATATTTAAAAGATTGAACTTGATTTAGAGGGGGTCCCCTCGAGAGGAATTGATCAATAAGGGAGGCGGGGGTAGACTTAAGTGTCCAGTGGTAGAAGGGCATTGATTTCATTTTCTTAGTGTTGAGCACCAAAAGCTTATTGAGGAACCAAGCTTCAAGAAGATAGAAGTCCTGTTGCAAGTGTAGATTCAGCAAGGTAGGGTCAGAAGAGGACCTTTTTAAAGATAGCATTGCCTACATACAACTGAACTGATGCACCTCCAAAGTGCTGCAGGAGTTCATTGATAAATAAAGAGAATAAGAGAGTGCTAAGGATGGACCTCTGGAGGACACCATCTCTTATGGCACTTAAAGTGGAGGTATGTCAGGCCCAATTCACACATTGAGTATGGCTGGAGACTCGAGATAGCTCAAAAAACAGTTTAATGATGGGACATCGAGACCAAAAGAGAGGAGCGTGTGGAGTAAGAGGTTATGGTTCACAAGGTCAAAGGCCTTGGTAAGATCAGCAAAAATAGCACCAGTTACATGGCCTTTGTCCATAACAGAAAGGATGTCAGATGTTGCCTTAATGAGGGCAGTGTGGGTACTGTGGGATTTATGGAATCCATGCAGGTTAATGGAAAGTAAAGTATTTAGCTCTAGGTGTTGCTGAAGTCATGCATGTATAATATTTTCCTGCATTTTAGTGTGGGGGCAGAGTATGGTAAAGGGCCGGTAGTTCTCAAATGCAGAGTTAGGGCTGCTCTTGTGAATAGGGACAACAGTAGTGGCCTTCCACTTGAAAGGCACAGTGCTGCAGCAGAGGGATTTGTTGATTAGGTCATGCACAAGGGAAGCAATGATGACAGCTCCATATTTTAGGAATCGGGATTCTAGGATGTCAAATCCTAGCAAGGAGGTTTCCCGATACTCTTGAGGTGGCACATCACCTCATTCTGGGTGGCCAGTTTAAAGTGGAAGGTGGAGTTAGTAGAGATGGGGGAGAGGATAGAGGAGATGGAACAAGAGCTGGAAGGGAAGACTTAGAGAGGTCAGAGAAGGCCATGTTAAATTCAGAGGTAATGGCAGTGGAGTCAGTAACCTCAGCACCATCACGCAGCATAGTGCTGGGAAGGGATGTGGATTTACCCTTTAGTTGAGAGTTAACTTGACCCTGAATTATTTGGGTTTAGAGAAGTTGCTAATCTTGAGGGACTGGAGGAAGGAGTGTTTGGTTAAATGCAGCATGCTCTTGCATCAGTTACATACTGTAGCTGTCTATATTCCTGCCAGTTGGTAGGTAGTCCAGAGCTCTTATAAAGCCTCCAGGCGGCATCCTGAAAAGCCATGAGGTTCCTAAGCTCTTTAGAAAGCCAAGAGGCATGAGCCCATTGGCTCTTCGCTTGGGTAAAGGGGCATGGAAATTGATTATCGAGTTAAATGTATTTGTAAAGAATTCCAATGCAGAATCAATATCCAGTAAAATGTTAACAAGGGCCAATCAGTCTGAGATAGGAAGGCTTGAAAGGCTTGGGGAGATAAAGAGGTAATTTCCCTAGATGACATGATAATGGGGGGACGGTTAGGAGAATTGTTCCTCCACACACAGAAGGTGGGGGAGTGATCACTTAAGGCATCAGGAAGAACACCAGAAGATTTAGTAAGATGGGGGGTACTGGTGAGAACCCAGTTGAGGAGGGTATGGTGACCAGATATCTTGTTGAGTCTTCTGGGGTCACCAATAAGCTGAGAAAGGTGAATGTCAGCAAGGGCACTATGAACATGACCTAATCCAGGGCCAAGTCAGTTGTAGTTAAAATCCCTGCATAAGATCCACTCTGTCAGTGGGAGGCTGGCCCAGGAAGAAATGAGGGAGGTGAGGGACGAGGCGGGAGTGCTGGGGGGGGAGGTAGGTACAACCAACTATCAATTTCTTCACTTTCCCAAGTACTATGGTAAGGAAGATGGACTCGGCAAGATGGGTTTCATGGGGGGGGGGGTGCAAACTTGGATGCAGCTAGAGAGGACCAAAAGTAGATAAGCACATCCCCCCGTTCTCTTCTTTTCTGCAGGGTGTACATATTGAGGTCCTTTAGTCTCTCCACACTTATTTGGTAGATCTATCATAAGGTAGTATAGTCAGGGATGGAGACCTCATGTGGAAGGATGGCTGGCTTCAGCCAGGTCTTGGATATAGCAAGTATATCTGGGTTGTAATGGCATGCCCAGGCTTCAATCTTGGGAAATTTAGGTCTAAGGCACATGATATTTATATGGCCAATTTTCTGGCCTTTCATATTGTTTCAGGCTGCGCGGAAAGCATAGACATTCCACCAACTCAGTAAAGGTATTTCTAGGGGTAGCAAAGAGTCAGGAGGACAGGTTGGTCTAGGGGAAGGTGTGGATGATTCAAGTGAAATATAGTGCGTGTAAGACCAGAATTCAAGCCACAATGTGGGAGGATAAAGAAAAGACAGGGTATTAAATGTGACAGAGAACAAAGGTAGTGAAAAATGTTATCTATTTAAGCTAAAATACACTGGATAAGCAGGTGGTAGGACCAGGTTAGTTTTGATAGAGACAGGGTGGAGATGAGAGAGGAGGCTCTAGTTAGGTGCCCAAGATGTCAGGAGATCAGGTGGTGTAGTGGAAGGTGTGTCATCCTCAGGAGTGAAGAGAGATTCTCAGCCAAGGGTTCAATCCTGACAATGGGAGAGGTACAGTAGTAAGAGATAAAAAATAAATTTAAATTCAAGTTAGTTTTGGTAGAGACAGGGAGTTGATAAGAGAAGAGGTCCTAGTTAGATGACTAAAGTGTTAGGAATTAGATGGCATAGTGGAAGATGTACCTGCCTTAGGAATGGGAACCAAATGACCTGATGAAGGTTCAGTCCTGACAACAATAAAAATAGTAAGAGAGAAAAAGAATCTAATTAACAAGTAGGAATCTATTTAATTAATATACTCCAATTGAGTAGGTGGTAGTTCATATTAAACTTTTGATAGAGACAAAGCTAATTTGGTGTACGTAGGGAGAGAGAGAAGAGGCCCTAGTGAATGCTAGGAAACATTAGAAGGACAAATGGTGTAAAGGAAGGTGTTTCAGCTTTAAGAGTGGATCAGGATCCACAGGCATCAATTTGAATCTGAATGGGGAGAGGAAGATGAAAAGTAAAATAAAAGTGGAAAGATAACGTAGGCAGTGAGACTAATAGCAAGCAGAGATAGGTGTGGGCAGAGTCAGTAATATTAATGTTTAGCGAGGGACTAGTGACAGACAGTTATTTAAGAGTAACTATAGGGGCAGTGTGGAAACAAGAAGAATAATCAGCTATGAATTTAGTGGAGGGCTGGATAGCCAAAGGGCAATGTATAAGACTGCAAAATAGGAGGTGCACCTTAGGGATGGTTTAAGACTGTGCAGAGCCAAAGGAGAGGAGGAGGAGGAGGAGGAGGAAGAGGCTAAACTAGCCACCAAGTGAGAAAAAAAATGCAGCAGGGAAAAAGAACAGGCCAAGTTCTAATTCTAGTTAATGTTAAGGTTGAGAAAGTAGCAACAGCACCAGAGAGAAAAGAAACACTGCTGATAGGGGAAGGAGCATAAAAGAGAGAAGAAGAAAGAAAGGAGTGGAAGGGGAAACAGTGAATCCTAGTGGTTGAAGAGTATAAATGCAGCAGGGAAAATGGGGAGATAGGTTACCAATAAATGAGGTCATGTAACCTACCTTACCAAGGAAGGAAGGGCGGGTGGGACAGTCACCACAATGGCAGTGACAGGCTAGCGCAGTGCAGCTTGTGCTCTCTGGAGAAGCTTACTGAGGAGATGCTCTACCTGAAGTCTTACAGGCCTGTAGCTGCTGGTGTGCTGGGGAAGGGAGGACTGTCTTTAACCACTGGGATCAGGGTGCTTTAGAATGGAAATGGGTGCCAGGGTAGAGATTGTAACAGTTTCTTTTTTGGGGGACTGTGGAATAATTTGTGATCAAATGGCACTGGGCAGTCTGTACATATGATATACGAGCAGATCATATAATCTGATGTACTATATTATGTCATAATGTACAAGAAGATAATATAATCTATTATACTATGACATGCAATAATATATAATCTGATATATGATATAACATGATTTTATATTTTATAATGTAATATATAATCATTTTATTATTCTGCAGTTATTCTTATTTCCTTATAGTTTTATTTATGAGCTAAAAAAACATGAAACATGATCCTGCATTCATGGTCTAAGCTTGCTGTTTGGCTCCCTTTCTCTAAGACGGTTTTGTTTCAGGAACTGGAATTTACATTTCTAAGATGATTTTGTTTCAGGAACTAACATACATACTAAAATGCCAGCAGAATAGGCCTAACGGTCTTTCGTGTCTGCTCGTTTGGTCAGCCCCCACCCTGGGAGCTGACCTTGCTGCCCCCCTCTCCCTCTGTGGCTTCTCCCTTCCCAGTCCCGGATATTCTCGTTGCACTGGTTTTTGCTTCCAGAACCCTTGCCCTGTACCTGTCCCACCCCCCCTCTTGAACCCCTCCACCTTCTCTGCCTCAACCAGCCCCCTGGGCAGCACATTCCATGGATCTACCACCCTCTCAGCGAAGTAGCACCTCCTCCTTTCTCCCCTGAATCTCACCCCCTTCAGCTTCCACCCATGCCCTGTAGATGCCCCCTCCTTCCTTTGGAGCACCCTGACTGCTCCTCCCTATCTACCCCCTTCATGTACCTGAAGACCTCTATCATGTCCCCCGCTCCCTTCTCTCTCTCTTCCAATGCGTACATATTTAGCTCTTCGAGCCTCTCCCCATAGGTCCTATCCCCCAAGCCCCAAATCATTTTGGTTGCCCTCCTCTGGACCCTTTCCAGGAGTTCAATGTCCCTCTTTAAATGTGGCCTTCAAAACTGCACACAGTACTTGAGGTGCGGCCTCACCAAGCAGTTGTAAAGTGGGAGTATCACTTCCCTCCTTCTGGAGGTGATCCCCCTAGCGATGCATCCAAGCATCCTGTTGGCCTTTGCTGCTGCCCTCCTACAAGTCTCTGAGTTGTTCATTTTGAAATCCACCAACCCCCCCAGGTCCCTTGCAGCCATCAAAACTTGTAGCACCCCCCCCCCCGGGTGTACACTTGGCCCGGGTTTCTGGCTCCCAGGTGCAGTACCTTGCATTTCCCTGCATTGAACCTCAGCTTCCACTTTCTAGACCACCTTTCCAGAGCCTCCAGGTCCCCCTGTAGGGCCACCATCCCCTCCTTCCTATCCACCACCGCCCCCAGTTTTGAGTCATCCGCAAAGAGACTCATCTTACTCCTTATACCCTTCCTTATGTCAGAGACTTAAGCATTGAACAGGAGGGGCCCAAGGACTGATCCCTGAGGGACTCCACTAATGACCCTCCTTGGGGATGAGACTGTCTCGCTACTTGAACTAGAATTTACATTTTTTAAATGGATTACTTCTGCCCAGAGTAAGGCAAGTTGAAGCCTATGAAAAAGAAAAAGGGAGACAAGGACATACTTCTGCATGAACTTGATGACCAACACAGCAGGCTGCTTATACTGCTGAAGGAGTGAAACCAGTGGATTTCTAGGTGGTAATTACCATTGTTTCACTGGTCTTACAATAATGTGTCCAGAGGCCTTGGTCCTCACAGTTCCATGAACATACCCCCCAGTTCCAGTTCCATCATCAACTGCTCCTGTCTCCACTACTGCTTGCAGAACTTGTACTTGGTGGAGCTGGTATAATGGAACATTGATCTACTTCTCTCCTCCCCTAGCATCCCTTTCTCCTCCTGTATTTCTCTTCATGTTCTCTACATGCATCGACAACTCATGCTTGACAGATAATGATAGAAGGCATCTGCCACCAGATACTAACCATGATGACTCACGATAGACATTGATAATTCTTAGATGCCCATGTTATGCACATGCCTGGTGCACGCACCAGCTGCAGTGCCGTATGACTCATGAGGCGATAGTGAAGAACAATACCACCACACCATACACTGGCACTGAAAGACCACAAAACAACCCACTGAGAGATCTTGGGCTGGACTTTCAGCAGGGTGAGATTGCTGCAAGCCCCATATGTGCCAAAGATATGGCACACCGGGTTGTGGAAATTTATCATAATTATACTATCCTGTGTGGCACTTGATACAAATTAGACCATCTTTTTGTGGTCTAGTTTGAATCAGTCCTGAGGATCATTTTGACAGAGCTTTTGGTGCAAACTGCCTAAAAGTGGGAAAACTGTCACAACTGAATCCAACCTTTGAAAATAGGGTGCAGCTGTGGAAAACGGCATTGGCAGAGTGGCAATTTTAAAGTGCTGTGGTAAGGGGCCTACAAGCCCTGTTCTATCCTCTGAAAATCACGTAGAAGCCTACTTTACTTTTCAGTCACTGACTGGCTGGCCAGTTCACTCACACACACACACACACACACACACACACACACACACACACACATTCAAAAAATAAAGCGATGGATTTCTGTGCCCCTCAAGCAGCCAGTCAGTAAAAAGAAAAACTAATTCTCAAATAAAGCCTTCAAAACTCCACCCTGCATATTTACCAGTCTACTAAATTTAGTCAGCCCTACTCCTGCTCAGGGAAAAAATGAAATAAAATAAAAACAGATGTTTTTCTGTGTGATTTACACCATCAGCTGTCAGTAAAAGAAAAATAGCAAAGAAATCCACACCACCTGTCACCACCCAGTAAAATGAAAAACTAATTGTCAAGCAGATCCTTCAAAACCCCACTCTGCACCTTTTCCAGGCTGCTGAATTTACTTTGTCCTACTCCTGCTCAGGAAAAAACAATAAAATAAAAAATAATGTATTTCTGTGAGGTTTACACCACCAGCACTGTGTAAACAATATTTGTCAATTAAATCCTTCTTTCAGTTTCCCTGCATCTTGCCTAGTCTGCTAAATTTACTTTACCCTACCCTGCTGCAAGATTAGAGGCTGCCAGTACAGACGCACACTGTATTGTACACTCTGTCCTCCGCAGCATGACTGCAGTGGCATGCCTGTCTGAAACTACAGATAAATGTAGTGATAGTTAGTTAACTGGAACAATAATATACAATTCTCTGACAAATTTTAAAGTTTTATGATCAAACGTCACTCTTTTTCACATAAAATGAGCTCCTTAGAAACACAGAAATGTAAAATTTGACAGCAGTAAGGGCCACTTGCCCACCAGATCTGCCCATTTTCCCTACCTACTGTAGTACCATAGACCCTACTTGATCTCCAGCTTAGCCCTCCCTTCCCTAATGACTAAGGTTCCCTTATGCCTATCAGATGTGTTCTTGAATCATGCCACAGCTTTCACCCCACCACCTCCACTGGAAGGTTGTTCCAGGCATCCACTACTCTCTCTAAAGAAATAATTCCTTATGTTTCCCTTGAGTAAAGCCCCTCCAGCTTCATAGCATGTGCCTTTGTTCTTGAGCAAGTTTATTTTCTGAAAATGCTTCCTTCTTGTACCTTATTTATACCTGTGAGGTTTTATGAAAGTCTCTATCATATCCCCCCGTTTTCTTCTTTTCTGCAGGGTGTACATATTGAGGTCCTTTAGTCTCTCCTTATATGGTCTCTGGACCTGACCCAGTAACCAGAACCTTCCCCTGTAAGGGAGAGTTGGAAATGCTAAGCTGGATGTGCACACCACAAAGTCTTCTTGATCTCCATCCTCATTCCAGTGTGCAAGGCATCATTGTATGTAAATTCTTGTGCAAGTCAAGATGGCAAGGCTTTACTTGAACAGACATTGCCTGTTAACTTGAACTGTGTACCTGATTCCATATTGGCTAAGAATGACAAAGTACAAATACTTGATTCATTTCGTGGGACTCATTGCTGTACTGCAGTCATTATCTTAATGAGGCACCACGTCAGAACCCCAAGGCAATGTATGTTTAGAATACTCCAACACACACAGACACCACACTGGTGCCACCTGTAGAGGCATCTTGCAGGACAAGTCACTAGAGAGGTGGGGCACTGGCAAAGGGGAGACTCCAAAGGGTAGTATCAAATGGCACATTTTCTGATGTCAAGTGGTTATAAGTGGGGTCCCACAGAGGTCAGTTCTGGGCTCAGTCCTGTGTCCATTGCTGTTCAAGGTGTTCATGTGTGATATTAGAGATGGGATCTAGGCCAGATGTATCTATCTGTGGATGACACAATGATATGTGGTGAGCTGGATAGTGAGAAAAGTGGGAGAGAATTGAAAAGAGATTGGGGCAATTAAGGACGTGGTCCAAGGTTTGGAAACTGAAATTCAGTGCAACAATGTAAAAGGTTATACACTGGGCGAGGAAGAATCTGAGGAAAGAATATTGCATGGAGGGTGTATAACTGGAGCAAACCTCAGTAGAGAAGTGTCTGGAGGTTATAATTAGTGACAGCCTTAAGATCTCAGCCCAGTTTATCAAAGCATATGTGAAAGCTAGCAGGATACTGAGGTGTGCATAGTGATGGCCTTGTAAAGCAGATGGAAGCAGGTGATTGCACCCAGGTACAGGTTATTGGTGAGGCTGCACCTGGAATACAGAGCACAGTTCTGGAACTCTCATCATAAAAAGGACAAGGATCAGCTGGAGTCAGTCCATGGGGTGTGACTAAAATGGTACACTGCCAGCAGGAGAGGACTTATCTGGAAAGACTGGCTGACCTTAATGTGTATTCACTGGAGGCCAGGAGAGAAAGGGAAGGCATGATTAAAACCTTAAAATGGCTGAAGTGAATAAATAGAATTGTCAACCAGCAACTACTTAAGCTTAGTGAGGGATTCGTCACAAGGGGGGACATCAGTATGTTGGCGGGGGAAAATGTATGGGGGACATGAATACTTATTCACAAAGATGGTAGTGGGAAAGTGGAACCACCTGCCAGTGGAGCTGGTCAGTGTTAACTCGGTGGCAAGCTTTAAGATGGTGTGGGATAAGAACATGGTACAGGTGAGGTTGACTGGGAAGTGATTGGAGTAAATGGGGGAGAGGAACCTTGAGAAAAGGAAGGAGAGGGGGGACATAATAGAAACTTTCAAGTACCTTAAGGGAATCAGCAAAGTCCAAGAGGGTAGCATATTTCAGAAAAAGAGATGTGCAAGAACAAGTGGGTACAATTTGAAGATAGAGGGGGATGGCTCAGGGGCAATGTGAGGAAATATTTTTTCTCTAATAGGTGGTGGATGCATGGAACAGCCTTCCTGCGGAGGTCTTGGGGTCAAAAACAGTGGGGGAATTTAGGAATACATGGGACAGACATAAGGCAATTCTTGTGGGGGGTAGGAGGAAGTAGGCTGTTGGTTAACTAGGATCTGCAGCCTATCCAATAGGTAAACAAATGGGCAGACTGGGTTAGCCAAGCAGTCCTTATCTGCAATCAAAGTCTATGTTTCTATGTAATTCAAGAGGAACAATGGGATGGTTCATCCTCTTGTGGCCTGGCCTGTGCTAGACTGGTGAGGCTAGGTAGGAGATGAGGAGATTAGATGGACCATGAGTCTTTTCCATCACTACCCATGTATGTATATATGTATGTATTTTATCTGTGCAGGTAGCTAGGTTAAGAAGGGAAATGTGAATTAGGGGGAGTGGCTTAGGCAGCAGGAAGCCAGGTGTTTGGAATTAAAACTGCAATAGATAGCTTTTGGCAGAGAACAGCAAGAAAAAGGAGGTGCTGTTAGAACTGTACTACTCTACTGGAACTATATAGCTCTCCCTCTCTCTCTCCCCTCCACCCTTAGCCAGTTCCACTTTTATAGGTAGAGGATTTGACTGACAACAGAAACTTCCTGTTTGGGAGCAGGAAGGGAGTGGTCACAGAGGCACAAAAGACTCACCATCCTAGAAGGAAAACAATAGCTCTCCATCCCCCTAGCTGCTGGAGGTCTGAATCTGAGCAACTAAAAGGAGACTACTGAGGAATACAGGAAATTCCTGTCCCAGAACAGGAAGAGCAGGAGCTTTAAGGGCACGGAGGCAGTAGGAAAGTAGGGAGAAAAAAATAAAATAAAAAGAGAGAGGAAAGAGTAAGCACACAAAGCAACAGTTGAGGGGCCACAAATAAGACATAATGGGAGTGGTGCAGTACAGTGGCTCTGGAGCGGTAGTCTTCCGGGAGATGTTCTGGAGGATGTGGTGTTGTCCCATCTGTAGGCACCTTTCTGGGCTGAGGGAGGGGGTTGCTCGTCTCCAGGCTGAGTTGGCCAGGATTCAGGGGACCTCCTCTCCCACTCAGGGGCCACCAGTGCCACTGCAGCTGCCTCAGAGATTGCCAAGAAAAAGGAGTGTTTGGATCACAGTGGGCTCAGAGAGGGTGTGTGTGGTGGAACAGAGGTGCATCCCTCCAGTTGTACCTCTCCACAATTCGTATGCTGTTCTGGTGGAGTGTGGTTCCTCTATGGAAGCACTCAGAGTAGAGACTAAGGAGGATGCTAGAAATTTCCACAATGGAGACCCACAGGAGGGTGGCATGGGACCCCACAGGGGAAGGAAACAATTCCTGGTGGGGACTCCATTGTTAGGAGGGTAGAACAGAGGGAGGGAGAAAGAGGGAGGTAAGGTGCCTGCCTGGCGCCATGGCTTGGAGGGACAGGGAGTGAATCCTCAGGATTGCAGGAGCAGCTGCATGAGGGAGGGAGCTGGATGTCATTGTCCACCTAGGGACAAATGATCTGAATGGGAAAGGGATCAGAGTAGTGCAGGAGGAGTTTGTGGAGATGGGGAGAGGCCTTAGACAAGTCGCACACATGGTAACCTTCTCGAAGGTGCTGCCTGTCTATGGCATGGGTGAGGCTGGGGTGCTTTGAACCATGGGATTCAATCAATGATTGAAAAACTGGTACAGAGCTCAGAGTTCTGGCTTCACTGGGGACTAGGGGTCTACCTGTGGGTATGTAGGCCTATACTGGTGTGATGGTCTGCATCTGTCCAGGAGGGGAACCAGGATCCTAGGTGATAGGTTTAAATGTTTAATTTTCAAGCATTTAAACTAGCCAAGGTGGGAGGCACTGAAAAGGAGCAGGGAAATCCTAGCCTCTCCAAAATAAATCAGGATAGTTAGTGAGGTAAACACCAAGCTAGAGAAGTCAATGGGGAGAAGGGCAGAGGTAAATGAAGAAAAAAGCAAAGGCAGTAAGGACAGGATGTGGCAAAAAAGGGGTAAGGTCATCAAAAATGGAAGGTGATAAGTACAAATGCCTGTAGTCTAGGTAACAAGCTCCATGAACTGGTGGCCTTGATGGAAGAGGGACGCCTGGATATTGTGGCAGTCACAGAAACATGGTACACAGAGAACCATGACTGGGATGTCACCATACCGGGCTACACAATCTACAGGAGTGGCAGGGAGTGTAGAAGAGGAGGAGGAAGAGTATCTCTCTAAGTAAGGGAAGGGATCAAAGAAATTGAACAAAAGGGTAAACAGGGAGGAGAGGACAGGGAGGGTAAAAGAGGAGGAGGATTAGATCTTTATGTAAGGGAAGGGATCTAAGCAATGGAACTAAATGATAAACAGGGAGTAGATGAGGCACTGTGGGTCACCCTGGAGACCAGAAATGGCACCACAATCTGCATGGGGCTTGTATACAGACCCCCATCTCAGGGGGAGGAAATGGACAAGGAAATGATGGAAGGCATCCTTTGGATGGCAGAAAAATGGGAGATATTGTTGCTGGGGGACATGAATATGCCAGATGTTAACTGGATCACCTTTGCTGCAGCCACATTGAAGAGCTAGGTCATTCTCGATTACCTACAGGGGGCATGCCTCAGACAGCTAGTGTTGGAACCCACTCAATAGGGAGCAATCTTAGATCTGATGCTCTCAAATGGGGATGGAGAGAGGATCTCAGATCTAGAAGTGGATAGCCATCTCAGAACAAGTGACCACCAAACAGTGTGGTTCATTATAAACACAGCCGCAGAGTCAAGCCATACAAAAGTGAGGGTACTGGACTTTAGGAGGGTTGACTTTGTCAAAATGGGAGAGTGCCTCAGAAAAGCACTAGCAAACAGGAAAGAAGGAGGGTTGGAGGAACAATGGGGAAACATTAAAACTGCCATCACAGAGGCAACAAGCCTTTGTGTGAAGTAAACAAATAACTCAAAATGAAAGAAAAAAACACTATGGTTATCAAAAGAGATGGCGAGGAAGGTTAGGGAGAAAAATATAGCATTCAGGAAGTATAAGGAAACACAGAAGGAGCGGGACAGAGAACTGTACCAGTTAAAGCAAAAGGAAGTGGGGAAGGCAGTCAGAATAGCAAAGGCTCAAACCAAGCAAAAGATAGCCAACTCAGTTAAGAAGGGGGATAAAACCTTTTATAGGTACATTAGGGAGCGAAGAAAGACCAAAGGAGGGATAGTGAGGCTTAATAAAGGGGAAGGTGGGTGGGCAGAGAGGGACAGAGAAAAAGCAGGGATACTGAATGAATACTTCTGCTCAGTATTCACAAAAGAAGAGATGGGGAAGGTATCTAATCCAAACAATAGAAGCACTCTGGATTGGGGGGTAGATACCAGTCCTTTCACCGAAGAAAGGGTTCTGAAACAACTTCTAAAACTGATGGTGGACAAAGCGATAGGGCCTGATGGGATTCACCCAAGAATTCTGAAAGAACTAAGGGGAGAACTAGTGACACCACTGACTGCCCTTTTTAACAAATCATGGTAGGATGGTGTAGTATCTAAGGACTTGAGGAGGGCAGATGTGATTCCCCTTCACAAAAGTGGGAGCAAAGCAGAGGCAAGAAACTACAGATCAGTTAGCTTGACCTCAGTGGTAGGGAAAATGATGGAATTGCTTCTGAAAGAAAGAATTGTCGAGTACCTAGAGGCCAGCGGGGCACAGGACCCAAGGCAGCATGAATTCACAGTGGGAAGGTCATGTCAGATGAATCTAATAGATTTCTTTGACTGGGTGACCAAAGTAGTAGACACAGGAGGGGCAATGGACATGGCCTACCTAGACTTTAGCAAGGCATTTGACACAGTCCCACACAAAAGATTAATAAACAAATGTACCAGCCTGAGAGTGGGTTCTAGGGTAGTAGCATGTGTAAACAATTGGCTGGACAACAGGATACAGAGGGTAATAGAAAACATAGTCCACTCTGAAGGAAGGGGGTGTTACTAGTGGGGGCACCACAGGGTTCAGTACTGGGACCGGTCCTTTTTAATGTCTTTATAAATGACATTGCAGAGGGACTGGAAGGAAAAGTATGCCTCTTTGCAGATGAATCAAAGATCGGCAACTGGGTTGATACACGGGGGGGGGGTGGAAAGGATGAAAAAGGACTTGGCAAGGTTGGAGGAATGGTCAAAGGTATGGCAGCTTAGATTCAATGCAAAGAAGTGCAAAGTAATGCACCTGGGAAACAGAAACCAAGGAGAAGAGTACACAATATGGGGTAGGTATTAACAACATCAAATATGGAAAGGGTCCTGGGGGTAGTCATGTCAGATGACCTAAAGGTAAGCAAGCAATGTGAGAAGGCAGTAAGGATGGCTGGGGGGTACTGGGATGTATAAGGAGAGGCATCACTGGTAGAAAACAGGAAGTTGTTATCCCTATGTACAGACAGTTGGTGAGACCCCATCTGGAGTACTGCATCCAGTTCTGGAGACCGCATCTCTGCAAGAACATAGACAGGATGGAGGCAGTCCATAGGAGGGCAACTAAAATGGTACAGGGTCAGCAACAGAAGCCATATGAAGAGAGGCTAAAGGAGGTTAATATGTATACCCTTGATGAAAGGAGGGAGAGGGGGGACATGATGGAAACTTTCAAGTCCCTCAAGGAAATCAACAAAGTCTGAGAGGGTAGCATCTTTTAGAAAAAGAGATGTGCAAGGACAAGGGGACACAATATGAAGATAGAGGGGGTACAGCTCAGGGGCAATGTGAGGAAGTATTGTTTCATAGAGAGGGTGGTGGACACATGGAATGGCCTTCCTGAGGAAGTCATGGGGTCAAAAACAGGGGGGAATTCAAGAATGCATGAGACAGACTTAAGACAATTCTGGTGGGGGGGCAGGAAGAAGTAGGCTGTTGGTTAACTAGGATCTGCAGCTTATCCAACAGGTTGGGGAAATGGGTAGACTAGGTGGGCCAAGCGGTTCTTATCTGCCATTAAATTCTATGTTTTGTATGTTTCTACTGTATATACAGTATGTATGTACTATATCTAATATCCACCACCACACTGTACTTCATTCTGTCACTGTCAGACAGTTTGCCATTCAGCCCGTCTATAATATTTAGATTCCAGATTGTGCCAGTTTTGTCCTAAATACTCTGCTTGATAAAGTGTCAGTGGCCTTGCTGCAGATCTGATAGATTATATTTACTCCCTGTCCCCCATCCACCTCCCTAGTTACCTTCTTAAAGAAGCACATGCTAATTGACACAGCTGCCGATTATGTCTACCCAAAACAAGCATTTGTCAATGCCGAATGTTGTCTCGCTGGCATTGGCATTGGTAGTGCAGGAGTTAAAGATGCATAATAGGAATGGCTGTGAAGTACTGAAGTGGCACCAACCCCATCCCTACCCTGGGGAGAGTGACAGCCATTGGGGTGTGCCTTTTTGTCGTCAGCTATAACATTCATGCCATTGTACCTCACCCTACCCTGTAGACACTGACAAGTGTTGTGGTGTGCTTTGGGGACTTTGGGCATTATACTTACCCCATTCCATAAGGAAATATGCTGAGGTGGGTGCAGTATAGAAGAATGGGGTGAACTTTGTAGCTGAACACTGCAAGGCACACCACAATGCCTGTCACTGGCTGCAGGGTGGGGGTTGGGGTGGAATGGTGTGAGCATTACAGCCAATGATCCCAAGTCACACCCCTTATGCCTGTCAGTCTCTACAGTGTGGAGTGCTACAGCTGAAAACCCTAACACTGTAGGTGTGTGTGTTGGTATTTTCACTCCAAATTTTCAACAGGGCTTTTTTTGACCCCCACCTCATGAAGAGCTTCACAATCAGTTTGTTAGCTGAAAGGTGGTTTTGCACAGTGGCTATGCCACTTGGCGACACAGGGACAAAAACACATTTTGGGCAGGATGTGCAAAATGACAACTGTATTGTTCATAAGGAGGTATGAAAAAATGGCAACATTGAAAATCTGGAGTGAAAATATGAAAAAATGGTGAAGTCATGAGCATGCATTGAAACTGTGTAACACACGTCCGTCATCCAATTATTTTTTGGATTTTTTTAGTCACATTTTCAACATAGGTATTTTGAGATCTCCCCTCATGAACAGTGGCGCTGTGATTTTGTTAATCTGTCCCAAAAGTTGCTTTCCCACAGCAACCATGCCATTGTGTGCCACAGCTGCTGAAACACATTTTGGGCAGGCTGTGAAAAATGACAGTTGTACTGTTGATAAGGAGGTGTGAAAAAAGGCCAGTGTTGAAAATCTGGCATGAAAATATTGCAAATTTGCGAAGTTACAAGGGTGCGTGGAAACTGCATAATGCATGCTAGCAACACAGTCATTTCATGGATTTTCAGCATCAAATTTTCAACATAGGCATTTTAGGACCTCTGCTCATGAACAGTGTCACCGTCAATTTCTCAAACTGTCCCGAAAACTGATTTCGCATAGCGAACACGCTATTCTGCTCCGGATGGGCGAAAACACATTTCGACCAGGATATGTAAAATGACAGCCGTATTGTTCATCGGGAGGTATGAAAAAATGCCAATTTTGAAAATCTGGAGTGAAAATATTACAGATTCACGAAGTTACGAGCATGCATGGAAACAGTGCAACACATGCTCATAAAACAGCCATTTTTGGGATTTTGTTCACCAAATTTGCAACATAGGCTTTTTATGAGTGTCTTCATGAACAGTGGTGCTGTCATTTCATTCCTCAGTCCAGAAAGGTGATTCCGCGCAGTGACCGCGAAATCACCTTTAGGGACTGAACAACACCATGACAGTGACTGAATTCATGAGGAGGGGTCTCAATAACCCCATGTTGAAAATTTGGTGCAAAAATTCCAAAAAATGACTGAGACATGCACCAAAGTTGAAAAAACCCTATTTATGCTATTATAAAGCTTATCGCCATTTCTTCAGTTCGCAGTAGGCTTTGAAGACTGCAGACACGTTCCCGGTCCACCAAAAATCGTGACGCCACACTCTGGAGGTAAATATGAGGTGAGGGGTGGTGCGGGGAGGCAGGGTGCACAGAGGGTGGGCGCGGGTTGTGGGAGGGGCAAGAAGACCGCGAGGGACAGTTTTTTTCTTTCACAGGGTTAAAAATTTTTGTTAAAAAAATTGTGGGACGGTTTTAATTTTTCAGGGGATTTGGCATGCTGGGGTGGGCTCCCAGTGTGCCACCTAAGTGTTTTGAGGGGATGCTGTGGCTGGCAGGGATTGGGCACCCCCGTCTGCACACAACAGCGGGGAAGGCAAAGAGCCGAGAGTTTGGGCACTGCCCCAGACCACATAACAAATGGGGGTGCACAGCAGATGGGAGGCGGGCCCCGATCGCACACACCAAGACAGGAGGTATGCCGACAGGGGATTGGGCATCCCTAAGTCGGCATTATGGCGAGGCAGTGTGCCGCCATGTTAGATTTTTTCTCTCACCAGAGAAAGATCACGGGAGTCTCGCTGCTTATGATGAGCTGCTCACATTGCAGTGGACCTTCCTTATATGTGCCAGCAATATTATGTATGGATGGTGTGGCGCCGCATGCAGGCTTGAGTGAGAATGAGGGATGCACTACTGATGCGGCCTGCATTCACTAACAGTGACCGCACCTCCAAATCTGCTACTACCGCAATATGTTGACTGCGCATGCACGAGCCAGCATAAAAATGTACATTAAAAATGGATAAAGCCAAGTCATCACCAGCTCTCTCTCTCGTTTAAACAGGGCCAATTATATTTTCAGATTGTAACTGGAATATTTTTTTAGGAGTGAAGTGAACTGTCATTAGTTTTTTTTCACTCACTAATGCAGAAAGAAATGGACACTGACTTTGGATTACAATAGAAGAATGTGAAGACCTTGTTGTGCTGTCCAAGTTTCTCTCATTGTAAATGTTATAAGTCCATGAGAAAATATCAACATTTCATCTAATGTGGCTGTTTACCTCTTTTTGATATCACGACTAGTAAAGTGCCATTTTGTGCCATCTAAATCCATTTTCCAATATTTTTATTTATTTATTTATTGATAACTAAGATTACAAATACCTTTGAACCAAGTGTTCTTTTACAAAGGTTCTGTGTCATACAAAATAGAAACTCACAATCCTAAAAAATAGGAACATACAGGCAATAACAATTATTCAGCACAGAATTGTAGAGGTTAACAACATAGAAACATAGAATTTGATGGCAGATAAGGACTGCTTGGCCCACCTAGTCTGCCCATTTCCCTACCTAATGGATAAGCTGCAGATCCTTGTTAACCAACTGCCTATTTGTTCCTACCTCCCCACTAGAATTGCTTATATCTGCCCCATGCTTTCTTGAATTCCCCCACTGTTTTTGATTCCACTGCCTCCTCAGGAAGGCTGTTCCATGTATCCACAGCCCTCTCCGTGAAAAAATATTTCCTCACATTACCTCTGAACCTTCCCCCTCTATCTTCAAATTGTGCCCTCTTGTTCTTGCACATCTCTTTTTCTGAAAGATGCTATTCTCTTGGACTTTGTTGATTCCCTTAAGGTACTTGAAAGTTTCTATCATGTCCCCCATCTCCCTCCTCTCCTTGAGGGTATATTAAGGTCCTTTAATCTCTCAACATATGTCTTCTGGTGTAGACCCTGCACCATTTTAGTTGCCCTCCTCTGGACAGCCTCCATCCTGTCTATGTCCTTGCGGAGATGGGGTCTCCAGAACTACACGCAGTACTCCAGATGGGATCTCACCAACTCTCTGTACAGAGGGATAACAACTTCTTGATTTCTACTGGTGATGCCTCTCCCTATAAATCCCAGTATCCCGCCAGCCTTCCTTACTGCCTTCTCACATTGTTTGCCCACCTTAAGCTGATCTGATATGATTACCCCCAGGTCCCTTTCCATTTTTGTTGTTGTTAGTATCTCACCCCCCCTTTGTGTACTCTTCCCCTGGGTTTTTGTTTCCCAGGTGCATTACTTTGCACTTCTTTGCATTTAATCTAAGCTGCGATACCCCTGACCATTCCTCCAACCAGCCAAGTTCCTTTGCATCCTTTCCACCCCACCTTCTGTATCAACCCTGTTGCAGATCTTTGTGTCATCTGCAAAGAGACATACTTTTCCTTCCAGTCCATCTGCAATGTCACTTATAAAGACATTAAAGAGGACCGGTCCCAGTACTGAACCCTGCAGTACCCCACTAGTAACCCCCCTTTCTTCAAAGTGGATTCTGATTATTATTACCCTCTGCATCCTGTTGTCCAGCCTATTTTTTACCCAGGCTGGCTAACTTGTATATTAATCTTTTGTGTGGGACTGTGTCAAATGCCTTGCTAAAGTCTAGGTAGGCCATGTCCACAGCCCCTCCTTGGTCTACTATTTTGATCACCCAATCAAAGAAATCTATTAGAGTCATCTGACACAACCTTCCTGCTGTGAATCCATACTGCTGTGGGTTCTGTGCCCCATCGGCCTCTAGGAACTCAAATGTTCTTTCCTTCAGAAGTGATTCCATCATTTTCCCTACCACTGAGGTCAAACTAACAGGTCTGTAGTTTCCTGTCTCTGTCTTGCTCCCTCTTTTGTGAAGGGGAATCACATCTTCTCTTCTCCAGTCCTCAGGTACCGCACCATCTTCCCATGATTTGTTAAAGAGGGTAGTCAGTGGTGTCACTAGTTCTCCCCTTAGTTCTTTTAGAATTCTTGGGTGAATCCCATCAGGCCTCATTGCTTTGTCCACCTTCAGTTTTAAAAGTTCTTTCAGAACCCTTTCTTCTGTGAATGGAGTGGAATCAACCTCCCTATCCAGAGTGCTTCTATTCTTTGATTTAGGTACCTCCCCCTCCTCTTCTTTTGTGAATACTGAGCAGAAGTATTAGTTAAGTATCCCTGCTTTTTCACTGTCACCCTCTGCCCAACCTCCCTTCCTTTTATTAAGCCTCACTATCCATCCCTTAGTCTTTCTTCACTCCCTAATGTATCTATAAAAGGTTTTATCCCCCTTCTTAACTGAGTTGGCTATCTTTTCCTCAGTTTGGGCCTCTACTATTCTGACTGCCTTCCGTACTTCCTTTTGCTTTAACTGGTACAGTTCTCTGTCCTACTCCTTCTGTGTTTCCTGATACTTCCTGAATGCTACATTTTTCTCCTTAACCTTCCCTGCCACATCTTCTGAGAACCATAGCGTTTTTTCCTTCATTTTGTTTTGTTGATTTGCTTCACACAAAGGCTTGTTGCCTCTGTGATGGCTGTTTTGATTTTTCCCCATTGTTCCTCCACCCCTCCTTCTTGCCCATTTGCTAGTGCTTTTCTGAGGCACTCTTCATTTTCCCAAAGTCAGTCCTCCTAAAGTTCATTACTCTTGCTTTTGTATGGCTGGACTCTGTGGCTGTGTTTATCATGAACCACACTGATTGGTGGTCGCTTGTCCCCAGATTGCTACCCTCATCTAAATCTGAGATCCTTTCTCCATCCCCATGTGACAGTACAATGTCTAAGATTGCTCCCTCTGGAGTGGGTTCCACCACTAGCTGTCTGAGGCATGCCCCCTGTAGGGCATCAAGAATAACCCTGCTCTTGGATGTGGCTGGAGCAAATGTGCTCCAGTTATTATCTGGCATATTCAGGTCCACCATTAACAATAGTTTCCCCTTTTCTGCCATTCTAAGGATGTCTTTTAACATTTTCTTGTCTATTGCCTCTCCCTGAGATGGGGGTCTGTATACAACCCCTGTGTGGATTGTGGTGCCATTTCCAGTGTCCAGAGTGACCCACAGTGCCTCATCTACTCCCTATTTATCATTTAGTTCCATTGCTTTGATCTCTTCCCTTACATAGAGAGATAATCCTCCTCTTCTTTTACCCTCCCTGTCTCTCCTGAAGCTTGTGTACCCTTGTATGTTGACCTCCCCATCATGATTCTCTGTATACCATGTTTCTATGACTGCCACAATATCCAGGTGCCCCTCTTCCATCAAGGACACTAGTTCAGAGAGCTTGTTACACAGACTATGGGCATTGGTACTCATCACCCTCCATTTTTTGATTACCTTACCCCTTTTAGCTCCATCTCTGTCCTTACTGCCTTTTTCTGGATTTACCCCATCCTGCTGTCTATCAACTTTTCTGCCTTAGTGTCTACTTCACTTACTACCCTATTTTGGGTGGCCTGGGCTTTCTCTGTTTCCCTTCAGTGCCTACCCACTTGGCTAGTTTAGATGCTTACCAGTAAAGTATTTAAACTGATTACCTAGGATTCTGGTCCCCTTCCCAGGCAGATGCAGACCATCATGCCAGTATAGGCCTGCATCCCTCCAGGTGGACCCCCAGTCCCCAATGAAGCCAAATCCCTGAGCTCTGTACCAGTTTTCTGACCAGTCATTGAATCTCATGGTGCGGAGTACCCTAGCCTCATCCATGCCATAGACAGGTAGCACTTCTGAGAAAGTTACTCTGTGTGCTACTTGTTTAAGGCCCCTCCCCAACTCCACACACTCCTGCTGCACTGCTCTGAGCCCATTCCTAGCCAGGTCATTTGTCACTAGGTGGATAATGACATCCAGCTCACTCCCACCTGCAGCTGCTCCCACAATCCTAAGGATTAATTTCCTGTCCCTCTAAGCCATGGCACTAGGCAGGCACCTTACCTCCCTTCCCCCTCCCTCCCCCAGTTCTACCCCTCTAATGGTTGAGTCCCCAACCAGAAGTTGTTTCCTTCTCCTGTGGGGTCCCATTCCACCCTCCTGTTGGTCTCCATTGTGGAGGTTCCTAGCATCCTTCTTGGTCTCCACTACAGGGGCCTCCATAGAAGAACCATGCTCCACCAGAATGGTGAATGAATTGTGGACAGGCATGACATGAGGGATGCGCCTCTGTTCCACCACCCTCACCCTTCCTGAGCCCACTGTGGTGCAACCACTCCTCTTTCTTGACAATGTCTGAGGCAGTGGTGGTGGCCTGGGTGGTCTCTGGGTGAGGGAGGAGGTTTCTCAAATCCTTGCCAGGTCAGTATGGAGACGAGCAACCTCCTCCCTCAGACCAGAGAGGTGCCTGCATATAGGGCAGCAATTCAGTCTCCAGACTGTCTCCCAAAAGACTGCTGCTCCACAGCCAGAGAATTGCACCACTTCCCACATGTCTGTCTCCATTCTTATTTAAGATGTTTTTCTTTTTTGGTTTTGGTTTAGTGTGTGCAAGCTTGTTAGTGTCTTTACCTCCTATTTGATGTGCTGTGCCTTTAAGGATATGAACAGGTGTATGTCCTTAGCAGTTTTGGGGCAGTGATATCCATACCCCTGATATAAGGAAATGTGCTTGGGGTGTGTGGGAGAGGGTAGGGTGGTGGGAGTAAACCTGTGCCCTCCAGAAATAATCAACTACAACTCTAACTTTCCACTCCAGTGAGCGCCTTCCTTCCTTTCGGACACCTATTTCAGAGTTTAACTAACAGGTCTAGTCACAAATGACTGCAAATATCTCCCAGATAGATTTCCTCCATGGCAAATAAAAGTCAAACTAAGAAAATTCAACCCTAAAAACAGAGACTCAAAACACTGACTCCTACTTACTTAAACAAGCCCAAAAATTAATACTTCAGTTCAGTGTAGTCTGTTAAATCACCGCCTTGCTTTAAGGAAGCTGATGACTGCTTTCTGTCTCTCTTTCTCACTTAGCTACAGCAGACAGAGTCTACAAACAACTCCTGTTTTAACTCCACAGTTTCTCATACCCCTTTCAGCTCCTCCCCTTATCAGTCACCTATTTCACAGAGATTCACTAACAGGTCTAGTCACTAATGACTGCAAATATCTCCCAGCTAGATTTCCTCCCTGGCAAATAAAAGTTAAACTAAGAAAAGTCAACCCCAAAAACAGAGAATCAAAACATTGACTCCTACTTACTTAAACAGGCCCAAAATTAATGCTTAAATTCAGTGCAGCCTGTTAAATCACCTCCTTGCTTTAAGGAAGCTGGTGGCTGCTTTCTGTCTCTCTTGTTCTCACTTAGCTACAATGGTGTACAGTAGTTGGAGAAGCAAAACTAGCCAAGACCTTAAGGGCTGAGATCAGGGTGAAGGGCTTGGTCAGACAGTTAGCAGGCAGGCAAGGGGATGGGGTAACACTAAAATCAGTATAAGGAGCAGGGCACAAGAGGAGGAGGAGGAGAAGCAGTCTAGGAAGACTTTTTCAGGGTAGGGGAGAGAGGGAGGAGAAAGGTCAGGGACTAAGGAGGAAGAGGAGGCAAAACCAGAGGGAGGAAACCGAGAGGGAGGAAACCATGGGCAGGAGGAGGAGGAACATAAAGTGCAGTAGAGAGAGAGAGGAGTGGAGAGCAGGCCAGGAGAGTACCAGGTAGCAAATTGGGGAGGGAAGGGGAGGCAAATAAATAGTGGAAGAAGGAGTAGAAGGAGAACAGGGAGCTTAAAATACTTAGTGAGTGCAGTCACAGCTATTGAGGGCAGTAAAGTGATTAAGAAGCTTGAGCTTGAAAGGGCCTAACTTTGGCTCATTCAAGATGTCAGGGAGGGAAGCACATTAAGCCAGGTGGGTGCCCTGTAACTGAAGGTTCATTGAGTGTGTGAGGTTCTGCAAAAATACATAATGAATGTTTGTTTGAGTGTGCTGTAGGTAGTTCAATGGTTCTGGGATGGTCTGATATGAGACCAGGCAGGAGCAGGGGTTAGGCCCTATTGACTATTTGGGCAAATAGGCAGGTTTGGTAGGTAATCCTGCCACTAAGGTGGAGCCAACTTGTTTATTCATATAGATCACATGTATGTGTTCTTCTATCGGCATCTGTGACCAGTCTGCAGGCTTTATTTAGTGCGATAGAGATTCATTTTAGGGTAGTATCTGTTGCAGCCTCATATATAACTAACCCATAATACAGAATGGAAATAATTGAGCTGACAACAGCTAGCCGGAGAGCCTCAGGCATCATGCAGTGTTTGTGTCAGTAAAGGACACCTTTTCTGGAGTTAACCACTTTTGATATCTTGTTAACACGAAGGGCATAGGTTAGAGGGCTATCCAGAGTAATACCCAGCTATTTAAACTCATGGACGTGTTTGAGGGGTTGGTCAATGACTGATTAGGCAGGCAGATTTGCAGATATTGTGTGGGTTTGAGAAAAGCATAACTTTTTTTTTGTGCAATTCATAAGTACAGTAATTTGGGTTGAGCAAACCAAGTTTTGACAAACTGGAAGTCAGTTTGTAAGGTCTCAGAGAGAGAGGCAGGATGTGAGTGACAACTGAAGAAAAAATTACTCACCTTAGTAATGTTGTTTCTTCTAATGGAGTCTTGCTATATTATGACATATGCAGTGAGTCCCAACCTTCGAACTGCTCCGGAGGTGAAAGAGTTAACTTTCCATGCCAGGCATGGAAAGCTGAGCTCGAGCTCGGTTGAAACTCTGTCTGTTGTTCTTCAAACTCAAACCGTCAGATCTTTATGAGCTAAACTCACTGAAGTCCTGTGTGGAAGCTGTAAACCTACACTAGCCAACTGGCTACTAAACATAAAAACAAATTTTTGGTCCCAAAACAAAGACTCAAGTCAGGAGACCCAAAAAATGAAAAACACAACTCAAGTCACCCCAAAAGGAGGTGAAAACAACAAGGTGGGCATCTACTAGGGTGCCAACACTGCACTGCCCACCACATCCCAAAAACAAGAGGTTCTGAGAGGGCAGGCAGGGGAGTCATATATAGCAAGACTCCATTAGAAGAAGCAACATTACTAAGGTGAGTGATTTTTTTCTTCAAACAACATGAAGTCTTGCTATATTATGACACATGCAGACTACACAGCAGTACCTCCATGGAGGAGAGACAGAACCTACTTAGGAAATAGGCTCTGAAGCACAGCTGTGCCAAACCGAGCATCACTTCTAGCCTGGATGTCCAGGGAGTAATGCATGGTAAAAGTGTGAACTGTTTTCCAGGTAGCTGCTTGACATATCTCTAGAATAGGGATGTCCCTGGCAACAGCCAGGGAAGCAGCTGTACCTCTGGTAGAGTGAGCCCTCAGGCCTGAGGGAGGAACCTTACCCAGCTTTTCATAACAAAATTGGATACAAGAGACAATCCACCTGGCAATGGATCTTTTAGTGGCAGGTTTCCCTTTACCAACCTCACCATAAGTGATGAACAGTTGGAGGGAGTCAAACCTGTGACCCTTGGTATGCTCTATGTAGTAACTAAGGGCTCTCTTCACATCTAAGCTGTGCAGCCTCCTCTTGCCAGAGGAGGAATGGTCAGTGAAGTACACTGGAAAAGACATAGATTGATTAGGGTGGAAATCTGAAACCACCTTAGGCAATAACTTCCTGTTAGTCCTGAGGACCACCTTATCTCTATGAAAGGAGATAAAATCAGGCTCCACTGACAAAGCTTGTAATTCACTTATGCGTCTGGCAGAAGTGATGGCTATCAGAAACACAGTCTTCCAAGTCAAGTACTTAAGCTCTGCTAAAGACAAAGGCTCAAAGGGGGGTTGCATAAGCTGAGCAATGCAAACATTAAGATACCAGGCAGGGTCCCTGAATGGAGGCTTGGTGTGAAGCAATCCCTTAAAAAAATGGAGATTACAGGATGAGCTGAAAGAGAAGAGGGTTTACTTGCTGAAATAAAAGCAGACACAGCTGCCAAATGTACTTTTAGGGTAGCTGGTCTCAGCCCCAAGGTATTTAAATGGACCATATAATCCAGGTCTATGGGTAAATCAGCAGATTCTAGGGAAATATGCTTTCCAGAGCACCATATGGAAAACCTCTTCCATTTGGAGTTATAAGTAGCCCTGGTGGAAGGTTTCCTAGAAGTCTTCAGTATATCCATTACACCTTGGGAGAGGTGTAGATCAGCAAACTCTAACTCTTCAAGAGCCAGGCCTTGAGATTGAGAGATTTGAGGTTCGGGTACCAAACCCTCCCCTGTGCACAGGTTAACAGGTTGTGATTCCTGGGAAGACACAGGGGAAGATGGACTGCTAAGGACAGTAGGAGTGGATACCAGGGTTGTCTGGCCCAATCTGGAGCAATCAGGTTCATCTTGCAGGGTTGAGATCTGATTTTGACTTGCACTTTGAACAGGAGAGGGAAGGCGGGAAGCATAGAGAAACTTCCCTTCCCAATTGAGAACTAAGGCATCCAGAGGGACTGAGCCCAACACTGGGGGCCTGCAGCAAAAAAGGGAAAGTTGGTGATTGTCTGGGGCTGCAAAAAGATCTAGCTGTGAGGTGCCCCATCTGGCAATATCACTTCCAAGACCAGGGAGTCCAGTGACCATTCGTGATGGCCCTGGGAAATCCTGCTGAGAGCATCTGCCAGGACATTGTCCTTGTCTGGGAGGTGAACTGCCGTAAGGGAGGTGTTCAGGGAGTAAGCCAGAGACCACAACTTCATTGCTTCGGTGCACAAGGCCATAGACCGAGTGCCCCCTTGCTTGTTGATGTACCACATTGTGGTGGTGTTGTCTGTTCTGACCTGTACTACTTTGTTCTGAATAGATTTGGAAAAAACTTGAAGTGCTAGAAAAACTGCTCTGAGTTCCAACAGATTGATGTGGAGCAGAGATTCCTGAGGGGACCACAATCCCTGGGTAGTGGGGTCGCCCATGTGAGATCCCCACCCCAAGAGGGATGCACCTGTAGTAAGGATTAAGGAGTGAGACTGAGTGACAAAGGGAACCCCTTGTCTCAGATTGTCCTGATCCTGCCACCACTGTAGGGCCTGGATCAGGGTTCGAGTTACTGGGATCAATTTAGTTAGAGGGTCTTTCCTTTGAGACCAAAAGTCTCTCAAATGGAACTGGATGTCCCTCATCTGAAATCTTGCTCCCTGCACTACTGCTGTAGAAGCAGCCATGTGCCCCAGGAGCTGTAGAAAATGCCTTGCTGGTTGAGAGACCTGCAGGGTGAAAGAGGAGGCCAGAGAGACCAGGGTCCTTGCCCTGTCCAAAGGAAGGAAGACTCTGGCTTTCTCTGTGTTCAGCTCTGCACCTATGAAGGTGAGGAGCTGGACGGGCTCTAGAACTGACTTTGAAAGATTCAGAAGAAAACCTAGAGAGGTGAGCAGTTGCTGAGTTATCTGTAGATGTAACTTGACTTGGTCTGGAGACTGGCCTACTATGAGCCAGTCATCCAGGTAAGGGAAGATGGCAATTATTTGCCTTCTTAGGGATGCAACTGCTACTGCCAGGCATTTTGTGAATACCCTTGGAGCAGAGATGAGGCCAAAGGGCATTGATCTGAACTGGTAATGGCCTGAGGGCAGCTCGAACCTGAGGTACTTTCGATGGGAGCTTCTGATGAGAATATGGAAGTAGGCATCCTTGAGGTCCAGGGATGCTAGCCAGTCCCCTGGCCTTAGAGAGGATAGAATAATTCCCAGAGTCACCATTTTGAATTTTGGTTTTAAAAGGTGCTTGTTTAAATATCTGAGATGCAGGATGGTCCGCCATTCTCCTGTCTTTTTTGGGGTAAGGAAGTACCTGGAGTACAACCCTTTGCCCTGTTGTAGGGGTGGAACCCTTTCCACAGCTCTGAGAGCCAGGAGGGAAGAGACCTCTGCCTCTAGGGCAAGTGCCTCTGGTGGATTTGCAGGTGGAAAGGATCTGGTTCTTATCTTTGGAAATTTTTTGAAGCTGAGAACCAGTCCCTGGCTTACTACTTCCAGGACCCACTTGTCTGATGTCAGAGACTTCCAGTCCTGGACAAAGTAAGCCAGCCTGCCCCCTACAGGTAGCTGAGAATTGGCCCTGGCAACCCCATCAGGGTGCCTGCTTGGCAGGGGCTTTGGGCTGAGGGGTGGAAGCAGGCCTGCTAGTACCCCGTCTGCCTCTCCCTCTAAAGAACCCCCTCTGGGCATAGGCAGAGGAGGAGGCCTGGACTTGGTAAAAAGGCCTATGAAAAGGCCTGCCCCTGCCCCTGGAAAGCTGTCTTTGAGGAGTGGCCTGCCTTTCCTTGGCCTGTGCACTCCTATAGGTGATCCTGTACTCATCCATTTTCTTCATGTAATTCTCTGTCTGCTACCCAAACAGAGATTAACCCACAACAGGAAAATCCATGGCCTTAGTCTGGGTATCCTGTGACAGGCTAGTACATCTGAGCCAGGCCATTCTGCGAAGTGCCACAGATGTAGCCATGACTCTTGATGACACACCATTAGAGTCCACTGCAGCATGGAATTGCACCTTGGATGCCTCAATACCATCAGCAGCCACCTGCTCCAGCTCCTTGGCAAGCTGGCCAGGGACCTGTTTTGCTAGAGCCATAACAGTATCCCATCTGGATTTCTGATATCTAGCAACATAAGCCATATAATTTGCCTGTCTGAGTCCCAAGGATGCTGTCATGTACTGTTTCTTTGCCATGGCATCAATCCTCCTGGAGTCATTGTCAGTGGGGTGTGAGGCCAAGGGAATATTTGCCTTGTCACAGGCTGCATCTGCACTACCCCAACATGGCTGCATTGTTGTGTAAGGAACTCCATATCAGAGCCTGACAATGTGTACCTCTTGTCCATTCTCTTATCCACAGGAGGTATAGTGTGAGGAGTTTTTAGAATTTTAACTGTCTGTTTCCCAAAAGATTTATGCAAAGGAATAGACAGTCTCCTCGACTCTGGGATATCCATCATTTCCACATAGTCAGGCTCCTCTTGATCATCCACAGCTTCCTCCATAGGGAGCTGGAGGGTTTCAGCCACTTACTTATAAAACATAAAATGAGAAGGGGACTCAGAAAGCCTAGGAGGAGACACTCCTGAAGGTCTGTCTGGGGAGATGTCCGGGTCAATGGGCACATCCAGACTTTCAAATCTACATTCACTCTCCTCATACTCCTCTTCCCCCTCCTCCGGTTCATAATATTCCTCTACATCATATTCTTGAACCGGTGGAACCGGCCGAACCGGGCATTACCTGATGGTGCCGGTTTGTTCGGAACCAGGGAAAGCGATTGACAATTTTAATCGCTTTGGCTATTTCCTCAGCGGTTGGAGAGGAAAGTTTTGGCTCCACACCAGCTGATTTCCTAGTCCTTTTTGCTGGAACTGACTCCTCGGAGTCGGATCTCCTTTTGCCCGAGGACGTCTCGCCTTGGTCAGAGGGCACTCCCTCCGGTTCGGTTGAAACCGAACCGGGCTGGCCATTCAGTTCAGCAGACTTTTTGGCCTTCCTTTCCCTGAGCCTACCAACTCTCTTTTCCAGGGTAGCTGCAGGAACATTTTTACAAATCTGGCAGTCTGCATTGAGGTGGTCAAACCCCAGGCAATAAACACAGGTGGTGTGGGCGTCAACCTTGGCAAAGACTTCCCCACAGACACTGCAGTGTTGAAACCCAGTGGGCCCAGTTTTTCTTTTGGGTTTCTCAGACATAGTGCTAGTCCTAACCAAACTTACCCGTTTATGGCAATCCGTCAGGTAAGACCCTCTTATCGGTTCCCAACCGTGTCATGGGTCATGGAAAAAAACGTAATAAAATCCGTTTTTTTTAGAACCGATAAGAACCGGTAACCACACTCTAAATGACAGATTAATATATTTTAAACAACCTGATCGGTTCCAACCTAACCGATAAACCGTTTACAAGTTCCACAATGAATAGAAATCAATGTAAAACCTATCTAGTACTCACAAATACCACAGACAGAGTCTGAACCAACCAGTTGCGATTTCAATTCGGTCAAAAACCAAGAAAAACAATACTTTAACTGACAAAATGAACTGAGCAGAAGGAGAAATCTCCAGAGCGACTGTTCAGTGAGGTGGAGTAAAGAATCTGACGGTTTGAGTTTGGAGAACAACAGACAGAGTTTCAACCGAGCTCGAGCTCAGCGTTCCATGCCTGGCATTGAAAGTTAACTCTTTCACCTCCGGAGCAGTTCGAAGGTTGGGACTCACTACATATGTCATAATATAGCAAGACTTCATGTTGTTTGAAAAGTATGGCGGCAGCGGCATAGAAGACCATGTTTGTTTTGCAAGCTGAGGGAAGGTTGTTTAAAAATAGACTAAAAAGTAAGAGTCCAAGGATGGATCCTTGGTGAACACCAGAGCTAACAGTGAGGCTACAGGAGAGGGTATCAATAATTTTTACTCGCTGAGTACAATTGCTGAGGTAGCTCCTGAACCAGCTGTTAACTGGAGTGGATAGGCCTAGGGCTTGTAATGAAGAAAAAAGGAGCTGATGGTTAACGGTATCAAATGCCTTTGTGAGGTCAATGTAAATTGATCCCACTATTTGGCCACAATCAAGGGCCTTATGAATGTAATTGGTAAACCTGAGTAAGGCAGTAGTCATAGTGTGTGTGTGTTCCTGAAACCTTGCTGTTGTGGGCATTGTTTATCGTATTTGTTGAGGTATTCCATCAATTGATCAGCAACAATCCATTCAAGAGCTTTGTGGGGGGGAAGGATATCGGACAGTAATTAGAGTGAGATGTCCTATCTCCACTCTTGTGAATAGGCATTACGATAGTAGCTTTCTAAAGAGAAGGGAACTGCCTTAAGGTAAGAGAGAGATTTATCAGCATGATTAGTGGATGCATGATGGCAACAAGGGAGAGGTTAAGACGTATAAGGTCTAGAGTATCACTACTGAGTAGGGATCTTCCTAAGACTTTATGAAGGTATTTTCTAGCTTTGGAGAGTGTGATCCTTCTGAAGTAAAAGGGGGGGTGGGAGGTTGCAGGGGGTGGGATGGAGCCACTGGGGCTGCAGTTGCTTACAGGTCCTTTGAGGAAGTCAGTAGGAAGGATACCACACAGGTCAGTGAATGCCCTGTTGAAGGTGTCAGCAATCTGCTGCAGTTCCTGCACAGTGACGACATTAATTTCAAGCATTGATGAGGAGGATCTATTGGGCTTGCCAGTTAGCTCCTTAAGCCTGTCCCAGAATCTCTGGCTATCACTGCGGGAGTTAGTAAGCTCACTTTTAAAGTGTTTACTTTTTGCCCTCCACACTTCCTGGGTACAGGCGTTCATGGCCGCTTTGTAGTTTTGCATGCAGGCAGGCTTACCTGATGTTTGATCATGGCACCAGAGGTTATCTCTGTCTTTCATTAGCTTGAGGACAGTAGGAGTAATCCATGGGTTACTGACTCCCTTAATCTTACATGTACGGAATGGGGTAAATTTATCGCACGCCATGTAAAATTGTAATATAAAGTCATTTACAGCATGATCACCGTTACTGGCTCTGTTAATAGGTGACCAATCACATTGTGCAAAATGGTCAAGGAAAGGTTTAATAAGCCCTTTTTTAAGAACACAGTGGTAGGAAAGTTTGGTGGGGGGGGTTATGGATTTTGTTACAACATGAGCAGATAACTGGGGAGTGGTCACTTAGAGAGTCTGGCAGCACTGTAGTGCCAGAGATTCTATATGAGTGGGTAGTGAGGACAAGGTCAAGGAAGGTGTTACTACCAATCCTAAGACTGAGTCTCGTAGTAGTCACCATTTGCGTGATACCAATTGCAGCGAAGGCATCTTTGTAGGGGTTGGCCTCAGCAGATAACCAGTTATGTTTAGGTCACCAAGGATTACCATCTCAGTCTGGTTGTGTAATCTCTTGATATAATCTAGTAACATTTTAAGGCCAGAGGTCAGGTCACAGGGAGAAATGTAGACTGACAAAGTCAGTAACTTGTCCTGGTTGCCAATGAATAGTTTAACTGCCAGTGCCAGAGAACTGTTAGGAGTGGATGTGGCAGGGAAGGGTTGGCAGTTCATGGAGTCTTTTATGTAAACTGCACACCCACCACCCCTTTTGCCAGTTATCTTGTCCATATAGGGAATAGCTAATGAGGGAGATGGCAGAATCAGGAATTTTTAGGGAAAGCAAGGTTTCATTGATGGAGAGTATATCAGGATTATGATAAGTTGCCCAGACTCGAAAGTCATCAAGTTTAGGTAGGAAGCTTTGGATGTTAATTGTGGCTAATTTCAGGTGACCGTTCTTGTTGTTCATATGTAGGGGTGTCACAGGTGGGCCAGGGATGGGGTGGATGTTTCCAGACAGGAAGAGGAGAGGAGAGTAAAGACTAATCAAAATAGATACAGCTTAAGGGACTTAGGTGTAAGGGATTGTATCTTATTGGTAGAAACTTTTAGTGTGATGTTAATGCATGGGGAGAAGAGGGAGAGGTGGTGAGGGTAAGTAGCTAGTGGGGGTTATGGGATAGGGCTGCTGACAGCAGGAGAATGGCAGGTGTGAAAGGTGCTGTACCCAGGGGTGTGACTGAAAGGAATAGGTGATGATTGAGGGCAAAGATGGAAGGGTTGGTATAATCAGTTGGCTGTAATTGCAGAGACAAAAGTGACAGCAAGTAAAGTAGGTTGCAATCTTCCATCTTTGAGAGGGGGCTAGAGTGCAGCTGGAAATGCTGGGAGAATGAGGTGCTGGGCTGTGGAAATGGAGTGTGGAGGAGAAATGGGGGGAGGGAGTGTTGGTTACCACCCCACATGAGGCAAGATGATAGTGTTAAAAGGTTCAAATAACCTACCTTCAATTGGCAGAGTGGTGCAGTGGTAGGGTTTTTCTACTCTGGAGGAGAAGGCCAGGGAGGGAGGAAAAAATTGGAAAGGGTTGGAGTGATAGAATTCAGGAGCATTAGGACCCAGCAGAGCAGGATGGAGTGACTCTAGAGTTTGGGCTGTGAATTGTTAGAGAAGAAAGTAGGAACGCAACAGTGATGCCTAGAGGTTACAGTGTATAAAGGACAAATGGCATCCTAGGGAGATTGACTGAGGCAGATCACATGATCACAGTGATAGATAATGTGACCACAGTGATGTATAAATTAAGGGACAGACCGGGAGAGGTGGCAGTTGACGAGCTAGCACAGAAAATTTGCCTTGCTGCTGCAGCTGGCAAGCTCCATTGCTGTGTGTTCTTGTGCTCCATTTAAAGGCACTCCCTTACCTTTCTCTACTAATATAGATCTACTATTACTAACTCCACGCCGCCATGATCGCCACTCAAATGAAACTGTGAGAAAAGAAAAGTGAGGGAACGTTGTGCGGATTCAAACTCACAACCTGTTGCTTATGAGGCTGTAAAACTTTCCACGACACCACAAAGCTGGCACAGTGATTAAGCTGAACATTTTGGCTGTAGTTCGGCTGTAGAGGTTTAGACCACGCTGCCTGGATTCTGGCAGGGCAATTTCCTGACAAGACAATTGTCATTCTTGACAGAACAATTTCCTGACAGGAAAATGTCATTCCTGAGAGGACAATTTCTTGACAGGAATAGTTCTTGGCACCTGTGTTGTCTTATCATTTTGAATATCACTTCTTTGCATGGCTGAACCTTTTTTAAAGTGGCTGTTTTTTGCAAGTTGAAAATGTTCTATAATCATATTCAAAATATAATGTGAACAACAAAAAGGTTACTGAAACTCAGCACAAAAAAGAACCATTGTTTAATAACCAGTAATAACTTTAATGTAAAAACCAGCGTAGGTCACTTGCTAGCAAGACAAATAAAATAATAATAATAATATAATAAATTTTATTTCTAAAGCACCTTTCAAGTTTTCAAGGTGCTGTACAAGCATAATAAAACACAGATAAAACTTCTGTCTCATAATAATACAACACAATCAATAATCCAAGAAGGCAGACTGATACAAATGGGTTTTTAAGTCCCTCTTAAACTCCTCCATGGAGGTGCACTACCGCAACCGATGGGGTAGAGAATTCCAAAGAGTGGGAGCAGCATAGAAAAAAGCTCTGCAACCAGATGAATTTAGGCTCACTCTTGGAATCTCTAGCAACCCCTAGTCGGCCGAGCGGAGCGATCGGCCCGGGCAGTAAGGAGCCAGAAGATCATGGCATGCATTGAGAAACTTTGTAAACAAATGGACAGATATCATAATGCCCTTTATGACTCACCAGTCAAACCCCCAACTTGAGTATAATGTACCATTTTGATCCCTGTATCTAACAAATGATATCAACAAGATTAAAACAAGCATTTGTCAATGCCGAATGTTGATTGCGTTGGTCCGTTGAGCTCGCTCAGTGCCCCTCTGTCACTTACTCATTCTGTTTCTCCCAGTGCTGCAGGCTGCTGTTTGTACTGGGCTCCTGCCTGCATTGGCACCCTTTTCTGTCTACAAAAAATCCACAGCTGTCCAGACAGAGCTCTGTTGAGGTGGCTCAGTCCCCCTCTCTCAGTCGCTCATTCTGTTTCTCTTGGCACTGCAGGCTGCCCTTTTGTAGTGGGTTCCTGCCTATGTTGGTGGCTTTTTCTGCCCACAAAGAAATCTGCAGTAGTCATGACACAGGTCCATTGAGGTTGCTCACTCCCCCTCTGCCACTCGCTTGTTCCATTTCTGCCAGCGCTGCAGGCTGGCCTTTTGTACTGGGCTCCTGCCTGCATTGGCACCTTTTTCTGCCCACAAAGAAATCTGCAGCAGTCATGATAGAGCTCCATTGAGCTCACTCACTCCCTCCCCCTCTCATTCACTCATTCTGTTTTTTCTGCCACTGCAGGCTGCCCTTTTGTACTGGGCCCCTGGGTGCATTGCTGCCTTTTTCTGCCTACAAAGAAATCCGCAGCAGTCCCAACAGAGCTCCGTTGGGCTCACTCTCTCCCTTTCCCTCACTTGCTCATCCTGTGTCTCCTGTTGCTGCAGGCTGCCCTTTTGTACAGGGCTCCTGCCTCTGTTGGTGGCTTTTTCTGGCCACAAAGAAATCTGCAGCAGTCATGACACAGCTCCATTGAGCTCGCTCAGTCCCCCTTTGTCACTCGCTCATTCCATTTCTGCCAGCGCTGCAGGCTGTCCTTTTGTACTGGGCTCCTGCCTGCATTGCCACCTTTTTCTGCCCAAAAAGAAATCTGAAGCAGTCACAATAGAGCTCCGTTGAGCTCGTTCACTCCCCTTCTCTCACTCACTCATTCTGTTTCTCCCACCGCTGCAGGCTGCCATTTTGTACTGAGCCCCTGTGTGCATTGCTGCCTTTTTCTGCCCACAAAGAAATCCACAGCAGTCCCAACACAGCTTCGTTGAGCTTGCTCACTCCCCCTCTCTCAGTTGCTCATTATATTTCTGCCAGCTCTACAGGTTGGCCTTTCGTACTGGGTTCCTGCCTGCATTGCCGCCTTTTCCTACCCACAAAGAAATCTGCAACAGTCACGATACAGCTCCGTTGAGCTCACTCACTCCCCCTCTCTGTCTCACTCATTGTGTTTCTCCCAACGCTGCAGGCTGGCCTTTTGTACTGGGCTCCTGCCTGAGTTGCCACATTTTTCCACCCACAAAGAAATCCATAGCTATCCCAACAGAGCTCCATTGAGGTCCCTCTCTCCTCCTGTCTCACATGCTCATTCTGTTTCTCCTGGCACTGCAGGCTACCCTTTTGTACTGGGCTCCTGCCTGTATTGGCACCTTTTTGTGCCCACAAAGAAATCTGCAGCAGTCCCAACAGAGCTCCGTTGAGCCTGCTCACTTACTCCCCCTCACTCGTTCATTCTGTTTCTCCCGTCGTTGCAAGCTGCCCTTTTGTACGGAGCCCCTGCATGTATTGCTGCCTTTTTCTGCCCACAAGGAAATCTGCAGCAGTCCCAACAGAGATCCAGTGAGTTCACTCACTCCCCCTCCCTCACTCGCTCATTCTGTGTCTCCCGCTGCTGCAGGCTGCCCTTTTGTACTGGGTTCCTGCCTGCTTTGGTGGCTTTTTCTGTCTACAAAGAGATCTGCAGCAGTCCTGACACAGCTTTGCTGAGGTCGCTCACCCCCCCGTCACTCACTCATTCCGTTTCTGCTGGCACTGCAGGCTGTCCTTTTGGACTGTGCTCTTGCCTGCATTGCTGACTTTTTCTGCCCACAAAGACATGCGCAGCAGTCATGATACACCTCCATTGAGCTCGCTCACTCCCCCTCTCTCACTCACTCATTCCATTTCTGCCTGCACTGCAGGCTGCCCTTTTGTACGGGGTTCCTGCCTGCAATGCCACCTTTTTCTGCCCACAGAGAGATCCGCAGCAGTCACGATAGAGCTCCGTTGAGCTTGCTCACTCCTCCTCTATCTTAGCCACTCATTCTGTTTCTCCTGTCGCTGCAGGCTGCCCTTTTGTACTGAGCTCCTGCCTGCATTGCCATCTTTCTCTTCCCACAAAGAAATCTGCAGCTGTCCTGACAGAGCTCCGTTGACATCACTCACTGCCCCTCTCTTACACGCTCATTCTGTTTCTCCTGGCTCTGTAGGCTGCCCTTTTGTACTGGGCTCCTGCCTCTGTTGACACCTTTTTCTGGCCACAAAGAAATCTGCATCAGTCCCGACAGAGCTCTGTTGACCTCACTCACTCACCTCTCTCCTCACTCCACTTATTCTCTGTTTCTGCTAGCTGCGAACTCTCAGCTTTATGCGGGGGCTCCTGCCTGCATTGCCGCCCTTTTCTGCCCGCAAAGAAATCTGCAGCAGTCAAGATAGAGCTCTGATGAGCTTGCTCGCTCCCCCCTCTCTCAGCCGCTCATTCTGTTTCTCATGTCGCATGCATTGCTGCCTTTTTCTTGCCCACAAAGAAATCCGCAGCAGTTCCAACAGAGCTCCGTTGAGCTCATGCACTCCCTCTCCCCCCCTCGCCCCTCGCTCATTCTGTGTCTCCCAGTGCTGCAGACTGCCCTTATGTACTGGGTTCCTGCCTGCGTTGGTACCTTTTCCTGCCTACAAAGAAATCTGCAGCAGTCCTGACAGAGCTCAGTTGAGCTAGGTCACTCCTCCTCCTCCCCACTCGCTCGATCCTAATCTGTCCCAAACACTGATTTCCGACAACAACTGTGGTATTCCACGCCAGAAGCACAAAAACACATATCAGCCAGGATGTGAAAAATGACAGCTGTACTGTTCATAAGGAGGTATGGGAAAATGCCAGTGTTGAAAATGTGATGTGAAAATATTACTAATTTGCAAAGTTACAAGGGTGCATGGAAACTGCACAATGCACGCTCATAACACAGTCATTTTATGGAGTTTCATCACAAAATTGTCAACATAGGCATTTTAGGACCTCTGCTCATGAACAGTGTCAGTATAATTTTCTTAATGTGTCCCGAACACTGATGTCCCACAGCGACTGCGCTATTGTGCGCCGGAAGAGTGAAAACACATTTCGGCCAGGATGTGAAAAATGACAGCTGCACTGTGCATAAGGAGGTGTGGAAAAATGGCAATGTTGAAAATCTGGAGTGAAAATATTGCAAAGTTGTGAAGGTACAAGCATGTGTAGGAAGTGTGCAATGCACGCTCATAGCACAGTCATTTTATGGACGTTCGTCACCAAATTTTCAACATAGGCATTTTAGGGCCTCTGCTAATGAACAGTGTCACTGTCATTTTCATACTGTGTCCCAAACATGGATTTCCCACAGAGACCGTGCTATTCTGCTCCGGAAGTGCAAAAACACATTTCGGCCAGGATGTGAAAAATGACAGCAGTACTGTTTATCAGGAGGTGTAGAACAATGGCAATGTTGAAAATCTGGAGTGACAATATAAATTTACGAACTTATGAGCATACATGCAAACTGCGCATCGCACGCTCGTAACACAGTCATTTTATGGAGTATCACCAGCAAATTTTCAACATAGGCATTTTAGGACCTCTAGTCATGAACAGTGTCACTGTCATTTTCATAATCTGTCCTGAACACTGATTTCCCACAGCAATCGCGCAATTCTGTGCCGGAAGTGCAAAAACACATTTTGGCCAGGATGTGAAAAATGACAGCTATACTGTTCACAAGGAGGTGTGGAAAAATGTCACTGTTGAAAATCTGGCACGAAAATATTGCAAATTAGTGAAGTTATGAGCATGAGTAGCAAATGCACAACACACGCTTGTAAAACAGTCATTTATTAGATTTTTTCCACTAAGTTTGCAACATAACATTTTTGAGAGCCCACCTCATGAACACTGGCACTGTTGTTTCGTTAATCGGTCCCAAAAGGTGATTCTATGCAGTGACCACAAAATCACCTTTCGGGGCTGACTAATGCCATGACAGTGGCAGAATTCATGAGAAGGGGTCCCAAAAACCCCATGTTGAAAATTTGGTGCAAAAATTCCAAAAAGTGATTGAGATATGCATCAAAGTTGAAAAAAAATCCTATTTATTCCATTATACAGCTTACCGGCATTTCCTCAGTTCGTGGTCAGCTTTGAAGAGTGCAGACGTGTTCCCGGTCCACTGAAGATCATCATGCCGAGCGTTGGAGGTAAGTATGGGATGGGGGTGTGTGGGGAGGTGAGGTATGCAGTGGGAGGGTGCGGGTTGCAGGAGGGGAGCGCAGACGTTGTGGGTCCATTTTCCTCATTTCAGGATTAAAAAAATAAAACATCGCAGGACAGTTTTTCTATTTTACAGGGACTTTGGGCACACTGGGGTGGGCTCCCAGCATGCCACCTGCATGTTTTGGGGTGGGGGCACTGGAGCCGATGGGGATTGGGCACTCCTGTCGGCAAAGACAGAAGGAGGGGGACCTAAGCCGAGGGGACTTGGCACCCCTCGGCACACAAGAAATGGGGGAGGGAACATGCCAATGGGAACTGAGCTCCTCATCAGTAAACTGGATCGGGAATGCTAGAGACAGCCCTGCAATCAGGGGTCGCTCCCTAATTGCAGCGAATGATGCTGCAGTGATGAGGCGGCCCCTGCTTGCAGTGGCTAAAACGTTTCAAGTTGGTGGCACACTGGCTGACCTAGTGTCAGCAGCAGCTTACCATGGCATTGGCGAAAGCAGGCCAAGCCTTTAAAGGCTGTGGGGGCATTGGCCACAACAGTGCCATGCCTCCACAACCTGCTTGTGGAGAAAGCTGCCGCAATATGTTTCTTGCACATGTGCGCAATCAACATAAAAATGAAGAGGAGCGGGACCAAAGTAGATGAAGGCTAGAGAGACATGGACTATAAGGACTGATTGGCAGAACTGAGGTATTCTCTATGGATAAGAGAAGACTCAGGGGAAATATGATAATAATATACAAATATTATTGTGTGCAGGTATTGTTATGTCAAACAATCAGTGAGTATTTGCACTCAGCAACCCAAGTTACATGGCATTTGTTTCTCACTATTTGGTACATAAATGTGGTGAAAAAATGACTAAAATAAACCTGTAATTCTCCCAAGATAGACAGTGTGTGTCCCCCACATAAGTCATCACTTGCCCTCCGCTATTTCATCTCTCCAGACAGAGGTTTTATTTTTTTAAGTTGTTAGCCTGCTAGCAAAGTACCAGGACCCATCACTATCTTTAAAAAGCATACCCTTACCTTGCTCTACCAGGCCTCAGTGCCATTTATAACAAGCCCCCCATCCCCAATCCATGATTAGTGGGATGTAATACTGGTCAAAGTAATATTAGGCCACTCCCCCTCCCATTTACAATGTACCTTCTTATGTAGTTAGATGCTGTCATCTGACTATAACAGAGCACACCAGGGAGTAGAGAAAGGAGTGGCCTACGTCATTAGTGATGTTAGACAGATTTATAGGTCAGTCTCCTCAGCATTATCAATGACATGGATGTCACTGCCTCCCATCCCAGACTCGCTTTTCTATAAAAGTAAGTTTATTTTTACAAAAAAAATGCTATAGCAATTTATACTGAAAAAAATTCCTTTCAGCCAGTCAGAACACAGAGCTATAGTCCTATTTTTCTGCAATAACCAGACTGTAGATTCAGTAATAGTACTGTACGCTAATCCTCATGTTCAGATTGGCTAAAACTAGCACTATCACACATCTGTCAGAAACTAGCAAACAATTAAGTTTTCCTCATGGATGCACTGCAGCACTAGTGAGAGAATGATTTTGGTGTTCTATTTTAAAACTGTTATTTTCAGTATAATAACAATAATATTATAGTGACCAGAGTTTTACTTAGCATTATAAAATGGCAAGAAAAAAATCTAGAAATCTCATTGGCCAAAAGACATCAACTGACTGTACATTAAATCTGTATATACACATAGTCATCCTGGTCCTAAACCACATCATACAATGAGCAAATTAGTCCTCCTACAACCAGAGCTATCTTCCATCATTCCCTCTGCAACCAGAACTGATCTTTCATCACAAACATGGTTGCTACCTTTACACTGTAAAAACCTTCAAGTGGGCCCTAAAAATTACTTTAAATGAAAAAGAAAACAAATTAATTAAATGTTGTTTCCCTGATCATCACACTCTCCTTACATACATAAAAAAATTAAAAACATCAAGTATTGTTTATAGTTTTCATTACAGCTGTTTCTTTACTAATGGTGAAAAATTCCCCTTCTGTCTTTCCCAGCTCATCAGGGAAATCTCTTCTGCTTGCCCTGACAGTGAAATAATTGAGTCACTGGCTCTAAAGCAGGCCTTTGTTGTCTGTGTGAACAGTATGTTAGGAAAGTAACATTCTACCAGTGGAACTGAGCAGAATTTTGAATCCCTGTATTCCATGGTAATTATTCCATGATAAATATTCTATGTCTTGAATGAGGGGGAAAACGGGATGAAGAAAGTAAGCAATACAGTAATAATTTATAAACAAAGAGAAAAGGTGGGAAAACACAGTTACATAGAAAGAGGCAGACCCAAACTGCTCAAATAATACATTGCTGTCCCTCCGGCTCACTGGTTTAGCATTTTACAGTGAGTTGCTATTCAATCAATTTTATCACTCTTTTACCCAAGTCTAAGGACTATTTTTCACCATATTTAAATAAAATAACATACTATTATTAAATCATTAATAAAGTGTCCAGAGTTTTGTTTAATTGTTATACAAATAGTTGTTACCCATTTTGTACGAGCAATAAAACACTTCAGGATGTGGGTTGTTGATTAATAAGAGCACTACCCAGCTGCTGCAGTCACTCAGCGCAAGCACCTCATGCCTAACAATGCACCTGGGGGTGTGCTCTTATCAGTCAACAACCCACACCCTGTCATGTCTTATTGCTTTCATAATCAAACCAGGGTGTTAATAAACATCTCAGTCTCAGTGTTTATTCACCCTAGTCTGGTTATTACCTCTCAAACCCTGACCACTGTCCCATTACAACTGTAAGAAAGTAACAACTGAAAGGCATATACTACAAGGGATATGAAAATACTCATCTGAGTAAAATTGTTCCCTGCTTACCTGAGTGAATGCTTCATTCCACAAAATGGAGTTGCCATTTATGATCACCTGCTGACCTTCAGGACCACTGTCATCAAAGCTGCCCACTCTGACGTATCTGCTAGCACCATCTGGAGAAATCTGCCAGTTCATAATATCGTATCGTGCTGGTGGATCACCATATTGATCAAATGACATCACTTCACCTTCGATACTCATAAAACGGACATGCCTTAAATAATGTAGGAACTAAATGAAATAAATATTTAGGATTTGAAAGGCAACTCTTGAAAAGTGAAGACTTTATATCAATGTGAAAAACTATACTCTTCTGAATGCATCTGATAATCCATAGAAAAATGCCAGGCATGGCAATCAGCATGGTCAGTGCCACTGTAAGTACAGTAGTACTCTAACTAGACATGTGCAGAATGTAAAATTCTGCCCACAGAATGACCATTCTGGTTCCACGGAATTTTCATGAAAGCCCTGTGGAATTTTGCTAAATTTTAAATTTCAGTTATTTCATGATAATTATAAAAGTACATGCACAAATTACTCCAAATTTGGACAGTAAACAGTACACAAAGGCTTACAAAGTGTACCAAATTTCAGATTCTTAGGTTGAAAGGGTGCAGAGTTATGGGTGGCTAAATATTTAATACAAATATTATTTTCAGTTATTTTGAGATAATTTTAAAAATTGTTATCCAAATTTCTCCACAATATCAAGATTTAGAAAAGCATCCAGCATGGGTATATGCACTGTATTTTAAGTCTCAATATTCAATAGAAGCTGAGTTATATGTAGCCAAACATTTTGCCAACATTTCAGTTATTTCCCTCTAATTTTAAAACAAAATATCCAAATTTAACCAGAGCTGAAACATTGAAAGTACCATACACATGGTCATTTCTGAAAAAGTTCATATTTGCAGCTTTAAATGGGATTGAATTAAAAGTAGTCAAACTTTCACAACATTTAAAAATTTAATTTTGCAAGAATGTAAATTACAGATTTATAAAACCCTGAAACTTTAAAACTAGAGAATGCAATACCATTAAATATGGTAGGTTCTTAGACCTCACAAGGAGACTGTGTGTGCCAGTTGTATTAATTGCTTGCTGCCAGAAAAGGCAAAATAACATCTGTACTTAATGTCAAATCCTATGAGCCTGTGAAAATTATAGAATTTCATGAAAAATTCCATAAAACTGTAAAATTTCACTCAGCCTTATCTGGGGGATTCTAAATAAAGGATAAGGACATAAGAGGCAAGTAGTGCAGGGGGGCACAAGTTCAGGAGTTAGATGTACAGTTTCACCAAGAAATGGACAGCTGAGCTGGTTAGCACAACAATGGTAGATCCCCGAGTTGGAGCAAGGAAGCACATAGTGTCAACAATTCCTACCTGAATGCAGAAAAATTAAGGTTCACATTCAGTAAATTTATGATACAGGGAGCCTGATGTACATGCAAGTCTGGGACTTAGAGGTACTCAAAGAGATGTAGTGGGGAAAGACAATGTCTGGGGCAGCAGGATGGAAAAATTCTGGATATTCCAAAAGGGTAGATTGATAGAAAAAGAAGCAGGTGACTTATGTTTTAAAGGAGTTTGTCACTGTAAAGAACAAAGAGGATATCAGTGAGATCAGTAGCTTTACTGAGTCAATCTGACTATGTCAAAAGAGAAGGGGGATAGTCACCCAGAGAGGAACAGCAGGACTGCAAAACGCTCAGCCCAGCTTATCAAATTAAGTAGTGGTAAATGCATTGTTAATGTTAAACTCTACAAAAAGAATTCTGAATGCTTCATCTATATGCTACCACAAATATGTGAGAAAATGTTACCAATATTTTTGTTTCTACTGCAAATTTAAAACTGCTAAACCAATCTACCAATCTATCCAGTTGTGTTAGACACCAGGATACATTGACTATGGATATGCATGTCAAATGTTAAGGCTATGCCTGCAAGAGCAGAGAAGTTACAAACATCCACATTGTTGATAGTTTCCACAAATGTTTGCAAATATTTACATAGTAATGTTTTGAACCTCTGTAACTTAAACATTTCTAATCCAGTTATCTCCATATTTAGCCAATTTTATAAGCATTACAAAAAGGTTATTCATGCTAATTTACACATGCCTATCTCCAAATGTGCCTGAATTATATGCAGATTAAGTTTTTTTCACAAATTTTCTAGCAAAAAATTAAAAGACAGATTTTGAGCACATATCATTTGGAGACAATGCATCACATTGTCATGAAATCTGGCACATTGTTAGAACACCTGTCATCAAGGAATCATGCCAAATTTAAGATCTCTGACCCAATAGACGGCTGAGGTACAGTATATCCAGATAAAAATGTTGATGAATTTTCACAGAATAAATAAAAAGACATATTTTGAGCACCTATAATTTTAAAACTATCCATCCACATTTCATAATATTTTGGCACATTTTTGTCCCTCGACCCAAAGCGAGAACTTGCCAAATTGCAGAGCTCTAGCTTAAACGTAGGCTGAGTGATGACCATGTTACTAACTTTTAAAAATTCTGCATAATTCCAATGAAATTCCACAAACTTTTGCATAATTGTATAAATTTTCATCGAAGTTCTGAGAATTCAAAATTTTCCCATTCTGCACAACTCTAACTCTAACCTCTGTGCTCACATCTAAGGTCACTACTGTTGCATTCTCTACTCTATAGCCTAGGTTCTTGTATACCATATTGGAGCAGAGTCAATCTGCACTGTGCTAATTCAATGGACATGACTATTGGCTTCAGTTTCAGTTAACACCCAAAGTCCCACTAGCACTAGTTAGAGGAAGTACTGTATCTGTGGCAGTTTTCAATACATTATCCAAGCTTTACTTTATTAAATGGATAATTTGCAAAGTTTGGTTATTTCAAAAAGTCCAGAAAAATGACTGTTTATTTACGGCTGTTTTTGTTCTTTTATTCTGGGTAAAGGAATGAAGATATGCACATCTAAGTGGTTATCAAACAGATTTTCTTTTTCATATTGATTAATATTGGGATATGTGAGTACCTTTTGTTGAATACTCAGTGGGAATTCTGCTGACCACTCCAGATATAGTATTTGCCAGCTTGCTATTTGGCCATACTAATATCAATCAATCAATCTTTACTTCTCCAAGAGAAACATCATAGAGCAAGTTCATTTACAAAGTGGTCTTGGATGGACAAATTTTTGAGAAAAAAAAGAAAATGACAATACGAGATATATACATGGCAGGAATTCATTGAATCACTGATTCAGAACAAAGTCAGTTTACAAAAATTATGAAGACACAACATAATATAAATAAAGAGGCAACAGAGATTATAGAACTAAATTTGTACAAAATAAAAAAAAAAATACTCTTGTCCTGCCCAACTGGTTAGTGCCACTGACATGGTCACCATTTTTTCTTCCCAGTCATCTCCTGCCCTTCAACAGGTACTGGTTCACTTGTCCATACACTGATTGTTAAAATAAATGGCAGGTTTTCTGACATATAGCCACAAGCTAACAGTTATTTTGAGTAAATGACCATCCCTAGCCCACCCTTCATACCCAAAATACCCCCAGGACCTTGATCAATGATTTGATGAGGCCAGTATAGTCTGATTACAAGCTAGTCATGTGGCCCCATCTCCTACACTATAGCCTGCTCTTCCAATGCTAAGACATATATGCATTCCTAAGATAGCAGCGCAATAGTAAGGATGAGGAGAGGTCTTGCACCATTTATTATGCTGGACAGCTTTCTTTGTCAGTTTACCTAGCTGAGCCAGCTTGCTCATACAGTGAAGCTTGCCAGGATAAAACCCAATTATGCAGCATTTTGCAGCACTCTGCAGCATGCTGCAGAAGAGTTAATGTAGAAAACAATGTCATTTAAATGGCAATTAGTCCTTTTTGTCATGCAGGAAACTGTGATAGTCACTTCATCCTGGCAGTGTCACAGTTTGCTGCATGAAGGGAGTAATTCCAATTGAAATTGCATTGTTTCCTGCAGTAACTTTGCTGCAGAATAATGTAGAATGCTGTTGAAGTGGGTTTCAGCCTGGTGAGCGTCACTGTATGTAAATGAACTCATAGTGGTACGTAATGCTCCCTTTGGACATTACATGCTTATATCGGTCATTTGTATGGGGACATTTGTATATGCCATCTTTAGGCTAACAGTGCACTGTGCATAGGAATGCCCTAACAAGTATTTTATTCATATGCACCTGCTAGAGCTTTCTGATGGGGGTGTATTGAGACATACTGTACTTTGTGCACATGATTGTTAAACAAAGTCTGTTTCAATATTGCTCTAACATCTTACATACAACCTCAGACTTTTAAATATTGGGCGTGATATGGATAATTTCAAAATAGTTTGCTTATTTTTTCCCTATGACAAAAACTTATTTAACATTATAAAGTGCATGAAACAATACTTACATTAGTTTTCTACTGTTCAAAGTAGTGGGAAATCTTAAGAAATTACTGATGCAAAAGGCATTCACATTACTGAATAAAATTACTGTTCCATCTTTATTAGTGAGACTCTCTCAGAGAAAAATAGTCTTGCACAATTGTCATCCTTACCTGCCATGGTTTCACATCATATATTTTTGCACAACTTCCATTCGGGAATGGTCCTTCTCCAGCTCTGCATGAAAACATGTTGTGTAATGCATGTGTAAGTGCATTCACTGAATTATATACACTATATGTAAGTCTGAAATTATTTACGTCATATACAGCAGTGTCAATTTCCTCCAAATTTTCCTCACCAGTGCATTGTAGGATTTCTTTAGGTTCCAGCTTTCCTTTATTACCTGAATCAACCCACTTGCAGCCAAATGCTTCTTCCCAGAATTCTTTAATAAAAATGTCATCTGTGGATGTAGCTGGACGGATTCTGTAAAGAAACTCTCTAAAGCCAGGAATGTCCCCTCGACGGAATGCAAATCCTATGCTACCATTTAAATTTCTGTAGATATTCTTTGGCAGCTCAGGTGACATAAACCAACTTGTTCGACCTATCCAGACCTTTCCAGTGATGTTTTGTGCAGACACTTCTTCCATTAAAACAACGGCATGCTGTAGTCTTGTATAGACCACAACAACATTTGCTGTTGACTGCTTGATCAGCTCAACTATTTGGAGAATTTTTTCTCTGTGGTTATTCATTGGGATCAGATCAAAGAAAGTGAAACACGCATCAGCCTTGGGCATTTCTGATTTCATAAATTGATTAGCTGGTTGAAAGTAAATATTATCTGTGCCTATGAATCCTACCCAGGTCCACCCAAAGTGCATTAACAGCCTCAACAGGGCTAAGTTTTGAAAATCCTCTTTTGGCACAGTCCTGAAGAATGAAGGAAACTGGAGTTTGTCACTCATGAGGGCATATGTTACAGCATAGCTGATCTGGAAAGAAAACACATCTTAAGTATGGAGCAGGTTAAACTTAGTTATAGGAAACTGTATGCAACTCTACAAATAACTTGCATTATTTGTATGCATGATTTTTTTTTTTTTATTTGAGCTTGATATCTGAAATTATACAATGGGCTAAATCAAAAGTCCAAAATCCTACATTCTGATTGATTGGCTGGCACCTTTTCAGCATGATAAATCCTACAGTGTACCAATGCAAAAGGTGCCAGCTGCCAGTCTGCCACACAAGGAACTCCCCAGAAATCACTCCGAGCATGACTGGCAAAGATACCAGTGGACAAGAAGTGTGCTAAAGTGTTAACTATTGAGTGGCATTCAACACCAAACATCTACCTTGAAAGCCGCTATAGGTCAACTGCATTTGCTTTTCACAAAGCCTGCTGCAAGTCTGCCTTCTATCCAGCCCCCCCATATTTGTGAGTTTTGCCATACAGTTTTCCTTCTTTCTTTAAATAAAATGGCTCCACACATCAGTATACTGTGGCGTGAGTAGTCGTTTACTAAATCACCAAGTGATGGAACAACTTCAGGGGTTGTGGTCTGTTCAGCAGTGGGCTTCTCAGTGTTTCAAAAGTTGTAACTGCATTGATGTCTGTGGGTGCAATTACTTTTCTCCTCCAGTTTTTCTTTCTTTTTTTTAAATAAAATGGCTACTCATTTCAGTCTGCTGTGGAGCAAGTGAACGCTTAGCCAAACCGCCAAGTAAGAGATCACCTTCTGGGTTTGTTATCTGTTCAGCAGTGGGCTTTTCTCCATTTCAGATGTTGTAACTACACTCATTTCTGTGGCTGCACTGTGTTCTGCTGCCCTCAAACTACCAGCTACAGGGTTGCTGTTCTATAAGGACATTAATTCTCACCTCTAGGCTATGCTACCACCCTCTAACAACACCCTAGCAACACAGTACTATTTGTTTCTAGCGGAAGAATAAATCAAATAAATATACATGAAAAAAAACAACATTTTTTTTAATTGTTTTATACCAAAAAAAGGGGACCATTTTATAATAGCAATATAACACTTCAGCATGTGGGCATATGGGTGGATTTATCATGCCTGGTGTGGTTAACTCACTCGGCCTGTGGCCTCTTGACTGAACCACACCAGGCATGGTAAATCCACCCATATACCCACACCCTGTCATGGTATATTGCTTAAATGGCAGCTGTTTTATGATTGTGGTGATGCATGACATACATTAACAAAGGAAGGATCAGCTGGGTTATTGAAGCATTCCGTCACTTAAATATTGCTATTTCTTTTTAAAATGCTTAACCAGGAAAGGCACACTGAGTTGAAGGTAATTTCTAATTGTGACCCGGTAGCATAGGGAGGTTAAGTGACTTGTTTAGTATGCAGGTGGCAGTTGTGGGTTTCAAACACTGGTCTCTGTTGGGTCTCCAGGACGACAGTTTGGTGTTCTAATGTCTATGCTATACAGCCTCCCATATATTTATTAAAGAAGCAGTTCAAAGAAATTGTGCAAAAAATGTGACCCAACTTTGTTTAACTATAAAGATTCCAGACATCTTACAATTTTATTTGGTGGTAGAATATTCAAATTTTACCAAATTGTGAGTGCTTTATAAATGCTTTAGATTAGTCAAGAGAAAATATACCACCCACATTTGGTTTAGAAGTAGCATTGTAGACCTAGCAAATTCTAGGATTGAAAAAAAAAAAACTCATAATGCACAATATAGGAGTAAATTTGACAGGTACTGTATGCTAATATTTGTGTTATTTGTAGCTGAAACTAGTTTTTTGGAAAAAAAGTTTCTCATTGCACTGTTGCTTTAACGTGTACCATATATGAAATATGTATTACCAGCTTAGGATATACCCCAGCTTGTCTGTAATACACATGAAAAGACAACAAAGTTGCAGTACTGTACCTATGGACATGCTTTTAAAACAGATGTACAGTTCAAAATCAGAGTATCAGATCCCGATAAACATGTATATTTTTTTTTACAATATATTTATCCAGGGCACCCCAGCTTAGACTGACTATCTTTTCTTTTTCAGTGGGGTCATGTTTCCACCCATTTCCCCAACTGGATAGACTAGCGCACTAAGAGGTTAAGTGACATGCCCATGGTCACTTAGGGCACTATGCACTATGGAGCCTGGCATGCCCTGGAATGGGCACATATCAACTTGTGCAGCTACCCACTGTGTATCCACCCCCTGCCACACATGCAGAACCCAGATTCATGAACCCTGACTGGCCTGTTGTCAGGTCACATATACTAGTTCAATGCATGGAGTGGGGCCAACGGTGAGAACAAACCTGGACCATACTGTATGCTTCCAAATGGAACCCCCAGGGAGCTCCGCACTAGATCTTCTGCTTGCAGGAGCAGGGGATCATGGAATATGTCTGTCTGTGTAGGGACTGCTGTGCCCCCCCCACTACATACATGTATGTTGTCCAGTGACAGACATCTGTGCCTCGCAGCCATCATCTTTTCCCCATCCCTCTGTGGCATGGAGAAAGGCTGTGGTCTATTGCTGCAGGGTGAAGTCAATCATGATCTCTGGTCCTCATACAGTGGAGTGCACATCTATTATGGCAGCCCTTTGGGTGATATAACTAACACACTCCCAGACACTGGCCTAGCAGAGCATAACCAGTATTGCGCATGCCGCACTCTGACAGATGATTACAGGCATGCCCACTCCCTGCCCCCTGCCTGGACCTCCCATGCAGTTGTGTGGGTACTTATGATAATGGAAACATGTGGGGATATGTAGTGGAAGCAGCCTGTTTGTGAATTTGTGGGTATCAATAGAACACCAGTGATGTAAGTATGCCAGCCATATATGGCAAGTATTAGGGTGCATAGGGCCCCAGGTCCTGGGTGCATAGGGCCCCAGGTCCTTAGTGCATAGGGCCCAAAATGAGCATATGGCTCCAAAGGTGTTTGAAACTGAAATATGTTAACTAAAAATAGAAAATATCATATATGCTAAATAAATTCAAGAAACTGGCCCAGTAGCATGGAGGGCTGAGAAATACATGCCTCAGCCACTGCCACGAAAGTGACCCAGGTTTGGGAATGAATCAGGGTCTTTCAGGGGTCTACTGGGAGCAGGTGGACTGAATGGCCCAGTGAAGTTTCTCCTCCTCCATGTCAACATCAGCACCTAGGTGACCATGGGGGGCGATGTGGTTAGAAGTAGAAGTTCTGAAGTGAGACGCTCCCTGAAAGAAGACATCAGCATGTCAAATGACATGTGCACATCAAGCTGTCATAGCCACACAGGGTCCAAGACATGAGGAAGAAGAAAAAGGAAAACACCACCAGCTGCAAGTAAGATGAAGCCAGCAGCTCCTTACAGACCTCACACTGTCAACTGGGCCCAGGACCCACTGCACCAAGCATAGGCATCTGGAGGGGGCTTGGGGAAACACTGATGGCCTGGCAAAGGGGGCAAGCTATGGGAGAACAGGTGGGTCCTCAGGATAAGCCCAGAGATTGCAGGTAATGGATTGGGGGAGGCCACAGGAGCAGAAAGGGGACCAAACTGGCAAGGGGGAAAAAGTTCAAGAGAGTGCCAACACTGCTCCAAACAGTCAAAGCTTAGGAACACACCAGAATACACTTGTAGAAATTCTGAAGAAGGTGGGTTTCCCACTGTGTTGCATTTCACTAGATCTGTAGCATCATATTGCAACTGCTTAACTGATGCTTTGTGTCATATTAGAGTTATGCTTCATTCTATCTTGTCCACGTAACAGATCTTCACTCCATGTTTTTTTTCTCTGTATAATGTGGAATTCCTTTAAAGTCTGCATTGATGGCTCCCAGCTCTACTTCCCCAGGACACTCCTGCAAATAAACTGCTCCTCAGCTCTGTTGGCCCTGCTGGCCAAATGTTTTAAATAAATAAATTTAGAAAGATTTGACTGGCACCTATAAGGTTGGTTTCAATTTTTTTATGCTTTTATGGTTGTGAATCTTTGTTTTTGTTTGTTTAGTATTGCATATTGTTATGTATTGCACACAGATGCACAAACAGGTGTAACCTGCCCCCATGCCAGGCACAATCTCCCCATCCCCCCCGTCTCCCTTAGACACAAGCTTGAACTCCTCCCCAGCCCCACCTGCTCCTCTTATCCCTCTCCCTAATCCACCACCGTTGCAGCCCCTGCCATCCCTGATGTTGTGCCTTCTCCTGGGTTCTACCTCAGCCTGTATCAAACTCCTACCATTGTACAACTGCACAGCCATCACTTCACCTGATCTGGTCTCTTTATCTGCATATCAAAGCTGTGCATTGTACCTTGGCTTGCCTCTATTTATTTTTTTATTTTGCACTTGTACCATGTTCAAAGGTACACTGTTTGCAATTTACATTTTACCAATAATTGACACTGCTTATGCTTTTTATTGTATTTCCATTCCCTTTTTTTATTTTAGTTTTTGTTGACCAGGAAAGAAGGACTAGACAATTCTGCCAATTTTCAGCCTCGTCCCAGGGGAAGGGGATACAGATGGATGGCAACTGGCATTGAACCAGATTCATGGTATTTTTAGTGAAAGGGAAAAATTTGGCCAGGACACCAGGGGAAATTCCACTACTACTTGGTAGGGGGAGCTGGTTCCCCGAATGATGGAGCACCCTAGTATTGGTCTGGAAGTCGAAAGAGATGAACATGCTGCAATGGCAGCTGCTACAGGTGCTGTCAACACTGGCATTTTGTTTGTCTTTCTGAAAGGAGGCAGAGAAATTCATTGAGAACACACTAGCATGACTATCACTGATATGGAGGTGGCTGGAAGGTATCCTAGTGGGAACCAGCATTCCGCCTCAGAAGACCATTTAATAGCAGCTACTTCATGTAGACTCCCAGTATTAGGAAGGTACCTCCTTCCAACCCACATCTTTCACCAGAAAATAATACTGTGGAATCCTAACCGGTGGAACATGAGACATGCAGAGTCCTGGAGAACCCTTTATGGAAGCAACAATCCCCGACGGCGGAATTAAGCAATGAGAATACTACATGCGGAATGGAGGAGGACAAGAAAAGAAAAAGAGCCAAGAGTAGCTCACCAGACCAGGCAACCCCAAAACTATCGAAAGTATTCATTCTTTCAACTCCTGACAACCAATCAGAAGTTGGAATGGAGCACCAAGAAATGGAAGACATTCAATGCCCCATAGATGGCAAAGAGCCCTGGTCACCAGAACGAGCATTGTACGGGGCAGGCTGGTTACAGCACAGTGATGGTTCTTGATATCCAGACCCTGCTACATCTGTTCCAAGAGAGGACATTAGATGAGATTTGGAACCCCCTGATTTTACCATTCATGTCTGCTATGACAGATAACATTACATATATTCTTCTTTGGATACCGAGGTTGCCATTAACTTTCACGTTCCCGATAATGACCTCTTGAATAGTGACATTGTGTTTCAACCTAGGCAGAGTGGTGGGGATGATACCGTTCCCCCGTTAATCTAGGCTCCCCCCAGACTGCTGCTCCTGCATATGGTAGCTTACTGAGAAAACCAGTGGAACTCGTATAAGATGCAACACAGTGTGTTTGAGGTATTTGGTGAATCCTGATAAAATGCCTGATCGCTTTCCTGTAGGGAGAGTGCTTTTAAAGCAGTTATTGGGGTTTCTTCCATCTGAGGTGTATGCCCAGATCCATACTTTTGGAGAATCCATGTTTGATATCAGCTTCTGAACACCTGACATTTTAGACCGATTCTAGATTAAGTATGCTGTGCTAAAAACATCTCCAATTTGGGCACATTTTCAGGCTATCCCATTGACCAAACAAACTTTCAAGGTGGTAAATATTCTCTTGTATAATGAGGGGGTTAATATTACCAATATCATTTACTGGATGGAACCATGATGTACAGTACAGGGAAATCCAGAACCAATCCTAGACGATGAAGGGTTCTGGAATGGAAGGTGGCGAGTTAAGGTTAATCTGGTTCAACATAATTCTTGTATTCATGATCTCCTGAACTGTTTCTATGTTGGGAGATACAAAGGCTTTATTTTTTACCCTGGCCAACCTAGACACTGTTATAAGTGTGGCCCCCTGAGACACCTTAGTAGAACTTATGAGATTCCCAAGTGTGCCCAATGTGGTGAAATGGGTCATTCAATGTTCCATTGTAGGAATCCCCCCAAATGTAACTTATGTGATTATTCCTTTGCAGACTGTCCTTGGACTGCTCACAACATGGTTAACAATGACTATGCCATCCAAGACTTTTACCTTGATACAGCTTCTAAATTTGCCAGGATGGCTTCTCCCCCCCCCCCACCTGAAGACCGGTTTCTGATACTGTGGCATCTGCTGCACCTGTTACCTCTTTACCACTGGACGAACAATCAACCATAGTAGGAACAGGCATTGGCCTGTTACCTGCTCCTGTTACCAGGCTGCCTTCTACAACCACACAGCAACCTGCGGAACAACCAGTGGCAGATGTGACCCATATGTTACCTTCCCCTTCTCCCCTCGAAGAGCCATTCAGACTGTAAAACCTCAGAGAAGTCTGAGGTCTAAAGGTGGAGGAAAGGGGACAGCTGCACTCCCCATGGTCACAGTACAATACAAATATGCTGCTTTTCAAGAGGGAGAGGCAGATATGGGGGTCAGAATCCAACTCTCTGTCATTCCATTCTTCCCAACTGGAGGGTGAGTCAGATATAGACCTGGAGGCTGACATTCCTGAAAGTACGATTAGGAAAAAAAGGATGGGGCCTAGAGCACGCTTAAAAAAAACTGAGTGACCCTGACCCTTGACTAATCATGCTGCAGCAGCTTTATGATCTTTCTGTAGCCTCATTAAATGCCAATAGTATTCAGTCTGAAAGGAAGAGAATGTTAACCTTTGCTCAGTTTACCTCCCATGTGTATGATGTTGTCTTTTTGCAGGATACCAGGTTACATACTTGTCGACGAGATGCAAGAGGCTAGTATGGCATGGGTTTGGAGATAAACTTATTGGTCTATGGGTGAGGATCTGTGTAGTGGCATGGGTATTTGTGTGAATAATTCAGCAGCCAGGATCTCTCATATGATAGATATCATCCCAGGGAGGGTTTTATTGCTTGATGTTTCTATCCATTCTATGGATTTTCGTCTCATTAAGGTATATGCCCCCCAAACAAAGGTCTCTAAGACTGACCTGTTTCAGAAACTACAACCCTTTTTGATTACCTCACATTATGTTCTGTTGGGTGGGAACTATAATTGTAGCTGACTTCTAATGGTTAGGAGATCCACTACCAGTAAGGTATATTGTGATATCACTTGTTTGAATCACCAGATTACGCAAGCTGGCCTAGAAAATGCTTTTGCTTCAGGGATTAGACCCCCCAATACCTTTTTTTGTGGTCAGCTTACAACTAGAATAGATTATTGGTTACATCTCAGAGAGTCTGTGCATCACAGACTGTAAGATGACTCCAGCGACTTCTTCGGATCACACTTTGTTGAGTTTGACTATATCCAATTTGGAAAAAATTAATAGAGGCCTGGGTTATTGGAGGATGAATTTAAGTCTCCTTCAAGAACCTTTAATACAACAAGGGTTCCAACATACATTAGCTGCTAGGAAGTCAGTTTATTTTCTATATGAAACCCCACAAGAATGGTGGGAAGACACAAAAAAGGATATATGGGACTACTTTAAAAAAGTAGGGAAACTTAAAGGGAAATTGAGGACATAACAGTATAACACCTTTAGGTCCCAGTTATACTATTTGGTATCACTACAGAACGAAAAGGGTGGAGATTATACCACACAAATTAGTGAATTAAAAGTTAAACTGGTGGATATCCAATATAATAGATTAAAATCTTTGGAATTTGAGCAACGATTTGGGACTCAGGGCCAGCAGAACTTTGTTAATTCCTTTTGAGTTTTGTCACAAGCAACAACAAAGGAAATTTATTACACGCTACTTTAGCAGATGGTTCTTCAGTTACGCAAAAATCAAAGCTTTTATCTGAAATTGATCACTGTATTGAAACATTGTTTCATGACCATCAGCCATCTCTCCCTTCAAGGAAACAATAGCTTGTGGCTTGTGATCTTCCACAACTCCCATCACATTTAGTGGACTCCCTATCACAACCCATTAATAAACAAGAAGTACGGGCAGGTCTGAATACCGTAAAGTCTGGTTCTGCTCCATGACAGGATGGTCTACCATACAAAATGTATAGATTGGCTGCAGGTCCATTATTGGATGAACTGGTCTTAGTGTTTAATGCTATACTGCAAATGAAACATCTATCATTTAGTATGAATAAAGGCCTAGTGGTTTTATTTTACTAATCGGGAGACATGGGTAATCTGTCAAATTGGAGACCAATAACTCTTTTGAATGCTGACTTTAAAATACTTACAAAAATTTTAAGCAACAGAATGGCTTTAGTAGCAGGGGATTTAATTCACCCTTCAAAGAGATGTGCGGTCCCTGGTAGAACTATTACAGATAATGTAATTTTACTTCATGAAGTATTTGAAAAGGGACAGGATGGAGAGCTAAATGGTTTTATATTAAGCATTGACCAAACTAAAGCCTTTGATAGGGTCTCTCATCAGTATTTATGGGACTGTATGGCAGCCTATGGGTTTCCCTCTGACTTTATGTGTTGGGTTCAATCATGTTCTGCTTGCATGCTAGTCTCTCCATATTATAATGGATGGATGGGATGGTAGTGTAGGGTAGGACGAAGAGTATGCCAAGGGTGCCCTTTGAGTCCTTTGTTGTACATTTTGACTTTAGACCCTCTGCTGCATAGGATACATAATGCCCAGGACGTGACAGTACTTTCTCTTTCAAGTATGGATCCTGAAATAAGAACACTTGCCTGTGCAGATGACCTTTGTATACTGTTAGCTGATTTATCTTCCTGCATGGTGGTTGGGAGTATATTACAGGACTTTTCGGATACCACAGGTTCTACTGTCAATTATGCCAGGAGTAAATGCCTCATATTGGGGGAGGAGGTACATGATAGGGATTCAGTTATAAATATTCCTATTAGTATGGAGCCACGTAATATCTTAGGTATTCTTTTTGGGAATGAAGTCTTGGCTACCCTGAATTGTCAGGCAGTGTTAGGTAAGGCCCACAATAAGATTAAACTATGGAACAGGTGGAGAATGGCCAAACGGAAACAGATACATATAGTTAAAACATTTTTGCTTTTATTCTTTTTACACATCATTGCCTCGACATTTGGAAACATCTGTCTATAGTTGTTTTTTCAGCTGTATATGGGGTAGTAAATTGAACCCCATAAAATGGGGTGTCCTGTACTGTGAAATACAACATGGAGGGCTGAAAATGGTCAATCCAATTCCTTTTTGCTTTTCCATATTCATATATGCCAATATCCAACCAGTCCTTAATAACAAAGTTACATTGTGGACACCATGGGTTTGTGATAGACTCACTGATTTTCTCCATTTTTGGCCTTTGGATACAGGGATTCCTAAACAATGGTCCCTGAATCAGGTTCCACTCAATTTTCAGATGTGCTTTAGTAAAGTAAAGTTGTGGTTGATTATTAAGTTCCAGATATGTTCCCTTTCTAGGAAAGATATTTATAACCATATTATGATTACTTTCTTTGAGGAAGATACACACTTTGAATGCAGAACAGCATGTGAAAAGGATGACAGAGGGAAAATGCTAACGTCTTCTCGTATTCCCACACAGATGTAGGATGTTTTGTGGCTCACGGCACATGAAAAGTTAAACATTAAGGGGAATTTGAAACATAAGGGGACAGATGATAGATACTACCCTAGGGCTTCTTGCATCACTACAATAGAATCTATGAGACATTTATATTTTGAATGTCCTTATATATAGTACAGTTTTGGTGGCTTTTGCATAATAAGTGGCCTACATCTCCGTTTCATAACCTTAACCCAGAAATTCTGTTTTGGGGTATTTTGTCACACCAATGGACTAAACATGACAGGCAGACTATGTGGTTGTTTTTGGTTTGTTTTAAATGTTTTATATGGAATGTAGATGCCGAATTTCTCTTCAACAAGCCTTTTCTCTCAGAGGATCAGTTATTTGGCATGATAGAAAATGCAGTTATTAAGTTGAGAAACCAGGATAAACTTGCTGTTCCATTTCAGATATATCAAGTATGGTAGGGGACCATCGCATGGCTTTAATTGAAACCTTGGACGATTCTCACAGTAAGTGACACCATTCTGTTACACCTTGAAATACAGAGGATGTCTGCCAGTGTAACCTTTTACGGGTCAGGGTACATTGATGCCTTATTGGGTTCTCCATTGTGTTCTATTTTTAGCATGCAGATTGTATGTTTGGAATATCTTTATTCACAAGTATTTTTTTTCTGTGTGTTGGAGTTGTTACATCTGCAGATTCTTTTCTCGACTGTCTGATGTACTGTCTCTATCAGTCCACCCCTCCTTTTGAATTTGGACACTGTACATATCACTGCAGTGGTGTATTATTGGTGTTTTCTGGTTATTAGTGCAATACCCAAATACCATGGGGGGGGGGTGGAGAGGGATAGTTTTCCTTTTCCTTTAAAAATCCCTGATATGGTTTGAGACTATACTACTGAAGCCTCAGATTGAAATGTATGAGGTAATTCCTTTTCAGTCTCTTTCTGGATTTGTTCATTGAATTTGGGTGACGCAACTCCATTATGTATATTTTTGTTCTTTCATGTTTTACTGAAAGCTCCTGTGCCATATTAGTGTGTGTGTGTGTGGGGGGGATAGTGTTTTTTTTTTTCCTTTTCTGTCTCACAATTTTGGTGGGTTTGGTGATAGATTTGCTTCATAACATTTTAATAAGGGAATGACAGTAATTCTTATTTACCTTTATGTATATATTTGTGTTTCGTATATCACTCTCTGTGTAAAATCCACTACCAACAAACATTTGGTTTCAATATTAAAAGCAATTCCCCATACTCTTTTTTTTTTTGGGGGTGGTCAGTTTGTCTATTCTATGTGTACTGAAAAATCTCTGGGGATTATAAAAATAACACTTGGTATTGGATGTATTATGACATACCTTTCATAAGGGTTATGATTTAGTGTGAAGTAACATTGTTATGGTTGTATCTTACTTTCCGGTTGTAATAAAAATTCCCCTATTCTTTTAGTGGGGGGGGGAGTGGTTTGTTTTCCATATTTCTTAACAAGTTTTGGGGTTATAACAAATGAAATTTTATATTGAATGTATGATGAAATACTTATTTATGTTTACCTTTATTTGGCATTTTTGTTTTGTGTGCAGTAATTATTATTTGTATGACATTTGCTTTCCAGTTATAATAAAAAATTCCCCTACTCTTTAGTGGGGGAACTGCTAATGGTCTTACCATCATGGCAGATAATGATAGGTGAAGTGTGCGGAATTCGCTTAGCAGAAGAAATCTGTGAAATTCTGCCCATTTCACAGAGCAAATGCCAAATTTTGCTCTGGCAGAGTGGCGAATTTCACTCTGGTGGAATGGCTTAAATTTCACCTTCCGCAGCGAAATTTTGCCTTACATCCACTGGTGAAATTTTACCTTATGAGGGTATAAGTTATAATAACTAGATCCCTGGTGGCTAGTGGTCCCTCCCCCCACCATCTGTCCCACATGTAAATAACTAAATTATCCATGGTGGCTAGTGGTCCCTCCCCTCCACCTGGTAATAACCTGCCCACTGCAGAAATGTACAATAACCCCCCCATCCGTATCCCTCCGTATCTCCTCCTTATCCTGTTAAAAAAATCTCTGGTGGTCTAGTGGGGTTTTTTAAATTTTAAACCTCCTCCCGATCCCCAGTTCCAATAAATCCCTGGTGATTGAGTGCCCCCCCACCCAGCCTCCCCAGCCACCAGATGTCCCCGCCACAACTCCACTCCCACCCCATCCTAAATCCCGCAGCGGCAGACCGGCACAGCCCTCCTCTCTCCTCCATGGCGCCCACCAACTGAGCTGTCAATGAATGAGCTTCATAAATCAGCAGGACACAGAAGGTAAGTCAAAATATTTGGCAGCAAAAAAAACAAAAAAAATACCCTGGTAAAATAGAACATCAACTAAATTAATAGCATATTTAAAAATTATTTTATTTTATGGTAACTGGGTAAGGCCCACTAGGCACAGGGTAAGGCTTAGGGATTTAGGGATTTAGGGGTTTGCTCAGAGTCATACAGTATGCAAGTGGCGGTTGAAAGAATCAAACCCAGGTCTGTCTGTTAGATGTACCAAGCTCATTCACAGCTTCTACCTTCTAGGCTGTGCAGTGTTGCTGCATTGGAGCTCACACAGTTAGCATCACAATGAAATTTATTGCACTAGAGCTCCGACATCCAGAACAAAACACCTGGATGCTTGAACAAGCATTTAATGTTGTTGCTGCCATGCAACCTATGCCTCCGAGTTAAAACTGTCCAGAGGAGATCTCCACTACTAATCTCCCTCAAAGGGGAACATGTACAAACAAAAATGTAGGTAAATTGTCTGGGACCGAATCACAAAGCTTACATACTTGACAATACAGAGACATAGTCATTTTAAAATGTATACTAACTGGCTCCATTTCTAACCTCACTAAAGACACTCATGAAAGAATGTGATGGGTGATCAGAGACACCACAGGTTTTGGTGTGTTTCACTAACTCCAGCAAGTTCAATCAGTGAAATGAAAAGTCCCCCATCTCCAAAATCGGAGAACTTGCATACTAATGCCACCAGTGAACTATAGGATCGATCTCAATTGCCCAGTTCGCTAAATGTCACTTGTCCCCCATTATGGTTGTAACTAGTCATTCACCTCGTGAAGGTTGTAACACTGAGGAGTGACAAACACATGGCTCTTTAACTGTCACTGAATGTAAAGGAAAAGAGGAAGATCCTGTCACAAATGTGAGTTTTATACTGCCACCAACTCAAACTGCTTTTCCCGCACAGACATGAGACAAGTATCACGCTGGGCTACCAGACTGACACCCACCTGTGATGTGCAAATATAGGCAAATCTAGGACACCATGTCAGGAGGGGGATCAAATGGCCACATAGCATCATGGAGCTAGGGGTCATGGACCAATCAATGTTTTCTCTCAGAAGCTATGAGATCCGGGGATGAAGGAAAAGTGCAAGATTTTTAAATAACTTATTGGAAGTCAGTGTGGGGTCCACTGTGATGGATGTAACAAATGAGGACACTACACATTACACCCATCATGTAAACTATTGAGCATCTCTGCAGCTAAAGGGAATAAAGAAAAGGGCCAGGGCAGTGTGGATATCTTGAAACAGGATGTTTTGAGCAACACAGTACTTTAGTTTGAATACCGTGAAGTAAAATGAGTTCACAGTAGTAAACAACAAACACATTGGTTTCAATGTCACATTTTGAGGCAAGAAAATCAGCAGTAAATTAACTTAAATTGAAAAATAATATATATGTTAGGGATGTAATTACAAAAAACATTATATCACCTATATCTTCTACCAACTACTCTTAAAAAGCACCACTTGCATTTGGGAAATCTTTTTTTATTTTTGTAATACAATTCAATCAAAGTGATGGGTGCCTTGGTAACCCCTTTTTGTGAACAGACCCATTACCAATGTCTGTTTATCTGCTAGCATGATATTGTTGGTGAGGGCTACTTGGGGAGGGAACTGGATAGGGACAGCTTCTCAGAGGGTTGTACCCCACTACCATGTAATCCATTGCCATTCGTTCTCTTGCCGGGGGCACCTTGGTATACAAGATTAATCACCATCAGCCCAGGCCCCCACCAAAGGTTAGTCAGCTATGACAGGGTAGAGTATGGTGGGACTGTATCCTGAAAACAAACCTTACCTCTCAATTTGAACTGAGTCTTGTAAATCAGTTCACAATTCTAACACATTTTTGGAATGGGTGGACTAAAGTGCAAGACAAAAGGTGGTAAAATGAAAATATGGCAGCAGAGGAATGTTCACAAAAATGTGCAAGCTCAGGTCAAAGCCAATACAGTTGCTCAAAGTGAGGGGAGTGTGGCAAGGTGAGTAAAAGAATACTCAGAGGTCCTGCCGTGCTCTTGCCACACCAGAGTATATCGCGCATGTCTGGAAGTAAATGCAAAAGTACCGCATTAAAGTAGTATAGTGCATGTTGACTGTATAAGGCAGATCACCAATGGTCACAAGCATATTGTTATTAAAATGTATCAAAAACTAAAAAGTAGCCATTCAGTTAATTATGGAACTAAGAAAGAATATTCACATGTGACACTGAATTATTAAGAAAATAATCTAAAAATTATTATTAGTAAGAAACATTGGAAACTTTTTGAAACAAATGACTATGAAAAGTGAAGCTTAATAATTATAAACATACTGGCATGGTTTTTTACTCCCTATGAACTGCCACGGAATGCAGTGTGTAGGAACACAACCTTGTTATATTAAGGCCATGGGAGTGGGCTACAGATACCTTTGACGCAATAATTAAGGTGGCTTCCTGCCTGCAACAAATTTGTATTTGCTTTCTCAGAGAAAAGGGTCCATGTTGATCTTTTCACCTACTGTAGGCCTGTAAATGGGTGTTGCTGGCTTCCCAATACAAACAACAGCTATCAGTTTTCCCTCTATCACCACCAGCAATTTGAAGTGAGAGCCATAGCCCTAGCACCTGGCAGGCAACAGAACAAGCAGTTCTCTGGATAATGCCTGAACATCTTCCAGTCTGTAAAAACTGAGTCCCATACTACCAGAACATGATGCTAGCTGGTTCTAGACTCAGGCATCCCAGTGTGGAATCCCTCTCTCTTGGTGTGTGACAGCCCAGTTGCCAAACCTCTCCCCCGGCCTGTTATTGCCAGGCTCTGCCAAATTTACAAACCTATTGGGGTGGATGAAAGAAAAAGAAAATAGAAACAGGGTAAGGAAGGTAGAATTTAAGTGCTTTAAAAATAGCTTATGTAGCTCTTAAAAGCACATGTATTAGAATCAGATAGACAAGGAGATATCAACGTCTGTGACACAAACAATCTACTTTCAGCTGTGCAAAACAATTGAATTAAGGGCTATTATTGACTGGTGGATGCATCACATCATTATGTATTGGTTGATTAATTTTGTGTTTTAGTGATTTTCACAACTGGGTCCATTTTATTATCACAGTAATACACCCAATTGCAAGGGTTGTTGTGGGATTTACCCATTTCCTATGTGGTTTAAGGCACATGGCTGCACCTCATGCCACACCACAACAGTTGGCACAGGTAACTTTCCTGCTGACTAACACTCGGTGGTATCTTATTGCTTAAACATCTACTATTAATCCCACTCCTATATCTCCTGGTAGCAAGTCTGTCTGGACTTTTCCCACTGGCACGGGCTCCATAGTTTGGCATATCACCTCAGCAGTAGTGGGGCAACTCCTTCCTCTGATGACAACGCTAACAACTTTCACATTTTCATCACCAACAAGCTTCATATGATCTGGTGTGCCACTGAGAACACAGAGCACACAGAGCTGGTATCAGTTAATGAAGACTTCTCACATGCAGTGAAATGACATACATTTAATATATTTTATTTTTTAGGATTTTTGATGCATTACTTTTTTTTTGGGGGGGGGGGTTATGCTTATGTAATTTGAAAATCAATATAGCCAGACACAAAAAAATATAGAAAGTGGCATGCATGTAAAGCAGAGACTACATGGGAGTATACAGTATGTCTTGAGTTCAGCGATGAATACTATTATGGTAGCTCACACTGAGCTAATGGCTGTCTTGGTGGGATTTGCAGGCTCTGTCATAACACCACAAACAGCAATCCACAGCAGATGCATGCCAAGAGCACCTGCAACTATTTATGGCTGACCTTAAGACTTTCTTACCCACTATTTGTGGTCAGTTTGCACCGTGACAATTACTGTATTTGTAGATTAAATAGTTTTGCTGAATTCTGGAAGCTGAACCAAATGTAAGGGTTTAAAGCAAAATGGAAGTTGCCAATGGCCTATTTCTCTAACTCTTAGTGATAAGACTGTTTATAATACAGTATGACCATACTTGCATACCACCAGTTAAATGTGTCGACTGGCTGCAGCTAATTACTTGATTGATTAAATATTATTAAAATTATTTTTCTATCAGGGCCTGTAGCTGATGTTTCAGTCTTAAACTTTGTCCAGTGGCAGTGAGTAGAGCAGAAGACCATATTTCTCAATTACCTGGAGGAAGTGGGAATTTGGTAGAAAGGCCCTTGAATTTGCAGCATCATGTACAACATGTACTTGCATACTCGCCTTTGTGGTGCGAAGTGCATATGTCTGTGTATGTGTGTCTCACAGGAGCTCCCTCTGTGACTATGTGGCCCACATACCTTGAGGTAGATGACAGAGCCACAGCCACACCGACACCATTCACAACACTTGACTGACATTGACTTTCCTGAGCAGTGCTGCTATAGAGAAAAAGAGAGAGAAAGAGAGACACCCACACACACATACACACACACTCACACACACTTAATTTCTTCAAAGCATTCAACAGCTGAGTCTGTCTCTTTCTGTCTGTGTGTCTCTCTCACTAACTCATTCACTCCCTCAGTCAATGGGAGCTTTTGTCTGCTGGGACTTCATGCAAAGCTCAATGGTGGGGCCCCCAACAGACAATGTTGCCAGCAGGGGGAAGGGTTGCAGCAGTCATTCCCTCCCAGCCATAAGGGTAAATCAGTACCTCTATCCTCTTTCTTTCTCCTCTCCCTTGTCCCTAACAGCTCCCCTATATTCTGCTGGGTGCCACAGTTGTTGAATCATCACATACCTACATGCCTCTCATATGACTATGTCCACTGTGATACAGTAGAGAGCCACAGCATGTAACATGCAGCTACTGCACACAAGAGAGACCAGCATTATATATCTGAAACATTTCAGTGTCTGATTTGACCTGTATTCCATGAGTACTGAATCAGACCTTTGTCCCAATCTTTTTAGTTAGATAGTTAAGGCAGAACTGGACTGTTTCTTTTAGGAGCACCCAGTTAGAAGACCTACATTTTGGCCATTTGGCTTTGTTTTGGATTACAAATAGTGATCCCTTTAATTTTTAATTTAGTAACTGTGCAGGTTAAATAGCCACACCTACATCAACATTGGGCCTATGCTGAATCAACAACTGTATTACCCAATAGAATACAGGGGGCTCTTAGAAACTGTGGGGATAGCATAATTGCTGTGCCTCTTACTGTAGCTGGAACTGTGAGGGACTAACATGGATGAGGGGTGGGTGGGAGTTGGACAGGGGATTGCAGGGATTGCCAATTATGTCCCTTCCCTTTCCTTCCCTAGAGCCTTGTTCCTACATTCCCTAATAAACATTATCCCATATCCCTTGCTTGTGTTTTGCTGCTGTGGGCTGTTTTCTATTGCTTGGTCATTGTGTTATTGCATTGTGTAGTGGGACTGTGGGGGCTGTTAAATCACAGCATAGGGCTGGCAGAACAGCCTAGACATTAGAGCAATAAGCTGTGAATGAGCTTGATATATCCAGAAGAATAGGGTTTGATACCCTCAACCTCTTCTTTCATACTGTGTGACCCTGAGTAAGCCACTTAACCTTCCTAGTGCCCTTGGGTTGCCCCTGAAAACAGGCCCTTGGCCTAGTGGGACTTGCCTTGTTGCCAAAAGAATAACTAGTTACAGAAGTGACTGACTTTATAACATTTTTTTAGTATTGGCATTTGGAGCTGCATAGCATAGCAGAGCATTCATTTATCAAGCAAGACTCATTCACTTATAAACAGATACTTATTTTGGACCAGTTATAGAAAACAAACAAAAAAGAAATAAAAAAAAAGGTTTGAGTCATTATATCCTCCGTATGACTGGTTTCATAGTTCTAATTTATTTCTGAACTACTTAACTGAGACACGTGGGAGTGTTGACGGCAATAGACAGTTGAAATTCCTACATCATGATTCCCAGTTTGAAGGTTGAAGAAATTAGCATATGTAGGGATTCTTTGGGGGGGGGGTCAAGGTCTACTTTTTACATTGGCTATTTTCTTATGTATAAGGCACTCTGTGTCACAGAGGGTGGGCATTTCACTCTAATATGACAGACAGTGCTAGAATTCTGCAGTGCCTCTCACTTGTCTGTGTGTACCTATTGCAGGCACAGGTCCATTTCAGGGCTTGGGAACAAATAGCATTTATAGCAAGCAACTGATAAAATCTTGCTCGTGGTGCCTGGAAAGGACAGCCAGCAGTCCAACAGTGAAAGTGTGGTGGGAGGTTATGTATTCAAATAGGACTCTGTGAATGGCATTGTGCCATCCTGTCCACTTGCCAGTACTTCAAAACAACTCATTAAACAAACTTTTACAGCTCCTATTAAACATGTGAACCCTATTTTCTACATTTGAAATGTTGCTTTCTTACTTTTAAAAACAAAGCCTGTAATTATGGACCATTAATTTCTGGTCTGTCTCCTGCTAGCTGCAATATTGATCTGTCTCCCACATAACACATGTACCTAAATATCTATGTGCTACTGGGTCAGTATTCAGTCAAAGTAAAGAGATAATGAGTTAACCCCTAGGCTACTGAAAGAACTAGAATAAATCTATTTGATTGAGCTGGACAGATGATCATTCTGCAGCCCTGCAAAGGTTAAATGACAGCATCTTCAAAAGGTTTTTTTTGTTTATATCCTGATAAGTTGTGAGGCACAGTAGCATCCCCCCTGCTTTTAAGACAGAGCAGCAAATAGCAAAAATCAGTAGGGGGAGGAGGCACACTATTTTGTAGTACTGGAGAGATACTTCCAAAAGTCCAAAAAGGAAGTTCCATAGTAAGCTCATTTTTAGAGTTAATGCAAGAGGGCTGCATGCTCTGCCTATGTGCAGCCCTAAAAAGGAGACCAGTGTGATATAAGGAGCTGGAGGCCTTTTAGCCTGCTAAATACAAATACAAAAAACTTGAAAATATCAGCAGCATGGTTAGCTACAACAACTCCAATGCTAATTTTGGAAGGGCAGACTTGCTCAGTTATAGGTAAAAGTTAGTTGCGAAATGGGAAAATTCTGAATCTGTGGAATTTTGATGAAATTTCACAAAATGCCATAAAATGTTACAGAATTTCATTGGAATTTCATGGAATTTTTAAAATGTAGTAATTTGGTTATATCTCAGCTGCCATTGACTCTAGAGCTCTGACATTTGGAATATGTATGCTTTGGGTCAAAGGCCATTAATGTGCCAAATACCATGACATCTGGATGAGAGTTTTAAAATGATTGGTGCTCAAATATTGTCATTTTATTGTTTGTGTGAAATTTCATGAACATTTTTAACTGCATATACCTTAACTTTCTATTGGGTCAGTGATCTTAAATTTGGCATGATTTATTGATGATAGGTGTTCTAACAATGTGACAGATTTAATAACAATATGATGCATCATCTCAAAATTATATATGCTCAGAAACTGACATTTTATTTTTTTGCAGGAAATTTCATGGAAACATTTCATCTGCATATAACTCAGGCACTATTAGAGTGAGCTAGACATGTGCAAATTAATATGGAAAACATTTTATAATGCTTATAGAATGATCTAAATATGAAGAGAATTAAATAAGATATTTTTAAGTTATAGGGGTTTAAACTTTACTATGTAAATATTTGCAAAACTTTGTGAGAACTATCAAAAATGTGGATGTTTATAACCTCTCTGCTCTTGCATGCATAGAGTTAACATTTGACATGCATATCCATAGTCAGTGTATCCTGGTGTCTAACACAACTGAATAAATTGGTTAAGCAGTTTTAATTTTGCAGATGGAAAAAAATTACTAGTAAAATTTTTTCACATATTTATGGTGGCATGTACTGTAAATGAAGCATTGAGAATTTGTTTTGTTGAATTTATCATTAACAATGTACATATCACTACTTCATTTGGTAAGCTGGACTGAGCTTTTTGCAGTCCTCCTGTTCCCCTCAGGGTGACTACTCCCCCCCTTCTCTTTTGGAATAGCCAGATTAACTCAATAGAACTACTAATCCCACTGATATCCTCTTTGTTCTTTACAGTGACACACTCCCTTAAAATGTGAGTCTTCTACTCTGTTTCCTATCGAACTACCCTGTTGGAATAGCTAGAATTCTTTCTTCCTGCTGCCGAAGACATTGTCTTCCCCCACTACATCTTTTTGAGTACGTCTATGTCCTATACTTGCATCTACACAAGGCTTCTGGATTATACATTTACTGGATGTGATCCTTATGTATCCTACATTCAGGTTGGAATTGTTGACACTTTATGCTTTCTGGCTCCAACCTGGGGGTCTACCACTGTTGCACTACTCAGTTCAGCTGTCTATTTCTTGATGAAACTGTGCATTTATCTCCAGAATCTGGTGACCCCCTGTGCTACCTGCCTTTTATACCCCTATCCTTTTATTTGAATCCCCCAGATAAGGCTTAGTGAAATTAGCAAATTCAAGATTTATGGAATTTTTCATGAAATTCTACAATTTTCAAAAAGACTCATGGGCTTTGACTTTAAGTACATATGTTATTTTGCAATTTCTTGCAGCAAGCAATGAATAAAATTGGCTTATGTAGTCTCCTTGTAAGGTCTAAGAACCTACCAGATTTAATGGTTTTGCCTTCTTTAGTTTTAAAATTTCAGGGGGTTATGAATTTGTAGTTTATATTCTTGCAAAATTTGATTTTTAAATGTTGTGAAAGTTTGACTACTTTTAATTCTATTACATTTAGAGCTGCAAATATGAACTTTTTCAGAAATGAACATGTGGTATAAGAGTTTATGGGCCAGATATTCAAAACTTTGCCCCGGAGCTAAATTAGCACTGCCCAGCAGGCAAACTTAGCCTGGAGCACAAAACAAGCCATATTCAAAAGGAATAGCCCGGGGCAAACAACTTCTGAATATAGCATGGGAATGAGGCCGGGCCAACTGGGCTGGGAGTGCAGGGCAAACTTAGCCCTGGAATAAGACAGCTCTGAATATGGCAAACAGGAAGTGCTAACCACAACAGCAACACAGTGCACAGTGATGTGAAGGTAGGTAGAGATGAACTACAGTATGTGGCCAATGTGTGTGCCAGCAAATGCGTGGACCCAGTACAGCTGCAGGCAGCAGCATATGTGAAAGTACAGTGTGCAAAACTGTAAAATATTCCCTGAACTGTTAGCGCAGAGCTAACACGTTTGCATGGGTTTAGCGCAGGACTAAACCGTTAGCCCGGTGCAAACATGTTTGCCTGGTGCTAAACTTTGCCATATTCAAAGGTGACATGCAAATGAGCCTACTTAGGTAGTCTGTGGGCAAACATCCAGATTAGCATCTCATTATGCCCTGATTTGCATGCAGTTTGCACCGGGCTAACTGTTTAGCCCTGCGCTAAACCCGGGCAAATGTATTAGCACTGCACAAACAGCTTGGGGAATATTATACAGTTCTGAACACTACTTCCACATGCGCTGCTGCCTGCAGCTGTACTGGGACAACACAGCATAGGCACAGATGGTGGTGGTGCTGCATGCAACTGTCACACTGTAGGTCATGCTACAGTGCACAGCAGAAACTACAGTAGCAAGGTGGCCAGTAATGTGTGGACACAGCAATGCCTATAGTGTGTAGGGCAGTGATGATTACTGCACTATACACAGTGAGAGGCCCAATCTGCAGGTGTTTACTGACAGTGGACATTATTGTTACGCTGTTGTGTGACCCACAGATGCTGCACCTGTGGCATGGGATGCTCACAGTGACATGCACATTTCTGGTTTTGTGTGCTATGGCAGTTGTACAGCTATGCAGTATGTGGCCAGTGGGGGCATATATTATCGGAAAGGCACACTGGTGTTGGGGTATTCCCAATACTGGCCCATGTGCACTGCATGATGTGTCCCAGCCTTATGGCCACACCTGGTCTGTGGCACAGCCTCGCCACCCATACACGCTCCCCTCAACATCCTCCATGCCCACAGTGCTGCATGTGTGTGTGCTGGTATCTGTTGGTGTCCACAGAAGTGTGGTCTGCAGGTGTGTGCTGTATGACCACACTGCCATGATATCCACTGGTGGCAGGGTCACCACTTACTGCCTGGCATGGCTGGGACTGGTGGCAGATGATGGCATCATTGTGATGCCATCAGTTAGCAGCATGCTTCATCTATGCTTGGCTTTATCTATGTGTCATATTTATTTGTTAGGGTCGCGCAAAACCCATGCTAAACCCGCGTAAACACTGCGCAAAGCCATAGTGTCACACAAAGCTGATTGCCCAGGGTTAAGACAAGCTTTTCCTGGGCGGTAATGTGCACTGCACTAAGTGTCGCACTAAGTCACTCAAAACCACTTAGCGCAGCACTAGTCGCTGAATATAGCATTGCGCCTGTATTCATGTCAGTTTGCCCCTTGCATACATTATAATTTTGCCCAGTGCTAATGCAGTTTTCCTTCATTATTTGGCCTTTTGAATATAGCAGACCCACGCTAATCTCGCGTTAAACCTGCGCAAACGTTTTTTGGCCGGTGCAAAGTTTTGAATATCTGGCCCTAAATATTTAAACTCTGGTTAAATTTGTATATGTACTGTAGTTCAAAAATTAGAGGGAACTAACCAAAATGTTAATTTTGGTAACATGTTTGGAAGGCTATAACTCAGGCCCATTTAAGGCTAGAAATCATTGAAACTATGTGCACATACAACTGTGGTGATAACCTCTATATCTGCCATTTTTTGTAACATTTCAATGGATACTGTCAGAATTATATTAACATTACAAACATCCAAATTTTGGCAATATATTTGGCTACCTATAACTTAGCTCTCATTGAAGCTTGAGACTTAAAACATTGTGCATTTATTTATTCTAGGGGCTTCTCTAAATCCCGATATTGTGGAGAAATTTGGATAAGAAATTTTAAAATTATTTCAAAATAACTGAAAATTAAATTTGGATTAAATGTTTGGCTACCTATAACTCTGCCTCCTTTCAATCTACAACTCTAAAATGTGATACAGTGTTGTAAGCCTTGGGATACTATTTACATGTCAAATTTGGTGTTATGTGGAAATGTCCTTGTAGAACCACAGTGAGATAACTGAAAGTTAAAATTTTGCAAAAGTCTGCGGAATTTTCACAAAGATGCTGTGAAATTCCACAGAATCAGAATAGTCATTTCATGGGTATTCCACGGGTAGAATTTTATATTCTGCACAGCTCAAGTAGAAGTATAAAAGACAACCTCGTCCTCTTTAGAGAAATGGTAGAAATGGGGGCACATGATACTACAGAAGGATTAATACTGTCATTATACCAAGAACAGGCCTCTAAAAAGGGTGTCACATAAATACATGGGGTGGTCCAAAGAAAATATGGAATTCCAGATAAGTTTTGTAACTGGATCATGAAGTTATATGGGATAGTTGCAACAAGACCACTGGTGAATGAATTCCAGGGAGCGTGGGTGAAAATTTATAGAGGAGTGAGGCAGGGATGCCCAATGAGTCCCCTGTTTTATGTGTACTACATTGATCCATTGTTGTGTTCTATACAGCAGACTCACAGATTGTAGGAATAAAGATATCCCCTAATGGCCACACAGCGACAGTCATGGCATGTGCAGATGATGTATGTCTTTTAGTGAGCAAGAAAGAGTTAGAAAGCAAAACTAGCATTTAGTTAGGTGGAAGATTATTCTTGGGTCTCAGGGGTACAGGGTACAAGCTGAATGAAAAGACTTATACGGTGGGGGCTATAAATAATATTCAAATTTCTGTGGACTATAAAAATTATAGGGTTATAGTTTGGAACAGGAGATAAGGCATATAGTAATTGGAAAAAATAAAATAGAGGAAGGTTTAGAGAAAGTGAAAATACAGTAATCTTGGCAGCAAACCAAGAAAAAGAAAGTAGTGATAGGTAAAACATTCCTTCTACCAATTTTTGCATTTATAAGTGTATTTCTTCTTCCCCTAAATGTCTAGAGGTCACCTTGTTAAGCCTTGTATTTCAGATTAGATGGGGGAGTAGGTTAAATCTGATAAAAAGGGACATCTTATATTGTTCATACGAAGAGGGCAGATTGAGCCTCATTAATCCAATAAGTTTTATTTACAGTATTTTTATTTATTTGAGTATTGAAAAGCTTACATCCCCAATGGGGGGGGGTGGAAGAAAGTAGCTAAGAGATGGCTCTCTCCCTTCATTATAAAATGGAATCAGTCACCAACAACAGTAAGGAAAAACAGTATGATCCCCCAATATGTTCTATCAATGACAGAGAAGATTAGGAAATGGCAGCTGACAGTGGCATATACCCCAAATGTTTCCTTTGAGACTGGATCCCAGGGGATCCTGATCAGATCTGTGCCTTGGTGACTTCAATAATTGTTGCTTCCCCTGCATATGGGATTCCTCCCCCAATATATATATTTCCCCCCCTTTTTTCTTTTCATTCTTTTCTATTTAATTAAACATATTTACACTCTGCAGATAGACAAGACTTTGGGGGTGTTCTCATGGGGAAAAAAATTACAAGGCCCCCCTCTTAACATTAACAGTTGCCCCCTCAAACCACCCAGTATATAGGACAAACCTGTATGCCCCTTTAAAAGGGACTCAAAAGTGGAGCTTAAAGGCCCCAATAAACAAATGGACCTAGTCAAGGCATCAGCACCATTTCAAGTAAGTCCACGGCGCAGTGCTAGGCCCCATGCCTTGTACTCCCTCACTAGGTGGTAGCATCTTGGGACACTGGAGTTGTGGCAGCACTGGCATAGGAGGCTGATTGTTCAAGTCTGCCCTCAGTAAATTCTGATTGCTCCAGTTTCCCATTGGCAGGAATATGGCAGTGCCATTCTGCAGTGCTGCTTTGCTGCTGTTTAGGCTCCGGATCTGAGTGCTGGATTAAGAGGGAGAGAGTACTAGCTTCCAGGGGCATCTCCTTTGGATTTATTTTGGTTGCATTCATCTTCACTGAGGTGCCTACAGTTTCCTCATGATGTGGCAGGTGAGTTAGGGCTCCTGTCAATTTTCACCCATCATCCCAATCCTCCCCTGTTTCTTTTCCTGGAGGCTGAGAGTCATGGATCATTGTGTGGCTGTAATGCAGGTTTTACCTCCACTACAGGAGTGGGCCTGTTTTATTGCTGGCTGTCTGGTGCCCGGGTGGTATCCATGTCTAGGTAAGTCCAGAATCTAGGACGGTCTGTGAACTGGGCCTCCAGCAATGACTGTTGGACGAAACTTTCTGCAGCCTCAGGATCTGCGAAGGAATGGGGTATCCCATTACCTTCGATCCTCAATGTGGCTGGGTACCTGAGGCTATACAGGACTTGTATCACCATGAGGGTGTGTCTAGCCCTGGTGAATTCCCTCCAGCACTCCAACAGGGCCGATGAGAAATCCCAAAAATTTGAATGTGCTGCCCCTGCCATCTGAGGGGCCCCCTTTCCTTAGTCAACCACAGAATTAATTTTGTAACCTGAAATCTCAAGAATTTGATCAGGATAAGTCTGGACCACTGCCATGGCTTGGGAAGCGGGGCCTCTGATTGGTGTGCCCTCTCTGGTTCAACAGGGTGAGGCCAATGATTTTGTAGTAGATTCAGTAGGCTTTGTTGTGAAAACAGGAGAGTGCCCCAGCCCTTGGCCCCCTCTGGAAAGCCCACTGGGTGCAGATTGCTGCACCTTCCCTGGTTTTCAAAGTCTTCAAGCTTGTCGGTTATGCGTTGAATCAATCTGTCCTGTTCATCCATTCGCCTTTCCATGTGGGAGGTTGTATTGTCCTGTGCTACAGTGTGCTTTTCATTGTCCTTTAATTGTGATGGTATCTGAACTATGTCCTGTTTAGTTTTAGTGTTTTGGTACTTGAGCTCTCCAATTGGCATCAGGAGCATACTGAACATGTCTTGTATCTCCCGCAGATCTCTTGGGGGTTTGTCCAACTCTGTCCCCGGTCCGGTGGTCATTTTGCTTCGCAAGTCCCCATGCTTTGCTGCTGCATGCCAAAAAGGAAAGAAAGACAATTCAGGTATGTTACCCTTGATATTTGTTGGTGTTTTTCAGATCTCCTTTTCCCCTTGTGCATTCAGCAGTATTTTGTTATATTTTCTGGTCGGTATGCTGCCTGTGTGACTCAAGATATTTATAGATAGTCAGAGATAGAGGAGAGCTTTGACAATTAAGTTACTTCCATTTTGGCTTCCAAGCAATGCCCCTTAAATATCTTTTATTAAAAAATGTTTGGACTGTAATATAAAAATCTGCTCCCACCCACTGTGCTGTAATACCACCCACAGACCACCTCCCAAAAACTTTACATAGTCATATACCACCATCCCATCTTCTTCTGGAGCACTCTTTCCTGCCCTCCCCCACACCCCCCCGTGATGAATTTTGGTGTGTCCTCAGCTCAGCAAAACTTTTACAGCAGGCATATCAATGACAACAACATCAATAGTTCACTATAAAAGACCGACCAGGGCCCTGGCACACTTTCCCCCGGTCCTGCACCCTGTCCCCGAATCAACCCAGAGTTGATAATCCTTAAATTCAGGGGGTGCTGCATGAGGGGTTCAGGGGTGAAGCCCACCCGATGAACAACGACTGTTTCTCCTGATCGATTTATGTTGACCGCAAATTGTGGTCTACATAAATCTGTCGCTGTAATATCAGTCGACAAAAATTTGTTAAACTGTCATTGTAGAGCCATAAATTTTAATGCACAGCATCACATTATTTACATAACATAATAAGTTAAACATATGGTCTATCCTTTCCCCAACCTGTATACCAAACACTTTCCCCCACCTTCCCCCACTCAATCCCACCACCAACTCAAGTCAAATAAGACCTCCCATGCAACTGCCCAATGGCCTAATCCCCTTTTCCTTATACCAGCACCCAGAAAATATGTGAACTATAAAAAGAAAATGATTCTCCTTTGGAGAGCATCTGCTCTGTTCAGTGTCCGTCTTGGTAATGGCTCTGATGCATGAATGAATGGTGACATCTTTGCTCCTAGTAAAACCTAATGGGCTGAATGTTCTGCCATTTGGGTTTTACTAGGTGCAAACACATAATATTATGGTAGACCACATATCCTCCTAACTTATCATTTATTCCAAAAAATATACAGAGAAAAAGACAGAATTTGCTGAGACATGGAAATGCATAATCAAAGTCAAGATAGCCATCTTAGGTAAAAAATTTGCACACTCAACAAGTGGCTTAATGTTTATGTTTTAATGAAGACCTACTGCAATATGTGCAAGCATGTGTGATTTGGTGGATGAGGGAAAACATTAAAATAAATGTACGTTCACTATTAATTACATATGAAATGTGTATGTTGTGAGAAGTGGGAGGGTGGAGTTGTATTTATCTAGGAACTCATACATCAACAAATGCTTATGTAACATTATTTTTGAGCTGCAAGACAATAGGTGAGAAAATCAAAATTTAAACCCAACTTCTTACTTGCACATCAGAAATATAATTGGTAAAATCAACTAAATCTAATTATTTTTTTAGAAAAACAGTGTGCCATGAAAAAGGTCATCTCAGTTTTGGAAAACAATTAGTGAGTTAAGAAATGCAGACTCCCAAGTTATTCCTTAAACACTATTAAGATATACAACTGGGTTGACTTTAATGAGTATTTTGGTAACTATGACTACCTGACCAGAAATTTTCCTGTTCTTGTCATGCTGAATGTGACTATCAAAATGGTTGTAGACTGCATCATCCTGCGATTTTCCTTTAAAAGAATTTCTATAATCTCAGCTATTAAATATCTGAAAAAAATGAATTATAGCACAACGGTAGGACCTGATAACATAGATATGAGCATTGTGAGATTAATGCAAGAAGAAATTGTTGTCCCTCTAACAAAAAACAAAACTGTAACTTCTCACTGTGGCCTGGTGTAATGCGAGCCCTCTAGTAGAGGGTTGACATTGTTCCAGTTAACAAGCAGGATTCTGAGATGATGGTCGAAGACTTTAGACCTATAGCTCTTGTTTTACCTTTATCAAAACCATTACAAAGGGTCATACATGGTCAACTTGACTCTGTTTTGAACCAGTATAACCTACTGTTACCTCTACATCATTGGTTCAGACAACATCACAACACAAACACAGCTTTATTATCACTTACTAATTATTTATACAAGTCTATTGACCTACAGTAAGTGCCTCAGTTGTGTCTGTTTTTGTTGATTTTTCCAAGCTTTTGATTTAGTTAATGATAAGCTACTTTCAATAAGCTGTGTGCTGCGGGGTTGTCTGAACCTGTCATTATCTTCATCTTCCCTAGCAAGATATTTGCATTACAATATTCCCTACATACTCACTAAGCTTCTCACTGAGTGTCAGTGCTCCAGCAGCCTAGGGAAACTGGCCTTTGCAGTCTATGCCCCTATCTAATGGAACTCCCTTTCTTCAGAAGTATGCCTCTCTCTCTCTCTCTCTCTCAGCCACCTGATTTTCTGTAAGGCTCTAAAGGACTCATTGTATCTTCACAGACCTTGTTCCTAGAAGTAACCTCTGGACTGGCTGCCCTACCACTGTTGCACTTTTTGCCCAATTTCTCCGATGTGTATTATCTTTCATATTAAATGTTACTGTACATTGTATTTTTTGTACCTCCCCCACAAATTTTATATCACTATTTTTCCCTATGTCCTGTATTGTACTATGCTTTTCCTTTTTTTAGCAAGTACATTTTAGACTGCAACTGACTACTGTATTTTTAGTTTGTGCTACTGGCTATTCAGGATGTTTTTTATTTATTTTTATTTATTTAATCATTTGGTTACTTGGAAAAGCACACTGAGTTGGGGCTTGCTTCCAGGTGTGACATGGAGGGGGAGAGACAGGAATACATACATTTTGAGAGAGACCGACAGCAAGTAAATACTATACATATAAATTTGCTTAGGTATGATGTCTATGAATTGTAACCGCTTGATGATGTTACTCTCAAGTGACGTATTCTGTTTGCTGTATATTTTTTTCTTTTGTTAGTCTGTATATCTCCCAGGTCATGCCAGAAGAGAGGCACTAAAACAAATAACTAAATAAATATATATATTCTGATTTGCTAGTTACTTGGCAGATAGATAATACAGGACAAAGATGGGGATGTATACTTGAATTATAGTCTGACTAACATCGGAGTCTCACAGGGCTCAATTTTGGGCCTGATGCCCTTCAGTCTATTTATTAATGACCTCCTGAGTGTTTGTGCAAAATCATCTGTATTATTGTATGCAGATGACGCAGTCATACTTTCAGCTTGCAGATATGTTAAAGATACAATGCAGAGTGACTTTGATGCTTTTTTCAAATGGATAAATGTGCATCACTTCATTTTAAATACAATGAAAACAAAAAACTAAATTTATGCTTGTTGCTAGTGCCTGTACCTATACCACCCTGTCGGGGGATGGGGTGGGGGACCCCATGTGGAGGATGGGGGCTGTAATGATGCCCTGACTGGGCACTGATCCCCAAGCAGACTCGATAGACCACAGAGCCTACTCTGCTGGTTTCTTAGTATGTTAGTATAGTCAGAAAGTGGCTCAAACAATAATTAGAACACCAGACAGCATGTCTTAAAAATTGGACATCATTTAAGTAACTAGGACTAATTATAGATGGGACTCTTAATCTTTTCCTTGCATGTAGAAACCATGATCAAAGTAATAAACAAGTGACTTGGAATGCTGTATCATTGTTTGGAATGCATTACAGACTTCACTTTGAGGCCCATAGCTCAGGCATATTTGGTTTCTCTGGTGGAGTATGACCTCTTGATTTATTCTTCAGTTTCTGTAATTCTACTATTCTATCTAGGGTACAAATTCTAATTAATTGCATATGTTGCTACAGTCTGAAGTCAAGTAGATACTCTCACTATTGGGATTTATACGGTTCACGTAACTGGCTTCTGTTGTATGAACATTTTCAGTATCCGCAATTATTGATATGGAAAATGTTGAATTCCTCATTTCCCATCAGTTTAAAAACAATGATTCATCTTCAATAAGGCATTGGAATTATCAGAGGGAATATAAGAAATTATCTGGTGTTACCTATAGTTAAAACTAAAGGCCAAAATACATTTTCAACAATTACAATTCCCCCTAAGAGATGGAATTTACTGCCATCACCAGTTTGAATGGCTCAGACTTTGGCATGCTTTACAAATGCTCTAAATATATATTTTATGAACTCTTGCAGGGGCATATGTTATGTGTGATGATTTTGTGATCTCATTTTATTTTTTAACCAATAATTTACTGATATTGTACTGTAATTTATTCAATTATCTTGTATGGTACTGATTGTATTTGTTTATGCTATGCACTCGGGTTGTCCCTGAAAATGAGCAGCTGTGCTCAGGGGACCTACTTGGTTAACAAAAATAAACAAACAATATATAGCCATTCAATGCATAATTCCATTGCCAATTTGAGACTGCAGAATGCAGATAGGTGTGAAATTATCATTTAATTGCCACGGAATTGTATGCACATACTATGCTTGATCGGTATGGTGGAGTAGGAGAAGGTGCCACTGGTAACATTTACTTGCAATTCAATTTCAAAAATAAAAAAGTGAGAGTGTGAAAAAATGAGAGATGTGTGATTTGATGTGTGTTCCAGCTCTTGACAAGCAGGTTCCTCTGTATGCTGTGACCTGTTGTCTCTAAGATTCAGTTAAGATAGATAAGTAACACAATTTAAAGATGCAACTTTCCTGCAATATATGTTTTATCTACTTAAACGGTATATTCATCCACTGTGAGTGCAAACAAAAGAACTACGTTGAGCAAAGCATGTCTACTGTGCACAAAACTGTGCCCTGTTTGTATTGGTGGTGGGGGGTTAAGCAGCTGTAAATGCTTCTCTGAGCCCTGATGCACATTCATGAGCTAGTTGTTGCTGGTTCATCATTCTCCTGTGCACAGATATGTGCACACATACTGTAACTGCAAAGTATAAGGAATAGAGATGCAGTGATTTTAAATTTCGCCGGTGAAGTGCCCACAAAGTGAACACTTCACACTGTCACTCCAGTACACGGAGTGGCCAATATGAAAGGCTCAATTCACCTTGTAATTATTACTTTGCATTGTCATTCCGCCTTAACGCAAAGTAAGGCAAAGTGACAACAATATTGGCAGCCCCGCACTCACACAGTCACCAGAATTAATGTGCATCCCAAAATGCTACTGTCTTGTGTCCAGAAAATACCCCAGTGCTGACAAAGTGAAATGAGAGTGTAACAAGAAACGCAAAGTCTCCCAGAATTAATGGCATACTCAGCCATGCGCGCAGTGGTCACATACATTCACCAGAATTAATGTGCATACCCAAAATGCTACTGTCTTGTGTCCAGAAAATTCCCCAGTGCTGACAAAGTGAAATGAGAGCGTAACAAGAAATGCAAAGTCTTTTAGAATTAATGATGCACTCAGTCATGTGCACAGTGGTCACACACAGTCACCAGAATTAATGTGCATCCCCAAAATGCTACTGTCTTGTGTCCAGAAAATTCCCCAGTGCTGACAAAGTGAAATGAGAGCTTAACAAGAAATGCAAAGTTTCCCAGAATTAATGGTGCACTTCAAACACACAGACAGATTAAGATTGCACTGTGCACTCAAGAGATTCAGACACAAAGGCACAACACCACCTAACCAGTGCTCACAAGTCACAAATCCAAATCTGGAAAGAATACCTTTGCCAGTTGGGCAGGGGGTAATGTCAGCAGTAACAGTCTACTACCAGTAAAGATACCACAGAGCAGTACAAAAAATTCATGCAGGTGCCGTGAATAGCAGGTTCACACTGCTGCAGTTATTCTATGGCACAATAAAGGTGTCTGATTTAATGGCACGGATCGCGCACACACACACTACAAATAATGCATAGCAAATTGAAAACCTTTAGTAATATAACCAAATGTCTTAAACAAACTGAAATTACACACTGCTGCACCACAACAATCAGCAAAAAAATTTCAAGAATTACTGAAAATATTACTTAGAAAGGGATATTGGTTTCAAAATGTCCCACTCACCCTAAAATGATTATTCAAATGTCACTATTTTTCATAAAATATCATATTTATTTCATTTATACAGAAATGATTTCCAGTCCATAAAAGATTTCAACGTTTCAGGTAAACCATTCTTCAGGAAGGACAGGTTCTTTCTAAAAAAATATACAAAAGTATTACAAAATATATAAATATGTATAACTTTTGTTTAAGTATGTAGATCAGGTGTAAATACTCATAAGAAAAAAACATTTAACCTTACTTTTATATTTCTAGTAGTTAATGATATCTGGTAATATATATTGTGACCATTCATTTGTTTGACTCCCACCTGAGGTCACTAAACAAAGCAAAAATCTTAATGTAAGTAAATGAAAACATCTTTCATTTTAAAATATAAAAATGCCCTCAATGTTTTGATTTTTTAAATCAAATCTGATATCTAACCTTGTTTTTATCTCTCTTTTATGTTCTTAAGAACTTATTATGTTGATAGAGTTCATGCTGCTGACGGTCTACAGCTGTATGATGCAAAACTTTAAACCTAAAGAATATAACATAAACACCATCATAAACTTATTTCAGATATATTCAAAACTTCTTTTCCAAACACAAGAATACTAATACTAAACCCATTACAAGCACATCGCAAACATATTCATAAACATATTGAGTTGAAGTAAACAGATTACCAAAACTAAAATGAATGAAAAACCATCATTTTGCCTCATTCTGTTTAGCCTGTTTCATAACGTGGCAAGCATCTGAAATCCTACAATATTTCAACATTTAATTAGAATTATAAAGGGAGCTAACCTTTAAATTATGTAGCCAACTCTTAACCAGAGCTAAAGTGCTCGATACATTAGTGGAAGCAATCTCACATGCCCCTCAGTGCCCAAATAAAATAATAATGTGTTTTAAACTTTTAAATATAAATGTCTTTCTCAGTTAAACGTTTTACCAGATATTCAAATATATAAACATTGTTAGAAATCCAGCATTGGCTTCAATGTAAGTTAATATTGTCATCTCCAAAACATCGTTATGGTACTCGCAGCGTTTTAAATTCCTAAAAAGTAGCATGCCTCATTCAAACTGCTTTATTACTGTGTGTACATTAACACAGTTACACAAGAAAAATATAAACAAAACAGAAAGACTGCCTTTTTCTCCCAGTTAATCTACCTACACCACAGATACGCTCCTCCCCAATCACACTTCACAGTACCCAGACTGACTGTTCTAAATTAACATTCAAAATCCACACATAAACAATAAACACTCAATGATATGAGCACAGAAGGGTTTCCTACAATCGATGTACTAAATTTTGAGCAAAAAAATGACTCAAAAAGGCATTTTTAACATAGAAACATAGACTTTGATGGCAGATAAAGATCACTTGGCCTACCTAGTCTGCCCATTTCCCTACCTACTGGATAAGCTGCAGATCCTAGTTAATCAACAGCCTATTTCTTCCTACCCCCAACAAGAATTACCTTATGTCTGTCCCATGCATTCTTGAATTCTCCCACAGTTTTAGACCCCACAACTTCCTCAGGTTCCATGCGTCCACCACCCTCTCTGTGAAAAAATACTTCCACACATTGCCTTTCAGCCATCCCCCCTCTATCTTCAAATTGTGTCCCCTTGTTCTTGCACATCTCTTTTTAAGAAAGATGCTACCCTCTTGGACTTTGTTGATTCCACTGAGGTACTTAAAAGTTTCTATCATGTCCCCCCTCTCCCTTCTTTCCTCAAGGGTATATATATTAACAGCTTTTAGAGGTTTTGAATCACAGAGCTCTGAGAGCAAACTGTCTTCAGCTACCAATACACACACACTACCCAGAACTGAGGCTGTGCAGAACAATCTAGGGCTCATGTGACCTGCAATCCCATGAATCACTGCAGAATTTGCCTTGGAGCTCAATTACAAGGCAAAGTGATGTGAAGTACATTGATTTCAATGTACTTCACCTTAAAATTGGTGGATAAGTGGTTTGGGGAAGGTGGAATAACGCAAAGTCATTGGTTTCAATGGACTTTGCTTTCCTCATTATGATGCAAAATACTCCGCTTCGCATTGTGGATTACTGTGTGGATTCCACATTACTCCGCGAATCACTTTGGTGAGTGAATTTTAGCCACTTCACCCACGACAATAAGGAACAGCATCAACAGGCAATCGCAAGCACCACACTCATTTTTTGAAAGCCATAAAAGCAATCAGACACCACCTCCCACTGAACTGCTGTGGCAAAGCTCTTCCTTACTTTCTGACTTTGAACCCAATAGAGATTAGTCTGCTGCACAGACCAGCCCAAAAAATAGTGCATTTCAACCTGGAGGCAAGGGTAACAGTTGAGCAGAACCTGAGAAAGGGATAGAGGTTTATTAGTTCCTAATAGTAACTGTGGAACTTTAGGAGGAGGACATGAAAGGAGTTATACTCCAGTCAGCATCACTATCTGATGCTGCCCAGTTATTTTATGGGTCACTTCAATTTTGCCCATATTTATGATTTGTTTTTGTTTGCATTGCTGTTATCATTTCATTTGTTTTTATATCTTTGCATTTTGTTGCATGGCCCTCTAATCCCTAGGGAATGGCACTTGACAAATACATTTTATTACTACTATAGTTCCTGCAGTTGATGTACTTGTGGTGGCTTAAAAGTGGTGCGGCAACTAAATGGAGGAGTGAGTGTGTCCCATTCCACCACACAGCTACTGTATAGCAGAAGTTTAGGCTCAGGATAATGAAGACATAAATAAACAAGGGATTGAACTGCAACTTTCCCTCAGAACAAAATACCAGTAGAGCACACTGTGGCTGGCAGCTGAGTGGCATCTAACAGGCAGAGTGTGTAGGTCCTGCTCACTACACTGCTGCTCTAGAAAATGTGTCTGATGATAATGAAAAAAAAAATATGCACATGTCTTTACAGCAACTACTGTAGCTGTCAGGGCAATCTGTCAGAAAGTTCAGAAGCCCTAGGTATGTTTGGGCTGTACCTAGAGCTTATGCACTCTTTGAAATTAAGTAAATATATATTTTGAATACTTCATTTCTGTGGAGTTCAGCTACATTTTTGGGTGAGTGCAAGGTCTCCTGATGTTTACTACCTTTGCTTGTCTTTTGCTTTCCTCCTTGGTAACCCCCCCCCACCAGCAAAGTTAAATGCTCAGTCTCATGGGGTTATCTCAGATGGAATATTTGTAAATAATGGGTGCTATGCATGATGCCAATGCGCCACATAAACCATGTGCGTTGGCATTGATATGCCTGAATGCCATGGAGCAGGGTCCCATGGACACTGTGCTGCATTCACAAACAGGTTACAAGGCAGGTATATGGCCACACCCCTGGCCACATGAACTGCAATGCACTAGGGACATTCTGGGGCATGCCAGGACTACATGGTATGCACTAAACAGTGTATTGCTGGCTGCATGGATGCAGAGATGGGAGCAAGCTATGGCAGCCAGGACCCTGCCATAACCCACTGCATGCCTCCACAGACTCCTGCTGCCAGATGTGATGGGACCAGGATGCGACTGTCTGTGCTGCTCCAGCCAGCTAGGCAGCTGATGGGGACTGGGTCAGCTGGCTGGGTTAGTGTCCGCACATCTCAGACATGTGGACCCCTGTTGCAGACCTACACCTTTGTGGTGTGCCCATCCCCAGACTCTGAAAGTGCCAAATGCCCACCCCACCTCCAACACATGGGTTTCCTGTAGGACATGGCATCATGACACCCCCCCAGTGGAGCCCCATCCCTAGTCAGCAGGTTCATCTGCTCCACCCCTGCCCACAGCATCAACACCCCCCCCATACCTATCCATCAATGCCACAGTTCTGGATGACCTGTGACACAGCTCACCTCACACCTCCTCGGTCACTGGCCATCCAACAGGTGCTGGGAATATGCTGCCTATATATACCAGCATGCTCTCAGCATCTGTTGTACAGCCAGCAGTCACAGTAGTATGAGCAGGGCAGTGCATCTGGCCATGCATGCCTGCGGCACCAACTGATAGGTATCAGGGATGTGGGGGTTGTTGATGCCATGGGGAGGAAGGGGGCCACTGGCCATCAATGAGTATGCTGGGGGATCCAGATTGGAGGGAGGTTAACAGGGCATACAGTAGGTCTGGTTGTCAAGGGCTCTGTTGTACCAGTTATGGAACACCAGGCTACATCATCCCATCTCTAGCCACGGCCTGGGGACTGCACCTCCATGTGAGTGGGGGTGAGGATCACCTGTGATATACTGAGACCGGGGACTACCAGTGCTTGGGGGGGGCTGCATGTGTGTGTGGAGGGGTATGCATTCACCCTACAGGGATATGGTGGCCATGTGAAGGGGGGATTATGGTTTGCCCATACAGGGGCCTAGGCTCTAATGTTCCAGAGGGTCTGTATTGTCCTTATGGTGTCAGGGCACACGTGTGTCAGGGGGCCGGCAAACAGGCCTCTGGGTGGAGTTCTGCTGGGAGAGATGCGGGTGTGTGGTGGGTCCAGCAATGCCACAAGTGCTCGGACAGTGGATCCTACAGCCAAGGGGGCCATACTGCACGGGTCCGGGTGCCTCAGTTTGCTATTCATGCACCCGGACCTGCACCATCAGGCTCAAGGGATCCATTCTGGGACCCATGCTGGGCATCCTGTTGGATGCCCGACTAGGGCTGCGACTCCACCCGTGCACAGCCTTGCATGCTGGGTGGCAGTGCCATAGACAGGTAGCAGCTGTTAGTGAATGACAGATGGTGCTCACCTGTCCGCAGGTACGGACCTCTGTGGGTGGGATACATGCCTCTGGCATGTAATTCCTGCCCATTCGTGCATAAGGCCCAATAAGAACAAGACTTATGAACATATGACAATGCCAGCAGAATAATGCCATTAGGTAGCAAGTTCGTACACATTTCAGGGTCCTTCAGCATCAGCTAATGACCCTACCCCCCAAATCAGCCCTTCTCCTCTGTCTACTTCCTTCCAGACCCTTATTTTTCCCTTAATACTATCCCAGCCTCTTTTGAAGCTGCGCACTATTTTCAGTGAAATCACCTCCTCAGGAAGCCCATTCCAACCTGCCACCACCCTCTCTGTGAAGATGTGCCTCATAGTCTCTCTCCTAAACCTCCCCCCACCAATTTGAGACTATGTCCTCTCATATATCACTTCCCACTGAGCTTGAAGTGACCTTCCATGTCCACCCTATTTATTTCTTTAAAATACCTGAAGGTCTCAGTCATGCCTCCCCCCCACTCCTCTCCATGGAGTACATGTTCAGGGCCTCCAACCTCTCCTCATACATCTACCCTGCTGGCCTATGATCATCTGGAGTGCCCTTCTATGGACTGTTTCCAGCAGGTCCGTGTCCTTTTTTTTAAGATATGAACACCAGAACTCTATGCTGTATTCCAGATGAGGCCTCAGCAATGACTTGTACAAGGGCAGTATTGCCTTATCCTGCCTACTGCTGATCCCACTCACAATACAGCTCAGCATTTTATTTGCCATTGCTGCTACTTTCCTAAATTGCCTGGAGTACTTCAAGTCACACCAAGGTCCATCTCCTTCTCCTTGGATACAGATACCTTGACCCCACTCAGGCTCTATTCTGTCCTCGGGTTCTTAACTCCAGTGTGCATAACCTTTATTTTCATTTCATTGAAGCCAAGCTGTCAAATCCCAGACCACCTCTCCAGCTTTTCCAGGTCATCCCTTAGGTCATGTATAATTTCTGTTGTGTCCCACCTTCTCACAGAGCTTGGTGATATCCATAATTAAGCAAACTTTCCCTTAATGCCATCCCAAATGTCATAAATGAAGACATTAAAAAGCACAAGTCTGGGAACCGAACCCTGTTTGACCCCACTGGTGACCTTGATGGTGTTTGAGAGCTTACTTCCTACCACTAGTCTCTAGGCCCTGCCCCTCAGCCAGTTTTCTGCCTGCCTGATCAAGTTCTCTCTAACCCCTATATCCCCCAACTTCCTGATCAAGCTCTTGTGGGGTACAGAGTCAAAGACCTTGCTGAAGTCCAGGAAAAGGATGTCCATCGCCTAGCCCCTGTCCACTGTTTTAGTAACCCAGTCAAAGAAGTCAATCAGATTTGTTTGTCACACTCTTCCTCCGATAAATCTGTGTTGCTGCACATCCTGGAGGCCATTCTGTTCTAGATACACTACTAAAATTTCTTAAATTATTGTCTACAAGATCTTGCACATGATTCAGGTCAGACTGACTGGTCTGCAGTTCCCTGGGTCTTCTCCCTGTCCATCATGGACATCACTCCACCCTTTTTCTCCCCAACCCCTGTCTGATTGACCCCTCCACAGCCCAGACTCATACCTCCACTATACATCCCACCCTCCTCCTTAACCTTACCTTTAAGGCCACCTACACATCCCTTATCCGTCCCCCCTCCTGTAACCATGCTGCTTCTACCCCACCCACATCCTAGTCCTATCTCCATTGTCTATTCTCCTGGCCCACCATGATTACTTTGTACTGTCCTACCCCCTTCTCCTATCCCACTTCCCCTGACCCTACTATATATACACAACCTTTCTCCACACCTCCTATTGCCCCTTCCTCACATCCAGATAGTAGGTGAAATCTATTCCTTACAGGCACCCCTTTGAATGTTCCCCACTCTTGTTGCTCCTTTGATGGTCCCACCCCTTCCCCACACAACTTGCCATTCCCTTTCCATGGGCCCCCCATCCTCTGAAGTAGGAGTAGCCACATAACCTGGGCATTCCCCTCTATCCCCCTATCCTGCCTGTCAGTCTCTCTTCTCTGGGATCCCCATCTGCCTTTCTATCCCCTGCTCAGCAACCCTTATGCTCCATACCAACCTCCCCAGCACCCATCTGAACTGCCTTACTTCTGCCTTTAGGTGTGCCAGGCTCTGGCACACTGGACCACCCCCTGTTACCAACATCATCCCTGGGAAAACTGCCACCCTACAACCATTACAGCACACCACTCTCTTCCCACTATGCTGATGCCTGTTCGTGCTCCTACTCCCCACATCCTTCTGACCCCTGGCCCACTCACCCTCCAGATAGAAACTTCCATAAATAAATCAAGCTGGGGATGGCTGTTAAAGCTGCAGTTCCCTGCTTGTATAGGCAGTTCACCCTAATTGCTCCAGATAGGATCCTCCATAAATAAATCCAAATGGGAAGGGCTGTAAAAGCTGCAATTCCTCTCTTGCCTAGGCAGCTACCCCTAGATGCTCCATCTACCACTGCTTTCTGAAACTGCAATCCAAATATGAGCTGACCCTAGATAGATACCAGCCTCAACCTTACTAATCTCCTAGTCTTTAACACAGATATGAGCTGCTCTAGATAGGATCCAGATGCAATCTTACTGATTCCCTAGGATTCAACACAGATATGGGATGATCCCAGATAGGAACCAGCTGCACACTTTTGCTTTTAGTATCTTGTGGACTGAACTTAGATAGGTATTGGCTGGGCTGCCCTCCCTAGAAAACTCCTACTATGTTATACACTTTAAAGCTAGCCCTAGCTAGGAATCAGCTGCAAACCCTTACCAACACCTGACAGTGTATGTTCTGCCCTCCTTTTACACTTAACCTACATTCCATCAACCAACATGGCTTATGGCCTACATTACTTACTATGGCTGCCCTGCCAGTGACCCCAGACTCCATCTAGGTAGATACCACACTCCTGCTTGTGACACTCATGCTTTGGGGTTGCTCATGAGAGCGGTTGCTTGGAATTCTGGGTGATATATAGTGGGATGTAGTCATGCGATCCTTTTGACCTTCACTGGTGACTATCCTGGCACCTAGTTACCCTCACTATGCCCACCCTCTGACCCCTCCCTCCCTTGCCCACACAGTGTCAGAAAAACATTTACAATTGGCCACAAATCCTGTAGAAACTGTTAAAAATAAGTGCTGATTAAGCACACTTATCTGCCCTCCTCCTGCTATGTCCCCTTTGGTATCTGCTCCAGCTGTGAGCCCCTATTGGTGTTCATGCTGAGAAGAACCACAAGATTTCTTTTTTAGGGCAATTACAGTCACCCTACTGGTGGGCTACAGTCACTAGGTCCTTCTGACTTCAAATGGTGCACCTCTGGGCATCTGCTTTCGCTCCCTCAGCCCACCCTCTTAGCCCTTCCTCCCCCTCCTCCCTGCTCACAGATTATTAGAAAAACATTTACAAATGGCCAGAAATCCTGCAGAGACTGTTGGAAACAAATTATTGCACATTTGTTTACCATTCTCCTGCTGTGCGCCTGCTGGTGTGAGCTCTAGCTGTGAGCTCAATCAGCGTTCATACTGAGAAGAACTACCAGTTTCCTTTGTTAAGGAACTACAGCCACCCCACTGGTGGTCTGAGGTCATGAAGTCCTTCCAACCTGCAATGGTACCTCTCCCAGCTTTGTTCAGGCTGAGATGCATATACAGCACATGAAAGGCACAGTTAGAACATGATCCCCAATCTCTCCCACTCAATGGTGTCTACTACTAAAATTATAGTAAATGGATGGCTGCAAAACTCGGTGAACAGATTTTTACCAGGGACATTACATCATGGGTTTCAACCCACCTGATAGACTAGTGATGCGCATGTGACCCAGATCAAATTTCACAGTAACCTTGATCCCAGGAGTTCCCCTTCCTCAGTTCAGCTCTTGCACCTGAGAAGGCTACAAGCACACCAGGAGTCCCCCTTGTGATAAGAATCTATTATCTAAGGTAGGCCATTCTTTGAAACCACAGCAAATATTTAGCCTGTTTGTTATTAAGTTCCTCCCTGCTGACAGAGTTTGGCTCCTTAAACAGCTTAGTCATCCAGCTTCTCTCTCTTTGAATTAATTGTTTAATTGAGGAGCTGTGGGTGAGTTAATTGGCCTCTGGCTGTTAGGCCTTAATTGTTTTCCTGTTTGCTCAGCAGAGCTATATAGCTGCTGTGTGTTTACGACAGAGTTGTCTTGGTTTCCATGCCTAGCTGTATTGAGCTTCCAGCAGGTAGATAGCTTAATTTAAATTTTTTTTCTTGTTTTAAACTTGGAGAGCCTGGTTTGTTTCTTCAATCAAGTCAGAGTAGTGACTGGCTTAAGAGGAGAAAGGTGAAGTTAGAGCATTTATTTTAAGTTTGAATAAGGGTTTTGTCTGATGTTTTTTTAATGGTAGGGAGAGCTCCCTGAGAGTTTGGATCACATGTGATCCTTCAGCTTCTGAATCCATGTGCATTCCCTGACCATTTCCGACAAACACTGCTCCCCCTCCCAAGCAGGGACTGCGCAGCACAGTGAGCGAAACGCATGCCTCAGAATAAGTTCTGCTTCCTTGGTTAAAGGCTTCCTGACACCTAAGGCCTTTGTTTCTGGAGTGGAAGATGCCTGCTGCTCCAACTCTCCCCTCCCAAGCAGAGACTGCATGGTGCTGCACCCAACACTGGTTGAACTACCTCCTATATAGCGGGGAGCGCAGCCACACTCCAGAGAAACACCCAATTCAGGATTTGGCCCCTACGGCAGTGGCTGCTCTGATATTGCCCAAATTGGGATCTGTTTGTTCCATCCGCCCAGTCCAGGCCCCTTTATGCAACGGCCTACTGGTGTACGGGCGTCTCAGCCTATCTCCATGCCTTTCTGCCTCAAGCGAGCCCCCTCCCCATCTCCTTTTTTTCAATAAGCCAGTGAGATTGGAGCTGTTTATTCTACTGTGACTGGCTTCATTCACCAAGCCATGTGGTGGATTTTAATTTCCTCTCCAGGAAGGAACCCTAATTTCGGAACAGCCACCATTTTAATTCGGATGGCATCTCAGTTCTATTGCCCACCATTTTAGACCGGAATGCCATCTGGATGACATTTTGTGCGTGCATTCTCCTGCGCATGCGCAACGTGTTCAATGGCCATTTTCTGCCTCCCCTCCCATGCTGTTACGTGCAATGTTCCCGTCACTGCAGGAGGCATACAAACCCCAAACTTTAGTAGCTCCTATTATTTAGCTTGGTTTTAATTCTCTCGTGGAGGTTTGCAAATCCTTCTAGAACAAGATTTTTTCCAGCACTTAAGTACTAATGAATCACTGCTCTTATGGGCAGAAATGGGTATCCCTAGTACCATTCTCCTGAGTCATATTATCTATTCCTAGTTGAACAAAGTGCTTATCTCATCTTTGACCATAATATGATGCATCATCTGTTCAGTGGGCATCCTAACTTCAACCACAACTGAGCAGGTTTTTTTGGCCCGTTAGGGACTCAAAATGAACTCTGTCCTTCTCTCCTCTTTTCAGATGGTGAAAGCCAAGAAATGCACCTCATGTAGTGCCTCCCTGCTACTCTAAAACTGGGTCCACAATGCCCGGCATGTCTACACGAGGAAGAAGAGTTATCTAGGGATCAGCTCCCCACAGATTCAGACAACCAAGGGGCTAGCACCTCAGGGTGGATGAACCTGGGGTCCCTTCTTATACAGACTCAGCAGGCCACAGTAGCCATGATAGAGAGCCAACAGAATTTTATGCTCAAGGTCATGTAGAAGCTGGAATCCCTGAGAAAGGCAAGGCAAGCACCAACACCCAACCCCACACCAGCTCCTGGTCCCACCCCCAAACCTGATAAGCACGATGACTCCAACCCACCATGACAAGGGGATGAGGACACAGGTGAAACACCGGATGATGGGGAGGACATAGAGTCAGAGGAGGAGGAAATGGACATTATTACAGAGAACCCCTCACTGTCACCAAAACTCTGTTCCTTTGACCTCGTGCTGGGCCAAATGAGGGCCATCAAATCCACAATGGGATTCAAGCTAGAAATACCACAACCAGAGTCTGAACTCAACCTCATGATCCAACAAAACCAGAAGGTAAAAGACACCTTCCCAAACTGTCCTGTCATTGACGATATCTTTTCAAAAGAGTGGGAATCCACAGAACTGGGTCACCTGTCCAAGAAAAAGGACCTGGACAGAATGTACATAGTGCAGGAGGAAAATACAAGCTCTGGTGCAATGCCTCAACAATTGTCCCACAGATAGCCTTAAGCAAGAAAACAGAACTGCCCTGTAGCACCATTTCCCCTCAAAGATCCCACTGACAAAAAGGTAGAAGAGATGTTCAAGAAGCTATCTGAGATCACAGGCATGGTGGCAAGAGCTGTCTTGACAGTGGTTTATTCTGCCAGGGCACAAATTCATTAGTTAAATGAGTTACTGGAGAAATCTGATCCCAAAACCAGGGAGTCAGAATTGCTGGAATGCACCCTTGATACAGCCAAATATCTGGGGGACATGGCAGTAGATGCTCTTAAATTGGAAGCCAAGACTGTTGCCTTAACAAACAGAGCCAGAAGGGCCTTGTGGTTAAAACTCTGGGATGCAGATAACTAGTCTAAGGCGCTACTACAGAACTTGCCTTTGAAAGGGAATAATGTGTTCGGTGAAGGTCTGAAAGAGTACCTCAAACAAAAAATGAGGAGGGGAAGGATCTAGCAAAGGAAAAACAAAGGATCACCTACCTACTGTCTGAGCCAATGCAGGTTTCGTAGAAGCAACATATTTCAGCAAAACCTAAAACAGAATTATAACACAAATAATTCCTTTCGAGGTAGAGGACACAATAACAATAATAACTACAGAGGCTTCTCTCAGGGCAACTACTCAGCCTTCAAAAGTAAGAACCCTTGCTTTGGAGGCAGAGGGGGGAAAGTCAAAACAACAGTGACTATGATGCCCATACCACTCCAGTGACAAACCAGCAGCTGAAGTACCCTCCTGTGGGACAAAGGCTAATGTTATTTCATCAACAATGGCAACAAACCACCTCTGACAAGTGGGTACTAGAGATCATATCTTGAGGCTACGCTATAGAATTTTCAAGGAAGCTGGACACAAACAGACTAGTACTGTCTCCTACATTAAAGAGAAGATCTATGGCCCATCAAGTGCAGGATATTCTGTGAGACTTAATACAGAACAGAGCAATTCAAACTGTTCCAGATAACGAGCTAGGTATGGAAGTTTATTTCATTTTCTTTCTGGTGCCAAAGAAAAATGGAGACCTAAGACCAATCCTAGACTTGAAATTTCTAAACAAGTCTATAACCACTCAGAAATTCAAAATGGAAAAGCTCAGGTCGACACTGAGGAGCATACAGGTAGGCGACTACCTCACCTCCATAAATCTGAAAGGTGCGTACCTCCATATTCCAGTCAGACCCAGCCACCGGTTATTCCTATGCTTCCATGTACTAGGCCAACACTTCCAGTATCAGGCCCTGCCCTTTGGTCTGGTATCAGCACCAAGGGTGTTCACGAAGGTGTCCATTGTCCTGGTGGCCTGGCCCCAGGAGCAGGAAGTGGACATTATCCCATACTTAGATGACTGGCTGATATGCTCACGCAGAAATGCCCAGTCACAGAGGGACACACAGCTAGTTCTGATGGGCCTGTCTCATCACTCTTGGGTGCTCAGTCAGACCAAGAGTTCACTTCAACCAACCTAGTGTACAGAACACCTTGGAGTGGAAATCAACAAAGCTGAAGGAAAGGCAAGTCCGTCTCACAAATGGATAGAGTCAGTTGTGGCCCTGGTCCAGACCTTGCAGTCCACCTCCCATCTGATGAAGGGGCAAGCAGCACAAGTCCTCGGATGCAGGGTGTCCTGCATCAACTTGGTGCCCTGGGCCAGATGGAACATGCGTCCACTACAAAACTGCATTTTGCCACAGTGCTCCCCATCAGAGGACAATCTAAACAAGAGATTCCACCTGTCAGAGGCAATCAGGAATTCATTGTGGTAGTGGACACAGCGCTGACACCTCTATAAAGGGCTACCCACTAAAGCTAACATACAAGGTGACAGTGGAGACAGTCTAACCAGTTGGGGGTCATGCATGAATAACACCACAGCCTGGGGCAGTGGACCAGTTCAAAACTGAAGTTGTCCATCAACGTTCTAGAGATGACAGCAGTGTACCACACCCTGTGGTAGTTCCGGGGCAACATAGTCAGACAGTCTGTCATGGTGAGATCCAACAAAAAGGTCACGGTGGCTAATATAGCAAAACAAGGTGGCACATGAAGCAGATCCATGATCAGGGAAGTAACGAGAGTGCTGAACTGGGCTCAGTCCAACCTCACCCACATCCATGCCATCCACCTAGCAGGCAAGTTGAATGTCAAGGCAGTCTGGCTAAGCAGGCAGCAAATGCACCCATGGGAGTGGCAGCTGCATCCGGACTTCTTCAGGATGATACAGAAAAGGTGGGGTCCCATCATGATAAATCTGATGGCATCCAAATCAAATGCCTAGGTCACTACTTACTTCTCCAGATACAAGGAGAAGCAGGCCCTAGGGGTGGATGCTCTGTCGTAGACCTGGAACCAGGACTGCGCTTATGTCTTCCCACCAATTCCCTTGATATCTCAAGTTCTAGTAAAGATCAGCCTTTCCCAGAGACTGACCATCCTCATAGTGCCATACTAGCCTCAAAGGGCCTGGTTTGCCTCAGCAATAGCCATGATTCTGTACAGATGGGGCCTCCCATATCAACGGGACATGCTCTCCCAGGGTCCGATGATCCACCTGGTCCCCCACACGCTCAAGCTATCGGCCTGGCTCCTGAGAGGCAGAAATAGTTGACTGTAAGTTACCATGACTCTGTCATCTTGACCATTCTGCAATGTAGGAAACATTTTACCATGTCAACCTGTGGCAGGCAGTGGAACATTTTTGCAACATGGTGCGAAAATACTCAAATTGATCCAATGAAAGCCGATATGTCCATGATACTCCTATACTTGCAACAGGGCCTAGACAAGGGGTTGACACCATCCTCCCTCCGAGTGCAAATCTTGGCCATAGGAGCAGCCATGGGACAAATTGGTCAAACTCTGTTCAGGGCCCAAGCAGATGCCATTCACTTCCTTAAGGCAGCAGAAGCCATTTGGCCTCACAAATGGACACCAGAGGCCACCTGGAATCTGACACTAGTGCTAGACTCCCTTGGGGCCTCACCCTTTCCCCCCTTGATTGAAGTCCAGCTTTACTGGTCAGGTCTGAAGACCTGTTTTCTTGTGGCCATCTGCTCTGCTTGCAGAATTAGTGAATTGGAAGCCCTCTCCTATAGAGAACCCTATATCATTTTCACCCAAGAAAGGGTGTTTCTGAAAATGGTACCAGTTTTTGAACCTAAAGTCGTGTCCACTTTTCACGAGGAACAACTATCAAGCTACTGACTTTCTATGACCAGCACAGCAGGAGGGGTTGCCATCCCACTATCCCCTGGACATGGATAACGCATTGGCACAGTACATTGCCAGAACACACTGATCCAGAAGTCTGAGAGACTGTTTATCATAGCCCAAGGTTACAAGCAAGGAATGGCAGCCTTCAAAACCACCATCGCCAGCTAGCTGAAAAGGACAATTCAGGAGACATGCAAATCAAAAGGCCTGACTCCACCAGAGGAAATAAAGGCCCATTCAACAAGAACAGTGGCCAAGTCTTGGGCTGAAAGAGCTTCAGTATCCACAGAAGATATTTGCAGACTGGCAACTTGGACTTCCATCCACACCTTTGCAAGACATTACAGATTTGAGACCTTGTACAGACAAAGAACTGATTTTGCCAGAAAAATTTTGTCCACAGCGTGTCATAACAGTTTGTGTTCTGATCGCTCTGTCCCACCCTAAAGGAATGGTTGTACTGCTACTTATAGTAACCCATGATGCAATGGCTGGAGTGCCATGGATAGCAAACATAACACAATGGGTGTTTACTCACCTGGTAAAGGTGATTGTGTTAGTTTGTATCCATGGCAGTCTATGGCCCTCCCTTCAGGGCAATCACAGCAGGAAAATGTCACACTGCTTGATTAGGACTGTAGGGTCTTTGAAATGCTTGATCGTACAATAACCAGCAATCACTGGGTCTGTTAACATTATCATATAGAGATGTTAAATGCCATCGGTTACACTAGGTGACTGAATCTCAGAGTTTTATTAATAGGTAATAAACAGGGTGATGATGTATTATACTACATTGGCTATCGTTTTTTCTCTATATGTTGTTCAAAGTGAAGGCTGTTTGGCCTAAGTTGTATTTCAGCTACAGAAGAATCAAATTGAGGAAGGGGGACTCCTGGGACCAAGATTACTGCAAAATTTGATCTGGGTCACATGTGCATAATTAGGTTTTCAGGGTGTACCGAGCAGAGAGCGAAACTGCCACCTTGAAGACCAACAGAGTGACAGATTTCATCTAAAATCATCAGATTGCTGTGCTGGTCCCTGCAGACACTGGCAGTGCATCTCCCGGTGTTGTGCCCCCTCCCTGATACCACTCTGACTCAGAGTTGTATATTTAGAGATTGGGGTGTGTGGGGTGGTGCCCCCCCACACAGTGGTTCATGGGTGCTGCCCCCGACACAAACACTGAGACATCCCCGACAGTGCAATGCTGACACTCGGCATTCTGGCTGTGGCTGTCAGGGATGTCAGCGTAACGGTTGTCACACCGCTATAGGTAAACCACCTATCAGGTGGGTTGGAACCCATGATGGATATCATTGATTGCAGGTACCGCGGAACACTTTTCAGAAGGGCAGTTTTACAGGATTTAGGACACTGTCCTACATGCTGGGCCATTGGAGATCTAAGGACTCAGCTCCAGGCAGTATGGGCTGAGATTGCATGCCACAAATTGCATATTCAAGAGGAAATTTATTATAAGAACCACCTGCCATTTCCTCAACATCCAAAAGAAGCACTTTGACCGCAGAGGGTAGTTGGTCCGGGAGGTTGGCAGGTGGTCAGGATGGGCAAATCGGGTGCCCCATCACTCAGTGATCTCCAACAGATTACCTCCAAAAACCATATAAAAACTGCAAACTGGTATCTACCTCTATCTCCAAAATCAAACAAAGGGTCAGAGGACACTACAGAGCAGGACACTGCAGCACAGGAGCTAGCACAACAAAACTCACCCAAAACAGTAACCAAAACAAAAAAAGCAAAAAGGAAAGCCACAAAACTTCTGATTATTGGAGACTCCATGATTCTGGGAGTTGATACCTATCTCCATCCAGGGATAATGATCAGATGTCTCCCAGGTACATTAGTGTGGAGAGACACTAACCGCATTGCTAAAATTGTTCAGGAAGCAGGAGAAAACATTGACGTTCTGGTACACATAGGGACTAATGATCTCACCAGCCAGTCAGTTGTGGAGACCAAGTAACACCTGACCTGGCTGGGTGACAAACTGTCATCCATTTCATCTGGCATCTCCTTCTCTGAGATCCTGCCAGTCTGGGAGAGGGGACAGATGGACAGAAGGTCAGAGAAAAGGAGATAGGGGAGCTAAACATATGGCTCAAGGGCTGGTGCCAGGAGAAATGACACAAATCTGTAGGGAACTGGCAACAGTTTTGGGAGAGAAAGTTCTTTAAATTTGATGAACTGCATCTGACTAAGGAGGGAGTTAGTGCATTGGGGCAGACGTTTGATGTCTTTGCAGAATATTTAAACTAGCAAATGAGGAGAGGGGTGCAGCAACCTATACGTCGAATGGGAAGAACACTCCTCCCCCCTCAGCTAGTGGTCAAACAGGAGTTCAGCATGTTTGCAGTTCATTTGCTTCACCAGGTAAGGAAAAAGGTCTGAATCCCCATATGACGCACATGGGAAAAGCCAGACCTTACCCAACAACTAACACACTGAAATCTGGTCAATGGAAAATCATGTACACAAATGGTCACAGTCTGGGAAACAAGATCCCAGACCTGCAGGCAATAAAGACAGAGGCTAAACTGGACATAGTAGCAATTAGTGAGACATGGTTTACCAGTAACCACACTTGGGAGACCTCAGTACCTGGCTATGTACTGTTCAGAAGAGACTGAGATGGAAAAATAGGGGGTGGAGTGGCCCTGTATGTCAATGAAAATATCAAAGCTACAGAAATTCAGAATACACATAAGGAGCCAGAAGAATTGTGGGTCACCCTGGAAACAGGAAATGGGACAGCCATACGAACTGGAGTTGTCTACAGGCCCCCAGAACAGGGGGAGGACATAGACACATTACTGTTAGAAGATATACAAAACATGACAGCTAAAGGGGTGGTTCTGATAATGGGAGACTTCAACATGCCAGATACAGATTGATCAATACCAGCAGGAACATCTGCCAGAACTAGACACATGGTGGATTCCCTGCAGGGGGAGGGCCTCAAACAATTGGTACAACAACCCACAAGAGCAGGGCTATCCTAGATCTGGTACTGACTAACAGGGAAAGGATCACAGATCTCCAGGTAGAAGGTCACCTGGGGGCCAGTGACCATCACATGGTATGGTTCAATTTGGGCACTAGAACTAAATCATCCCATTCCAAGGCAAAAATATGGGACTTCAGAGGAGCTGACTTTGATAAGATGGCCAACAGAGTTAAGCTAACCCTGGCAAAAAGAAATACAGGTGAGGGGGTACAGGCAAAGTGGGCATGCATTAAGGATGCAATACTTGAAGCAACATCCCATTGTGTTAGAGAGAAAAGGAAGCACAAAAGAAGAAGGAAACCACTTTGGTTCTCAAAAACAGTAGCAGAAAAGGTCAGAGCCAAAAGGCTGGCCTTCAAGAAATATAAGGGAACACACCAGGATGAAGATAGGGAGGCATACCAAACTTCCCTAAGGGAAGCAGGGAAGGCAGTAAAGCAGGCAAAGGCCCAAACCGAGGAAACACCAGCACAAACAGTAAAAGAAGGTGACAAGACTTTCTATAGATACATTAGTGAAAGGAGAAAGTCCAAAGGGGGTATTGCTAAGATCAAAGGAGATAAGAGGGCATGTGAGGAGGAGGACCATGTAAAAGCATCTATCCTAAATAAATACTTCTGCTCAGTATTTACTGAAGAGAAGGCAGGGCAGGGCCCACATCTCAGCACCATGGACACAGGGGGGCGGGAGGTGTGCACTAGTCCCTTCACAAAAGAAAGGGTCCTACAAGAGCTCGATAAGCTCAGGGTGGACAAGGCAATGGGACCTGATGGCATACATCCCAGGGTACTAAAGGAGCTAAGGAAGGAACTAGCAGAGCCATTATCAGAACTGTTTAGTGAGTCTCTGAGCACAGGAGAGGTCCCAGATGACTGGGGAAGGGCTCATGTGATCCCGCTCCACAAGAGAGGTAGTAGGGAGGAGGCAGGGAACTACAGACCAGTCAGTCTTACCTCAGTAGTGGGCAAGGTTATGGAGGCACTCCTTAAGGAAAGGATAGTGCAACACCAGGAATCCATAGGAGCACAGGATCCAAGACAGCATGGGTTTGCAAAAGGAAGGTCCTGTCAAACTAATCTCATAGATTTCTTTGACTGGGTAACCAGAGTGGTGGACCAAGGGGGGGCAGTTGATGTTGCCTGCCTTGACATCAGCAAAGCTTTTGATACTGTTCCACATAGAAGATTGATTAATAAGCTGGGTTGGCTCAGGTGGGTCAGAAGTTGGTCAACTGGGTGGCAAACCAGTTGACGGGCAGAAAACAGAGAGTGGTGGTAAATGGTATACAGTCAGAAGAGATGCAAGTCACAAGTGGGGCACCTCAGGGATTAATTCTGGGGCCAGTCCTCTTCAATATCTTCATCAGTGACATTGCAGAAGGACTGGAGGGTAAAGTTTGTATGTTTGCAGATGACACCAAGATCTGCAACACAGTAGATGATCCATATGGGGTGGGCAGAATACGAAGAGATCTGGATAAACTAGCAAAATGGTCAGAAGAGTGGCAACTGGGGATTAATGCAAAGACATGCAAGATCATGCACATAGGGAAGAGAAACCCTGAAGCCACCTATAGGCTGGGAGGGGAGTTGCTGGCAGTCACAATGGAAGAAAAAGACTTGGACATCATCATCACCGATGACCTGAAATCATCCAAGCAGACCACTTAGGCAGTAGGTAAGACTAGAGGGATGTTGGGGTGTATTAGTAGGGGTATCACAAGTCAGAAGATGGAGGTAATAATCCCTCTTTACAAGACACTGGTTAGGCCCCATCTAGAGTACTGTGTGCAGTAGTGGAGGCCACACCTTCACAAGGACATTAACCAAATTGAGGCAGTCTAGAGAAGGGCAACCAAAATGGTGCAGGGACTGCATTAGAAAACATATGAGGACAGCTTAATGGAGCTCAATATGTATACCCTAGAGCAAAGGAGGGATAGAGGTGATATGATCGAAACATTCAAACACCTTAAGGGCATTAACAAGGTGAAAGAGTCTAACATGTTTCAATATAAGAAAAATAGCAGAACAAGAAGACGCAGCATGAGATTAGAGGGAGGCCGATTAAGGGGTAATGTGAGAAAGTTCTTTTTCACAGAAAGGGTGGTGGATGCATGGAACAGCCTACCTCAGGAATTGATGGATGTGAATACAGTGCAGGGCTTCAGACAGGCATGGGATAGGCATATGGGAGCAATACAGATGAGTATGAATAGATAGGCCATTGACAGAGCAAAGGCTGATGGCACATTTGTAAGGTAGAAAAAGAAATGGGCAGACTGGATGGGCCTTGTGGTCCTTATCTGCTGTCAACTTCTATGTTTCTATGTTCTATGTAAACCACCTATCAGCTGGTTTGGAACCCATGATATGATGTAATGTCTGGAGTGCCATGGATACAAACTAACACAATTACCTTTACCAGGTGAGTAAACACTCATTTCCACTTATGACCTGAGAGGAGGAAGAGAACAAGGAGATCAATGGGATGTATTACATTCACATACATAATATTGTATAGCAGCTTATTTTCATGATTCATTTTATTTTTGCTATATTCACTGTTTCAATTTTTCAGTGAAAATAAAGAAACCATGAAATAAATTAATAAAAAAATATATGGGACACTGCAGCGACTTTGTCACCCCAGGTTCACCAAGCACACCCTCATTCTTAACATTAGCTAGCTAGCTTTTTTAACTTTCTTTTTATTACACTTTCCAGTATTAGCTAGCTTTAAAATACACTCTAGTCTAAGTGTGGAGTATGAGCTAAGGTGAGATGGAACTGCAGCTGGAAGGAGGTAGGATAACATACCTTCAGGTTGGGGGGGGGGGTGGAGTGAGAGGCAGAACTACAGCACTAAAAACTGAAACCATGCCAAATAAAAAAAATTTAAACTGCCACTGTTAGTGATTTAAAACATTGCTGCTCTCTTCAAGGTACATTTCAGACAGGTACATGCTCACCTTTTGGCATTCACTGATCCCTACGCCTATACTCAGATTCCTCATTCATGGCACACTAGAAGAAAAAGGCAAACCTATTTTTCTGGTCCAAGCATAGACAGTGGACCGGAGAAGCCAGGACATTTTTTGACTTATTTATTTTATTTATTTGAGTTTTTGTGACCGGGAAAGTCCACTGAGACAATTACTGCCCCTTTTTCAGTGTCGACCTGGGGTTACCACAAGTGGAAGCAACACAGTGCAAAACAAACAGAGTAGCAAACGTGATAAAAATTTACATCAAAGCAAGAGAGGGATTATAAATATTCTAAATGAATATAGAAGCACATGGAGAGGTTATGTACAATTCAATAAAATTGTATATTACATGGCATAAACAATATTGAGACAAAGGAGGGGATTGAGGAGGAGGGGGAAACAAACAGGTGGGGCAAATAGATAAGGATAGTGGGGGGCAGATTCAGAGGAAAGGATGGAGTAGAGAGGAAAAGGGTGGAGTGAGAAATAGAAGAGATATCAGCGGACGCAAGAGCATGCTGCAAAGGCTGAGAGAGAGAGAGATAGAGAGAGTCATATAGAGTAGCTTGGAACTTGGGGAAAGAGGAGCAGGACTAGACAGAGGGAGGGAGGGAGTTCCATTCAGATACTGCAGCAAAGGAGAATGACTTGCGGGTAATGGCAAGATGCAGGTTAGGTTTTACGGGTTGGGGGAAAAAGGTAGATCTGAGGGTGCGAGGAGCTTGCCTGAGACATACAATCTTACTGAGGCAGGAAGGTGTGAATTTATGGACAAGCTTGTACATGAAACTCTGGGAGGAATACCTGAATTTGGATTCATAAGGTAGTCAGGCAAGTGAGAAGAGGATGTCACAGTGATGATAATAGGCATTAACTCCCAGTGCAAACCTGCCCTCCCTATGGTAATCCTGGGAGAGGAGAGACAGGGATGAGGAATTCATTGAGAGCAGTAAAGGAGCACCATATGTCAGGAGGGAATGTAGGGATGAGGAAGCAATCTTAAGGCAGGAGGCAGAGGAGAGGAAGGGACAGATTCAAAAGAGGAGGCCTAGTTTCTGGTTCAGAGATTTTCTGACATTGGAGAAATGAGCTTTAAGGGAGAGTGAGGAGTCCAAAGTGATGCCCAGATATTTAAAAGAATGAACAGACTCAAGGGAATCACCATTGAGAGAGGTGATGCTAAAGGAGGAGAGAGCATGCGTGGAGGGGGAAAGGTGGGAGAATAACATGCTTTCAGTCTTTTTCATATTCCGAACAAGTTGATTATGCCTGAACCAGCCCTCAAGGGAAGCGAAGTCAGAGGAAAGATCTCTATCTGATCAACATCAGGAGAGGAGTGATAGATGATTGTATCATCAGCATAGAGGTGTACCCAAGCTCCTCCACAAAAGCTAGGTAAGTCATTGATGAATACTGAGAATAATATTGGACCCAAAATGGAGCCTTGTGGAACATTATAAGTTATGGGTCTAAGACTGGAGACAGAACTAGCCCACTTGACACTTTGGAAACTGCAGGAGAGATGGCTTTTGACCCAATTCAGAGCACTGGAGTCCAGACCAAGAGTATATAGTTGACGCAGCAGAAGACCATGATTCACCAGGTTGAACGCTTTTGTGAGGTTGACAAAGATGGCACTGGTGGCAGAACCCTGGTCCATTGCCTGGAAAATGTCTGTGATCACTTTTATTAAAGCAATAAGGGTACTGTGATTCCATCAGAAGTCACGTTGACAGTGGGATAGAAGATTGGGAAGTTCTAGGTAGTCCCGGAGATGGTTGCATACTATGCACTCTTGGATTTTAACCAAGAGACATAGTATGGAAATGGGTCTAAAGTTTTCAGCAATGGTATTGTGTCCCCCTTATACACAGAAATGACTACCACCACCGTCTGTTTATCCGGTATGGTACCGGAGAGGAAAGATCAGTTAAATAGATCACGGACAGGGCGAGCAAGGGCTGGAGCACTCAGTTTAAGAAATTTAGGCTTAAGGTAGTCATGTCCATGGGAGCTCTATACTTTTAAGTTAACAAGAAGCTTCTGGACCTCTTTGAGGGATGCCAGTTTAAGGTAGAAAGCAGGTTGATCATATGGTTGTTCAGGGGGAATTGGGTGGGAGGGGATGTGTTACCAAAGAGTGAAGTGTATAATGGAGATCTGTAAAGAAATCATTGAACCCTGAAGCAATGGACAAGGGGTCAGCAAGAGTGATGCCGTTGGCACTGACAGAGCTCGGGACTTCAGCAGTCTTCCCTTTTACCACAGAATTAACCTGTGTCCAGAATTCCTTCGGGTTACAAAGGTGCTCGGTTTGTAGGGATTTGAAGTGATGACGTTTGGCTTTACGGAGGGAGTTTTTACACTTGTTTTTGAATTTTCTATAGACTTGCCAGTCAGAGGGTAGTCCACTTTTTATAGGTCTGCCAAGCCTTGTGATGGTGTGACATAAGTAATCTAATGTCTTAGTGAGCCATGGAGCCTTGACACCCTTGGATCTACATTTTTCCAGTGGGGCATGGTTATAAATAATGCAGGAAAGGGTAGAAATAAAGAAATCCAAGTTTTGATTTATATCAGGTAGGGTCTTAACAGGGTGCCAGGCAGTGTAATAGATGGAGTTATTGAAGCTGCAAACATCAAACCTTGACATGTCCCTAACCAGGGAGATCTTGGGAAGGGGACTGGGACAGTTATTCCTTCAAATACAGAAGGTAGGGGCATGGTCACTTATAAAATCTGACAGAACACCCAGGGCTTTAATTTTCTGAGGGCAATTAGTGACCATCTAATCTTACAGGGAGTGTTACTGGACTTGATGTTGATATGCATAGGATCCTAAATGAGTTGTACTAGGTTGGAATCAACAAGTAGGTACGCAGTTTGTCTGCTTCGGGGTTAAGTCAGTCAATGTTAAAGTCACTACAGAGTATAAGGTCATGGCGAGGGAGACTGGCTAGTGAGGTTAGAAAGGGGTAGAGTCCTTGGGAAGCCTTGTTGGGGGGCAGGTAATCACACTCAATGGTATGTTTTTTGACCTTTCCAAGAGTTAGGGAAATAAATATGGAAAGAGAGCCAGTGTCAGGATCAGAGAGTCTGACAACGTCCAGATCAGACCGGGAGTATATCAGTACACCTCTAACCCTCCTACCCACTCTATCTCTTCTGAAGCAGTTAAAACCAGGTAGTGACACCTCATGCTGCTTAATTGCTGACTTGAGCCAAGATTCAGATATACATAAAATGTCAGGAATTGTCTGCAAGGTCCACACCTCAGGTTCAGCCATTTTTGTGTGGAGACTGCAAATATTTGTATGTACTAGTTTTAAGCCTTTTGACAGGTGTGGGAAATTAGAGAGGGGTGTGAGGATAGTAATAGGACAAGGGGATACAGGATTAATCTCAATGACCTCCGGCATGGACCAGGAGTAGGACAGCAGATAAATGGACCAATGATGAGGTACAGGAAGAAATTAAATCTTGGGCAGTAGAGACAGCAGGTACTCATTGTTATCTGTGAAACCAGAGACCAAGTAGAGCAGTGCCAGACTAGGGAAGACAAAGGATGTGTAGGAGTGCACAAGAGGATTCTGGCCAGATGTGACATGGTAGGGGGGTTACTGTTACAAGGAGAGTAGTGAATAGATGCAGCAATAAACTGGTCTGTGCAGTACCAAAGAAGAGAGCAGGCCAGCAAGATGAGCCATTCTGAATAACCCATCAGAGCGGCAATCTAAGAGATGGAGAACACAGGGTAATAGACTGGAATAAGGCAAGGGATTGGAGACCCATTAGGATGCAGAGCAGGGAAAGCTCCAATGACCATTGGTATAGGACAGGTCAGGGTTCTCAAGAATAGAGAACAGTAGTGTGACGGGTAGGGAGGGTATGCAAAGAAATTAAGCTACAGCAAGGATGCAGAACAGGAATTGTAGTACATGGTGAAAGGCAGGGTAGGTTGGCAAAGGAACAAAGCCTGGGTAGAAAAACAGCATTGCATGAGATTCAGAGCTGGGACATATGCCAAGAGAAAATGGAGAGATTAAGGATAGTTACTCTTCGTAGGAAGGGTACACGTAATCAGTTAAGTGTCAGTAGCCCGAAGACTATAGAACAGAGTAGCATGGGCCAATGAAGAAGGATTGGGTGGGGCTAGAACTCTATTTAATAGAGGCCAAGGCTGGGGTCAGGGAAGACAGGTGGGACAAATAACTGGCCCCAGAAGATTGCAGAGAGATTAAAAAAAGTCATAGAAGACAAGGGAAGCCGTAGAAATCAATGGGTTACAGTTGGGTCCAATCAGAGAAGAAGCCATAAGGCTGTAACCAATCAGGCGCAAGCAAAGGAACGCACCGGCCAGTCAGAGCCCCAAATAGTGATCCGGTAGCACAGGCAGGCTTATCCAGGTTAGGAGCACTTCATATCCCCACACAAGAAAAGTACCAGAAGCTTCCTTTTTCTACATTCTAACACACACAGTGTGTCATTTCAGGAACAGTAGCATCAGTACTCTCTACTCAGCTGTTAACATGTTAATAGAGAAAGCCACACACAGTGCCTCTTTTTCATATTTCATCACAGTTGGTAGACATATTTAGTCCCTCCCTCCTCCCAGCAACTTGTACTACCAGCTCACCAATTTGCAGTCCATGTATGGAAAACAGGAACTGTGTGACTGGCTTTGTCTCCAAACTATGGTTTAAGCACTCTGCAGTTCTGCCTGTATGAAAAGCAAAACACATCTTCACCTGGTACCTTGAGGGGTGGATGCACACATAAGAGAAACACAGACACCTATGTTGTCTGTCTGTGGGTGTGGGGTGAGAAGCAAGCTCACAGTACCCCCTAAAAAACAACAATACCTACTAACCAAATAGAATACAGCCACTCTATTTTTTTGCATGTGCCCCTATTCACCAAATCAATTCATTAAAAATATACTTTTAAACATGTTTCTTGAAATAATTTTCTATTTTTCTTCAAACAAGCCATTGTATAATAGCTATAATGCACTTCAGGGTGTCTGCCGTGCTTGTATAATGTCACTTATTGGGTGTTGGATGCACTCAGCCTTCAGCCTCATGCCCAACCACCAGAGGCATGATGTTATCCAAGCATGACACACAGCTTGTTGTGCATTATTGCTTAATACAGATGGTGCAAAAATATTTTAGCAATCCAAAAGGTCCCTCTATCAATCTGCCACTCCCTAATATTTATATAAATTCAGGAAAGACCAAAAATTTGGAGTTACAGTGTTAACAGAGCTTATGGAATACTGAATTTCTCCATTGGAATGCTTGAAAAATGGCAATTACACTTCCAAATTTTTATTTATTTTGTAATACAGTAAGATGGCATTCTGAAAAGCATTTCCATAATTTGTGGATTATGTAATTCATGGACTATTATTCTGTGGTTTACCAAAAATTAATCCACTGTTTACATAAACTACTGAACATTATTCCATTGTTTATTTGAACCTCGATTTACTAATCCATAGTTTAAAAAAAATCTGCTTCTGGAATGTCGGAATTCTGCTTCTGACAGAATTTCTATGATATTATGCAACATTTCCAGAATATCAGCAGAAACAGAACTTTAAAATTCTACACAACTGTAGTTACTAACAAAGGAGATATAATACAACATTGCACAGGTTAAGATGTTCCCAGTGAAGCAACCTGCCATGTCTTTATAGTAAATATGCATAATGCAGCTATTAATGTAATCTGAACCACATTCAATTCCTAAACAAATCAAGTTAATTCCTTACCTGTGGGAACCTGTAGACTCCCAATAGTGTAGCCATGGGCTCTGCTGATATGGATGCCTCATCTCCAATGATAGCAGGCAAGTAGCTGTGTATCTGACAGTTGTAATTAGGTACAGGCTGTTGAGTTCCCAATAATAAACTAACAGTACTCCTCATTGCTTTCATTGCAGAAAAGCAACCATCATAAATCTTGAATCCCAGAGTAATGTTGGGCAACAATTTCAAATTCTGGTTGATCTGATTGACAGCAAATATGATGACTTGAACAAAGCGGTATGCTCGAATACGGAATCTAAAAATACATTTTATTTAGGTGTTTAAAATAATCTATTAGCTTTCAAATATCCTTATCAAGATAAAATAATTGCATTTCAATAATTTCAATAAATAACTTTTCCTCATAATGTACAATGGAATACTATTTACTACGTTATATTTTTCTTAAACTTACAATACTAAGAAGGAAATTTTCATGCACATAGCACACACAAGAATAATAAAAAATCCACGTTTTCATTTATGAAAAGCTTTCATTTTCTTTTGGGTTTTAACTTCATTTGAACTTTCCCTGAGGTGGATTCATTCATATGTAATAGGTTTTTTTCTTATTTGCTCTAATTTGAGACTAGTAATGTTCTGAGCTGCAAATATTAACATGATATGGAGGTAACTTTGTTATTCCTTTCAGTGCAGATTTTGTATTCATTTTGTTTTAGCTTTGGTTGCCTAATTTAAAGATGTTTTCTAAAATTTTGAACATTTCTAACTTTCACAATTTTAAGCCAGCAGTTCACATTACAGTTAAAATATATATGGTATGAAAATGTTCTGCTAACATAGTAGTAACACTTCAAATTACCAAGGAAGCAGGCAGGTAATTGGGGACCCTCACAAAGGAGGGACAGAGGGACAACATTCTCAGGGAAGTAGGCAGATGGCCAGGGCTGGACAGAAGGAAGCAAGGCGGGGAGGTGGATCAGATCTTACACTCAGTAACCGCTTCAATTCTCTTCTTCTGCTCGAGGATGAGTGGGGGTGATGTAGCCATGACAGGGGTGGTTAGAGATGGAAAGGGAGTGGGGCAGGAAGCAGGGGCCAGATAGCAGGAAGAACAGGGGGGAACCTGGAATGCAGGAAAATGGGGGGAGCAGTGAATCAGAGCAGATGGGGCAGGGGGAAGAGGGAGGAAAGCACAATGAGAAGGACCAGTTGGGAGGAAAGGTAAAGGAGAAGGACCAGAAGTACAAGGAGGATTTAGTAAAGGGAGCTGAGGGTTTAGGCCAGGGGAGCACAACAAGCAAGGAGGGACTAAATGGAGACAGCAAGCAAGGGAGGACGAGCCAGGCTAGTTTAGCAGATGGGGGAGAAGGACCAGTTGTGAGCAGTGAGGGGGGAGTTAGCAAGGTACAGAAGGATACTCAGGAGGAGGAGAGGCATAGGATTGGAAGGGAGGGGGTGGTCAGGGTAAATAAGGAGCGGGTGGCATGTGGCACCCAGATAGGGGGAGGAACAAGGAGCCGGCTGGGTGGAGGGGCCAGTAGAAAGGATGAGGGACATGGAAGGGGGGAATGGAGGAAAAGGAGCGGTCAGAGTGCTCCTGTTGGGGGATTCTATGATCAGGGGTATCAAATGGGATAGGGAGGGAGAAGACTGGCCAGTTAGAACAAAATGATTCCCTGGACTAACGGTGCACAGGGCTAAGCACGAGGTATATCAGCTGGCAAAGGATTGTGGGGGTTCCCCGGACATACTGGTCCACCTGGGTACAAATGACATTGAGGGAAATAGCGAGCTAGAGATACAGGCAAGATTCAGGGAGCTTGCCAGGGTCTGTCATGACATAGGACTAGTGGGGAGCACAAAAGGAAGATTAGGGAGATAAACCAGTGGCTCAGGGAGTGGTGTGAGGCCAGAGGGTATGGGTTGATGGGGTATTGGGGGGAGACCTGGGAGGATAAGGAGCTGTATGCTAGAGATAGACTCCATCTCAATTTGGAGGGGAAGGGAATCTTTAAGTTGAAAATAGGGAGGTTCATTGGTGAAAAGTGAGGTTTATACTTGTGAAGGGGGATGGGATGGGAGAAAAGGCTGTCAAGGGGGTGCCGATAAAGGAGGGAGTCTGTCTCCACCCCCCTGGGGAGCTGGAGGATTACGGGAAAAGGCTGACTGGTAAAGTGCAGACCAGGGGAAAACAGAATCCCATGGGAACACGAGCAGGGGAATGGAAGTATAGGAAGGTGGAAGGTAGTCCTCCATAAATGCCAGGAGCTTGGGAAATAAAATGCCTGAGCTCCAGGTGATGCTAACTGAGGGAGCAGTAGATGTGGCAGTGGTCACTGAGACCTGGGCCACTGCAGGACACGACTGGGACCTGAACCTGGAGGGTTACACTATGTTCAGGAAGGACAGGGGGGAGGGAAGGGGAGGAGGGGTAGCAATGATAGTCAAAAACTGTATTGGCATAGGGGGAGTAGAGGAGGAGGAGGGAACCGTGGAAGCAATTTGGGTCACCTTGATAACAAGGGGGGGCAAGAGAGTAAAAATAGGAGTGGTGTATAGACCCCCTGCCCTGGCGGAGGAGCTGGAGGAGAGTCTGGTGGCAGATGTTGGGAGACACTGTAGACTGGGCAGAGGAATGGTGGTGTTGGGGGACTTAAACATGCCAGGAACAGACTGGGAGACTATGACATCTTCTGTGACCAGGGAACAGAGGTTGTTGGATGTCTTTCAAGACGCTTTCCTAACTCAGCAGGTGGGGGAACCGACCAAGGAGGCATGGGTACTGGATGTGGTCCTGGCAGACAGTGACCAGATTGGGGGCCTGGAGGTAAGGGACCCATTGGCGGGGAGTGACCATGCCACAGTCTGGTTCTGCCTGGACCTAGGAGGACTAGAAAGCTGCACAAAGACGGAGGTAACTGACTTCAGGGGAACGGATTTTAAGGAAATGGGAAGGATCCTTAAGGAGCATTTGGATGGGATTGGGTCAGACATGGACGCTGATAGTAGGTGGGAAATCATCAGGAGAGGGGTGCAAGATGCTACCAGCACCTGTGCAAGAGTAAGACGAAAATGCGGTAGGGCCCGTAAACCCTGCTGGTGGACCAGGGAGGTCCAGGAGGTGTGTAGGAAAGAAGGCAGCCTATAGGCAATTCAAGTGCTCAAGGAGTGAAAGGGATCGATGGGAGTATGAGCTGATTGCTAGAAGGGCCACTAGGGTGGTGAGGGCAGCTAAGGCAAGGAAGGAGCAGAACCTGGCCAGGGAAATCAGGAGAGGGAATAAGGGGTTCTTTAGATACACTGGGGAAAAACGAAGGGTGAAGGGGCAGATTAGCAGGATTAAATCAGGGGAGAGATGGGCACAAAACCCCGGGGAGCAGGCTGAGGTACTAAATGAGTACTTCACCTCAGTTTCCACCAAGGAAAATGGGGGTGCTGCATCATACATGGGAGGAGACAGAGATACTGAGGAGGGGGGACCCTTACTGATCGGCGGGTCTGGGGAGAGGGGGAGGCATCACTGGCAGGAGGGGGGAGGGCTAAGCAGGGAGAAGAGGTACTGGAAGTGGAAATCACAGCAGAGAGAGTGAGGGAAGCCCTCAGCTCCCTTAAGACGGACAAAGCACCGGGGCTGGATAAATTACATCCCAGAGTGCTGAAGGAACTTGCGGATCTCCTGGCAAAACCCCTAGCGGAGCTTTTCACCATCTCTCTGAGGACAGGGTGGGTGCCCCAGGACTGGAAGGTGGCGCATATAATGCCTATCCACAAGGGGGGATTAAGGGAGGTGGCAGAGAACTACAGGCCTGTCAGCCTGACATCGGTGGTGGGCAAGGTGATGGAGACCATTGTCAAGGAGAGGCTAGGGGGGGACCTGGAAAAGTCAGGGTGCCTGGACGATAGACAGCATGGATTTGTCTCGGGGAAATCGTGTCAGACAAACCTTGTGGAGTTCTATGACTGCGAGGCGAATGCCTTGGACCTTGACCAGTGGACGTCCTCTTTCTAGACTTCAGCAAGGCATTTGACTCTGTTCCTCACATGGGCCTGTTGGATAAGCTGGGAGAAATGGGGGTGGGGAACCAGATGATCAGATGGATAGGAAATTGGCTCCATGACCAGACCCAGAGGGTCGTAGTTGGCGGGATAGTCTCATCCCCAAAGAGGGTCATTAGTGGGGTCCCACAGGGATCAGTCTCTGGTCCCTCCTGTTCAATGCCTCATGTCTCTGACATAAGGACAGGAATCAGAGTGAGATGAGTCTCTTTGCAGATGACTCAAAACTGGGGGCAGTGGTGGATGGGGAGGATGGGAGGTGGCCTACAGGGGACCTGGGCTCTGGAAAGATGGTCTAGAGAGTGGAAGCTGAGGTTCAATGCAGAGGGAGGGTGCTCCACCTGGGGCTAGAAATCGGGCCAAGTGTGTACACCCTGGGGAAATGCTACAAGTCTCGATGGCTGAGAGGGACCTGGGGTGGTGGTGGATGTCAAAATGAACAACTCGAGACTTGTAGGAGGCAGCAGCCAAGGCCAACAGGATGCTGGGATGCATCGCTAGGGGGATCACCCTCCAGAAGGAGGGAAGTGATGCTCCTCTGTATAACTGTTTGGTGAGGCCACACCTTGAGTACTGCATGCAGTTTTGGAGGCCACACTTAAGAGGGACATTAAACTCCTGGAGAGGGTCCAGAGGAGGCAACCAAATGATTTGGGGCTTGGGGACAGGACCTATGAGGAGAGGCTCAAAGAGCTAAATATGTACACATTGGAAGAGAGAAGGACCGGGGGACATGATAGAAGGCTCCTAAGTACATGAAGAAGGTAAATAGGGAGGAACAGTCAGGGTGCTTCGAAGGAAGGAGGAGGGGCCACTAGAAGGCATGGGTGGAAGCTGGAGGGGAAGATTCAGGGAGAAAGGAGGAGGTGCTACTCACTGAGAGGGTGGTGGAGCCATGGAATGCACTGCCTAGGGGCTGGTGGAGGCAGAGACGGTGGAGGGGTTCAAGAGGGACTGGGACAGGTACAGGGGAAGGGTTCTGGAAGCAAAATCCAATGCAGCAAGAATATTCGGAACTGGGAAGGGAGAAGCCAGAGAAGGCGAGTGGGGCAGCAAGGTCAGCACCCAGGGTGGGGGCTGACCAATCGAGCAGACTCAAAAGACTGTTAGGCCTGTTCTGCTGGCATTTTAGTATGTTAGTATGTTAGTAAATCAATATGCTAGTGACTTAGTTTCAGGAACAGACTCAGTCACTCAGAGGCTGGCTGGTGGAGAGAGGAAGGAACATCCCAGAGACAGCTCTCCTCCCTTGGGGAGGGGCAGAAACAGCATTCCTTTTTCGTCTACCACCTAGCTAAGGTTTGGATGCAAAACAATAGGACAACAGAGAGGAGAAGGGGTAGCCACCAGATTTTGATGGACTACATGCACACCTTCACATGCATGTGTGCAAGTCATTGCATGTCATCAAACTTGTGAAGTAAACCAGGAGCTGGAAGAAAAAGCCCCAGCCTGTTTTGTGCTGGCATCCCCTTCAGGCTACCCCCACTACTGTGGTCCTAAGCAAGTGTTGTTTAACTACTAAGTCCATGAGAAGGTCACTTAGGGGGCTGGGGTGCCATCAGGTGAGTCAAGAAGTGACAAAAAAAAGATAGTAAAAAAATACATGCATTTTCCATTTTGTTTCATTTTACAGTAAACATTTTTGCCTACCTTGCAAGATAGTAACATAAAGTCAAAAAGAACCCTAAGTTATTTATGTCTGCTCCCCATCCCTCTTAATAGGTGGATATGCTCAAGTGTGTTATGCACAAATCTACTACTTTTAAGGTGTTCCCTATCCACTCTACTTCCCAAAGAATCTTGTGATTCCCTTGGTAAGTAGAAACCTGTCCAGGCCTGTACAGTCTTTATATCTGTTGTCTTTAGTGGTAGGCTGTTCCATAGGTCCCCCACTCTATGAAAAGAATGCTTATAAATGTTGCTCCAGAATTTAATGCCTTTGAATATCTGTGTGTTCCTGTGTAATTTTGAAGAACAGTGGATCAAGCATCACTGTTTGTTTGACCTCCTCCATACTCTTTTGTAACATGGGCAAGAAAAAGGGTTACGGATGATTGGACAAACAGCATCAGGTGTCCTCAGCCTGTCCATACATTTATTCACAATTAATGTACGGGCACGCTACAATTAATGCACAATGTAGTATTGAAACTCGCCAGCACACATATGCTGCATGGGTTAGAAATTGGAATGATAAGTAGTATGCCTAGCTCTTAATATGTCTAATATACAAAACTTTTTAAAATAATATTCCAGTACACTAAAGGCATATTAGTAAGCTTTGAATACCACTGAAATAAAAGATTTTTTACTTTAAATGTGGTCCATATGCCAATTTCTTCACTTTGTGAATCTGTGCAGCTGTCTTGATCTTCCCACCCACCCAAATGGATACTGGAGCCTTGTAATGGAAGGTGCAGAGAAAGCTGCAGAGATCACAAGTAATCTTATTAGTGAAGCAGAAAGAAAAAATCTGTGCTGTAATTACCAGTAATATTCAATTATATCTGTTATCCTGTAAGCAAAGCTGCAGATGTCAGAAACTTGTGCACAGTACACTGAGGTACTGCGACTCGCTCATTAAGTAGTTCAACATTTATGAAAGCAGCCACCAAACCCCTAAAATCCAGAAAGTATGCCTCTACAATTATATCTCACACCCATGACATATTTCATAGTATCTAAATGTCAGTGGTAGCAGTAGCAGCATAGATCTGTAAATCTCATCAACAGGATGAATAAAGAATGTTTGTTCAAATTACCATTGATCCAACAGTATGTGTCTTTCCGTATAATCGAGAGTAGAGAGGTCACAACACCATTCACAAAATTGAGAAATTAGAAGGCGTTTAAAAAAAAAAACATATTTATAAAAAGAACTATAGAAGTAGACCCACAGTGCATCAATATTCCTAGCAGAGAACTCCTCAAGTGTTATCCAAGTGAATTCAAAAGAGCACCAATAGCGTTGTGTTTCCCATATCGCACCATGTGCTGTTTTCCAACTGCAGCATGTTCAGCACTATCTCAGAAACCACAGCAATACTGCAGGAACACTTGGACCCATAAGCCAGAGACAGCACTTCAGCAACATACAGTATTCGGTGCAATGCCAAAAGTGAAGGTAAGAGGGAAATATTAGAAATGTACCCGGCAAAAGCATTGGAAATCTACTCATGGTCCTGGGGGAAATAACAGAAGTTGTGAAGCGGGACCTAAAACTTCACAAATAACCTCTGTAACCCTACAACATGGGGAAGAAAAGATTCTCAGAAGTGAGTTGAACCCTTTTTCTTGCTCATGTTACAAGTGAATTAACCCACTCCAGAGCATGGGTCTCTCAGGGATTAATGTATGGCTGGGTAGTTGGAACCACTTGGCCTTCAGCCTCGTGGTCTAAACTCCCCCTCCCCCCAAGCTATACATTAATTCCTGAGAGACCCACACTCTGTTGTGGGTTAATCCTTACAAGTAGTATGTGAAAAAATGAGACAATGCTTCCTCTTAGCAGTTGATTACTGTTTTTATAATTTCAAGTCTACCTTGGCATTTTTCAATTGAAAATAAGTAACAGTCAGAATCAATATTATGTTTGCTGCCACAAGATTTTGAATGATGATGAGTAGTACTGCATATACAATATAATACATATGCAGTGTGTAATATGAGTTATTTTTCACAGACCCGAAGTGTGTGCTGCCACTTAAATCCTGACAGTAAAGCCTAACAAGCATTTGTCAATGCCAGATGTTCGCCACTGGTATAGAAGGCCTGGGGTAGTAGATGCGTTGTGGTGCACTGTGTGGGTTATGTATTACCAAAGTTAAGAACCTGCATTTGTAAATTTAATTTGAATGCAGATTGATAACTTTTGTATGTTTTAATATTTTTGTCCCAAATTGTCAACATTGCCTTCTTATGACCCCACCTCAGGAAGAAGTGTAGAGGAAAATTTCCAGCTCATGTCTGAAAGTTGATTTCATGCAGGGGCAGAGAAATCCCCTTTCAGGATGCAAAACACATTTTGAGCAGGATTTGAAAAATGACAGCAGTCGCATTCATGAGGTGCTGTAAAGAAATGGCTATGTGGTAAATTGGGGATAAAACTATTGAAAAATACCAAAGTTATGAGCCTCCATTCACAAAATATAATAGAAACACAGACTCTGACTGCAGATAAGGTCTGCTTGCCCCACCTAGTCCTCCCATTTCCCTACTGTACTGGATAAGCTGCAGATGGTAGTTAACCAACAGCCTACTTCTTCCCATCTCCCTCTAGAATTGCCTTATGTCTTTCTCATGCATTCTTGAATTCCCCCACTGTTTTTGATCTCACAGCCCCCTCTGGAAGGCTGTGCCATGCATTTACCACCATCTGCATGAAAAACATACTTCTTCACATTGCCCCTGAGCCTCCCCTCCCCATCTTCAAATTGTGCCCCTTGTTCCTGCACATTTCTTTTTCAAAAAGATGCTATCCTCTTGGACTTTGTTGATTCCCTTGAGGTACTTGAATGTTTCTGTCATGTCCCCCTCTTCCTCCTTTCCTCAAGGGTATACATATTAAGCTCCTTCAGTCTCTCTTTGTATGGCTTCCGGTGCAAACCCTGCACCATTTTAGTTACCCTCATCTGAACTGCCTCCATCCTGTCTATGTCCTTGCAGAGACTGGGTCTCCAGAACTTCACTTAATACTCCAGATGGGGTCTCACCAACTGTCTGTACAGAGGGATAACAACTTCTTGTTTTCTGCTGGTGATGCCTCTTCCTATGCATCTCAGTCTCTTCCAGCCCTCCTTACTGCCTTCTCACATTGATTGCCTACCTTTAGGTCATCTGATATGACTATCCCCTAGGTCCCTTTCCATTGTTGTTGTTGTTAGTACCTCCCCCCTCCATTGTGTACTCTGCCCCTGGGTTCTTGTTTCCCAGGTGCATTACTTTGCACTTCTTTGCATTGAATCTAAGTTGCCATACTCTTGACCATTCCTCCAACCTTGGCAAGTCTCTTCTCATCCTTTCCACACACTCCTTCTGCATCAATCCTGTTGCAGATCTTTGTGTTGTCTGCAAAGAGGCATACTTTTCCTTCCAGTCCCTACACAATGTCACCTATAAAGACATTAAAGAGGACCTGTCCCAGTACTGAACCTTGCGGTACCCCATTCGTACCTCCTCTTTCTTCAGAGTGGACTCCATTTACTATTACCCTCTGTGTCCTGTTGTCCATGTAATTTTTTACCCAGGTTACCACCCTGGGACCCACTCCCAGGTTGTCTAACTTGTTTACTAATCTTTTGTGTGGGACTATGTCAAATGACTTACTAAAGTCTAGGCAGGCCACATCCACAGGCCTTCCCTGGTCTACTACTTTGGTCACCCAGTCTAAGAAATCAATTAGATTTGTCTGACATGACTTTCCCTCTGTGAATCCATGTTGCCTTGGGTTCTGTGCCCCACTGACCTCTAGGTACGCAACAATTCTTTCTTTCAGAAATGATTCCATCATAGGGGACCACGTGATGCAAGCTACCGGATAGTCGCTCCTCAGTACAGCTCCAGCCTCCCGTCTCTTTATATCTGTTTTCTTGTATATTTCCTCGATCTCTAAACCTCTTATTTCATGTTATTCTGGTTTCCTACAACTTTGTGGCCTTGCAGGGCAATTTTGAGAGAGAATGGACGTTTACATGAAAAAGCAACAGCAGAAACATACCCCGCCAATTACACCAGAGAAGGCCTCAAAAAAATCCTGGGCCTCGAGTGGAGCAGAAAAGGGAGATGATTTGAATCCAAGGGCGGATCAGGAGCCGCTCACATTGTCTAGATTTCTGGAGGAATTTAAACCCTTCAGAGATGAGATTAAGGAGATGGCATCAGAAATGAAATCTCTCACAAGAAAAATAGAAGAGATTACTCTCGCTACCTCAGACAACACGAATAGGATCTTCTTGTTAGAGGAGAAAGTGGAGAGGTCCGAGCCTGAGATAGCAGCAATGCGCCAGAAATTGTCCAGATTCGAGGTTAAGCTTGAAGACCTTGAAGGTCATAGCCGGAGAAATAATGTTGTGATTCTCAGGTTACCGGAGGGAGAGGAGGGCAAGAATACCATTGCTTTTACCCAGAAGCTGGTGGAGAAGATTGCAGGCCCTTCCCCATTTGGGGCCAAATATATTATAGAGAGAGCCCACTGGTCTCTAAGACTGAAGCCCCTTCCTGGAGCAATGCCCCTACCTATAATTTGTCGTTTCTTAAATTTCTTAGAGCGACAACATTTCCTGTACAAAGTGAGAGAACTCCAAGAAGTGCGCTGGGAGCAAGCTAAGCTTAGAATAGCGCAAGATATTCCGGGTTCAGTCCGTTTGAAGCGAGCGGCATTTCATCCTGTTGTTTCAAAAATCATTGCGGCTGGACTTAAATTTCGTATGAGATACCCGGCCAGGCTACAGGTACAGGTGGCTGGTTCCTGGGCTACCTATGAAGATCCAGAGGCAGCATTTGCTGGTTTAAAATTAGCATTGCCAGATCTCTTTATGGACACATGAAAGACCTCAGGCCTCTCCCGACAAGATGAGCATCAATCTGAGAAGGCTGGGCATTCATGAAAAGGAATCTTCTGGAAAGAAGCGGTTTAAACATTCTTGGACTCTCATTTCAGCCCGAATAAGGGGCAGAAAGGACTTTTCTGTTTTCATAGTGATCTAGTCGTGGATACATGTTCTTATTTGTTTTGTCTGGGTCTGGGGTTTCGGGCTCTTCGGTTTTCACAGTGTTCCAATCATGGATGTATATTCTTGTTTGTTTTGTCTTGAGTCTGCGGTTTCAAGTAATTAAGTGATTTCTCATTAGTCTTCATGTTGGGAGAAAACAAAGCCTACTCAGCAATACTTGGTCTCCCCTTCCCCTGTGAGAGTTTGGTACGGATGGGTTCGGTAAAAGGCTATAGCTTTTGGGGAAATCCAATTACAAGGGCTGTGTTGTCCTTTCCCTTGTAAAGCATAAGTGTGCAGTTACACACTTGTAGCACAGGAGTGGACTTGTGTTGCATGAGTGTTAAGTGCTAGGGATCGCTAAGGCCAGAGAAAAGTTGGGATTTACTGGGGCAAAGGCTCTGCAAATTGGAGGAGGGGAACGGGGGCCTGTCCCTATGGGGCTGGAGAGCTTATTGAGACAACGGCCTGCACAGTGAATGTTATGTTTGGCTGAGGCCGACTTCCTGATCTCGTGCCATGAGGCGCCTTTTCACATCCAACAAGCCACATGTCCTTGCAAGCCATGATGTTTCTGGTGGCGATGTTTTATTGATACTGGCTTGCTTCCAGTGGTCTTCATTAGGGGATAGGCGACGAACACAAGGTAGGGATGTTGAATCCTCTCTCTTTCTTTATTACCAACATCTCAAAAAGGGGGAATGTATTATAAATAATACAGGGTTTGGGGGACAGTTTTTTGGGGGGCTGGGGCAGGAGTAGTAAACTGAGTATTGCTGAATGTTGTTAGCAATAAGAGGAGGGTTTGGGTGCATGGCTTTTGGACTATGTTTTGGGGTTACTGAAGCTGCGGATTGTTCGAGGGATAATCAGGGGGGTGGGGAGGGGAGGGAGAGGGGCTCAATGGGGGGTGGGAGACTGGCACAGCAGATTCAGGGGAATAGAATCACCTGTTACTTGGTTGCAGTATATGTTAGATACCGTATCTGGATTTATACCTGACATAATAGATGGCTCAGAATATTAATATTGTTACGTGGAATGTGAAGGGATCAGGAAAAAACTGAAACAATATCAGGTACTTAAACACCTGAGTCTGTTGCATGCCCAGATATCATTTTTACAAGAATCTCACTTAGTGGATTCCGAAGTATTACACTTCGGAGGCAACAGATAGGTCAGATTTTTTATGCTTCAGGGGAAACCAGTAGTTCCGGTGTCATGATACTGATTAACAGAGACATCCCATTTGTCCCTTCTCAGGTATTTAAGGACACAGATGGCAGATATGTCTTAGTTCAGGGCACTATTTGGGCCATGCCATTGGTTCTAGGTAGTATTTATGGACCAAACACAGATGATCCCTCTTTTTTCATGAAACTGATTTCTACGATCCTTCCTATACTCCCTATTCCAATTATATTAGGGGGAGATTTTAATTTGGTCTCGGATCCGAATTTGGATAGATTGAACATTGGGTCGAGGGGACTGTCACCTGGGCACAGGACCTTTAAGGAAATGATGGATCAGTGTGGATTGTGTGACGTCTGGAGGGTCACACATCCTAATATTAGGGAATATACCTATTGCTCGCCAGTGCATGGCACGCAATCTCGCATTGACTACCTATTAGTTTCTCATGAGCTCTTGCCAGGGGTATTGTCCACCTCGAGCCAACCAGGTCCAGTATCGGATCATTCCTTAGTCCTGGGCAATCTGGCTTTCCTTAACATTCCCAAAAGAGAGACCAGATGGAAATTAAATGAACAATTACTAAAAGATGAAAATATCGAGGATTGGTGAAAGAGCAGCTAGAGTTTTTCTTTTCCACCAACCCAAGAGATAGTGCAAGACCGGATATTTTATGGGGAGCCTTTAAGGCTTATATAAGGGGCATACTCATTAGTCTAGCTACGAAGAGGAAGAGGGCACAGGAAACGGAGTTACTGTTCTTATTGTCTCAGATACGGGTATTAGAAAATATACACCCAGAAAAAATTTCTCAAGAGGAGTCACAGAAGCTATTAACATATAAAGATAAATATTTGGGAATGTTAAGAGAAAAGACTGAGCTGGCTATAATCCATACAAAGGCCAGTTTTACAGATCAAGGAGAAAAAGTGGGGTGTCTGTTGGCTCTACAGTTAAAACAACAAGAATCAGCAAGATTTATACCCCCAATAAGGTCACAGTCGGATGGGACCCTGAAGGTATCCCCTTCAGAGATGTCCAGGAGTTTGCTACTTTTTATGAGCTATTATATAGGGATATGGATAGTCCTCCACCTATTCAAAAACTGGAGGAGTATCTCAAGGAAGCACATCTTCCATTACTATCTGACTCTCAAAGGAAATTGATATCTTCCCCTTTATCACAGGAAGAAATAGCTGCTGTTATAAAGGACTTGCCTCTCGGTAAAGTCCCTGGTCCAGACGGGTTTTCGGCCTTATTTTATAAAGATCTTAAGGAGCAATTACTACCCATGTTACATCATCTCTATTTGCACATTTTTTCTGGAGAGACGGCAGATGCACATTTGTTTGAAGCATTGATAGTTTTGTTACCTAAACTGGACAAGGACCCAGAATTGGTTCAGAGCTATAGGCCAATATCTTTGCTGAATCAAGGTGTCAAAATTCTCTTGAAGATACTGGCAGATAGACTAACCCTGGTTCTTCCGGATCTTGTGGGTATGTCTCAAGTTGGATTTATGAGAGGACGTGCATCTTCAGATCACCTGTGTACCCTCTCACATGTCTTTTCGGAGTTCAGAGATGCCATATATCCTGCAGGGTTGGTCTCCCTGGACACCGAGAAGGCATTTGATCGGGTTAATTGGACTTTTCTATTTCAAGCCCTTAAGGCATTTGGATTCCCATCCATGTTCATAGATTGGATCAGGGCAATCTACCGGTCTCCTACAGTGAGGATTTCAGGGAATGGGACCTTCTCCAAGTCATTTACGTTGTGGTCAGGTACGAGACAGGGATGCCCTCTCTCTTCATTACTTTTCAATCTTTATCTGGAACCCCTTATTCAACATATTCTCAATAATGAAGGAATACAAGGTATTCCCATTAGGAAAGAGGTAGTGAAAATAACAGCATACGCTGATGACCTCCTCTTACATTTGGCTAATCCGATAATTTCTATCCCGAATATGCTAAGGGAGGTTAATAGATTTAGTAGTTTCTCGAATTACAAGTTAAATCCCAACAAGACATCCTTTTTCCCTCTTAACCATAAAGTCTTCAAGACCAACATTATTTCTCTGGGACTATGCTGGTCACCCGGGCTATTAAATATTTAGGTATAAAATTAACGCGTAATCCTTCCTTGTGGTTTAAGGAAAATCTGGACCCTCTTTTGCAGGGGATTACGCAAGATCTAGAGAGATGGGATAAACTCCCGTTATCTTTATGGGGTCATTTTAATATAATTAAGATGAATGTGTTTCCCCGTTTATTTTACCCTCTGTCGCACCTTAACTCGTTTGTCCCCTTAAGTTGGTTTCGGAAAACACATAAACTCTTTACCAAGTTTATATGGTCGAGTAAGACCTCTAGGCTGGCATACCACAAACTAGCTGCACCCAAAAATGAGGGGGGCTGCGGATTCCTTACTTGCCCATCTACTACTGGGCTAGTCATTTGGCTAAATACCTGAGATGGGTAAGACTGGGCCCAGATAGCATGAACCCGGTTTGGCTTAAGATTGAATTAGATTTTCTCCAATCTATGAACATGGACCCCCTGACTATGCTCTATCTAAAAATTTCTCAGTTGCAAGATATTAATAAATGCCCCACCATCATGACTTCACTAAGAGTACATTCGCAATTGTGCTCCTTTCTGTGTTACAATCAAAGTAAAGATCTCGCTCAATCCACTTGAATTTCGGCTTTCACCATAAACAAACAGAAAATTTCCTGTTCATGGTTGCCTCATTTAGGAGAGGGGATAGTATCCTCATTTTTGGATGAAGTTGGAGAGTGGCTCTCATTCTCTCAGTCCATTTACAAGTTCAAAATTCTGGAGTCCCAGGTTTTTAAAGTGTTTCAATTGCACTTGTTAACCATGGTTCTTGGGGCCACTCCACCCCGTCCTGCGGCCTTTGCATTGGTATCTGAACTTTCTCCTTTTCTCATCTCCTCTGGTGTGATTTCTAAGATTTATCAAGTGTTGTTTCGATGGAGGTTTGGATGCAGTGGTGGCCCCACCAACTTCTGGGTTTCATTTTTGCCCCAATATACTTTTAAATGGTCCGTCCTCTGGATGTACTGTGATAAATATGTATCCCAAGATAGATTACATCTCATGCAGTTTCACATCCTGCATAACTTATACTATACCCCAACTAAGCTGGTGAAATGGGGCCTTCTTGATACAGATAGGTGTAATAAGTGTTCCCAGGACACAGGGTCACTTTTTCATCTATTCTGGTCATGTCCCCGGATAGCATCATTATGGGAGCATATAAAAAACAATCTGGATCCTTTATTGGGTTTACAAGATTATTTTGCACTGGATATTTGCCTGTTCAGGGATTTGTCTTCCATAAAGGTTAAAATCCGGAGATTTCACATATCCATGGTTGCGCTCTCGGCCAAAAAATTCATTCTTAGGTGTTGGAAGGAAAGGACTGGTCCAACATATCAGGAGTGGTTCAATGAGATTTTAGCAAATATACATACAGAGAAGGCAATTGCTAGCCTTCAAAACAGAGTACATAGGTATAAGGTTATCTGGGATCCCCTTCACACTTTAATTACGGTGGCTATGAAGTAATGTGTAGTCGAGGTTACCACTTTAATTATTCTTGGTAAAGGTAGTTAGCGGGTGATAACAGTGCTAGAATGAACTGCTGTGCAGGGAGGGGGAGGGAAGGTTGAGGCAGTATGATTTGTCTTATGAATCCTATGTCAAAGTGTTCTTTACTGCCTCTTGTAATGTGGAAAATGTGGTGAATAAACTTTGAATTATAAAAAAAAAAAAGAAATGATTCCATCATCTTCCCTACCACTGAAGTCAAACTAACAGGTCTGTAGTTTCCTGCCTCTGTCTTACTCCCACTTTTGTGAAGGGAAATCACATCTGCTCTCCTCCAGTCCTCAGGTACCACACCATCTTCCCATGATTTGTTAAATAGGGTAGTCAGTGGTGCCACTAGTTCTTCCCTTAGTTCTTTTAGAAATCTGGGGTGAATCTCATCAGGCCCCATTGCTTTGTCCACTTTCAGTTTTGGGAGTTCTTTCAGGACCCTTTCTTCTGTGAATGGACTGATATTGACCCCCCCATCCAGAGTGCTTTTATTGATTGGATTAGGTACCTCCCTCTCATCTTCTTTTATGAATGCTGAGCAGAAGTATTCATTCAGCATCACTGCTTTTTCATAGTCACCCTTTCCCCACCCCCTTCCCTTTATTAAGCCTCACTATCCTTCCCTTGGTCTTCATTCACTTCCTAACATACCTATAAAAGACCTTATCTCCCTTCTTGACATACTCAGCTATCTCTTCCTTGGTTTGGGCCTTTGCTTTTCTGACTGTCTTCCCCACTTCCTTCTGCTTTAAGTGGTACAGTTCTCTGTCCTGATCCTTCTGTGTTTCCTTATACTTCCTGAATTCTGTCTTTTTCTCCCTCATCTTCCCTGCCACCTCTTTTGAGAACCATAGTGTTTTTTTCCTTCTTTTACTTTTGTTTATTTGCTTCACATAAAGGCTTGTTGCTCTGTGATGGCAGTTTTGATTTTTCCCCATTGTTCCCCTCCTTCTTGTCTATTTGCTAGTGCTTTTCTGAGGTACTCTTCTGTTTTGCCAAAGTCAGCTCTCCTAAAGTCCAGTACCCTCTCTTTTGTATGGCTTGACTTTATGGCTGTGAACCACACTGTTTGGTGGTCGCTTGTTCCCAGATGGCTATCCACTTCTAAATCTGAGATCATCTCTCCATCCCTGTTTGAGAGTACCAGGTCCAAGATTGCTCCCTCTCGACTGGGTTCCATACTAGATGTCTGAGGCAGGCCCACAGTAGGGCATTGAGAATGAGCCTGCTCTTGAATGTGGCTGCAGCAAAGGTGCTCCAGTTAACATCTGGCATATTCAGGTCCCTCATCAACAATATCTCCCCTTTTTCTGCCATTCTAAGGAATAATTAATTTATTTATTTAGTTCATGTTGACCGGGTAAGTGCACTAGACAAATTCTGCCTATTTTCAGGCATGGCCTGGGGAGGGGGATACAGATGAATGCCAACTAACCTTGAACCAGATTAAACTGTTGGTGGTACTCTTAGTGAATTGGGGGAAATCTGGCCAGGGCACCAGGGAAATTCCCCTACTATCCAGCAGGGGGAACCCTTGGCCGACTGTTCACAGGATGGCCAGTCTGGATGAGCCTTTGGAGGAGATGGATGTGGAGAGTGCAGGGGAGCAGGCCTCCTTCCCATGCATGGATTCACAAGAGGCTGCAGATGCTGTCTTGGTAGTGGCAAATTTGTTGGATTTCGTTCCTCCCAACCGTTGAGGGAGCCTGGTATGGATGACAGCTTAAACGAAGTAACAGGTAAGGAGTTAGAGTCGCTAACTCCTGAAAGGAGAAAATATATGTTATAGAAAAAGGAGTCACTGTTGCATGAATTGAAAAGACTGGATGAATCACTAGAAGGAAGCGTTAGCGAGTCTGATGCTGTCACGGATATGTTTGACACTGTCATGAGTCAGCAGAATGCTGACATAGTGTGTGCCTCTTCACAGCAGGCCAAAGCAACAGTGCAGGAGACAGTTCTGCCTGATAAACCAGGCTTCCAGGGGAAAAAATTTGAGTAAAGCTGTACCAAAGGAGACAGAAATAAAAGCAAAGATGGCGAAGGAATTGCAGAAAAGAACTGAGGTGCAAAAACAGGCCGGCTGTGCAAATAGCTCCAAAGCTGTGTTCCAAGAGCCTGTATCATGCGCCACTGAAGGGAAAAAACTACAGCTGAAAAGGCTGGGAGTAGGACTTGGACATGAAAAGCCCAAATCGCTAGTCCTCTATGCTAGCACTCATGAGCAACAACAAGGGCAAGAGTGCGTTTCCGAAAAACAGATTGTTGCGTGGATGGAGTAAAACGGACGTGGAAACTCCAGCAAATATACAAATGCCCCAGAATTGAAGTATTAATTCAGATTTGGCTGTGGAGAATGAAATGGTAGGAGGCCCAGGGTGGTCTCCTAGTCGGGCATTACAGAACGCTGGCTGGGAACAAAATACAGAAATGACCTGGGTTCCAGATAACTCAGACCACACATATACAGCATTAGTTGTTTCAGCAAGCACAAGTGTGGCCACCAACGACCAACAAGACATGAGCTCCAACGAACCCTGGAGTAAGGACAGAACTGAGAATGTTGCACATTCAAATGTTAATAATGTACGAGATACAGAGGTGCAAAATGTATCGAGGGCCCAGTCAGGTTAGGTATAACTGAACAAATAGCAAACAATGAGGAAAGGGGAGGTGGACCAATGTTAAAAATGTCTGAGTTATTTCAAAACAGGGGTGAACCGGCTCCACTTCGGAATGCAGTAAGATTATTGTATAAAAGGGTATGGTGGAGCCCCCAGACAGAGTTTTTATTGCTAGGCAACTATTGAAAGGATCCTTAAAGTTTTTTTCTTCGGAAATCTTTGTGCTCCTGCATTTAGGTAATCATAATTTTGATGTCAGTTTTAAAAATGTGTCGGGATTAGACAGGTTTTGGGTCCAATAAAATAAGTTTAAGAATACTCCTTTGTGGGTGCCCTTTCATGCAATACCACTATCAAAACACGCTATTAAAAACATTACTATTATGTTTAAGAATGAAGGAGTGAATATTGAAGATATTCTTTATTGGTTGCGACAGAGATGTGAGATATTGAATAGGCCTAGTCCTACATTGACAGTGAACAAATTTGGGATGGTGGGCGGAGGGTGCAAGTCAATTTAATTATGACAAACACAGGTCCCATCCTTCTGCCTAATGCATTTTACTTGGGAAAAGATAGAGGCTCTATTTTTTATGCAGTACAGCCTCAATCTTGTTTCAAATGTGGGGCTAGGACACACCTGAGTTCAGTTTGCAATACAGTAAAATGTAGCCATTGTTTAGAATTTGGGCATATTTCTGGAAAATGTTTAAACTTGTTTAGATGTAACCTATGTGAACAGACAGGTCATGCTTACGGCAGGTGTCCCTGGGCCTCACACAACAGGGAGGATTGCCCCTTGCATGAAGGGCTTATCAACATGGCCCAGCAACACCAAGCCAAAAAAATAGCAGAGTTAAGTGATAGAAAAGAAGTGGAGACACAAGAACAGAAAGAAGCCTCAGTCCCTCAAGAAGTTCGGCCTACAGTAACTACAAGTGAGGCCCCATGACTTGGGATGGGTCAAGATTCTGAACAAAGGGTAGGGGAAGATCCTCTTCAGGAGCAAAAGGCACAAACAGTAACTGACAGTGTTGGTTGTTCTCCAAAAGAATTGCCCCCCTTCCCCAGCTACTGAAGGGTTTAAAGTAGTTACTCAAACTAAAAGATCTAGGATAGGCAAGGTGGTGTAGAGAAAAATTGGAGGGAGGGAGAGGGCTACATCTCCAGGGTTGTGGAAAAAAGGTAATACGTTTGCAGTCTTACATTCAGAAGATGGGATTTAGAAAGGGAAGAGACAGACTTCTCTTCAGTAGTTTCTTACACAGACACTGAAGAGGGAGGGGGATCAGACTCAATAGCCAAGTGCACAAGGCAAAGACAAAAGACTCAGACACCATAGCCACATTAACTCATGAGATATTCTACTTTATTACTAGACATTTCCTGTTTTACAGATAAATTTAGGTTAATTTCAATATACGCCCCTCAGACCAAGACTCTTAGGGCTGCTCTGTTTAAAGATATTCACCCTTTATTTGCACATATCTAGACTTGTACTATGGGTGGGGGATTTTAATTGCAGTTTGTACCCAAAAGATAGAGGGTTACAAACAGAAAAAACTGTTTTGTGATTCTGTTGCATTACAGAATACCATTTCCCACGCTGCCTTAAAGGATTCATACAGGAGTTTGCATGCATCAGGGGGCTTTACATTTTTTAAAGGTAAACTAAAGACAAGGAGAGACTTTATTTTTGTTTCAAAAATTTTAAAAGTGTTGTCTAGTAGGACTATGGTCATAGAATTTTCACACCACATGGCAGTCTGCACAAGGATATCCTGGCAAGACACACCAAGGTGTAAAAAGAAATAAATGGAGGCTAAATGAATCATTGTTATCTGAAAATAAAACTCAGAAATGCTGGCAACAAAACTGGAAAGCCAGATTGTCAGTAGTAGATTATTGTGAGGAACTAACAGAGTGGTGGAAGGATACAAAATAATGCTGGCAGGAGTTATTCAAAAATAGATCAACTCTAGAGAATAAAGACAACTACTTAGATTATTTGCAGCTAAGACAACAGTTGCAACATTTAATTTCTCTGACAGAGACTACATCCCAGGATTTTGGGCCACAAATCCAGAACATTAAAACACAGTTACAAAACTACAATACAACAGGGCACAATCTTTGGGGCAGGAGGCTAAATTTGGGATAAAAGCATGGAAACAAAGTATTGACCCTTACAAGGATTGTGGGGAGAGAGTAAATGCAAGAGTTATTACAGAGTTACTTTCCTCAACAGGAAACATAGAAACATAGACTTTGACGGCAGATAAGGACCTCTTGGCCCACCTAGTCTGCCAATTTCCCTACCTACAGGATAAACTGCAGATCATAGCTAACCAACAGCCTATTTCTTCCTACCACCCACAAATATTGCCTTATGTCTGTCCCATGCATTCTTGAATTCTCCCACAGTTTTAGACCCCACAAACTGCTCAGGAAGGCTGTTCCATGCATCCACCACCCTCTCTGTGAAAAAATATCTCCTCACATTGCCTGAGCCATCCACCCTCTGTCTTCAAATTGTGTCCCCTTGTTCTTGTACATCTCTTTTTCAGAAAGATGCTACCCTCTTGGACTTTGTTGATTCCACTGAGGTACTTAAAAGTTTCTATCATGTCCCCACTCTCCCTCCTTTTCTCAAGGGTATACATATTAAGCTCCTTAAGTCTCTCCTCATATGGCTTCTCTTGCAGACCCTGCGCCATTTTAGTTGCCTCATCTGGACTGCCTCCATTCTGTCTATGTCCTCATGGAGATTGGGTCTCCAGAACTGGATACAGTACTCCAGATGAGGTCTCATCAACTGTCTGTACAGAGGGATAACAACTTTCTGTTTTCTGCTGGTGATGCCTCCCTATACATCCCAGTATCCCCCAGCCCTCCCTACTGCCTTCTCACATTGCTTGCTAACCTTAAGATCATCTGATATGATTACCCCAGGTCCCTTTCCTTTTTGTTGTTATTACCCTCCATTGTGTAATCTTCCCTGTGTTTTTGTTTCCCAGGTGCATTCATTTGCTTCTTTGCATTGAATCCAAGCTGCCATACTTCTGACCATTCTTCCAACCTTGCCAAGTCCCGTCTCATCCTTTCCATGACTCCTTGTGTATCAACCCTGTTGCAGATCTTTGTATCATCTGCAAAGAGGCATACTTTTCCTTCCAGTCCCTTTGCAATGTCACTTATAAAGACATTAAAAAGAACTGGACTCAGTACTGAACCCTGCGGTACCCCACTAGTAACCCCTCTTTCTTCAGAGTGGACTCCATTTACAATTACCTTCTGTGTCCTGTTGTCCAGCCAATGTTTTACCTAGGCTACCACCCTGGGACCCACTCCCAGGCTGGTTAATTTGATTATTAATCTTTGTGTGGGACTGTCTCAAATGCCTTGCAAACTCTTGGTAGGCCATGTCCACAGCCCCTCCCTGGTCTACTACTTTGGTCACCCAGTCAAAGAAATCAATTAGATTCGTCTGACATGACCTTCCCACTGTGAACCCATGCTACCTTGGGTCCTGTGTCCCACTTTCCTCTAGGTACTCAACAGTTCTTTCCTTCAGAAGTGATTCCATCAGTTTCCCTACCACAGAGGTCAAACTGACTGGTCTGTAGTTTCCTTCCTCTGTCTTGCTCCTACTTTTGTGAAGGGGAATCACATTCACCTTCCTCCAGTCCTCAGGTACCACAGCATCCTCCCATGATTTGTTAAAAAGGGTAGTCAGAGGTGTCACTAGTTCTCCCCTTAATTCTTTTAAAATTCTGGGGTGAATTCCATCAGGCCCCATTGCTTTGTCCACCTTCAGTTTTAGGAGTTCTTTTAGAACCCTTTTTTCTATGAAAGGACTGGGATTGACCCCCCCCATCCCCTTATCCTGAGTGCTTCTGTTAATTGGATTAGGCACCTCCCCCTCCTCCTCTTTTGTGAATACCGAGCAGAAGTATTCGTTCAGTATCCCTGATTTTTCACTGTCCCTCTGCCCACCCACCGTCCTTTCTATTCAACCTCATTATCCCTTCCTTTATCTTTCTAAGCTCCCTGATGTACCTATAAAAGGTTTTTATCCCCCTTCTTAACTGAGTTGGCTATCTTTTCCTCAGTTTGGGCCTTTGCTATTCTGACTTCCCTCCTTGCTTCCTTCTGTCTTAACTGGTACAGTTCTCTGTCCTGCTCCTTCTGTGTTTCCTTATACAGTACCTCCTAAATGCTATCTTTTTCTCCTTAATCTTCCCCACCACCTCTTTTGAGAACCATAGTGGCTTTTTCTTTAGTTTCGATTTATTTGCTTCACACAAAGGCTTGTTGCCTCTGTGATGGCAGTTTTGATGTTTCCCCATTTTTGCTCCACCCCTCCTTCTAGCCTGTTTGCTAGTTATTTTCTAAGGCACTCTCCCATCTTGCCAAAGTCAGCCCTCCTGTAGTCCAGTACCCTCACTTTTGTATGGCTTGACTCTGTAGCTGAGTTTATCATGAACCACACTGTTTGGTGGTCACTTGTTCCCAGATGGCTACCCATTTCTAGATCTGAGATCCTCTCACTGTCCCCATTTGAGAGTATGAGGTCTAAGATTGCTCCCTCATGAATGGGTTCCAAAACTAGCTGTCTGAGGCATACCACCTCTAGGGCATTGAGAATGGCCCTGCTCTTGGATGTGGTTGCAGCAAAGGTGCTTCAGTTAACATCTGGCATATTCAGGTCCTCCATCAACGGTATCTCCCCTTTCTCAGCCATCCTAAGGATGTCTTCTATCATAACCTTGTTCATTCCCTCTCCCTGACATGGGGTCTGTATACAACCCCTGTGAGGACTGTGGTGCCATTTCCATTCTCTAAGGTGACCCACAGTGCCTCCTCTCCTCCCTGTTTACTCATTTGTTCCATTGCTTTTATTCCTTCCCTTACAGGAGAAACTGTATCTTCTCCATTAGATATTTTAGGTATAGTAAAGAATCGGGCCTAGAAGATGTTAGGCAAGAAGTCACAGAATAACACCGACAGCAGAATCTTAGAAGGTTTACGACTTCCACAAGTAGATTTAGTGGATATTGATATGCTTGCCAAAGAAATAACAGTAGAAGAAGTGGTGCAGGCTATAGATAAATTAAAGAGGGACTCTGCCCCAGGGTCAGATGGAATAGTGCAGGGCTTTACAAACAATTTAAAGAACAACATGCTCCAGCTTTAGTTATTTTATATAACTACATGCTGAAAGAAAATAGACTGGCTCCGCCTATGAAAGAGGCTTTACTGGTCCTATTACACATGAAGGACCCTTCAGTTGATATAAATAATTAGAGACCTTTAAGTTTACTTAATAAGGATATAAAGATTTTAGCCAAATTAATGTTGGGAAGACTCATCAATATAGCCACATATGTAATTAGTGAAGTTCAAACATGTGCAGTACAGGGTAGACAGCAATGTGATAATTTAATTTTGCTCAGGGAGATGTTCTATCAAGGTGAAAGGGGGGGCTGACTGGATAGATAGTAAGTATTGATCAAGAAAAAGCTTTTGATCAGTTGTCACATGAATTTTTGTTTTCGGTACTAAAGGCATTTGGAGTACCAGAGATATCTGTAAACTGGATCAAATTATTGTATAAAGAAGCAGCTATAATTCTGAATGTGAATGGCTGGTATGGGGGAAAAATAATAGTGCAGAGAGGGGTTCGGCAGGGATGTCCATTGAGTCCCCTGTTATATGTTTTTCGTATGGACATTTTTATTAGGTTATGTATACAGGCGCAGGGGATAATTGGATTAGGGTTGCCAAACTATCCACAGAAAGTAAAAATATTAACATATGCAGATGATGTGGTGTTAAAACTGGCCCCTCAAATGGATGAAAATGCTTCAAAAGCAGTGATTAAGGGTTATTCCTCAGTATCAGGTTCCTGAATAAATTTAGATAAAAGCAGAGGGGTACCTTTAGGCTAGACTCCCATATCAGAATCAGGAACTGTAGGGGGGATACAGATTACAAAAGAACTTTTGAAAATATTAGGAGTTGTGTTTGGACCTCAAAATGCAGATATATTAAACTGGGAGGTAGGAATAGCACGGCCAGAAAGAGTGCTCACAGGATGGAGGCAGAAAGTTATTGGAAAATTAAAAAAGGGTATGGTTAATCAAAACCTTGCTAGTACCCATTTTTCTGTATATAAGTTATGTTTACCCTCCTCCCAGAGAAGTGATGACTAAAATCTATAGTATATTTTTCTAAGGTCTATGGGGCTCTAGGTTAAACCCAGGGAAGAGGAATCTCACTTATAGACCAAAAGCAGAAGGGGGTGGGGTAGGGATGATTGACCCCATAGCCTTCTTCATTAGTATTTTTTTTTTTATAGATTTGGGAAATGTCTTAGACCAGGGGAAGTAGTTTGGAAAGAATAGGTGGACTACTGGGTAGCTCCCAATTTTGAGCCATGGCAACAGAAGAAGCCCAGATTACTGGGAAAAAAGAGGCCCACCCTTAGGTATGATTTGGATAGCATAAAATGGGCTTTGAAATAGCAATTGCCACCTGCAGTTATAATTATTGGGGACCGAAATAAGATATACCAGCACATCTTAAGAAATGAGAGTAAGGAAGTAGTAGAATTTCCATTGTGCCTGGAGCAGTTGAAAGAACATGTTATGAAACAATTAATAAATCATAGGATTCCCTTGTATGCATGGGACTGTGCCTGGTTAGGGAATTATGGTAGGCTGGGGGTTAAAGGAAACAACAAGCGTAAGCAACTATCAAAAAGATATTGCCCAAGAAAAACCTGTGCTCAAATCCTAGAAACTCAGCAACATTTGTTTCTAGAATGTAGTTTTGCTCAAATGTTTTGGCAAATTTTAGCTAAGGAGTGGGGAGAGAGATTATTTTTACGCCTGAATTACTCAGAGATAGTATATGGTAATAACCCAGGGTTAATAGGAAAGTATCATGTGGATACGATATGCACTGTATGTTATTTTGGCAATAATTAGGTATCATTTATGGCAGGCTAGATGCTTGTGGGTGTTGCAGCAAAAATGGATTCATCAGACAACAGTCTTTCTAAATGTGAAAAAGGCAACACAACAATTGTTGAGAAATGACTTTAATAAATATTCATTGTCTAAGATTGCTCATTTATGAATAAATTGTAGACAATGGTGTTACGAATTCAGGTTTCAGATATGTTGTATAAAGGACAAGATATGTTTACATCATGTATGTATTGTCAGAATTTATGTGAACTTATAGTATTGTTTGATATGTACTGTAATGAAGTCCAAATTTTTAAATAAAAATTCCCCTACTCCTTCTGAGAAGTGCCATGGAACGTTTAACATCCACCGGAACAGGCAGATGGGACCTCAGTTTAATGTCTCATCTGAAAGATGGCACCTCAGGAGTGAAGGAGCCCCCTCATGCTGCACTACAGTGTCAGTATTGTGAGTTAACCCAAGTGCCTGGTGTGGGGATAGAACCCACAGCCTTCTGATCTGCTAGCCTCAGAGGCAAGTGTGCTACCTGCTGAGCCACTGACACTGTTGCTTTCTATCAGTTCCTTGTCCAGTGCCTCCCCGAGACAGGGGTCTGTATATAACTCCTGTGTGGGTTGTGGTGCAATTTCCTGTCTCCAGGGTGACCCACTGTGTCTCTTCTCCTCCCAGTTTACTTTTTACTTCCATTGCTTTGATCCCTTCCCTTACATAGAGAGCTACTCCTCCTCCTCCTCCTCCTCCTCTTTTACCCTCCCTTTCTCTGATATAGATTGTGTACCCTGGTATGTTGACATTCCAGCCATGGTTCTCTGTGTACCATGTTTCTGTGACTGCCATGTTATCCAAGCATCCCCTTTCCATCAAGGTTACTAGTTCAAAAAGCTTGTTACATAGACTATGGGCATTGGTACCCATCACCCTCCATTTATTGATGGTCTTACCCCTTTTAGCCCCCTTCCTGTCCTCACTGCCTTTACTTTTTTCTCCATTTACCCCTGTCCTGCTCCCTATTGACTTCTCTGCCTTGGAGTTTACTTTGATAACTACCCTGTTTTTTTTTGGGGGGGGGCTAGAATTTCCCTGCTCCTTTTCAATGCCTCCCCCTTGGCTAGTTTAAATGCTTGCCAATGAAGCATTTAAACCTATCACCTAGGATCCTGGTTCCCCTCCTGGACAGATCCAGACCATCGTGCCAGTATAGGCCTTTATCCTTCCAGGTGGAACTCCAGTCCCCAATGAAGTCAAAACCCTGAGCTCTGCTCCAGTTTTTCAACCATTCATTGAATCCCATGGTGTGAAGTACCCTAGCCTCACCCATGCTATAGACAGGCAGCACCTCCAAGAAGGTTACTGTGTGTGCTACTTGTCTAAGGCCACTTCCCAACTCCACAAACTCCTCTTGCACTGCTTTGATCCCATTCCCAGCCAAATCATTTATCTCTTGGTGGGCAATGTCATCCAGCTCCCTCTCCTGTGTTGCTGCTCCCATGATCCTGAGGATTCGCTTCCTGTCATGGTGCCGGGCAGGCATCTGAACTCCCTCTGCCCTCCGTCCCCCAGTCCCACCCCTCGAACGATTGAGTCCCCCAACAGAAGTTGTTTCCTTCACCTGTGGGGTCCCATGCCACCCTCCTACAGGTCTCCTTTTTGGAGGTTCCCAGCATCCTCCTTAGTCTCCGCTGTGGGCTAATGTACTGTAGGCCCAGAAATGTGCTGTTTTTTTAATTGAAAGGCTATGCCTGTGATTTAATGGGGTAAGCAACCATCCACACCGCCTTTTTGGCCTATATAAGCAGCTCCTCCCAGCCTCCTTCTGAAGCATTTTTTCTTTGCTGGCCGGAGGCTCTGTCAGTCTGTCTTCTCCCTTGGGGCCCTGTTGGGGCTTTGCCCCCCCAACCCCATGGGGTTGCTTGTGCTTAGGCTCTGCTTGGTTTGTGCTAGATTTCTGTATGTTGTGTTTCTCCTGCTTTTGGTTAGTATTGCTTACCTCCAGCTGTTCCATGCTTCATTGTGTGCTTGTTTCCTTCCTGCTCCTGTCCTTGTGTTTCCTTTCATTTGTTTATTTTGGGCTTTTCTAGTTCTAGCACCCTGTGTGTACGTTGCTTATGTGTGCTTCAGGTTACACATTGTTGTTTCCTTACTTTAAGCTGCCTGTTCATGTGCCATCTGGCTTTCATTACTCCCTACATTTTGCTAGCCCTCAGTCAACTGCACTGTTGTTGTATGCTTTGGATCTCAGTGCTGTTTCTCTGCCTGCTGTCTCACTGCTGTCTGCTGCCTCCTGAGCTCCCCCCCGCCCCCCGAATTGATTACACCTTGTCCTTGCTGTGTTGCTCAGCTAGCTGCTACTCCCTGTTTTACAGCTCTGCTCATGGTTAACTCAGTGCTGGCTTCACTAGGACATATGCTGCATTGCTATACCAATACTTCTGCTATTTTATAGTTGTCCGGCATTATGGTGCTTTGCTCCAGACTCCCTGTTATTCCTACTGTGGAGGACTGTGGTGTCTTTGCAGTGCATTATGGCCCCAGATAGCAGGAGCACTTTCAGGAAGTCATATGAATCTTGCTGCTCCTTTCCTACATGGCTTTTCAGCTATCCTTGTATGCCTATGTTTACTTTACAGCCTACATTGCCTCAAGACCATCATGCATTCATTCTGCATATTTATGCCATTACTGAGTTGCAATTTTACTGCCTCGCAATATCCTTTCTGCCTTGTTGGCATTTATGGTGTCATGCCGTTAGTGCTTGCAACTACTTACTGCCTTCAATTACTCTGTCTCTGCCTTAATGGCTTTACAGGCATCATATCAATCACATCTATTCCCTATTTATGCTGCAACCATAGCAATAATCTGTTAACCCTCAGTGATTCAGTTACGCTAAATCTTGGTGATTCTGTCACTAGCATTGCAGCCTTCCACTACCTAACCACCTACCTTCTCTATCACCATTAATTGGCTTCTGTAATGGACTTGGTGGGTTGTTTTACATTGGCGCCACTAATATCTAACCTCCAAGCTTTAGCTCGCACCATAATCTCCTACCTAGCCCAGACCTAGTGGCTGGTGCAGCTCTACCACAATTTTATCTATTTCTCATTTTACAACCTCATCAGCAGAAGTCTATTCAGCAGTATTGACCTGTCTGACAATTGCTTTAGCCATAGTTCACAGACCTTGCCTGTTCTGCACCTCAGCCTGCTAATTAGTGCTTTCACTGACAATCTTCATGCCAGTATGGCTTCCGAATTGAGAGGGTGACTCTTTAACTGACATCATTCATCCAGCTGAGCACCGTCTCCTGACCTACTCCCTGCAGAGCTTGACCTGCATTGTCCTACTTCACAAACATCACACCGCATAGGATTCCTGGACTTGTTTATTTCATTAGCATTGTTCCAGTTTTGTGTTCTGCAGTCTCTACAACCTTCTGTATTATTTACTAATCATACTACCATGTGTCATGCCTCTAACAGGTCAACAGGCCGAACTCACTTGCTCATTATACTTCTATGTTCCATTGCCTCTGTCCAACCAGCAAGCCTAGCTGCTTGCTTTTGGCTCCAGTACTAAAATGGTTCAAACTGGATTAAACAACATTTTCACACAAATTCTACTGACAGTGAAGCCCACCAGGATGAACACAGCACCGCAGAATTCTGCAGAAGAGTTACTGCAGCATTCAAAGCAGTTTCAAATGGAGTTAATCCCTTTTGTCATGCAGTAAACCTGTGACACTGTGCTTCATCCTGGTGGGTTTCATTGTACTTTGTTTAACTGACTATATGGATTATAACTATGAGCCCTACTCCTCAATGGACTTGGTTCTTAAAGAAACATTGTTAGTACCAAGGGACCACTTCATGTATGCTTCTTGTTTCTGGTCCAAAATTCATTTCACTGTCTACAATCATGCTGTATATCTGGATTACCTTGATTATTACTTCTGTCTCCTGCATCTGGCTCTAGCTTAATGGAATTCCAGCCTGATCATCACCTTTAGCATGGTCTGTATCTAGCCAGCCTCCTGTGAACTGTTTTCTCAAAGACATCTTGTCACCAGTACTTAATTTCTCTGATTCATATGCAGTCATACATGACAGATGTCTTCTGTCCATCAAAATGGGAGTCTCTGATGCGAGAGCTGCAGTGCGTCTTAACTGAGTTCTAAATGGAGCTATGTGGCATCATTAAATCACTTCCAATGTACATCCAGATCATGACCTTTATTTTACATCCCTGATGAGCGTAAGCCATGTACCTTCTTCATGCTACATGAATCCCTAACCTGGGTATCCAGGGAGGCCATTACTATCTGGCAATTGTACCTTGATGGGAGAAATCTCTAGCTGTTCATCTTTCCACACTTATTACAGAAAGTGACTACTGTATTGTGGACATTTTACACTACCCAATGGAAACTAATGCCTCTAGAACTGTATCTCCATATTCAATCCTAGAGAGACTAGAACTGGTCACTGATGTTTATCAGGAAGCTATAGGGCTAGGGAGCAAGTCCTCATCTCTCACACTTGTCCTACTTGTCCTGGACATCTCCACCTCACTTCATATGCCTAATTGTCTTGGAAGTCTCTGCTCTCCTTCTCATACTTCTTCATCATCTAGGAAGCCCTCACATGTCTTTTACCTGTCCCAGATGTCTCTGCCTTACTCTCATTCCTGCCTTCTTGCCAATTGTCTTTAGGGAAGCCCCTTGGACATCTGTCTGGCATACTCAACAACGGTCCTCAGGGAAGCCCCTTGGATGTCTTTTACCTGTTCCAGAAGTCTATGCCATGTTATGCATCCCTATCTACTTGGAGATGGTCTTCAGGGAATCCCCTTGGATATCTCTGCTGGTGTACTAGAAGATGGTTCCCAGAGACCCCCCCCCCAATGTCTTCTAGTCATATTTCCTTGAAGCACTGGACTCTACCTGATTCCATATTCTTGCCTTCACAAAGAAGGTCTCCAGAGAAGCCCTTGAATGTTTTCTACTCATCTCTACTGGAACAGAATCTCTGCCCCAAACCATATACTGACTATCAGAACATGGACTCTAGGAAGCCCTTCAAACATCTTCTACTCAACTCTGCTCAGTCCATTTCATTTATTGCCTAACTGAGCTTTCTTGGACTTCTGCTTTGTGAATTACCTCCATGTTACCTGCTAGAACAAGACACCTTGTAACTGAGCTACCTGAGCAAGTGCTCTCTAATTGTGGATATTATTCTCCTTCAGCAAAGACGTACAACTTAAGCAATACTACAACCTCTGTTTTCCCTATTCTATCATTCTGGTAGCCTTGACCATAGGCATGGTGCTTCCTTGTCCTCCAGGGACTCAAGAGCTTGTGTTAGACTCTGACTTCTTCTGTACAAGGGTATCTCATTCTCCTCCAATTTTCACTGATTGCAGCTTTCCAGAAGGACATCCAGCACTTAGTACTTGTTCATCTATGTGGAGATTTTAATATTCATACCAGCTACTCTCCATTACTTCTTTATGTTTCAACTCATTTTTGTACCTACTCAGAGATCCTAACTTTGCATATACTCATCTTGACTCCAGGAGTTTTCCCTCCTCCATGACTGTGCAATTGCTTTCCTAGCTGCCTCTTCTGCTTCATTATCCCCTTTGTCAGCTGAGAGTCAGGAAATCAATTGCAACTTCATTTACTGGACCTAATAACTCTGCTCACCATATGCCATTTTCTTTTTTTCATCTCATGTTCTGAACTGAACTCCCTGAACCTTCAAACCAAAAAGTCATGACATTGTAGTAGTTTTTTCCAGCATTCTTCAGGACTATGTCATGCATGTAATCATTGTTCGTTTCACTTCCTGGACCTAAACTCATTGAACCACACAATGCTTAACCTCTCCTACAACATTGTTGCCTGCCTTCTCATCAATATCTATAGCCGCTGGCTTGCCCGGCCTCCTCATCAAAATTTACAGCACCAGCTCACCTGACTTTCTCATCAATAAGCCACTACCTAATCTATGGCTGCTGGGTCTTGGCATCCTCTCATCTGGCACCCAAAGAGAGTGAAATTGGGGGTGTTTTCCTTGGCCCCTCTCCCCTGCCATGTGGGGTGCCACAGGGCTCTGTGCTGTCCCTCATGTTGTTTGTGGTATATATGCTGCCATTGGGAGACATTATTTGGCATTAGAGGTTGAGTTTTCATTGCTATGCAGATGATACTCAACTGTACATGCCCTTTGTGCCTGAACAAAATGATGCTGTTTCAGTCTTTAACAACTGCCCCTCCAAGATTCAGGACTGGATGAGTGCCAACTGGCTTAGGCTGAATCTGGATAATACTGAAGTGCTGGTCGTGTATCCAGGTCATCGGGTAGAGGGGTTATCGGCTGGGCAGTCATCTGGGCTTTGGCTGGGAGGCAACCAGCTAGTGATCTCTGACCAGGTGTTGAATCTGGGCATTATGCTTGATAGTGAGCTGACACTTAAATTTCAGGTGTCGGTCATTGTCAAGAACTCATTTTATGAACTGAGGGATATCACCCCGATAAAACACCTGGTCCCACCTGATGGCCTTCCAACACTGGTCCATGCCTTTGTGACCACTTGCCTTTATTACTGCAATGCCCTAAACATAGGGCTACCTCGTGTGGACCTCCACCACCTGTAACTTGTGCAGAATGTGACTGCCAGGTTGTTAACTGGCTTACAAAGATCTTGCCATGTCAAACCTGTGCTCCGCAGCCTGCACTGGCTGCTGGTGTGGTGGAGGATCACCTTCAAGGTCATATTACTGACCTATAAGGCCCTACAAAGACAGGGAACATGGTAGCTGCAAGATATCCTTCATCCCTACTGCCCCCTTTGTCACCTCCACTCCACCAAAAACGGATTGCTAGAGATTCCCAGGGTCCATTTGACAACTTTGGGCTCCAGGTCGTCTGCTTTTGTAGCATTGACCGTGTGAAATTCTCTACCTCATTGGGTTAGAAAGTCCCTGTCCATTGAGACCTTTAAATCTGCCTTGAAAACCTATTTATTTGACTCAGCATTTTTTGATATTTAAAGTTTTGAAGTATTTGATGTTGGATATTCAAAGTTCTGCTGTTTTATTATTTGTTTTATGAATATGTTTCTGCTCATTGTTGTTTATTGATTTTATGTACAACGCTATGGTCTTTTGGAATAGCATTTCACAAATAAATGATTGATTGATTCATGCTCTCATCAAAGAAATGTTTTCATTCATAACTCAGAGGCATGCCAACCGTAACCATTACCTTTACACCAAATGGGACCCTCCTCCTTGATTGGGCTTCTACATTGCCGCAGAAGAGTCATCACCAAAATAAACTACCCCCAGCCTGGAGGGCAGGCAACCTAGGCCTTGGATCCCCAGAGATTTCCTCCTCTTAAAAATGTTTTTTCCCCTCTCCTCCATGCCAAAGGTCATTATACAGAGTTAGTTGATATAGCCTATTCCCTAGTCTCCTAGCTAGATTCTGCTGTTGGATGGAGATGGATGGTGGTCCTACTCATTGTGCCCTCTCTCCTTAGAAAGCCCCCTGCTGTCATCAATGAAATCCATTTATCAATGCTATCTGGACAACCTTGCTTCTCATTTGTGTTTCTTCAAGCTGTCTCATTGCTGTCAATTGCCTGTCTACCTCATAGTCAATGTTTATTGCCTAATGTTCTTTTAGGGGCTTCTTCCAAAGGCACCTTTAGCCAAGAGAATCTTCTCACTGCCCCTCCAGGGGTGGAATCCTTATTGAGGGTTCCTTGCCTTTGGTACCTCTACAGTGTGGTTATTCCCCATGGAATAGAGAATGTGAATGTCCAAACAGTTATCACAGTTGCACAAGCATAACGCTACTCTGGTTGCATAGGGCCATTGAACTGAAAGGCTATGCCTGTGATTCAATGAGGTAAGCAACCAGCCATGCCCTCTTCTTGACCTATATAAGAAGTTCCTCCTAGCCTCCTTCTAAAGAATTTTTCTTTGCCCCACCATCCTCCCCTCAATCTCCAGTGGCACGCCTCTCTCCTCAGGGGGCTCCTTCCTAAAGTGCCTTTAGCCAAGGGAATCTTCCCATGGAACCTCTAGGTGTGGAATCCTCTTTGAGGGTTCCTTGCCTTTGGTACCCCTAAAGGGTGGTAATTCCCCATGTAAAAGAGAGTGCGAACAGATAAACAGTTATCACAGTTGCACAAGCATGACACTACTCTGGTTGCATAAGCCCACTGAATATTTGTACACCGCATTTTTAACACAGCCTTCTGATGAACAAGGGCAGAGAAAATGTTCAACTCCTGGCTGAAAAGTGGTTTTGCACAGGGACTGCTAAATCACCTTTCAGGATTTCAACAATGACAGCTGCCACATTCATGACGTGCTGAAAAGAAATGGCTATGTTGAAATGTGTTATAAAAATATTGAAAAATACCAAACTCATAAGCCTGCATTTGCCTCATAACTTTTTTTTTTTTTTTTAATATTTTTACACCAAATTTTCACCAAAACCTTCTTATAACCCTGCCTCCTGAACAAGGGCACAGAAAAGTTTGAACTCCTTCCTGAAAGGTGATTTAGTGCAGGGACTGCAAAATCACTTTTGAAGTTGTAAAAAAAAAAAACATTTTGGACAGGATTTGAAAAATGACAACTGTCGCATTCGTGAGGTGCTGTAATAAAATGGTTGTTATACATTTGGGGTCAAAATATTAAAAATTACCAGAGTTTTGAGCATGCATTCACAAATCTCAATGTAAACTCATAACTTTGTTGCTTTTTAATATCTTTTAAACCAAATTTTCAACAGTCTTCTTATGAACCCACCTCATGAACAAGGGCACAGAAAACTTTCAACTCCTACCTGAAAGACGCTTTCACATAAGGACCATGAAATCACTTTTGGGACAGATTTGCCTAATTTCAGTGCAAGTGTTCATAAGGTGAGCTCCCAAAAAAGGCATGTTGAAAATATGAGCCAAAAAGATGCAAAAATGGACATAGTTATGCCACTAAGTTCAAACTCCATGGAAACACATTGAATTGCATACCTGTTTCTTCAGTTCATGAACTGGCTTTCAAGCATGAGGACGTGTCTGCAGTCCAAAGAAGATGACAGCATTTGACTCTGGTAGGTAGGTAGTAAGGGCTTGGGGGATGCTGAGTGGGAGGGTCGGGTGAGATAGTAACAGCCGCAAAACATATTGATGGACATTTTTCTTTTCAGAGGGTTAAAAATAAAAACACTGATGATTCTTGTTTATGACACTGGGGATAGGACACCCCAGTGCTGTTACATTTGTGGGTGGGTGGTGGTGCTTGCTGACAGAGAGTGTTGGGTGGTGGGAGACAGAAAATAAATAAATAAATGACACACAGAGATGTGACTCTCATGGGCATGATCGATGCAGTTTATTGACTGGCAAATATTCCAGGCTGACTTAGACAGATCAGCTTGGCTTGCTGGGCAGCACAGATCAAAGGGAATAGAAGACTCCTAATTGGATTGGCTAGTCTTTTTCAAGTTCTTGCTGTCTCCCCCTGTATGCCAAAACTCTGTCATAGTAAGCCTCTCTGATGATCGGTGTGACACTGAATCATCCCTAAAACACTGCTCTGCATTGGACAAACTGTGCCACACCCATCAAAAAGCACTACTGCTGCAATACAGTCACTTCATCAAAGCATGGCGGATATAAAAGGCATCACACATCAAGGGTGTGTTAAAAATGAATGATACACATCTGAGTATGTCTTATTTTATATAATGTACTGGTTTGCAGTGTTTGTCAACATTGCAGGATTAGGTTTTGAAAAGCACAGAACAACTAGTTTGAGAGGTGTCTATGAATTTATTCAAGCAAGCACTAAAGCAATAAAATATCAGCACTGTGAAGAAAAGTGTTTTAGTTTGATAGTTATCAGACATCAGAAGGAACATGTATATGGTGTTAACAGGAACATTTTCCCAGCAACAGTGTTTTCAACATCCCATTTTATCACACCACTTGGTGCAAAACTCTTTCACCTACACTGGAATTAAGCTCTATAACCAGCTCCACCCTCACTTCTGGCATGTACCTCCGCCAATGCCTTCTGAGCTCCCTCAAAGGCCACTTTCTCTCTAACACACCTACAACTTCTCTCCCTCCACCAGTGACAAGTAATGTCAACTCCACTAGACTAGACCTTGCCAGGGTTCTCCCTATTCACCTCCTTTGACAGCTGCCTTGGTGGTCACAAGATGCCCTGCTTTACATGTAACTTTGTATTATGTCACACTCCTGCTTGTTCAGTCTGCAAGGTGGCTAATCCTTCTGCACCCTTACACTTATTTTATCAGTATTATAGCATATGGCTTGACTCACGTGTTCCGCACTAAGTCTAAAAATGGACCAAGTATAGTAATGTGTGATAATAAGATCTTTCTGCTTGCAAGGAGTCTCAACCTCCGCACTCACAGGCTTTATCTTATTTCATCTGTGTATGTGCGCATTTTTGACCTAGTTGTCCAAATCAAGTGTTACTGATGTCTCCCTGTATATATTATTAAGTTTCTGTATCTGTACATGTATTCTTTGTTTTAATTTGACTGTTTGAAAACTGTATGTTTGTGAAAAATGGGCAATTTTGCTCACATACCTTTCCAGTCTAAAATTAATAAACTTGAAACCTGAAACACCTAACAGGCCTTGTAATACAGAATGAAAACCAGAATATTAACTGAAGGATTCAAAGACATTTTATTTAGAAAACTTAAGCTGTAACATTAAGGGCAGGATTCACAAAGGACTTGGGCTCGGGGCATCTTGGCTGCCCCGGTGCAGAGGAGATGTGCCAAACACATGCTGTGGTATTCACAGAAGATGCACAAAGGAATGTCCCCAGTGCATCCCCTCTGTAAATACCACAGTTACGCCCACCCCTGGCTGTGTCTGTACAACCCCCACGGCAGGCTGGGAATCTATGGGACTGCACCCAAAATTGTCATTCACAGCCACGAACATGCAAATGGGGCCATTAGGCAGGCACGGCACAATGGGGCCATTTGCATGTCATTATGGCCCTATTTGTATGCGCTCCACAGGGATGCACCTGGTGGAATGCGCCAGGTGCCCTGCAGGGCTGTCAGCACAGCCAGAGTCAAAGACCTTGAAATGGTGGCATAGTGTATCCCTCTCCCTGCCTGTAGTTCAGAGTCCCAGTATACATAACCCAAATGTGCCCTGGTGGCATAGTGGCTCCCTTCCCACCCGTATCACAACACTCCTGTAAAGGCATCCAGTAACACCCCATGTGGTATAGTGAACCCCCCATCCCCACCCCGATCGCAGTACAAAGCCACCCATCCAAGAGCCCTGGTGATTCAGTGGTCCCCCACTACTACCCGCCAAGTACCGCCCTTGCCCGATCCACGTTCAGACATAGTAGCCTAACGGCGGGCAGCACAACTCACCCACACCACCACTGCTGCCCACTGCCTGTTCTGTCTGAGTATGACAGCGTACAGTACAGCTCACAGCACATTGGTAAACCATGTCGACAAATGGACTTGCAGCTTGTACTGTACACTGCCATACACAACTTTGTGAATGACAAGGTTGTGAATGACACCGTACAATACACGCTGCAAGCCCACTGGTCGACATGGTCTACCAATGTGCTGCAAACTGTACTGTATACTGTCATGCTCAGACAGCACAGGCAGTGGGCAGCCATGGCAGTGTGTGGGTGAGTTGTGCTGCCCGCCAGTTAGGCTACATGTCTGGACATGGGATCAGGTGAAGGGGTGCCTGAGTGGCTAGGGGTGTGGGGGTACCACTGAACCACCAAGGATCTTGGATGGGTGGATTTTGCACTGCTGCTGGGGTGGGGATGAGGGTCACTATACTGCCTGGGGTGTTACTGGACATCTTTACGGGGATGTTAAAGCATGGCAGGGGAGGGGGCCTACTACGCCAGCAGGACACATTTGTGTTACATTTACCAGGGCTTTGTGCTATGGGGGGAGGAGGGGAAGTGTTGGACTGCCAGGGTGTCCAGGCTGCTGTGCTGCTGTCTGCAGTATGACAGCCTGCCTGTGGGTGGCCACCGATGTAAGTCTACTTCTTGAAGACTTAACTTTGGGAAGTGCATTCCCGGACATGCAACAAGGATGCGCCTCCATGCTGGGCTGTGAATGGGGCTGCACTCCATATGCATGGGCATGCCCCCTTCACAGCCCCTTCAGATATGCTGCATATCATTATGGGTAGTATGTGGCACATCATCTGTGATGCACTGGCACATCGGGGTTGCACCAGCTCATCAGCCCCCTACCAGAATCGCACTATGGCGCAAGTTGAGGATGCGACGGAGCATCTCGGAAGTGCTGGGCACATCCCTTTTATGAATCCTGCCCTAAAAGTTTAAGTCTGTCTTTTCACTGTTTTAACCAAAGGTAGAGTTCCCGGCTCATCGTAAATGGCCATTGTAAAATGTTAGAGACATGCAAGCAGCTGAAGACTTGACAGATCTGAGGTAAACTGCTGCACTGTTTGAAGTGCGAGGAGGGAGAGATTTTATCTACTCTGCAAAAGAATACTGAGTCAGTCATGGTGTTTTGTGTGGGGGTTGGGGGACATACGAACATTAACACCCTCTAGTGGTAAGGACTACTTTTCTATTAAGATACAGTTTACAGTGTTTGACACTTTTTATTTGGGTTTCTGAATATTCTAATGTTTTTTTCTGTATTTTTTTTTTTACATGGGGCCCATTTGATAAGTGGATTAAGACATTCCAAAGTGTATTTTATGGGCTGATAAGAGCACTTCCCAGGTTTTAAAGGCACTCAGCGCAAGCACCTCATGCCTCATTACGTACCTGGGGCATGCTCTTATCAGCCCATAAACAATACCTCAGCATGTCTTATTCCTTGCATATCTGGGCGAGGGATCGGACAGGGGGAAGGATCACTAGACACCAGGGAAACTTTTTTATTTTACTCTGGCCAGTGATCAGCGGTTGTGGGGAAAAACCACTGGCACCAGGAACTATTCATTTTTTTTTTGTTTTGGGCCAAAGATCGGTGGGGAGGGTGCTCCACTCACCAGCAGGGAATGTATAACTACCTTTGTATCTTTGTTTGGGATTTGGTATTGGGATCAAGTTGGGGAGGGACAACTAGCCAACAGGGAAGGTCACCTATTTTATTGTCGGGTTGGCAATTGGCAGGAGAGAGGGCTGCCACCTTAGTACATCCATCAACCACTGGGGTCGAGGGTATTGAAGCAAGGTCTCAGTTGGTGGCACTTGCTCCATGCAAGAGGGCCCACAAAAGGCCCTTGCTTGGAGCATATACTTTGTGAACTGGGTAGTGCCGATACTCACATTCCCTCCTCCTCATTTTTCTGATTTATTTATTCCACCTATCTGCTCCAGTACCCACCACTCCTTCAGGCCACCATGGTCCTGACTTTACCTCTTACTACCCTCATTGAGCCCTCCATCCCTCACATTGCAGCCATCCCGAGGCAACACAGTGTAACCCTTCACTGGGTGGGTCCCTCTCCTCCGATGGGAAGGCACCAGTGGGGATTGCCAGCACTCTCTATTTGGCCCTGGGGCACTGCTGATGGGACATGGCTCCCTTGAGGTCTTTGGTGGCATTGGAGACTGGTAGCCATCATTGGGTGGATCCTGGGGCTGTTTTCCGGTATCCTGAAGTTCCCGTCATGCCGCTCATGCAGTGCCCCAGTCTCCACTGGGGACCACTGCTGGGTGATGCTTCCGTAACCCACACCAGGAGGGAGGCAGTCCTCCAGATGCTCAATTCTCTTCTCCTTCTTGCCAACTCCTGGCACCGGGTCCATTCCGAGCCTGGGTGCGCGGTGCAGCACGAGGTAAGAGTCCAGCACCTCAGTGCCTCAGCCTTCAGTGCCACCAGGCCGGCCCCCCCCCCATTTACATTGCGGCCCACTTTACACTTTGTCCCAGTGCCAACCCAGTTTCTGACTGCAAACCGGGCCTTTGTGAATACCAGCTTGGTACAAAATCCAGTTTGTGCCACGCAAACCAGTTTTGCGCTGGGGCAAAGTTTTGTGAATCTGGCCCATGATCTTTAGATATGCTCCGAACCTTGCTATACTACAGAAGTGAATTGAATTTCAACTGAGACATTTTTTCTTATTCTTTCTGTGTAAGGCTTGCAAGGCTGCCAGAAATATAGCCTTCAAGTACTGAGAATGTTTTGAAAACAGTTATCTCAGCTAGTGAGAGAGAGAAATGTTATTTTAATCAACAGATGTTCAGACGTAATTTGTTAAAGTAACACTGACTTTATTCAGAAACTGCATTTCTGATGTTACTGAAGCAGGCTAGTCTCAGAGAATAACTGCACCCCATTTATTACCAAGTGACAAGCTACTGTCTGGAGTTCAGATGCAACAGGAGGGGTGGGAAGAAATCTTTTCCACTATTAGTCTTTTGAAGCCTGACAGAAAAAAAAGTTGTTTTTTTTTCATAGATACAAGTACTTTGTAATTGCCTATAAATAAAGTAGTTTCTGGGAAATACAGATGGGAGAGTTCAGGGATTGAACACACTGCCAGGTACACACACAGACACACACACGCACATTCAGAAATTACAAGCCAACTTAAGGACGCTTTGCTATCTGCTTTTCTTGATCTTTGCACAGAAGCCAGTGTCTTTCAGAACATAAATTGGATTTTAAATTCTTGCAAGGGTAAATGACTCCACATTTCTAAAAGCCTGTTTTTATGCTAACAAGAATCTAGTGACTAATCAGGTGCATAGGAACTGGAATGTTAACATCCTAAAGTAATATAGTTATGACTTCACAAAGTATTTTTCTTATGGTTGTGGCTTGATGCACGATGTCAGAGAAATGAACAGTAATTGTTAATGCTTTGGAGTTTTGCTAGGCACGAATGTAATCATGATGCATACTACATGTGATTGAGAGAAATGGTGAACCTCTCCATCTGATAATGGACATCCTGGTGAAGAAACATTTTCATAAACATGCATATGTAAGGTTGAAACAAACCTTAAAGGCGACCCCTGCCCTAACTTGTACTACATATTAATAAGGTTAAATCTACTATATCCAAGACATGCCATGTGCCAAATGACCACGATGCTGTGGCAACCAAAGGAAAGCTGAGAATTTACCTTTTAGGAAACTTGTAATAAGGGGACATGTATTACAGCCCAAAGGTATTCCTTTATTCGATCATGTGTTTTGTTTTTTAGTCTGTACTAATACCTAGTCCTAGACGTATGAACATACATATGAACATACAGAGAAGCTAGCAGAAGAAGGCCATTTGGTCTATCAAATCTGCTCGTATTGCAGGGTCCACAGCTTGAGCTAATGTCTCTGCCCTCCCTCCCCACTCCTCCCATACTCCCTACCCATGATCCTTACCTTTCCCAAATGCCAATCCCAGCCTCTCTTAAAGCTGCCCACTCTCTTCAATGAGATCACCTCTTCTGGCAAGTGTCCACCACCATCTCTGTGAAGAAGTGCTTCCTGACCTCCCTCCTAAACCTCCCACCCTCTATCTTAAGACTGTGCCCCTCTTGTTATGGTTGCCACTCAGCTTAAAGAGGCTCTCCTTATCAACCTTATTTATCCCTTTCAAGTACTTGAAGGTCCCAATCATGTCCCCTCTCTCTCTCTCTCTCCTGTCTTCCCAGGAGTACATGTTCAGTGCCCTCAACCTCTTCTTGTATGCCTTACCCTGCTAGCTGGCTATCATCTTTGTAGCCCTCCTCTGGACCTTCTCCAGCAGGCTAATGTCTTTTTTGAGGTGTGGGCACCAGTACTGAACTCCATACTCTAGATGCAGCCTTACCAGTGACCGTTACAAGGGTAGTATAACCTCCTCTCTCCTACTATTGATCCCCCTAGATATGCACCCCAGCATCTTGTTTGCCTTGGCTGCTGCTTTCTTGCACTGTGTGGAGTGCTTCAGGTCACTAGTGATCATCACTCTGAGGTCCTTCTCCTCCTCTGATGCAGATACTCGGACTCCACCCAGGTAGTACTCTGTCCTGGGATTCTTGGCTCCAATATGCATAACTTTGCATTTCTTGACGTTGAAACCAAGCAGCCAGATCCTGGAACAACTCCCTAGCTTTTCCAGATCTTCTTGTGGGCCCTATATCCCTTCAGCTGTGTCTACTCTCCCACAGAACTTGGTGTCATCCACAAATGGGCACATTTTGCCCTTAATGCCATCTCCAATGTCATTGATAAAGACATTGAACAACACCGGCCCCAGCACCGAGCCCTGTGGGACCCCACTGGTTACCTCCCTGGTGCCAGATAACTCTCCCCACAACCACCCTCTCTGGGTTCTGTCCTCAGCCAGTTTTCCACCCATCAGGCCATCTTGTCCCCAACTCTGAGATCCACCAACTTCCTGATCAACCTTTTGTGGGGCACTGAGTCAAAAGCCTAGTCTGAAATCAAGATAGAGGATGTCTACCACTTGGCCCCCTGTCTACTGTCTTGGTGACACAGTCAAAGAAGTCAATCAGATTCATCTGACATGAACCCCACCCCAACCCCATGCATCCATGCTGCATCACATCCTGAAGACCATGCTCCTCTAGATATTCAATTAACCATTCTTTTAGTATGGTCTTCATGAGCTTGCCCACAATAGAGGTCAGACTGACTGGTCTGTAATTCCCTGGGTCATCCTTGGGACTGCTTTTGTGAGGGGCACTACATGTGCTGTTCTTCAGTCCTAAGACCTAAGACATAAGGTCATTCACAGGTATTGCAAGAGCAACTTCCTTTGTCCTGGTGGATAACCCTGGCACAAGGTAAATAGTGCTAAGGACCAGACTTAGCTTGTATGTGGTGGCAGATATCATTCCCCCACCACTATTCCACTGATGGATCTGCTATATTGAACATATCCAGAGGCACCAGAGCAGCAGGGATATTCACACCCATGCCTTTTCAAAAGATTCTGATCACACCCAAGTCCTACCAGTTCAATGATAGAAGTGCATTTTGGGTGAAAAGTAAGTTAAAAGGGCCCATTGAAAGTAACCACAGACCACTATCTCTACCCAGTTAAAAGAGAATGTCAGGTAGCTAGGAGAGGGTATATGTGAATACACTAAACTGTGGCATGCAAGAATTAATGGGAATAACGTTAACACCTCCTCGCATTCTAAGACAGTCTGTTTACATTAACCCCATATTTTCCTAACTACTCACTAGTGGTGCAGGAAAGCCTATGCTTTTCTGGAAGGACAATTAAAATGCAGGAAATTGAAGTTGTTCATAGATTATAACAAAGTTTCACCATCAGAATGGCTCATGGCTTGTCATGGCTTGATTAGAATCTGGCCAAGCTAGTAGAAGCTAAGGTACTTCATAGCCATGAATGTCTATCATGACATCTAGACTGTGAAAATAGCTCACAAGGAGCAAGTGCAGTTGCCTCTTTGATTGGAAGTCCATGCTGCTGGAAGAGGGGCACTACTTAGACCTTTAGATACGTCCTGAGGATATCTGCCCTCACAAGAGTATTGGTAAGGCTTTCCTGAACCACAGAACTCCTACCAACTATTTGCATAAACTCTGGCTTGTGCAACTACCACTGTCAGTTTACAGTTTACTGACAATTGTACAGATGTTGTAACAGTTGATAATGTGTTAACACAGGTCAGCTCTGGAACTAGTCCAGAGCTGGTAAGCTGGTCACTGCTGGAAAGGCTACAGTCGAGGTTTGTTCAGGCACCTTGACTACTTACCTAGAGGTGGATAAGCTGTTACTCCATGAGAGAGATCACACTGATCACTATATTAGTATAGTTGCATGGTAATGGTGTACAAGGTGCTAGTTATACTGGGAGTCAGCAAAGCTCATTTTGAGTAATTTACTGTAGAGAACAAATGCATCAATTACCCAGAAAAAGGTATTTTTTTTTGAGTTAGTTTTCCATGGGCCTTGCCACACTATTTTAAAGTGAAATACTTAAAGGATTCCTTTGTGCTTTATTTGCTATTGATAGGCCTAGTAATGTATCACCTGCACTAACACAACCTGTCTGAAACTTGCATGTCAACTGTCTTTCATGGGTTAGTCAGGGAATGCTAGAGAGAAAATTCAAGATGGTTAAAGCGGTATTGATGTTACATGTTGTACATTACATGTTGCAATTTTAAAATTGTTTGATACGTGTTCTCAGAAAAAGTGGTTAATACCATGTTCGTAATGACTCTAGTTGGTTGGAATAGTGAAGACAATTTTAGCATCTTAAGGATTCCAGGAGAGAGTGTATATGGGCAATGTAGGGGTCACATATTTTCTGGTCAGGTATGAACTTGAATTATGGGCGTGGTTCACTATTTCTGCTAAAATGCCAGCCTATCATTATGTAGGTTGGAAATGACTGTTTAGTTTCCTGCAACTTTTTCACATAGTTTCTGTTCTTCAAGGAAGAAGTGATATTCTTCCTTTCCCTTAGTGTAAGGATACAATACCATCTTGGACCTTGTTTAGGAACAGACCAGATGAGTGGCACTGAATATATGTGAACAAGTAGATCATAAGTAATATCAATTTTGCTCGGTGGAGGTTTATGAAATACTAGTGTCCCCTAGTATTTCATGTTACAGAATCAATGTGTGTTGAAATGTAATGAATTAAGGCTTGGTTCAAAGAATGTTTTGTTGTCTTAGGTGAAAACATGTTTATCAAATGTTCCTAGCAGAAATGTAAGCAAAATTCATCTTAGCTGTCTTAGTGGATAATGACAAGAACAAAACATGTTTGCTATGTAAATGTATTGTATACAAATATGTCCATTTTCAAGAGAATTATGGTAATGCTTAACATCCAACAATGCATCAAGAACATTGGCAGCCTGAACATCTCATGCCATCAAGAGATGTGGTATGTCTCAGAAACAATATCAAGATAGTATTTCAACATCTAATGCCATCATTATGTCTAGGGATGTAAATTTGTCATAGCAGTCATACGTGTCATGGATTCCATGATGTTTGGTCTTTATTAAGGACTTCCATGACTTTCACTATTGTTATTAAAAAGTAGCAACGATAACAGTGTCAGGAACTTTGCTAATAATTCCATGAACAACCAATGAGTTATTAAAACCTCATCCATGACAAACTTACATACTTAGTTGTATGTCATCTGTAAGCAACACGTTTTTCTGCAGCAACTCAGAGTTATGGGACCTCAGGAAAAAAAAACAACATGCAGAATTCTGTGCCATCTACCATGTCTCAAAATCAGGATGTGACAAGTAATGCAGGAAAAAAACTCCAAACAGCTCTAAACAGCTAAACTGGATTGGACCATTGAGGAGAGAATGCCAGCAAGCATCACTCGCCCTTCCCTCCCCTCCACACATAAACCAGGTAGAAACAAGCATTTGTCAATGGCTATAACCCTTTGCCAAATAAAATCCCTAGCTAGCATCTTATCTTTGGCAAGAGACTAAAAGGGCTGGGAGTGAGATTTTACCTGGGGCTGTTGGGTTCATCAAGTGGTCAGCATGTATGCATGTTGATAAAAATTGTACAAACTGTCGTAATCTGGACTGGCTGTATGCCAAGCTGAAACTGGGACTGTTGTACTGAAGTATCAGCTAAAGGAACTGTTTCCAGCCACCACCCCCCCAGAGGGAAGCCAAGAGACTGTTAGCAATAGAATGTTCCTCTAACAAGAGTGCACTGGTATAAATGTATCTGAAAGAGATTGTTGCTTAATTTCTTGCTAATTCTTATATGTCATCTAGATAAACATCCAATAAGTAAGGGCATCAGTGTGTGTTCCCATTGAGAAATGGCAGACAAGTTAGATGGACCTGTGCATCCTCTTGTCTGAATATTCCTGTGTTCTTATCTTTTTCTTTTCAAGACTGTTGATTAAAATAAATCCTATTGAATGGTGTAGAGTGGGTTTCTTGCTATCTGCACAAAAGAAAAAGCTGCCCCACAGGCTGGGCGTGCACACTCAGAAAGGAGGTACAAGCAAGACAAAAACTCCAGCATCACCCACCATAAAGAACGCAAAGAAATGGTGTGTGAGTTCAAATCAGTGGGACCCATGAAACCTCCAAACAGTTTCACTCAAGGCATCTTGAAGTAGGAGGTTTCATGGGTCCCTCTGGTGGTTACTTGTCCTGGTAAGAGGTCTGAGCATGCTATTCAATAAATGTTGCTAATCTGAACTCAAACTCTGTTCCATTGTGTTCTTTATGGTGTGTGGTGCTGGAGCTTTGTCTTGTCTTGTTATCTGCCTGTCCTGAGAAACTTACAACATTATGGGATCTATGTGGGGTCCAAACACCGGGATTAAGATTTGCTCTAAGCAAGTATAAAAGTATTAAAAAATTGTAAATACTGATTGATTGAACAAAAAAATGAGAACATGCACTCGTCATGCATAATTATTTTCCACTAAGGCAATCATTTTCAAATTAGCTATAAGTACCAAGTTTGGTATAGGGGGTTATGGTGACAACTGAATCTTATCCTTAAAGACATTATAAAACAAGCATTTGTCAATGCTGAATGTTGATTATGTGGTCCATTGAGCTCGCTCACTGCCCTATGTCACTCGCTCGTTCTGTTTCTCCCGTGCTGCAGGCTGCTCTTTTTGTACTGGGCTCCTGCCTGCGTTGGCCGTTTTCTGCCACAAAGAAATCTGCAGCTGTCCTGACAGAGCTCTGTTGAAGTTGGACACTCCCTCTCCCACTTGCTCATTCTGATTCTGCTGGCACTGCAGGCACCTGCTTGTACTGGGCTCCCCCTCAGTTGGCAGCTTTTCTGCCCACAAAGAAATCTGCAGCAGTCCTGACACAGGTCCATTGAGCTAGCTCACTTCCCCTCTCTCGCTCGTTCCATTTCTGCCAGTGCTGTAGGCTGGCCTTTTGTACTGGGCTTCTGCCTGCGTTGTCACCTTTTTCTACCCACAAAGCAATCCAAAGCAGTCATGATAGAGGTCTGTTGAGCTCGCTCACTCCTCTTTTCTCACTCACTTGTTGTGTTTCTTCCGTTGCTGCTGGCAGCCTTTACTGCATGGGCTTCTGCCTACATTGGCACCTTTTCTGCCCACAAAGAAATCTGCAGCTGTCCTGACAGAGTTCCGTTGAGGTCACTCTCGCTGCCTGTCTCACTTGCTTATTCTGTTTCTCCTGGTTCTGCAGGCTGCTCTGTTGTACTGGGCTTCTGCCTGCGTTGGCACATTTTGCTGCCCACAAAGAAATCTGCAGCTGTCCCGACAGAGCTCCATTGAAGTGAGTCACTCCCCATCTCTCTCTAGCTCATTCAGTTTCTGCTGGTGCTGCAGGTTGCCCTTTTGTACTGGGCTCCTGCCTCTGTTGGCAGCTTCTTCTGTCCACAAAGAAATCTGCAGCAGTCCTGACACAGGTTCATTGAGGTTGCTCACTCCTCTTCTCTCACTCACTCGTTCTGTTTCAGCAGCGCTGCAGGCTGGCCTTTGTACTTGGCTCCCGCTGTCATTGCTGCCTTTTTCTGCCCACAAAGAAATCCACAGCAGTCATGATAGAGCTCCGTTGAGCCCTCCTCACCTCCCGCCTCATTCACTCATTGTGTTTCTCCCAGTGCTGCAGGCTGGCCTTTTGTACTGAGCTTCTGCCTGCATTGGCACCTTTTTCTGCCCACAAAGAAATCTGCAGCTGTCCCAACAGAGTTCTGTTGAGGTCGCTCACTCCATCTGTCTCACTCACTCATTCTGTTTCTCCTGGCACTGCAGGCTGCCATTTTATAGTAGTCTCCTGCCTCTGTTGGTACCTTTTTCTGCCCACAAAGAAATCTGCAACAGTCCTGACAGAGCTCTGTTGAGCTAGCTCACGCCCCCTCTCTCACTTGCTCGTACCATTTCTGTCAGTGCTGTAGGCTGCCGTGTTGTACTGGGCTCCTGTCAGCATTGCCATTTTCTCCTGGCCACAAAGAAATCTGCAGCAGTCACGATAGAGCTCCGTTGAGCTGGCTCACTCACTCCCCCTCTCTCACTCATTCGTTCTGTTTCTCCCGCTGCTGCAGGCTCCCCTGTTGTACCGGGCCCCTGCATGCATTGCTGCCTTTTTCTGCCCACAAAGAAATCATCAACAGTCCTAACATTGAGCTCACTCACTCCCTTTCCTTCACTCGCTAGTTCTGTGTCTCCCGTTGCTGCAGGCTGCCCTTTTGTACTGGGTTCCTGCCTGCATTGCTGGCTTTGTCTGCCCACAAAGACATGTGCAGCAGTCCCAATACAGAGATCTGTTGAAGGTCGCTTATTTCCTCTCTCTCTTGCTCATTCTGTCTCTGCCAGGGCTGCAGGCTGGCCCATTGTACTGGCCTCCTGCCTGCATTGCCACCTTTTCCTGCCCACAAAAGAAGTCGCAGCAGTCACGATAGACCTCCATTGAGCTTGCTCACTCCCTCCTCTCTCTCCTTTCCGCTCGTTCTGTTTCCGCCGCAGCGCTGCAGGCTGCCCTTTTGTGCTGGGCTCCTGACTGCGTTGGCATTTTTTCTGCCCACAAAGAAATCTGCAGTAGTCTGACAGAGCTCCCGTTGGCCCCTCCTCCCCGTCTCACTCGTTCGTTCTGTTTCTCCCGCCACGCAGGCTGCCCTTGTACTGGGCCCCTGCATGCATTGCCTGCCTTTTCTGCCCACAAAGAAATCCGCAGCAGTCCTAACAGAGCTCTGTTGAGCTCACTCACTCTCCCTCCCTCACGCACTCATTCTGTGTCTCTCAATGCTGCAGGCTGCCCTTTTGTACTGGGTTCCTGCCTGCATTGGTGGCTTTTTCTGCCCACAAAGACATCTGCAGCAGTCCCAACACAGCTCCATTGAAGTCACTCACTCACTCCCCCTCTCACTCGCTCGTTCTGTTTCTGCCAGTGCTGCAGGCTGGCCTTTTGTACTGGGCTCCTGCCTGCACTGCCGCCATTTCATGCCCAGAAAGAAATCCGCAGCAGTCATGATACACCTACATTGTGCTCGCTCACTCTCCCTCTCTCACTCACTCCTTCTGTCTCTCCCAGCACTGCAGACTGCCCTTTTGTACTGGGCTCCTGCCTGTGTTGGCACCTTTTCCTGCCCACAAAGATATCTGCAGTTATCCTGACAGAGCTCCATTGAGGTTGCTCACTCCTCCTGTCTTACTTGTTTATTCTGTTTCTCCTGGTGCTGCAGGGTGCCCTTTTGCACTGGGCTCCTGCCTCTGTTGGCATCTGTTTCTACCCACAAAGAAATCTGCAGCAGTCCCGATAGGGCTCCGTTGGGCTCACTCCCCCTGTCTCACTCGTTTGTTCCATTTGTGCCAGTGTTACAGGCTGTCCTTCTGTACAGAGCTCCTGCCTACATTGTCACCCTTATCTGCCCACAAAGAAATCCACAGCAGTCATGATACAGCTCAGTTGAGCTTGCTCACTTCCCCTCTCTCACTCTCTCATTCTGTTTCTCCCACCGCTGCGGGCTGCCCATTTTATTGCTCAGCCCTGCATGCATTGCTGCCTTTTCTGCCCACAAAGAAATCTGCAGCAGTCCCAGCAGAGCTCCGTTGACTCACTCACTCCCCCTCTCTCACTCGCCATTCTGTGTCTCCCGCGCAGGCATGTCTTTTGTACTGCTCCTGCCTGCTTTTGGTTTCAGCTTTTCCTGACCACAAAGAAATCCGGAGCAGTCTTGACAGAGTTAGTTGAGCTGGTCACTCCCTCTCAGTCAGTCAATCCTAATCTGTCCCAAGACTGATTTCCGACCAGCGACTATGGTATTCTGTGCAGAGCTACCTGGAAACACATTTCTGCCAGGATATGAAAATGACAGCTGTACTGTTCATAAGGAGGTGTACAAATGCCAGTGTTGAAAATCTGGCGTGAAAATATTATTAATTTGAAAACTTACAAGGGTGTGTAGAACCTAGAAACATAGAAACATAGACTTTGATGGCAGATAAGGACCACTTTGCCCACCTAGTCTGCCCATTTTCCTACCTACAGGATAAGCTGCAGATCCTATTTAACCAAAGCCTATTTCTTCCTAACACCCACAAATATTGCCTTATGCTTGTCCAATGCATTCTTGAATTCTCCCACAGTTTTAGACCCCACAACCTCCTCAGGAAGGCTGTTCCATGTGACCACCACCCTCTCTGTGAAAAAAAACTTCCTCACATTGCCCCTGAGCCATTCCCATCTCTATCTTCAAATGGTCTCCCCTTGTTCTTGCACATCTCTTTTTCTGAAAGATGCTACCCTCTTGGACTTTGTTGATTCCACTGAGGTACTTAAACGTTTCTATCATGTCCCCCCTCTCCCTCCTTTCCTCAAGGGTATACATATCAAGCTCCTTTAGTCTCTCCTCGTATGGCTTCCCTTGCAGACCCTGCACCATTTTAGTTGCCCTCCTCTGGACTGCCTCCATCCTGTCTATGTCCTTGTGGAGATGGGGTCTCCAGAACTGGATGCAGTGCTCCAGATGGGGTCTGACCAACTGTCTGTACAGTGGGATAACAACTTCCTGTTTTCTGCTGGTGATGCCTTTCTCTATACATCCCAGTATCCCCCCAGCCCTCCCTGCTGCCTTCTCACGTTGCTTGACAACCTTAAGGTCATTTGATATGATTATCCCCAGGTCCCTTTCCATTTTGTTGTTACTACCTCCCACACCCCATTGTGTAATCTTCCCTGGATTCTTGTTTCCCAGGTGCATTATTTTGCACTTCTTTGCATTGAATCCAAGCTGCCATACTTTTGACCATTCCTCCAACCTTGCCATGTCTCTTTTCATACTTTCCATGCCTCCTTGTGTATCAACCCTGTTGCAGATCTTTTTGTCATCCGCAAAGAGGCACACTTTTCCTTCCAGTCCTTCTGCAATGTCACTTATAAAGACATTAAAAAGGACTGGACATAGAAACATAGAAACATAGATTTTGATGGCAGATAAGGACCGTTTGGCCCACCCAGTCTGCCCAATTCCCTACCTAATGGATAAGCTGCAGATCCTAGTTAACCAGCAGCCTACTTCTTCCTACCCCCAACCCCTAGAATTGCCTTATGACTGTCCCATGTATGCTTGACTTCCACCATTGTTTTTGACTCCACAACCTCCTCCGGAAGGCTGTTTCATGCATCCACAACCCTTTCTGTGAAAAAATACTTCCTTAAATTACCTCTGAGCCGCCCCCCCTCTATCTTCAAATTGTGCCCCCTTGTTCTTGCACATCTCTTTTTAAAAGATGCTACCCTCTTGGACTTTGTTGATTCCTTGGAGGTACTTGAAAGTTTCTATCATGTCCCCCTCTTCCTCCTTTCCTCGAGGCTATACATATTAAGCTCCTTAAGTCTCTCTTCATATGTCTTCCGGTGCAGACCCTGCACCATTTACTTCCCTCCTCTGGACAGCTTCCATCCTGTCTATGTCTTTTGGAGATTGGGTCTCAGAACTGCTACCCAGTACTCCAGATGGGCCTCACCAACTGTCTGTACAGAGGGATAATAACTTCTTGTTTTCTACTGGTGATGCCTCTCCTATGCATCCCAGTATCCCCTCAGCCCTCCTTGCTGCCCTCTCACATTGCTTTCCCACCTTTAGGTCATCTGATATGACTACCCAGGTCCATTTCATTTTGTTGTTGTTAGTATCACACCCCTTTGTGTACTCTTCCTCTGGGTTTTGTCTCCCGGTGCATTACCTTGCACTTCTTAGCATTGAATCTAAGCTGCCATACATTTGACCATTCCTCTAACCTTGCCAGGTCCCTTCTCATCCTTTCCACCCCACCTTGTGCATCAGCTCTGTTGTAGATCTTTGTGTCATCTGCAAAGAGACATACTTTTCCTTCCAGTCCCTCTGCAATGTCGCTTATAAAGACATTGAAGAGACCGTTCTAATACTGAACCCTGCGGTACCCCACTTTCTTCAGAGTGGACTCCATTTACTATTACTCTCTGTGTCCTATTCTCCAGCCAATTCTTTACCCAGGCAGTCATCATGGGACCCACTCCCAGGCTGGCTAACTTGTATATTAATCTTTTGTGTGGGACTGTGTCAAATACCTAGCTAAAGTCTAGGTAGGCCATGTCCACAGCCCCTCCCTGATCAACTACTTTGGTCACCCAGTCAAAGAAATCTATCAGATTTGTTTTGCATGACCTTCCCGCTGCGAATCCATGCTGCCTTGGGTCCTGTGCCCCTCTAGCCTCTAGATACTCAACAATTCTTTACTTCAGAAGTGATTCCATCATTTTCCCCCTACCACTGAGGTTAAACTAAAAGGTCTGTAGTTTCCTGCTTCTGCCTTTGCTCTTCACTTTGTGAAGGGGAATCGCATCTGCCCTCCTCCAGTCCTTGGGTACCACCCCATCCTCCCATGATTTGTTAAAGAGGGTAGTCAGTGGTGTCACTAGTTCTACCCTTAGTTCTTTTAGAATTCTGGGATGAATCCCATCAGGCCCCATTGCTTTGTCCACCTTCAGTTTTAAGAGTTCTTTCAGAACCCTTTCTTTCTGTAAATGGGCTGGTATCAACTTCTGTATCCGAGTGTTTCTACTGTTTGTTTTAGGTACCTCCCCTCTTCCTTTGTAAATACTGGGCAAAAATATTTGTTTAGTATTCTGCCTTTTCACAGTCACCCTCTGCCCACCCTCCTCCCCTTTATTAAGCCTCACTAACCCTCCATTGGTCTTCCTTCACTCCCTGATGTACCTATAAAGGTTTTATCCTTCTTAACTGAGTTGGCTATCTTTCCTCGGTTTGAGCCTTTGCTGTTCTGACTGCCTTCCCAGCTTCCTTTTGCTTTAACTGATACAGTTCTGTGTCCTGCTCCTTCTGTGATTCCTTGTACTTCCTGAATGCTTTTTTTCTCTTGAACCTTAACTGCCACCTCCTTTGAGAACCATAGTGGTTTCTTTACATTGTTTCATTTTGTTTATTTGCTTCACACAAAGGCTTGTTACGTCTGGTGATGGCAGTTTTATTATTCCCCATTGTTCTTCCACCCTCCTTCCTGCCCATTTGCTAGTGCATTCCTTAGGCACTCACCCATTTTGGCAAAGTCAGCCTCCTAAAGTCCAGTACTTTTGCCTTTGTATGGCTTGACTCTATTGCTGTGTTTATTGTGAACCATACTGTTCGATGGTCGCTAGTTCCCAGATGGCTACCAACTTACATCTGTGATCTCTCTTCATCTCCATTTGAGAGAACCAGGTCTAAGATTTCTCCCTCTGAGTGGGCTCCAATACTAGTTGTCTAAGGCATGCCCCCTGTAGGCATCTGAATAATCCCACTTTTCATGGCTGCTGCAACTGCACTCCAGTTAGCATCTGGCATATTCAGATCACCCATCAGTAATAGCTCCCCTTTTCTGTCATTCTAAGTATTCTTTCTATCATTTCCTTGTCCATTTCCTCCCCTGAGAGGGGTCTGTCTACAACGCCTGTGCGGATTGTGGTGCTATTGCCAGTCTCCAAATTTACCCACAGTGCTTCTTCTCCTCCCTGTTTTCCTTTTGTTCTGTTGCTTTGATTTCCTTCCCTTACGTAAAGAGCTACTCCTCCTCTTTTACCCTCCCTGTCCCTCCTGTAGATAGTGTATCATGGTATGTTTCGTCCCAGTCATGGTTGTGTGTGTACCATGTTTCTGTGACCACGATATCCAGATGTTCCTCCTCCATCAAGGCCACTAATCCAGGAGCTTATTACTCAGACTACGGGCATTGGTACTCATTGCTCTCCATTTTTTGATGGCTTTACCTTCTTTTGCAGCATCCCCCACTGACCTTTCTACCTCGGTCTTTTTCTCATTTAGTACCCTGTTTTGTAGGGAGAGGCTGGGATTTCCCTGCTGCTTATCAGTGCCTCCCCCCTTGACTAGTTTAAAAGCTTGCCAATGAAGCATTTAAACCGATTGCTCAAAAGACTTGTTCCCTTCCTGGGCCGATGCAGACCATCCTGCCAGTATAGGCTGGTGTCCCACCAGGTGGAACCCCAGTCCCCAATGAAGCCAAACCCCTGTGCTCCACACCATTTTTTCAACCATTCATTAAACTGCATGGTGAAAAGTACTCCTCACTACTCATGCCATTGACAGACAGCACCTCGGAGAAGGATATTTTGTGTGCTACTTGTCCTAGGCCCCTCCCCAATTCTACAAAGTCCTTCTGCACTGCTTTATCTCATGATGAGCCAAGTCATTTGTCCCTTAGGTGGACAATGACGTCCCTGCTCAGACCCGTGCAGCTGTTCTCATGATCCTGAGGATGTGCTTCCTGTCTCTCTAAGCCATGGCACCAGGCAGGCACCTTACTTCAGTTTTCCTGCTCCTCCCAGTTCTATCCTCCTAATAATTGAGTCCCCACCAGGATCTGCTTCCTTTCCTTGTGATGTCTCTGCCTCCTTCCTGTGGACCTCCCTTGTGACAGTTGTCCTCAGCCTCCTTAGTCTCCTCTAAGGGTGCATCCATAGGGGAGCAATTGTCCCCCCAGAATGGTGTATGGATTGTGGAGTGGAACAACTGACTGGGTGTGCCTCTGTTCCACCATCCTCACCCTCCCTGAGCTCACTGTGGTCCAACTGCTGTGCTTTCTTCACAACCTCTGAGGTAGTGGTGGTGGCTCTGATGCTCCCTGGATGGGGAGGTTCCCTTCCTACCATCCAGTGTGGCCTGGGGGAAGGTTCTCTTACTACTGTCCAGTGTGGCCTGAAGATGAGTAACTTCCTCCCTCAGGGCAGAGAGTTGTCTGCAAATAGGGCAGCATCTCAGCCTCCAGAAAGACTCCCAGAAGACTGCTGCCCCACAGCCATTACATTGCACTACTCCCCACATTTGTGTGTGTGTGTGTGTGTGTGTGTGTGTGATTGGTTTGTTATATAGAAATATATATATTATACAATGTGTATGTTTATATTGTCAGTGCAGTGTGCTAGAGAGGATATGACAGTGATATGCACCTTGCACTCCTGAGAATGATGTCAGAACCCCAGGTATAAAGGAACTATTTCCAGGGGTGGGTGGGGTGAGGGGTGGAAGGGGTTGGGCCTAAACTGTGCCTCTCACAAAACAATCAGCTAAAAGCTCTGACCCACCGCCATGGTGAGTGCCTTCCTGTTAGCAAGATGCCCTACACAACAATTTGACAGAGAAAACACTCCTAATCAAACAGAGAAAAATCCACACATCCAAGTCAGACACAGGTAAACCTCCCAGCCCCAAAACAGGCCTGGTGGTTTGTGCTCTGAAAGCAGTCAGCCCAAAATAAGTCAGCTGTGCTTTAAACTCTTCCTGCACAGAAAATCTTAAGAATTGTAACAAACAAAGCGAAACCTAGATCTACCTCCCTCTGTTGCGTTAAAGACTGTCTTTTCCTGTTTCACACTACAGGTTTTGCTATGACAACTCTTAACCACAGTAACTTATTTAAAATAGTTTAACTATCACAAACCCTACGCATCAGTAAATTATTTAAAAATAGTTTCTGTCCCAAAATCCTAGTAGTCAATCCAGCTACTCCCAAGGGACAATCAAAATGCAGTATTCAAACACTTGTGAAGTTACTTCAAGATAAGCAGAGTTTGCAAGCTCCTTTTTCAACTCCTCAGCCACCTGTAATTTATTTAAAAATAGTTTAACTATCACAAAACTAGTAGACAATCTAGCTACCTCAAGGGTCTACCCAAATACAGTATTTAAATCCTTCTGGAGTTACTCACAAGATAAACAGAGTTTGCAAGCCCCTTCTTGGTTAAACACTAAATAAATATGTGAATAAAAAGCAATTACCAAGGGTAGTTAGTTTCACCTCCCACAGAATTAAGCAAAAGTGCATGTTGTTGCAGATATCAAGTGCAATATAGAATTTCACACATAGCTCACAGCTGAATAAAGAACCAGTACTGAACCCTGTGGTACTCCATTAGTAACCCCTCTTTCTTCAGTGTGGACTCCATTTATATTACCTTCTGGTCCTGTTGTCCAGCCAGTGTTTTACGGCTACCCCCTGGGACACACTTCCAGGCTGGATTAATTTGACTATTACTCTTTTGTGTGGGGCGGTATCACGTGCCTTGCTAAAGTCTAGGTAGACCATGTCCACAGCCCCTCCTTGGTCTACTACTTTGGTCACCCAGTAAAGAAAATAATTAGATTCATCTGACATAACCTTCCCACTGTGAACCCATGCTGCCTTGGGTCCTAGCCCCACTGGCCTCTAGGTACTCAACAATTCTTTTCCTTCAGAAGTGATTCCATCACTTTTCCTACCACAGAGGGCAAACTGACAGGTCTGTATTTTCCTGCCTCTGTCTTGCTCCCACTTTTGTGAAGGGGAATCACATCCGCCTTCCTCCAGTCCTCAGGTACTACACCATCCTCTCATGATTTGTTAAAAAGGGTAATCAGTGGTGTCACTAGTTCTTTCCCTAATTATTTTAGAATTCTGGGGTGAATTCCATCAGGCCCCATTGCTTTGTCCACCTTCAGTTTTAGGAGTTCTTTCAGAATCTTCTTCTGGGAAAGGACTGGGATAGACCCCCGTCCAGAGTGCTTCTGTTAATTGGATTAGGCACCCCTGCACAACACATGCTCATAACACAGTCATTTTATGGAGTTTCATCACAAAATTTTCAACATAGGTATTTAAGGACCTCTGCTCATAAACGGTGTCAGTGTGATTTTCTTAATATGTCCCAAACACTGATTTCCACAACAACCAGCGCAATTGTGCATGGCGAAGAGCGAAAACACATTTTAGGCAGGATGTGAAAAATGACAGTTGCACTATTCATAAGGTGTTGCAAAATGGTAATGCTGAAAATCTGGAGTGAAAATATTGCAAAGTTGTGAAGGTACGAGAGAGCGTGGAAAATGTACAATGACTTTCAGAATATACCTCATTTTATGGACTTTCATCACCCAATTTTCACATAGGCATTTTAGGACCTCTGCTAATGAACAGTATCACTGTCCTTTTCATAATGGGGCCCAAACAAGGATTTCCCACAGTGACTATGCTATTCTGCGTTGGAACTGCAAAAACACATTTCAGCCAGGATGTGAAAAAGGACACTCTACTGTTCATAAGGAGGTGCAGCAGAATGGCAATGTTGAAAATCTGAAGTGAAAATATTATTAATTCATGAAGTTACGAGCATGCGTGCAAACTGCACAATGCATGCTTGTAACACAGTCATTTTATGGAGTATCACCACCAAATTTTCAAAATAGGCATTTTACGGCCCATGCTCATGAACAGTGCCACTGTCATTTTTCTTAATGTGTCCTGAACACTGATTTCACACCGACTGGCGCTTATTCTTACCAGAAGTGCAAAACACATTTCAGCCAGGATGTGGAAAATGACAGCTGTACAGTTCATAAGGAGGTCTTAAAAAATGGCAATATTGAAAATCTGGCATGAAAATATTGCAAATTCACTAAGTTACGAGTGTGTGTGTAGCAACTGCACAATGCACGCTCACAAACAGTCATTTTAGGATTTTTCCCACCAAGTTTGCAGTATAGGCTTTTTGAGAGCCCGACCGGCACTGTCATTTTGTTAACTGGTCCTGAAAGGGATTTCGCAGCACCGTAAAATCACCTTTGGGGCCGAATAACGCAATGACAGTGCCAGAATTCATGAGTAGGGGTCCTAAAAATCCCATGTTGAAAATTTGGTGCCAAAAATTCCAAAAAATGCCTGAGATATGCATCAAAGTTGAAAAAACCCTATTTATTCCATTATATAGCTTACCGGCATTTCCTCAGTTCTGTGGTTGGCTCTGAAGAGTGCAGACATGTTCCCGGTCCACCTAAGATCATTGCACTGGACTCTGGAGGTAGGGTGTGGGGGTGTGGGGGAGGCAAGGTATGTGGTGGGTGGGTAGGGGTTGTGGGAATGGGCAGGGAGACCACCGAGGGACCATTTTCTTTTTACAGGCTAAAAAAGACATCGGGGACCATTTTCGATTTTACAGGGCATGTGGCAGCTGGGGTGGGCTCCCAGTGTGCCAATGAGTCTTTTGGGGGTCAGCTGTAGCCAATGGGGATTGGGCATCCTGTGGGCACACAACAAAAGTTTTTTACATTATGCCAATGGGATTGGGCACCTGTCGGCAGACAACAAAAAGTGGGATCACACAGCGCCGACGTGGAGGGCTTCCTTGGCACAACAAAAGGGGAGCACATGCTGCCAAGGGATTGGGCACCCTCGTCAAGATATTGTTTGAGAACATGGTGGCAAGCTGCAGCCATGTTCACAAACAATATCATTTTCAGGGTTCTGCCCTGCAATGATGGGTCGCTCCCTCATTGCAGTGAATGGCTGAAGCTGCAATGATGAGGTGGACCTTGATTGCCGTGGCTAAATTTTTACAAGTTGGTGGCACACTTGCTAAACTAGTGTCAGCAGCAGCATGCCACAGCATTGGGGGAAGCGGGCCAAGCCTTTAAAGGCTGTGGAGGCATTGGCCACAACAGTGCCATGCCTCTACAACCTGCTTGTGGAAAAAGCTGGTGCAATATGTTTCTTGCGCATGCGTGCAATCAACATAAAAATGCAGACTTATAAAAATTATACATGTGAACTAAATTTCTTAATGATCTTGTGCTTAGAGCACAGTTAGGAACCCAGAAGATTGGAGGTTCAAACCCTACTAAAGATATATTCACAGTGTAACCCAGGCATGTCACGTAACCTCCCATTGTTCCACTCCACCCACTTACAGAAATGGGTAAAAGCTGGATCCCACTGTAAAGAAGATGTTACATCACAGATTGCATATCCATAGTAAATTAATTGAATATGTTAGAGTTCAGTAAGCAGTTTAATGTTAAACCTCAGCTGATATACCTTGATAAACATGGGCCTCCCTCAACAGAATCGCCTGAAATTTATCATGCATGGAATGAGTTCCAGGATCTCTGGACTTGTACATTTGGCAGTGTTTGGTTCAATAATTTAAATGTTCTCAGAGGCTGAAAATGCATACAAGTATAGAAGTCAATACCTTTTCTTTGCTTACTGATACTCCAAAATTGGAAGCAATTTTAAAACTGAAACTTTCAGATTTGTTAGAGTATTGCCCTAATACTGGCACTGTCTACTTAGGCACTGCTATGTCACCTCCTTTGTGTGATAAGACAGTGCTGCTGTTAGGGTATTGCCAACCATGGGTTGCATGATTATTCAAACCCTGAACACCATACCACTTATTTGCCAAGGTTCCAGAGACTTTGAATCCTCATTTTTTATTTCCCTACTTTTTCCATAAAGTAGGTAAACTGTCACAATTCTGCCAAAATGTTTAAAAAGAGCAGTAAACCTCTTGGTGTACAGTATTTATTTTGACACTGACAGAGCAGAAAATTGGGAATGCACCTGCATCAAAACATTTGAAATTCTAGCTCTAAGCAGTTATTCAGTCCGCCTTTCTTTCCTACTGAGATTTTCTCGATTCTAAGGGAGCTCACAGAGATTGGAGCTCCATTCTGTTTCTAATTCCTTGAAGTTATCCCAATGAGTGCTGAACCATGAGAGAGTACTATTATTACTCACATTACTTAGTAGTCTGTTCTACTTGTCCACTATGCTTTCTGTAAAGAATCATTTCCTTATAACCTTCTTGAAGTCCCCACCCACTAGTTTGAGGCTGTGTCCAATGGAGGTCACAGTGTTATATTTTAATTTAAATATTGTTTCAATGTCAACGCTGTCATGTCCTTCTATGTATTAGTACATTCCTCCTCCGCCTCCTCTCCTCTAGTGAGTACATGTTTAGGCTTTCTAGCCTCTCTTGATAGGTCCTTCCTGGTTGTGCATGAATCATTTAAGTTGCACTCCACTAGTTTCTAGTCTCTCATTATTTTGTGGGTTAGGTTACAAAATAGCACACAGAATACAAGGTCTGGCCTAACCAATGACCTATACAGTGACAAGATCACATATTTGCTATGACTAATTGAACCTCGTCTGATGCACCCCAGTATCTGATTAGCTTTCCCAAATGCTATCCCACATTGATAAGAATACTTCAGTCTGCTGTTTTTTTTTTTTTAATTCAATATTCTTTATTAACGCTGCTAGAGATACAGAACCGGATGTATAAATAGGCCTCAGTTATGAATCCAGAGGTTAACATCGTCTATGAGGTCATGCTATCTAATTTTTTCAGACAAATTTATAACATTTCAAAACCCTATCCTAGTTACCAATTATGAATACCAAGTGTTGAAGTCCAAAAAGAAGGGAAACAAAAAGGAAGACAACAGCCATGATGCAAATTGTATACATTCTAAGGTTTCCACGCAGCAAGTAAAGCATCAAGGGTGCCCCAATTGGTTAGATAAGATTGTAGTCTATCATTCATCATGGCAATGTGTGTCTCCAGATGCAAAGCAATCAGAACTTCTTTGTGCCACTCAAGCACAGTGGACATGTAGTCTTCTATCCAATGTCTCATGATTATCAGCTTGGACACACTGATATTAAAGCCATGTGTGCTTTCCTCTGTCTAATTATACCTGAAGGAAATAGTGAAGCAGACAAATGTTGGGCAAAACAAGAGTCTAATCCCAATTGGGGATCTAATGAGTTTTGAATGGCTTGCCAAAAGTCCGAACCTTTAGGCAAGTCCATATCATGTGAAAGAGATCCTCATGAGGTTCATGCACCGTAACATTAAGGGAGGTTCTCAATCTTGTATAACCTTGCAGGAAAAAGTAGGGTTATGCATTATATTATACTGTATTAACCGGAATCTATCCTGTTTGATAAACCTATATAGATTACTCTAGATTTGTTGCCAGGTGTCAGGATCCCTGGAAGGACAATTTGTGAACCCAGTAGTACAAACTCCCCAGGGTAACAGAGGATCAAAGAATTGCAGTTCCTGATAAACTTTAGAAACTGAATGGGCTGGTCAGCTATCTGTAGGAGGAAGGAGAGTTGTATCTTAGGAGGTTCCATATTAGGTGGATTGTGTATAAAAGAGGTCACCGCCGTTTAACCTGCCAATATTTAAAGGGACTTCCACTTGTAACATTGGGTAGTATTTAAAAATTGAGGGTATGGTAATATTTTGCCCTGGGGGCTGTATTGTCAAGTTGAATTCCACCAAGGAAGGCCAAAATTTGGGAAAATGGGACTATTTTGGATTCTGAAATGGGGCTTGTTCAAAAGTAGTTGTTGCCAGGATTTATGACAATCAACGTCTAAGGAGGTCTGAGTCTGATGCAAAGCTTTAAGGACCACCCATTGGGTTATTCTCAATTCTTTGGGATCTATTTTGAAGAGGACTACAGCAAAGCTGGAAGGGGCAGGAGGCTTTAAGAGCTAGAGTTTCTTCTATATTCAACCAAAGAGGAAGGTATGACTCTGATCTTCTAGCATTTGAGGAATGAACCCAGTGCTTCAGTTTACTGATGTGATTCACTCCATAATATTTGAAGAATGAAGGGAGGGAGAAACCACCATGTAACTTTGGTACTGTAAGTTTAAAGTATGCTCTTCTGACTCCCTTCCCTTTCCAGAGATAGTGACTTAGGAGTTTTTGTAGATTAGAAAACCAAGACTTAGGGAGGTAGAAGCCTAACATATTTGGGGGTATAGGATCTGAGGTAACACATTCATCTTAATAGTGCTAATCCTACCGCATAGAGAGATTGGTAAAGTGCCCCATCTCTCCAAGTCAGTTTTTATGGTACTAAGTAACTTGGTAAAGTTGTCTTTTACCATTGTAGAAATTTCCCTAGAGACTTTAATACCCAGATATGTCAAGGATTTTGATTTCAATTAGGCCAAATTCTCCATTTCTGTAGGAAAAGTTTCCCATTTAAGGGAAGATTATGATTTTGGAGAGGTTAAGTTTGTCATATGACTCTTTTGAGAAGTAGTTGATTTTTTGCAACAGGACTTGTGTACTATTCACAGAATGTTCTATATATAACAACAAATCATCAGCATAGGCCGATAAAAGATGTTGTTGACTCCCAACTGTTATACCTCGGAGACTGTGGGAAGAAAGTAATCGGTGAATCAGGGATTCCAGATAAAGATTAAAGAGGAGGAGGAGGGAGAGGAGGCAGCCTTGTCTGGTGCCACGACATAGAGTAAATGACTTTGAAAGAATACCATTGCACCATACATGGGCTGTTGGAGAGGTATATAGTAACTTAATCCATTTTATAAACTCTTGGGGAGGCCAAAGCATGACAGTGTGGCAATGAGAAAATCCCAGGAAACTCAATCAAAAGCCTTCTCTGCATCTAATGCAAGAAGAGCAGTTGAAATATCTGAATTTCTGGTTAGGGCTATTAGATGTAATAATCGGCACATGTGGTCACTTGATGATCTGCCGGACATAAAATCAGTCTGGTCATCGCTAAAGATTTTGTTCATCAAGGGTCCTAATCGATTTGCTAAAATTTTAGCTAGAATTTCAATGTCTACATTTAATAGTGATATGGGGTGATAGTTTTCAGGGTATAGGGGGTCTCACCTAGTTTAGAATAAGGTGATGAGTGCCTCTAGGAAACTGTGTTCCAAGATGCCATGTTCATACCAGAAGTTAAAGACAGTTGTTAAAAGGAGACAGAGATTCATGGAATATGTTTTGTAAAAGTTAGTTGAAAGGCCATCGGGTCCAGGGGGTTTATCAGAGGAAAGTTGGGTGATTGATTGCTTGACTTCCCATTCTTGAATGTGATGTCCCAAAAAGAGGATTTCATTTGGAGTCAGATTAGGGAAGTCAGCCAAGTCCAGGTATCTCTCAATATCCTCTGCAGTTGTAGCTTCTTCTGTTGATACAAAATAAAGGATTTGATAGTATTGTTTAAACCCAGAGGCAATTTCCTGTGGATCGGTAGTAGCTGGACCGTGCCGTGTTAGGCATAAGGCGGGTATTAGCTTAGTGGTTGCCATCTGCTTGATTTGGATGGCTAATAACTTACCTGCTCTTTCCCCTGATTCCAAATATTTAAGTTTGGTTCTCTTAAGAAAGAGCTCAGCTTTTTGGGACGTGAGGTCTGAAAATTGAGCCTGCAATTTGTATAAGTGGATCCAATCAGCCTCAGATGAACTTCAGCAGATATTATGTTCAATAAGTTGAATGGAATAAAGTAAATCCTTAACTTTGGATTTAAATGTTTTGGCTCTATTGATCACTAAACGAATACATTCTCCTCTTAGGGTACACTTGAGAACTGCCCATATAATATCTATTTTGGGTACTGAACCCAGGTTAGCATCTAAGAAATGGGAGATTAAATTTTTAAGGTGATCTTGAGCATTAGGGGTTCGGAGTAATTGATTATTTAAACACCAAAGAGAATCTCTCCTAATCTCTGGTCCTAGCAGGTAGGTGAGGGAAACAGGAGAATGATCAGATATAACTTGGGTATGGGATAGTTGTGTCAACAATTCCTGGTAGAACATGGGAGCTAACTAATATGTAATTAATTCTTGAACATGTTCAATGTGGAGATGAGAAAAAGGTGTATTAATGGATATTTGGGTTGAAAACTGTCCATACATTGATCAGTCCCATCCCTTCCATAAGATCTCTAAGAGATCTCTGGGCAGTGATAAGCCAACTTTTTATTGTCTGATCTGTCAAGTTGTAGTTGAGGTGTAATATTCCAATCTCTCTCAAAAACATAGTTGTAGGCTAGTCTGTGACTACCAGGCTTAGAAGATGTGTGAAAACTGGGAGAATCCAAATTTGGGCCATATATGGACCCAATAAGTATTTGTTGTGAACTTAAGAACCTTTAATAATAAATAGCGCCCATTGGTATCCCAGATTTCTTGTTCTAGCTTAACAGGGTATTTTTACTAATTATAATGGCAACTCCTCCCTGATTGGTAGACATCCCTGCCCCATAAGCTTATCTGACCCAGTTTTGCACAGTAACGTGGTGTCTTCCTCCTAAGGTGCATTTCTTGTAGATACATGATGCTAGCTTTTAAAGGTAATAGGTGTTTTAGAACTATCTGTCTTTTACATCTGCCACAAGCTCCCTTAATATTTCAACTTAAAATATTGAAGATCCCAGACATTAATAAAAAAAATTTAAAGCAAGTTGACAGTCAAGGAAAATCAGGATTGTAAGCATACATTAAAACTCCAACTCTTGGTATTCCTTCACCAACTATAAAGCATATTATTTATCCCCCATAACTCAATCCCCCTCAACCCCCATGTAGAAATAACAATGCAGTATACAAGTACCTTAGTTTCTTCCCCAGTTCTTCCAACTGTACTTGCATATTTATTCTGTCAGGTGATGTCACTGTGCAACCAAATGATTAATTCCCCATCTCAAATCCGCCATCTTAGTATTATATAATATTAAGTTCTAAATGGAAAACATGGGAGTAACCAATACAAAACTCAAATATATGATCCAAACTTTCACCACCTATTTCTATGCTTTAAGGAACTCAGAGAACGATTACTATGGCTAATGGTATTTATCTATTGCAGGAGGTTGGAGCAATTAAATTAAGCCATTAGCAGTAGTAGCACACGAGTATATATTCAGGTGGTATCTCTTCAAAAATTAAACTCTGCTGTGTTATCACCAAAAATCAAAATGGTAGGGATTGCAAACTAAAGATTTGAGAGTCCAGGTTAGAAGAAAACAGCAGACCCCTGTTTTTGATATGAGCAAAGTCTCAAAAAACCACTGTCTAAAATGATGTAGTGTTAAGTTTAAAATGGAGAAGCTTAAAGGTATCCAGTACTAAGTTAGGATGTGGTATCCAGACTTTTACTACCTATTTCTATATCTAAAAGAGCTGGGAAACAGTTACTATGATTAATATAATTTGTCTACCGTGGAAAGTTAAACAATTAAATAAAGCCATTAACAAGGATAACACATGTTCCAAAACAGTTTGTTGGATGTATTTTCAGGAGATGTCCTTCAAAATATTAGCTTGTCTGTGATGTAATCAAGACGATAACAACGGGATCCCATCTGAAAATTCAAGGACCAAAATACAAGGAAAACAAAACCTTGATTTAGTATGAGCAAAAAGGACCCAGGAGAAAGTGAACATGTAACAAAACTACCTCTGAGTCTCAATATTTCAAGTGGGTCACTGGAAAGCCAATTCAAGGTTATACGTGGTTCAGACCGCAATCATGGATATCAGCATTAGTATAATCCATCAAAAGTCAGCCATTAGTACCTTGTTATGTGCTTCGAGTTGTAGACAACTGAGGATCAGGCAGGCTCACTTGAATAAGTCCAGTAATAACCTCTTATGTTCCAGCTGGGCTTGCTCCAGGGTTTCAAACGGAAGCCACTTATCATTGATTTTAACTTGCAGAAGTGACGGATACTTGACTCTGAACAGCTTTCCACTGCAATTAATTTGGAGACTAGTGGGTGTAATTCCTGTCGTTTCAGGCAAACAGTTTGTGATAGATCCTGTGTGATTCTGATGTTATGGCCTTCCCACTGCACTTCTTTCAAGGTCTTTACCTGGGCTAGAATGCGCTGCTTGTCTAAAATTAAGCAGCTTAAAGAGGAGCGGTCTGGGTGGTGAGCCCAGTGGTTGTAGGGGACGAAGTGTCCTGTGAGCTCTCTCCACTATATATGTAGTGCCATTCAGGGAAGGACCAGCAATTTTATCACAAAATCTTTGAACAAACTGTATTGAGAGCTACCTTCTTCCCTTTCTGGAATCCCAATAATAACTAGGTTATTCTGTCTTCTCCTTCCAGATCCTCAAGCTTCTCCTCGCCGCTTAAGTCTCTTTGCAGCATTTATACAATCTAGTTCGGCCTTGTATGATTTTCTCTCAAGGGAGATAATACGAGATTCGAGTCCCCACCATTTTAGTTATAGAGTCGGTGAAGTTTTATGCTGTGTAGTTCGGTCGAGATGTCAACTATTGAATCTGCATTGGTTTAATTATTTCAAAGAATCTCTCCTCTGAGTGCAACAGGCCCTAAGGTAGATTTCTATTGTTCGCGTAGCCATTTAGAGGCCTAATCTTTTTCAGGTGGTGGCAGCGGGAATGCCTCGTGGCATTTGTGATATAAACTCCATGTCAGACATCTGAGAGCTCTGGATTGTTGATAGTCACTGTTAGCATAAGTTCCCTGTGGAATCAGATTTTAAAGAAATAATTATTTAGCGGATTTGAATGGGAGATGAGAAAAGCGATGAAAACTTGCTGCTTCCCAGTAGGCTGCCATCACGTGACCCCCAGTCTGCTGTTTTTATAACATCTAGGTCCCTGTCCTCTTTTAAATTTTCTGCCATAACTCCACTGATGCTATATTCCATTCTAAAGATTGTTTCTGCCAATGTACAGTACATCATCCTACTTTTTTTGTTGTTAAATCTTTGCTGCTGCATTCTGTGCCTCTACTCTACGTAACTATTTTGGAAGTGTCAGTTATTATGATTCTGTACTCTAAAGAACAGAATATCCATATCACATAATAAGAATCTCCTTCCTGTTTGCAATAGATGTCTTATATATATTCCATTTTATGGACAGTGTTGAAGTCCTAATATCTTAGTGTGTAATGACACATTTAGTAATGTCCATGTGTGTTGTTGTGTGAGGGCAGTGGGTCCTGTATGCATTATGGTACCACAGAGAAACATACAGCAAATCAAAGTATCAAATGTATTGAAAGGCAGCCAATGGAATTTTTTGAAGTATTAGTTTATTTTTCTATTGAATTTTGGTGACTGGATAAGCCAGCTGAGACAGAATGTCCCTTTTCAGGGGCAACCCAGGGAGGGTATCAAGGGAAGTACAGAAATACAAAGACATGTTGAATAACATAAGCATTTAATAACATTTTTACAACAGATCCAACTATGAAAATTAAACCACAGCTATAAGTAAATTACATTACAACAAACTTAAGGCAAAAAGCATAAAGGTAACAGCGATGAACAGGTTAGTGCAAGTCACATAAACAATATATACAGATGAAGTAATATATACAGACACAATGGTAATAATAAACAGCTGTATGACTGGCTATAATCACAACAAAGCATAAAATTAAGGAACGTTCAGGGTTAGCCAAAGGGAGGTGTGTCAGGTAGGGAGAAAATAATGATAGATGTATTCAAGTCTGGGAACAGGATAAGGGATGTAGAGCCAAGAGTGGTGAGGCAAATAGTATAAATAAAGGGCAGTGGCAGTATACTGGAAAGTATGAGCAAATATGAAGAGGGGTGGGGGTAGCACATAAAGAGGGTTGCCCAATTAAAGGGGCAGGCCCATTGTCCCATGGCTCAAGCCAAGAAAATGGCAAGCTAAGAGAGGGAGGGAGGGAAGGGGGTAGGGTGGCTGGATATAGGAATCACAGAAAGGGGAGGCCCAAGTGAGGTCACAGAAGGGGCAGGGTAGGAGGAGAGGGGCACGAGGTGGCAACCGTGGTTGGCTGAGACAAGTCAAGGGGCAGGATGGAAAAGGGCAACTAATAGGGGCAGCACAGCAGTGGAGAGCCACAAACTTGCTCCAAAGTGAATTTGCTTCGGACACACATCAGTCGTGGTAGTTTAGGGCCATTGGGCCTTTGGTTTGGTTTTGGAGTTAAAACATTTTAAAAGAAATTCACAATATACTGTTAAAAGCTAAAAAAAAAAAAAAAACACAGCCAAGCTGGAAGAGAATGCACTGAGTAGGCAGCCGAGAAGTCAAGTGAAGGTAAGGTGCTTAAGCAAGGGGCGGCAGCAGGTGAACGGTGAGAAGTGGAGTTTTTGAGGGCCAGTGCATTGAAAGAAAATTTAAACTGAATTGTGGTGAGCTGCGAAGGACAGCTGTTATATTGCAAAATGTGGAGCTGTAAAAGGTTACAATTGTGAAGCGAGAGTGGGGGGGTGAACTGCATGGAAAATGGAAGGGTGTTTGCCCTATACGGGTGCCTTCATCCCTGCAGCATTCTGAGTGTGCCTCCTCTGAGAATATGGTGGTGGTTTCTCTCTTGTTGGTGACTAGGTTTTCGGAGGGACTGCACCGCAGCAATAGCGCCAACCACAAAAAAAAAAATCCACTGGCTGGGTGAAGCAGCAGAATTCGAGTCTCCCCAGTGATTTAGGCCTGCATCACTGCAAGCAACGGAAAGAAGAAGTGCAGTGGGGAGTCCATGGGGAATATTAAATCCCAACAAGAGCACCCTTCTTCACGGAAGTATGGCGTGTAGGATCCCCATTCATTTTGCTAGTGCTATGGGGGTTAGACTGCACATTTGGGGTAGAGAGCGGGGGGGGTGAACTGCATGGAAAACATCCTCCTTCATGGAAGTATGGAGTGTAGGATCCCCATTCATTTAGCTAATGCTACTGGGGTTAGAGTGCACATTTGGGTTGGCTGTAAAGATGTGCACCAGGGAAATAGTGTGGTCCTCCGGGTTTCTTGTTAGGAGAAAAAGGAAGGGTGGATCCACAGTAAAGAATAGTGGATCAAGGGAGAAGGAGAGAGAGCTGACCCGACCATGAGGGCCGACTGCATGACATTGGCGGGTGACGTCATCACCACGTGGATCAAAGCGGATAAAGGCAAAAGGCCAAGGGAAATCGACATACATGTGCCCCTCTGGGAATATGGAAGCATTTTTCTCTCTTGTTTTGGTCCAGCTAGTTTTAACAACGAGAGAGGTTTTTTTTCTGTATTAATCAATATGGGGGCCTGATTAAAGGAAAAGAGGGGAAGATTGGAATATGGGAGGCTAAGGGAAAGATGGACAGCAGGGGGAACAAAAGCTATCATCAGAGTGGGAGATAGTCAGAACCTCCAGTTTTCTTTGGTGTCATTTGTTGTAGATGGGTTTAAAAAAAAAAAAACATTTTGGATGGAAGATTCATTTCTATATTTCTTACTGGGTTGAGGGCAGCACTGAAGAATTTGTGCAAGTGTGTTAATAAGTGCTCTAACACTACTGTCCGAGTGCAGAACTTTATTAATGGTGTTACTTGGATGGGAGCACTAGGAGGTATATTAGTGGGAGTGGCGAGCATGGCTGGCAAAAAAAATTTCTTTCCATGGCAGAGGTTTGGGGAACCAGGGCATGATGGCGGCCCAGCACACCAGATCAGGTTTGTCTAAGGGTCCCTACCTTGCAATCTATGGCTGCAAGTCCCGGCTAGGTGGAACCTATGAGGTGAATCAATGGGCATTTGTGACCTCCAACTGATCAAAGGATACTTAGTGAACTAGGATATGTGTATATATATATATATATATATATATATATGTATGTGTGTACATATTATATATGTATGTATGTATGTATGTGTGTGTGTGTGTGTGTATGTGTATATATATATATATATATATATATATATATATAAAAGACAAAGAACCTCTGTGCGCAAACACTGAGGCAAGGGTTTCCCCAAAGGGCATTTGGCTGGGAAGCCAAGTTTCAAGAAAATACAAAATCACACATGCCCACACAATGCAAAGCATCATGGGCTGCATATGCAAATCACTATATATCACACACACAGATGGGGATACTAGTGAATGGATGTTGGAATGATTTATATGTTGTGTCATTCATAGGTAAAGAGCGAGATGGCACCAAAGAAGGCAATGCCCAGCAAAGAGGAATGCTACAAAGCAGTAATGGACCTGGTAGAGAAGGTGAATCGGTTGCTGGAGTGGCAGGAGCCAGGCAGGGGTAGAAGGGCACAAAGTGGAAGGGAGAACGGGAAGGGTAGGGAGATGAATAAGAGGGTGTCAAAAGGAGCAGTGTATCGAAACCAGGGTGGTGGTACCGGAGCCTGAGCCAAGAGCCCCTAGTGTCCAACTCTGAATAACCCAGCCACCGAGCTAGTCCCGGACCGCTTCCAGCCCCCAGGTAGTACCAGAACCTGAGGAACTGAGGCTCCAGCCAACCCTCCCAGATCCAGTCCTGATGCCAGCCTTGCTGCAGTTGGTCCTGCCCAGCACACCAGGAAGCCCTTCAAAGGGCCTGACTCCGCAGCCACCCGAACAGGTAATTCAGGGGTGACTTTGGAGAGCAGCATGAAGGAGTATATAGAACAAATGCTGAATGGTATGGGGAAAACGGAATAGTTCAACTAGAAAAAGCAATAGGAGAATTAAAAGGGGGGGATGGAGAAAAACGCGGGGAAGTACAATGGGAAACCAGGGGATAAGAAGAGAGCTGGGGGCACCGGGGGTGCAGCTAGCTGATCATGTCCCCACGGCCATGAAGGAGAAGATATGGAAAGGGGAATACTTGGATATTTTCACGTTAGCAAATGCAGACAATATGGATAAATATGAAGAGAAGGATAACTTCGAGAAAAAGGACATGGCAGCAGCAGTAGTGTTGCTCAGAAAGGAAGAGGAGGATAAAACATGGAAGGGAAAGACCTGGGACAATTGGTCCATGGGATTCGCCTATTTTATGGCTATTGTAATTGAGAAATGGCAGGAACTGAGCAACCCCCACTTTTAACTTATTCTCTCATAATTAAAAATGCATATAAAAAAGAGGGACATAGCTGGCTGCGGTACGATGAAAAATTTAGAAAGAGAATGGCTCATTTTGGGGATGTGCAGTGGGACGCAAGGCAAATAGATTTATGGTTAGAAATTTATATGGGTCCCTCAGACAAGGAAACGGATGGTGAGAAAAGGGGTGGGGTGGCAATCAAAGCATGTTGGGGATATAACAGAGCATCCTGTTCATGGCCGAACTGCCAGTTCCGACATGCATGTTCTAAGTGCGGGGGACACCACCCAGCATCTAAGTGTAGATACAGCTGGGATAAAGGAGCAGGCAGCCAGGACAACATGTACCAGCTGCCTTTTCGGAATAGCCAGAGCTCCTTCGGGGCAGCAGTGGGGGCAGCAGGGAGGGGACAGGGGAAGGCATAGGCCTATCAACCCGGCATCAAGAGGCATGAGGACAGCCACAAGAGGGTTTCCGCTGGCCCGGACATCAATAAGCATAACAGGGATGGAAAGAGAACTGGGGCTACCCAGACAGAGAGGCGGGCGGACGGGTTTTAGATCTGGGTTTAGCTTACAATTTAAAGGGACAGAAAACAGATGTCAGCAAGGAACCTCAAATCTGTGCAAGGGAAGGAGGCAATATTGACAGAAAAATCCTGAAAGAGGTGCGGTAGGAGGGTTGAAGGCCCGTTCACAACCCCCCCACTGCAAAACATGAGGGTTTCCCCACTGGGCCTAGTTCCCAAGAAGCAAGAGGGTGAGTACCAGGTGATACATCACTTATCCTACCCGGATGGGGATTCGGTTAACGATGCTAATGGAGAAGACGACAGCAGGGTTACCTACAGCACCCTGGAAGATGCAGTGTGGCTAATTAGAGCAAAGCAGGAGGCGTGGTTGGCAAAAACGGACATAGTCAGCATTCCGGCTACTGCCAGTCAGGCTGGAGGACTGGGACTTGCTAGGTTTTCAGGTGGATGGGATGTACTATTTTGACAAGGCCATGCCCTCAAGCATCCCTCCTCACTGCCTCAACTTCTCCTCCTCCTACCCCTCATTATTGGGTATAGGATGAATCTTCTTTTCTTTTCATTCCCCTTTCCTCCTCCTTGCTGTTTCCCATCTACCACATACCCAACACAATGCCCTCCCCATTTCTCCCTCCTCCTCTCTGTCTCCCTTACCCCCTCACCACCACTCTTCTTTGCCTTTTCCCACTAACCCACTCCTAATAAATCTTCACTGAGCCACCTATGACTTTTGCTGCATAATTAACTCACAGCACAATTCCTTGACAATGCCTTTCGCTGCTATTATTGTAACCTTATTTGTCTTTTTTCTTTTTTTTTTTTGTAAGTTCCATTGTAATGATCATGTCATGTTTTGTACCTTATTGTCCTTATTGCATTGACATGGAACCTTTGTAAAAGAGCCCTCTGCTCAAAGGTGTCATCCAAAATACAAATAAATAAAATAAAAAATAAATAAAATAAAATGCCTATGTGGTGCTCAATAGCATGCACCACATTCGAAATGTTTAGTACATGGTTGCAATGGGTTTTCCAGGCCGTTTCGGATACCAGACAGTAGTACACTACCTGGATGATTTCTTGTTTATCGGGGTGGGGAGGGTAGAGACCCAGAACATGCTTAGGGATTTTCAGGTTCATTGCCGAGGGATGGGGTCCCATTAGCGGCGGACAAGACCGAAGGCCCAAGTCGGACAATAGAGTTCCTAGGGCTAGAGATAGACACAGCACAGGAATTGTTTAGGTTGCCAGACCAGAAGGTAAGAAAACTCAGAGAGCTGTTGAGAACAGTGGGAGGACATAGGAGGGTCCCGCTGCAACAGGCACAGCGATTGCTGGGGCATTTGAACTTTGTGTGTCGAGCCATTGCACCAGGGCGCACGTTTACAAGGCATCTAGCCTGGGCAACACGGGCGGGGGGGGCACACAACCTCATCATTGGGTAGACCTTAACAAAAGGACCCGGAAGGATATGGCAGTATGGAAACATTTTCTGCAGGAGTATAATGAGCACACTTTTTGGCAGGATGAATGGCTTTATAACATTGGCCTACAATTATACACGAATGTCCGGGGCATAGGCATGTGAGGGTACTTTTCGGTGATGGTTCACAGAACCATGGCCAGAGGACTGGGCCCAAGAAGGTATCACAAGGACATCACCTTTTTAGAGCCGTTTCCCATATGGGTGGCCATGATAGTATGGGGAGAGGAACTCAGGAACAAGCAGGTCACATTCTGGAGTGACAATAAGGCAGTAGTGAAAGTGCTGAACAAGAAGGGGACAAAGTCAGAGAGGGTAATGAGGGTTCTGGGCAGGATGGTGTGGCTGGGTTTGTCCCTGAATATGTCCTTCAGGGCCAAGCACATCAATGGCATTGACAATGTGATAGCTGATTGCCTCTCTCGATTGCAGATGGACAAATTCAGGACCGTCGCACCCGGAGCAGAGGCTAGGCTAGCCACCGTCCCGACGTACGTATGGTCAATTGGATTGGTGGAGCTGAGGTATTGTTCCACAACTCTTGGGCCCCCCGGACCCTGAGAGCATATGAAACCTCCTGGAGGGAGTTTCAGAACTTCCGGGAGCAGTAGGCAGACAGGTAAGTGGGCCAGTAACGGGGGAGCAGGTGACACAATTTATAGTTTTGGGATGGAATCAGAACATGGCACATTCGACCATGGGGGTACATCTGGCAGCTATAGGCCAGATCTGTACATTAAGGGGTTGGGAGGACCTGACAAAGAGCAACCTGATTCACAGAATGATGCGGGGTTGGAGGAGGGGAGCTGGGTAGAGACAGGATAGCAGAAAGCCGATACCTGAAGGTTGTTGGCAAGGTTGATAGGGGCCTTGCAGCATGTCTGCAGTTCTCTGAGGGAAGCAGTGCTATTCCGGGCCCTGCACACCACCATGTATAGTGGGGCCTTTCATTTGAGCGAGATGGTTGGGCACAACAACTGGTCAGAAGGTGGGGGGCTCCGATGGGAGGACATCGAATGGAAAAGCGAGGCTGTGACAGTACTATTAAGGCAGTCAGAAACTGACCAACATGGGGAAGGGAAGAAGGTGGGGTTGAGAACATCTGAACGAAGTTATCTGCCCGGTAGTGGTGTTGCACTCTTACATGGCAGACTGCCCAAACCAGGGGGTCGGAATGATGTTTATACATGGTGATGGCAGACCAGTTTCAGGGTACCAGTTAGCAGCCATGCTGAACAAAGCACTCAGATTTTTGGGAGAACCAGTGGAAGGGTATTCCTTTCACTCATTCAGGATTGGGGCTGCATCAGCAATGGCAGTTCAGGGCAGGGGACCGGAAGAAATCAAACAAAGAGGAAGGTGGGCTTCAGGATGTTATAAGACATACATAAGGAAGATGCAACAATAATGATATTTATTTTTCTGTCCTCAGCAGGTGCATGAAAAGAAAATGGGGGGAGCAGGGCAAAGTCAGTGCTTAGATACTCATTCTGTATGCTTTGTTTACTCAGGTATGACCAAGAGACTTGAGGAATGGATTTGTGGACAATCACTTGTCCATTGGGCAGAGAAGTGGGCGGCCAGGAGACAAGGGGGAAAACAGCTGTATATGGACAGTGACACAATACAATTGGTGTGGAAAGGTCGCCGAGGCATGAAAGGGACGCAGCTACTACCAGAACTCAGGGAAATCAGGAGGGATCATAGGCAGCCTGACCTGATCATAGTACATCTTGGGGGCAACGACCTGGGAACAAGGCCCTGCCTGGACTTTTTTTTATCACATAAAGCAGGATGTAAAAAGAATGAAGGAATGGAGGCCAGAGGTTACTTTGGCATGGTCAGACATCACACCCGGAGGGTTTGGAAACAGGCTGAGAACCATAAGGGGATGGACAGGACCAGGAAGCATATGAATGCGTGAGTAGGGGGACTATTCCAGGGCCTAGGCGGATTAGTCATTCCCCATGGGATTTTAGAGTGGGTAGATGAGTATTACAGGGGGGACGGGGTTCATTTGTCAGGCCTTGGCCTGGCGATGTTCAATGCCAAAATTTCGAATGCAATCAAGGCATGGTTGGCACAGAAATAGGTTAGGGCAAGGGAATAAGGGGAGGGATAAAAAGAGGGGGAAGTCCACCGTCCATCGCAAGCTGGAGGTGGACTAATGGAAAAAGGGGGGAATGAAGACAAGAAAGGGGGAAGGAAAGATAACAAAAAGGACACAGGTCTGACAAAGAAGAGGCAGGGGCACGGTGTGTACACTCATACTCCCCCGTCCAGGAACTAAGAGGAAAAGGCCAGCCCCCCTCATGACATACTTCTGGAGGGCTAGAAGAGAAGAAGAGATCTTTTAGTAATTATGAGGCCAGCAAGATAGGGAAGGAGATAATGTATGCACATAATGGAAATATAATGTATTGTAAATACGATGAAAAAGGGACTACACATGGAATTTGGAGATGTTCTTTGAATGTATCATTGTGAATTTATCGTAACTATGACAAACAGGAAAATTATTGCCAAGACTGAGCAACCACACATTATGTTGTCGGTGTATTTATTGGCGGGCTCTGGGACAAATAGGGTTGCCCAATTAAAAGGGCAGGCCCCATTATCCCATGGCTCAAGCCAAGAAAATGGCAAGCTAAGAGGGGAGGGAGGGGCTGGATACAGGAATCACAAAAGGGGGAGGTCCAAGTGAGGTCACAGAAGGGCAGGGCAGGAGGAGAGGGGGCAACCAGGTGGAAACCAGTGGTTGGCTGAGATAAGCCAAGGGGCAGGATGGAAAAGGGCAGCTAAAAGGGGCTACACAGCAGTGGAGAGCCACAAACTTGCTCCAAAGTGAATTTCCCACCTGCCCACCCAGAAGACAGAGCAGTAGGGCACTGTGGTAGGTGGAACACAGTGCGCCACTGTGATAGGTGGAACACAGTGGCAGGCTGCAGGTTACTGCCGAAGGTGGACAGCAGAAAGGGGGGAAGGGGGCAATGAAGACAAGAAAAGGGGAAGAAAAGATAACAAAAAGGACACAGGTCTGACAAAGAAGAGGCAGGGCACGGTGTGTACTCGTGCCCCCCGTCCAGGAACTAAGAGGAAGAGATTAGGCCCCCCCATGATATATGTCTGGGGAGGGCAGAAGAGAAGAAGAGATCTTTTAATAATTATGAGGCCAACAAGATAGGGAAGGAGATAATGTATGCACATAATGGAAATATAATGTATTGTAAATGTAATGAAAAAAAGAGACTACATATGGAATTTGGAGCTGTCCTTGTGAATGTATCATTCTGAATTTATCATAACTATGACAAACAGTAAAATTATTGCCAAGACTGAGCAACCACACATTATGTTGTTGGTGTATTCGTTGGGGGGGCTCTGAGGACAATGAAAGGTTAGAGAGTAGAAATGCGAGAGGAAGCTGGGATAGGATTCAGGGGCAGGAAAGGCTCAAGAAAGAGGATAAGTGAGGAGAGGAGTGATCAAGAGGTTAAGGAAGGAGGGCTCAGGAACAGGTGCAGAACTGGAAAGAGGCAAGGTGGATTTAAGGGAATGCTTGAGCATCTCTATAGTAGGGCAAGTTAAGATAGCAAATGGAAGTGAGTTCTAAAGAGAAGGCCCAGAAAAGGCAAGACATGCAGACCCACCACAAGGCATGGTTTAGGGATTAAGAGCAGTGGTGCAGCAGAACTTAATGGCTTTATCACAGTTTTCATTGGACAATTGGTTTGAGGCAGGAGGAGAGAATGCATAAACAAGTCTGAAGGTCAGACATAGAGTGGAATATTGCAATCTGGGTTCAAGAGATGGCCAGCCAAGTGAGTCGAGGACAGTACAATGGTGCTCCCTAGAGTTAGTGCCAAGGGCTATCCTATGATAAGCTTGTTTGAGCTCAGAAAAAAGGGTGACCAGTGATGAGTGGAGAACAGGAGCTACATAGGAAATAAGAGGAAGAAGGGAGGAGGAGGCAATAGCCAAGGCAGGAGGAGGGAGTTAGACAGGGTAGAAGATGGAACAGCAGTCCTAATTTCTGGTGAAGGGATTTGACCACATTAGGGACATGGGTGTCAAAAGTAAGGTTGGAATCTAAGGTGATACCCAGATATTTAAAGGATTGCACTAATTCAAGAGGATCACCATGGGAAAAGTTAATCACTAGGGGGAGTTAGCTTAGGGGTCCAGTGAAAGAAGAGCATGTAGTAATAGTAAAAAGTTTATTCTGATATTCAGAAAAGGATAACCCAATTGAGCCAAGGCTTATTTACAATGGGGTCCTAAAACATAAAATAACAAAACATAGCAAGACAAGTTACACTTATAATATAAAAGATGTACAAAATACACAAACAGAGTATGTTGAAGCCAAAATACAGCATGCATTTAGTCTTCTTGGTGTTGAGCACCAGGAGGTGGTTGTGGAACCAGGCCTCCAGATTCTGGAATTCCTGCTGCAATTGGAGGTTCAGCGAAGGAGGCTCAGAGGAGAACCTATATAGGACAGTATCATCAGCATACAACTGGACTGACACACCACTGCAGTGCTGTGGTAGCTCATTAATAAATAATGAGAACAAGGGAGGGCCTAGGATAGACCCCTGAGGGACACCATCCATTATGTCACTAAAAGGGGAAGTGTGGCCAGCCCATTTAACACATTGCATGTGGCCTATGAGTAAGCCTGAGAACCAGTTTAAGGACAGGGAGTCAAGGCCAAGGGAAAGTAGCTTTGGAACAAGAGGTTATGATTGTCAAGGTCAAAAGCCTTGGTTAGGTCAACAAAATATTGCACTGGTGACTAGGCCCTGATCCATAGAGCTGAGGATGTCGAGTTACCTTAATGAGGACAGTGAGTGCTATGGGATTTACAGAAGTCATGTTGGTAGATGGAGAGAGATTATTAAGCTTTAAATGTGACTGAAGTTGAGTGTGGATACTTTTTTCCTGGATTTTAGCAAGAGGCAAAGAATGGAGATGGGCCTGTAATTCTCAAATGCAGAGTTTGGGCTACTCTTATGGATAGGGACTACAGTTGTGGCTTTCCACTTGCAAGGCACAGTGCTTGAACAGAAAGATTTGTTGAACAAGTCAGGTACGGAAGCGGCAATGGCAGAAGCACCTAGTTTTAAGAAACAGGGTTCCAGGGAGTCATGCCCAGGATAGCAGGTATCCTTAATGCTTCTAAAGTGATGCAAGACCTCCTTCCAGGTGACCAATTTGAGGTAGAAAGGAGGGGCTGTCAAGAGTGGCAGAGGGGGATGGGTGAGGAGGAATGTGGGAGAGGAAGAAGATCCATATTTTGATAGGTTGGTGAAGGCTAGGTTAAACCGGTAGCTATAGTTGTGGGGTTGATGACCTCAGCACCATTAAGGTGCATAGTGTTGGGTTTAGAGAAGGATTTGCCTTTTAGTAGAGAGTTAATCTGTCCCCAAAATTCATTGGTATTAGAAAGATTGTTAGTTTGGAGGGTTCAGAGGTAAGAGCATTTAGCTGAGTGCAACTTGCACTTACATAGATTACACGGTGTCTGTAAGCCTGCTAGTCAGCGGAAAGACCAGTGCTCTTAAATTACTTCCAGATAGCATCCCTTGTTGCCATGAGGTTTCTGAGTTCCTTAGAGAGCCATGGAGCATGGGCACACTTAGATCTCCGCTTGACCAAAGGAGCATAGAGGGTGACTATGGAGTTGAATGTGATGGTGAAGTATTTCAAAGCCTTTCAACATCAGGTTGGTGTTTGAACAGAGACTAGTCAGCCTGGGATAAGGAGGATAAGAAGGCTTGAGGACTAAATGTGGTCATGTCCCAGGAAGATACAATTTTAGAGGGTGGGTTAGGATAGTTGTTCCTCCATACACAGAAAGTAGAGGAGTGATCACTTAAAGTGTCAGGAAGTACCCAGATATTTTAATGTGAAGGGGGTTGTTACTGAGGACCCAGACAAGGAGGGTGTGGTGACCAGATTTGTTGTGCCTGCTAGGTTCACTAAGTTGCAATAGATGAGCATCATCCATGGTGTTGTGAACGTGTCCCAACCCATGACTTAGCCAATTGTTATTGAAGGCACCACATAGTACTAAGTCTGTGAGTGGAAGACTGGATCAGGATGTAATGAGGGAAATGAGGTAAGTGGCAGGAGCGGAAGGAAGGGGATAGATACAACCAATAACTAGGTTCTTCACTTGCCCAAGTACTACGGTAATACAGATAGATTCTACTGGAGAGGCATCATACGGGGTTGGGGGTGCCAGCTCAGACACTGACAGGGTGGAGTGAATATAAATTAGCACAACACTGCCACGTGTAGAAGGACGATCATTCCTAATTATGGTGTAGCCAGGAATGGAAATCTCATGGGAATACACAGGCCTTAAGTATTACTCCACTCAGGAGCAGGCAGGGAAAAGGAGGGGCATGGGGGTCCATGGTTAATTTCAATATTCCCTAAGAGGAGAAGTAGAAAGGTTAGTAGAAGGAAATGCAATGTGGAAGGGCAAGGCCTTAAGGAGAGGCAAAATCCAAAGGACCATAAGTGAGGGACTGAGTGATCAGAGCTTAACACAGCATAGGGGCAAGAGGTTACGCATGTCAGGAGGAGGGAAGATGTAAATGTGTATACAGATGTATACTGTGAGCTGTGTTATTTAGAAAGAGGAACGTGACAGGGGTGTCCTCTCTCTCCATTACTGTTTACCCTATTCATTGAACCTCTTGCTCAGTGCCCAGAGATAAAGGGGGTTAATATGGGGGACAAGCCCACAAACTGGTTCTGTATGCTGATGATGTTCTTTTGTACACGGCAGAACCCTGTGAAGTCTTTGCCAGCGGTATTTAGACGGCTGGATAAGTTCTCGGGGTTATCCGGCTATAAATTGAATAACAATAAAATGGAAATTCTCTGTTTCAATTTTACCCCAACTGAGGAGCTTAAAAGTAAGTACCCCATGTTATGGGATCAGACAGAGATAAAATATTTAGGGGTAAAGTTGGTTAGGAACAATACACAATTGAAAGAACTGAACTATACTCCTATAATAGAGCAGCTTAAAAGTGACTTTCAAAGATGGTCCCTTCTACCCATCTCACTTAGTGCTAGGGCTCAAGCCCTTAAGATGAATGCATTACTACGCCTTCTCTACTTATTTCAGTGTGTCCCATGTCTGTTAACTCCGGCGGATCTGGAGACTTGGCAGGGTATATTTTTCTCCTATTTATGGAAGGGTAAAAAACTTAGATTAAGAAGAGCCTTGCTTTATCTTCCTAAGGAAGAGGGGCCTCATGCTCTCATGCTTGCAGGGCTACAGGGTGGCAGCCCAGATGAGGGTCACACTACTTTGGGGCAATCCGGGATATGACACCCATTGGAAGCGAACAGATCTTTGAACAACGGATCCCCTTGCAGGCGGTGATGTTTGGGCCTCTGGATACAGGGGAAACGCTCGTCTCTCAGGTACAAGGGCGCAATGGGACTGATGGAGAGGAATAAGCAGGGGGCCACATTTGGGAATCTGTGGAGGTATAAATGGTGGCATATGACAGTCAATTTACACCAGCAACGCTGATAAGTGATATCAGAAACAAGCTAGAAGGGGTCTGTGCCACTTATCAAATAATGTCGGGAATACTCTACTCTCCTTTGAAGCAATCCAAGAAAAATATGGCTTGAAGCAGACAGATAAAATCAGGTATTATCAACTGAGAGACTATTTAAATATACAAATTATCAAGATAATGCTGGAGGAGCCGGTGTTGGAAGAGAGAGGGCTATTTCAAACAGTGTGGGGGCAAGGGGGGCTGACCATGCCATTTCGTTGCTGTATAATAATTATGTGGCAGATATGGCCAGCACGTCCCAACACATAAAGAAAAAATGGGAACAGGACTTAGTAATTCACATAACAGATAAACGATGATCTCTTATGTAGAGAAGTACATGGTCAACTTCTAGTTCTTTGGTGTGGAGGGATTTCGGTTGGAAGTTGAGAACCAGATATTTCTTAGTACCAACACAAATGGTTCATGTGAAGGAGGGGCCACAGCTGGGTGTTGGAGGGCTTGTGGAGAACAACATACCTCACAGGCACATGTCTTTTGGTCATGTCCAGGTATCACTGTTTATTGGAGGGAGATTATGAAACATCTAGAACAGATATTTGCAATTGAGACACAGTTAGGACCAGAACACTTGCTTTTGGGACTAATCCCAAGGGAAGTTAAAGATAAGGATGCCAGATACCTATGGAAGATCCTGGTTGAGGCAGTCCTAAAAATTATTACAAAGAATTGGTTGCAGCCGAGGGCCCTGGGGGTAGGGGAATGGAAGGATATGGTTGAATCCATACATTTGATTGAAAGGTTAATGATCAGTCTTAAGCAAAAGCCACAGATATGTCAACAGAAGTGGACCAGATGGTTACTCCATGACAGTGGTTAAGAGTAAGATGCCTGAACTGTACTAAAGAGATACTTATCTTTTACACCAGAGATAGAGAATGTCCCCGATAGACTCCTGTTATGGGTATTCTCTGGATGCCAGACAATTAGTTATAGATAGTAAAAGGACGGAACACATCCCAGACAGTAGCACCTACTGTTACTGTTTTAGTTAGATTGTAGTAAAGTTGACTACTGTGAACCAGAAGTGCTGTAATATATTTGCAATGTTGTCAGTGCTAGGTTTTTACCCCAAAGAACAACATGTGATTTATGAAAATGATGTAACAAATTCTGACAAATGAAAGACAATAAACTAAGTATAAAAAAAGATACTGTGAGCTGTGGTTGGAACTATCAGCTAATCTGCCTGTGTATCCATGTGGGCAGGTGGAATACTGACTTCTAGTGGGAGTTGTGAGAAGTTGCAGATGAGAAAGAGGGAGATAGCTGAAGTAGAACAGCAAATGCAGAGGGTAAAGGCTGAACAAGCAGTAGGGAAAATAGGAAGACTGTGTGGCCTAGTGAATGGTGTTATAGACTTCAAGGAGGTGTATGCACACCGTTGGGTCAAGACTCCCATTGGGAGAAGTTACAGAAAGTAAAAAAATTAAAAGTGGTAAAGATGTATCTTATGAAATGCAGAGTGGGACAGATGTGTCATGTTTAGAACTACTCTATTTAATTGGGTGATGGTACAGATTCTATTTAAGACACTGAGTGCAGCCTGTAGAGATACTAGGGGACTGAACTATGAGGAGAATTATTAAGAGGCTGCGTGGCCTGAAAAACTCCATTGCAGGCTACCAAGTAGATGTTGTGTTACTAATTGAGATTCAATACCCAGCAAGGGTGAGGGGGTGTACAAAGAGGGAGGAGGATTGAGCACACACAGAGTCAGTGCTTCAGTATAGACACAGTTAACAGCAGGGTTGGAGCAGAGGGAGGAGGAGATGATATTCTATTTAAAGTGGAGGAGGGTTGCAGGGTTGAGTGAGGGTTGCAGAATGTACTGTAGCACCACCTAAAGGCTAGACAGTATAAGGAACAAGGGGAATTTAGGGTATTAGGTACAACAGGTGACCTATCATGCGCCCCCATTCATATAGAAGGAAATGATGAACTAGGGCGGAGGGAGCAGGGGCAGTCACTGTGGTTGTGGTGGCAGGCCAACACAGAGCCTCACAGTAATTCCTGAAACTCTACCTTCAGTTGGGAGGGCGGACAGGTTGCTGGCTGAGAGTGGCTCTGGAGGGGCATCTATGCCTGGAGGACAAAGACAAGGAATTAAAACAGGCTGCAGGCTGGGGAGATGGAAAGGTCAAGGATAGAGACAACAGGGAGCAAGGGTCAGGGTGGGAAATAGGAGAAAGGAGAAAAGAAGGAGATGGGGAGGATCCCAAGCAACGATGGCAACCTAAGAGCAGAGAAGGTCTAAATGCAGGCAGTGATATGCAAGAGCAGAGCAAACAATAAAGCACTTCCAACAACACAGTGTAAAAAGCACGTGAATGAAATTCTAGAGCACAATGGCAGATTAGGTCATGTGACCACAAGCGGAGTTAAGAAACCCCAGATAACACTGTAAATCCTGCCTAAAATGCTGACAAATATAGATTTAAATAAAACTATCAACACAGAGCCTCTGACAGTAATTTCTGAAACTCTACCTTCGGTGGGGAGGGCAGGTTGCCAGTGCCAGTTGTGGGGAGGAGAGCCTGCTGAGAGTGGTTCTGGAGGGGTGTCTACACCTTCAGTGAGGAGGGAGTGTTGCCGGCTGCAGCTGCTGCATCAAGCTGCAGTTGATGGCATAACTGGAAGAAGATTGTATTTCCTGAAACCAGATAGCTGGTCAGCTATTCAGCACTGCTCCCACCACTGTCAGTATACTGTTCTCACCACGGCACTATCCTGCATTCCTCCATAGCACTGATCCTCGCCTCCACCATAGCATAATCCCCCATCACATCATTTCCTCCCCATCAGGGTCAGATGGGGTACAGCATAGCAATAGACGCTGATTCTCATATATCTGGGTATTGGAAAATGGAGTTTTGAAAATCACACGTCACTTTGTTTCACTCAACACCCAGCAATTACAGTAGATCACATTGGTAATACAAAGGAGCACATTTCTACTTAAATTATCTCCAGCACAGATGTTATTTTGCACAACCATAAAATGAGTAAAGTGGTATGTGCAGGCAGGTATAACTCCTTTTTCCAATGACTAGGGTATGACAATCATTTGTTTATATGCTTTTGAATTATCATATCTCAATCTGACTCTGGCAGGAGAAGAGCTTAAGTGGTGTGGGGGACAGTGTTGTGGTGGGATGGAGGATGATGCCATGGGAAGGGCAATATACAGAATGGAGGTAGTGCTGTATGGCTAGCTGAATCTGGGAAACAAAACCTCCCCCCATTAATGTTACCAGCTAATACTCGGCAAAAATCAGATTGGTACCTTTCAGTATCTTTTCTACTTTGATTTGTTATTTACTGTTGAGGTATACGCTCAGGGTGATGTTTTCTACTTTGCACGTTCCAGTTTACAAATGTTTAAATCTACATGTTTCCTCATGATGATGTTGTAATTACAGTATTAGAGCCAGTAAAGGCATATGCATGTGGACCTCTAGCCTCACAGGCAGCTGGATCATCAAACTATGTCGGTGCTGATTTGGAGTTGCTCACGTTGAATCACTGTGGTGTCACTGAAATGGTGTCCTTATTGAAATGTATGTAAAAAGTACTCCAGTGTTTTGCATTTTTGTTTATGTTTTGGGGAGAGGGGCATTGAAATGTTGTTTGACAGAGAGAGAGAAAGAGAAGGAACAAAGTATGATGTAATCTATATAGTAGAGGACACAGCTACCCCGTTACTCCCCATACCATAGAGTAATAAGAGTTAATTCAGTCTATCTTGTGCGGCCATTTTCAGTCGGGTTAGGTAATGTATGGTTCCGATGCCATACAGTGGTACCGGTAAGAATGGGTTAAGGTTGGCATGTGTGTTTTGAGATTTATGGTATCAGAAATACCTACATTCTTAAATGTAATATGTTAAATTAGAATCAACTCTTCTTCTGTTCTTAAATCAGTCAATCCCTTCCTCTCCAGCAACCATCACAGCACAATAATTTAATGTCTTCATAAGTGACATTGTGAAGGGGCTGGAAGGAAAAGGATGCTTCTTTGCAGATGACACTAAGATCTGCAACACAGTAGACACTCTGGGAAGGGTTGAAAAAATGAGGAGGGACCCAGGTAAACAAGAGGAATGGCCAAGAGTGTGGCAGCTAAGATTCAGTGCAAAGAAGTGCAAAATCAAGCATGTGTGGCACAGGAACACATGGGAGGCTTACATGATGGGGGAAGGGGAGATACTGATGGCCACCAAACAGAAAAGGGATCAGGGGTAATCATATCAGATGGCCTAAAGGTGGGCAAATAATGTGCCAAAGCTGTGGGAGGAGCCAGTGGGATACTGGGATGCATAGGGAGCGGTGTCACCAGCAGAAAAAAGGAGATGTTGATGCCACTGTACAAATCATTGGTGAGACCCCATCTGAGTACTGTGTCCAGTTCTGGAGGCTGCATCTCTGTAAGGACATAGACAGGGTAGAGGCATTTCAGAGAATGGCAACAATAATGGTGCAATCTGCGCCAAAAGTCATATGAGGAGAGGCTGGAGGACCTCAGTTTGTATACCCTGGAGGAGAAGAGAGAGAGGGGATATGACAGAGACCTTCAAATATCTCAAGGGCATAAATAAGGTACAGGAGGGTAGCATCTTTCAGAAAAAGAGATGTTGTAGAACAAGGGGGCATGACATGAGGATGGAAGGGGGTAGACTAAGGGTAACATGAAGAGTATTTCTTCATGGAAAGGCTGGTGGATGCATGGAACAGCCTCCCAGCGAATGTGGTGGGGCTAACTTGGTAGGGAAATTCAAAATGCATGGGATAGGCATAGGCAAACTCTAGCAAAAGGAAAGAGAATAAAGCCAGAGATCAAGTAGGGTCTGTGAGTTTTGCGGCAGTAAGGAAAAATAGGCAGACTGGGTGGGCATAGTGGGCCTCATATGCTGTCAGTTTCTATGTTTCTATAACTGTGGTGGGGCCTAGCATGTGTAAAACAAGCTTTATTGTATAAGAAATGCATATCAGCCTTCTCTGTGGCACCAAATGATAGGGAACACTCTGGGATGCTGGCAGCCTGGGTTCATGCCCTTAGCCCAGTACATCAGCAGTGGAAGGTGGTGGGGTGGGTCCATGATGTTCATTGGACACTCTCCTCCCAGGTGGGAGGGCTGCTTACAGTATCGCTGTTCAGTGGCTCCTGGTAGTAATGTGGTGGAGGTACTTTTGAAGGTATGAATGACCACGTAATGTCTTGTACACTCCTAGGCCAGCTGTGGCATGCATGAGAGTGAGGGAAGGCAGGGAAAACATTGAAAAAAATGCCACAGTGGTACACTGGATGTCTGCCCCAGTGTTCCCAGGGGCACCACCAATATGTGTCCCCTAATGTCAGCATCCACAAATCTGCTTATTGAAAGAGATCAACAAACCTATATCAGCAATGACTAAAGAAGATCCCTAGCAAGGAGAAGTCAGCCCCCCTGATGTATGGCCAAGGTCTTAAGAGGATCCATGAAGTGGCAGTGACAGATAAGTCTGGCAGGTAGTGGGGAGGCATTGGAGCCCCAAAGGAGAGGGTTGCTGGTGAACATGAAGGTGGAGAAATGCAACAGGGAAAAAAGGAAAGAAAGGCATGTTTATTTTTTACATCTTTTTTGCATGTAGTTCAAAAATAAACTCATTTTTTATTCCCTCGCTCCATAGCAGGATGTGAATTATTGTGAATGACTTGTGCAGATGGAGCTTTATCCTCATCTTGCATGTCTTATTATGAACACTAACTTGAGACCTCCCCCCAACACGGAAACTACAAGACTGTGTCTTTCATGTGTAAAAGTGACAAACCAATATCAGAACTGATGCAATACACAAAACCCCTTATAGTACTCTTAGTACCCTGAATCTCGTGTCTCACAGATGGCATGTCCTCCATGTCATAGTTGTAGAAATGCCTGCATTTGCAAGCTTAATAATTAGTGATGGGTAAAGTGGATGAAATTTGCAAGTTGGTAAAACTCACTAAGTGCCAACTTCATGAAGTTTGTACCAGATGAAGTGGGCCTTTCCCAGGAAAACTCTTTCCAAAGTGCAGAGTGGGAACATCACAAGGTAATTTGCAAAGATAAAGTTCACAAGTTTTAATGAAAAACCTCAAATCTCTATCTTTAATGTATATGTCAGTTTAATTAATTTATAATGTATGTGCTTAGTGCCATTCCTCATGTTGCTTAACTACGTAACTTGTTAGTGTTGTAACTGTTCCCCCTCTATGAAGCAAAGTCATTGCAGTGCAGTGCAGATATGGTCTAACATCACTGATACAAACCAGCACAAGGAATTCAGCCATCATATCAGACCCATATTGATAGCTTGCTAGGTAAAGAATATTTGGCCTGTGAAAACATTTTTATAGGCAAGGCAATTTTATTTATATAGTGCGCTGTCCTTGGGTCTCAATGTGCTTTACATAGGTTATAACATAAAAAAAGAAAACATACAACTATATCAAATAAGTAAATCAAAGAACCAGTGGTACTGAGGAGTCAAGATGTCCTATGCAGTAGCAGGACTACACTGAAAATGACATGTGCTGTAGCATCACAGTTATGCTTTTCTGTGTAAATAGATTGCTTGTAAAGCACTTTTGTATGCACTTCATGAATAGCAAAACATAAATGTGAATTAGTGACAATTTTTCCATCCAGGCACTACCAGTAATTAATCAAAGTACCATATGTACAGATATATGCCAAGGATTATGTCACTGTACAGACCACAGCACAACAGGGTCATGCACATGAAAAAGTAGCAATAAAGTTAATTAAATCCTCACCTTCAAGAAAGGGGCAATCTGGCAATTATGAAAGCAATCCCAAAATACTACCAACATCTGGAAACCCAGGATCTGACTTTTATGAAAAACTACTCCTCAAATGCTGAACATTTCTATGAACTACAATATGAAAACCATAATGATGGGCAGTTTCTTTAACTTCAACTGCCTGAGACTAGATACAGTTGAACTCCTTTTTTTACTGTTATAGTGATGAAGGTGTGTGGTTGAAACATCAGATTAGTGTGCGTGGCTTCCTCTCATGCATCACCATGAATCACTAGGGTGACCTCGCTGTTCTAATTAGATGTAGTGCAGTCTCATCTTTTGTGTCCTGGCAGAGGACAAATGCATAGAAATAACTTCATAGTATCAAATAAAGAAGCCTACTATATGCCATACAGGTAGGCACATTGAGAATCTATATCATCTTGAGACTTGTTCCCTTAAGTAAGTGTGTTATTGCCCCAGCTACTGTCTGTGCTACAGTGCAGAAACTGTATTTTAATGCAGATAAGAAAACGAATATGCATAGCATGATGCGCAAATGATACAAAAAGGCTAAGATGTCCAGTTTGTGTCATCTCTGTAATCACACACACTATACAATTCAAAGCCTCAAGCCATCCCAAAGCATCATGGATATGCAAATCAGTGTGTGTTTTGGGGTGTGTGGAAGGTGTAAACTGACTAGAAAAGAATTCCACTGGTGCTATATTCTGTTTGACACATCACTACTCTGTCATGTATTAGTTTAGTATTGCCCACCAGTGTGGGAGACAATCTCAATGGGCAACAATGCCTTCTTTTGTCCTGGGAAACCTAGTACTCAGGTCTCACAACAGCCAACTTACACACACTAAAAATAATCTGTTAAGTCTACTTGAAAGAGTATACATGGCAACAATAGGTGGAAGGTATTGCTTGCTGCACAACTAGCAATAATAAATAATTTGCTATTAAAACAAATAAATATCAACAGTCATCTAAAACTTAATTTCCATTTATCCAACCCAAAGATTACAGGCTACTGGAAGCACAGCACGAAGATGCTTTAGCTTTGTTTACACGTGCAAATCACAGCCACATTTTTCAAGTTTGAGTGAAGGAAGAGGAGTTTATGTCTGAGTTTAATGCTTAGATTCATTGCATCCTCAAAGGATAAATTGTGACAGATAACCTGCTAAATCTCTAAATATTTTTGTTGGTTTGTAAAATGGAGTCACATGACATTTAAAACATTAATCTTCCTTTTGGAAGACTTAATACATACAGTTCCTCAGCCCATCACTAAGATGTAAAATACGCACATTCCCCCGGCCCCTGAAAATGATAACTGTACCTGTCATGTCTAAATGGATATTCATCACATCAAAAATGCATATCTTTATTTGAAAGACTGAATAAAAACACCTGCAGGGGTTCCAGTATCCCCATTTTTGTTACAGGTTTACAGACAATACCCATTTTCAGCTGTCCTAATGAACCACACACCATAAATATATTTCACTGTAACTAATTTTCTGCAGCATCTTTTCTTAAAACATTTGCAATCCAAATGCATTTTACTTGTAATAAGTGTTTGACTATTCCCACAAAAAAGGAAGCGAAGTGCAGTACAGTTATATCAGAACTGTTTTAGTGATAAAACTGATGTGGAGCTTGTTAATCACATTAGGACAGGAAGCAAGTGCGTGTGTAAGGATGTGTATGGTGGGAGATGAGCGTCATGTCTCAGTAGTGGTCTGCAGAGGTGCTTGTACAAATTCTTGAAAATGTAGACACCGTATATAAGGCTCTTAAGCTTCATTTCCAAAGACAAGCACAACCATTGTTATCCATAATTGGTTTGGATGGAATTTCTTAGTTGCTGGCAACAGTTTTATGCTTCATTGGCAAGCCTTTAAACTAGTCAAGGGGAGGCACTGATAAGCAGCAGGAAAATCCCAGCCTCCCTCTACAAAACAGGGTACTAAATGAGAAAAAGACCAAGGTAGAAAGGTCAGTGGGGGATGCCGCTACAGAAGGTAAAGCCATCAAAAAATGGAGAGCAATGAGTACCAATGCCCATAGTCTGGGTAACAAGCTTCCTGAATTAGTGGCCTTGATGGAGGAGGAAGATCTGGATATCGTGGCATTCACAGAAACATGGTACACACAGAACCATGACTGGGATGTAAACATACCAGGATACACTACCTACCGGAGGGACAGGGAGGGTAAAAGGGGAGGAGGAGTAGCTCTCTACATAAGAGAAGAAATCAAAGCAACAGAACAAAAGGGTAAACAGGGAGGAGAAGAAGTGCTGTGGGTCAATTTGGAGGCAAGCAATGGCACCACAATCCGCACAGGGGTTGTATACATACCCCCTCTCAGGGGGAGGAAATGGACAAGGAAATGATAGAAAGTATACTTAGAATGGCAGATAAAGGGGAGATATTGCTGATGGGTGATCTGAATATGCCAGATGTTAACTGGAGTGCAGTTGCAGCAGCCACTTCTTAGAGTGGGGTTATTCTAGATGCCCTACAGGGGGCATGCCTTAGACAATTAGTATTGGAGCCCACTCGAGAGGGAGCAATCTTAGATCTGGTTCTCTCAAATGGAGATGAAGAGAGGATCACAGATGTAGAAGTGGGTAGCCATCTGGGAACTAGCGACCATCGAACAGTATGGTTCACAATAAACACAGCAATAGAGTCAAGCCATACAAAGACAAAGGTACTGGATTTTAGGAGGGCTGACTTTGCTAAAATGGGTGAGTGCCTAAGGAATGCACTAGCAAATGGGCAGGAAGGAGGTGGAAAACAATGGGGAATAATAAAACTGCCATCACAGAGGTAACAAGCCTTTGTGTAAAGCAAATAAACAAAATGAAATGAGGTAAGAAACCACTATGGTTCTCAAAGGAAGTGGCAGTGAAGGTTCAAGAGAAAAGAAAGCATTCAGGAAGTACAAGGAATCACAGAAGGAACAGGACAGAGAACTGTATCAGTTAAAGCAAAAGAAGCTGGAAAGGCAGTCAGAACAGCAAGGCCCAAACCGAGGAAAAGATAGCCAACTCAGTTAAGAAGAGGGATAAAACCTTTATAGGTACATCAGGAGCGAAGGAAGACCAAGGAGGGATAGTGAGGCTTAACAAAGGGAGGGAGGGTGGGCAGAGGGTGACTGTGAAAAGGCAGAGATACTAAACAAATATTTTGCTCGGTATTTACAAAGGAAGAGGGGAGGTACCTAAAACAAACAGTAGAAACACTCTGGATACAGAAGTTGACACCAGCCCATTTACAGAAGAAAGGGTTCTGAAAGAGCTCTTAAAACTGAAGGTGGACAAAGCAATGGGGCCTGATGGGATTCATCCCAGAATTTAAAAGAACTAAGGGTAGAACTAGTGACACCACTGACTACCCTCTTTAACAAATCATGGGAGGATGGGGTGGTACCTGAGGACTGGAGGAGGGCAGATGGATTCCCTTCACAAAAGTGGGAGCAAGGCAGAAGCAGGAAACTACAGACCTGTTAGTTTAACCTCAGTGGTAGGGAAAATGATGGAATCACTCTGAAGTAAAGAATTGTTGAGTATCTAGAGGCCAGAGGGGCACAGGACCCAAGGCAGCATGGATTCACAGCGGGAAGGTCATGCCAGACAAATCTGATAGATTTCTTTGACTGGGTGACCAAAGTAGTTGATCAGGGAGGGGCTGTGGACATGGCCTACCTAGACTTTAGCTAGGTATTTGACACAGTCCCACACAAAAGATTAATATACAAGTTAGCCAGCCTGGGAGCGGGTCCCAAGATGACAGCCTGGGTAAAGAATTGGCTGGAGAATAGGACACAGAGAGTAATAGTAAATGGAGTCCACTCTGAAAAAAGGGGGTTAGTAGTGGGGTACCACAGGGTTCAGTATTAGGACTGGTCCTCTTCAATGTCTTTATAAGCGACATTGCAGAGGGACTGGAAGGAAAAGTATGTCTCTTTGCAGATGACACAAAGATCTGCAACAGAGTTGATGCACAAGGTGGGGTGGAAAGGATGAGAAGGGACTTGGCAAGTTTAGAGGAATGGTCAAATGTATGGCAGCTTAGATTCAATGCTAAGAAGTGCAAGGTAATGCACCTGGGAAACAAAAACCCAGGGGAAGAGTACACAATGGGGGGTGAGATACTAACAACAACAAAAATGGAAAGGGACCTGGGGGTAGTCATATCAGATGACCTAAAGGTGGGCAAGCAATGTGAGAGGGCAGCAAGGAGGGCTGGGGGAATACTGGGATGCATAGGGAGAGGCATCACCAGTAGAAAACAAGAAGTTATTATCTCTCTGTACAGACAGCTGGTGAGACCACATCTGGAGTACTGCATGCAGTTCTGGAGACCCAATCTCTGCAAAGACATAGACAGGATGGAAGCTGTCCAGAGGAGGGCAACTAAAATGGTGCAGGGTCTGCACCGGAAGACATATGAAGAGAGACTTAAGGAGCTTAATATGTATAGCCTCGAGGAAAGGAGGGAGAGGGGGGACATGATAGAAACTTTCAAGTACCTCAAGGGAATCAACAAAGTCCAAGAGGGTAGCATCTTTCAAAAAAAGGTGTGCAAGAACAAGGGGGCACAATTTGAAGATAGAAGGGGGCAGCTCAGAGGTAATTTAAGGAAGTAGTTTTTCACAGAGAGGGTTGTGGATGTATGGAACGGCCTTCCAGAGGAGGTTGTGGAGTCAAAAACAGTGGTGGAATTCAAGCATGCATGGGACAGTCATAAGGCAATTCTAGGGGGTGGGGGTAGGAAGAAGTAGGCTGCTGGTTAACTAGGATCTGCAGCTTATCCATCAGGTAGGGAAATGGGCAGACTGGGTGGGCCAAGCGGTCCTTATCTGCTGTCAAATTCTGTGTTTCTATGTTTTGGAAAACTCTATGTAAACACATCTGGCAGATGGGTTTATATTGAGTTATGCAAAATTAGATAAGTATTTGCATAAAGCAACATATTGTGTGTGTGTGTGTGTGTGTGTGTGTGTGTGTGTGTTAGATGCCCAAGTGATAATACTGAACAAGCAAATTAGCAGTAGTCCCTGCATTTACATAAACATAACCAAAGCACTGCTCTGATCCTTTTTCATTGACACCTTTTGCTACAGTTAAAGCAACAATGCAAGGAAACTGGGTAAAACATTTGACCCCACATTTTTTCACTATACAAGGTTTCAGAAGTCTTCCAGTTTTGCTTGATGTTATTGTACAATTTTCTATCTCCACCAAAATTTGAGTATTTTATAAATATTACGTTTTAGTCTTTTCTTAAGGAAAAAAAATGGTTCTCACAATTTGCTTAGAAATACGATTGTATACCTAGTAAGGGCTAGGATCATGAAAATAAAGGAAAAATAACTATGGTGCACAGCATAGGCGTTATCTAGAAAATAGATTTGACAGATATACTATTGTGTATTAACTGTAGCTGAAACTAGCTTTTTGGGGGGAAATAATGTGTTTTACTGATGCTTTATTTTTTTGTTGTACTGCTATTTGATAAAAGTTAGAATGTTTACACACACTGTAAATATCTCAGTTATATCTACATTTCTCTTTTAGTAATATAGAACATGGAACTTGCAGCAGAAAAGGACATGCAACACATCAAGTCTAGGAGGCAGTGTAGCCAAGTGGTTTAAGGTTCTAAGCTGCAAACCGGAGACCTGGGTTTGAATCCTACAGCCCCTACTTTGATACTGTGTGACTCTTAGCAACTCACTTAACTTCCTTGCACTCCCATGTCGAACCTGGAATCAAGCTTCAGCTGGTGTGCCTCTCCTGGTTAAACAATTTCTTTTCCCCAAGTTACCAAAAGTCCAGTTCAACTGTGCTTGTGTGTCCAGTCACAGAAAATGAATACAAACAAAAACAACAAAACTGGCACAACACTACTGCTATATTGCCAAGAAGACTTTGCTGCAATGCAAAAAAGTAAAAGAAAAAAAAATAATGGCAGCAGAATTGGGAGAAGCCAGCCCCCCGACACATGGCATATTAGTTCATAGGTATCATGTGTGACTACGAGCTGAATAAGGCATTGCCATGCTAGCTTTCCAACATTTAAGTGGGGTATCTCAGTATATCACTAGCCAGACACAAAGTGTCTAGTTTCCTTTAAAATCAGTTATGTTCCTGCTTCCTACAATGTCAACAATGTCAAGTGGCAGAGAGTTCCAAAGGGATGCCACCCTTTGGTTGAACCAAGTGGATATCTTCTTACTATGACAATTATTTTGCTTAACTGTAAAGTATGTGGTCTAGTGTCATAGTTAGAATCCATCATCCTCAAAACCAAGTAGTCCCATAACTCATGCTTTGTAAATGCACCAAAAAATAGACAAAGGTCTCCCTGTAGTCTTCTGTATTGAAGAGACTATAAACCTAGATTTTTTAATCTTTCCTTATACCATACTGTAGCTAAGATCCTTAAACAGCAGCTGACACCTTCAGGAGAACATTAACAAAACACAACATTTAGACACAGTTCAGCTTGTGTTTCATGTTAGCTTTGTATTCCTCCTTTCTGTTATTTATTACTGAGGTCATTTCTGTGACGACAGGAATTTTGCTCCTGAAGAGTTTCTCTTTTGCTTTCTCTCTGCCTAAGGTCATAATGCTCTACTTGTGATATCGCAGTTACTCTCATGGTAACCAACTGTGATGTCACAACAGAGGATTATGACATGAAGTAGTGAGTATGTCACAGATGCAGAAGAACTGTAAGGGATAAAGATCATGTTTCATGCAATTTTCCTAAGCAATAAATAATGAAGAGGAGAAATCTATCAAATACATATGGAATGCAAGCTGAATTCTTTCTAAATATTATGTATTTCCAAGTTTTCTTGGAGGCATCAACAGCTCTTTACTGGATGTAATTATCCTAGTTGCCTAGTGCTGGACTCTTTTTCATCTCATTTGAGAAACTGGCTGGAGTTCTTGCCATCCCGATTCTGCCAGCTCTATTTTTTTTTATTTTTGCATTGCAATAAAGTCTTCCTGGTAATACAGCAGCAGTGTTGTGCCATTTTACATTGCTTGCCGCATGCACAAGGAGACGTTTTGGGAGAGTAGCACACTTTAGAGGTGTGCCTCTTCCATCAATGCACTGCTCCCTTGAGCAGGCGTGGTGGTCCTGCACCAATGGGTGCAGGAGCTCTGTATGACAGCAGTGTTCCTATGCTTCAAAGGAAAGCACCACTGCCATACTGAGCACTGCTGTCCCCTGCTACGCTGCCTCCTGCATGCGTCACGCCACCCCCAAAGCTTTGGTGCCACGCGAGCCCACCCAGCTTGCATAACGTTGTTTGCCGATTGGGTTGCTCAATCCCCATCAGCTCCACTGCCCCCAAGCCATCCTGCTGCCATGCTGGGAGCCCACCCCAGCGTGGCAATCCTTTCCTTTGTTTTGCCGACGGGGTGCCCAATCCCCATCGACTCCTTGCCCCAGCCATCTTCTGCCATGTTGGAGCCCACCCCAGCATGGCAAACGTCCCATGTCATCGGTTTCATTTTTAAAAAACCTGTAAAGAAAAAACGGTCCCACGGCGTGTCTCCCAGCCCCCCTCACAACCCGCACCCACCCACTGCGCACCCAGCCTCCCTACACCTCCCCTCACCCCATACTTACCTCCGGACTCCGGCGCGACAATCTTCAGTGGACCGGGAACACATCTGCACTCTTCAAAGGCGACCGCGAACTGAGGAAATGCCAGTAAGCTGTATAATGGGCTAGATAGGGGGGTTTCAACTTTATTGCATATCTCAGTCATTTTTTGGAATTTTTGCACCAAATTTTCAACATGGGTTTTGGGATCCCTTCTCATGAATGATTTCACTGTCATGGCGTTATTCAGGCCCAAGGGTGATTTTGCAGGCACTGCACAGCACTGTCGAGAAATCACCCTGGAGTTGAATAATGCCATGACAGTGACATCATTCATGAAAAGGTCCCAAAACCCCATGTTGAAAATTTGGTACAAAATTCCAAAATGACTGTTTTACTGAGCATGTGTTGCGAGTTCCTACCAGGCTCGTAAGTTCGTGAATTTTCAATATTTTCACTTCGATTTTCAACATTGCCATTTTATCACACCTTCTTATGAGTTGTACAGCTGTCATTTTTCACATCTCTCCCAAAACGTGTTTCCGCCCATGAAGTGCACAATGGTGCAGTCGGTGTGTGCAATCAATGTATGGGACACTTTAAGAAAATCACAGTGACACTGTTCATGAGCAGAGGTCTTAAAATGGCTATGTTGAAAATTTGGTGAAAAAATTCCTAAAAATGACTGTTTTATGAGCGTGCATTGCGCAGTTCCTACACACGCTCGTACGTTTGCAAATTTTCAATATTTGCACTCCAGATTTTCAACATTGCCATTTTACCACACCTCCTCATGAGCAGTACAGCTGTCATTTTTCACATCCTGCCCAAAATGTGTTTCTGCCCATGTAGCGCACAATGGCGCAGTCGGTGTGCGAACTCAATGTATGGGACACATTAAGAAAATCACAGTGACACTGATCATGAGCAGAGGTCTTAAAATGGCTGTGCTGAAAATTTTGTGAAAAAATTCCTAAAAATGACTGTTTTACGAGTCTGCGTTGCGCAGTTCCTATGCACGCTCATAAGTTTGCGAATTTTCAATATTTTCAAACCAGATTTTCAACATTGCCATTTTACCATACCTCCTCATGTGCAGTATAGCTGTCATTATTCACATCTTGCCCAAAACGTGCTTCCGCCCATGTAGCACACAATGGCACAGTCGATGTGCAAACTCAGTGTATGGGACACATTAAGAAAATCACAGTGTCACTGTTCATGAGCAGAGATCTTAAAACGGCTATGTTGAAAATTTGGTGAAAAAATTCCTACAAATAACTGTTTTACGAGCTTGCATTGTTCCATTCCTATGCACGCTCATAGGTTTGCGCATTTTCAATATTTCCACTCCAGATTTTCAGCATTGGCATTTTACCACACCTCCTCATGAACAGTATAGCTGTCATTTTCACATCCTGCCCAAAACAGCTTTCGCCTAAAGTAGTGCACAATGGGCGCAGTCAGTGTGCAAAATCAATGTATGGGACATGTAGAAAATGACAGTGACACTGATCATGAGCAGAGGTCTTAAAGTGGCTGTGTTGAAACTTTGGTGAAAGATTCCTAAAAATGACTATTTTACGAGTGCGCTATGGTTCCTATGCACGCCGTAAGTTTGCGTAATTTTTCAATATTTTCACTCCAGATTTTCACCATTGCTATTTTACCACATCTCCTCATGAGCAGTACAGCTGTCATTTTTCACATCCTGCCCAAAATGTGTTTCCGCCCATGTAGCTCACAATAGCACAGTCCATGTGCGAACTTAATGTATGGGACACATTAAGAAAATCACAGTGACACTGATCATGAGCAGAGGTCTTAAAATGGCTGTGTTGAAAATTTGGTGACAAAATTCCTAGAAATTACCGTTTTACGAGTGTTCATTGTGCAGTTCCTATGCACGCTCGTAAGTTTGCGAATTTTCAATATTTTCACTCCACATTTTCAACATTACCATTTTACCACACCTCCTTATGAGCACTGCAGCTGTCATTTTTCACATCTTGCCCAAAACGTGTTTCCGCCCATGTAGTGCACAATGGCACAGTTGCTGTGTGAACTAAGTGTATGGGACACATTAAGAAAATCACAGTGTCACTGTTCCTGAGCAGGTATCTTAAAATGGCTATGTTGAAAATTTGGTGAACAAATTCCTAAAATAACTGTTTTACGAGCGTGCATTGTGCAGTTCCTACGCACGCTCATCAGTTTGTGAATTTTCAATATTTTCACTCCAGATTTTCAACATTGCCATTTTACCACACCTCCCTATGAGCAGTACAGCTGTCATTTTTCACATCCTGCCCAAAACGTGTTTCCGCCCATGTAGTGCACAATGGCGTAGTTGGTGTGCAAAATCAATGTATGGCACACAGTAAGACAATCACAGTGACACTGTTCATTAGCAAAGGTTTTAAAATGCCAGTGTTGACAATTTGGTGAAAAAATTCCTAACAATGACTGTTTTACGAGTGTGCATTGCACAGTTCCCATGCATGCTCCTAGGTTTGCGAATTTTCAATTTTTCCACTCCAGATTTTCAACATTGCCATTTTAACACACTTCTTTATGAGCAGTACAGCTGTCATTTTTCACATCCTGCCCAAAACGTGTTTCCGCCTATGTAGCGCACAATGGGGGTAACAAAAAGGTCATGCTGACAATTTATTGTGCAAATACCAGCAATCGCACAGGGCATTAGGGTAAAGCACCATACATGCCAAACACCACTGCAAATACCTACAAGTGAACGTTCGGCATTGACAAATGCTTGTTTTTGTTTGTAACACATTAAGTCTGCCCAGCCCTACCATCCTGTGTTGAATTTGAGGGCCTTAATGGTACTTCACTGCTCCCCTTTAGCTGCAGTCCTAATCATCCCCATGTGTCTGTCCAACCTGTCCCACCATGCTTGAAGCTCTTCACTGCACATGGGTCACATCCGTGGCAGTCTGTTCCATCCCTCCACCACTGTCTCCATAAAGAGATGTTTCCTGATGTCTTTCTCGATATCCCTTCCCCTAGTTTCACTGAAATTCTCCTGGTTCTTGTATTCTTACTCAGCACGGTCAACTCTCTGCACTATTTAATGTTAAAAATCCCTTAACCTGTAAGAAAACAATGTCTGAGGAAATTTTGGAAGTAAAATCAAGGATTTCTCTAAAACTCCGGGGCATAAGAGGTATGTTGCTCAGTCTACTAAAACTGGAGCATGGAGTCATGGAGTTTCAAATAAACAAGGGAGGCAGGATTTTCAAAGGATGGTACAGGACTTCTCTCAAGCTGTGCACCACAACACTTTGAAATTCCTGCTATGTCATACCTTTTTTCCACAACTGGGCCTGGTTTTCAAAGGTCAGACACAGTTGCAACAGTTTTCTTGATTTACAATAGCTTGCACTAAATCTTGGGTTCAAGCTCCATAAAAATGATCCCCACGATTGAGATAAGCTAGACCACAACAAGAGGGTCTCACTTGAGTCAATTGCCTCACAAGATAAAGAATCCAATTAGATTGCTGCAAGCCTGGTGCACCATATCTTTGGTGCACTCAGAGCTTATGGCTCTATCCCGTGTGTGAAAATCCTGCCCCAGATGTCTATAGTATGTTCTCTTCAGTCAGGCAGTCTGCTTTACATTGGGAGCACAGCCTTTTTCATGTGTTTTATTCTGCCTCTCCCCCCAAAAAACTAACTAAAAGCACTTTTGCAGTCCCCTACAACACTGAAATGGATCAAGATGCAGCACCCAAAGAATTCCAGACATACAGTACAGTATCACTCCACAGGTACAGTTATATGGCTCAGACATGATCAAATCACATAACCAAATTACCTACTTACAGTCAGTGGAGAGAGTTCACTATTCACACTCTTTTCAAAAGCACAATCTACACAAAATATATACATCATTAAACAATAGTCTCCAAACTTAATTTTTTAATTTTTTTTAACTGTATTTATGCACTACCCCATCTGGGCATCCTTCTGGGGTATTCACTTGACTACTGCCTTCTACTCTCGGTCTGACCCCCTATACCTGGAGGGACTCCTCCAACCACCCAGGCAGACCTAGCCTTCCAGATCACCCCCCGGGGTGGGCCCATCTTCCTGTGATGGCCTTTCTGAGATTAGAGGGTCCTACCTGGGTGGCAGGTTGGCCATGGAGTCCTCCGGTGCCGGGCCAACAGTGGGATGTGGGCAGTGTCCCTGGGATCCCCATCATTTCCTTGTCCATGGTCGGAATTTTTTATCATAAGTCCCCAGATGTAGGACCTGTAATACTGCCCTGCCTGAAATGTGAGTGCTCCCACCCACATCTGGAAAGCAGCCACCTTACGTCTTCCCCTGCATATAGCCCTTGGCTTTTTTCAGTGCCTCCGGTCTCCACCTGGGACCACTGTGATTCCGGGCTGACCCTGGATCCCTCCCCGAGACAGAAGAGCAGTCCTTTAGATGTTCGATCCTCTCTCTCTCCCCCCCTGCTGACCCCTGATGGACCAGACTCATTCCCAAACCTGGGTTGCTGATGTGTGGCACAAGATCTGGCATCCAGCACTTCAATCCTCAGCGCCACCGGGCCAGCTCCAAACTTAATTTGATACCTAAAAGTCTGTAAAAACAAAATATTTGACTATATTTAGAGCTTTTCCACATTCTGATTAATTAAAATGCATGCCCATTGCAACACAGACACAGAAGTTAATAAGTACAATGTCATTGCTTCTAAACATTACGGTTAAATACAGTTCATATTTTTTATTTTTAATTCAGTTGTATTAACAATTATCTGCTTGGATTACAAATTCCAAAATATGATAGATTGTATTAATTATACATTATTAGTTTTCTACCTGTTAAAATTATTTTAAATGGATATTTTCAACTAAGTAGTGTACTGGGAATGATATGTTTTTCTTGTTTGTTCATATACACAGATAAGCTTCTTAGACTGAAAGAACCTGAATTCAATATTACTTACATTTTGCATTGGGTTGGTTTTGGTGGTTCATCGAATTTTGGTTCTACAGGAACATAATTTAAATGAACTGAAAGTACTGCATCAATACTTATGTCTCCATCTCTGAAAAATGACATCTCTTTTGCCTTCGATAATTTACACCCTAGCCTTGGGGACTGGTGCACAGTGCTGGAGAACCTCAGCAGCAGTACAATTAAATACAACCTCATGCTGGAATATAACACCATCCTATAAGAGATGGATGCACTTTGAAACAAGTGAAATTGCAAGAAACTGTAGTAGGACAGAGCATAGGAACAAAAAAGTCTCATTGGTAATACAGTTCAAAAGAAAAAAAACATGTAAATTCAATGTGCATTACAGTTTTCAGCCATTAGTTTGTACATTACAGTACCATGCAAATTTAAATAACATCTTTATTCAATAAGATAAAACAGCACCCTACAGTTTTTAACATATGCAAAAAACAAACGAAAAAATGTTACACACTACTAACAGAGAACAATGAGCATTGTAGATGAGGGGAAAGAAATATACTGAGCTTGGTCAAAAATAAAGGGAGAGTCGTTGAGTCAGAGAAGGATAGGAAGAGAATCCCATACAGCGACACTAAGGAATTAACCAACAAGAAAAAAAATGACAAACACACAGTCATGCAGGATAAAATAAGAAGGGCATTGTTTACTTACCCCTTATGACTTTTGCAATAGAACCTTACAACAGCTGGAAGTTTGAGCATTAGACCAAACATCACCATTGATGTAATATGTATTATTTTTTGGTTTGTGTGTTATATTTCTGATCAGGTCACTTTCACTTTGTGACTTTGAAATAAAATCTTGCAAAAGCTGGAAGTCTGAGCATAATATTAAAACATCATCATTCATGCAATCTGTTTTTTTTTTGCATGTTATATTTCTGATCAGCTTGTATAAAACAGTTTTAAAATGTTAATATTTACTGTGCTGATCACTGGTGTTAGTTCTGTTGAGGAGGTTAAGAGCTGGCACAACCAGGTACAGGTCATGATTATAGTCAGCTGTATTGGAGTAATGCAAACTTGTTCTCGTTTTATAAATATTATTGTGGCAGGGGTGTGCAGAAGGTATTTCACACTCATTAAACATAATGGCCCAGATATTCAAACTGCGCCATTCTGAGGCGCAAGCCCCTGCGCTGCTCAATATAGTTGTGCAGGGGTGTGGCCAGGGCGATATTCAAAGGATTTGCACTAATGAGCAACTCCTTTGAATATCACCCCCCAGCCACAGCCACTGGGCATGGCGCAGTGGAACTTGCGCCACCGCCAAGTTGCCAGAGTTGAGCATTAAACTGGGGTAAACGAACCGATAGCATCATCGCATATTCCGATATTCAAAGGTGTCATGCAAATGGGGCCATAATTTATGCAAGGTGCAGGGGCCATTTGCATCATTTATGGCCCCATTTGCATGCCATTAGCATGTAGGTGCACCGATCCCGAGGACTTGCGCCTGGCTGCCCTGCCAGGCAGCAGCCGTCAGGGACCAGCGCACCCTGCAGCCCGATCATGAGGTATCTCTGTGTATACATTCCCCCACACACACAGATCCCGAGCCTGATCAGGGCAGAAAGTATCATGACCCCCCCACATCTCCGATGCCGATCGCGGGCATAAAGTAACATGACCCCCCACACATTTCCCGATGCCCAATCGCGGGCATAAAGTAACATGAACCCCGCCCACACATCTCAGCCCGATCGCGGGCAGAGCGTGTATCAACCCCCAGTGCCCGATCATGGGCAGAATGTAAAAACCCCCAATTCGAATATCTCCCTGGTGGTCCAGTGGACCGTAATGCCCAATCTCGAGCAGAATGTCAAGTTACAACCCCCAAACATCTCCCTGGTGTCTAGTGTCCCCCACCCAGCCCATACCCGTACAGACGGTCCAGATTTGTGAATGATGTTCATTCACAAATCTGGACTATTCTGTCGGCTCAGCTTCACTATGGCTGTAGCTCTGCACCAATGGGCGTGCAGCCTGAGACAGTCGTCGGTGGGCGGGCGGCAGACAGGTGGGATGCTGCCGCCGCCGGGCTGCCAGGGGGGAGCGGGTGGAGGAGATTGTGGTGGGTGGGGAGGGACACTAGACACCAGGGAGATGTTTGGGGGGTTGTAACTAGACATTCTGCCGAGATTGCTTTATTGCCCTGTGATCGGGCTTGGGAAGATGTGTGGGGGAATACTTGCTACTGCCCCTGATCGGGCTGGTGGGGGCATAGGATCACGTTGGGGCCAGTTAGGTGGCAGCTGCTGTGTTACGCCTGCAATACAGCAGCTCACCTGTGGGTGGCCCTCAACTTGATCCTTTTTTGGCTCAAGGTTGTGCAGGCGCAGGTTGGGGTTAGCATGATACACTCTGCACAACCCGACTGAATATCGGGTTGCGAGTTTATGCATGGTTCCTCCCCTCCTGTTGAGCATACATTCATTTGCATTGCGCTGTTGCACAACCTGTTGTCAGTGGCATAACTACCTCCTGCTGAATATATCGCAGAATGGCGACGGGGACTTGGTATGCGCAACCCTGTTGCGCATGGCGCAATCCTTTTGAATATCTGGGCCAATATCTCTGTTCTTCCCTTTCACCCTTGCATAACAAACTAAATGACAATGTTTATGATAATGAAGGGGTAGGCTAACAATACCTAACCTGTTTCTTTTTAATTCTCATTCAAAATAATAATGTGTAATCATACTATAATCATGTTTGTTACTGATGATGTCATAAATTTAAATATGATATGAGCCTTACATCTATAATAAGAGAAGGTCCATCCAAAAATACTCTTTTTATGGAAAATATAGGTGTTTCAATAGGGAATCTTATAATCATCATACTTTTAAAAAAAATTACATAAAAAATATTACAGGCAATACTGTGAGAAAATCCATAGTGTAATTGATCCTAGAGAGTATTAATTGGCCCAGATATTCAAAATAGTTGCTCGTGGCACAACAGTGTTATGCCATGCACAACCCACTGATGCACCCTGAGCGATATTCAAATGGGAATTGTGCCTCATACAAACTCGGCGCTCGGAGTGCATCAGTAATGTATGCGGCGCAGGTAGGGGGTGTGTGCCCATGCATACTCTGCACATTCTGATATTCAGCCCAGGATGTGCTGAGTCCATGCATGCACAACCCCTACTTGCACTGCACAAAGTTGATCCAAAAAAAAAGGAACAACGGCTGGCCACCCACAGGTGAGCTGCTGTATTGTAGGGCACAACATGGCAACTGCCACCTGTGGATGGCCACCCAAGCTCCGGCTGCACCTCCGTGGCAGTGCCCCCACATGCCCGATCGTGGGCATCTGTTGAAAATAGTAATGTCCAATATCCCTAGTGGTCCAGTGGACTGCTGTCAGCCCAATCACGGGCATGTGTAAAAAGAAAGATAGTCCAATATCCCTGGTGGTCCAGTGAACTGCTCGCAGCCTGATCGCGGGCATGTGTCATAAAATGTAGAGTTCCAATAACCCTGGTGGTCCAATGGTACTCCCCCCCCACCACACTGATCCCCACAGCCCACTCCTCCCTGGTCAGTGGTGGGCGGCAGCTTCCTGCGCTGCCACCCCACCACCCGCTGACTGACACTGTATGGAAGGGCTGTACACCCACCTGGTCCACAGCATGAGCCAAGGGGCATGCAACTTGTACCGTACTACACAGTCCAGATATGTGAATGGCTCCATTCACATATCTGGAATGTGTAGTACGGTACAGGCTGGATGCCCATTGGCTCACGCTCTGGACCAATGGTCGTACAGCCCTACCTATGGTGTCAGTCGGCGGGCGGCGGAGTCGCAGGTGGGTGGGGTGCTGCCACCCACCACTACTGTGGGGGGAGCAGAGCAGTGGGGTTCAGTGGGCAGGTGGGAAGGGGGGTCCTCTGGAACACCAGGGTTATTGGATTATCTTCATTTTTACACATGCCCGCGATCGGGCTGAGAGCAGTCCACTTGATCCACCAGGGATATAGGAAGCTATTTTATATTTACTGAAGCCCGCGATCAGGCTGTGGAGCACATTGTCATGCTGTGCAGGGGGCGTCAGTCCCTGAAGGCTGCTGTCTGGCAGTGCTTAAGCAAGTCACTGGGGATCGGCGCACCTGCATGCAAATGGGGTTATAATTACATGCAAATGGCCCCATTTACTACCTTGCATACATTATGGCCCCATTTGCATGTGCAGTTTTGAATATTGCAGTTGCTGTGCATGTCACAATGGAACTTGTGTTAGCGCATCCCCTTGCTCCACTTGCGCTGGCACAGTACAACTGTGCTATGTGCACTGTGGGTGGCCAAGGTGCGATATTCAATGATGCTGTGCCATGGCGCAGCTCCATTGAATATCACCCAGTCAATGCCCCTGTGCAGCCAAGTTGTGCTGCGCCCAGGCTTGCACCACAGCCTAGCACAGTTTGAAAATCTGGGCCATTGTATATAGGATAAAGTATGGGTGCAGTGTAATGAGAATTTAACACTGATTTCAGTTGTTGATGTTACATAAACCCCAAGGGCGAAGCCCAAGGGTTTGTGATAGCCATCCAACAATGAGTGTGAATGTTAAATTCGAGTAAAACACACTGCACCCTATACTTTATTTTATATACAATGGCCCAGATGTTCAAACTATGCTAGGGTTGCTCTTGAAAAAGGGACCTTCAGGGCTCAGTGGGCCTACCCGTCACCAAAATTTAATAAATAGATAAAACATATATAATGTAAGGATTCTTTTCTTTTCTGGTAGGGCTTTGAAATAGTAAAAAAGAAACAAGACTCTTACCTTGTGTTGAGTAAATGATTTAATGATGAATACATAACTGCAGGTTTAACAAGTATCTAAATATTTAAGTATTTAAGGAGAAAAGTAATGAAAAAATACGTGTTCTGATTGTTTTTCCTTTTTGTAAAGCAAGTCTTTACAACTGCTGGCATCATTTGACCTGCAGGGGAAAGATGAGGGTTGAAAGAGACAGTGATTAGGGAGCATGGTAAAAGTGTGGAATGTAGCAGTTTGTTATTTTCTAGGAAAATTGAATGAATTTAAAGAGGAACTGTTTTGTTTGATGTGAATTACCTTATTCGGAGCTGTCTGAATCGTCGATGACTTGGATTCTTCTTCTTTTCTGCAGTTTTTGGTTAATGTTGTAGATATTGATGGTGATGGGTCTGTGGAAAATACAGGTGCTTCCAAACATAGAATTCATATTTCTGGGAGCCATTTTGACTTGATGGCTAGTGAGGTGGTGAGTTGTTATAGAGACTTATTTCTGTGAGAAAACGGACACTGAGGCTTGTACTGAATTTCTCTTTCTGTCTCAAGCAAATTACTATTGGAAGAAGCCACGTGTATGCCATAACACCTACTCAGGTGTTACGGTTTTTAACACACATTTTTACCATTGAAAAAATGGAACCCATTAATTATAATATGGTTTAATGTTTAACTACTAGCACAAATTATGTTTACTGGCAGGTTTAAATATTTTTCCTTTGAATATTATATATTGTATGATTGTGTCACATTTATTGTTCTGATTATTCTGTATACTACATTTGATCACAAAAATCAGAGAGCTATAACTCATATGGATGCCAAAAGGTAACCTGATATTATTAATAAGTAGAACAACAAAGTTTATTTTATTTATGAAGCAACTTTCTATTAAATCCCATGATATTTAAGCATCAGAAAAAACAAAGATCTAGTACACATACCTTATAACTTTCCATTATCAAAAGTGCAGGCTGCTAAGTTGGTTAATATTTGGTTATACTAATTACTAAATGTAAAACCTGACTATAAAAATTATCAAAATAACATAATAAATTTACAATAACAATTAACAGAAAACATGTTTATATGATTATTGCTGAAGACATAAAAAATGTTTGTTGCAGTATTAGTCCTTGTACAACAATATGTACAAAATAGGTGATGTGATACCTTTTATTAGACCAACAGAGATTTAGTGAAAATTGTTAGCTTTCAATCTACAAGTTCCTTCTTCAGAAAGAAAATGGCAGGTTTAAAAAGAGCTCACTTTAAAATACCAGAGCATTGACATTTTATGCATGAATGTGACAGATTAATGATGTATTTAGATAAGGTATACAAACCAGAGATGAGAAAACATCCTTTAAAACTCTACTCCAGTGTAGGTCAAATGTCACAGAAGGAATGTTATCTAGAAGTAGGCCTATACATTTTCAGATGTAACTTATATGTTTTACCAAAAAGAAACTGAAGACTGTGTGTGTGCCTGCGTGCATGCATGAGTGCATGTCTGTGTGTATCTGCTACTTCTGCATATGTGAGTCTAAAGCCCAAGTAATCACCACCCACTAGTTGAAAACAAACCTATAAATGCAGGGGTTGAAATTAAGTATTGCAGTCACTAGCCAGTAGGGCTAAGGGACTGGGAAAATCCACAAAACCCACAGACTTTTCTAGTGGCCCAGCTGGTGCACTTAATGAAATGTTACCTTTGCCAGTATATGCTCACAGAGCTACTTAAAGGAAAATCTTACTAGCCTGATACAAAATCTACCAGCATTTGGTAAGTGGACCAGTGCCAGTTTTGACCCCTGAAATATACAGTTGTATAGATTAAACAGAACCATTTAATATATAAGCATTTTAGAAACATGTAAATCAAACATCTGTCAATGTGTTGTACCTGATGCAGAAACCAATTTAAAACAGTGTAATGGGACATGAAACTAATGTCTGCATTCATGCCATCCTGCACCATATTCAGAAGGAAAATCATTTTGACCTCAAATGCTCATCTCTGTTGCATATTTCTGAAATGTCCTCAGAGAAGCAGGACAGAGAAGTCAGAGTTGGAGTGATCGGACTGAGAGAAATGTTGTCTCACGGGTTTTTTCAGTTTTCATTATAATGTCATGTCTATGTGCATTCATTCAGGGTTGAGGAGGTTGTCCAGTCTCCCCGATATAACCTGCTTGTGGACATTTCTTGCATTAAATGTAAAACAACAATATGAGATGCACATGTATAATTTCCTGTATGTTGACTTATTTGTGTTGGGGGATGTTGATAAAATTTGAAGTGGAAATGTGCTACATGTCTTACATCTAGAACGATTGCAGAGTCTTATGCCATCTACTGTTCTGTTGTTTTGGTCAGGTGTATGTTTGCTCTCAATAATCAAGTTAGATCAGTTAGGTGGTGTTTGAAGAACAGTAGAGGAAGTTTTGGAAGATACATTTCAGGTGTCATCCTCACTGAATATTGGTTAGAGATCGTCGTCATTTTATGTATGGGCTCCAGATCAGGGTTGTATGTAACAACCAAGGGTATTCTGGTGGTGATAGCCTTTTCTTTACATTATAGTAGTTGTTCTCTCAGTATCTGCATAGCACATTCCAATGCTCTGTCAATTTCTCTAGAGGAATTTCTCTGCCCAATAAATATTTCTTTTAGTGTGGCCAGGGGTTTATCCCTGTCCTCACTCTAACAGATATGGTGGTATCGAACCACTTGACTCTACTGTATATTACATATTTTTTTAGTGTGTCTAGGGTGATTGCTGCTTCTTATTTATAATATGGGGTCTGTAGATCAACAAAGTGATTGGAGGAAACAGAGCAGCTGATCATTTGTTAATGCATGTGAACACACAGTTGCTGTAGTTGTCCTGGTGCATGATTCCTCTTTAGAAGCCATACTTTTTTCCTGTGCAGGGAAAGCAAAAGTGTATGACAGCCATAACAATCCCCACTATTCCCAAGTACAGCAGTTTAGCAAGAGGTAGCTAGTTTCATATGACCCACAGCCAAACCCAGCCATACAACTCTGGCTCCCACCCTCCTGCCCAGTTGAGCTCTGGGAACTGAGCACACAAAGAACTGCCACTCTTTGCTGAATGCCTGCAGCAATGTGAGCTGTGCAGTGGCAGGAGAGAGACAGAAACAGTGACAGGGACACTGCAGCATGGGGCTTGAAAATCCATACTGGTGCAGTGTGCTCTCACTGTCTCTGTGTGTCTGTTCCTAAGGTCTCTCTCTGTATCTCTGTATGCCCCCTCCAGCTGTTTCTCCATGCCATCCCTGAACAACTCATGGCATGCAGTCCCTTGCCATAGTGCTCCCTCTCTGCCCCCCCAACACATATCCTCAGCAGTTCTCAGTGCAAACAACAGCGTGAGGATCTGTGTGTTGAGGTATTGGGCAGTCAGCTTAAAGATTCTCCCCTCCCAGATGTTAGCTGTGCCACCGATCAGCTCCACAACAGAGAGCTTGAGTGAGTGGTGGGGTCAAGACACAGCTTCAGTGAGTGGCAGTAGTGCTGAATGAATGTATGTAAGCATCTGACTGTGGGTCAGAGAAATTTGCAAGACAGCTCCGAGCTGCTGGGAATGCATGTGCTGTCAACCAGAGAGCTGTAACCAGCACTAGTACTAATAGTCTCTTAATGTCTCTGTAGTGTTTGTCACTGTGTGCAAGCCCGGTTCTCAGTGGGGGGATGCAAGGTAAGAGAGCACAGCGGCAAACAATAACAGAGAGCAACGGGATGTAGTATTCCATGCCCAGCAGACAGGGAGATAGAATGAATAGTGCAGTGTGCTTCTTGAGGCCTGGTGACAAGAGAACTTGCTGGTTGGGGGGTGGTGAAGTTCCCAACCTGTCCTCCGTTAGACATCTGTAGAGTTTCTGTGGTGCTACTGAGCTCAATTCCTGTGTCTGTGTGTGTGTGTCTCAGGAGCATGACATGCAGCAGGAAATGGCTGTTAGTGCAGGGGAATTCCCTGAGTGGTAGTTGTGGCATCTGTGTGTATAAGCAATGGCTGTAACTGCAGGGGCATTATCCGAGGGGTAGCTGTGGTATCTGTGTGCATAATTACAGGGATACTGTAATTGTTTTTTTTTTTGTTAGAGACTATTTAACATGGTAGCAGGTTACAATACCTTTTTTGCTGTTGAAACAGCAGAAAAAAAACACCTTTTGTGATTTTTTTGTTGTTGTTTAAACATAATCATGTTATAAGCACAGTAACCCACTCCAGGGTGTGCTGTTATTGGGGATTAATGCACACCCAAGTGCTGTGAGGACACTTGGCCTGCGGTCTCGAGGCTCACAACACACCTGGAGGCGCGCATCCCCACAACAGCACACCCTGTTGTGGGTTATTGCTTATGTAAGTACCTTTGTCTGTCTGTCAGTTTCCTATAAATGCAGGTCTGTAAGGTTCCATCTCTGATGGTAACTTTGGTGTCCAGCAAATTGACACTGGTGTCAGAGTACTCCAGGGCAAGTTTAAAGGATGGGTGGAGGTTGTTTATTTCTTGATGGAATACTTTGAGTGTGCAGGTACCCTCTGTCCAAATTATAAATAAATCATCAATATAATGGAAATCAGCAAGTGGTTTGTGTGCACATTGTTTTAGGAAATTCAATTCAAGTTTATTTATAGAGTGCTATTCACACTGATCATAGAGCTTAACAATAAAACATAGTGACTATTATATTAAAACATACTAAAAACTTTCAGTTAGTCCAGCCATCTTATAGCAAAAATCGATAACCTGGAAAAGCCAGATCAAATAGGTGTGTCTTTTGAGCAATTTTAAAGCTCTCCATGGTCTGGCACTCATGTATCCGACGAGGTACAGAATGCCACAGGGTAGAGGCCACAAATGAAAAGGATTGGGACCCAGATGTCTTCAACAGAACCTTGAGAACCTCTAGCAATCCCTAGTTGGTAGAGCGGAGTGGACAGTGGGGCCAGTATAGACACAAGAGCTCTTGCAGGTAACTCGTCCCATGTTCATAAAGGGCCTTAAAAGTGAGCAGACTGACCTTAAAGGTGATCCATCATTGAACGGGCAGCCAGTGCAGGCCACAGAGCACAGGCATGACATGACTTGATTGAGATAGCCCTCTCAACAGCCTGGCTGACGCGTTCTGCACCAGCTGCAAGTGGTGGATATTAACCCCAGGTAACCCTAGGTACAGGGAGTTACATTAGTCAAGGCAGGAGGTCACAAAAGCATGGACCAGAGTAGGAAGGTCACCAGGTGGAACAAGGTGCTTAATCCAGGTGATATTCTTCAGTTGGTAAAAAGGACTTGATGACGAACGACACCTGAGAGTGAAGTGTCAGCTCATTGTCAAGGATAAAGCCCAGATTCCGCACCTGTTCAGAGCTCAATAGCTGACTACCACCAAGCCAAAGCCTAGATGCAGGAACAGCTGCCAGCCCATCTATCTGATGATCCGGATCCACCAATAGAACCTCAGTCTTGTCCAGATTCAACCTCAACCAGTTGGCATTTATCAAGTTCTGGATCTCAGCAAGGAAGATGCTAAACACCAAGACCGCACTCTCCTGCTCAAGCACAAAGGACAGGTAGAGTTGGGTATCATTTGCATAGCAATGAAAACCCAACCCATATCACCTTACAATGTCTCCCAATGGCAGCATGTACACTGCAAACAACATGGTGACAGCATAGAGTCCTGTGGAACCCCACACAGCGGAGAGAATAAGTCAGAAGACTAAATCTCTGACACCACCCTCTGAGATCTGCAGGTGAGAAAAGAATGAACCATTTGAGGACTGTACAGATGGTCAACAGATCATCTGCAAGCACTTCAGCAGCACCACATGCTCCATGGTGTCAATGCTGCAGAGGGATTGAGAAGAACCAAGATGGAATGGCTCTTCTGATCCCTCGTTATCAGGAGATCACTGAGCACTTGAACAAGGGCAGTTTCCATGCTATGCCTCTTCCAAAATCCTGACTGAAGAGGATCATTGATATCAAGGATGGTAAGATGATTCTCCAGCAGCAGCACCACTGCCTTCTCAATGAACTTCCCCATGAAGGAGAGATTAGAGACCTGTCTGTAGTTGGCAGGACAGTCTGGGTCAAGAGAAGATTTCTTAAGGAGGGGGCTACCACCACCTCCTTCAGGGAATCTGGAAACTCACCTGTCTGAAATGAACACCTGATAATCTCTGCTAGGACCAGGCCAATGGCTTCAACACACTCCACCAGGAGGCAGGTTGGGCCAAGGTCTAAACCACAGCAGGTCGGCTACATACTCTGGACAATCTGCATGACATCTACAATCTCCAACAGGTCTAAGTCAGACCATTCAAACCAAGAAACTGTAACCGACCACCGCCACTCCCGTTGGATCTAGCCAGCTGAATCTCAGACCTGATGTCAGCCACCTTATCAGTGAAGAATCAAGCAAACTTATCACACTTTTCCTGTGAAAATGCTCTCCAAACCTGCAGACAGGCTGGATTGCACAGTCTGGCAACCATTCGGAAGAACTGGGCTGGTTGATTCTGTGCTGTGGCTAAACTCTGTCTTCTTACGCGAGAAAACTGATTGATATTCCTGATAATGGTCTATTAATCCAGGTTTGTTGGCATCAAGGCCCCATTTTCACCAGCAATGTTCCAATCTTCATCCCACTTGCCACAACTCCCTCAGAGTCCCATCAAACCAAGAGAACTAAGAGCAAAAGGTGAGGAGGTGAACATGGACAAGAGCAATGGAAATCACAGCCTCCGTTACAGCCCTCTTACAGGCTAGCAGCAGATTATTTGGACCCATGCTTGCTTTTGGTAATCCCCATAGGTCCAGTACCATCATCAGACCATCCGGGATCAAGTCCCTCAAAGGATAGTACCAAACCATCTCCACAGGGGCAGGTCTATTGAGGTGAGCTCAGAAATTGAATTTTATAGTGTGATGGTCAGACCAACCAACTGGCTCCACCACCATATCAGAGATCTCCATACCCAGTAGAAAGACCAGGTCTAATGAGTGACCACAGTTGTGTATTGCAGATGCAACCACTTGTGTGAAGCCCAATGAATTCATTAGTCAGAGGAAGTCTTGCGAGAAATTGTCATCAACCCAGGCATTGAAGTCACCCAGAACCATCAATCTAGGGGAATCCAACGCCATGTTAGCAACAAAGTCTGAGACTTCCTGCAGAAATTGCATCTTACACCTGGTTGATGGTAGATGAGAAGAATCCTACACCCCACACCTGCGACAACAGTGCACTCAAAGGATTGGGTCTCCCCAACTGGCACAGCTATAAGACCCAATTCCATTCTAAAACAGACTGCTACACCCCCCGCCACTGTGATCCAATCTCAGATGGTGTATCATCAAGAATCTGGCTGGAATACCTGACTCCAAAATGGGTCCAGAGTTTCCATCCAGTCAGGTCTTGGTACTGTATGCCAGGTCCGCTGATCCAACAAGATCAGCAATTATAGCTGTCATGTCTTTAAAGGATCTGGCATTACATAGCACCACTTGAGTTGGATGGGAAAGCAAAGCCAGCCTAGCCACTGGCCCACTAAATGTGGAGACCTTGGGTATGGGTATTAGGCATGGCAGACCATGTTCTGAGGCCCATTTCACCCCAAGGTGTCTCCAGGACCCCACTACCCCAATCTTCCCACTCCGTTCCCTCCACTCCCAGGTCCAAGGCCTCCCCCCATGCCTAATATTCACAATTCCCAATGCCCGGCAATGTCCATAGACCTCAATGGGAAGTAAGGGACAATTAAAGGGGCATAGACCCCGGAGCTCAGAGGCGAAGTAGTGCCTGACCAGGAGAACTACCTGCCAACACATTCCAAATCTAACAAAGTAAAAATAAAATTAAACAAAACACTTACATAAAATAATTAATAATCCACCAGTACTTCAAACCCCAATTAATAATACTCTAACAAAATAAATTTCCCACAATCCCCCTTAAAACAAAATTAATCAAAACTTCAAATATCTAAACAGATATTATCAAATTAACTAACTAAAGTTACTAAAGTAAAATAAATCACTGTCAGTCCACGGAACACTGACAGAATATAGTCACAGATGTGATTAGAAATAATGAAAACAGGGCTCTCACCACCTCCTTCACCAAATAAAAATCCGCTCACTGCAGCACTCTCAATGCCACAACTTTACTATTTTAAATGGTAAAAAATAACAGCAGAATAAGGCCCTCTCGCAGTCTTCTAGGACCAATCCATATAAATCATCAGGCAGTCCCTGCCCCAAATTGTAGACACTGTATAATGTATCCAAGGGATGAAAAGTTTGACCAATATAGAACAGATTTTCACTCAGGTTGTAAACCACCACAAAAGAAAGTGGGAGACCCAACCACATTTGAAGTAAATAATCCTATCAAGATTTTTTGGCCACAGTGCAATATATATATATATATATATATATATATATATATATATAGGTGACACTCTGACTAGGCATCTACTTTTAGTTTGGTAGGCTCTGGCCAAAGGACTGGAAATTGCCATTGGATTCAATTTCCTGAGGTTTGTGTACCAAGATTTTTGGCCATATATGATATATATATTGCTCTGTGGCCAAAAATCTTGGTACACAAACCTCAGGAAATTGAATCCAATAGCAATTTCCAGTCCATTTGGCCAGAGCCTACCAAACCCCAAGTAGATGCCCAGTCCGAGTGTCACCCAAATTACAGCTGCCTCCAGGCACTCGACCTCCACCCAGTGCCCCATGGTGACCTTTGGGGAAAACCAGAAAGTGCTCACCTTCTGAATGGCACCACCGATCCTCCCAGGGGCAACAGCCCAGGTCAAGCACCCACCTCAAGGCAGCCAATCAGGCTCACCTTCTCTGTACTGCAAGCGGAGTGAATCCTTACCAAATCTTAGAATAACTCTCTGCTCAGCAACCCAATTTAGGTCCAGCAACACCTCATCAGATAGATTCTCATAACACAGGACCTCGAACAGCAAGATCTCCTCCAGGAAACTCCCCAACTTCGACTGATGATATCTCACCAGTAGGGTCACAGTTTCTACTCTCAGAAAATACCAGCATATGCAGGTGGGCTTGTAATAACTCTGAAGAAACTTAAAAGCAAGTCCAGGTATAAGCTAGGTAGAATAAGTGCTACAACAGTGCAGCACAGTAAGCACCACCAGAACAGAAAATTGCAGCATAACATGCAAAATGTCCTGTGAATAACATCCAGCAGTAAATTAGCTTAATTTAACAAATAATTACTCAAAATAACTTAAAATCATGTTTAGGACTAAACTGCAGCAGACAGCTGGCCCATCGTGGTCACCATCTTGTTTTCCCTGCCCAACTCCTCCTCCAAATGCACCACAAAACTGTCAAATTTCTGTTGTATTATTGTTTTATGGTTAGATTAAAATCTTTAATTAACAAAATTTTAGTAGTTTTAGAAGTTTGGGCGATTCAGAAGTAGTAAACATTTGGTTTGATTTTACTTATTTGAATTTCAGTGGAGGCCTATTCTGAATCTACCTGTAAAATACCTGAATACCATCCTGGGGATTCTCTAGGAAGATGTGGAATGACGGATTCTGGTTATACCATGGATATTTTTTTGAAAAACGGCTGAAGAGGACTACCATTTGTTAACATTTTTGCATTTAAAACAGACACTTTTGTGGGCTATCATTCAAAGAACATTACCAGATTGGTGTGTTCGGACTGTTTGGACTGTAGGGGTATTTCTTCCATTTTCCTTCCAGATTAAGAGCTACAAGGACACTTTCAAAGTTACTTTCGAACTCTGATTTTTTTTTGCTGTTTGAAATCATTTCCAAAATTGTTTGTGGATTATTACTGTTTTTAGCAGGGTTTACATTGTTGCTGGAAAATCAAGTGCCTTTCTCAAAAATTGCTTTTGTTTTTTACCTAATTCTAGATACCTTATAATGGTTTATACACGTAGTGGCAAGACCATAACTCCAGCGACAGCCTCAAAACAGAAGGCTAAAAAGAATAAAAAAAAAAAAAGTTCGGGGAAAGGGGGATCAAACACCCCCAAAGGATCAGCAGGTCAATAAAATGCAGGGAACAGCATCTCTGATCTGTTTGCAAGAAAGCAACTCAAACCTAAATAGTAATAAAAAGAAAGAAAGTCAAATCAAATGAAAATTACTAATTTCTTGAAGCAACCTCCATTTACGCCAATTCCCTTTTCCTCTTTCTTAGGAACCCTAGCAAAGGTTACTAGGAAGATTTGTCTCAATCTAGGCTTTCAGTGTCCCCTAACTTAATATTCCAAACAACAAAATCAATCTCCTCTGATTCTGGGGATAAGGAAGTGAAGGAAGGAAATAGTATTTTGCTAACATCAGAAGTATCTGTAGAGTCCTTGGACTATACAGAATTACTCAGATACCTTGTAAACTAAAAACTGTTCTTCCTATTTTGATGGAGGTAAAGGACAGTAAAACTCTTCTATTTAATATCTATATTCCACTGTACTCTAAAAAGGACCCTAACTCCAATGATTGGGGAGGTTTTGTGGACCTCCTGGATGAACTTACCAATAGGTATATAATATATCCATCTGTAGCTGTCGGTGACTTTAATACAAGAATGGCCCCCAAGATTACAAATGTACATGAGCATTCACTATTGCCTATGGTCCGCTACTTCAAATAATAATTTGAGATTGGAATGACACCTCATGGATAAGAAATCAAACAAACAAACAAACAAACAGGGAAGGGACCTAATTCAGGTTATGTCTGACATGAATTATTGCCTTATGAATTGGAGAGTTATGGGTAATCAAGAAGGTGCCTGTACACATATTGGTCCCTTGGGATCATCCACTATAGATCTCCGTTGGGTAATTCTAATAGCACTAGAGAAAATAAAATCACTTAATATTGTTGGATGCCCTGAGTCTGCCCATTTTCCTCTATCCTTAGAATATGATATGGTGGCAAGGCCAAATAATTCTAGAATAGATGTTGCCCTTGCAACAGGATGTGAAATCAGGAACACATGTAGGAACAAATGGTCTCCTAGACTAAGTAGCACATTGGCAGCAGTGTTGGAATCTGATAGACTCAAAGATTTGAGACTTAATATTATGGTTCCAGATAGTCATTCTGATCAAAATGTTTTATTAACCACAATATTTAATCATATAAAGCCCCTACTATGTCAAGTAAGAAGACCCATTAGACAAAGATCTTGGTTTAATGAAGTCTGTAAAAACACAAAAAAACAGTTAAATAAATAGGTTTCTCAAACTAAACAAAATCCAAACAAGAGTAATGCCAAGCAACTAAATCATGCTAGGAAAAAATATAAAGAGGTACTACAAAAGGAAAAAAAGTAAATAACAGGCTAATAATTGGGAAAAACTAAGTCAATCAGTCCATGAAAAGGATAATAAAAGATTCTAGCTCCTTAGAAGCCAAGGGTACCAACAATTGACCTTTGGTATAGAGGCCTATGTGACACCTGATTCATGGACAGTTTATTTTGAATCCTTATTTTACTCTCCCAGTGAAATACCGGATGCAAGGAATGAGTTCTCTCAGTTCTATCCAAGGCCAATTTGTGTAACTAAGGAAGAAATATATAACACCTTGTTACATTTAAAGGATAACAAGGCTCCTGGACCTGACCATATAATGGCAGAGTTATATAAAAATAACATTGAATGGTGGATTTTTTGCTACATGTTTTTTTCAATAAAATTCTGCAGGGCTCTGATGTCCCACCCAGTTGAAAGGGTAGCATTATATGCCCAATATACAAAAAAAAAGGAAAATCCAGCTGATCCCTCAATGTATAGACCTATAAGTTTGATTGATACCTTGTAAAAAAACCTTTTGTCGTATCTTATTGGATAGACTTCAGATTTGGGCTGAGGAATCAGGTTTTATGAGTGAATATCAAAATGGTTTTAGAGCCTACAGATCCATGGTTCAACATTGTTATGTCCTGTCACATATTATTTGGAAGTATGTAAAAATTAAGAAATCACATCTATTTTGTTGTTTCGTGGATCTGAAATCTACTTTTGATTTGGTTAGTGATACACTGCTATGGCAGAAGTTACAATTATATAATATAGATCACATTCTTTTGGATATGTTGATTAGGCTGTATAAAGATACCTGGCAAAGGGTTAAAATTAACCAAAGTGGTGATTTACTCCAGACATTAAAACCAACCTGGGAGTTAGACAGGGTTGCCTTTTGTCTCACCTACTATTTAACATACATACTAATACTATAATAGTACAGATGGAGCATTCTGGTGTCCATTTTCCAGCAATTAGGAATCAGAAAGTTTCCTTGTTAGCTTTTGCTGATGATTTGATACTTTTATCAATGCCATTTTGGGGCCTACAGAGGAAGATGGCTTTATGCTGAGCACTTTGTAAAGAAAATAGATTAGTTATCAATACAACTAAAATTCAGATGTAGATTTTTGAAATAAACAAAGGAGGACACGACACTTTTCATTAATAAAACAAAAATTAAAACAGTCAAAACTTACCCATATTTGGGTGTGAATTTTCTCAGTCTACTCAATGGAATATTCATTAAGATTATATAAAGCACAAGGCAATTACGCTTTAAAGCCTTCAAAAGATTATCAGCCAACTTGGGTAATGGGTCTGTGAGGGAATTTTGAGGGTCATGGAGGCTAAAGTGCGTTCAAGCCTGCTCCATGCCTCAGAAGTGTGGGCCCCAGTAGTTGCCAAACAGCTAGAAATGCAACTAAACAAACTATTATGGTATATCCTCAAAATACCACAATCGGGGCCCACACCAATAGGAAGAGCTGAATTGGGAAAGCTTCCAATCGAAGCATACATTGTAGAAAGGAGGATTATATTTTTACTTAAATTATTCTTGTATCCAGAGAATAGACTACAGAGGATATGTTTAGAGGAGGAGATTGATTACATATCTAAGGGGTTTAGATCTCAAAATATGGACTGCATAGCAACCTGGTTATATCCATTAGGGTTGAGTCATTTATTGTACCAAATCTACTCCCTTCCTTTCAGAGATATAACATTTCAGGTGAAGGAAAGAGTCAGGAATATTTTTAGTAGCAAGGATTTGGAGCAGGTTCAGTGCTAGAAGAACTTTATGTGGTACAAAAAACTGAAATTATGCCATATTACTGAACCATATTTATTAATATTGCCTTGTCCTGATTAAGAATGGAGCTATACTATTCACATTATGTATATTTTGCTAAGAAAAGGAAGGGAGTGGAGAATGAAAAATGTATGTGTAACCTAAATATGGTACATGATTTAAAACGTGTCACTCTGATATGCCCATTTTATCAGAAACACAGATCATTTTGGTAAGGGCCCATTTTAAGGGACCTTGGACTCCCCACTGACCAAATACTTATGAAATTGTATACATCTAATGATATACAGGTGTTGACAAAACTTGCACATTTTTTAAAATCTATAAAGTTGTAGGATAATGCTTAATTGAAGTTCTGCATGTGGATTGTCTGTCTATTTATTTATTTATTGAAATGGAAATCTGTTTTTTTTACAGAATGTATTTGTTTCTAATTTATTCACTGTAATATTCTTTTTGTAATGGCTTTATGTTGAACAAATAAAACTGTTTACTTACTACTACCTCCTCACCTTCACCCTCTCTCTAGACCACATTGCAGACCCCAACTGTGGAAGACTAAGGGGTCAGGGCCAGAGGGACCTCCTGGGAGTGATTGGTGCAGCACCGCGGCCAGACCTTTCTGCACCAGAGGATTCAGTTGAGTTTTGCCCCTAAGCCCCACTCACAGCACAGGTGTGCAATGATGCCAATGATGCTGCAGTATGTGCTCCCCTGCACCGCACATTGGACGTCTGGCATGCAGACCTCTTCTTGCTCCACAACTCACCCTAGCCCCCAGCCACTGCTAGGAGGCAACACATGCATGGGTGTCCCTTATCAACCTCCCCGGTGGAGGAAAGCAGTCCCTGAGGTGCTCAATCCACCTCCCCCCAGCCAACGCCCAAAGACCGGAGCTTGTTGCCAAATCTGGGTCACCAGTGTGGTGTGAGATGTGGCACCCAGCGACTCAACCCACAGCACCACCAGTCCGGTATTTCTGCTTCTGAAATGAAGTCTGGAATTTATTTTTGAATTTCACAGCATTCCAAAAAGCATTGCCATATAAACTGTGGAAGATCTTGCTGTAGATTACAGAAAAATAATCCATGGTTTATGAAAGATCATGGATTAATAATGGGGCCAGATATTCAAAAGTTTGTACTGAGTGCAAACCATGTGTGGGATTGCACCACATTTACACTGGTCCGCCATATTCAAAGAGCAAATAGCACCAGTGCAACATGTTAGTGCCTGTGCTAATAGATAATGTATGCTTACGGCAAAGTGAGGGGCAGGGACATGAATACAGGCACAATGGTATGTTCAGTGCCGCAGCACCGCAACTTATATTAGTGCAACATGTAGCACGGCACAAGTTACCACCTATAAAAAGGATGTCTTAACCCTGGGCAAACCAAGGAGGGGTGCATGGACACAACAGCAATAGGCAACATGACTGTAGACATCAACAGTGTCATGGTGTATCTGATGGCTCCAGTCATCAAGGAGGATGAGAGGGAAGAAGACCAACCTGGGCCACTCTGTAGGCCAAGAAGGAGATATGCTGCAAACAGAATGTACTAGCCTCGGGTGTCCTTGAGACACATAGAAACATAGAATTTGATGGTTTGCTCATAACCTTTTTTTTTTTAATATTTTACACCAAATTTTCACCAAAACCTTCTTATAACCCTGCCTCCTGAACAAGGGCACAGAAAAGTTTGAACTCCTTCCTGAAAGGTGATTTAGTGCAGGGACTGCAAAATCACTTTGAAGTTGTAAAAAAACATTTTGGACAGGATTTGAAAATGACAACTGTCGCATTGTGAGGTGCTGTAATAAAATGGTTGTTATACATTTGGGTCAAAATATTAAAATTACCAGAGTTTTGAGCATGCATTCACAAATCTCAATGTAAACTCATAACTTTGTTGCTTTTAATATCTTTTAAACCAAATTTTCAACAGTCTTCTTATGAACCCACCTCATGAACAAGGGCACAGAAAACTTTCAACTCCTACCTGAAAGGCTTTCACATAAGGACCATGAAATCACTTTTGGGACAGATTTGCCTAATTTCAGTGCAAGTGTTCATAAGGTGAGCTCCCAAAAAAGGCATGTTGAAAATATGAGCCAAAAAGATGCAAAAATGGACATAGTTATGCCACTAAGTTCAAACTCCATGGAAACACATTGAATTGCATACCTGTTTCTTCAGTTCATGAACTGGCTTTCAAGCATGAGGACGTGTCTGCAGTCCAAAGAAGATGACAGCATTTGACTCCTGGTAGGTAGGTAAGTAAGGGCTTGGGGGGATGCTGAGTGGGAGGGTCGGGTGAGGATAGTAACAGCCGCAAAACATATTGATGGACATTTTTCTTTTCAGAGGGTTAAAAAATAAAAAACACTGATGATTCTTGATTATGACACTGGGGGATAGGACACCCCAGTGTCACTGTTACATTTGTGGGTGGGTGGTGGTGCTTGCTGACAGAGAGTGTTGGGTGGGTGGGAGACAGAAAATAAATAAATAAATGACACACAGAGATGTGACCTCTCATGGGCATGATCGATGCAGTTTATTGACTGGCAAATATTCCAGGCTGACTTAGACAGATCAGCTTGGCTTGCTGGGCAGCACAGATCAAAGGGAATAGAAGACTCCTAATTGGATTGGCTAGTCTTTTTTCAAGTTCTTGCTGTCTCCCCCTGTATGCCAAAACTCTGTCATAGTAAGCCTCTCTGATGATCGGTGTGACACTGAATCATCCCTAAAACACTGCTCTGCATTGGACAAACTGTGCCACACCCATCAAAAAGCACTACTGCTGCAATACAGTCACTTGCGCCGGTGCGCATGGCGGACATAAAAAGGCATCACACATCAAGGGTGTGTTAAAAAAATGAATGATACACATCTGAGTATGTCTTATTTTATATAATGTACTGGTTTGCAGTGTTTGTCAACATTGCAGGATTAGGTTTCCTTGAAAAGCACAGAACAACTAGTTTGAGAGGTGTCTATGAATTTATTCAAGCAAGCACTAAAGCAATAAAATATCAGCACTGTGAAGAAAAGTGTTTTAGTTTGATAGTTATCAGACATCAGAAGGAACATGTATATGGTGTTAACAGGAACATTTTCCCAGCAACAGTGTTTTCAACATCCCATTTTATCACACCACTCTGGTGCAAAACTCTTTCACCTACACTGGAATTAAGCTCTATAACCAGCTCCACCCCTCACTTCTGGCATGTACCTCCGCCAATGCCTTTCTGAGCTCCCTCAAAGGCCACTTTCTCTCTAAACACACCTACAACTTCTCTCCCTCCACCAGTGACAAGTAATGTCAACTCCCACTAGACTAGACCTTGCCAGGGTTCTCCCTATTCACCTCCTTTGACAGCTGCCTTGGTGGTCACAAGATGCCCTGCTTTACATGTAACTTTGTATTATGTCACACTCCTGCTTGTTCAGTCTGCAAGGTGGCTAATCCTTCTGCACCCTTACACTTATTTTATCAGTATTATAGCATATGGCTTGACTCACGTGTTCCGCACTAAGTCTAAAAATGGACCAAGTATAGTAATGTGTGATAATAAGATCTTTCTGCTTGCAAGGAGTCTCAACCTCCGCACTCACAGGCTTTATCTTATTTCATCTGTGTATGTGCGCATTTTTGACCTAGTTGTCCAAATCAAGTGTTACTGATGTCTCCCTGTATATATTATTAAGTTTCTGTATCTGTACATGTATTCTTTGTTTTAATTTGACTGTTTGAAAACTGTATGTTTGTGAAAAATGGGCAATTTTGCTCACATACCTTTCCAGTCTAAAATTAATAAACTTGAAACCTGAAACACCTAACAGGCCTTGTAATACAGAATGAAAACCAGAATATTAACTGAAGGATTCAAAGACATTTTATTTAGAAAACTTAAGCTGTAACATTAAGGGCAGGATTCACAAAGGACTTGGGCTCGGGGCATCTTGGCTGCCCCGGTGCAGAGGAGATGTGCCAAACACATGCTGTGGTATTCACAGAAGATGCACAAAGGAATGTCCCCAGTGCATCCCCTCTGTAAATACCACAGTTACGCCCACCCCTGGCTGTGTCTGTACAACCCCACGGCAGGCTGGGAATCTATGGGACTGCACCCAAAATTGTCATTCACAGCCACGAACATGCAAATGGGGCCATTAGGCAGGCGCGGCACAATGGGGCCATTTGCATATCGTCTCAACCCCTATTTGTATCCGCTCCACAGGATGCACCTAGGTGGAATCGCCCAGGTGCCCTGCAGGGCTATCCAGCACAGCCAGAGTCAAAGACCTTGAAATGGTGGCATAGTGTATCCCTCTCCCTGCCTGTAGTTCAGAGTCCCAGTATACATAACCCAAATGTGCCCTGGTGGCATAGTGGACTCCCCTTCCCACCCGTATCACAACACTCCTGTAAAGGCATCCAGTAACACCCCATGTGGTATAGTGAACCCCCCCATCCCCACCCCGATCGCAGTACAAAAGCCACCCATCCAAGAGCCCTGGTGATTCAGTGGTCCCCCCACACCACTACCCGCTCAAGTACCGCCCCTTGCCCGATCCCACGTTCAGACATGTAGCCTAACGGCGGGCAGCACAACTCACCCACACACCACCACTGCTGCCCACTGCCTGTTCTGTCTGAGTATGACAGCGTACAGTACAGCTCACAGCACATTGGTAAACCATGTCGACAAATGGACTTGCAGCTTGTACTGTACACTGCCATACACAACTTTGATGAATGACAAGGTTGTGAATGACACCATTAATACACGCTGCAAGCCCACTGGTCGACATGGTCTACCAATGTGCTGCAAACTGTACTGTATACTGTCATGCTCAGACAGCACAGGCAGTGGGCAGCATGGCAGTGTGGGTGAGTTGTGCTGCCCGTCAGTTGGCTACATGTCTGGACATGGGATCAGGTGAAAGGGTGCCTGGTAGCTAGGGGTGGGGGTACACTGAACCACCAGATCTTGGATGGGTGGATTTACACTGCTGCTGAAGTGAGGATGAAATCCTCTGCTGGGGTGTTACTGAACATCTACGGGGATGTTGTGCTTGCACTAGGGCAGGGAGGGTTCTACTACCAGCAGGACACATTTGTGTTACATTTACCAGGGCTTTGTGCTATGGGGGAGGAGGGAAGTGTTGGACTGCCAGGTGTCCAGGCTGCTGTGCTGTCTGCAGTATGACAGCCTGCCTGTGGGTGGCCACCGATGTAAGTCTACTTCTTGAAGACTTAACTTTGGGAAGTGCATTCCCGGACATGCAACAAGGATCGCCTCCATGCTGGGCTGTGAATGGGGCTGCACTCCATATGCATGGGCATGCCCCTTCACAGCCCTTCAGATATGCTGCATATCATTATGGGTAGTATGTGGCACATCATCTGTGATGCACTGGCACATCGGGGTTGCACCAGCTCATCAGCCCCTACCAGAATCGCACTAGGCGCAAGTTGAGGATGCTGGGCATCTCGGAAGTGCTGGGCACATCCTTTTATGAATCCTGCCCTAAAAGTTTAAGTCTGTCTTTTCACTGTTTTAACAAAGGTAGAGTTCCGGCTCATCGTAAATGGCCATTGTAAAATGTTAGAGACATGCAAGCAGCTGAAGACTTGACAGATCTGAGGTAAACTGCTGCACTGTTTGAAGTGCGAGGAGGAGAGATTTTATCTACTCTGCAAAAGAATACTGAGTCAGTCATGGTGTTTTGTGTGGGGGTTGGGGGACATACGAACATTAACACCCTCTAGTGGTAAGGACTACTTTTCTATTAAGATACAGTTTACAGTGTTTGACACTTTTTATTTGGGTTTCTGAATATTCTAATGTTTTTCTGTATTTTTTTTTTACATGGGGCCCATTTGATAAGTGGATTAAGACATTCCAAAGTGTATTTTATGGGCTGATAAGAGCACTTCCCAGGTTTAAAAGGCACTCCAAGCAGAAGCACCTCATGCCTCATTACGTACCTGGGGCATGCTCTTATCAGCCCTCTTCTTTACCTCAGCATGTCTTATTCCTTGCATATCTAGAGGGATCGGACAGGGGAAGGATCACTAGACACCAGGGAAACTTTTTTATTTTACTCTGGCCAGTGATCAGCGGTTGTGGGGAAAAACCACTGGCACCAGGAACTATTCATTTTTTTTTTGTTTTGGGCCAAAGATCGGTGGGGAGGGTGCTCCACTCACCAGCAGGGAATGTATAACTACCTTTGTATCTTTGTTTGGGATTTGGTATTGGGATCAAGTTGGGGGAGGGACAACTAGCCAACAGGGAAGGTCACCTATTTTATTGTCGGGTTGGCAATTGGCAGGAGAGAGGGCTGCCACCTTAGTACATCCATCAACCACTGGGGTCGAGGGGTATTGAAGCAAGGTCTCAGTTGGTGGCACTTGCTCCATGCAAGAGGGCCCACAAAAGGCCCTTGCTTGGAGCATATACTTTGTGAACTGGGTAGTGCCGATACTCACATTCCCTCCTCCTCATTTTTCTGATTTATTTATTCCACCTATCTGCTCCAGTACCCACCACTCCTTCAGGCCACCATGGTCCTGACTTTACCTCTTACTACCCTCATTCGAGCCCTCCATCCTCACATTGCAGCCATCCCCGAGGCAACACAGTGTAACCCTTCACTGGGTGGGTCCCTCTCCTCCGATGGGGAAGGCACCAGTGGGGATTGCCAGCACACTCTCTATTTGGCCCTGGGGCACTGCTGATGTGGACATGGCTCCCTTGAGGTCTTTGGTGGCATTGGAGACTGGTAGCCATCATTGGGTGGATCCTGGGGCTGTTTTCCGGTATCCTGAAGTTCCCCGTCATGCCGCTCATGCAGTGCCCCCAGTCTCCACTGGGGACCACTGCTGAGTGATGCTTCCCCGTAACCCACACCAGGAGAGGAGAGCAGTCCTCCAGATGCTCAATTCTCTTCTCCTTCTTGCCAACTCCTGGCACCCGAGTCCATTTCCGAACCTGGGTCGCCGGTGCAGCACGAGGTAAGGAGTCCAGCACCTCAGTGCCTCAGCCTTCAGTGCCACCAGGCCGGCCCCCCCCCCATTTACATTGCGGCCCACTTTACACTTTGTCCCAGTGCCAACCCAGTTTCTGACTGCAAACCGGGCTTTTGTGAATACCAGCTTGGTACAAATCCAGTTTGTGCCACATAAACCAGTTTTGCTGGGCAAAGTTTGTGAATCTGGCCCATGATCTTTAGATATGCTCCGAACCTTGCTATACTACAGAAGTGAATTGAATTTCAACTGAGACATTTTTTCTTATTCTTTCTGTGTAAGGCTTGCAAGGCTGCCAGAAATATAGCCTTCAAGTACTGAGAATGTTTTGAAAACAGTTATCTCAGCTAGTGAGAGAGAGAAATGTTATTTTAATCAACAGATGTTCAGACGTAATTTGTTAAAGTAACACTGACTTTATTCAGAAACTGCATTTCTGATGTTACTGAAGCAGGCTAGTCTCAGAGAATAACTGCACCCCCATTTATTACCAAGTGACAAGCTACTGTCTGGAGTTCAGATGCAACAGGAGGGGTGGGAAGAAATCTTTTCCACTATTAGTCTTTTGAAGCCTGAAAGAAAAAAAAGTTGTTTTTTTTTCATAGATACAAGTACTTTGTAATTGCCTATAAATAAAGTAGTTTCTGGGAAATACAGATGGGAGAGTTCAGGGATTGAACACACTGCCAGGTACACACACAGACACACACACGCACATTCAGAAATTACAAGCCAACTTAAGGACGCTTTGCTATCTGCTTTTCTTGATCTTTGCACAGAAGCCAGTGTCTTTCAGAACATAAATTGGATTTTAAATTCTTGCAAGGGTAAATGACTCCACATTTCTAAAAGCCTGTTTTTATGCTAACAAGAATCTAGTGACTAATCAGGTGCATAGGAACTGGAATGTTAACATCCTAAAGTAATATAGTTATGACTTCACAAAGTATTTTTTCTTATGGTTGTGGCTTGAGTACGCATGTCAGAGAAATGAACAGTAATTGTTAATGCTTTGGAGTTTTGCTAGCCGCAATGTAATCATGATGCATACTACATGTGATTGAGAGAAATGGTGAACCTCTCCATCTGATAATGGACATCCTGGTGAAGAAACATTTTCATAAACATGCATATGTAAGGTTGAAACAAACCTTAAAGGCGACCCCTGCCCTAACTTGTACTACATATTAATAAGGTTAAATCTACTATATCCAAGACATGCCATGTGCCAAATGACCACGATGCTGTGGCAACCAAAGGAAAGCTGAGAATTTACCTTTTAGGAAACTTGTAATAAGGGGACATATTACAGCCCAAAGGTATTCCTTTATTCGATCATGTGTTTTGTTTTAGTCTGTACTAATACCTAGTCCTAGACGTATGAACATACATATGAACATACAGAGAAGCTAGCAGAAGAAGGCCATTTGGTCTATCAAATCTGCTCGTATTGCAGGGTCCACAGCTTGAGCTAATGTCTCTGCCCTCCCTCCCACTCCTCCCATACTCCCTACCCATGATCCTTACCTTTCCCAAATGCCAATCCCAGCCTCTCTTAAAAGCTGCCCACTCTCTTCAATGAGATCACCTCTTCTGGCAAGTGTCCACCACCATCTCTGTGAAGAAGTGCTTCCTGACCTCCCTCCTAAACCTCCCACCCTCTATCTTAAGACTGTGCCCTCTTGTTATGGTTGCCACTCAGCTTAAAGAGGCTCTCCTTATCAACCTTATTTATCCCTTTCAAGTACTGAAGGTCCCAATCATGTCCCCTCTCTCTCTCTCTCTCCTGTCTTCCCAGGAGTAATGTTCAGTGCCCTCAACCTCTTCTTGTATGCCTTACCCTGCTAGCTGGCTATCATCTTTGTAGCCCTCCTCTGGACCTTCTCCAGCAGGCTAATGTCTTTTTTGAGGTGTGGGCACCAGTACTGAACTCCATACTCTAGATGCAGCCTTACCAGTGACCGTTACAAGGGTAGTATAACCTCCTCTCTCCTACTATTGATCCCCCTAGATATGCACCCCAGCATCTTGTTTGCCTTGGCTGCTGCTTTCTTGCACTGTGTGGAGTGCTTCAGGTCACTAGTGATCATCACTCTGAGGTCCTTCTCCTCCTCTGATGCAGATACTCGGACTCCACCCAGGTAGTACTCTGTCCTGGGATTCTTGGCTCCAATATGCATAACTTTGCATTTCTTGACGTTGAAACCAAGCAGCCAGATCCTGGAACAACTCCCTAGCTTTTCCAGATCTTCTTGTGGGCCCTATATCCCTTCAGCTGTGTCTACTCTCCCACAGAACTTGGTGTCATCCACAAATGGGCACATTTTGCCCTTAATGCCATCTCCAATGTCATTGATAAAGACATTGAACAACACCGGCCCCAGCACCGAGCCCTGTGGGACCCCACTGGTTACCTCCCTGGTGCCAGATAACTCTCCCCCCACAACCACCCTCTGGGTTCTGTCCCTCAGCCAGTTTTCCACCCATCAGGCCATCTTGTCCCCAACTCTGAGATCCACCAACTTCCTGATCAACCTTTTGTGGGGCACTGAGTCAAAAGCCTAGCTGAAATCAAGATAGAGGATGTCTACCACTTGGCCCCTGTCTACTGTCTTGGTGACACAGTCAAAGAAGTCAATCAGATTCATCTGACATGAACCCCACCCCAACCCCATGCATCCATGCTGCATCACATCCTGAAGACCATGCTCCTCTAGATATTCAATTAACCATTCTTTTAGTATGGTCTTCATGAGCTTGCCCACAATAGAGGTCAGACTGACTGGTCTGTAATTCCCTGGGTCATCCTTGGGACTGCTTTTGTGGAGGGGCACTACATGTGCTGTTCTTCAGTCCTAAGACCTAAGACATAAGGTCATTCACAGGTATTGCAAGGAGCAACTTCCTTTGTCCTGGTGGATAACCCTGGCACAAGGTAAATAGTGCTAAGGACCAGACTTAGCTTGTATATGGTGGCAGATATCATTCCCCCACCACTATTCCACTGATGGATCTGCTATATTGAACATATCCAGAGGCACCAGAGCAGCAGGGATATTCACACCCATGCCTTTTCAAAAGATTCTGATCACACCCAAGTCCTACCAGTTCAATGATAGAAGTGCATTTTGGGTGAAAAGTAAGTTAAAAGGGCCCATTGAAAGTAACCACAGACCACTATCTCTACCCAGTTAAAAGAGAATGTCAGGTAGCTAGGAGAGGGTATATGTGAATACACTAAACTGTGGCATGCAAGAATTAATGGGAATAACGTTAACACCTCCTCGCATTCTAAGACAGTCTGTTTACATTAACCCCATATTTTCCTAACTACTCACTAGTGGTGCAGGAAAGCCTATGCTTTTCTGGGAAGGACAATTAAAAATGCAGGGAAATTGAAGTTGTTCATAGATTATAACAAAGTTTCACCATCAGAATGGCTCATGGCTTGTCATGGCTTGATTAGAATCTGGCCAAGCTAGTAGAAGCTAAGGTACTTCATAGCCATGAATGTCTATCATGACATCTAGACTGTGAAAATAGCTCACAAGGAGCAAGTGCAGTTGCCCTTTGATTGGAAGTCCATGCTGCTGGAAGAGGGGCACTACTTAGACCTTTAGATACGTCCTGAGGATATCTGCCCTCACAAGAGTATTGGTAAAGGCTTTCCTGAACCACAGAACTCCTACCAACTATTTGCATAAACTCTGGCTTGTGCAACTACCACTGTCAGTTTACAGTTTACTGACAATTGTACAGATGTTGTAACAGTTGATAATGTGCTAAACACAGGTCAGCTCTGGAACTAGTCCAGAGCTGGTAAGCTGGTCACTGCTGGAAAGGCTACAGTCGAGGTTTGTTCAGGCACCTTGACTACTTACCTAGAGGTGGATAAGCTGTTACTCCATGAGAGAGATCACACTGATCACTATATTAGTATAGTTGCATGGTAATGGTGTACAAGGTGCTAGTTATACTGGGAGTCAGCAAAGCTCATTTTGAGTAATTTACTGTAGAGAACAAATGCATCAATTACCCAGAAAAAAGGTATTTTTTTTTTAAGTTAGTTTTCTTCCATGGGGCCTTGCCACACTATTTTAAAGTGAAATACTTAAAGGATTCCTTTGTGCTTTATTTGCTATTGATAGGCCTAGTAATGTATCACCTGCACTAACACAACCTGTCTGAAACTTGCATGTCAACTGTCTTCATGGGTTAGTCAGGGAATGCTAGAGAGAAAATTCAAGATGGTTAAAGCGGTATTGATGTTACATGTTGTACATTACATGTTGCAATTTTAAAATTGTTTGATACGTGTTCTCAGAAAAAGTGGTTAATACCATGTTCGTAATGACTCTAGTTGGTTGGAATAGTGAAGACAATTTTAGCATCTTAAGGATTCCAGGAGAGAGTGTATATGGGCAATGTAGGGGTCACATATTTTCTGGTCAGGTATGAACTTGAATTATGGGCGTGGTTCACTATTTCTGCTAAAATGCCAGCCTATCATTATGTAGGTTGGAAATGACTATTTAGTTTCCTGCAACTTTTCACATAGTTTCTGTTCTTCAAGGAAGAAGTGATATTCTTCCTTTCCTTAGTGTAAGGATACAATACCATCTTGGACCTTGTTTAGGAACAGACCAGATGAGTGGCACTGAATATATGTGAACAAGTAGATCATAAGTAATATCAATTTTGCTCGGTGGAGGTTTATGAAATACTAGTGTCCCTAGTATTTCATGTTACAGAATCAATGTGTGTTGAAATGTAATGAATTAAGGCTTGGTTCAAAGAATGTTTTGTTGTCTTAGGTGAAAACATGTTTATCAAATGTTCCTAGCAGAAATGTAAGCAAAATTCATCTTAGCTGTCTTAGTGGATAATGACGAAGAACAAAACATGTTTGCTATGTAAATGTATTGTATACAAATATGTCCATTTCTCAAGAGAATTATGGTAATGCTTAACATCCAACAATGCATCAAGAACATTGGCAGCCTGAACATCTCATGCCATCAAGAGATGTGGTATGTCTCAGAAACAATATCAAGATAGTATTTCAACATCTAATGCCATCATTATGTCTAGGGATGTAAATTTGTCATGGCAGTCATACGTGTCATGGATTCCATGATGTTTGGTCTTTATTAAGGACTTCCATGACTTTCACTATTGTTATTAAAAAGTAGCAACGATAACAGTGTCAGGAACTTTGCTAATAATTCCATGAACAACCAATGAGTTATTAAAACCTCATCCATGACAAACTTACATACTTAGTTGTATGTCATCTGTAAGCAACACGTTTTTCTGCAGCAACTCAGAGTTATGGGACCTCAGGAAAAAAAAACAACATGCAGAATTCTGTGCCATCTACCATGTCTCAAAATCAGGATGTGACAAGTAATGCAGGAAAAAAACTCCAAACAGCTCTAAACAGCTAAACTGGATTGGACCATTGAGGGAGAGAATGCCAGCAAGCATCACTCGCCCTTCCCTCCCCCTCCCACACATAAACCAGGTAGAAACAAGCATTTGTCAATGGCTATAACCCTTTGCCAAATAAAATCCCTAGCTAGCATCTTATCTTTGGCAAGAGACTAAAAGGGCTGGGAGTGAGATTTTACCTGGGGGCTGTTGGGGTTCATCAAGTGGTCAGCATGTATGCATGTTGATAAAAATTGTACAAACTGTCGTAATCTGGACTGGCTGTATGCCAAGCTGAAACTGGGACTGTTGTACTGAAGTATCAGCTAAAGGAACTGTTTCCAGCCACCAACCCCCAGAGGGAAGCCAAGAGACTGTTAGCAATAGAATGTTCCTCTAACAAGAGTGCACTGGTATAAATGTATCTGAAAAGAGATTGTTGCTTAATTTCTTGCTAATTCTTATATGTCATCTAGATAAACATCCAATAAGTAAGGGCATCAGTGTGTGTTCCCATTGAAAATGGCAGACAAGTTAGATGGACCTGTGCATCCTCTTGTCTGAATATTCCCTGTTCTTATCTTTTTCTTTTCAAGACTGTTGATTAAAATAAATCCTATTGAATGGTGTAGAGTGGGTTTCTTGCTATCTGCACAAAAGAAAAGCTGCCCCACAGGCTGGTGCACACTCAGAAAGGAGGTACAAGCAAGACAAAATTCCAGCATCACCCACCATAAAGAACGCAAAGAAATGGTGTGTGAGTTCAACAGTGGGACCCATGAAACCTCCAAACAGTTTCACTCAAGGCATCTTGAAGTAGGAGGTTTCATGGGTCCCTCTGGTGGTTACTTGTCCTGGTAAGAGGTCTGAGCATGCTATTCAATAAATGTTGCTAATCTGAACTCAAACTCTGTTCCATTGTGTTCTTTATGGTGTGTGGTGCTGGAGCTTTGTCTTGTCTTGTTATCTGCCTGTCCTGAGAAACTTACAACATTATGGGATCTATGTGGGGTCCAAACACCGGGATTAAGATTTGCTCTAAGCAAGTATAAAAGTATTAAAAAATTGTAAATACTGATTGTTGAACAAAAAAAATGAGAACATGCACTCGTCATGCATAATTATTTTCCACTAAGGCAATCATTTTCAAATTAGCTATAAGTACCAAGTTTGGTATAGGGGTATTATGGTGACAACTGAATCTTATCCTTAAAGACATTATAAAACAAGCATTTGTCAATGCTGAATGTTGATTGAGTTGGTCCATTGAGCTCGCTCACTGCCCCTATGTCACTCGCTCGTTCTGTTTCTCCCGGTGCTGCAGGCTGCTCTTTTGTACTGGGCTCCTGCCTGCGTTGGCACGTTTTTCTGCCACAAAGAAATCTGCAGCTGTCCTGACAGAGCTCTGTTGAAGTTGGACACTCCCCCTCTCCCACTTGCTCATTCTGATTCTGCTGGCACTGCAGGCTGCCCCTTTGTACTGGGCTCCCACCTCAGTTGGCAGCTTTTTCTGCCCACAAAGAAATCTGCAGCAGTCCTGACACAGGTCCATTGAGCTAGCTCACTCCCCCTCTCTCGCTCGTTCCATTTCTGCCAGTGCTGTAGGCTGGCCTTTTGTACTGGGCTTCTGCCTGCGTTGTCACCTTTTTCTACCCACAAAGCAATCCAAAGCAGTCATGATAGAGGTCTGTTGAGCTCGCTCACTCCTCTTTTCTCACTCACTTGTTGTGTTTCTTCCGGTGCTGCTGGCAGCCCTTTTGCGCTGGGCTTCTGCCTACATTGGCACCTTTTTCTGCCCACAAAGAAATCTGCAGCTGTCCTGACAGAGTTCCGTTGAGGTCACTCTCGCTGCCTGTCTCACTTGCTTATTCTGTTTCTCCTGGTTCTGCAGGCTGCTCTGTTGTACTGGGCTTCTGCCTGCGTTGGCACATTTTGCTGCCCACAAAGAAATCTGCAGCTGTCCGACAGAGCTCCATTAAGTGAGTCACTCCATCTCTCTCTAGCTCATTCAGTTTCTGCTGGTGCTGCAGGTTGCCCTTTTGTACTGGGCTCCTGCCTCTGTTGGCAGCTTCTTCTGTCCACAAAGAAATCTGCAGCAGTCCTGACACAGGTTCATTGAGGTTGCTCACTCCTCTTCTCTCACTCACTCGTTCTGTTTCCGCCAGCGCTGCAGGCTGGCCTTTTGTACTTGGCTCCTGCCTGCATTGCTGCCTTTTTCTGCCCACAAAGAAATCCACAGCAGTCATGATAGAGCTCCGTTGAGCTCGCTCACTCCCCCGCTCTCATTCACTCATTGTGTTTCTCCCAGTGCTGCAGGCTGGCCTTTTGTACTGAGCTTCTGCCTGCATTGGCACCTTTTTCTGCCCACAAAGAAATCTGCAGCTGTCCCAACAGAGTTCTGTTGAGGTCGCTCACTCCATCTGTCTCACTCACTCATTCTGTTTCTCCTGGCACTGCAGGCTGCCATTTTATAGTAGTCTCCTGCCTCTGTTGGTACCTTTTTCTGCCCACAAAGAAATCTGCAACAGTCCTGACAGAGCTCTGTTGAGCTAGCTCACGCCCCCTCTCTCACTTGCTTTCATTACCATTTCTGTCAGTGCTGTAGGCTGCCGTGTTGTACTGGGCTCCTGTCAGCATTGCCATTTTCTCTGGCCTCAAAGAATCTGCAGCAGTCACGATGGAGCTCAGTTGAGCTGGCTCCTCCTCCCCTCTCTCACTCATTCGTTCTGTTTCTCCCGCTGCTGCAGGCTCCCTGTTGTGCCGGGCCCCTGCATGCATTGCTGCCTTTTTCTGCCCACAAAGAAATCATCAACAGTCCTAACATTGAGCTCACTCACTCCCTTTCCTTCACTCGCTAGTTCTGTGTCTCCCGTTGCTGCAGGCTGCCCTTTTGTACTGGGTTCCTGCCTGCATTGCTGGCTTTGTCTGCCCACAAAGACATGTGCAGCAGTCCCAATACAGATCTGTTGAGGTCGCTTATTCCCTCTCTCTCACTTGCTCATTCTGTCTCTGCCAGGGCTGCAGGCTGGCCCATTGTACTGGCCTCCTGCCTGCATTGCCACCTTTTCCTGCCCACAAAGAAGTCCGCAGCAGTCACGATAGACCTCCATTGAGCTTGCTCACTCCCTCACTCTCTCTCACTCGCTCGTTCTGTTTCTCGCAGCGCTGCAGGCTGCCCTTTTGTACTGGGCTCCTGACTGCGTTGGCATTTTTCTGCCCACAAAGAAATCTGCAGTAGTCTGACAGAGCTCCGTTGGCTCCTCCTCCCCGTCTCCTCGTTCGTTCTGTTTCTCCGCCACTGCAGGCTGCCCTTTTACTGGGCCCCTGCATGCATTGCCTGCCTTTTTCTGCCACAAAGAAATCCGCACAGCAGTCCTAACAGAGCTCTGTTGAGCTCACTCACTCTCCCTCCCTCACTCACTCATTCTGTGTCTCTCAATGCTGCAGGCTGCCCTTTTGTACTGGGTTCCTGCCTGCATTGGTGGCTTTTTCTGCCCACAAAGACATCTGCAGCAGTCCCAACACAGCTCCATTGAAGTCACTCACTCACTCCCCCTCTCACTCGCTCATTCTGTTTCTGCCAGTGCTGCAGGCTGGCCTTTTGTACTGGGCTCCTGCCTGCACTGCCGCCATTTCATGCCCAGAAAGAAATCCGCAGCAGTCATGATACACCTACATTGTGCTCGCTCACTCTCCCTCTCTCACTCACTCCTTCTGTCTCTCCCAGCACTGCAGACTGCCCTTTTGTACTGGGCTCCTGCCTGTGTTGGCACCTTTTCCTGCCCACAAAGATATCTGCAGTTATCCTGACAGAGCTCCATTGAGGTTGCTCACTCCTCCTGTCTTACTTGTTTATTCTGTTTCTCCTGGTGCTGCAGGGTGCCCTTTTGCACTGGGCTCCTGCCTCTGTTGGCATCTGTTTCTACCCACAAAGAAATCTGCAGCAGTCCCGATAGGGCTCCGTTGGGCTCACTCCCCCTGTCTCACTCGTTTGTTCCATTTGTGCCAGTGTTACAGGCTGTCCTTCTGTACAGAGCTCCTGCCTACATTGTCACCCTTATCTGCCCACAAAGAAATCCACAGCAGTCATGATACAGCTCAGTTGAGCTTGCTCACTTCCCCTCTCTCACTCTCTCATTCTGTTTCTCCCGCCGCGCAGGCTGCCCATTTTATTGCTCAGCCCTGCATGCATTGCTGCCTTTTCTGCCCACAAAAGAAATCACAGCAGTCCCAACAGAGTCCGCTGACTCACTCACTCCCCCAGCTCTCACTCGCCATTCTGTGTCTCCGCGCCAGGCAGCCCTTTTGTACTGGCTCCTGCCTGCTTTTGGTTTCAGCTTTTCCTGACCACAAAGAATCCGCAGCAGTCTTGACAGAGCTTAGTTGAGCTCGGTCACTCCCCCTCTCAGTCAGTCAATCCTAATCTGTCCCAAAGACTGATTTCCGACAACGACTATGGTATTCTGTACCGGAAGCACGGAAACACATTTCGGCCAGGATATGAAAAATGACAGCTGTACTGTTCATAAGGAGGTGTGTACAAATGCCAGTGTTGAAAATCTGGCGTGAAAATATTATTAATTTGAAAACTTACAAGGGTGTGTAGAACCTAGAAACATAGAAACATAGACTTTGATGGCAGATAAGGACCACTTTGCCCACCTAGTCTGCCCATTTTCCTACCTACAGGATAAGCTGCAGATCCTATTTAACCAAAGCCTATTTCTTCCTAACACCCACAAATATTGCCTTATGCTTGTCCAATGCATTCTTGAATTCTCCCACAGTTTTAGACCCCACAACCTCCTCAGGAAGGCTGTTCCATGTGACCACCACCTCTGTGAAAAAAACTTCCTCACATTGCCCTGAGCCATTCCCATCTCTATCTTCAAATGGTCTCCCTTGTTCTTGCATCTCTTTTTCTGAAAGATGCTACCCTCTTGGACTTTGTTGATTCCACTGAGGTACTTAAACGTTTCTATCATGTCCCCCTCTCCTCCTTTCCTCAAGGGTATACATATCAAGCTCCTTTAGTCTCTCCTCGTATGGCTTCCCTTGCAGACCCTGCACCATTTTAGTTGCCCTCCTCTGGACTGCCTCCATCCTGTCTATGTCCTTGTGGAGATGGGGTCTCCAGAACTGGATGCAGTGCTCCAGATGGGGTCTGACCAACTGTCTGTACAGTGGGATAACAACTTCCTGTTTTCTGCTGGTGATGCCTTTCTCTATACATCCCAGTATCCCCCCAGCCCTCCCTGCTGCCTTCTCACGTTGCTTGACAACCTTAAGGTCATTTGATATGATTATCCCCAGGTCCCTTTCCATTTTTGTTGTTGTTACTACCTCCCACACCCCCATTGTGTAATCTTCCCCTGGATTCTTGTTTCCCAGGTGCATTATTTTGCACTTCTTTGCATTGAATCCAAGCTGCCATACTTTTGACCATTCCTCCAACCTTGCCATGTCTCTTTTCATACTTTCCATGCCTCCTTGTGTATCAACCCTGTTGCAGATCTTTTTGTCATCCACAAAGAGGCACACTTTTTCCTTCCAGTCCTTCTGCAATGTCACTTATAAAGACATTAAAAGGACTGGACATAGAAACATAGAAACATAGATTTTGATGGCAGATAAGGACCGCTTGGCCCACCCAGTCTGCCCAATTCCCTACCTAATGGATAAGCTGCAGATCCTAGTTAACCAGCAGCCTACTTCTCCTACCCCACCCCTAGAATTGCCTTATGACTGTCCCATGTATGCTTGACTTCCACCATTGTTTTTGACTCCACTAACCTCCTCGGAAGGCTGTTTCATGCATCCACAACCCTTTCTGTGAAAAATACTTCCTTAAATTACCTCTGAGCCGCCCCTCTATCTTCAAATTGTGCCCCTTGTTCTTGCACATCTCTTTTTAAAAGATGCTACCCTCTTGGACTTTGTTGATTCCTTGAGGTACTTGAAAGTTTCTATCATGTCCCCCTCTTCCTCCTTTCCTCGAGGCTATACATATTAAGCTCCTTAAGTCTCTCTTCATATGTCTTCGGTGCAGACCCTGCACATTTACTTCCCTCCTCTGGACAGCTTCCATCCTGTCTATGTCTTTGCGGAGATTGGGTCTCCAGAACTGCACACAGTACTCCAGATGGGGCCTCACCAACTGTCTGTACAGAGGGATAATAACTTCTTGTTTCTACTGGTGATGCCTCTCCCTATGCATCCCAGTATCCCTCAGCCCTCCTTGCTGCCCTCTACATTGCTTTCCCACCTTTAGGTCATCTGATATGACTACCCCAGGTCCATTTCCAATTTTGTTGTTGTTAGTATCACACCCCCCCTTTGTGTACTCTTCCTCTGGGTTTTTGTCTCCCAGGTGCATTACCTTGCACTTCTTAGCATTGAATCTAAGCTGCCATACATTTGACCATTCCTCTAACCTTGCCAGGTCCCTTCTCATCCTTTCCACCCCACCTTGTGCATCAGCTCTGTTGTAGATCTTTGTGTCATCTGCAAAGAGACATACTTTTCCTTCCAGTCCCTCTGCAATGTCGCTTATAAAGACATTGAAGAGGACCGGTTCTAATACTGAACCCTGCGGTACCCCACTTTCTTCAGAGTGGACTCCATTTACTATTACTCTCTGTGTCCTATTCTCCAGCCAATTCTTTACCCAGGCAGTCATCATGGGACCCACTCCCAGGCTGGCTAACTTGTATATTAATCTTTTGTGTGGGACTGTGTCAAATACCTAGCTAAAGTCTAGGTAGGCCATGTCCACAGCCCCTCCCTGATCAACTACTTTGGTCACCCAGTCAAAGAAATCTATCAGATTTGTTTTGCATGACCTTCCGCTGTGAATCCATGCTGCCTTGGGTCCTCTGTGCCCTCTAGCCTCTAGATACTCAACAATTCTTTGCTTGAAGTGATTCCATCATTTTCCCCCTACCACTGAGGTTAAACTAAAAGGTCTGTAGTTTCCTGCTTCTGCCTTGCTCTCACTTTTGAAGGGGAATCGCATCTGCCCTCCTCCAGTCCTTGGGTACCACCCCATCCTCCCATGATTTGTTAAAGAGGGGTAGTCAGTGGTGTCACTAGTTCACCCTTAGTTCTTTTAGAATTCTGGGATGAATCCCATCAGGCCCCATTGCTTTGTCCACCTTCAGTTTTAAGAGTTCTTTCAGAACCCTTTCTTTCTGTAAATGGGCTGGTATCAACTTCTGTATCCAGTGTTTCTACTGTTTGTTTTAGGTACCTCCCCTCTTCCTTTGTAAATACTGGGCAAAAATATTTGTTTAGTATCTCTGCCTTTTCACAGTCACCTCTGCCCACCCTCCTCCCCTTTATTAAGCCTCACTAACCCTCCATTGGTCTTCCTTCACTCCCTGATGTACCTATAAAGGTTTATCCCCTTCTTAACTGAGTTGGCTATCTTTTCCTCGGTTTGAGCCTTTGCTGTTCTGACTGCCTTCCCAGCTTCCTTTTGCTTTAACTGATACAGTTCTGTGTCCTGCTCCTTCTGTGATTCCTTGTACTTCCTGAATGCTTTCTTTTTCTCTTGAACCTTAACTGCCACCTCCTTTGAGAACCATAGTGGTTTCTTACATTGTTTCATTTTGTTTATTTGCTTCACACAAAGGCTTGTTACGCCTGTGATGGCAGTTTTATTATTCCCCATTGTTCTTCCACCCCTCCTTCCTGCCCATTTGCTAGTGCATTCCTTAGGCACTCACCCATTTTGGCAAAGTCAGCCCTCCTAAAGTCCAGTACTTTTGCCTTTGTATGGCTTGACTCTATTGCTGTGTTTATTGTGAACCATACTGTTCGATGGTCGCTAGTTCCCAGATGGCTACCAACTTCTACATCTGTGATCCTCTCTTCATCTCCATTTGAGAGAACCAGGTCTAAGATTTCTCCCTTTCGAGTGGGCTCCAATACTAGTTGTCTAAGGCATGCCCCCTGTAGGCATCTAGAATAATCCCACTCTTCGAAGTGGCTGCTGCAACTGCACTCCAGTTAGCATCTGGCATATTCAGATCACCCATCAGTAATAGCTCCCCTTTTTCTGTCATTCTAAGTATTCTTTCTATCATTTCCTTGTCCATTTCCTCCCCCTGTGAAGGGGGTCTGTATACAACGCCTGTGCGGATTGTGGTGCTATTGCCAGTCTCCAAATTTACCCACAGTGCTTCTTCTCCTCCCTGTTTTCCTTTTGTTCTGTTGCTTTGATTCCTTCCCTTACGTAAAGAGCTACTCCTCCTCCTCTTTTACCCTCCCTGTCCCTCCTGTAGATAGTGTATCATGGTATGTTTACGTCCCAGTCATGGTTGTGTGTGTACCATGTTTCTGTGACTGCCACGATATCCAGATGTTCCTCCTCCATCAAGGCCACTAATCCAGGAAGCTTATTACTCAGACTACGGGCATTGGTACTCATTGCTCTCCATTTTTTGATGGCTTTACCTTCTTTTGCAGCATCCCCCACTGACCTTTCTACCTCGGTCTTTTCTCATTTAGTACCCTGTTTTGTAGGGAGGCTGAGATTTCCCTGCTGCTTATCAGTGCCTCCCCTTGACTAGTTTAAAAGCTTGCCAATGAAGCATTTAAACCGATTGCTCAAAAGACTTGTTCCCTTCCTGGGCCGATGCAGACCATCCTGCCAGTATAGGCTGGTGTCCCACCAGGTGGAACCCCAGTCCCCAATGAAGCCAAACCCCTGTGCTCCACACCATTTTTTCAACCATTCATTAAACTGCATGGTGCAAAGTACCCTCGCCTCACTCATGCCATTGACAGACAGCACCTCGGAGAAGGATATTTTGTGTGCTACTTGTCCTAGGCCCCTCCCCAATTCTACAAAGTCCTTCTGCACTGCTTTAATCTCATGATGAGCCAAGTCATTTGTCCCTAGGTGGACAATGACGTCCGGCTCAGACTCCCGTGCAGCTGTTCTCATGATCCTGAGGATGTGCTTCCTGTCTCTCTAAGCCATGGCACCAGGCAGGCACCTTACTTCAGTTTTCCCTGCTCCTCCCAGTTCTATCCTCCTAATAATTGAGTCCCCCACCAGGATCTGCTTCCTTTCCTTGTGATGTCCTCTGCCTCCTTCCTGTGGACCTCCCTTGTGACAGTTGTCCTCAGCCTCCTTAGTCTCCTCTAAGGGTGCATCCATAGGGGAGCAATTGTCCCCCCAGAATGGTGTATGGATTGTGGAGTGGAACAACTGACTGGGTGTGCCTCTGTTCCACCATCCTCACCCTCCCTGAGCTCACTGTGGTCCAACTGCTGTGCTTTCTTCACAACCTCTGAGGTAGTGGTGGTGGCTCTGATGCTCCCTGGATGGGGAGGTTCCCTTCCTACCATCCAGTGTGGCCTGGGGGAAGGTTCTCTTACTACTGTCCAGTGTGGCCTGAAGATGAGTAACTTCCTCCCTCAGGGCGAGAGTTGTCTGCAAATAGGGCAGCATCTCAGCCTCAGAAAGACTCCCAGAAGACTGCTGCCCCACAGCCATTACATTTGCTTACTCCCCACATTTGTGTGTGTGTGTGTGTGTGTGTGTGTGTGTGTGTGATTGGTTTGTTATATAGAAATATATATATTATACAATGTGTATGTTTATATTGTCAGTGCAGTGTGCTAGAGAGGATATGACAGTGATATGCACCTTGCACTCCTAGAAATGATGTCAGAACCCCAGGTATAAAGGAACTATTTCCAGGGGTGGGTGGGGTGAGGGGTGGAAGGGGTTGGGCCTAAACTGTGCCTCTCACAAAACAATCAGCTAAAAGCTCTGACCCACAGCTGCGATGAGTGCCTTCCTGTTAGCAAGATGCCCTACACAACAATTTGACAGAGAAAATACCCTGCTAATCAAACAGAGAAAAATCCACACATCCAAGTCAGACACAGGTAAACCTCCCCAGCCCCAAAACAGGCCTGGTGGTTTGTGCTCTGAAAGCAGTCAGCCCCAAAATAAGTCAGCTGTGCTTTAAACTCTTCCTGCACAGAAAATCTTAAGAATTGTAACAAACAAACGTAAACCTAGATCTACCTCCCTCTGTTGCGTTAAAGACTGTCTTTTCCTGTTTCACACTACAGGTTTTGCTATGACAACTCCTTAACCACAGTAACTTATTTAAAAATAGTTTAACTATCACAAACTCCTACGCATCAGTAAATTATTTAAAAATAGTTTCTGTCCCAAAATCCTAGTAGTCAATCCAGCTACTCCCAAGGGACAATCAAAATGCAGTATTCAAACACTTGTGAAGTTACTTCCAAGATAAGCAGAGTTTGCAAGCTCCTTTTTCAACTCCTCAGCCACCTGTAATTTATTTAAAAATAGTTTAACTATCACAAAATCCTAGTAGACAATCTAGCTACCTCCAAGGGTCTACCCAAATACAGTATTTAAATCCTTCTGGAGTTACTCACAAGATAAACAGAGTTTGCAAGCCCCTTCTTGGTTAAACACTAAATAAATATGTGAATAAAAAGCAATTACCAAGGGTAGTTAGTTTCACCTCCCACAGAATTAAGCAAAAGTGCATGTTGTTGCAGATATCAAGTGCAATATAGAATTTCACACATAGCTCACAGCTGAATAAAGAACCAGTACTGAACCCTGTGGTACTCCATTAGTAACCCCTCTTTCTTCAGTGTGGACTCCATTTATAATTACCTTCTGGGTCCTGTTGTCCAGCCAGTGTTTTACCCAGGCTACCACCCTGGGACACACTTCCAGGCTGGTTAATTTGACTATTACTCTTTTGTGTGGGACGGTATCACGTGCCTTGCTAAAGTCTAGGTAGACCATGTCCACAGCCCCTCCCTGGTCTACTACTTTGGTCACCCAGTAAAAGAAAATAATTAGATTCATCTGACATAACCTTCCCACTGTGAACCCATGCTGCCTTGGGTTCTGTGCCCCACTGGCCTCTAGGTACTCAACAATTCTTTCCTTCAGAAGTGATTCCATCACTTTTCCTACCACAGAGGGCAAACTGACAGGTCTGTATTTTCCTGCCTCTGTCTTGCTCCCACTTTTGTGAAGGGGAATCACATCCGCCTTCCTCCAGTCCTCAGGTACTACACCATCCTCTCATGATTTGTTAAAAAGGGTAATCAGTGGTGTCACTAGTTCTTTCCCTAATTATTTTAGAATTCTGGGGGTGAATTCCATCAGGCCCCATTGCTTTGTCCACCTTCAGTTTTAGGAGTTCTTTCAGAACTCTTTCTTCTGTGAAAGGACTGGGATAGACCCCCCCCCCGTCCAGAGTGCTTCTGTTAATTGGATTAGGCACCCCCCCTGCACAACACATGCTCATAACACAGTCATTTTATGGAGTTTCATCACAAAATTTTCAACATAGGTATTTAAGGACCTCTGCTCATAAACGGTGTCAGTGTGATTTTCTTAATATGTCCCAAACACTGATTTCCCACAACAACCGCGCAATTGTGCATCGGAAGAGCGAAAACACATTTTGGCCAGGATGTGAAAAATGACAGTTGCACTATTCATAAGGCGGTGTTGCAAAATGGTAATGCTGAAAATCTGGAGTGAAAATATTGCAAAGTTGTGAAGGTACGAGAGAGCGTGGAAAATGTACAATGACTTTCGTAACACACTCATTTTATGGACTTTCATCACCCAATTTTCAACATAGGCATTTTAGGACCTCTGCTAATGAACAGTATCACTGTCCTTTTCATAATGGGGCCCAAACAAGGATTTCCCACAGTGACTATGCTATTCTGCGCTGGAACTGCAAAAACACATTTCAGCCAGGATGTGAAAAAGGACACTCTACTGTTCATAAGGAGGTGCAGCAGAATGGCAATGTTGAAAATCTGAAGTGAAAATATTATTAATTCATGAAGTTACGAGCATGCGTGCAAACTGCACAATGCATGCTTGTAACACAGTCATTTTATGGAGTATCACCACCAAATTTTCAAAATAGGCATTTTACGGCCCATGCTCATGAACAGTGCCACTGTCATTTTCTTAATGTGTCCTGAACACTGATTTCCCACACCGACTGCGCTATTCTGCGCCAGAAGTGCGAAAACACATTTCAGCCAGGATGTGGAAAATGACAGCTGTACAGTTCATAAGGAGGTCTTAAAAAATGGCAATATTGAAAATCTGGCATGAAAATATTGCAAATTCACTAAGTTACGAGTGTGTGTGTAGCAACTGCACAATGCACGCTCACAAAACAGTCATTTTTGGGATTTTTCCCACCAAATTTGCAGTATAGGCTTTTTGAGAGCCCACCTCATGAACACTGGCACTGTCATTTTGTTAACTGGTCCCGAAAGGGGATTTCATGCAGTGACCGCAAAATCACCTTTTGGGGCCGAATAACGCAATGACAGTGCCAGAATTCATGAGTAGGGGTCCGAAAAATCCCATGTTGAAAATTTGGTGCCAAAAATTCCAAAAAATGCCTGAGATATGCATCAAAGTTGAAAAAACCCTATTTATTCCATTATATAGCTTACCGGCATTTCCTCAGTTCGTGGTTGGCTCTGAAGAGTGCAGACATGTTCCCGGTCCACCTAAGATCATTGCACTGGACTCTGGAGGTAAGTGTGGGGGTGTGGGGAGGCAAGGTATGCAGTGGGTGGGTAGGGGTTGTGGGAATGGGGCAGGGAGACCACCGAGGGACCATTTTCTTTTTTACAGGCTAAAAAAAAAAGACATCGGGGGACCATTTTCGATTTTACAGGGGCATGTGGCACGCTGGGGTGGGCTCCCAGTGTGCCAATGGTTCTTTGGGGGTCAGCTGTAGCCAATGGGGATTGGGCATCCTGTGGGCACACAACAAAAGTTTTTTACATTATGCCAGTAGGGGATTGGGCACCCTGTCGGCAGACAACAAAAAGTGGGATCACACAGCGCCGACGTGGAGGGCTTCCTTGGCACAACAAAAGGGGAGCACATGCTGCCAAGGGATTGGGCACCCTCGTGGTAATATTGTTTCTGAACATGGTGGCAAGCTGCAGCCATGTTCACAAACAATATCTTCAGGGTTCTGCCTGCAATGATCGCTTCCTCATTGCAGTGAATGGCTGAAGCTGCAATGATGAGGTGGACCTTGATTGCCGTGGGCTAAATTTCTTTTTATGTTGGTGGCACACTTGCTAAACTAGTGTCAGCAGCAGCATGCCACAGCATTGGGGGAAGCGGGCCAAGCCTTTAAAGGCTGTGGAGGCATTGGCCACAACAGTGCCATGCCTCTACAACCTGCTTGTGGAAAAAGCTGGTGCAATATGTTTCTTGTGCATGCGTGCAATCAACATAAAAATGCAGACTTATAAAAATTATACATGTGAACTAAATTTCTTAATGATCTTGTGCTTAGAGCACCAGTTAGGAACCCAGAAGATTGGAGGTTCAAACCCTACTAAAGCCATATATTCACAGTGTAACCCAGGCATGTCACGTAACCTCCCATTGTTCCACTCCACCCACTTACAGAAATGGGTAAAAGCTGGATCCCACTGTAAAGAAGATGTTACATCACAGATTGCATATCCATAGTAAATTAATTGAATATGTTAGAGTTCAGTAAGCAGTTTAATGTTAAACCTCAGCTGATATACCTTGATAAACATGGGCCTCCCTCAACAGAATCGCCTGAAATTTATCATGCATGGAATGAGTTCCAGGATCTCTGGACTTGTACATTTGGCAGTGTTTGGTTCAATAATTTAAATGTTCTCAGAGGCTGAAAATGCATACAAGTATAGAAGTCAATACCTTTTCTTTGCTTACTGATACTCCAAAATTGGAAGCAATTTTAAAACTGAAACTTTCAGATTTGTTAGAGTATTGCCCTAATACTGGCACTGTCTACTTAGGCACTGCTATATCACCTCCTTTGTGTGATAAGACAGTGCTGCTGTTAGGGTATTGCCAACCATGGGTTGCATGATTATTCAAACCCTGAACACCATACCACTTATTTGCCAAGGTTCCAGAGACTTTGAATCCTCATTTTTATTTCCTACTTTTTCCATAAAGTAGGTAAACTGTCACAATTCTGCCAAAATGTTTAAAAGAGCAGTAAACCTCTTGGTGTACAGTATTATTTTGACACTGACAGAGCAGAAAATTGGGAATGCACCTGCATCAAAACATTTGAAATTCTAGCTCTAAGCAGTTATTCAGTCCGCCTTTCTTTCCTACTGAGATTTTCTCGATTCTAAGGAGCTCACAGAGATTGGAGCTCCATTCTGTTTCTAATTCCTTGAAGTTATCCCAATGAGTGCTGAACCATGAGAGAGTACTATTATTACTCACATTACTTAGTAGTCTGTTCTTTGTCCACTATGCTTTCTGTAAAGAATCATTTTTATAACCTTCTTGAAGTCCCCACCCACTAGTTTGAGGCTGTGTCCAATGGAGGTCACAGTGTTATATTTTAATTTAAATATTGTTTCAATGTCAACGCTGTCATGTCCTTCTATGTATTAGTACATTCCTCCTCCCCTCCTCTCCTCTAGTGAGTACATGTTTAGGCTTTCTAGCCTCTCTTGATAGGTCCTTCCTGGTTGTGCATGAATCATTTAAGTTGCACTCCACTAGTTTCTAGTCTCTCATTATTTTGTGGGTTAGGTTACAAAATAGCACACAGAATACAAGGTCTGGCCTAACCAATGACCTATACAGTGACAAGATCACATATTTGCTATGACTAATTGAACCTCGTCTGATGCACCCCAGTATCTGATTAGCTTCCCCAAATGCTATCCCACATTGATAAGAATACTTCAGTCTGCTGTTTTTTTTTTTTTTTAATTCAATATTCTTTATTAACGTCGTTGTGATACAGAACCGGATGTATAAATAGGCCTCAGTTATGAATCCAGAGGTTAACATACGTCTATGAGGTCATGCTATCTAATTTTTTCAGACAAATTTATAACATTTCAAAACCCTATCCTAGTTACCAATTATGAATACCAAGTGTTGAAGTCCAAAAAGAAGGGAAACAAAAAGGAAGACAACAGCCATGATGCAAATTGTATACATTCTAAGGTTTCCACGCAGCAAGTAAAGCATCAAGGGTGCCCCAATTGGTTAGATAAGATTGTAGTCTATCATTCATCATGGCAATGTGTGTCTCCAGATGCAAAGCAATCAGAACTTCTTTGTGCCACTCAAGCACAGTGGACATGTAGTCTTCTATCCAATGTCTCATGATTATCAGCTTGGACACACTGATATTAAAGCCATGTGTGCTTTCCTCTGTCTAATTATACCTGAAGGGAAATAGTGAAGCAGACAAATGTTGGGCAAAAACAAGGAGTCTAATCCCAATTGGGGATCTAATGAGCTTTGAATGGCTTGCCAAAAAGTCCGAACCTTTAGGCAAGTCCATATCATGTGAAAGAGATCCCCATGAGGTTCCATGCACCGGTAACATTAAGGGGAGGGAAGTTTCCCAATCTTGTATAACCTTGCAGGGAAAAAGTAAGGGTTATGCATTATATTATACTGTATTAACCGGAATCTATCCTGTTTGATAAACCTATATAGATTACTCTAGATTTGTTGCCAGGTGTCAGGATCCCCTGGAAGGGACAATTTGTGAACCCAGTAGTACAAACTCCCCAGGGTAACAGAGGATCAAAGAATTGCAGTTCCTGATAAACTTTAGAAACTGAATGGGGCTGGTCAGCTATCTGTAGGAGGAAGGAGAGTTGTATCTTAGGAGGTTCCATATTAGGTGGATTGTGTATAAAAGAGGTCACCGCCCGTTTAACCTGCCAATATTTAAAGGGACTTCCACTTGAACATTGGGTAGTATTTAAAAATTGAGGGTATGGTAATATTTTGCCCTGGGGGGCTGTATTGTCAAGTTGAATTCCCACCAAGGAAGGCCAAAATTTGGGAAAAATGGGACTATTTTGGATTCTGAAATGGGGCTTGTTCAAAAGTAGTTGTTGCCAGGATTTATGACAATCAACGTCTAAGGAGGTCTGAGTCTGATGCAAAGCTTTAAGGGACCACCCCATTGGGTTATTCCTTAATTCTTTGGGGATCTATTTTGAAGAGGACTACAGCAAAGCTGGAAGGGGGCAGGAGGCTTTAAGAGCTAGAGTTTCTTCTATATTCAACCAAAGAGGAAGGTATGACTCTGATCTTCTAGCATTTGAGGAATGAACCCAGTGCTTCAGTTTACTGATGTGATTCACTCCATAATATTTGAAGAATGAAGGGAGGGAGAAACCACCATGTAACTTTGGTACTGTAAGTTTAAAGTATGCTCTTCTGACTCCTTCCTTTCCAGAGATAGTGACTTGGAGTTTTTGTAGATTAGAAACCAAGACTTAGGGAGGTAGAAGCCTAACATATTTGGGGGTATAGGATCTGAGGTAACACATTCATCTTAATAGTGCTAATCCTACCGCATAGAGAGATTGGTAAAGTGCCCCATCTCTCCAAGTCAGTTTTTATGGTACTAAGTAACTTGGTAAAGTTGTCTTTTACCATTGTAGAAATTTCCCTAGAGACTTTAATACCCAGATATGTCAAGGATTTTGATTTCAAATTAGGCCAAATTCCTCCATTTCTGTAGGAAAAAGTTTCCCATTTAAGGGGAAGATTATGATTTTGGAGAGGTTAAGTTTGTCATATGACTCTTTTGAGAAGTAGTTGATTTTTTGCAACAGGACTTGTGTACTATTCACAGAATGTTCTATATATAACAACAAATCATCAGCATAGGCCGATAAAAGATGTTGTTGACTCCCAACTGTTATACCTGGAGACTGTGGGAAGAAAGTAATCGTGAATCAGGGATTCCAGATAAAGATTAAAGAGGAGGAGGAGGGAGAGGAGGCAGCCTTGTCTGGTGCCACGACATAGAGTAAATGACTTTGAAAGAATACCATTGCACCATACATGGGCTGTTGGAGAGGTATATAGTAACTTAATCCATTTTATAAACTCTTGGGGGAGGCCAAAGCATGACAGTGTGGCAATGAGAAAATCCCAGGAAACTCAATCAAAAGCCTTCTCTGCATCTAATGCAAGAAGAGCAGTTGAAATATCTGAATTTCTGGTTAGGGCTATTAGATGTAATAATCGGCACATGTGGTCACTTGATGATCTGCCGGACATAAAATCAGTCTGGTCATCGCTAAAGATTTTGTTCATCAAGGGTCCTAATCGATTTGCTAAAATTTTAGCTAGAATTTCAATGTCTACATTTAATAGTGATATGGGGTGATAGTTTTCAGGGTATAGGGGGTCTCGACCTAGTTTAGGAATAAGGGTGATGAGTGCCTCTAGGAAACTGTGTTCCAAGATGCCATGTTCATACCAGAAGTTAAAGACAGTTGTTAAAAGGAGACAGAGATTCATGGAATATGTTTTGTAAAAGTTAGTTGAAAGGCCATCGGGTCCAGGGGGTTTATCAGAGGAAAGTTGGGTGATTGATTGCTTGACTTCCCATTCTTGAATGTGATGTCCCAAAAAGAGGATTTCATTTGGAGTCAGATTAGGAAGTCAGCCAAGTCCAGGTATCTCTAATATCCTCTGCAGTTGTAGCTTCTTCTGTTGATACAAAATAAAGGATTTGATAGTATTGTTTAAACCCAGAGGCAATTTCTGTGGATCGGTAGTAGTGGACCGTGCCGTGTTAGGCATAAGGGCGGTATTAGGCTTAGTGGTTGCCATCTGCTTGATTTGGATGGCTAATAACTTACCTGCTCTTTCCCTGATTCCAAATATTTAAGTTTGGTTCTTCTTAAGAAAGAGCTCAGCTTTTTGGGACGTGAGGTCTGAAAATTGAGCCTGCAATTTGTATAAGTGGATCCAATCAGCCTCAGATGAACTTCAGCAGATATTATGTTCAATAAGTTGAATGGAATAAAGTAAATCCTTAACTTTGGATTTAAATGTTTAGCTCTATTGATCACTAAACGAATACATTCTCCTCTTAGGGTACACTTGAGAACTGCCCATATAATATCTATTTTGGGTACTGAACCCAGGTTAGCATCTAAGAAATGGGAGATTAAATTTTTAAGGTGATCTTGAGCATTAGGGGTTCGGAGTAATTGATTATTTAAACACCAAAGAGAATCTCTCCTAATCTCTGGTCCTAGCAGGTAGGTGAGGGAAACAGGAGAATGATCAGATATAACTTGGGTATGGGATAGTTGTGTCAACAATTCCTGGTAGAACATGGGAGCTAACTAATATGTAATTAATTCTTGAACATGTTCAATGTGGAGATGAGAAAAAGGTGTATTAATGGATATTTGGGTTGAAAACTGTCCATACATTGATCAGTCCCATCCCTTCCATAAGATCTCTAAGAGATCTCTGGGCAGTGATAAGCCAACTTTTTATTGTCTGATCTGTCAAGTTGTAGTTGAGGTGTAATATTCCAATCTCCTCTCAAAAACATAGTTGTAGGCGAGTCTGTGACTACCAGGCTTAGAAGATGTGTGAAAAACTGGGGAGAATCCAAATTTGGGCCATATATGGACCCAATAAGTATTTGTTGTGAACTTAAGAACCCTTTAATAATAAATAGCGCCCATTGGTATCCCAGATTTCTTGTTCTAGCTTAACAGGGGTATTTTTACTAATTATAATGGCAACTCCTCCCTGATTGGTAGACATCCCTGCCCCATAAGCTTATCTGACCCAGTTTTTGCACAGTAACGTGGTGTCTTCCCTCCTAAGGTGCATTTCTTGTAGATACATGATGCTAGCTTTTAAAGGTAATAGGTGTTTTAGAACTATCTGTCTTTTACATCTGCCACAAGCTCCCTTAATATTTCAACTTAAAATATTGAAGATCCCAGACATTAATAAAAAAAATTTAAAGCAAGTTGACAGTCAAGGAAAAATCAGGATTGTAAGCATACATTAAAACTCCAACTCTTGGTATTCCCTTCGACCAACTATAAAGCATATTATTTATCCCCCCATAACTCAATCCCCCCTCAACCCCCCATGTAGAAATAACAATGCAGTATACAAGTACCTTAGTTTCTTCCCCAGTTCTTCCAACTGTACTTGCATATTTATTCTGTCAGGTGATGTCACTGTGCAACCAAATGATTAATTCCCCCCATCTCAAATCCGCCATCTTAGTATTATATAATATTAAGTTCTAAATGGAAAACATGGGAGTAACCAATACAAAACTCAAATATATGATCCAAACTTTCACCACCTATTTCTATGCTTTAAGGAACTCAGAGAACGATTACTATGGCTAATGGTATTTATCTATTGCAGGAGGTTGGAGCAATTAAATTAAGCCATTAGCAGTAGTAGCATCATATATATATATTCAGGTGGTATCTTCAAAATTAAACTCTGCTGTGTTATCACCAAAATCAAAATGGTAGGGATTGCAAACTAAAGATTTGAGAGTCCAGGTTAGAAGAAAACAGCAGACCCCTGTTTTTGATATGAGCAAAGTCTCAAAAAACCACTGTCTAAAATGATGTAGTGTTAAGTTTAAAATGGAGAAGCTTAAAGGTATCCAGTACTAAGTTAGGATGTGGTATCCAGACTTTTACTACCTATTTCTATATCTAAAAGAGCTGGGAAACAGTTACTATGATTAATATAATTTGTCTACCGTGGAAAGTTAAACAATTAAATAAAGCCATTAACAAGGATAACACATGTTCCAAAACAGTTTGTTGGATGTATTTTCAGGAGATGTCCCTTCAAAATATTAGCTTGTCTGTGATGTAATCAAGACGCATAACAACGGGGATCCCCATCTGAAAATTCAAGGGACCAAAAATACAAGGGAAAAACAAAACCTTGATTTAGTATGAGCAAAAAAGGACCCAGGAGAAAGTGAACATGTAACAAAAACTACCTCTGAGTCTCAATATTTCAAGTGGGTCACTGGAAAGCCAATTCAAGGTTATACGTGGTTCAGACCGCAATCATGGATATCAGCATTAGTATAATCCATCAAAAAGTCAGCCATTAGTACCTTGTTATGTGCTTCGAGTTGTAGACAACTGAGGATCAGGCAGGCTCACTTGAATAAGTCCAGTAATAACCTCTTATGTTCCAGCTGGGCTTGCTCCAGGGTTTCAAACGGAAGCCACTTATCATTGATTTTAACTTGCAGAAGTGACGGATACTTGACTCTGAACAGCTTTCCACTGCAATTAATTTGGAGACTAGTGGGTGTAATTCCTGTCGTTTCAGGCAAACAGTTTGTGATAGATCCTGTGTGATTCTGATGTTATGGCCTTCCCACTGCACTTCTTTCAAGGTCTTTACTAGCTAGAATGCCTGCTTGTCTAAAATTAAGCAGCTTAAAGAGGAGCGGTCTGGGTGGTGAGCCCAGTGGTTGTAGGGGACGAAGTGTCCTGTGAGCTCTCTCCACTATATATGTAGTGCCATTCAGGGAAGGACCAGCAATTTTATCACAAAATCTTTGAACAAACTGTATTGGAGAGCTACCTTCTTCCCTTTCTGGAATCCCAATAATAACTAGGTTATTCTGTTTACTTCTCCCTTCCAGATCCTCAAGCTTCTCCTCAAGCCGTTTAAGTCTCTTTGCAGCATTTATACAATCTAGTTCGGCCTTGTATGATTTTCTCTCAAGGGAGATAATACGAGATTCGGAGTCCCCGACCATTTTAGTTATAGAGTCGAGTGAAGTTTTTATGCTGTGTAGTTCGGTCGAGATGTCAACTATTGAATCTTGCATTGGTTTAATTATTTCAAAGAATCTCTCCTCTGAGTGCAACAGGCCCCAAGGTAGATTTAGTTGTCTGCTGCTTAGGCCATTTAGAGGCCTAATCTTTTTCAGGTGGTGGCAGCGGGGAATGCCTCGGTGGCGATTTGCGCATATAAACCTCCATGTCAGACATCTGAGAGCTCTGGATTGTTGATAGTCACTGTTAGCATAAGTTCCCAGTGGAATCAGATTTTAAAGAAATAATTATTTAGCGGATTTGAATGGGAGATGAGAAAAGCGATGAAAACTTGCTGCTTCCCAGTAGGCTGCCATCACGTGACCCCCAGTCTGCTGTTTTTATAACATCTAGGTCCCTGTCCTCTTTTAAATTTTCTGCCATAACTCCACTGATGCTATATTCCATTCTAAAGATTGTTTCTGCAATGTACAGTACATCATCCTACTTTTTTGTTGTTAAATCTTTGCTGCTGCATTCTGTGCCTCTACTCTACGTAACTATTTTGGAAGTGTCAGTTATTATGATTCTGTACTCTAAAGAACAGAATATCCATATCACATAATAAGAATCTCCTTCCTGTTTGCAATAGATGTCTTATATATATTCCATTTTATGGACAGTGTTGAAGTCCTAATATCTTAGTGTGTAATGACACATTTAGTAATGTCCATGTGTGTTATTGTGTGTGAGGGCAGTGGGTCCTGTATGCATTATGGTACCACAGAGAAACATACAGCAAATCAAAGTATCAAATGTATTGAAAGGCAGCCAATGGAATTTTTTGAAGTATTAGTTTATTTTTCTATTGAATTTTGGTGACTGGATAAGCCAGCTGAGACAGAATGTCCCTTTTTCAGGGGCAACCCAGGGGAGGGTACGAAAGGGAAGTACAGAAATACAAAGACATGTTGAATAACATAAGCATTTAATAACATTTTTACAACAGATCCAACTATGAAAATTAAACCACAGCATAAGTAAATTACATTACAACAAACTTAAGGCAAAAAAGCATAAAGGTAACAGCGATGAACAGGTTAAGTGCAAGTCACATAAACAATATATACAGATGAAGTAATATATACAGACACAATGGTAATAATAAACAGCTGTATGACTGGCTATAATCACAACAAAGCATAAAATTAAGGAACGTTCAGGGTTAGCCAAAGGGAGGTGTGTCAGGTAGGGAGAAAATAATGATAGATGTATTCAAGTCTGGGAACAGGATAAGGGATGTAGAGCCAAGAGTGGTGAGGCAAATAGTATAAATAAAGGGCAGTGGCAGTATACTGGAAAGTATGAGCAAATATGAAGAGGGGTGGGGGTAGTACATAAAGAGGGTTGCCCAATTAAAGGGGCAGGCCCCATTGTCCCATGGCTCAAGCCAAGAAAATGGCAAGCTAAGAGAGGGAGGGAGGGGAAGGGGGTAGGGTGGCTGGATATAGGAATCACAGAAAGGGGGAGGCCCAAGTGAGGTCACAGAAGGGGCAGGGTAGGAGGAGAGGGGGCAACGAGGTGGCAACCGGTGGTTGGCTGAGACAAGTCAAGGGGCAGGATGGAAAAGGGCAACTAATAGGGGCAGCACAGCAGTGGAGAGCCACAAACTTGCTCCAAAGTGAATTTGCTTCGGACACACATCAGTCGTGGTAGTTTAGGGCCATTGGGCCTTTGGTTTGCTTTTGAGTTAAAACATTTAAAAGAAATCACAATATACTGTTAAAAGCTAAAAAAAAAAACACAGCCAAGCTGGAAGAGAATGCACTGAGTAGGCAGCCAGAAGTCAAGTGAAGGTAAGGTGCTTAAGCAAGGCGCAGCAGGTGAACGGTGAGAAGTGGAGTTTTGAGGGCCAGTGCATTGAAAGAAAATTTAAACTGAATTGTGGTGAGCTGCAAGGACAGCTGTTATATTGCAAATGTGGAGCTGTAAAGGTTACAATTGTGAAGCGTAGAGTGGGGTGAACTGCATGGAAAATGGAAGGGTGTTTGCCCTATACGGGTGCCTTCATCCTGCAGCATTCTGAGTGTGCCTCCTCTGAGAATATGGTGGTGGTTTCTCTTGTTGGTGACTAGGTTTTGAGGGACTGCACCGCAGCAATAGCGCCAACCACAAAAAAATCCACTGGCTGGGTGAAGCAGCAGAATTCGAGTCTCCAGTGATTTAGGCCTGCATCACTGCAAGCAACGGAAAGAAGAAGTGCAGTGGGGAGTCCATGGGAGATTAATCCCAACAAGAGCACTCTCTTCACGGAAGTATGTATGGTAGGATCCCCATTCATTTTGCTAGTGCTATGGGGGGTTAGACTGCACATTTGGGGTAGAGAGCGGGGGTGAACTGCATGGAAAACATCCTCCTTCATGGAAGTATATGTAGGATCCCATTCATTTAGCTAATGCTACTGGGGTTAGAGTGCACATTTGGGTTGGCTGTAAAGATGTGCACCAGGGAAATAGTGTGGTCCTCCGGGTTTCTTGTTAGGAGAAAAGGAAGGTGGATCCACAGTAAAGAATAGTGGATCAAGGGAGAAGGAGAGAGAGCTGACCCGACTCATGAGGGGCCGACTGCATGACATTGGCGGGTGACGCATCACCACGTGGATCAAAGCGATAAAGGCAAAAGGCCAAGGGAAATCGACACATGTGCCCTCTGGGAATATGGAAGCATTTTTCTTGTTTTGGTCCAGCTAGTTTTAATAACGAGAGAGGTTTTTTTCTGTATTAATCAATATGGGGCCTGATTAAAGGAAAAGAGGGAAGATTGGAATATGGAGGCTAAGGAAAGATGGACAGCAGGGGAACAAAAGCTATCATCAGAGTGGGAGATAGTCAGAACCTCCAGTTTTCTTTGGTGTCATTTGTTGTAGATGGGTTTAAAAAAAAAAAAACATTTTGGATGGAAGATTCATTTCTATATTTCTTACTGGGTTGAGGGCAGCACTGAAGAATTTGTGCAAGTGTGTTAATAAGTGCTCTAACACTACTGTCCGAGTGCAGAACTTTATTAATGGTGTTACTTGGATGGGAGCACTAGGAGGTATATTAGTGGGGTAGCGAGAGCATGGCTGGCAAAAAAAAAATTTCTTTCCATGGCAGAGGTTTGGGGAACCAGGGCATGTAGCGGCCCAGCACACCCAGATCAGGTTTGTCTAAGGGGTCCTACCTTGCAATCTATGGCTGCAAGTCCCGGGCTAGGTGGAACCTATGAGGTGAATCAATGGGCATTTGTGACCTCCAACTGATCAAAGGGATACTTAGTGAACTAGGATATGTGTATATATATATATATATATATATATATATATGTATGTGTGTACATATTATATATGTATGTATGTATGTATGTGTGTGTGTGTGTGTGTATGTGTATATATATATATATATATATATATATATATATAAAGACACAGAACCTCTGTGCGCAAACACTGAGGCAAGGGTTTCCCCAAAGGGCATTTGACTGGGAAGCCAAGTTTCAAGAAAATACAAAATCACACATGCCCACACAATGCAAAGCATCATGGGCTGCATATGCAAATCACTATATATACACACACACAGATGGGGGATACTAGTGAATGGATGTTGGAATGATTTATATGTTGTGTCATTCATAGGTAAAGAGCGAGGATGGCACCAAAGAAGGCAATGCCCAGCAAAGAGGAATGCTACAAAGCAGTAATGGACCTGGTAGAGAAGGTGAATCGGTTGCTGGAGGTGGCGGAGCCAGGCAGGGGGTAGAAGGGCACAAAGTGGAAGGGGAGAACGGGGAAGGGTAGGGAGATGAATAAGAGGGTGTCAAAAAGGAGCAGTGTATCGGAAACCAGGGTGGTGGTACCGGAGCCTGAGCCAAGAGCCCCTAGTGTCCAACTCTGAATAACCCAGCCACCGAGCTAGTCCCGGACCGCTTCCCAGCCCCCAGGGTAGTACCAGAACCTGAGGAACTGAGGCTCCAGCCAACCCTCCCAGATCCAGTCCTGATGCCAGCCTTGCTGCAGTTGGTCCTGCCCAGCACACCAGGAAGCCCTTCAAAGGGGCCTGACGCCCCGCAGCCACCCGGAACAGGTAATTCAGGGGTGACTTTGGAGAGCAGCATGAAGGAGTATATAGAACAAATGCTGAATGGTATGGGGGAAAACGGAATAGTTCAACTAGAAAAAGCAATAGGAGAATTAAAAGGGGGGGATGGAGAAAACGGGGAAGTACAATGGGAAACCAGGGATAAGAAGAGAGCTGGGGCACCGGGTGAAGTTAGCTGATCATGTCCCCAGGCCATGAAGGAGAAGATATGGAAAGGGAATACTTGGATATTTTCACGTTAGCAAATGCAGACAATATGGATAAATATGAAGAGAAGGATAACTTCGAAAAGGACATGGCAGCAGCAGTAGTGTTGCTCAGAAAGGAAGAGGAGGATAAAACATGGAAGGGAAAGACCTGGGACAATTGGTCCATGGGATTCGCCTATTTTATGGCTATTGTAATTGAGAAATGGCAGGAACTGGCAACCCCCACTTTTAACTTATTCTCTCATAATAAAAAATGCATATAAAAAAGAGGGACATAGCTGGCTGCGGTACGATGAAAAATTTAGAAAGAGAATGGCTCATTTTGGGGATGTGCAGTGGGACGCAAGGCAAATAGATTTATGGTTAGAAATTTATATGGGTCCCTCAGACAAGGAAACGGATGGTGAGAAAAGGGTGGGGTGAAATCAAAGCATGTTGGGGATATAACAGAGCATCCTGTTCATGGCGAACTGCCAGTTCCGACATGCATGTTCTAAGTGCAGAGGGACACCACCCAGCATCTAAGTGTAATACAGCTGGGATAAAGGAGCAGGCAGCCAGAACATGTACCAGCTGCCTTTTCGAATAGCCAGAGCTCCTTCGGGGCAGCAGTGGGGGCAGCAGGGAGGGGACAGGGGAAGGGCATAGGCCTATCAACTCCAGATCAAGAGGCATGAGGACAGCCACAAGAGGGTTTCCGGCTGGCCCGGACATCAATAAGCATAACAGGGATGGAAAGAGAACTGGGGGGCTACCCAGACAGAGAGGCGGCGGACGGGTTTTAGATCTGGGTTTAGCTTACAATTTAAAGGGGACAGAAAACAGATGTCAGCAAGGAACCTCAAATCTGTGCAAGGGAAGGAGGCAATATTGACAGAAAAAATCCTGAAAGAGGTGCGGGTAGGGAGGGTTGAAGGCCCGTTCACAACCCCCCCACTGCAAAACATGAGGGTTTCCCCACTGGGCCTAGTTCCCAAGAAGCAAGAGGGTGAGTACCAGGTGATACATCACTTATCCTACCCGGATGGGGATTCGGTTAACGATGCTAATGGAGAAGACGACAGCAGGGTTACCTACAGCACCCTGGAAGATGCAGTGTGGCTAATTAGAGCAAAGCAGGAGGCGTGGTTGGCAAAAGGACATAGTCAGCATTCCGGCTACTGCCAGTCAGGCTGGAGGACTGGGACTTGCTAGGTTTTCAGGTGGATGGGATGTACTATTTTGACAAGGCCATGCCCTCAAGCATCCCTCCTCACTGCCTCAACTTCTCCTCCTCTCCTACCCCTCATTATTGGGTATAGGATGAATCTTCTCTTTTTCCTTTTCATTCCCCCTTTCCTCCTCCCTTGCTGTTTCCCATCTACCACATACCCAACACAATGCCCTCCCCATTTCTCCCCTCCTCCCTCTCTCTGTCTCCCATACCACCCCCTCACCACCACTCTTCTTTGCCTTTTCCCACTAACCCACTCCTAATAAATCTTCACTGAGCCACCTATGACTTTTGCTGCATAATTAACTCACAGCACAATTCCTTGACAATGCCTTTCGCTGCTATTATTGTAACCTTATTTGTCTTTTTTCTTTTTTTTTTTTGTAAGTTCCATTGTAATGATCATGTCATGTTTTGTACCTTATTGTCCTTATTGCATTGACATGGAACCTTTGTAAAAGAGCCCTCTGCTCAAAGGTGTCATCCAAAATACAAATAAATAAAATAAAAATAAATAAAATAAAATGCCTATGTGGTGCTCAATAGCATGCACCACATTCAAATGTTTAGTACATGGTTGCAATGGGTTTTCCAGGCCGCTTCGATACCAGACAGTAGTACACTACCTGGATGATTTCTGTTTATCGGGTGGGGGAGGGTAGAGACCCAGAACATGCTTAGGATTTTCAGGTTCATTGCCGAGGGATGGGGTCCCATTAGCGCGGACAAGACCAAGGCCCAAGTCGGACAATAGAGTTCCTAGGGCTAGAGATAGACACAGCACAGGAATTGTTTAGGTTGCCAGACCAGAAGGTAAGAAAACTCAGAGAGCTGTTGAGAACAGTGGGAGGACATAGGAGGGTCCCGCTGCAACAGGCACAGATTGCTGGGGCATTTGAACTTTGTGTGTGAGCCATTGCACCAGGGCGCATGCTTACAGGCATCTAGCCTGGGCAACACGGGCGGGGCCACAACCTCATCATTGGGTAGACCTTAACAAAAGGACCCGGAAGGATATGGCAGTATGGAAACATTTTCTGCAGGAGTATAATGAGCACACTTTTTGGCAGGATGAATGGCTTTATAACATTGGCCTACAATTATACACGGACGCGTCGGGGGGCATAGGCATGTGAGGGTACTTTTTCGGGTGATGGTTCACAGAACCATGGCCAGAGGACTGGGCCCAAGAAGGTATCACAAAGGACATCACCTTTTTAGAGCCGTTTCCCATATGGGTGGCCATGATAGTATGGGGAGAGGAACTCAGGAACAAGCAGGTCACATTCTGGAGTGACAATAAGGCAGTAGTGAAAGTGCTGAACAAGAAGGGGACAAAGTCAGAGAGGGTAATGAGGGTTCTGGGCAGGATGGTGTGGCTGGGTTTGTCCCTGAATATGTCCTTCAGGGCCAAGCCATCAATGGCATTGACAATGTGATAGCTGATTGCCTCTCGATTGCAGATGGACAAATTCAGGACCGTCGCACCCGGAGCAGAGGCTAGGCTAGCCACCGTCCCGACGTACGATGGTCAATTGGATTGGTGGAGCTGAGGTATTGTTCCACAACTTTGGGCCCCGGACCCTGAGAGCATATGAAACCTCCTGGAGGGAGTTTCAGAACTTCCGGGAGCAGTAGGCAGACAGGTAAGTGGGCCAGTAACGGGGGAGCAGGTGACACAATTTATAGTTTTGGGATGGAATCAGAACATGGCACATTCGACCATGGGGGTACATCTGGCAGCTATAGGCCAGATCTGTACATTAAGGGGTTGGGAGGACCTGACAAAGAGCAACCTGATTCACAGAATGATGCGGGGTTGGAGGAGGGGAGCTGGGTAGAGACAGGATAGCAGAAAGCCGATACCTGAAGGTTGTTGGCAAGGTTGATAGGGGCCTTGCAGCATGTCTGCAGTTCTCTGAGGGAAGCAGTGCTATTCCGGGCCCTGCACACCACCATGTATAGTGGGGCCTTTCATTTGAGCGAGATGGTTGGGCACAACAACTGGTCAGAAGGTGGGGGGCTCCGATGGGAGGACATCGAATGGAAAAGCGAGGCTGTGACAGTACTATTAAGGCAGTCAGAAACTGACCAACATGGGGAAGGGAAGAAGGTGGGGTTGAGAACATCTGAACGAAGTTATCTGCCCGGTAGTGGTGTTGCACTCTTACATGGCAGACTGCCCAAACCAGGGGGTCGGAATGATGTTTATACATGGTGATGGCAGACCAGTTTCAGGGTACCAGTTAGCAGCCATGCTGAACAAAGCACTCAGATTTTTGGGAGAACCAGTGGAAGGTATTCTTTCACTCATTCAGGATTGGGGCTGCATCAGCAATGGCAGTTCAGGGCAGGGGACCGGAAGAAATCAAACAAAGAGGAAGGTGGGCTTCAGGATGTTATAAGACATACATAAGGAAGATGCAACAATAATGATATTTATTTTTCTGTCCTCAGCAGGTGCATGAAAAGAAAATGGGGGAGAGCAGGGCAAAGTCAGTGCTTAGATACTCATTCTGTATGCTTTGTTTACTCAGGTATGACCAAGAGACTTGAGGAATGGATTTGTGGACAATCACTTGTCCATTGGGCAGAGAAGTGGGCGGCCAGGAGACAAGGGGGAAAACAGCTGTATATGGACAGTGACACAATACAATTGGTGGAAAGGTCGCGAGGCATGAAAGGGGCGCAGCTACTACCAGAACTCAGGGAAATCAGGAGGATCATAGGCAGCCTGACCTGATCATAGTACATCTTGGGGGCAACGACCTGGGAACAAGGCCTGCCTGGACTTTTTTATCACATAAAGCAGGATGTAAAAAGAATGAAGGAATGGAGGCCAGAGGTTACTTTGGCATGGTCAGACATCACACCGGAGGGTTTGGAAACAGGCTGAGAACCATAAGGGATGGACAGGACCAGGAAGCATATGAATGCGTGAGTAGGGGGACTATTCCAGGGCCTAGGCGGATTAGTCATTCCCCATGGGATTTTAGAGTGGGTAGATGAGTATTACAGGGGGGACGGGGTTCATTTGTCAGGCCTTGGCCTGGCGATGTTCAATGCCAAAATTTCGAATGCAATCAAGGCATGGTTGGCACAGAAATAGGTTAGGGCAAGGGAATAAGGGGAGGGATAAAAAGAGGGGGAAGTCCACCGTCCATCGCAAGCTGGAGGTGGACTAATGGAAAAAGGGGGAATGAAGACAAGAAAGGGGAAGGAAAGATAACAAAAGGACACAGGTCTGACAAAGAAGAGGCAGGGCACGGTGTACACTCATACTCCCCGCCCAGGAACTAAGAGGAAAAGGCCAGCCCCCCTCATGACATACTTCTGGAGGGCTAGAAGAGAAGAAGAGATCTTTTAGTAATTATGAGGCCAGCAAGATAGGGAAGGAGATAATGTATGCACATAATGGAAATATAATGTATTGTAAATACGATGAAAAAGGGACTACACATGGAATTTGGAGATGTCTTTGTGAATGTATCATTGTGAATTTATCGTAACTATGACAAACAGGAAAATTATTGCCAAGACTGAGCAACCACACATTATGTTGTCGGTGTATTTATTGGCGGGGCTCTGGGGACAAATAGGGTTGCCCAATTAAAAGGGGCAGGCCCCATTATCCCATGGCTCAAGCCAAGAAAATGGCAAGCTAAGAGGGGAGGGAGGGGCTGGATACAGGAATCACAAAAAGGGGGAGGTCCAAGTGAGGTCACAGAAGGGGCAGGGCAGGAGGAGAGGGGGCAACCAGGTGGAAACCAGTGGTTGGCTGAGATAAGCCAAGGGGCAGGATGGAAAAGGGCAGCTAAAAGGGGCTACACAGCAGTGGAGAGCCACAAACTTGCTCCAAAGTGAATTTCCACCTGCCCACCCAGAAGACAGAGCAGTAGGGCACTGGTAGGTGGAACACAGTGCGCCACTGTGATAGGTGGAACACAGTGGCAGGCTGCAGGTTACTGCCGAAGGTGGACAGCAGAAAGGGGGGAAGGGGGCAATGAAGACAAGAAAAGGGGGGAAGAAAAGATAACAAAAAGGACACAGGTCTGACAAAGAAGAGGCAGGGCACGGGTGTGTACGCTCGTGCCCCCCGTCCAGGAACTAAGAGGAAGAGATTAGGCCCCCCCATGATATATGTCTGGGGAGGGCAGAAGAGAAGAAGAGATCTTTTAATAATTATGAGGCCAACAAGATAGGGAAGGAGATAATGTATGCATAATGGAAATATAATGTATTGTAAATGTAATGAAAAAAGAGACTACATATGGAATTTGGAGCTGTCTTGTGAATGTATCATTCTGAATTTATCATAACTATGACAAACAGTAAAATTATTGCAAGACTGAGCAACCACACATTATGTTGTTGGTGTATTCGATGGCGGGGCTCTGAGGACAATGAAAGGTTAGAGAGTAGAAATGCGAGAGGAAGCTGGGATAGGATTCAGGGGCAGGAAAGGCTCAAGAAAGAGGATAAGTGAGGAGAGGAGTGATCAAGAGGTTAAGGAAGGGAGGGCTCAGGAACAGGTGCAGAACTGGAAAGAGGCAAGGTGGGATTTAAGGGAATGCTTGAGCATCTCTATAGTAGGGCAAGTTAAGATAGCAAATGGAAGTGAGTTCTAAAGAGAAGGCCCAGAAAAGGCGAAGACATGCAGACCCACCACAAGGCATGGTTTAGGGATTAAGAGCAGTGGTATGCAGCAGAACTTAATGGCTTTATCACAGTTTTCATTGGACAATTGGTTTGAGGCAGGGAGGAGAGAATGCATAAACAAGTCTGAAGGTCAGACATAGAGTGGAATATTGCAATCTGGGTTCAAGAGATGGCCAGCCAAGTGAGTCGAGGACAGTACAATGGTGCTCCCTAGAGTTAGTGCCAAGGGCTATCCTATGATAAGCTTGTTTGAGCTCAGAAAAAAGGGTGACCAGTGATGAGTGGAGAACAGGAGCTACATAGGAAATAAGAGGAAGAAGGGAGGAGGAGGCAATAGCCAAGGCAGGAGGAGGGAGTTAGACAGGGTAGAAGATGGAACAGCAGTCCTAATTTCTGGTGAAGGGATTTGACCACATTAGGGACATGGGTGTCAAAAGTAAGGTTGGAATCTAAGGTGATACCCAGATATTTAAAGGATTGCACTAATTCAAGAGGATCACCATGGGAAAAGTTAATCACTAGGGGGAGTTAGCTTAGGGGTCCAGTGAAAGAAGAGCATGTAGTAATAGTAAAAGTTTATTCTGATATTCAGAAAAGGATAACCCAATGAGCCAAGGCTTATTTACAATGGGGTCCTAAAACATAAAATAACAAAACATAGCAAGACAAGTTACACTTATAATATAAAAGATGTACAAAATACACAAACAGAGTATGTTGAAGCCAAAATACAGCATGCATTTAGTCTTCTTGGTGTTGAGCACCAGGAGGTGGTTGTGAACCAGGCCTCAGATTCTGGAATTCCTGCTGCAATTGGAGGTTCAGCGAAGGAGGCTCAGAGGAGAACCTATATGGACAGTATCATCAGCATACAACTGGACTGACACCACTGCAGTGTTGTGGTAGCTCATTAATAAATAATGAGAACAAGGGAGGGCCTAGGATAGACCCCTGAGGGACACCATCCATTATGTCACTAAAGGGAAGTGTGGCCAGCCCATTTAACACATTGCATGTGGCCTATGAGTAAGCCTGAGAACCAGTTTAAGGACAGGGAGTCAAGGCCAAGGGAAAGTAGCTTTTGGAACAAGAGGTTATGATTGTCAAGGTCAAAAGCCTTGGTTAGGTCAACAAAATATTGCACTGGTGACTAGGCCCTGATCCATAGAGCTGAGGATGTCAGAAGTTACCTTAATGAGGACAGTGAGTGCTATGGGATTTACAGAAGTCATGTTGGTAGATGGAGAGAGAATTATTAAGCTTTAAATGTGACTGAAGTTGAGTGTGGATACTTTTTTCCTGGATTTTAGCAAGAGGCAAAGAATGGAGATGGGCCTGTAATTCTCAAATGCAGAGTTTGGGCTACTCTTATGGATAGGGACTACAGTTGTGGCTTTCCACTTGCAAGGCACAGTGCTTGAACAGAAAGATTTGTTGAACAAGTCAGGTACGGAAGCGGCAATGGCAGAAGCACCTAGTTTTAAGAAACAGGGTTCCAGGAGTCATGCCCAGGATAGCAGGTATCCTTAATGCTTCTAAGTGATGCAAGACCTCCTTCCAGGTGACCAATTTGAGGTAGAAAGGAGGGGCTGTCAAGAGTGGCAGAGGGGGATGGGTGAGGAGGAATGTGGGAGAGGAAGAAGATCCTATATTTTGATAGGTTGGTGAAGGCTAGGTTAAACTCGGTAGCTATAGTTGTGGGGTTGGTGACCTCAGCACCATTAAGGTGCATAGTGTTGGGTTTAGAGAAGGATTTGCCTTTTAGTAGAGAGTTAATCTGTCCCCAAAATTCATTGGTATTAGAAAGATTGTTAGTTTGGAGGGTTCAGAGGTAAGAGCATTTAGCTGAGTGCAACTTGCACTTACATAGATTACACGGTGTCTGTAAGCCTGCTAGTCAGCGGAAAGACCAGTGCTCTTAAATTACTTCCAGATAGCATCCCTTGTTGCCATGAGGTTTCTGAGTTCCTTAGAGAGCCATGGAGCATGGGCACACTTAGATCTCCGCTTGACCAAAGGAGCATAGAGGGTGACTATGGAGTTGAATGTGATGGTGAAGTATTTCAAAGCCTTTTCAACATCAGGTTGGTGTTTGAACAGAGACTAGTCAGCCTGGGATAAGGAGGATAAGAAGGCTTGAGGACTAAATGTGGTCATGTCCCAGGAAGATACAATTTTAGAGGGTGGGTTAGGATAGTTGTTCCTCCATACACAGAAAGTAGAGGAGTGATCACTTAAAGTGTCAGGAAGTACCCAGATATTTTAATGTGAAGGGGGTTGTTACTGAGGACCCAGACAAGGAGGGTGTGGTGACCAGATTTGTTGTGCCTGCTAGGTTCACTAAGTTGCAATAGATGAGCATCATCCATGGTGTTGTGAACGTGTCCCAACCCATGACTTAGCCAATTGTTATTGAAGGCACCACATAGTACTAAGTCTGTGAGTGGAAGACTGGATCAGGATGTAATGAGGGAAATGAGGTAAGTGGCAGGAGCGGAAGGAAGGGGATAGATACAACCAATAACTAGGTTCTTCACTTGCCCAAGTACTACGGTAATACAGATAGATTCTACTGGAGAGGCATCATACGGGGTGGGGGGTGCCAGCCTGGACACTGACAGGGTGGAGTGAATATAAATTAGCACAACACTGCCACGCAGTAGGACGATCATTCCTAATTATGGTGTAGCCAGGAATGGAAATCTCATGGGAATACACAGGCCTTAAGCATTACTCCACTCAGGAGCAGGCAGGGAAAAGGAGGGCATGGGGTCCATGGTTAATTTCAATATTCCTAAGAGGAGAAGTAGAAAGGTTAGTAGAAGGAAATGCAATGTGGAAGGGCAAGGCCTTAAGGAGAGGCAAAACTAAAGGACCATAAGTGAGGGACTGAGTGATCAGAGCTTAACACAGCATAGGGCAAGAGGTTACGATGTCAGGAGGAGGAAGATGTAAATGTGTATACAGATGTATACTGTGAGCTGTGTTATTTAGAAAGAGGAACGGACAGGGTGTCCTTCTCTCCATTACTGTTTACCCTATTCATTGAACCTCTTGCTCAGTGCCCAGAGATAAAGGGGTGTTATGGGGACAAGCCCAAACTGGTTCTTATGCTGATGATGTTCTTTGTACACGGCAGAACCCTGTGAAGTCTTTTGCCAGCGGTATTTAGACGCTGGATAAGTTCTCGGGTTATCCGCTATAAATTGAATAACAATAAAATGGAAATTCTCTGTTTCAATTTTACCCCAACTGAGGAGCTTAAAAGTAAGCACCCCATGTTATGGATCAGACAGAGATAAAATATTTAGGGTAAAGTTGGTTAGGAACAATACACAATTGAAAGAACTGAACTATACCTATAATAGAGCAGCTTAAAGTGACTTTCAAAGATGGTCCTTCTACCCATCTCACTTAGTGCTAGGGCTCAAGCCTCTTAAGATGAATGCACATTACGCCTTCTCTACTTATTTCAGTGTGTCCCATGTCTGTTAACTCCGGCGGATCTGGAGACTTGGCAGGGTATATTTTTCTCCTATTTATGGAAGGGTAAAAAACTTAGATTAAGAAGAGCCTTGCTTTATCTTCCTAAGGAAGAGGGGGCCTTGCGTTCCCATGCTTGCAGGGCTACTAGGTGGCAGCCCAGATGAGGGTCACACTACTTTGGGGCAATCCGGGATATGACACCCATTGGAAGCGAACAGATCTTTGAAACAACGGATCCCCTTTGCAGGGTGATGTTTGGGCCTCTGGATACAGGGGAAACGCTCGTCCTCAGGTACAAGGGCGAATGGAGGATGGAGAGGAATAAGCAGGGGGCCACATTTGGGAATCTGTGGAGGTATAAATGGTGGGCATATGACAGTCAATTTACACCAGCAACGCTTGATAAGTGATATCAGAAACAAGCTAGAAGGGGTCTGTGCGCGCCTTATCAAATAATGTCGGGGAATACTCTACTCTCCTTTGAAGCAATCCAAGAAAAATATGGCTTGAAGCAGACAGATAAAATCAGGTATTATCAACTGAGAGACTATTTAAATATACAAATTATCAAGATAATGCTGGAGGAGCCGGTGTTGGAAGAGAGAGGGCTATTTCAAACAGTGTGGGGGCAAGGGGGGCTGACCATGCCATTTCGCTGTTGTATAATAATTATGTGGCAGATATGGCCAGCACGTCCCCAACACATAAAGAAAAAATTGGAACAGGACTTAGTAATTCACATAACAGATAAACGATGATCTCTTATGTAGAGAAGTACATGGTCAACTTCTAGTTCTTTGGTGTGGAGGGATTTCGGTTGGAAGTTGAGAACCAGATATTTCTTAGTACCAACACAAATGGTTCATGTGAAGGGAGGGGCCACAGCTGGGTGTTGGAGGGCTTGTGGAGAACAACATACCTCACAGGCACATGTCTTTTGGTCATGTCCAGGTATCACTGTTTATTGGAGGAGATTATGAAACATCTAGAACAGATATTTGCAATTGAGACACAGTTAGACCAGAACACTTGCTTTGGGACTAATCCTAGGGAAGTTAAAGATAAGGATGCCAGATACCTATGGAAGATCCTGGTTGAGGCAGTCCTAAAAATTATTACAAAGAATTGGTTGCAGCCGAGGGCCCTGGGGGTAGGGGAATGGAAGGATATGGTTGAATCCATACATTTGATTGAAAGGTTAATGATCAGTCTTAAGCAAAAGCCACAGATATGTCAACAGAAGTGGACCAGATGGTTACTCCATGACAGTGGTTAAGAGTAAGATGCCTGAACTGTACTAAAGAGATACTTATCTTTTACACCAGAGATAGAGAATGTCCCCCGATAGACTCCTGTTATGGGTATTCTCTGGATGCCAGACAATTAGTTATAGATAGTAAAAGGACGGAACACATCCCAGACAGTAGCACCTACTGTTACTGTTTTAGTTAGATTGTAGTAAAGTTGACTACTGTGAACCAGAAGTGCTGTAATATATTTGCAATGTTGTCAGTGCTAGGGTTTTTTAACCCCAAAGAACAACATGTGATTTATGAAAATGATGTAACAAATTCTGACAAATGAAAGACAATAAACTAAGTATAAAAAAAAGATACTGTGAGCTGTGGTTGGAACTATCAGCTAATCTGCCTTGTGTATCCATGTGGGCAGGTGGGAATACTGACTTCTAGTGGGGAGTTGTGAGAAGTTGCAGATGAGAAAGAGGGGAGATAGCTGAAGTAGAACAGCAAATGCAGAGGGTAAAGGCTGAACAAGCAGTAGGGAAAATAGGAAGACTGTGTGGCCTAGTGAATGGTGTTATAGACTTCAAGGAGGTGTATGCACACCGGTTGGGTTCAAGACTCCCATTGGGAGAAGTTACAGAAAGTAAAAAAATTAAAAGTGGTAAAGATGTATCTTATGAAATGCAGAGTGGGACAGATGTGTCATGTTTAGAACTACTCTATTTAATTGGGTGATGGTACAGATTCTATTTAAGACACTGAGTGCAGCCTGTAGAGATACTAGGGGACTGAACTATGAGGAGAATTATTAAGAGGCTGCGTGGCCTGAAAAACTCCATTGCAGGCTACCAAGTAGATGTTGTGTTACTAATTGAGATTCAATACCCAGCAAGGGTGAGGGGGTGTACAAAGAGGGAGGAGGATTGAGCACACACAGAGTCAGTGCTTCAGTATAGACACAGTTAACAGCAGGGTTGGAGCAGAGGGAGGAGGAGATGATATATTCTATTTAAAGTGGAGTGAGGGTTGCAGGGTTGAGTGAGGGTTGCAGAATGTACTGTAGCACCACCTAAAGGCTAGACAGTATAAGGAACAAGGGGGAATTTAGGGTATTAGGTACAACAGGTGACCTATCATGCGACCCCCCCATTCATATGAAGGAAATGATGAACTAGGGCGGGAGGGAGCAGGGGCAGTCACTGTGGTTGTGGTGGCAGGCTAACACAGAGCCTCCGACAGTAATTCCTGAAACTCTACCTTCAGTTGGGAGGGCGGACAGGTTGCTGGCTGAGAGTGGCTCTGGAGGGGCATCTATGCCTGGAGGACAAAGACAAGGAATTAAAACAGGCTGCAGGCTGGGGAGATGGAAAGGTCAAGGATAGAGACAACAGGGAGCAAGGGGTCAGGGTGGGAAATAGGAGAAAGGAGAAAAGAAGGAGATGGGGGAGGATCCCCAAGGCAACGATGGCAACCTAAGAGCAGAGAAGGTCTAAATGCAGGCAGTGATATGCAAGAGCAGAGCAAACAATAAAGCACTTCCAACAACACAGTGTAAAAGTACGTGCAATGAAATTCAGAGCACAATGGCAGATTAGGTCATGTGACCACAAGCGGAGTTAAGAAACCCCAGATAACACTGTAAATCCTGCCTAAAATGCTGACAAATATAGATTTAAATAAAACTATCAACACAGAGCCTCTGACAGTAATTTCTGAAACTCTACCTTCGGTGGGGAGGGCAGGTTGCCAGTGCCAGTTGTGGGGAGGAGAGCCTGCTGAGAGTGGTTCTGGAGGGGTGTCTACACCTTCAGTGAGGAGGGAGTGTTGCGGCTGCAGCTGCTGCATCAAGCTGCAGTTGTTGGCATAACTGGAAGAAGATTGTATTTCCTGAAACCAGATAGCTGGTCAGCTATTCAGCACTGCTCCCACCACTGTCAGTATACTGTTCTCACCACGGCACTATCCTGCATTCCTCCATAGCACTGATCCTCGCCTCCACCATAGCATAATCCCCCATCACATCATTTCCTCCCCATCAGGGTCAGATGGGGTACAGCATAGCAATAGACGCTGATTCTCATATATCTGGGTATTGGAAAAATGGAGTTTTGAAAATCACACGTCACTTTGTTTCACTCAACACCCAGCAATTACAGTAGATCACATTGGTAATACAAAGGAGCACATTTCTACTTAAAATTATCTCCAGCACAGATGTTATTTTGCACAACCATAAAATGAGTAAAGTGGTATGTGCAGGCAGGTATAACTCCTTTTTTCCAATGACTAGGGTATGACAATCATTTGTTTATATGCTTTTGAATTATCATATCTCAATCTGACTCTGGCAGGGAGAAGAGCTTAAGTGGGTGTGGGGGACAGTGTTGTGGTGGGATGGAGGATGATGCCATGGGAAGGGCAATATACAGAATGGAGGTAGTGCTGTATGGCTAGCTGAATCTGGGAAACAAAACCTCCCCCCATTAATGTTACCAGCTAATACTCGGCAAAAATCAGATTGGTACCTTTCAGTATCTTTTCTACTTTGATTTGTTATTTACTGTTGAGGTATACGCCTGGGTGATGTTTTCTACTTGCAATGCTCCAGTTTACAAATGTTTAAATCTACATGTTTCTCATGATGATGTTGTAATTACAGTATTAGAGCCAGTAAAGGCATATGCATGTGGACCTCTAGCCTCACAGGCAGCTGGATCATCAAACTATGTCGGTGCTGATTTGGAGTTGCTCACGTTGAATCACTGTGGTGTCACTGAAATGGTGTCCTTATTGAAATGTATGTAAAAGTACTTCAGTGTTTTGCATTTTGTTTATGTTTTGGGAGAGGGCATTGAAATGTTGTTTGACAGAGAGAGAGAAAGAGAAGGAACAAAGTATGATGTAATCTATATAGTAGAGGACACAGCTACCCGTTACTCCCCATACCATAGAGTAATAAGAGTTAATTCAGTCTATCTTGTGCGGCCATTTTCAGTCGGGTTAGGTAATGTATGGTTCCGATGCCATACAGTGGTACCGGTAAGAATGGGTTAAGGTTGGCATGTGTGTTTTGAGATTTATGGTATCAGAAATACCTACATTCTTAAATGTAATATGTTAAATTAGAATCAACTCTTCTTCTGTTCTTAAATCAGTCAATCCCTCCCTCTCCAGCAACCATCACAGCACAATAATTTAATGTCTTCATAAGTGACATTGTGAAGGGGCTGGAAGGAAAAGTATGCTTCTTTGCAGATGACACTAAGATCTGCAACACAGTAGACACTCTGGGAAGGGTTGAAAAATGAGGAGGGACCCAGGTAAACAAGAGGAATGGCCAAGAGTGGCAGCTAAGATTCAGTGCAAAGAAGCAAAATCAAGCATGTGTGGCACAGGAACACATGGGAGGCTTACATGATGGGGAGGGGAGATACTGATGGCCACCAAACAGAAAAGGGATCAGGGGTAATCATATCAGATGGCCTAAAGGTGGGCAAATAATGTGCCAAAGCTGTGGGAGGAGCCAGTGGGATACTGGGATGCATAGGGAGCGGTGTCACCAGCAGAAAAAAGGAGATGTTGATGCCACTGTACAAATCATTGGTGAGACCCCATCTGGAGTACTGTGTCCAGTTCTGGAGGCTGCATCTCTGTAAGGACATAGACAGGGTAGAGGCATTTCAGAGAATGGCAACAATAATGGTGCAATCTGCGCCAAAAGTCATATGAGGAGAGGCTGGAGGACCTCAGTTTGTATACCCTGGAGGAGAAGAGAGAGAGGGGATATGACAGAGACCTTCAAATATCTCAAGGGCATAAATAAGGTACAGGAGGGTAGCATCTTTCAGAAAAAGAGATGTTGTAGAACAAGGGGGCATGACATGAGGATGGAAGGGGGTAGACTAAGGGGTAACATGAAGAAGTATTTCTTCATGGAAAGGCTGGTGGATGCATGGAACAGCCTCCCAGCGAATGTGGTGGGGGCTAACTTGGTAGGGAAATTCAAAAATGCATGGGATAGGCATAGGCAAACTCTAGCAAAAGGAAAGAGAATAAAGCCAGAGATCAAGTAGGGTCTGTGAGTTTTGCGGCAGTAAGGAAAAATAGGCAGACTGGGTGGGCATAGTGGGCCTCATATGCTGTCAGTTTCTATGTTTCTATAACTGTGGTGGGGCCTAGCATGTGTAAAACAAGCTTTATTGTATAAGAAATGCATATCAGCCTTCTCTGTGGCACCAAATGATAGGGAACACTCTGGGATGCTGGCAGCCTGGGTTCATGCCCTTAGCCCAGTACATCAGCAGTGGAAGGTGGTGGGGTGGGTCCATGATGTTCATTGGACACTCTCCTCCCAGGTGGGAGGGCTGCTTACAGTATCGCTGTTCAGTGGCTCCTGGTAGTAATGTGGTGGAGGTACTTTTGAAGGTATGAATGACCACGTAATGTCTTGTACACCCTAGGCCAGCTGTGGCATGCATGAGAGTGAGGGAAGGCAGGGAAACATTGAAAAAAATGCCACAGTGGTACACTGGATGTCTGCCCCAGTGTTCCCAGGGCACCACCAATATGTGTCCCCTAATGTCAGCATCCACAAATCTGCTTATTGAAAGAGATCAACAAACCTATATCAGCAATGACTAAAGAAGATCCCTAGCAAGGAGAAGTCAGCCCCCCTGATGTATGGCCAAGGTCTTAAGAGGATCCATGAAGTGGCAGTGACAGATAAGTCTGGCAGGTAGTGGGGAGGCATTGGAGCCCCAAAGGAGAGGGTTGCTGGTGAACATGAAGGTGGAGAAATGCAACAGGGAAAAAAGGAAAGAAAGGCATGTTTATTTTTTACATCTTTTTTGCATGTAGTTCAAAATAAACTCATTTTTTATTCCTCGCTCCATAGCAGGATGTGAATTATGTGAATGACTTGTGCAGATGGAGCTTTATCCTCATCTTGCATGTCTTATTATGAACACTAACTTGAGACCTCCCCCCAACACGGAAACTACAAGACTGTGTCTTTCATGTGTAAAAGTGACAAACCAATATCAGAACTGATGCAATACACAAAACCCCTTATAGTACTCTTAGTACCCTGAATCTCGTGTCTCACAGATGGCATGTCCTCCATGTCATAGTTGTAGAAATGCCTGCATTTGCAAGCTTAATAATTAGTGATGGGTAAAGTGGATGAAATTTGCAAAGTTGGTAAAACTCACTAAGTGCCAACTTCATGAAGTTTGTACCAGATGAAGTGGGCCTTTCCCAGGAAAACTCTTTCCAAAGTGCAGAGTGGGAACATCACAAGGTAATTTGCAAAGATAAAGTTCACAAGTTTTAATGAAAAACCTCAAATCTCTATCTTTAATGTATATGTCAGTTTAATTAATTTATAATGTATGTGCTTCAGTGCCATTCCTCATGTTGCTTAACTACGTAACTTGTTAGTGTTGTAACTGTTCCCCCTCTATGAAGCAAAGTCATTGCAGTGCAGTGCAGATATGGTCTAACATCACTGATACAAACCAGCACAAGGAATTCAGCCATCATATCAGACCCATATTGATAGCTTGCTAGGTAAAGAATATTTGGCCTGTGAAACATTTTTATAGGCAAGGCAATTTTATTTATATAGTCAGGCTGTCCTTGGGTCTCAATGTGCTTTACATAGGTTATAACATAAAAGAAAACATACAACTATATCAAATAAGTAAATCAAAGAACCAGTGGTACTGAGGAGTCAAGATGTCCTATGCAGTAGCAGGACTACACTGAAAATGACATGTGCTGTAGCATCACAGTTATGCTTTTCTGTGTAAATAGATTGCTTGTAAAGCACTTTTGTATGCACTTCATGAATAGCAAAACATAAATGTGAATTAGTGACAATTTTTCCATCCAGGCACTACCAGTAATTAATCAAAGTACCATATGTACAGATATATGCCAAGGATTATGTCACTGTACAGACCACAGCACAACAGGGTCATGCACATGAAAAAGTAGCAATAAAGTTAATTAAATCCTCACCTTCAAGAAAGGGGCAATCTGGCAATTATGAAAAGCAATCCCAAAATACTACCAACATCTGGAAACCCAGGATCTGACTTTATGAAAAACTACTCCTCAAATGCTGAACATTTCTATGAACTACAATATGAAAACCATAATGATGGGCAGTTTCTTTAACTTCAACTGCCTGAGACTAGATACAGTTGAACTCCTTTTTTTACTGTTATAGTGATGAAGGTGTGTGGTTGAAACATCAGATTAGTGTGCGTGGCTTCCTCTCATGCATCACCATGAATCACTAGGGTGACCTCGCTGTTCTAATTAGATGTAGTGCAGTCTCATCTTTTGTGTCCTGGCAGAGGACAAATGCATAGAAATAACTTCATAGTATCAAATAAAGAAGCCTACTATATGCCATACAGGTAGGCACATTGAGAATCTATATCATCTTGAGACTTGTTCCTTAAGTAAGTGTGTTATTGCCCCAGCTACTGTCTGTGCTACAGTGCAGAAACTGTATTTTAATGCAGATAAGAAAACGAATATGCATAGCATGATGCAAATGATACAAAAGGCTAAGATGTCCAGTTTGTGTCATCTCTGTAATCACACACACTATACAATTCAAAGCCTCAAGCCATCCCAAAGCATCATGGATATGCAAATCAGTGTGTGTTTTGGGGTGTGTGGGAAGGGGGGTGTAAACTGACTAGAAAAGAATTCCACTGGTGCTATATTCTGTTTGACACATCACTACTCTGTCATGTATTAGTTTAGTATTGCCCACCAGTGTGGGAGACAATCTCAATGGGCAACAATGCCTTCTTTTGTCCTGGGAAACCTAGTACTCAGGTCTCACAACAGCCAACTTACACACACTAAAATAATCTGTTAAGTCTACTTGAAAGAGTATACATGGCAACAATAGGTGGAAGGTATTGCTTGCTGCACAACTAGCAATAATAAATAATTTGCTATTAAAACAAATAAATATCAACAGTCATCTAAAACTTAATTTCCATTTATCCAACCCAAAGATTACAGGCTACTGGAAGCACAGCACGAAGATGCTTTAGCTTTGTTTACACGTGCAAATCACAGCCACATTTTTCAAGTTTGAGTGAAGGAAGAGGAGTTTATGTCTGAGTTTAATGCTTAGATTCATTGCATCCTCAAAGGATAAATTGTGACAGATAACCTGCTAAATCTCTAAATATTTTTGTTGGTTTGTAAAATGGAGTCACATGACATTTAAAACATTAATCTTCCTTTTGGAAGACTTAATACATACAGTTCCTCAGCCCATCACTAAGATGTAAAATACGCACATTCCCCCGCCCCCTGAAAATGATAACTGTACCTGTCATGTCTAAATGGATATTCATCACATCAAAAATGCATATCTTTATTTGAAAGACTGAATAAAAACACCTGCAGGGGTTCCAGTATCCCCATTTTTGTTACAGGTTTACAGACAATACCCATTTTCAGCTGTCCTAATGAACCACACACTCATAAATATATTTCACTGTAACTAATTTTCTGCAGCATCTTTTCTTAAAACATTTGCAATCCAAATGCATTTTACTTGTAATAAGTGTTTGACTATTCCCACAAAAAAGGAAACGAAGTGCAGTACAGTTATATCAGAACTGTTTTAGTGATAAAAACTGATGTGGAGCTTGTTAATCACATTAGGACAGGAAGCAAGTGCTGTGTGTAAGGATGTGTATGGTGGGAGATGAGCGTCATGTCTCAGTAGTGGTCTGCAGAGGTGCTTGTACAAATTCTTCGAAAATGTAGACACACGTATATAAGGCTCTTAAGCTTCATTTCCAAAAGACAAGCACAACCATTGTTATCCCATAATTGGTTTGGATGGAATTTCTTAGTTGCTGGCAACAGTTTTATGCTTCATTGGCAAGCCTTTAAACTAGTCAAGGGGGGAGGCACTGATAAGCAGCAGGAAAATCCCAGCCTCCCTCTACAAAACAGGGTACTAAATGAGAAAAAGACCAAGGTAGAAAGGTCAGTGGGGGATGCCGCTACAGAAGGTAAAGCCATCAAAAAATGGAGAGCAATGAGTACCAATGCCCATAGTCTGGGTAACAAGCTTCCTGAATTAGTGGCCTTGATGGAGGAGGAAGATCTGGATATCGTGGCATTCACAGAAACATGGTACACACAGAACCATGACTGGGATGTAAACATACCAGGATACACTACTACCTGAGGGACAGGGAGGGTAAAAGGAGGAGGAGTAGCTCTCACATAAGAGAAGAAATCAAAGCAACAGAACAAAAGGGTAAACAGGGAGGAGAAGAAGTGCTGTGGGTCAATTTGAGGCAAGCAATGGCACCACAATCCGCACAGGGTTGTATACATACCCTCTCTCAGGGGAGGAAATGGACAAGGAAATGATATAAAGTATACTTAGAATGGCAGATAAAGGGGAGATATTGCTGATGGGTGATCTGAATATGCCAGATGTTAACTGGAGTGCAGTTGCAGCAGCCACTTCTTAGAGTGGGGTTATTCTAGATGCCCTACAGGGGGCATGCCTTAGACAATTAGTATTGGAGCCCACTCGTGAGGGAGCAATCTTAGATCTGGTTCTCTCAAATGGAGATGAAGAGAGGATCACAGATGTAGAAGTGGGTAGCCATCTGGGAACTAGCGACCATCGAACAGTATGGTTCACAATAAACACAGCAATAGAGTCAAGCCATACAAAGACAAAGGTACTGGATTTTAGGAGGGCTGACTTTGCCAAAATGGGTGAGTGCCTAAGGAATGCACTAGCAAATGGGCAGGAAGGAGGTGGAAAACAATGGGGAATAATAAAACTGCCATCACAGAGGTAACAAGCCTTTGTGTAAAGCAAATAAACAAAATGAAATGAGGTAAGAAACCACTATGGTTCTCAAAGGAAGTGGCAGTGAAGGTTCAAGAGAAAAAGAAAGCATTCAGGAAGTACAAGGAATCACAGAAGGAACAGGACAGAGAACTGTATCAGTTAAAGCAAAAGGAAGCTGGAAAGGCAGTCAGAACAGCAAAGGCCCAAACCGAGGAAAAGATAGCCAACTCAGTTAAGAAGAGGGATAAAACCTTTATAGGTACATCAGGAGCGAAGGAAGACCAAGGAGGGATAGTGAGGCTTAACAAAGGGAGGGAGGGTGGGCAGAGGGTGACTGTGAAAAGGCAGAGATACTAAACAAATATTTTGCTGGTATTTACAAAGGAAGAGGGGAGGTACCTAAAACAAACAGTAGAAACACTCTGGATACAGAAGTTGACACCAGCCCATTTACAGAAGAAAGGGTTCTGAAAGAGCTCTTAAAACTGAAGGTGGACAAAGCAATGGGGCCTGATGGGATTCATCCCAGAATTCTAAAAGAACTAAGGGTAGAACTAGTGACACCACTGACTACCCTCTTTAACAAATCATGGGAGGATGGGGTGGTACCTGAGGACTGGAGGAGGGCAGATGTGATTCCTCTTCACAAAAGTGGGAGCAAGGCAGAAGCAGGAAACTACAGACCTGTTAGTTTAACCTCAGTGGTAGGGAAAATGATGGAATCACTTCTGAAGTAAAGAATTGTTGAGTATCTAGAGGCCAGAGGGGCACAGGACCCAAGGCAGCATGGATTCACAGCGGGAAGGTCATGCCAGACAAATCTGATAGATTTCTTTGACTGGGTGACCAAAGTAGTTGATCAGGGAGGGGCTGTGGACATGGCCTACCTAGACTTTAGCTAGGTATTTGACACAGTCCCACACAAAAGATTAATATACAAGTTAGCCAGCCTGGGAGCGGGTCCCAAGATGACAGCCTGGGTAAAGAATTGGCTGGAGAATAGGACACAGAGAGTAATAGTAAATGGAGTCCACTCTGAAAAAAGGGGGGTTAGTAGTGGGGTACCACAGGGTTCAGTATTAGGACCGGTCCTCTTCAATGTCTTTATAAGCGACATTGCAGAGGGACTGGAAGGAAAAGTATGTCTCTTTGCAGATGACACAAAGATCTGCAACAGAGTTGATGCACAAGGTGGGGTGGAAAGGATGAGAAGGGACTTGGCAAGGTTAGAGGAATGGTCAAATGTATGGCAGCTTAGATTCAATGCTAAGAAGTGCAAGGTAATGCACCTGGGAAACAAAAACCCAGGGGAAGAGTACACAATGGGGGGTGAGATACTAACAACAACAAAAATGGAAAGGGACCTGGGGTAGTCATATCAGATGACCTAAAGGTGGGCAAGCAATGTGAGAGGGCAGCAAGGAGGGCTGGGGAATACTGGGATGCATAGGGAGAGGCATCACCAGTAGAAAACAAGAAGTTATTATCTCTCTGTACAGACAGCTGGTGAGACCACATCTGGAGTACTGCATGCAGTTCTGGAGACCCAATCTCCGCAAAGACATAGACAGGATGGAAGCTGTCCAGAGGAGGGCAACTAAAATGGTGCAGGGTCTGCACGGAAGACATATGAAGAGAGACTTAAGGAGCTTAATATGCATAGCCTCGAGGAAAGGAGGGAGAGGGGACATGATAGAAACTTTCAAGTACCTCAAGGGAATCAACAAAGTCCAAGAGGTAGCATCTTTCAAAAAAGGTGCAAGAACAAGGGGGACAATTTGAAGATAGAAGGGGGCAGCTCAGAGGTAATTTAAGGAAGTGTTTTTCACAGAGAGGGTTGTGGATGTATGGAACGGCCTTCCAGAGGAGGTTGTGGAGTCAAAAACAGTGGTGGAATTCAAGCATGCATGGGACAGTCATAAGGCAATTCTAGGGGTGGGGGTAGGAAGAAGTAGGCTGCTGGTTAACTAGGATCTGCAGCTTATCCATCAGGTAGGGAAATGGGCAGACTGGGTGGGCCAAAGCGGTCCTTATCTGCTGTCAAATTCTGTGTTTCTATGTTTTGAAAAACTATGTAAACACATCTGGCAGATGGGTTTATATTGAGTTATGCAAAATTAGATAAGTATTTGCATAAAGCAACATATGTGTGTGTGTGTGTGTGTGTGTGTGTGTGTGTGTGTGTGTTAGATGCCCAAGTGATAATACTGAACAAGCAAATTAGCAGTAGTCCCTGCATTTACATAAACATAACCAAAGCACTGCTCTGATCCTTTTTCATTGACACCTTTTGCTACAGTTAAAGCAACAATGCAAGGAAACTGGGTAAAACATTTGACCCCACATTTTTTCACTATACAAGGTTTCAGAAGTCTTCCAGTTTTGCTTGATGTTATTGTACAATTTTCTATCTCCACCAAAATTTGAGTATTTTATAAATATTACGTTTTAGTCTTTTCTTAAGGAAAAAAAATGGTTCTCACAATTTGCTTAGAAATACGATTGTATACCTAGTAAGGGCTAGGATCATGAAAATAAAGGAAAAATAACTATGGTGCACAGCATAGGCGTTATCTAGAAAATAGATTTGACAGATATACTATTGTGTATTAACTGTAGCTGAAACTAGCTTTTTGGGGGGAAATAATGTGTTTTACTGATGCTTTATTTTTTTGTTGTACTGCTATTTGATAAAAGTTAGAATGTTTACACACACTGTAAATATCTCAGTTATATCTACATTTCTCTTTTTAGTAATATAGGAACATGGAACTTGCAGCAGAAAAAGGACATGCAACACATCAAGTCTAGGAGGCAGTGTAGCCAAGTGGTTTAAGGTTCTAAGCTGCAAACCCGGAGACCTGGGTTTGAATCCTACAGCCCCTACTTTGATACTGTGTGACTCTTAGCAACTCACTTAACTTCCTTGCACTCCCATGTCGAACCTGGAATCAAGCTTCAGCTGAGTGTGCCTCTCCTGGTTAAACAATTTCCCTTTTCCCCAAGTTACCAAAAAGTCCAGTTCAACTGTGCTTGTGTGTCCAGTCACAGAAAATGAATACAAACAAAAACAACAAAACTGGCACAACACTACTGCTATATTGCCAAGAAGACTTTGCTGCAATGCAAAAAAGTAAAAGAAAAAAAAATAATGGCAGCAGAATTGGGAGAAGCCAGCCCCCCGACACATGGCATATTAGTTCATAGGTATCATGTGTGACTACGAGCTGAATAAGGCATTGCCCATGCTAGCTTTCCAACATTTAAGTGGGGTATCTCAGTATATCACTAGCCAGACACAAAGTGTCTAGTTTCCTTTTAAAATCAGTTATGTTCCTGCTTCCTACAATGTCAACAATGTCAAGTGGCAGAGAGTTCCAAAGGGATGCCACCCTTTGGTTGAACCAAGTGGATATCTTCTTACTATGACAATTATTATTGCTTAACTGTAAAGTATGTGGTCTAGTGTCATAGTTAGAATCCATCATCCTCAAAACCAAGTAGTCCCATAACTCATGCTTTGTAAATGCACCAAAAAATAGACAAAGGTCTCCCTGTAGTCTTCTGTATTGAAGAGACTATAAACCTAGATTTTTTAATCTTTCCTTATACCATACTGTAGCTAAGATCCTTAAACAGCAGCTGACACCTTCAGGAGAACATTAACAAAACACAACATTTAGACACAGTTCAGCTTGTGTTTCATGTTAGCTTTGTATTCCTCCTTTCTGTTATTTATTACTGAGGTCATTTCTGTGACGACAGGAATTTTGCCTGAAGAGTTTCTCTTTGCTTTCTCTCTGTCTAAGGTCATAATGCTCTACTTGTGATATCGCAGTTACTCTCATGGTAACCAACTGTGATGTCACAACAGAGGATTATGACATGAAGTAGTGAGTATGTCACAGATGCAGAAGAACTGTAAGGGATAAAGATCATGTTTCATGCAATTTTCCTAAGCAATAATAATGAAGAGGAGAAATCTATCAAATACATATGGAATGCAAGCTGAATTCTTTCTAAATATTATGTATTTCAAGTTTTCTTGGAGGCATCAACAGCTCTTTACTGGATGTAATTATCCTAGTTGCCTAGTGCTGGACTCTTTTTCATCTCATTTGAGAAACTGGCTGGAGTTCTTGCCATCCCGATTCTGCCAGCTCTATTTTTTTTTTTATTTTTTGCATTGCAATAAAGTCTTCCTGGTAATACAGCAGCAGTGTTGTGCCATTTTTACATTCGCTTGCACGCATGCACAAGGAACGTTTTGGGAGAGTAGCACACTTTAGAGGTGTGCCTCTTCCATCCAATGCACTGCTCCCTTGAGCAGGCGTGGTGGTCCTGCACCAATGGGTGCAGGAGCTCTGTATGACAGCAGTGTTCCTATGCTTCAAAGGAAAGCACCACTGCCATACTGAGCACTGCTGTCCCCCCTCGCGTTACGCGTTCCCCCCTGCATGCGTCACGCCACCCCCCAAAGCTTTGGTGCCACGCGAGCCCACCCAGCTTGCAAACGTTGTTTGCCGATTGGGTTGCTCAATCCCCATCAGCTCCACTGCCCCCAGCCATCCTGCTGCCATGCTGGGAGCCCACCCCAGCGTGGCAATCCTTTCCTTTGTTTTGCCGACGGGGGTGCCCAATCCCCCATCGACTCCTTGCCCCCCCAGCCATCTTCTGCCATGTTGGAGCCCACCCCAGCATGGCAAACGTCCCATGTCATCGGTTTCATTTTTAAAAAACCTGTAAAGAAAAAACGGTCCCACGGCGTGTCTCCCAGCCCCCCTCACAACCCGCACCCACCCACTGCGCACCAGCCTCCCCTCACCTCCCCTCACCCCATACTTACCTCCGGACTCCGCGCGACAATCTTCAGTGGACCGGGAACACATCTGCACTCTTCAAAGGCGATCGCGAACTGAGGAAATGCCAGTAAGCTGTATAATGGGCTAGATAGGGGTTTCAACTTTATTGCATATCTCAGTCATTTTTGGAATTTTGCACCAAATTTTCAACATGGGTTTTGGGATCCCTTCTCATGAATGATTTCACTGTCATGGCGTTATTCAGGCCCAAGGGTGATTTTGCAGGCACTGCACAGCACTGTCGCGAAATCACCCTTCGAGTTGAATAATGCCATGACAGTGACATCATTCATGAGAAGGTCCCAAAACCCCATGTTGAAAATTTGGTACAAAATTCCAAAATGACTGTTTTACGAGCGTGTTGCGCAGTTCCTACCAGGCTCGTAAGTTCGTGAATTTTCAATATTTTCACTTCCGATTTTCAACATTGCCATTTTATCACACCTTCTTATGAGTTGTACAGCTGTCATTTTTCACATCTCTCCCAAAACGTGTTTCCGCCCATGAAGTGCACAATGGTGCAGTCGGTGTGTGCAATCAATGTATGGGACACTTTAAGAAAATCACAGTGACACTGGTCATGAGCAGAGGTCTTAAAATGGCTATGTTGAAAATTTGGTGAAAAAATTCCTAAAAATGACTGTTTTATGAGCGTGCATTGCGCAGTTCCTACACACGCTCATACGTTTGCAAATTTTCAATATTTGCACTCTAGATTTTCAGCATTGCCATTTTACAACACCTCCTCATGAGAAGTACAGCTGTCATTTTTACATCCTGCCCAAAATGTGTTTCTGGCCATGTAGCGCACAATGGCGCAGTCGGTGTGCGAACTCAATGCATGGGACACATTAAAAAAATCACAGTGACACTGATCATGAGCAGAGGTCTTAAATGGCTGTGCTGAAAATTTGTGAAAAATTCCAAAATGACTGTTTACGAGTCTGCGTTGCAGTTCCTATGCGCACGCTTAAGTTTTAGAATTTTCAATATTTTCAAACCAGATTTTCAACATTGCCATTTTACCATACCTCCTCATGTGCAGTATAGCTGTCATTATTCATATCTTGCCCAAAGCGTGCTTCGCCCATGTAGCACACAATGGCACAGTCGATGTGCAAACTCAGTGTATGGGACACATTAAGAAAATCACAGTGTCACTGTTCATGAGCAGAGATCTTAAACGGCTATGTTGAAAATTTGGTGAAAAAATTCCTACAAATAACTGTTTCATGAGCTTGCATTGTTCCATTCTATGCACGCTCATAGGTTTGCATTTTCAATATTTCCACTCCAGATTTTCAACATTGGCATTTTACCACACCTCCTCATGAACAGTATAGCTGTCATTTTCACATCCTGCCCAAAACAGCTTTCCGCCTAAGTAGTGCACAATGGCGCAGTCAGTGTGCAAAATCAATGTATGGGACACATGTAGAAAATGACAGTGACACTGATCATGAGCAGAGGTCTTAAAGTGGCTGTGTTGAAACTTTGGTGAAAAGATTCCTAAAAATGACTATTTTACGAGTGTGCGTTGCGAAGTTCCTATGCACGCTCGTAAGTTTGCGAATTTTCAATATTTTCACTCAAGATTTTCACCATTGCTATTTTACCACATCTCCTCATGAGCAGTACAGCTGTCATTTTTCACATCCTGCCCAAAATGTGTTTCCGCCCATGTAGCTCACAATAGCACAGTCCATGTGCGAACTTAATGTATGGGACACATTAAGAAAATCACAGTGACACTGATCATGAGCAGAGGTCTTAAAATGGCTGTGTTGAAAATTTGGTGACAAAATTCCTAGAAATTACCGTTTTACGAGTGTTCATTGTGCAGTTCCTATGCACGCTCGTAAGTTTGCGAATTTTCAATATTTTCACTCCACATTTTCAACATTACCATTTTACCACACCTCCTTATGAGCACTGCAGCTGTCATTTTTCACATCTTGCCCAAAACGTGTTTCCGCCCATGTAGTGCACAATGGCACAGTTGCTGTGTGAACTAAGTGTATGGGACACATTAAGAAAATCACAGTGTCACTGTTCCTGAGCAGGTATCTTAAAATGGCTATGTTGAAAATTTGGTGAACAAATTCCTAAAAATAACTGTTTTACGAGCGTGCATTGTGCAGTTCCTATGCACGCTCATCAGTTTGTGAATTTTCAATATTTTCACTCCAGATTTTCAACATTGCCATTTTACCACACCTCCCTATGAGCAGTACAGCTGTCATTTTTCACATCCTGCCCAAAACGTGTTTCCGCCCATGTAGTGCACAATGGCGCAGTTGGTGTGCAAAATCAATGTATGGCACACAGTAAGACAATCACAGTGACACTGTTCATTAGCAAAGGTTTTAAAATGCCAGTGTTGACAATTTGGTGAAAAAATTCCTAACAATGACTGTTTTACGAGTGTGCATTGCACAGTTCCCATGCATGCTCCTAGGTTTGCGAATTTTCAATTTTTCCACTCCAGATTTTCAACATTGCCATTTTAACACACTTCTTTATGAGCAGTACAGCTGTCATTTTTCACATCCTGCCCAAAACGTGTTTCCGCCTATGTAGCGCACAATGGGGGTAACAAAAAGGTCATGCTGACAATTTATTGTGCAAATACCAGCAATCGCACAGGGCATTAGGGTAAAGCACCATACATGCCAAACACCACTGCAAATACCTACAAGTGAACGTTCGGCATTGACAAATGCTTGTTTTTGTTTGTAACACATTAAGTCTGCCCAGCCCTACCATCCTGTGTTGAATTTGAGGGCCTTAATGGTACTTCACTGCTCCCCTTTAGCTGCAGTCCTAATCATCCCCATGTGTCTGTCCAACCTGTCCCACCATGCTTGAAGCTCTTCACTGCACATGGGTCACATCCCGTGGCAGTCTGTTCCATCCCTCCACCACTGTCTCCATAAAGAGATGTTTCCTGATGTCTTTCTCGATATCCCTTCCCCTAGTTTCACTGAAATTCTCCTGGTTCTTGTATTCTTACTCAGCACGGTCAACTCTCTGCACTATTTAATGTTAAAAATCCCTTAACCTGTAAGAAAACAATGTCTGAGGAAATTTTGGAAGTAAAATCAAGGATTTCTCTAAAACTCCGGGGCATAAGAGGTATGTTGCTCAGTCTACTAAAACTGGAGCATGGAGTCATGGAGTTTCAAATAAACAAGGGAGGCAGGATTTTCAAAGGATGGTACAGGACTTCTCTCAAGCTGTGCACCACAACACTTTGAAATTCCTGCTATGTCATCGCCTTTTTCCACAACTGGGCCTGGTTTTCAAAGGTCAGACACAGTTGCAACAGTTTTCTTGATTTACAATAGCTTGCACTAAATCTTGGGTTCAAGCTCCATAAAAATGATCCCCACGATTGAGATAAGCTAGACCACAACAAGAGGGTCTCACTTGAGTCAATTGCCTCACAAGATAAAGAATCCAATTAGATTGCTGCAAGCCTGGTGCACCATATCTTTGGTGCACTCAGAGCTTATGGCTCTATCCCGTGTGTGAAAATCCTGCCCCAGATGTCTATAGTATGTTCTCTTCAGTCAGGCAGTCTGCTTTACATTGGGAGCACAGCCTTTTTCATGTGTTTTATTCTGCCTCTCCCCAAAACTAACTAAAAGCACTTTTGCAGTCCCCTACAACACTGAAATGGATCAAGATGCAGCACCCAAAAGAATTCCAGACATACAGTACAGTATCACTCCACAGGTACAGTTATATGGCTCAGACATGATCAAATCACATAACCAAATTACCTACTTACAGTCAGTGGAGAGAGTTCACTATTCACACTCTTTTCAAAAGCACAATCTACACAAATATATACATCATTAAACAATAGTCTCCAAACTTAATTTTTATTTTTTTAACTGTATTTATGCACTACCCCATCTGGGCATCCTTCTGGGGTATTCACTTGACTACTGCCTTCTACTCTCGGTCTGACCCCCTATACCTGGAGGGACTCCTCCAACCACCCAGGCAGACCTAGCCTTCCAGATCACCCCCCGGGGTGGGCCCATCTTCCTGTGATGGCCTTTCTGAGATTAGAGAGGTCCTACCTGGGTGGCAGGTTGGCCATGGAGTCCTCCGGTGCCGGGCCAACAGTGGGATGTGGGCAGTGTCCCTGGGATCCCCATCATTTCCTTGTCCATGGTCGGAATTTTTTATCATAAGTCCCCAGATGTAGGACCTGTAATACTGCCCTGCCTGAAATGTGAGTGCTCCCACCCACATCTGGAAAGCAGCCACCTTACGTCTTCCCCTGCATATAGCCCTTGGCTTTTTTCAGTGCCTCGGTCTCCACCTGGGACCACTGTGATTCGGGCTGACCCTGGATCCCTCCCGAGACAGAAGAGCAGTCCTTTAGATGTTCGATCCTCTCTCTCTCCCCCCCTGCTGACCCCTGATGGACCAGACTCATTCCCAAACCTGGGTTGCTGATGTGTGGCACAAGATCTGGCATCCAGCACTTCAATCCTCAGCGCCACCGGGCCAGCTCCAAACTTAATTTGATACCTAAAAGTCTGTAAAAACAAAATATTTGACTATATTTAGAGCTTTTCCACATTCTGATTAATTAAAATGCATGCCCATTGCAACACAGACACAGAAGTTAATAAGTACAATGTCATTGCTTCTAAACATTACGGTTAAATACAGTTCATATTTTTTTAATTTTTAATTCAGTTGTATTAACAATTATCTGCTTGGATTACAAATTCCAAAATATGATAGATTGTATTAATTATACATTATTAGTTTTTCTACCTGTTAAAATTATTTTAAATGGATATTTTCAACTAAGTAGTGTACTGGGAATGATATGTTTTTCTTGTTTGTTCATATACACAGATAAGCTTCTTAGACTGAAAGAACCTGAATTCAATATTACTTACATTTTGCATTGGGTTGGTTTTGGTGGTTCATCGAATTTTGGTTCTACAGGAACATAATTTAAATGAACTGAAAGTACTGCATCAATACTTATGTCTCCATCTCTGAAAAATGACATCTCTTTTGCCTTCGATAATTTACACCCTAGCCTTGGGGACTGGTGCACAGTGCTGGAGAACCTCAGCAGCAGTACAATTAAATACAACCTCATGCTGGAATATAACACCATCCTATAAGAGATGGATGCACTTTGAAACAAGTGAAATTGCAAGAAACTGTAGTAGGACAGAGCATAGGAACAAAAAAGTCTCATTGGTAATACAGTTCAAAAAAGGAAAAAAAACATGTAAATTCCAATGTGCATTACAGTTTTCAGCCATTAGTTTGTACATTACAGTACCATGCAAATTTAAATAACATCTTTATTCAATAAGATAAAACAGCACCCTACAGTTTTTAACATATGCAAAAAACAAACGAAAAAATGTTACACACTACTAACAGAGAACAATGAGCATTGTAGATGAGGGAAAGAAATATACTGAGCTTGGTCAAAATAAAGGGAGAGTCGTTGAGTCAGAGAAGGATAGGAAGAGAATCCTATACAGCGACACTAAGGAATTAACCAACAAGAAAAAAAATGACAAACACACAGTCATGCAGGATAAAATAAGAAGGGCATTGTTTACTTACCCCTTATGACTTTTGCAATAGAACCTTACAACAGCTGGAAGTTTGAGCATTAGACCAAACATCACCATTGATGTAATATGTATTATTTTTTGTTTTGTGTGTTATATTTCTGATCAGGTCACTTTCACTTTGTGACTTTGAAATAAAATCTTGCAAAAGCTGGAAGTCTGAGCATAATATTAAAACATCATCATTCATGCAATCTGTTTTTTTTTTGCATGTTATATTTCTGATCAGCTTGTATAAAACAGTTTTAAAATGTTAATATTTACTGTGCTGATCACTGGTGTTAGTTCTGTTGAGGAGGTTAAGAGCTGGCACAACCAGGTACAGGTCATGATTATAGTCAGCTGTATTGGAGTAATGCAAACTTGTTCTCGTTTTATAAATATTATTGTGGCAGGGGGTGTGCAGAAGGTATTTCACTCATTAAACATAATGGCCCAGATATTCAAACTAACGCCATTCTGAGCAAAGCCCTGCGCTGCTCAATATAGTTGTGCAGGGTGTGGCCAGGCGATATTCAAAAGTTGCACTATTGAGCAACTCCTTTGAATATCACCCAACCACAACCACTTGGCATGGCGCAGTGGAACTTCGCCACCGCCAAGTTGCCAGAGTTGAGCATTAAACTGGGGTAAACGAACCGATAGCATCATCGCATATTCCGATATTCAAAGGTGTCATGCAAATGGGGCCATAATTTATGCAAGGTGCAGGGGGCCATTTGCATCTATTTATGGCCTCATTTGCATGCCATTAGCATGTAGGTGCGCCGATCCCCGAGGACTTGCGCCTGGCCGCCCTGCCAGGCAGCAGCCGTCGGGGACCGACGCACCCTGCAGCCCGATCGCGGGGTATCTCTGTGTATACATTCCCCCACACACACAGATCCCGAGCCTGATCACGGGCAGAAAGTATCATGACCCCCCCACATCTCCGATGCCATCTCAGCGGCATAAAGTAACATGACCCCACACATTTCCCGATGCCCAATCGCGGGCATAAAGTAACATGAACCCCCCGCCCACACATCTCCGAAGCCGATCGCGGGCAGAGCGTGTATCAACCCCCAGTGCCCGATCATGGGCAGAATGTAAAAGCCCCCAATTCGAATATCTCCCTGGTGGTCAGTGGACCGTAATGCCCAATCTCGAGCAGAATGTCAAGTTACAACCCCCAAACATCTCCCTGGTGTCTAGTGTCCCCCACCCAGCCCATACCCGTACATGACGGTCCAGATTTGTGAATGATGTTCATTCACAAATCTGGACTATTCTCTCGGCTCAGCTTCACCATGGCTGTAGCTCTGCACCAATGGGCGTGCAGCTGACCAGATAGTTAGTCGGGAGGGCGGGCGGCAGACAGGTGGGATGCGTTGCCGCCCGCCGCTGCCAGGGGGAGCGTGGAGGAGATCGTGGGTGGGTGGGGAGGGACACTAGACACCAGGGAGATGTTTGGGGGGTTGTAACTTGACATTCTGCCGAGATTACTTTATTGCCCGTGATCGGGCTTCGGGAGATGTGTGGGGGATTATAGTTACTTATGCCCGCGATCGGGTTGGTGGGGGCATAGGATCTAGTTGGGGGCCAGCTTAGGTGGCAGCTGCTGTGTTACGCCCTGCAATACAGCAGCTCACCTGTGGGTGGCCCTCAACTTGATCCTTTTTTGGCTCAAGGTTGTGCAGGCGCAGGTTGGGGTTATGATGCATATCTCTGCACAACCCGACTGAATATCGGGTTGCGCAGTTTATGCATGGTTCCTCCCCCTCCTGTTGAGCATACATTCATTTGCATTGCGCTGTTGCACAACCTGTTGTCAGTGGCATAACTACCTCCTGCTGAATATCGCAGAATGGCGCAATGTAGGACTTGCGCATGCGCAACCCTGTTGCGCATGGCGCAATCCTTTTGAATATCTGGGCCAATATCTCTGTTCTTCCCTTTCACCCTTGCATAACAAACTAAATGACAATGTTTATGATAATGAAGGGGTAGGCTAACAATACCTAACCTGTTTCTTTTAATTCTCATTCAAAATAATAATGTGTAATCATACTATAATCATGTTTGTTACTGATGATGTCATAAATTTAAATATGATATGAGCCTTACATCTAATAAGAGAAGGTCCATCCAAAAATACTCTTTTATGGAAAATATAGGTGTTTCAATAGGAATCTTATAATCATCATACTTTTAAAAAATTACATAAAAAATATTACAGGCAATACTGTGAGAAAATCCATAGTGTAATTGATCCTAGAGAGTATTAATTGGCCCAGATATTCAAAATAGTTGCTCGTGGCACAACAGTGTTATGCCATGCACAACCCACTGATGCACCCTGGCACGATATTCAAATGGGAATTGTGCCTGGCACAAATCCCGATGCGCCGGAGTGCATCAGTAATGTATGCGGCGCAGGTAGGGGGTGTGTGCCCATGCATACTCTGCACATTCTGATATTCAGCCCAGGATGTGCTGAGTCCATGCATGCACAACCCCTACTTGCACTGCACAAAGTTGATCCAAAAAAAAAGGAACAACGGCTGGCCACCCACAGGTGAGCTGCTGTATTGTAGGGCACAACATGGCAACTGCCACCTGTGGATGGCCACCCAAGCTCCGCTGCACCTCCGTGGCAGTGCCCCCTACGCCCGTATGGGCATCTGTTGAAAATAGTAATGTCCAATATCCCTAGTGGTCCAGTGGATCTGCTGTCAGCCCAATCACGGGCATGTGTAAAAAGAAAGATAGTCCATATCCCTGGTGGTCCAGTGAACTGCTCGCAGCCTGATCGCTGGCATGTGTCATAAAATGTAGAGTTCCAATAACCCTGGTGGTTCAATGGTACTCCCCCCCCACCAGCACTGATCCCCACAGCCCACTCCTCCCTGGTCAGTGGTGGGCGGCACTTCCTGCGCTGCCACCCCACCACCCGCTGACTGACACTGTATGGAAGGGCTGTACACCCACTGGTCCACGCATGAGCCAAGGGCATGCAACTTGTACCGGCATTATTCAGTCCAGATATGTGAATGGCTCATTCACATATCTGAATGTGTGCACGGCACAGGCTGGATGCCCATTGGTCACGCCAGGACCAATGGTCGACAGCCCTACCTATGGTGTCAGTCGGCGGGCGGCGGAGTCGCAGGTGGGTGGGTGTTGCCACCCACCACTACTGTGGGGGAGCAGAGCAGTGGGGTTCAGTGGGCAGGTGGGAAGGGGGGTCCTCTGGAACACCAGGGTTATTGGATTATCTTCATTTTTACACATGCCCGCGATCGGGCTGAGAGCAGTCCACTTGATCCACCAGGGATATAGGAAGCTATTTTATATTTACTGAAGCCCGCGATCAGGCTGTGGAGCACATTGTCATGCTGTGCAGGGGGCGTCAGTCCCTGAAGGCTGCTGTCTGGCAGGGCGCTAAGCACAAGTCACTGGGGATCGGCGCACCTGCATGCAAATGGGGCCATAATTACATGCAAATGGCCCCATTTACACCTTGCATACATTATGGCCCCATTTGCATGTGCAGTTTTGAATATTGCAGTTGCTGTGCATGTCACAATGGAACTTGTGTTAGCGCATCCCCTTGCTCCACTTGCGCTGGCACAGTACAACTGTGCTATGTGCACTGTGGGTGGCCAGGGTGCGATATTCAATGATGCTGTGCCATGGCGCAGCTCCATTGAATATCACCCAGTCAATGCCCCTGTGCAGCCAAGTTGTGCTGCGCCCAGGCTTGCACCACAGCCTAGCACAGTTTGAAAATCTGGGCCATTGATATAGGATAAAGTATGGTGCAGGTAATGAGAATTTAACACTCACCCGAGTTGTTGGATGTTACATAAACCCCAAGGGCGAAGCCCAAGGGGTTTATGATAGCCATCCAACAATGAGTGTGTGTGTTAAATTCGAGTAAAACACACTGCACCCTATACTTTATTTTATATACAATGGCCCAGATGTTCAAACTATGCTAGGGTTGCCCCTGAAAAAGGGACCTTCAGGGCTCAGTGGGCCTACCCGGTCACCAAAATTTAATAAATAGATAAAACATATATAATGTAAGGATTCTTTTCTTTTCTGGTAGGCTTTGAAATAGTAAAAAAAGAAACAAGACTCTTACCTTGTGTTGAGTAAATGATTTAATGATGAATACATAACTGCAGGTTTAACAAGTATCTAAATATTTAAGTATTTAAGGAGAAAAGTAATGAAAAAATACGTGTTCTGATTGTTTTTTCCTTTTTTGTAAAGCAAGTCTTTACAACTGCTGGCATCATTTGACCTGCAGGGGAAAGATGAGGGTTGAAAGAGACAGTGATTAGGGAGCATGGTAAAAGTGTGGAATGTAGCAGTTTGTTATTTTCTAGGAAAATTGAATGAATTTAAAGAGGAACTGTTTTGTTTGATGTGAATTACCTTATTCGGAGCTGTCTGAATCGTCGATGACTTGGATTCTTCTTCTTTTCTGCAGTTTTTGGTTAATGTTGTAGATATTGATGGTGATGGGTCTGTGGAAAATACAGGTGCTTCAAACATAGAATTCATATTTCTGGGAGCCATTTTGACTTGATGGCTAGTGAGGTGGTGAGTTGTTATAGAGACTTATTTCTGTGAGAAAACGGACACTGAGGCTTGTACTGAATTTCTCTTTCTGTCTCAAGCAAATTACTATTGGAAGAAGCCACGTGTATGCCATAACACCTACTCAGGTGTTACGGTTTTTAACACACATTTTTACCATTGAAAAAATGGAACCCATTAATTATAATATGGTTTAATGTTTAACTACTAGCACAAATTATGTTTACTGGCAGGTTTAAATATTTTTCCTTTGAATATTATATATTGTATGATTGTGTCACATTTATTGTTCTGATTATTCTGTATACTACATTTGATCACAAAAATCAGAGAGCTATAACTCATATGGATGCCAAAGGTAACCTGATATTATTAATAAGTAGAACAACAAAGTTTATTTTATTTATGAAGCAACTTTCTATTAAATCCCATGATATTTAAGCATCAGAAAAAACAAAGATCTAGTACACATACCTTATAACTTTCCATTATCAAAAGTGCAGGCTGCTAAGTTGGTTAATATTTGGTTATACTAATTACTAAATGTAAAACCTGACTATAAAAATTATCAAAATAACATAATAAATTTACAATAACAATTAACAGAAAACATGTTTATATGATTATTGCTGAAGACATAAAAAATGTTTGTTGCAGTATTAGTCCTTGTACAACAATATGTACAAAATAGGTGATGTGATACCTTTTATTAGACCAACAGAGATTTAGTGAAAATTGTTAAGCTTTCAAATCTACAAGTTCCTTCTTCAGAAAGAAAATGGCAGGTTTAAAAAGAGCTCACTTTAAAATACCAGAGCATTGACATTTTATGCATGAATGTGACAGATTAATGATGTATTTAGATAAGGTATACAAACCAGAGATGAGAAAACATCCTTTAAAACTCTACTCCAGTGTAGGTCAAATGTCACAGAAGGAATGTTATCTAGAAGTAGGCCTATACATTTTCAGATGTAACTTATATGTTTTACCAAAAGAAACTGAAGACTGTGTGTGTGTCTGTGCATGCATGAGTGCATGTCTGTGTGTATCTGCTACTTCTGCATATGTGAGTCTAAAGCCCAAGTAATCACCACCCACTAGTTGAAAACAAACCTATAAATGCAGGGGTTGAAATTAAGTATTGCAGTCACTAGCCAGTAGGGCTAAGGGACTGGGAAAATCCACAAAACCCACAGACTTTTCTAGTGGCCCAGCTGGTGCACTTAATGAAATGTTACCTTTGCCAGTATATGCTCACAGAGCTACTTAAAGGAAAATCTTACTAGCCTGATACAAAATCTACCAGCATTTGGTAAGTGGACCAGTGCCAGTTTTGACCCCTGAAATATACAGTTGTATAGATTAAACAGAACCATTTAATATATAAGCATTTTAGAAACATGTAAATCAAACATCTGTCAATGTGTTGTACCTGATGCAGGAAACCAATTTAAACAGTGTAATGGGACATGAAACTAATGTCTGCATTCATGCCATCCTGCACCATATCAGAAGGAAAATCATTTTGACCTCAAATGCTCATCTCTGTTGCATATTTCTGAAATGTCCTCAGAGAAGCAGGACAGAGAAGTCAGAGTTGGAGTGATCGGACTGAGAGAAATGTTGTCTCACGGGTTTTTTCAGTTTTCTTCATTATAATGTCATGTCTATGTGCATTCATTCAGGGTTGAGGAGGTTGTCCAGTCTCCCGTACATAACCTGCTTGTGGACATTTCTTGCATTAAATGTAATAAACAACAATATGAGATGCACATGTATAATTTCCCCTGTATGTTGACTTATTTGTGTTGGGGGATGTTGATAAAATTTGAAGTGGAAATGTGCTCACATGTCTTACATCTAGAACGATTGCAGAGTCTTATGCCATCTACTGTTCTGTTGTTTTGGTCAGGTGTATGTTTGCTCTCAATAATCAAGTTAGATCAGTTAGGTGGTGTTTGAAGAACAGTAGAGGAAGTTTTTGGAAGATACATTTCGAGGTGTCATCCTCACTGAATATTGGTTAGAGATCGTCAGTCATTTTATGTATGGGCTCCAGATCAGGGTTGTATGTAACAACCAAGGGTATTCTGGTGGTGATAGCCTTTTCTTTACATTATAGTAGTTGTTCTCTCAGTATCTGCATAGCACATTCCAATGCTCTGTCAATTTCTCTAGAGGAATTTCTCTGCCCAATAAATATTTCTTTTAGTGTGGCCAGGGGTTTATCCCTGTCCTCACTCTAACAGATATGGTGGTATCGAACCACTTGACTCTACTGTATATTACATATTTTTTTAGTGTGTCTAGGGTGATTGCTGCTTCTATTTATAATATGGGGTCTGTAGATCAACAAAGTGATTGGAGGAAACAGAGCAGCTGATCATTTGTTAATGCATGTGAACACACAGTTGCTGTGAGTTGTCCTGGTTGCATGATTCCTCTTTAGAAGCCATACTTTTTTCCTGTGCAGGGAAAGCAAAAGTGTATGACAGCCATAACAATCCCCCACTATTCCCAAGTACAGCAGTTTAGCAAGAGGTAGCTAGTTTCATATGACCCACAGCCAAACCCAGCCATACAACTCTGGCTCCCACCCTCCTGCCCAGTTGAGCTCTGGGAACTGAGCACACAAAGAACTGCCACTCTTTTGCTGAATGCCTGCAGCAATGTGAGCTGTGCAGTGGCAGAGAGAGACAGAAACAGTGACAGGGACACTGCGAGCATGGGGCTTGAAAATCCATACTGGTGCAGTGTGCTCTCACTGTCTCTGTGTGTCTGTTCCTAAGTGTCTCTCTCTGTATCTCTGTATGCCCCCCTCCAGCTGTTTCTCCATGCCATCCCTGAACAACTCATGGCATGCAGTCCCCTTGCCATAGTGCTCCCTCTCTGCCCCCCCAACACATATCCTCAGCAGTTCTCAGTGCAAACAACAGCGTGAGGATCTGTGTGTTGAGGTATTGGGCAGTCAGCTTAAAGATTCTCCCCTCCCAGATGTTAGCTGTGCCACCGATCAGCTCCACAACAGAGAGCTTGAGGAGTGGTGGGGTCAAGACACAGCTTCAGTGAGTGGCAGTAGTGCTGAATGAATGTATGTAAGCATCTGACTGTGGGTCAGAGAAATTTGCAAGACAGCTCCGAGCTGCTGGGAATGCATGTGCTTGTCAACCAGAGAGCTGTAACCAGCACTAGTACTAATAGTCTCTTAATGTCTCTGTAGTGTTTGTCACTGTGTGCAAGCCCGGTTCTCAGTGGGGGGATGCAAGGTAAGAGAGCACAGCGGCAAACAATAACAGAGAGCAACGGGATGTAGTATTCCATGCCCAGCAGACAGGGAGATAGAATGAATAGTGCAGTGTGCTTCTTGAGGCCTGGTGACAAGAGAACTTGCTGGTTGGGGGGTGGTGAAGTTCCCAACCTGTCCTGCGTTAGACATCTGTAGAGTTTCTGTGGTGCTACTGAGCTCAATTCCTGTGTCTGTGTGTGTGTCTCAGGAGCATGACATGCAGCAGGAAATGGCTGTTAGTGCAGGAATTCCTGAGTGGTAGTTGTGGCATCTGTGTGTATAAGCAATGGCTGAACTGCAGGGGCATTATCCGAGGGTAGCTGTGGTATCTGTGTGCATAATTACAGGATACTGTAATTGTTTTTTTTGTTAGAGACTATTTAACATGGTAGCAGGTTACAATACCTTTTTTGCTGTTGAAACAGCAGAAAAAAAACACCTTTTGTGATTTTTTTGTTGTTGTTTAAACATAATCATGTTATAAGCACAGTAACCCACTCCAGGGTGTGCTGTTATTGGGGATTAATGCACACCCAAGTGCTGTGAGGACACTTGGCCTGCGGTCTCGTGCCTCACAACACACCTGGGTGTGCGTTAATCCCCAATAACAGCACACCCTGTTGTGGGTTATTGCTTATGTAAGTACCTTTGTCTGTCTGTCAGTTTCCTATAAATGCAGGTCTGTAAGGTTCCATCTCTGATGGTAACTTTGGTGTCCAGCAAATTGACACTGGTGTCAGAGTACTCCAGGGCAAGTTTAAAGGATGGGTGGAGGTTGTTTATTTCTTGATGGAATACTTTGAGTGTGCAGGTACCCTCTGTCCAAATTATAAATAAATCATCAATATAATGGAAATCAGCAAGTGGTTTTGTGCACATTGTTTTAGGAAATTCAATTCAAGTTTATTTATAGAGTGCTATTCACACTGATCATAGAGCTTAACAATAAAACATAGTGACTATTATATTAAAACATACTAAAACTTTCAGTTAGTCCAGCCATCTTATAGCAAAATCGATAACCTGGAAAAGCCAGATCAAATAGGTGTGTCTTTTGAGCAATTTTAAAGCTTCCATGGTCTGGCACTCATGTATCCGACGAGTACAGAATGCCACAGGGTAGAGGCCACAAATGAAAAGGATTGGGACCCAGATGTCTTCAACAGAACCTTGAGAACCTCTAGCAATCCCTAGTTGGTAGAGCGGAGTGGACAGTGGGGCCAGTATAGACACAAGAGCTCTTGCAGGTAACTCGTCCCATGTTCATAAAGGGCCTTAAAAGTGAGCAGACTGACCTTAAAGGTGATCCATCATTGAACGGGCAGCCAGTGCAGGCCACAGAGCACAGGCATGACATGACTTGATTGAGATAGCCCTCTCAACAGCCTGGCTGACGCGTTCTGCACCAGCTGCAAGTGGTGGATATTAACCCCAGGTAACCCTAGGTACAGGGAGTTACATTAGTCAAGGCAGGAGGTCACAAAAGCATGGACCAGAGTAGGAAGGTCACCAGGTGGAACAAGGTGCTTAATCCAGGTGATATTCTTCAGTTGGTAAAAGGACTTGATGACGAACGACACCTGAGAGTGAAGTGTCAGCTCATTGTCAAGGATAAAGCCCAGATTCCGCACCTGTTCAGAGCTCAATAGACTACCACCAAGCCAAAGCCTAGATGCAGGAACAGCTGCCAGCCCATCTATCTGATGATCCGATCCACCAATAGAACCTCAGTCTTGTCCAGATTCAACCTCAACCAGTTGGCATTTATCAAGTTCTGGATCTCAGCAAGGAAGATGCTAAACACCAAGACCGCACTCTCCTGCTCAAGCACAAAGGACAGGTAGAGTTGGGTATCATTTGCATAGCAATGAAAACCCAACCCATATCACCTTACAATGTCTCCCAATGGCAGCATGTACACTGCAAACAACATGGTGACAGCATAGAGTCCTGTGGAACCCCACACAGCGGAGAGAATAAGTCAGAAGACTAAATCTCTGACACCACCCTCTGAGATCTGCAGGTGAGAAAAGAATGAACCATTTGAGGACTGTACCAGATGGTCAACAGATCATCTGCAAGCACTTCAGCAGCACCACATGCTCCATGGTGTCAAATGCTGCAGAGGGATTGAGAAGAACCAAGATGGAATGGCTCTTCTGATCCCTCGTTATCAGGAGATCACTGAGCACTTGAACAAGGGCAGTTTCCATGCTATGCCTCTTCCAAAATCCTGACTGAAGAGGATCATTGATATCAAGGATGGTAAGATGATTCTCCAGCAGCAGCACCACTGCCTTCTCAATGAACTTCCCCATGAAGGAGAGATTAGAGACCTGTCTGTAGTTGGCAGGACAGTCTGGGTCAAGAGAAGATTTCTTAAGGAGGGGGCTACCACCACCTCCTTCAGGGAATCTGGAAACTCACCTGTCTGAAATGAACACCTGATAATCTCTGCTAGGACCAGGCCAATGGCTTCAACACACTCCACCAGGAGGCAGGTTGGGCCAAGGTCTAAACCACAGCAGGTCGGCTACATACTCTGGACAATCTGCATGACATCTACAATCTCCAACAGGTCTAAGTCAGACCATTCAAACCAAGAAACTGTAACCGACCACCGCCACTCCCGTTGGATCTAGCCAGCTGAATCTCAGACCTGATGTCAGCCACCTTATCAGTGAAGAATCAAGCAAACTTATCACACTTTTCCTGTGAAAATGCTCTCCAAACCTGCAGACAGGCTGGATTGCACAGTCTGGCAACCATTCGGAAGAACTGGGCTGGTTGATTCTGTGCTGTGGCTAAACTCTGTCTTCTTACGCGAGAAAACTGATTGATATTCCTGATAATGGTCTATTAATCCAGGTTTGTTGGCATCAAGGCCCCATTTTCACCAGCAATGTTCCAATCTTCATCCCACTTGCCACAACTCCCTCAGAGTCCCATCAAACCAAGAGAACTAAGAGCAAAAGGTGAGGAGGTGAACATGGACAAGAGCAATGGAAATCACAGCCTCCGTTACAGCCCTCTTACAGGCTAGCAGCAGATTATTTGGACCCATGCTTGCTTTTGGTAATCCCCATAGGTCCAGTACCATCATCAGACCATCCGGGATCAAGTCCCTCAAAGGATAGTACCAAACCATCTCCACAGGGGCAGGTCTATTGAGGTGAGCTCAGAAATTGAATTTTATAGTGTGATGGTCAGACCAACCAACTGGCTCCACCACCATATCAGAGATCTCCATACCCAGTAGAAAGACCAGGTCTAATGAGTGACCACAGTGTGTATTGCAGATGCAACCACTTGTGTGAAGCCCAATGAATTCATTAGTCAGAGGAAGTCTTATGAGAAATTGTCATCAACCCAGGCATTGAAGTCACCCAGAACCATCAATCTAGGGAATCCAACGCCATGTTAGCAACAAAGTCTGAGACTTCCTGCAGAAATTGCATCTTACACTGGTTGATGGTAGATGAGAAGAATCCTACACCCACACCTCACGACAACAGTGCACTCAAAGTTGGGTCTCCCCAACTGGCACAGCTATAAGACCCAATTCCATTCTAAAACAGACTGCTACACCCCGCCACTGTGATCCAATCTCAGATGGTGTATCATCAAGAATCTGGCTGGAATACCTGACTCCAAAATGGGTCCAGAGTTTCCATCCAGTCAGGTCTTGTACTGTATGCCAGGTCCCTGATCCAACAAGATCAGCAATTATAGCTGTCATGTCTTTAAAGGATCTGGCATTACATAGCACCACTTGAGTTGGATGGGAAAGCAAAGCCAGCCTAGCCACTGGCCCACTAAATGTGGAGACCTTGGGTATGGGTATTAGGCATGGCAGACCATGTTCTGAGGCCCATTTCACCCCCAAGGTGTCTCAGAACCCCACTACCCCAATCTTCCCACTGCTCCCTCCACTCCCAGGTCCAAGGCCTCCCCATGCCTAATATTCACAATTCCCAATGCCCGGCAATGTCCATAGACCTCAATGGAAGTAAGGGACAATTAAAGGGCATAGACCCGGAGCTCAGAGGCGAAGTAGTGCCTGACCAGGAGAACTACCTGCCAACACATTCCAAATCTAACAAAGTAAAATAAAATTAAACAAAACACTTACATAAAATAATTAATAATCCACCAGTACTTCAAACCCCAATTAATAATACTCTAACAAAATAAATTTCCCACAATCCCCCTTAAAACAAAATTAATCAAAACTTCAAATATCTAAACAGATATTATCAAATTAACTAACTAAAGTTACTAAAGTAAAATAAATCACTGTCAGTCCACGGAACACTGACAGAATATAGTCACAGATGTGATTAGAAATAATGAAAACAGGGCTCTCACCACCTCCTTCACCAAATAAAAATCCGCTCACTGCAGCACTCTCAATGCCACAACTTTACTATTTTAAATGGTAAAAAATAACAGCAGAATAAGGCCCTCTCGGAGTCTTCTAGGACCAATCCATATAAATCATCAGGCAGTCCCTGCCCCAAATTGTAGACACTGTATAATGTATCCAAGGGGATGAAAAAGTTTGACCAATATAGAACAGATTTTCACTCAGGTTGTAAACCACCACAAAAGAAAGTGGGAGACCCCAACCACATTTGAAGTAAATAATCCTATCAAGATTTTTGGCCACAGTGCAATATATATATATATATATATATATATATATATATATATAGGTGACACTCTGACTAGGCATCTACTTTGAGGGTTAGTAGGCTTGGCCAAAGAGACTGGAAATTGCCATTGGATTCAATTTCCTGAGGTTTGAAATACCAAGATTTTGGCCATATATGATATATATATTGCTCTGTGGCCAAAAATCTTGGTATGACAAAACCTCAGGAAATTGAATCCAATAGCAATTTCCAGTCCATTTGGCCAGAGCCTACCAAACCCCAAGTAGATGCCCAGTCCGAGTGTCACCCAAATTACAGCTGCCTCCAGGCACTCGACCTCCACCCAGTGCCCTACGGTGACCTTGGGGAAAACCAGAAAGTGCTCACCTTCTGAATGGCACCACCCGATCCTCCCAGGGGCAACAGCCCAGGTCAAGCACCCACCTCAAGGCAGCCAATCAGGCTCACCTTCTCTGTACTGCAAGCGGAGTGAATCCTTACCAAATCTTAGAATAACTCTCTGCTCAGCAACCCAATTTAGGTCCAGCAACACCTCATCAGATAGATTCTCATAACACAGGACCTCGAACAGCAAGATCTCCTCCAGGAAACTCCCCAACTTCGACTGATGATATCTCACCAGTAGGGTCACAGTTTCTACCTCAGAAAATACCAGCATATGCAGGTGGGGCTTGTAACAACTCTGAAGAAACTTAAAAGCAAGTCCAGGTATAAGCCAGGTAGAATAAGTGCTACAACAGTGCAGCACAGTAAGCACCACCAGAACAGAAAATTGCAGCATAACATGCAAAAATGTCCTGTGAATAACATCCAGCAGTAAATTAGCTTAATTTAACAAATAATTACTCGAAAATAACTTAAAATCATGTTTAGGACTAAACTGCAGCAGACAGCTGGCCCATCGTGGCCGCCATCTTGTTTTCCTGCCCAACTCCTCCTCCAAATGCACCACGAAAAACTGTCAAATTTCTGTTGTATTATTGTTTTATGGTTAGATTAAAATCTTTTAATTAACAAAATTTTAGTAGTTTTAGAAGTTTGGGCGATTCAGAAGTAGTAAACATTTGGTTTGATTTTACTTATTTGAATTTCAGTGGAGGCCTATTCTGAATCTACCTGTAAAATACCTGAATACCATCCTGGGGATTCTCTAGGAAGATGTGGAACAAGCGGATTCTGGTTATACCATGGATATTTTTTTGAAAAAACGGCTGAAGAGGACTACCATTTGTTAACATTTTTTGCATTTAAAAACAGACACTCTTTTGTGGGCCATCATTCAAAGAACATTACCAGATTGGTGTGTTCGGACTGTTTGGACTGTAGGGGTATTTCTTCCATTTTCCTTCCAGATTAAGAGCTACAAGGACACTTTCAAAGTTACTTTCCAACTCTGATTTTTTTTTGCTGTTTGAAATCATTTCCAAAATTGTTTGTGGATTATTACTGTTTTTAGCAGGGTTTACATTGTTGCTGGAAAATCAAGTGCCTTTCAAAATTGCTTTTGTTTTTACCTAATTCTAGATACCTTATAATGGTTTATACCGTAGTATGGCAAGACCATAACTCCAGCGACAGCCTCAAAACAGAAGGCTAAAAAGAATAAAAAAAAAAAAAGTTCGCGGAAAGGGGGATCAAACACCCCCAAAGGATCAGCAGGTCAATAAAATGCAGGGAACAGCATCTCTGATCTGTTTGCGAGAAAGCAACTCAAACCTAAATAGTAATAAAAAAGAAAGAAAGTCAAATCAAATGAAAATTACTAATTTCTTGAAGCAACCTCCATTTACGCCAATTCACCTTTCCTCTCTTTCCTTAGGAACCCTAGCAAAGGTTACTAGGGAAGATTTGTCTCAATCTAGGCTTTCAGTGTCCCCTAACTTAATATTCCAAACAACAAAATCAATCTCCTCTGATTCTGGGGATAAGGAAGTGAAGGAAGGAAATAGTATTTTGCTAACATCAGAAGTATCTGTAGAGTCCTTGGACTATACAGAATTACTCAGATACCTTGTAAACTAAAAACTGTTCTTCCTATTTTGATGGAGGTAAAGGACAGTAAACTCTTCTATTTAATATCTATATTCCACTGTACTCTAAAAAGGACCCTAACTCCAATGATTGGGGAGGTTTTGTGGACCTCCTGGATGAACTTACCAATAGGTATATAATATATCCATCTGTAGCTGTCGGTGACTTTAATACAAGAATGGCCCCCAAGATTACAAATGTACATGAGCATTCACTATTGCCTATGGTCCGGCTACTTCAAATAATAATTTGAGATTGGAATGACACTCCATGGATAAGAAATCAAACAAACAAACAAACAAACAGGGAAGGGACCTAATTCAGGTTATGTCTGACATGAATTATTGCCTTATGAATTGGAGAGTTATGGGTAATCAAGAAGGTGCCTGTACACATATTGGTCCCTTGGGATCATCCACTATAGATCTCCGTTGGGTAATTCTAATAGCACTAGAGAAAATAAAATCACTTAATATTGTTGGATGCCCTGAGTCTGCCCATTTTCCTCTATCCTTAGAATATGATATGGTGGCAAGGCCAAATAATTCTAGAATAGATGTTGCCCTTGCAACAGGATGTGAAATCAGGAACACATGTAGGAACAAATGGTCTCCTAGACTAAGTAGCACATTGGCAGCAGTGTTGGAATCTGATAGACTCAAAGATTTGAGACTTAATATTATGGTTCCAGATAGTCATTCTGATCAAAATGTTTTATTAACCACAATATTTAATCATATAAAGCCCCTACTATGTCAAGTAAGAAGACCCATTAGACAAAGATCTTGGTTTAATGAAGTCTGTAAAAACACAAAAAAACAGTTAAATAAATAGGTTTCTCAAACTAAACAAAATCCAAACAAGAGTAATGCCAAGCAACTAAATCATGCTAGGAAAAAATATAAAGAGGTACTACAAAAGGAAAAAAAAAAAAAAGTAAATAACAGGCTAATAATTGGGAAAAACTAAGTCAATCAGTCCATGAAAAGGATAATAAAAGATTCTAGCTCCTTAGAAGCCAAGGGTACCAACAATTGACCTTTGGTATAGAGGCCTATGTGACACCTGATTCATGGACAGTTTATTTTGAATCCTTATTTTACTCTCCCAGTGAAATACCGGATGCAAGGAATGAGTTCTCTCAGTTCTATCCAAGGCCAATTTGTGTAACTAAGGAAGAAATATATAACACCTTGTTACATTTAAAGGATAACAAGGCTCCTGGACCTGACCATATAATGGCAGAGTTATATAAAAATAACATTGAATGGTGGATTTTTTGCTACATGTTTTTTTCAATAAAATTCTGCAGGGCTCTGATGTCCCACCCAGTTGAAAGGGTAGCATTATATGCCCAATATACAAAAAAAAAGGAAAATCCAGCTGATCCCTCAATGTATAGACCTATAAGTTTGATTGATACCTTGTAAAAACCTTTGTCAGTATCTTATTGGATAGACTTCAGATTTGGGCTGAGGAATCAGGTTTTATGAGTGAATATCAAAATGGTTTTAGAGCCTACAGATCCATGGTTCAACATTGTTATGTCCTGTCACATATTATTTGGAAGTATGTAAAAATTAAGAAATCACATCTATTTTGTTGTTTCGTGGATCTGAAATCTACTTTTGATTTGGTTAGTGATACACTGCTATGGCAGAAGTTACAATTATATAATATAGATCACATTCTTTTGGATATGTTGATTAGGCTGTATAAAGATACCTGGCAAAGGGTTAAAATTAACCAAAGTGGTGATTTACTCCAGACATTAAAACCAACCTGGGAGTTAGACAGGGTTGCCTTTTGTCTCACCTACTATTTAACATACATACTAATACTATAATAGTACAGATGGAGCATTCTGGTGTCCATTTTCCAGCAATTAGGAATCAGAAAGTTTCCTTGTTAGCTTTTGCTGATGATTTGATACTTTTATCAATGCCATTTTGGGGCCTACAGAGGAAGATGGCTTTATGCTGAGCACTTTGTAAAGAAAATAGATTAGTTATCAATACAACTAAAATTCAGATGTAGATTTTTGGAAATAAACAAAGGAGGACACGTACACTTTTCATTAATAAAACAAAAATTAAAACAGTCAAAACTTACCCATATTTGGGTGTGAATTTTTCTCAGTCTACTCAATGGAATATTCATTAAGATTATATAAAGCACAAGGCAATTACGGCTTTTAAAGCCTTCAAAAGATTATCAGCCAACTTGGGTAATGGGTCTGTGAGGGGAATTTTGAGGGTCATGGAGGCTAAAGTGCGTTCAAGCCTGCTCCATGCCTCAGAAGTGTGGGCCCCAGTAGTTGCCAAACAGCTAGAAATGCAACTAAACAAACTATTATGGTATATCCTCAAAATACCACAATCGGGGCCCACACCAATAGGAAGAGCTGAATTGGGAAAGCTTCCAATCGAAGCATACATTGTAGAAAGGAGGATTATATTTTTACTTAAATTATTCTTGTATCCAGAGAATAGACTACAGAGGATATGTTTAGAGGAGGAGATTGATTACATATCTAAGGGGTTTAGATCTCAAAATATGGACTGCATAGCAACCTGGTTATATCCATTAGGGTTGAGTCATTTATTGTACCAAATCTACTCCCTTCCTTTCAGAGATATAACATTTCAGGTGAAGGAAAGAGTCAGGAATATTTTTAGTAGCAAGGATTTGGAGCAGGTTCAGTGCTAGAAGAACTTTATGTGGTACAAAAAACTGAAATTATGCCATATTACTGAACCATATTTATTAATATTGCCTTGTCCTGATTAAGAATGGAGCTATACTATTCACATTATGTATATTTTGCTAAGAAAAGGAAGGGAGTGGAGAATGAAAAATGTATGTGTAACCTAAATATGGTACATGATTTAAAACGTGTCACTCTGATATGCCCATTTTATCAGAAACACAGATCATTTTAGTAGGCCCATTTTAAGGGACCTTGGACTCCCCACTGACCAAATACTTATGAAATTGTATACATCTAATGATATACAGGTGTTGACAAAACTTGCACATTTTTAAAATCTATAAAGTTGTAGGATAATGCTTAATTGAAGTTCTGCATGTGGATTGTCTGTCTATTTATTTATTTATTGAAATGGAAATCTGTTTTTTTTACAGAATGTATTTGTTTCTAATTTATTCACTGTAATATTCTTTTGTAATGGCTTTATGCTGAACAAATAAAACTGTTTACTTACTACTACCTCCTCACCTTCACCCTCTCTCTAGACCACATTGCAGACCCCAACTGTGGAAGACTAAGGGGTCAGGGCCAGAGGGACCTCCTGGGAGTGATTGGTGCAGCACCGCGGCCAGACCTTTCTGCACCAGAGGATTCAGTTGAGTTTTGCCCCTAAGCCCCACTCACAGCACAGGTGTGCAATGATGCCAATGATGCTGCAGTATGTGCTCCCCTGCACCGCACATTGGACGTCTGGCATGCAGACCTCTTCTTGCTCCACAACTCACCCTAGCCCCCAGCCACTGCTAGGAGGCAACACATGCATGGGTGTCCCTTATCAACCTCCCCGGTGGAGGAAAGCAGTCCCTGAGGTGCTCAATCCACCTCCCCCCAGCCAACGCCCAAAGACCGGAGCTTGTTGCCAAATCTGGGTCACCAGTGTGGTGTGAGATGTGGCACCCAGCGACTCAACCCACAGCACCACCAGTCCGGTATTTCTGCTTCTGAAATGAAGTCTGGAATTTATTTTTGAATTTCACAGCATTCCAAAAAGCATTGCCATATAAACTGTGGAAGATCTTGCTGTAGATTACAGAAAAATAATCCATGGTTTATGAAAGATCATGGATTAATAATGGGGCCAGATATTCAAAAGTTTGTACTGAGTGCAAACCATGTGTGCTGGGATTGCACCACATTTACACTGGTCCGCCATATTCAAAAGAGCAAATAGCACCAGTGCAACATGTTAGTGCCTGTGCTAATAGATAATGTATGCTTACGGCAAAGTGAGGGGCAGGGACATGAATACAGGCACAATGGTATGTTCAGTGCCGCAGCACCGCGCAACTTATATTAGTGCAACATGTAGCACGGCACAAGTTACCACCTATAAAAAGGATGTCTTAACCCTGGGCAAACCAAGGAGGGGTGCATGGACACAACAGCAATAGGCAACATGACTGTAGACATCAACAGTGTCATGGTGTATCTGATGGCTCCAGTCATCAAGGAGGATGAGAGGGAAGAAGACCAACCTGGGCCACTCTGTAGGCCAAGAAGGAGATATGCTGCAAACAGAATGTACCAGCCTCGGGTGTCCTTTGAGACACATAGAAACATAGAATTTGATGGCAGATAAGGACTGCTTGGCCCACCTAGTCTGCCCATTTTCCTACCTAACAGATAAGCTGCAAATCCTAGTTAACCAACAGCTTACTTCCTCCTACCCCCCACTAGGACTGCCTTATGCCTGTCCCATGCATTCTTGAAGTCCCCCACTGTTCTTGACTCCACAACCTCCTCAGGGAGGCTGTTCCATGCATCCACAACCCTCTCAGTGAAAAAATACTTCCTCACATTACCTCTGAGCCGTCCCCCCTCTATCTTCAAATTGTGCCCCCTTGTTCTTGCACATCTCTTTTTCTGGAAGATGCTACCCTCTTGGACTTTGTTAATTCCCTTGAGGTACTTGAAAGTTTCTATCATGTCCCCTCTCTCCCCTCCTTTCCTCTAGGGTATACATATTAAGCTCCTTTAGTCTTTCTTCGTATGTCTTCTGGTGCAGACCCTGCACCATTTTGGTTGCCCTCCTCTGGACAGCTTCCACTCTGTCTATGTCTTTGCAGAGATGGGGTCTCCAGAACTGCACACAGTACTCCAGATGGGGTCTCACCAACTGTCTGTACAGAGGGATAACAACTTCCTGTTTTCTACTATTGATGCCTCTTCCTATGCATCCCAGTATCCCCCCTGCCTTCCTTACTGCCTTCTCACATTGCTTGCCCACCTTTAGGTCATCTGATATAATTACCCCCGGGTCCTTTTCTATTTTTACTGTTGTCAATATCTCACCCCCATTGTGTACACTTCCCTGGGTTTTGCTTCCCATGTACATTACCTTGCACTTCTTTGCATTGAATCTGAGCTGCCATACATTTGACCATTCCTCCAACCTTGCAAGTCCTTCTTATCCTTTCCACTCCATCTTGTGTATCAACCCTGTTGCAGATCTTTGTGTCATCTGCAAAGAGACATACTTTTCCTTCCAGTTCCTCTGCAATGTCACTTATAAAGACATTAAAAGGACCGTCCCAGTACTGAACCCTCTGTGTACCCCACTAGTAACCTCCTTTCTTCACTGTGTATTCCATTTACTACTACCCTTGCGTCCTGTTGTCTGGCCAATTTTTATCCAGGCTACCACCTTGGGACCCACTCCAAGGCTGGCTATCTTGTGAATTAATCTTTTGTGTGGGACTGTATCGAATGCACTGCTAAAATATAGGTAGGCCATGTCCACAGCCCCTCCCTGGTCTACTACTTTGGTCACCCAGTCAAAGAAATCTATTAGATTTGTCTGACACGACCTTCCCTTCGTGAATCCATGCTGCCTTGGGTCCTGTGCCCCTCTGGCCTCTAGGTACTCAACAATTCTTTCCTTCAGAAATGATTCATTTTCCCTACCACTGAGGTCAAACTAACTGGTCTGTAGTTTCCTGCCTCTGTCCTGCTCCCACTTTTGTGAAGAGGAATCACATCTGCCCTCCTCCAGTCCTCAGGTACCACCCCATCCTCCCATGATTTGTTAAGAGAGTAGTCAGCGGTGTCACTAGTTCTACCCTTAGTTCTTTTAGAATTCTTGGGTGAATCCCATCAGGCCCCATTGCTTTGTCCACCTTCAATTTTATCAGTTCTTTCAGAACCCTTTCTTCGGTAAATGGACTGGTATCGACCCCCGTCTTTGGAGTGTTTCTCTTGTTTGGTTTAGGTAACTCCCCCTCCTCTTCCTTTGTGAATACTGAGCAGAAATATTCGTTCAGTATCCCTGCTTTTTTTCACTGTCACCCTCTACCCACATACTCTCCCCTTTATTAAGCTTCAGTATCCCTCCTTTGGTCTTTCTTTGCTCCCTAATGTACCTATAAAAGGTCGTATTCCCCCTTCTTAACAGAATTGGCTATCCTTTCCTCGGTTTGGGCCTTTGCTATTCTGACTGCCTTCCCAGCCTCTTTCTGCTTTAACTGATAAAGTTCTCTGTCCTGCTCCTTCTGTGTTTCCTTATATTTCCTGAATGCTGTCCTTTTCTCCTTAACCTTCCCTGCCACCTCTTTTGAGAACCATAGCAGGTTTTTTCCTTCGTTGTGTTTTATTGATTTGCTTTACAGAAAGGCTTGTTGCCTCTGTGATGGCTGTTTTGATCACCCCCCCCATTGTTCCTCCACCCCTCCTTCTTGCCTGTTTGCTAGTGCTTTTCTGAGGCACTCTCTCATTTTCCCAAAGTCGGCCCTCCGAAAGTCCAGTACTCTTGCTTTTGTATGGCTTGATTGCATGGCTTTATTTATAGTTAACCACACTGTTTGGTGGTCGCTTGTTCCCAGATGGCTACCAACTTCTAAATCTGAGATTCTTTCTCCATCCCCATTTAAGAGTACCAGGTCTAAGATTGCTCCCTCCCGAGTGGGTTCCAATACTAGCTGTCTGAGGCATGCCCCCTGTAGGGCATCAAGAATGAGCCTGTTCTTGGATGTGCCTGCAGCAAAGGTGCTCATAGATGACCACCTTGTGGGCCAGTAATGACTCAGTAGGGCCTTGCGTAAGCAACTCTGTGAGCTCCTGCATGAGCAGCTGCAGCTTACCACCCAGCGCAGCCATGCCATGTCAGTAGAGAAAAAGGTGACAGCTGCAATGTGTTTTCTAGCCACTGGGACCTTCAAGACACCAGCTGGGGACACCATTGTCGTGTTGCAGTCTGCTACCTCATGCTTCCAGGCCCGATTCCTAGATGCCCTGCTGCTACATTCTGGTGAATTTATTATATTCCCTAGCATGGCAGCAGAGTGCAGAGAAACAATGCCGCAATTCTATTGGGTTGTGCACCTATTAGTAGTACTTGGTGCCATTGACTTCACCCATGTTGCCATCCGGGCCCCCTCTGGTGAAGTGGGAGACACCTTCCTGAACAGGAAGGGGTTCAACTCCATCAATTGCCAGGTGGTGTGTGATGCAACAGAGCGCATCATCAATGTCCTAGCATGGTATCTCGGCAGTGCCAACAATACCTTCATCTGGCACCAGTCACAGTTGTGCCAGGCATTTCAGGGCAGTCAAATACCCAGTGGACATCTTGTTGATGAATATCTGCAGCAGGCACAAACATAATCCCCCCAATGGTGGGACGGTGCCACAACAAAGCACACACAAGAGGGAAAGAGGGGAAATGGGGTAGGTGAGGATGTACAGGTACACAGGATGACTAAAACAGTAGTGGCTGCAAGGTGGACAGGGTTAGTGACACAGTATACAACTGCTAACATGCAGTAATGTTTCCCACAGGGGACAGTGCCTATCCCTTGCAACCCTGGCTCCTTACCTCAGTTCTTTGGACAGCAAATGTGGCCAAGGAGACATACAATGAGGCACATGCCACAACACAGAACATCATTGAGCTTGTCTTTGGCATCATCAAAATGAGATTCAGATGCCTGGACCATTCCGATGGTGCCCTACTATATATCCCTCTGAAGGCATGTCGCATATTCCTAGCCTGTTGTATGTTACACAACAGGGTGCTCAACCATGGAATACGCATGCCAGAATCTGAAGACCATGTTGACAGTGACATGGAGCCAGAGATGCATGGGATTGTGGAGCAGCTCGATAGACATGACCAACACATGGCCAGGAGGTCCCAGGAACATTGACAGAACATCACTGGAACACTGTCAGGGATGGGCAGGTGAATGAAAACAACACAGAGTATAGTGGATGGGCATCAGTTAACAACAACAACATTGTATTCACTTTGAGAGGTTGCATGACAACCTAGTAAACCTCGAGAGTGAAGTTCTAGAGATTTATAGTTGTCATGGAACCTCGAGAAGTGAATGCAGCATTGTTGCTTAACTGATGCCCATCCATTGTCTTATATAGTGTATGAGCATCAGCTGAACATTTCTTGACTGTGGCTGTAATTACTTCACACTCTTAGTGAGTATTGTGCTGCTGCTGATGCCCCCCCCCCAACACCATAGGAAGAAGCCTCACTCAGTCCACGTTTTCCTGCTGTCACAGACTAAGGTTTTTAACTTAAATATGATGCTACCCACCTATGCCGAACATCAGGACTGTATATTTTCATCAGTGCTGCTGTCTCTTTTTGAAAATATCTCACTGCTATGGCCATTTCCCCATTATCAAAATGGATCTGTCCTCCTCATGGCTGTTTACACAGGAGTTGAGCGTTGCTGAGCGTTGCCTAATACGCATGCGCAAGGACGTTCCATGTTGTTGTACCTTTGATGTGACATACTCAGGATGGTACAAGAGCAATATTATGTCACATTGATGGTACAACAACCCTGTCTTTACATTGAATTCAGTGAACAACAAAGCTCTCCCATACACTATAGGGACAACAGACATGCCTGCAATAGTGTATTTGCAGTATATCTACAAGAAAGCAATGATGATAGGATGTGCACAACAAAAACAAAGTAAACAAAAGGATGGCACACTGGTGAAGCAGGGATAGTGGTGTGTTGTGGGCATGTACAACATGCTGCATGAGAAGGATGCAAGTGGGGAAGGGGAAATTAAGGTGCTGCACACACACACACATCATTGCCTTCTCCCATCCCAGGTACTCACAGATGCACTACCACAAGCCAGTTGTGGTGGTGGGGTACTGTGAACTGGAGAGCTGTTAAGCAAAGATTGCAGGGATGGTGACACCTTGGGATGATCACAGCCATGCCCTGGTCTGGGTGTAGCTGAGGCCATGTGTCACCCAGTGGTATGGGGAGCGCTCGTGACAATGGCACAGCAGCAGTGCTGGCTGACCCTGGCCTGCCACTCCATGCCGATGACACATGCCAGGGGAAACTACCCGCAAGCTGATGGCATGTGTCAGTGGTGTGATGCTGCCTAGCCATCCCTACCTCCCTCACTGTGGTAGTAAGCTCCCTCACAGCCCCAGTGAGGTTATCAAAAACTTGGAGGAGGGCATCCAGGAAACATGTCTGACACTTCTCAGCATTCTGTTCAGCACGTAGGAGGTCGGTGTGCATGGCCTCCTGGAGGTGGCCAAGTTTGTGCCACAGTTCCCTCCAGAATGCTTGAAGCACCCTCTGTTCAGTGAACTGTGAGTCCACCACAGACTGGAGGAGCAGATGGGCCAATCAGGCATCCTATCCCTAGGGGGGAATGGTCACCGGGGACAGTTGGTGGATGCAGGCATTGAAGACATGTGAGGCATGCGTACCCCTCAACCTGTGTGGCTGTGTGTTGCACTGCCTCACTGGCTGTGGTGCACCGCATGTCACAGGGGTGGTCAGGCAGAGCAACATTACGGCTGCCCACAGACACCTGTCTTGTTGGCCAGGTGGTGATGGAGCTTGCGGGTGTGGTGTTCACACCTGTGGCAGTGTTGGAGGGGCTGGTGTTAGAGGTAGTGGAAGCATGGCCCTACAGGAACCCTGCAGGCACCAATGGCTATGTGTGCCCGGTGGGTGACCATGTAGTGGCTCAGATGGCCCCACTGTTGTCAGCCCCTGCCTTGTTGGGTGTGTCAGGGGAGAGCTCTAACAGTGAGAACCCCCCCCTCCCCAGTGCAGCGATGGTGGCAAAATAGCTCTCAGGGGGAATGTATGTGTCCTCATTGGTGTCAGAGATATCTTCAAACAAAGTACCAATGGACTCCCCCTCATCTGCATATGCCACCTGTCTCTGAACACCACATTTGGATGGCTCATTGTCCTCCTCCAAGATGACCTCTTCTGCAGTGCCATCTCCATGTGCTGAGGACAGAGAAGAACACTCTAAGTGGTTTGCACAGTACACAGTGGTCCTGTACCAGTATTGCCACATGCATACCACACCACACCTTTGCTGTCTATGATGCTCAGTGCTGGCACAAAACAGGTGACTACAGCCTATACATTCACACATTCAGGGTGCACACATGCCTATGGGTGGAATGTGAATCCTACAGGCATGCCCTCGATGAACACCCAATATATCCCACACACACCACACAAGTGAAGACCTCCTCCCAAACGGATGGTATAGGTAAAGCACAGTGTCACACATGGCAGCATGTGACACCACATGTGGAAATCCCACCTGATGCTAAGATACCCACTATGTGCATAGGCACAGGGCCTCTGTCTGCAGACTGCAGCATGACTGTATTATTGTGTAACATGCTGCAAGTCCAGTAGTGCAGTAAACACTCCAGCAGATAGTGTCATACTGAACACAGGCCATCCCAATGCACACATTTGTGCACAGGCCAGGGCAGCATTGTGCTACAACACAGGCAGAGCAACATGCAACCTGTGCACACACATGCACACCATCCTGGTACACAACCATGTACTCACATGTCCTGTGGGATGACAGCTGTGTCTCACACCAACCACCATTTACACCTGCCATGGCCACAGTCCTGAGGGTTGATGCCACCACCTCCATCATAGGGTCCACAGGTGTGGTAACCTCTGCTGGCCACGGCTCACCACTCATGCCAAGCAGTACTTGGTTGCATGCTGGATACATAGATACATAGACAGTGTCGGCAGATAAGGGCCTATGGCCCAACCTGTCTGCCCATTTGAGCTTGTAAGTTCAGTTTGTTTTCCTAGAAGTCTGTTTCCCCTTACCCCTGACCTCTAGAATTCCTTTATGTCTATCCCATGCATTCTTAAATCCCGTGATTGTTTCAGCCCCCACCACTTCCTCTGGTAGGGTGTTCCACTTATCCACCACCGTTCTGTGAAGAAATTCTTTCTCATGTTTCCTCTGAATCGTCCTCCCTCCAACTTCATCCCATCCCTCTAGTCCTGGAACATCTTTTGCTTAAAAATAGTGTTTTCCTGCACCCTGTTCCTCCCTGTAAGATACTTGTATGTCTCTATCATATCCCTCTCTCCTCCTCTCCTCCAGGAGTACATGTTCAGTTCCTTCAACCTGTCTTCATAGGACTTGTGATGCAATCCATGCACCATCTTTGTTGCTCTCCTCTGAACCTTCTCTACCCTGTCTGTGTCCTTACATAGGTATAGTCTCCAGAACTGTACACTGTACTCCAGGTGGGGCCTCACTAGTGTCTTGTATAGCGGAATTATGACCTCCCTTTTCCTGCTGGTGAAGCCCCTGCCTATACATCCCAGCATCCTATTTGCTTTACCTGCTGCCTTGTCACACTGTTTCCCTACCTTGAGGTCATCAGAGATGACAACCCCAAGATCCCTTTCCTGCTTGGTGCATGCTATATCCTCACCCTCCAACTGATATATTGTGCCAGGGTTTTTGTGCCCCATATGCATTATCTTGCACTTCCTTGCATTGAATTTCAACAGCCAAACCCCTGACCATTCTTCAAGTTTCTGCAGGTCCCTTCTCATTCTGTCTACACCCTCTGGTGTGTCTACTCTGTTACAGAGCTTTGTGTCATCAGCGAACAGTGAAATTCTGCCTTCTAGATCCTGCACAATGTCACTGATGAAGATGTTGAATAGGACCGGTCCCAGCACTGATCCCTGTGGTACCCCACTGGTCACTCTTCCCTCTGTGGAGTGACTGCCATTTACCACCACCCTCTGTGTCCTGCCACCCAGCCAGTTACCTACCCACCACACTACTGTCCTGCCCACACCCATATTCCTCAGTTTGTGTAATAGTCTTCTATGTGGCACAGTGTCAAAGGCCTTGCTGAAGTCCAGATAGGCCATGTCCACTGCCTTCCCCTGATCCACCTCCCTAGTCACCCAGTCAAAAAATTCAACGAGGTTGGTCTGACATGACCTCCCCCTGGTGAAACCATGCTGCCTTGGGTCCTGTAGTCCATTGACAACCAGATGTTCCACCAATCTCTCCTTCAGTAGTGCTTCCATGATCTTCCCACTACCGAGGTGAGGCTGACTGGTCTGTAGTTCCCTGCTTCCTCTTTGTTCCCACTTTTGTATAAGAGGACTACATCTGCTGTCCTCCAGTCTTTGGGTACCTCCCCTGTTTCCAGTGATCGGCTAAACAGGATAGCCAGAGGTTCAGCCACCACCTCTCTTAGTTCTTTAAGGACACTGGGGTGCACCCATCTGGCCCCATTGCTTTATCAACTCTTATTACTTCCAGTTCCTTCAGGACCCTTTCTCGTGTAAAGGGACTTGTGTCCATTTCTGCACCATTCTCACCCCTTGTACTCCTTCAGACCCATTACCCCCTCTTCCTCAGTAAAGACTGAGCAGAAATACCTGTTCAATATGTCAGCTTTACTGTTGTCATCCTCCATCGGCTCCCATCCTCTCCTTCAGTCTCACTATCCCTCCCTTTGTCTTTCTTTTTCACTTATGTACCTGTAAAGGTTTGTCCCCTTTACCCACTGATTTTGCTATGTGTTCTTCTGTCTGAGCTTTGGCTTCCTTACTGACCTCCCTGCCTCCCTTTGCTTCTCCTGGTACTTCTCCCTATCCCCTTCTGCCTGTGTCTTTTTGTATTGCCTGAATGCAATCTTTTGGCTTTCACTTTCTTTGATACCTCTTTGGAAACCATAATGGTCTCCTCTTCCTTTCCTCTTGCTAACCTGCTTAATGCATAATTCTGTTGTTCTTGTAATCCCATTCTAAATACTGACCACTGTTCCTCAACCCCTGATTCCTGTCCCATTCCCTTAATGCCTCTTTCAAGTATCTCCCCATTTTCCCAAAGTCTGCCCACCTAAAATCCAGGATACGTGTTTTTGTGTGGTTTGGTTCTGCTCTTTCTGTGATTTCAAACCACAATGACTGGTGGTCACTGTTACCCAAGTGCTCCCCCACTGTTACCCCCATCACACTGTCCCTGTTTGTGAGCACAAGGTCCAGTATTGCCTTCTGCCGAGTTGGTTCCATGACCAGTTGCTTGAGGAAGGCACCCTGAAGGGAGTCCAGGATAAATCTGCTCCTAGTTGATGCTGCTGCTGGGATGCTGCAGTCCACGTCTGGAATATTGAAGTCTCCAACCAGTACTACCTCACCCTTGTCTGCCATCCTTTGGATGGCTAGCATCAGCTCCCTATCTGTTTCTTCCTCCTGGGCTGGTGGTCTATAGACCACACCTGTGCGGATGGCTGTCCCCATTTTCCTTTCCAGCTTAACCCACAGTATCTCTCCCCCATTTTGTTCCTCCTGGATCTCTGTGGCCCTTATGTCATTTTTCACATACAGTGCCCTCCTCCTCCCTTCCTGCCTGCTCTGTCTCTTCTGATATGTTGTAGCCAGGTTGGCCATCTCCCAGTCATGGTTATCATTACACCAGGTTTTCAGTGATGGCCACAATGTCCAGGTCTGACTGTACCATGACAGCCTCAGATCTTCCATCTTGTTGCTAAGGCTTCTGGCATTTGCACACATGGCTTTCCATGATTTGACCTCCTAGACTGCTTCACTGTTCTACTCGGCCCTTCCTTGGTTGTCATTTATCCCTGGTTCTCCTTGCTGTCTGCCCTTTTGCTGAATTTTGCCCTTTTCTGCTTATCCAACTCTTGGGCACTAATCTCCATCTTTTGCACTGCTTTGCAGAGATAGCCCTCCTCTGGTTCACTGGTTCGCTGCTAGCTGTGGGGGTGAGCAAGTAGGTACCCTCCTTGCTGGCCTGCCACCCCCCTTTGCTAGTTTAAATGCTTGTCAATGTAGCATTTAAACTTATCATTGAGTGCTTGGATTCCCCTCCAGGATGGATGCAGGCCGTCAGGCTTGAACAAACCTCCATCCCTCCAGGTGGGTCCCCAGTCACCAATGGATCCAAACCCTTCCTCACAGCACCAGTTCTTCAACCATGAGTTAAAGTTCCTGGTGCATGCACTCCTATGCTCTCCCTTGCTCCTGGGTAGTACTTCTGAAAAGTGACAGAAGTAGCTACTTGCTTGAGACCCCTCCCAAGTTTCCTAAATTCTTCCTGAACTTCCTTTGGCTCCCCATTTGCCAGGCCATTAGTACCTAGGTGGATAATGACATCCAGCTCACCCTCCCGACTTGCCTTCCCAGTGATCCCCAGGATCTTCCTTCCATCCCTCCATGCCATGGCACCTGGTAGGCACCTCACCTCCCTGTCCTCCCCCTCCTGTGTTCCTAGCTGGTCTGCCTTTTCCTGCCTTTTTCTGGAGCTGTGTCCTGTGTACCTGTACACCCTCACCTCCCCACCTTCCTTTCTTTCCCTGTTGTGTGTGCTGTATTGTGTACCCCATTGAAATGAATGGAGTTTTTTTCTATTACTATTTTGTATGTTATGATGGTGAGTTGGAGAATAATGAAGGATACTGTTTTACTAACAATGCCATTGTTAGTAGAGTGGTGGCCTACATTAATCTCCAACTCTCCAACAATAATTTATAAAATAATAGTAAAAAATACCCCAATTCATTTCAATGGCACATACCCCTGCAGTCTCCTTTGCCCTTTGTCGTAATGTGCCTCAGTGTGGGGATGTAGAGGTCAGCTTCACTGGGGGGGATAAGCATGTCTATAGTGGGGCTCCTCCAATAGTCTGTGCATACCATACTGCTCAATTGTCCGTGAATGAAAGGGACAGCTCTAGAATGTCTGTAACATCTCTGAAAGGCACAGCTTATTTGTCTTGACTGTGATGTGCAAATCAGGAAAAATTCAAATGTATCAGATTCATCTGTATATACCCCGGAGCAGTGCATCAGATATGACTTTAAACCCACCCTGTTACTAACCAATTTTTTTCCTGGCTAAAGTTCTGCCACCCCCCTCCAAAAGAACTTTGTCCTGATTTTTCTCCCTGACTCCATTCCATTCAATACCCATCCCCTATGGGTCTTGAAGCCACACATAGGTAAAGAAAAGTGAAAAACACATCGAGTTCAGACCTTTCTCCTTCCCCAATCCCCCTATAAAAAAAAAAATTATGTTTACTTACTTGGTCATATGGCCAGAACCTGCAGCTTGGCATAGTGTATCACCAGACCAGTATTCAGTCTGCTTCTCTCTCCTACTGCCAGAAGCTGGATGCTAGAACTGACCATCGCAGGCCCCCAACGTGGTCCGCGACCAAGTCACTTCACCAACTGAACCCATCTAATCTGGGTTGCTTGCTTCTTGCTTGGTTACTGCTGTGACTGCTGCACTGCACTGATCAAGGCCTATGAAGGCCACCCACACCGCTGTCACCACTGCTGCTTAGTCTAGTTTACTGCTGTGGGGGTCTGTGCTGTTTTGTTTCCAAGGCAAGCATACCAGAGTAAGTAGGTAACCTAGTCTTGAGTTAGCTTCTAGCTCACCCTCTGCCTCTTCAGCCACCAGGGGAGACAGAGACTCACTAATAGTAGAACAACAAAAATAAGCTGCCACAGCACTGTTCTTGAGAGTTCGGTGCACACTGACTCCTCCAAGCTGTAGTGTGCAGTCTGTTTACTCTGTGGTGGGAAAGACAGTGTCACACTTGTAAGTGGAGAGAGTGGACAACACAATACAGATACAGTCGAGTCTGGAGAATACCTGCAGCGTGAGCACACGCAGGCCAGGTGGGCACTTGTGCAAAAGATTAAATCCAAATTTAAAGCTGTTATTGCCACACTATAAGAACAACCTAAGCACAAATACGGAGGGGAAGGGACTGCCCCTCTCTGCCCTACCAAAATGGCACCCCTGCTTAATGGTAGAAATTTATTCTTGGGTGCTAATGCAATGGTGTCCACAGTGTTCTAAGGTACCGTAACTCCATGTTCCATGATGTGTCCTGATCATCATGTGGGTTAGTGTCCCTCTCATTGTTCCTCATTTTGAGTGTCCATGTCCCTTATTTCAGTGACAAAATATGAGGTATGGTGCATGCTTCCAAGGCCCTACTCAGCACAAGAGTGCTGAGCATGGCCATTGTGTATACTCCATACAGAATGACGATGAGAAAGTACGTGAGATGAAACAGTCATGGAGAAACATATTTGTAGCACTATATATGAATAATGGATTTGCATGGTCCGAAACAAAAAAGATAGGCTTCACAATACAGAGTCCCTCTTCATACATCAGGAATGGGGAATGTTGACTGGCTAAGTTCTAGGCATTTAATGCAGTAAGCAAACAATACTTTACAAATTAACGGTGATTTAATGACAAAAATCAAGTCATGGAGATGTAGAGAGGATCACAGATGTAGAAGTGGGTAGTCTTCTGGGAACTAGCGACCATCGAACGGTATGGTTCACAATAAACACAGCAATATAGTCAAGCCATACAAAGGCTAAAGTACTGGACTTCAGGAGGGCGGACTTTGCCAAAATGGGTGCGTGCCTAAGGAATGCACTAGCAAATGGGCAGGAAGGAGAGGTGGAAGAACAATGGGGAATAATAAAAACTGCCATCACAGAGGTAACAAGCCATTGTGTGAAGCAAATAAACAAAACAAAATGATGTAAGAAACCACTATGGTTCTCAAAGGAGGTGGCAGTGAAGGTTCAAGAGAAAAAGAAAACATTCAGAAAGTACTAGGAATCGCAGAAGGAGCAGGACATAGAATTGTATCAGTTAAAGCAAAAGGAAGCTGGGAAGGCAGTCAGAACAGCAAAGGCCCGAACTGAGGAAAGATAGCCAACTCAGTTAAGAAGGGTGATAAAACCTTTTTTAGGTACATCAGGAGCAAAGGAAGACTAAGGGAGGGATTGTGAGGCTTAATAAAGGGGAAGGGGGTGGGCAGAGGGTGACTGTGAAAAGGCAGAGATACTAAATAAATATTTTTGCTCAGTATTTACAAATGAAGAGGGGGAGGTACCTAAAACAAACAATAGAAACACTCTGGATACAGAAGTTAATACCAGCCCATTTGCAGAAGAAAGGGTTCTGACAGAACTCTGAAAACTGAAGGTGGACAAAGCAATGGGGCCTGATGGGATTCATCCCAGAATTCTAAAAGAAATAAGGGTAGGACTAGTGACACCACTGACTACCCTTTTTAACAAATCATGGGAGGATGGGGTGGTACCTGAGGACTGGAGGAGGGCCGATGTGGGAAACTACATACCAGTTAGTTTAACCTCAGTGATAGGGAAAATGATGGAATCACTTCTGAAGGAAAGAATTGTCGAGTATCTAGAGGCCAGAGGGGCACAGGACCCAAGGCAGCATGGATTTACAGCGGGAAGGTCATGCCAGATGAATCTGATAGATTTCTTTGACTGGCTGACCAAAGTAGTAGATCAGGGAGGGGCTGTGGGCATGGCCTACCTAGACTTTAGCAAGGCATTTGACTCAGTCCCACACAAAAGATTAATATACAAGTTAGCCAGCCTGGGAGTGGGTCCCAAGATGATAGCCTGGGTAAAGAATTGGCTGTAGAATAGGACACAGAGGGTAATAGTAAATGGAGCCCACTCTGAAGAAAGAGGGGTTACTAGTGGGGTGCCGCAGGGTTCAGTATTAGGACCGGTCCTCTTCAATGTTTTTGAAAGCGACTTTGCAGAGGGAATGGAAGGAAAAATATGTCTCTTTGCAGATGACACAAATGCACCTCATATCTAGGAGCTATACCATTCATGTCCATGGTTTTAGTCATGCTGTGGCTCTGCACTCAGGATGCAGGACCTGGTCTCGGGGGTTATTCCCTGGCTGACACTGCAAAACTCCTCAGTGTCATAACATGTCTGCACCTGGTATCACAGAGGTGCACATCTTTACTTAGGCTGTGGCTGTGCACTCAGGATACAGTACCTGGCCCAGGGGAGTGAGGGCATTGCCTGCCTGAGCCCATGCAATTCCTAAGTGTCCTAACATGTATGCAGCTGGTATCAGGGAGGTATACCATTGATGTCCATGACTTTAGTTGGGCTGAAGCTCTGCATTTAGGATCCAGTACCTGACCTAGATGGGGGGCATTGCCTGGCTGAGACCATGCAACTCCTCGGTGTCCTAACCTGTGTCACCTACTATCAGGGAGATATACCATTGGCATCCAATGCTTTAGTTGAGCTGTGCCTCTCAACTCAGATATAGTACCTTGTTTGGGGTGAGGTGTGGGCATTACCTAACTGAGGCTGTCCAGCTCTTCAGTGTACTAACTTGTGTGCAGCTACTATCGTAATGCTATATCCTCACACATATTCACCCAATCCATACCTGATTAGCAATACACAGCCACAACAGCCATGGTTACCATATACTTAGTAATTCTGTACTAGTGATACTTGTCATTGTAAAACTGCAATATAAGTAAATAAGACACGAAATATGTCAAATATCAGTGTTTGTAACAGAATAATACAACACCTCAGGTTTTTCTCATAGTAAATCTCTAATTTTTTTTCAACAGATCGGCAAACCAGAGAACGATTTCAAATTTTTTTCAAACAACAAAAAAGTAAGTCATCGAATTTTCATTTTTATTTTAATTGTCTGCAGCTCAGCATGCAACATGCTAAATACAATAATAATGTGAGGAGCATTACAATTGTCTATTTAGCACCCTACTTTTTCAGGTGGCGCTGCCACAGGTGAAGAGAGGGGAGGGGGAAGCAAGTGTACTCAAACAGTGATGTGTTAAATAGTTTTGGAGCTGGAGCTGCAACAGGTGACAGGGAGGACCACTATTGCACCATGACTTTCTTTTATACTCTGTTTTGGTCAAGGCAGATGTAAGCAAAGCAGAACCACAAAACCACATGGAACCACGGTGGGTGACAGGTGGTATGGTGCCATAGGCTGCCTGGGGGTGATGCATGCACTTGCAGGAAGTGCAAGCTGTCACCCTGCTGTCCACAATATGGCAGCCTGCCTGTGGGTGGCCACTTAGCTAAGTCTAGTGGCACTACACTATTCTTTTGGAGGCACAACCCAGACTAGCCCTGGCAATGCACCTTTGACTTGGGCTGTAAATGGGATGGCGCCAGATATGCATAGGCACACCCTCTTCACTGCCACTCCAGATGCACCACATATCATTAGTGGGATTTAGTGGTGCATCTACAGTGCACTGGACATGAAGTTTACACTGCTGCATGACACACCTACCTAAAGTGCTTTAAACACATGCCATGAATGTGCCAGCGCATCTCACATCTGCTGCGTGCATATCCTTTGTGAGTCCTGCCCAAACAGTCAAACTACACTAAATCTTATGTTTCATGGCTCTAAACAAAAAAATCTCTTTTTTACAGAATTTCAAGATGCCAAAGTCCTGGACTGATAGGGAAATGCTGGCCCTAGTTCAGGCTGTGCGGCACCATGCAAACTCCAGGTTTGTCATGAAGGCAACTAACCCGAGTCTGTCACACACCTGGGGTAAGGTAGGTCACGTTTTCAATTTACAAAATAAAAATATTTTTTCTCACGTATTAAGTATAGTAGGATAATATCTGCGCAGCAATAGCATGCCACTACAGACTACTGACAAATAGCAGACTGCTTATAGATGTGATAATTTCAAGAACTACAACCAGAAGGAGTAATACACCAGGACAATGTTTCATTTCAGCTACGGTAAAAAAAAAAATGCAGTATTCTCAAGGGTTCTAAGCAACCACAACCACATGTTTCACTTCAGCCAGTGAAGGCTGTAAGAGTGGAACAACCATGAAATTCCAATGCTACAGATTTGCACCCACTTAATAGCTATTCAACATGGTGATCTCTGGCCACTAATGTTCGGTGTCAAATTTATTTTACAAAGGCGGCTGACTGGCATCCTTTTCCACTGAAAGTAATTTTTATTTTAGTTGTTTAACCAGGTATAGCACACTAAGCTGAAAGCTTTTTTACAGGAGCAACCTGGGAGCACAAGGAGATTAAGTGACTTGCTCAGGGTCACACAGTATGCAAGTGGAAGCTGTGGGATTCAAACCCAGGTCTGGTCTGCTGGATATCACCAAATTTGCGGCTCAGAGCCTTAGACTGCTGCGCTATACTGCCTCCAACAATAATAAACAATACATGTACAGAGGGGCTGTTCAAAGTGAAGCAGGGTTTGGACACCAGGGGCCATGATATAACATTGGAGGGAGGAAGGTTCAGCATAGAGATGAGACACTTTTTTTACAGAGATGGTGTTAGCTGAGTGGAATGTGCTACCTGCAGAACTGGTATCCAGTAGGACTGTGCAGCACTTCGAAAAGGGGATGGGACATGATAACAGGGAGGGTCAATGGAGGGGAAGGGTGGAAGGGAGAGGCAACTCCAGAATAAGGGTGCTAGCCGAACATTCGAGCAGACTTAATAGACCTCTAGGCCTTTATCTGCTGGCAAATTTTGTATGTTCATATGTCCACTTCTTGAACCCATTGTATTATACTGCTTGACAAACTGGTGTTTCTGTGAATTAGTCAATACGTGAGCCAGGTACTCTCAATATACATTAACATACACTGTAACAGTACAAGTTAAGAAAAGGAAAAGTTTTATCTGTCAGATAAACACTTACAACAGTACCTGATGTCTTAGAATTAATACTTAAAATTGAATATTTAAACCTTTTTTCAATGAAAGAAATTAAAAATTTGCAAAGATGGTGCACTAGATGAGACGAGGGGTATCACAGAGCTCCAACACCTCACTTGCTAACTGTAAAATATGTGTAAAATCCCAAAGTAGTACACATAAAGTTGAACTTGTATTGTAATATACTAATCAGTAAATTTACCACACAAAAAACAATTACTAAATCATTAACTACTTGTTTCTTTTCTATCTTTTTATACAGGTTAGCTGAGCCTTGGGGAGGAAACAAATCGAGAAGTTGGCAGACGACTGTCAGAGGAAGTGGAAGCTCACCCACCAGACCTTCTACAAAGCAAAGGTGTCGGTGGGTGAGATGCGCAGAAGTACCCGGGAGTGGTATGACATAGCATTTGCTATGTGGGAGGAAGCAGGCAAGCCATATTTTGGTGATTGCCATCATGGTAGTAAGTATATCTTTTTAATGGGGTTCAGTGTCTAAAATGTTATATCTTCAACAAATCTGTCACAACAGTTGCATGAATCCAATGACAACCTCAGTAGCTCAGTAAGTTGGTACCAGAATCTTATTAACGAATGTCATATATCACACATAACAGCATCAATAAGGTCTAGCTGATGTCAAGAGTTACCCACGGCTGATGTGTTGTTCAGTCCCAGGGTGCAGCCAAAGAACCGGTAACACACCAGGCGTGGGTAAATCCTGGCATTAGCCACACCTTCTCGTGCCATATTAGATGTGTTAATTGTTAGCAGAAAATGATTGATACACTGATTTATTGCTGTGAAGGGAAAAAAATAGTGCGTGATAGAACTGTAGCTATTGGTGCCAGCTCTGAAACACTTGCAGAGGCTGGCTGATTGAATGCACAAACTGTGGTGTGAGGTAAGTGCTAATCAGAATTGTGAGACCTAGTTTTTCCTAAATAGGTGTTCAGAACAATGTGAAAAAGGCATCAAGCTCAGTCTGATCTATCAGTTCAAAAGAACATTCAATGTTTTTTCCTTTTTAAATTTACTGAAGTCAGTACCAACAGTATGCAACATGGTAGCACAGGGATTTGATGTTCCAAGTCAGACAGATTTTGATAGGGTATAGGGCAAGGGAGTGCACCTGGGACATTTTCAGATTGGTTGCTAGCAGGATTAACACTTTGTTTATCCTGTTCAATAACAAATCAGGAGCCAGCTTTTGTCTTACCTATTGTATTATAAAGTGTATGATTCTATAAAACGAATAAGACATGATAATACATGTCAAGGTGAAATAAAACAAGCATTTGTCAATGCCGAATGTTTGCTTGCTGGCATTGGCAGTGGTAGTGTAGAAGTTACAGAGCTGTGTAATAGGAATGGAAGTGAAGTACTGAACTGAAGCCAACCCCACCACCACCCTGCAGAAAGTGACAGGCATTGGGGTGTGCATTTGGGTCGTCAGGCATAACGGCCACGCCATTTCACCACACCCCACCCTACAGACACTGACAAGTGTCACGGTGTTCCTTGGGGTCTTTGGCCCTTATGCACACCCCATTTCATTAGGAAATACGGTGAGATGGGTGCGATATAGGAGAATGGGGTGAACTTTGGGGCCGAAGAGTCCAAGGCATACCTCGATGCCTCTCACTGACTGCAGAGTGTGGAATGGTATGAGCATTACAGGCAAGAATCCCAAGTCACACCCCTGATGCCTGTCATTCTCTACAGGGTTGGGCGTTATAGTTGGAAACCCTAATACCTCAGGCATTCATTGGTATTTTCACTCCAAATTTTCAACATGTTTTTGTGACCCACCTCATGAACAGGGGAATATCAGTGTGTTAGCCGAAAGCTGCTTATGCACAGCAACTACGGCATTTAGCACCACAGGTGCAAAAACATTCCGAACAGGATGTAAAAAATGACAGCTGTACTGTTCATGGGGAGCTGTAAAAAATGGCAATGTTGCAAATCTGCAGTAAAAATATTTAAAAAAATGGTGAAGTCATAAGCGTACATAGAAACTGTGCAACGCAAACCTGTAATATGATTAGGTTGGGGATTTTTTACAGCAGATTGTCAACTCAGGCATTTTGGTGCCTCCGATCATTAACATTGTCACTGTGATTTTCTTTATCTGTGCCAAACAATGATTTCCCACAGCGACCACGCATCTCTGCACTGAAAGTGGAAAACACACTTCAGCCATGTTGTGAAAAATGACAGCTGTACTGTTCATAAGGAAATGTGGAAAAATGCCACTGGTGAAAATCTGGACTGAAAATATCACAAAGTCATTAAGTTACGAGGGTGCGTGGAAACTGCGCAATGTTCACTCATAACACAGTCATTTTATGGACTTTTGTCACCAAATTTTCAACATAGCCATTTTAAGACCTCTGCTCATGAACAGTGTAACTGTGATTTTTTTAATCTGTCCTAAACATTGCTTTCGCGCACCAACAGCACCATTGTGCGCTACATGTGCGAAAACACATTTTGGGCGACATATGAAAAATGGCAGCTGTACTGTTCATAAGGAAGTGTAATAAAATGGCAATGTTGAAAATCTGGGTGAAAATATTAAATTTGCAAACTACAGTGCATAGGAACTGCATAGCGCATGCGCTCAGTAAAACAGTCATTTTTAGGAATTTTTTCACCAAATTTTCAACATAGCCATTTTAAGACCTCTGCTCATGAACAGTGTCACTGTGATTTTCTTAATTTGTCCCGTACATTGATATCGCACACCGACTGCGCCATTGTGCACTACATGGGCGGAAACACGTTTTGGGCCAGATGTGAAAAATGACAGCTATACTACTCATAAGAAGGTGTGGTAAAATGGCAATGTTGAAAATCTGGAGTGAAAATATTGAAAATTCGCAAACTTACGAGCATGCGTAGGAACTGTACAACGCACGCTCGAAAAGCAGTCATTTTTAGGAATTTTTTCACCAAATTTTCAAAATCGCCATTTTAAGACCTCTGCTCATGAACAGTGTCACTGTGATTTTCTTAATTTTCCCTTTACATTGATTTTGCACACCGACTGCGCCATTGTGCGCTACATGGGCGGAAACACATTTTGGGTGAGATATGAAAAATGACAGCTGTACTACTCATAAGAAGGTGTGGTAAAATGGCAATGTTGAAAATCGGGAGTGAAAATATTGAAAATTTGTGAACTTACGAGCCTGCATAGGAACTGCGCAATGCATGCTCGTAAAACAGTAATTTTTTTTGAATTTTTGCACCAAATGTTCAACATGGGGTTTTTGGGACCCCTTCTCATGAATGATGTCACTGTCATGGTGTTATTTGGGCCAAAAGGGTGCCTTCGGGTCCGAGTAACGCCATGACAGTGACATCATTCATGAGAAGGGGTCCCAAAAACCCCATGTTGAAAATTTGGTGCAAAAATTCAAAAAAATGCCTGAGATATGCAATAAAGTTGAAAAACCTCTATCTAGCCCATTATACAGCTTACCGGCATTTCCTCAGTTTGCGGTCGGCTTTGAAGAGTGCAGACTTGTTCCTGGTCCACCGAAGATCATCGCTCCAAGCCCCAGAGGTAAGTATGGGGTGAGGGGGGTGTAGGGAGGCAGGGTGCACAGTGGGTGGGTGCGGGTTATGGGATGGGGAGCTGGGAGAAGCGCCATGGGACCATTTTTATTTTGCAGGTACAAAAAAAAAAGATGATGTGGGACGTTTGCCATGCTGGGGTGGCCTCCAGCGTGGCACAAGGACAGCTGGGGGGGCCGTGGAGCCAACAGGGGATTGAACACCCCCGTCGGTCATATGATCAGTTGACATGCTGGTGTGGGCTCCCAGCGTGGCACCCAATACTCGGGGGTTGACAGTGGAGCTGACGGGATTGGGCACCACCGGCGGCTATTCTATGAGTTGCCACGCTTGGGAGGGCACAGCGTGGCATGTGGAAGCCTTTGGGGAGCGCAGCACAAGCTGATGGGGATTGGGCACCCCCATCGCCATACGTGTGCGGGGAGGGCAGCACGCAGTATGGCATGCGCTTGTATGTGTGTGTGTGTGTAGGGTTAGCTGCGCATGAGCAGACGATATCTTATCGCTGCTCACTGAAGCGTAGCTCAGCCTTTCAACTGTATGCCACTGCATTTTGGAGCTTGTCATAGAGAGCTCCAGCATGCATTGGCTTACAGGGGCCATACCTGCCAACACACTGACTGAATTGGAGGAGGAGGTGACACACCTCCGAAATCTCAGATGATGGCACTATGTTTCTTGCATCTGCATGCAAGCAAACATAAAAATATCTTACATATGTTGTGCGTGAAACCACAGTACCTCACAAACAGTGTTATCCCATCATGACTCACCATCTGAACTGCGTTATCTCAGTCATGATATTTCTAATCTTTAACCAATGTACTTGCGGCTCTGTACTCAGAATGTTATACCTGGACTTTTTTTTTTAACTGAATTTTTATTAAATTTTTTCAAAGTATACAAAATGCCCAAGGTTACAGGGTCCACATAAACAGTAACTATATATACATACATATCATGGGAAGACCAGTTAGGGAGGGAGGACGGAATGGGGGAACAGCAGTTGGAGGAGAGGGGATTAGGAAGGGGGGAAGGTATACAGGATAGAAGTTAAAAATAGGGAAGGATCGGTTGTTTTCCAATGTAGAACATACAACCTCAGATGATTAGAGCAGGACATTCTGCAACAATAATAAGTACAAATGAGGGAGGAAAAGAAAAGGATCGGACTCCACTAGTAGTGTTGGGAATACTGAACCTCTAGCTTTCTGTCTGCTTACACTGACCAAGCCCCCATTGCTTGCTTCTCAGTCTGTCCAGGATAATACTGTACAATGAGAGAAATATAAACAGGGAATATAAATATATATCCTCACATCTGGAAGTCTGGAAGCCAAATGTATGGTCCGAATCTGGAGATCAAAGGCTGGTGCAAACAAAGATTCTGTCCTTTCTTCATGGCATCTCGGCAGAACCCAGGTTGGCTTAGTGACCCATCTAGTATTCAGGGAAGCATAGAGTTTTGAAACAGAAAGAAGGATACCACAAAGCACTGGGTTCATCATGACCTAATACACACCGAGAGGTTGGTTAGTTAGAGCTATAGTTGCTCCCAGCTACGTATGATGGGGGGGAGGCTTAGTGAAAAGATGGTCTAGAGGACAGTTACAATCTAGTTGTCACAGACAGCAGTGGACCACTGAGCCAGATAGTCAGGGGAGGGGGAATACTCCACCATGGCTCCAGTCAGACTCAGTGAGCACAGGCATTGGATATACAGGAAAGGGCAGTCAGAAAACCCCTCCTCTCAGCCAATGCCTGTTGGTGGTGTTAGGTAACTAAAGTATGGGTCCCAGCACCTTTGGAATTTAGGCAGCTGGAAGTTTTGCAAGTGGGAAAGCTTGTCTAGGGCAGCAAGGTGCGAGAGGGAGGTCAGGACCTCTCCATATGTAGGGGTATCAGTGGTGTGCCTGCAAACCAGAGATCTCTTGGCCTGGGTGGCCAGCAATGCCAACCATCTATATTATGGAGGAGAAAAGCCCTGAAGATCTCCCTTGATTCATAGGGAGAAGAAGATGGGGACATTGGGATGGTTTTTTTCAGTACCAATGATACCATCTGGCAAACCTGCAGCCACATACTCTTATTTTGGGACAGGACCAAAGGATATGAAGTAAATCAGCTCCAGGGCCTGAACATCTCCTGCAGGTGTCTGATGGGAGAAGTTTAGCTTTGAAAAGGACTGCTGGGGTTCTATACCAGGAGTGGGAAATTTTGTTTTGAATGAGTCTGGTGCATACATTTCTGAACCACGCATGGGAGTCTTTCCAGGCCTGCTCCCATTGGGGATCCAGTATAGTGCACTGCAGCATCCTTTCCCATTTGGCCTTTGCTAATCTGGACTGTGAGAATAAGGTAGCACATATCTGAGAGTACATGCCCATTGCTTGTCCTTTAGGACATTCCTGCCAGGGCTGTAGTGAGGCCACAGTAGAAGGGGGTCTGGGCTAGGCCAGCATGTGCTTAAGTGCCACCCGAAGCTGCAGGTATCTCCAGAATTTTGAGTGAGGAAATCCCCAGCAGAGCTGCAGAGCCTGAAAAGGGATAACAGTTACTGCAAACCAAAAGTTGTTCAGCACTTTTCAGCCCATTGCAGGATAAATCCAGGTCCAGACGCATAAAAGTAAATGAGCAAAGTTTTTATTGTGTCCAAAAGAATAAAACAGACCAACAGGAAGACAAAAACAAAGCGCTAAACGTGCCCCAGTGCTTCGACTCATCAATGAGTCTTCATCGGGGGTAAAGGTTACAAGCTAAGCTTTGCCCTTTTATAATCAAGAAGGCAATTTATCAGTTAGAAAATACACAAGTGCTTCCAACAATCATTTTAAGTCAGCATACAAAAACATGTTGTACCTAAATAGGTCACTAGATGGTGCTATTACAGCACTGACATCATTTTAATGATAAATACATAAACAACAGAAATGCAGACTCTGAATGATGGAATGAAACAACATGAAAATGATTAAAAATGACGATATGGATATAATATTAGACCAAACCTCCAGCATATCCTGGAAGAGAGAGAGAGAGAGAGTGTATGCAAGGCAACCAGAGTACAGGACCTCCCAGTAATTGAGGACAAGGTAGCAGGAAGGCAGTCAAATGAAATGGAAATTATACCTATAAAAAAGAAACAAACATAATTATACAGTTATTAGGTCTCTGAATTTCTAATGTCGCATACAAGATTTCATATTCTATCAGAGAAATCCAACATATTTTCTTATTTCAAAAATGGTTTTAAATCCCATTTGTCATTGAGTCCCTGTGGTTTTAAACTATGCAATGTGTGAATCCAAAAACTCTCACGTTGTAATAGCAAGTTAGATCTATCATCACCATTTTTCATTTGCAAAACATGTTCCAACCCTATGAATTTTAGGTATGATGGTTTTGAATTATGTACATCTGAAAAATGTGAGCCTACAGGAGCATCTTGTTTATTGTTCAAAATTGAATGAATGTGTTCCTTTACTCTTTGTTTCAAAGGTCTGACAGTCTTGCCCACATATACCAGATTGCAAGTACACCATAATGCATACATCACATAAGAAGTGTTACATGTGATGAGTTCTCTGATCGCAACTTTGATGTCCATGTGTATGGGATGGATAAATTCTTTAGCAGGAACCCCATATTTATAGATATTGCAGTTGTTGCATTTGTAAAAGCCATTAAGGCGGCGTGATAGCCATGTGCCAGTAGATTTGTTTACACAGGGTACTCGACTATATACTAACCTATCCTTAAGGTTTTCACTTCTATTGAAAGTGATTCTGGGCTTAGGGCCTACAGATGTGCCCACTATATTATCTCCTAATAAAATGGGCCAGTTCCTGTGTATAACATTGAGTATCTGACCTGCCACATGATTGAAATCTGTTACAAATGTGCAAGGTACTCTTTCTGTAGATGTTATGTTTGCTTTGTTGCTACCCCTCAAAAGGTCATTTCTATTCATTTGTTTAACTTTATCTCTGGTTTGTTCCAAAAGGTTTTTATCATATCCCCTAATCTCAAATCTGTTACTGAGTTCTTCCATTTGAGCTGCAAACTCAGCATTTGAGCTGCAGTTTCTTCTTAATCTTAGCATTTGTCCAAAAGGGATAGAGTTTTTTAAGCTGTGAGGGTGAACACTGCTAGCCAACAGTAGTGAATTTGTGGCTCTGTTTTTTCTAAAGCATCTAGTACCTAAGCATCTAAGCTACCTTATTGTTGTTAACATAAAGGTGAAGATCCAAAAATGGAATACTCCATGGGTCACTGACGTAAGTGAATTTCAAATTAAACGTGTTTTCGTTGAGACAGTCTATAACATCAGGGATGATGTTTACAGGTCCCTCCCATATACATAAGACATCATCAATAAAGTGGTGCCAGTGTATAATGTCTTTGACAAATGGATTATTGTCGGAAAGGACAATATCTTTTTCCCAAAGTCCTAGAAACAGATTGGCATAGCTAGGTGCCACTGATGCTCCCATGGCAGTGCCACATTTCTGTAAATAAAATTCACCTTTGAATTCAAAGTAGTTATATTTCAATAGAAATTCAGTGGCTTTCCATTTCATTTGACTGCCCTCCAGCTGCCTTGTCCTCAGTTACTGGGACGTCCTGTACTCTGGTTGCCTTGCATACTCTCTCTCTCTCTCTCTTCCAGGATATGCTGGAGATTTGGTCTAATATTATATCCATGTCGTCATTTTTAATCATTTTCATGTTGTTTCATTCTGTCATTCAGAGTCTGCATTTCTTTTATGTATTTATCATTAAAATGATGTCAGTGCTGTAATAGCACCATCTAGTGACCTATTTGGATATGACATGTTTTTGTATGCTGACTTAAAATGATTGTTGGAAGCACTTGTGTATTTTCTAACTGATTAATTGCCTTCTTGATTATAAAAGGGCTAAGCTTAGCTTGTAACCTTTACCCCCTGATAAAGACTCATTGACGAGCCGAAGCTCTGGGGCATGTTAGGCACTTTGTTTTTGTCTGCCTGTTGGTCCGTTTTGTTCTTTTGGATACAATAAAAACTTTGCTTATTTACTTTTATGCATCTGGACCTGGACTTTTCCTGCAACGGGCTGAAGAATGCTGAACAACTTTTGGTTTGTTGTCATGTTTGGGCTGGCTGCCTTTTGTCTCAGTACCACCTCATACAGCCACAGCTCGCAGCACGTCCTCATTTGATTTACTGGTAACAGTGACTGTCTGGGGGTCCAAAAGATCTGTAACCTTCCTAGTCTGCCATTGTGGTCATGCCACCAGTTTGCTCCCAATTGTGATGGAGGTTTTATACCACAGTGGAGTAGCTGACAAGGGCAAAGGTCCAATTTGGAGCTTGGTTGTGATTCGGTGCCAGGTCTTTTGGGAGGCAGTGAAAGTCAGGGGATCCACTCAGTGGCTGACTGGGGGGGGGGGGTTGTTGTACTGTGGTGGGAGGAGTATCAAGGAGGCATCCAAGAGACTGGCCATGTCTTTCTCCATTTGGACCCACTGCAGCCTCTTGCTCAGTTGGGTGTTAGAGTATTGAACTGCCTGGGCTACCAGAAAGGCCCAGTTGTACCCCTCCCACCAGGGCAGACCCCATCCACCCTGGGACCAGTGGACTTTAAGTTTGTTGTGGCTGTATCATGGTTTTGAGCCTTCCCATAGTAAATCTCCTATTAAGCGGTCAATTGGTTGGGTCCAAAGTTTACGGGGTTGTATCAGAAGGTGGGAGAAGAGATAGAGGAATCAGGGGCCAGTGATCATTTTAACAGCTGCTATCTTCCCTGCTAGAGTCATCTGAAGAGTTTTCCATCGGTCAAACTCAAGCTTGGTACTGGCCAAAAGCAGGGTCATATTAGCTTCCCAAATATGATCCAGTTTTGGGGGCACCTTAATGCCCAGTTATGTTATGCCTTCAGGAGCCCAGAGCAGCCCTCTCTCTAGGGCCATTTGTGAAGTACAATATTGAGTTAAGGGCATCATCTCCATTTTGGATTGGTTGAGCCTGAGGCCTGAAATGGCAGCAAATCTCTCCAAAAGTGCCATTATGGGGGGTAATGACATAGGGGCATCGGCCAACTGGAGAAGCAAGTCATCGGCATACATTAGGGTAAGGTAGCTGTGCAAGCCAATTTAGATGCCCCGGATAGTGGGTTGAGATCTGATGGCAGCCGTCAGGGGTTCCCCTGCCAAGAAAAACAGCAGAGGGGACAGTGGACACCCCTGGTGAGTGCCTCTTCCTAGTAGATTTGAGGGAGAGTTCATTCCATTGGTGGAGACATGGGCCATTGGGAGATGGTATATTGCTCTGATTTTGGCTTGGAAGACCTCTCCTATCCCTTGGTGGGCCAAAATGCATCTAAATAGTCCCACTCCAGGGAGTCAAAGGCCTTCTCAAAGTCCTCCACCAAGGCCGCCGCTGGAGATGTAAGATGTCGGGCAGCATACATCAGGTTGATCAGGGCCTTCAGAAGGTTTGAGCTATGTCTTCCAGGGATGAAGCCCACTTGGGACTCATGTATCAGGTGAGTCAGCAGGGGACTGAACCGAGTGGTTAAGGCCTTGGCACAGATTTTACCATCTACATTGATAAGGGAGATGGGGCGGTAGCTGCCTGGGGTAGTCGGGTCTTTCCCTTTCTTGGGGATGACAATGATATTGGCCTCTTGCAGGGTAGAAGGAAAGGAGCCTTTAGACTCAGACTCTCTGAAGACTGCTGTCAGTAGTGGGGTCAGTATCTGTTTAAGGGCCTGGTAAAACTCCACTGTATACCCATCTCCCCCTGGAGATTTTCCACTCTTTATCATTTGGATGGCCTCTGTTACTTCCCGCTCTGAGAGAGGGAGATCTAGGGAAGCAGCCTGCTGTGGGAGGAGTCTGCATAGTGGGGTGTCCTGTAGGAATGACATTGCATCTGAAGGGAGAGAGGGATGTGAGGACTGATGCAGTTTAGAGTAGAAAGCGGACATCACTTGGTTTATAGCCACCTGATCTGTTAGTTGAACCCCCCTCTCATCCTTCAAGCCAGAGATATGGTTGGCAGTCTGTTGCCTGTGCAGCTGATACACCAGTATCTTGCCACTTTTGTCCCACCTTCCCAGAAGGAATGTCTAAGCTGTAGGATGGCAACTTCAGCCTTCCTGTTAAGGATCTGGTCGATGTCCATACGGAGTCTCAGAATCTCTTGGCCAGTGGGTGATAAGGTAGATGGAGAGAGCACGGCTTTATATGCAGTCTCTGCACAGGATAGTTGAGTTTCCAAATTACTCAGTTTATGTTCCCTCTCCCTGCATTTGGTTGTGGCATAGCCCATGTTTCCTCTCATGGTAGCCTTAAAGGCTTCCCAGGTGGTACTTGGGGAAGTGTCTTCAGTGGGATTGTCCTGGAGGAATAAGAGGGCTTCATTCCTGGCCCAGGGAAATAAAGTCCAGGTCCTGCGTCAGAAGTGTGTCCAGCCTCCAAGACCGGGGGGAGGGCCAGCAGGTCCCCACATGATAACATGTTGCATTGGTGCATGGTCAGAAATTGTTTGGGGAAGGATAGTAGTGCCAATTGTGGTATGTGTCAGGGCTTGGGAGGTTAGCCTAAAGTTCAGATGGCTATAAGAGGAGTGAGATTCAGAGTGGTAGGTATAGTCATGCGCACGAGGGTGAAAAAGCCTCCACGTGTCCGTGAGTCCCATTTCTTCCGTGATTAAGCCCAGTGCTTTGCCCCCTTTTATGTGTGCTTCTATCCCTGTGTCATTCCTATTAAGTCAGGGTGTCAAGGTCAGATTAAAGTCCCCTCCCAACAGCAAGAGGACATGCTGTGGTGTAAATGAAGTAAGAACTGAGGCTAGGGAATTGAAAAAGTTAGGGTCATCCTGGTTGGGGGCATATATGTTACACAATACAATGTGCCCACTAGGGGTGTCATAGACTCCCATTATCCATCTCTCCTCTCCTTCCACCCTGTGGCTAATAAGATTCCAGGGCAGAGACTTGTGCAGCAAAATGGCCACTCCCCTCTTCCGGGAGGTAGTTGCAGCATGAATCTGTTGTCCCACCCAGTCCTTCTGTAACATGTTATGGTCGTCTCCCAAGAGTTTTGTCTCCTGAAGGAATGCCATCTGGGTCTTAAGGCACTTCAGGTGGGAGAGAACCTTCTTCCTCTTTATAGAGGAGTGTAGGCCCCTAAGATTACAGGTATGCATTACCATATCTGCCATGATGTGCTCGAGAGAGGAGGGTGTCAAAAGAGGGGTTTCCTGGCAAGTGGCTGGACCTGGGTCCTAAGTGTATACCAGTGCAGTGTAGTTGGAGTACTGACCTAGGTTCCCAGCTGGGTATTTCCCAGGAGATAGCAGCAGTAACCAGTACAAATAAGATTTATGTAATGTTACTTCAGAGTTTATAATACAGCAGGTATTATCTAAAGCTCTCAAATATGGTACCAGTAGTAGGGGATCACTGACAGCATAAAAAGAGAGAGAAAACCAAAAAAGAAAAAGGGGGAGACTAAAGGTAGGATTCCAATGGGTGTCTGGACAGATTAAAGCCGGTTACTGTTGGGATCAGTGGCTGATCAGACCAACCCTGGGAGATGTCTTGGCCAGGTAGGGGGTCTGCTAAGTCACCCAGCTACGAGTTACAGCTGATTGAGGTCACTACTCACAGCTCTAACTCTAAACTGACTCCTCACTATTTAAGGAGGAGCCTTGGAGTGAAGCATCTCGGTGCAGTCAGGTCCAGCGGCCAGCATTATCGTAAGCAGGGCCCATTCTAGTAAAACCGTGCCACACGGAGTGCAGATCTTCCAGTGTCTGTTTGATGCTAGAGTCGGCCGATACACCGTCTGGGTTTGGGTGGGGCCCATTGTGTAGTAGGCAGCCTCCTGGGGTGGTAAATTTGTCAAAGGTCAGGTGCAATGTGTTTATCTACGGTCATAAGGGGGAGGCATGCAGGAAGTAGGGGGCATTGGGTCTGGGATGTCCATGGGGCATGTGGGAGAGAAGAGGCTGGTCCCTGAGTTGGAGTGAGATCCTCCTCTTGCAGAGAGTGCCATATCCTCTGTGGTAAAGGTTATAGCGAGGGGAGGAAGTAAGGGCGGTAGGGTGCGCCCTAGCACTTATAGCCAGGGTATGGGTGCGTGGCGAGACTGCCTTTCTCGAGTGGCTATTATACTAGCCTAGGCTCTACTGCCATGATATGGCTGGCTTATCATCGGGGAACAGTACTGCTGGTAGGGATCCAGGTTCCTGTAAGTGCGTCAGTTATAGCGGATACTGACATCGAGTAAAAAGGGGAGCTTACGGGCCATAAAACAGTAAGCTAAACACACATTGATGTCAAAATCCTGGGTGTCAACGCCATCCCCCCAAGTCTCCCCCCCATCTCACCCACTCCATCCCATAACAACTTCGCAAATGTACAAGAATCCTGCCAGGCAAGATATAGAGGAGGGGACAGGAGTGAATGTCCTCCTGTCCATCAAGTATCAAAACGCCTTCCCCCATTACCATCAAAGATAACCCCATTACTCCTCCACCAATTCGCCCAGCACAAAAATTGTACTTATCTGAGGCACTCAGCAATGGAGTGGTTCACCCATCTTCGGACCCCGGGTTCCACTGTCCTTTTGGAGGATGGCCCTCATGGTATTCACCAGTCCCCTTAGTCATGCAGGCCGGTAGTGGGCCCAGGGGAGAAGGGTCATCAGCCCAGTCTCAAGATCGGTTATGTGGTTCAGCTTCAGAGTGAGAAGATAGGCCCTGGTCCATGTCTTGTTGCTCAGAAGTCTCGTTAGTGGGGGTAATCGGGGTCAGTGGTGAGAATTGGTTCTGGTAAAGTAGGGTCTGGTCACCACCTGCTCCTCGAATCCCTCATGGTGACTAAGGTTGGGACCTGGGTGAGTTTCTGTCATGCGGTCTTACAGGTGTAGGCGCTTCTCGTGTCCCTCCTCTGGCAGGCTCTTCTTCATGTTCAGGGGTCTGTGTTCCCACAGCAAACGTTGGGAGGGAGGTCTGTGGGATTCTGCCCACTGGTCTTTTTTGAGGGGTGAGCATTTCTCCTTGTAGTCCGTAGAGCTGGTCGTAGGGGAGCCTCTGTCTCTTGATCTGCATAGGTTGTTCTCAGGATTCAAGCAGGTTTGCTGGATAAAGGCCTTCACAGCCTCCTGTGTAGCAAATTGGTGTTGTATGCCATTGTAGGTGAGTCTCAGTGTTGCAGGTATCTAAGAGAAAAGGGGTTATCCAGATCATGCAATCGCCGCTTAACCTCTGTGTAGCCTTTTCTCTGAGCAGCCAGTTCTTTAGAGTAGTCTTGAAATATTATTCGGCTGTCCTGCCAGTATATTGCCCTGAGTGCCCGTGCCCAGTCCTATATGGCCTCCTTTTTGGCAAAATTTAACAGTCAGGCCATCGTTGGCCTAGGTCTTTCTCCTCCTGCAGGTCTGGGTTGTAGGGATCGGTGGGCCCTTTCAATAATGATCCTGGTTCCTAGAAGCAATTTAAGAATTTCAGGAAGTGTATGCTGAAGGAACTGCATTGAGTGCCCTTCCTTGCAGCCCTCCAGAAAGCCAAGAATCTGCAGGTTGTTTCTGAGGCTACAGTTCTCCAAGTTGTCGATTTTATCCTGAAGCCCACAGATTTGTTTCTCTTGTTCACGGAGAGTGGTAGAGTGCCCATGTACATCACTGTCTTGGCCGACTACTTTTTTCTCAACCGTGGTGAGGCGAGTATCCAGCTGGGCTACAGCCCCTGTAGTGAGATTACTAGACTGCGTGAGTGCCTCCAGGTGACTCATGATGGTGGCGAACATATCTTGCACCAAGGGCTCTTGTCCTTCTCTGCTGCTGTGCACCATGTGGCCAGGTCCTCTGAGAGATTGTTTCGGTGGCCAAGTGTGGGATACGTGAAATTACGGTGCAAAACACAGTCAGGTAGTGTAAAAACAGTTCCGACGCCCACCATTCATGTTTCTGGTACAGAGACCGACCGATCTTGCAGGCAAATGACAGGGTTTCAGCTCCAGTGCTCAGCTCCTGAACAATCAAGCAGCCATTTTATTTAGCGGCCAAACCGCACCCCTGTTATACCTGGTCATGGGGGTCTGACGGGCCACTCTCCACTGAGCTCATCGACAGCTTTAGTTGGGCACTTGCTGTGCACTGATGATGCAGAACCTGGTCTGCAGGGGGTAGGGGTTGGGGGATTGCCTGGCTCAGACTGCGCAACTCCTCAGTCTCCTAACATGTGTACACCTCGTATCAGGGAGGTATACTGTTGATGTCCACAGCTTTAGTTGGGCTGTGGCTCTGAACTCAAAATCCAGTAACTGATCTAGGTGAGTGGGGGCATTGCCTGGCTGAGGCCATGCAATTCCTCAGTGTCCTACCTTGTGTACAACTGGTATCAGGGAGGTACACCGTTGATGTCCACATCTTCAGTTAGACTGTGGCTGTGCACTCAAGATCCAGTGCCTGTTCTGGGGAGGTGGGGGCATTGCCTGCCTGAGGCCATGCAACTTCTCACTGTCCTAACATGTGTGCAGCTGGTATTGGTGAAGTATACGTCCATATTCACGGCTTTGCTTAGTCTGTGGCTCTGCACTAAGTAACCAGTTCATGGTGTGGGAAGGTGGGAGCATTGTCTGGCTAAGGCCATGAAACTCCTTAGTGTGCTAACTTGTGTGGAGCTGCTGTCAGAAAGGTATATCATTGCTCTCCATGGCTTTAGTTAGCCTGTAGCTCTGTACTGAGTTTCCACTACCTAATCCAAGGTGGGGGTGGGGTATCGTCTGGCTGAGCCCTTGAAACTCCTCAGAGTCCTAGCTTGTATGCAGCTGCAATCAGGGAGGTATACAGCTGAATTCCACATCTTTAGTTAGCCTGTGGCTGTGCACTCAGGATCCAGTACCTGTTGTGGGGGGTGGGGGCTGTGGGGGGTGGGGGCATTGCCTGCCTGAGCCAGTGCAACTCCTCACTATCCTAAGATGCATGCACCTGGTATCAGGGGGTATACCATCTATATCCATGGCTTTACTTAGTCTGTGACTCTGCACTTAGCATTCAGTACCTGGTGTGGGGAGGTGGGAGCATTGCCTGACTGAGGCCGTGTAACTTCTCAGTGTCCTAACTTCTGTGGAGATGGTATCAGGAAGGTATACCATTGATGTCCACAGCTATAGTTGGCCTGTAGCTCTGCACTAACGATCCGCTACCTGATCCGGGGGGGGGGGCATTGTCTGGCTGAGCCCTTGAAACTCCTCAGTGTCATACCTTGTGTGCAGAAGGTATCAGAGAGGTATACCGTTGTTGTCCACATCTTTAGTTAGCCTGTGGCTGTGCACTCAGGACACAGTAAGTGTTCTGGGGGGGCATTTGTCTGCTTGAGACTGTGCAACTCCTCACTGTCCTAACATGTCTGCAGCTGGTATCAGGGAGATATACCACCCATATCCACAGCTTTACTTAGTCTGTGGCTCTGCACTCAGCATCCAGCACCTGCTGTTGGGAGCTGGAAGCATTGCCTGGCTGAGGCCATGCAATTCCTCAGCGTGCTAACTTGTGTGGAGTTGCTATCAGGAAGGCACACCATAGCACTGGGTTTACCTATAGCACTTTGACAGCGCTAGCGCTGACATCCCCTACAGTGACAGCTACAATGCCGACCATCGGCATTGTAGCTATGGGATGTCAGCGTTCACAATCAGGGGGCTGTGCCTCCGAACCCCCTGTTCTCTAGGATTCTAACTCGGAGTCAGAGTTGGACTGGGGGGGGACAATCAACCAATGAGGCAGTCCCGATCGGCACACTGACCACCACAGAGATGGGCAGATTTTGCCTAATTCCTGCCACTGTGGTGATGTTCGCCATCGGAGTTTCACTGTGGTGATGGTACACCATACCACTGATGTCCACGGCTTTAGTTGGCCTCTAGCTCTGTACTGAGAATCCACTACCTGATCTAGGGGGAGGGGCTATTGTCTGGCTGAGCCCTTGAAACTCCTCAGTGTCCTACCTTGTGTGCAGCTGCTATCAGGGAGGTACACCGTAGATGTCCACATCTTTAGTTTGCCTGTGGCTGTGCGCTCAGGATCCAGTAACTGCTTTTTTCCAGGGGGGGGGCATTGCCTGCCTGAGTCAGTGCAACTCCTCACTGTCCTAACAGGTGTGCACCTGGTATCAGGGAGGTATTCCATTCATATCCACAGCTTCACTTAGTCTGTGACTCTGCACTCAGCATCCAGCACCTGGTGTGGTGAGGTGGGAGCATTGCCTGGCTGAGGCCATGCAACTTCTCAGTGTCCTAACTTGTGTGTAGCTGGTATCAGGAAGGTATACCATTGATGTCCATGGCTTTAGTTGGCCTGTAGTTCTGCACTGACAATTCACTACCTGATCCAAGGGATGGCATTGTCTGCATGAGGCTTTCAAACTCCTCAGTGTCTTACACTGTATGCAGCTGGTAGCAGGGAGGTATACCATTGATGTCCACATCTTTAGTTATCCTATGGCTGTCCACTCAGGATCCAATACCTGTTCTGGGGGTGAGGTGGGGTGGGGGCATAGCCTGCCTGAGGCCGTGCAACTCCTCACTGTGCTAACATGTCTGCAGCTGGTATCAGGGAGGTATACCATCCATATCCACAGCTTTACTTAGTCTGTGGCTCTGCACTCAGCATCCAGTACCTTCTGTGGGGAGCTGGGAGCTTTGCCTGGTGGATGCCATGCAATTCTTCAGTGTGCTAACTTGTGTGGAGTTGGTATCAGGAAGGTAGCTGGTTTCAGGAAGGTCTACCATTCATGTCCACAGCTTTACTTGGACTGTGGCTATGCACTCAAGATCCAGTACCTGATCTGTGGGGGGGGGGTATAGGAGCATTCCCTAGCTCAAACTGTGCAACTCCTCAGTGTCCTAACAGTGTGCAGCTGCTATCAGGGAGGTATACCATTGATGTCCACATCTTTAGTTAGCCTGTGGCTGTGCACTCAGGATCCAGTACCTGTTCTGTGGAGGGGTGCATTGCCTGCCTGAGGCACTGTAATTCCTCACTGTCCTAACATGTATGCAGCTGGTATCAGGGAGGTATACCGTCCATATCCATGGCTTCACTTAGTTTGTGGCTCTGCACTCAGCATCCAGTGCTTGGTGTGGGGAGGTGAGAGCATTGCCTGGCTGATGCCATGCAACTCCTCAGTGTCCTAGTTTCTGTGGAGCTTCCATCAGGAAGGTATACCATTCATGTACAGAGCTTTAGTTGGCCTGTAACCCTGCACAGAGAATCCACTACCTGATCTAAGGGGGGTATTGTCTGGCTGAGCCCTTCAAACTCCTCAGTGTCCTAAGTTGTGTGCACCTGCTATCAGGGAGGTATACCATTGATGTCCATGGCTTTAGTTAAGCTGTGGCTCTGCACTCAGAATCCAGTGCCTGGTCTAGAGAGGTGGGGACATTCAGCTGAGCTGTGGCTCTCCACTCACATTCACTACTTGATCCGAGCAGGTAGGGCCATTGCCTGACTGATTCCATCAAACTCCTCAGTTTTTTAAATTCAGTACAACTCATACCACAGAGGTAGACATACACATAACATCTACAGACAAATAATGTTTTCCCTTTTTCTATGTTTTCCACAGAGAATGAACCATCAACAGAGGGAACTGCTGGAGCAGATCAACCCACAGAGGAGGTTGAAATACTAACAATCGACCCTTCTGTGGAGAAACTACCTACAGCTCCAGCAGCAGGTCATCCAACAGGTGCTGCAGGTCTGTCTGGTCCTCCAGCTGAGGAACGTAAGTAACTTCAATTATACCACAGACATACTTGAATAGCTAATTAAATAATCAGACTGCCAGTTTCCCAGTATTGTAAATTCTCTGATAACCAATGGCTGTAGATGACTATATCATCTATTAAATCTGTAGCATTCGAATAAATATGAAAAAAATAAAAAAACAGCACATTTCTTAAATATTAGTATTTTATTATAACAACAAAAATCTACATTGGTCTAATCTCAATAAGCTACCCAGAACATATGACTTATCAGGAAATTTACCATGCCTGGCGAGGATTTACCCACTCAGCTCCACCTTGCAGGCAAACCACTGCAGCCATGGTAAATCCCATCTTATCTGACGATATGAAAGACACTGGAGTATATTGTCCCAATCTGAAAATACCATTGCAGCATTTGTGATTAGCAAATACTGCTTGAGTATGGTTTGTTACAGACCATGCAACAAATGAGTAAACATACAGTGAACCAGAATGTATTGTGTCTTGTACCTTACTGCTTAATTAACATACCCATTAGAAAGAGTATTCCTCTGTTTAACACTTAACAGGGCACAAGAAACTGCGACCTATAGAAAGAGTCAAAACCAACACATTCTGTTTACTTGGATATTTACCCATTCCTTGTATGTTCTGTAACAAACCACACTCAAGCAAAATCTCCATTCACAAACACTTCAATGCTATTTTAAAATTACCACAATGTACTCCACCATCTCTCACATCATCAGATATCATTACTTCTTCACTGTGTGAAGCGCTTTACCTAATGCTTTTCACCTAACAACAGAGGTCACACATTACATATTTAAACACTGACCACAGATACAATCTTGTAACACCGACACATACCCAGTTAATGCTATGATGCAGCCATATTACATTTCTTGAATCACCCACTTGGCATAATCATATGCTACAGAGTACTAACATCAAAACTGTATTTCCAGGTCTACATATCTATATCAAATTGTTTCACAATAAAAAAAAAAGTTCTTCCCAATAATTAGACATCCTGATGTGAGTGCCTGATTTCAACAGTTACAAACCTAATTACAGCTATTTAATTTGTTGAACTATTTTTTTCCACAGGTGTAACACATAGTAATTGTGGCAGATAACACCATTGTACAATAGTACTGTTCATCTTCTAAAATGAAAAATTCTATGTCAAAGCAGTCTTTATGTATCTATACAAGGGATATGCGTTCTGCATGTGTGTGACAGCCGACTTATTTGATCAATAGCCTCTCACCTTGACAAACCTCGTGAGTGGGAAAGCCACACGTGATGTTTCCAAGACATCACAGGCCGCTGGACAAATAACTTCATCATCCCTCGAGTACGCCATGCATATGTCATTTATGTAGCTGGACTTTTTGAGTTCACTTGTGTTTTGTATTATTTTTATCTTAAGTTCATCTCCATGTTTTTTTCTCTGTCCCTAATTTCTGTCTTTTTGGTTTTCAGCTTTGTTTTGGCAAGAATGACATCAAAAATGTTTTGTTTTTTTTGTTAGTGTTTCAGTTTAAAATGCATTTCTGGTTTGGAAGAAAGTTGGTCAAGCTCTGCAGTTTCCAAGTCTCTAGGACCGTAATAGCTTTCTTTATAAACACCACTTTGAGAAGTTAAAAGCAAAACAGGGAGGCAGTCCTACTGACCATGCAGCACACATGGTTGTACTTAGTGATGAAGTCACTAAGTAGATAAATGGCTGATGATGTAATCACTACGTAGATATCTTGAAGTTGTACACATAGTGATTTTATCACCACTCATTCCTGCACACAATCACTCGCATATAAAGGATAATGCCCGATCTACAGGTGATAACCATGCAACAATCACCTTGAGAGATTGCTAAGGCATCAGCAAACCGCAAGAGCACAGCAACTGCAAGAGATGACACCCATCTCACTTCATGCCACAAAAAAACAGAGTTACAATGTGTACCACCATGTCAACAACTTAAACCACAATATAATGTACTATCACATGATTCCCGAATTTATTAATTTATAAGAATTATTCATGCATTTCAGTAACATATTATTTTTGTTCTTTATCCATGAACAACAAACCATCTGAAAACATAATGTGATTACAGTAAGGAACCTTGCATCTTTTTAACTATGAACACTTGCTTTTGCAAATAGTTCACCATTATCATCACCTGCATGTCTTTGTAAAGCACACATGCTATAGCTACCTACCTACAAAATTCCACCTCCTCCATAGCAATGCATGTACAATTTTCTAAGATGTCCTTGTATGATATCCTGCATGGTAATAAACATGTGAAGTAGAATAGCAAAACAATGCTTACTTATATGATACCTGAATATCAGAACTCTTGGCAAGTGAGCTCAGAGTTCAATCAGTTGTGGCTATGCCACTCATACTAACTCCTGACCACACTTCCCACTCGTGCTAACTCCTGACCATACTTCCCACTCGTGCTGATATATCACACAAGTAATTATCATGTATCCACTTATAATGAAATCAATTCTAGCAGCAATGCACTTTAATTACAGTGTTAGGAAATCAAGACAGCTATACTAATCTGCCATAGATGTAAATACAGTGGCTCTATGCATTATTAAGCAATAAGGCATGACGGTGTGGTACATCATGGGATATCATCATGCCTCGGGTGGTTGGGCATGAGGCCACAGGCCAAGTGCGTCCAACCATCTGAGAAGTGATGATATCCCATGCTATAACAGACCCTGGAATGACTTATTGCTATTATGAACTGGGCTAATTTCTTTTCAGTAGAAAAAAATGTAAAAACAGTTAAAACCTTTTGAAAATGTATGTTTTCAGATGTTGGAGGAGTATCTTTTGACAAAATACTGCATAAGATATAAATTTCTATATCATTTCATTTTCTCTATATTCACTGATTGAGTAAGTCAGCGAAAATAAAATGGCAGAGAAATTTAAATTACGCATCACTATGTTTTATTACTGAATGTAAATGATTTTCTTACCAGAGCTGTTGTATGTGTGCCATCTGTGCCTAGTTTGTGCTGCTTTCCCCATCTTTCCCTGTCCCCGTGTTTCCTCATAGCAACATAGCAATCAACACCAGAAGTCTTTATTTGCTGCACAAAAAATTTTAATGTTTAATCCCACAAAAGCAACATTATGGTCTGAAAGGAGTCCCTTCTTCTGTTTCATTACTATCGGCATTTCTTCATTTCTGGTCGGACACATGGTCGCATTCTTCACCTTTCTCCATGGATGTGTCTTTTGGCATGATGACATCAGAAGACACGGACACCTACATTGTGGAAATCAAAAAGAAACACATAAGAAATGGAATAACCAATGTGATTTTCTGTAAGTAAACACAATAAATGTACCAAGTTCAGGCTGTTACTGTGGGCATTTAGTATTCCTGCTTCTGAAAACCCACAGATACAATCATCTTTTCACAAAGATAGCTCTGTGAAGTTTGCCACTAGCCAGGTGGCATGATGCTCCTTCAAGTGATGCTGCTTGAAGTCGATGTGGCCAGATTGTCTGCTATTATCCCAGCATACCAAGCAGTAAACTGCTTTCGCAGACTATCCTCAAAAAGCTTATTAACAGCAATATCCAAGGGCTGCAATAGGTCAGCGCAAGAAGCTGGGATGAATATAGGCACAATATTAACTCTAGTGCCTTCAGGACTTCAGGCATAGTATGAGCTCTAAAAAGATCCAGGAGCAGTTGAGCTTTTTGTTCACTGGGCAGTTCAAGTGTCTCTTTAACATACTCAAAGTAAGGGACAATAACATTTGGTGGAGGGTTGGACAGCTCCTTAGCAACCGCAGATGCAACTTGCGGTTTTACACCTGAGGTCTGAGCGAGTGCATCGGGGTTCACATTGGACACCTCGAGTGGGTACTCGGTCTTCATTGCCTTGGGTTTTGACCAGGATAGAAGTGACGTTGTGTGAGGTACAGATCACAAATCAGCACAAAAGAATTGTAGAGAAATGATAGTCTTTTATTCATTGCCATCATGCTAATTTACTCAGACGTGAATACGTAAATGGAATTACGATCGCAAAATTTATCTGCCACGAATTCAAAGTCTTCTACAGTAGATCATAGAGGGCAGTGATCAACAGAAGGCGCTGTTGTAAATGGTCTGTATAATCTGTCTCACTCTGCCAGCACAACTGTGTTTGACCTGGTGTCACTGCCTGCTCTGGGACCTGGTAAAGATATCTGTGTCTTCCTGCTGATTTTTGTACATGGCAGTTGGAGCTTTTCAACGTTGTGAATGTTTTTTTTTTTAAACAAAAAAGTCAAGGGCCAGGGCTGCGGAATGCTGCAAGTGAGCAGCTCACTGGGACAACCACTAGGATGATGTGGTGTGAAGGAAGGTATGGAGGAATGTGTGTCATGAAGCAGTTTTTGTACATTAGGGTTGGGACTGTTCCTGAGGAGTGTTTTAGTGTGGTTGCCAGTGCTTCAGTGTGGTAGGTGTTTTTTTTTTTGGTTTGACTCAAGTAGCGCGACTTCTGTGTGGCACAAGCAGGATGATGTCATGTCAGAGGAGTGACCATGTTGGACTTGGACTGTGGGACATGAGAAACACTGCGCAGTAGCGAGGAGGCTGGTGACCAGAGGTTTTTTGAAGCTGTGATGATGTAGCTCGATATCATGGCTTCAAAGATGTCTCAGCCAATCAGCTTCTTTGATTCTCGGCACCCAGTTCATAATGAAAAATATACTTCAGTACAGTACATTAACGTAAGAGTACAGAACAGCTCAGTTTACTGACATGTCTCTTGTTCTCATTTTTCTCTCCACAGAGTCTCTTGCTGTTCTTTAAAACATAAGTACCACTCTCAGCTGGCTGCTCAAGGCTATGGAGGGTGGCAAAAGGGCTGCAGCCCAGCATGCCCATGTAGCTGCAGCAAAATTTGATCACATAATTGAGCAAAATTCTGAAATAATTGATTTGCTGCAGTGACATAGGTGTGTAGAGCATGCAGCCTTAATTACCACCTGAGGTCTCTAACAGCAACAGGGGCCACACCCAAGCCACAAGATCACTCTCACAGTGTGGCTGGCTGAGAACCAGCCGGAGGCCACAGAGGTCATCCATTGACTCCTCCACCAGGAGCTGCAGCATCTTCAGGATGATCCACCCTCCAGAGCTCCTCAGCAGCAAGAATCCCTCGAAGGTGCCCCTCCCATAACACCACCACCACCACCTACCAATGAGGGGCACAAAGTCCCACAACCTCCTGCACAGTCTTCCTGTTCCTTATCATCTACCCAAGGCACAACAGCCTGAACAGCCAGAACTTCCCTGTCACTCCTGCACATTTTTTTTACTTTCCCCCAAATCATCTTATTTTTATAATGAGTTATATCCCCCACCCTGTGTGAAGCAACACTTTTATTTTACTGTTATTATTTTATTTATGTTTTATTTAATATCACTTTCACCCCCATGTGAAGAAAGTTATTTATTTTACAAGTTTTTGTGATATGATTTTGAAATAAAAGTATTTGCATAAAACATAACTATTTTTATCAGTAAAACATTATTCTTTCACAATGATGTATTTGCCACCTTCTCAAAACTACAATAAGTTGTGTTCACCTCCTATCAAAAAGGTGCACTATGAATGTTTACAGTCTTGGTTAGAATCTGCCTCTGCACTCAGGATCCTGTACCTACTGTTGGCAGCTGGAGAGCTCTGACTCCATACAAACACTTAGTCTCATAAGTTGTGTTCAGCTAGTAGCAGAGAGGTTTAATGTCAATATTTATGGCTTTAGTTGCCATGTGGCTGTACACTCAAGGTCCAATACCTGTTCTTGGGAGATGAGAGCATTGCCTCACTCAGGCTATGCACCTCCTCAGTGTCCTAACTTGTGTGCAGCTGGTATCACAGAGGTATACCGTTGATGTCCATGGCTTTAGTTGGGTTGTGGCTCGGCACTCAGGATCTAGTACCTGATCTGGAGGGGTGGGGGTATTGCCTGGCTGAGGCCATGCAACTCATGAGTGTCATAACTAGTGTGCAGTTGGTGTCACAGAGGTATACAGTTGATGTTCATGATCTTAGTTGGGCTATGGCTCTGCAGTCAGGATTCAGTACCTGGTCATGAGGGCATTGCCTGTCTGAGGCCATGCAACTCTTCAGTGTTCTAACTTGCATGCAGCTGGTATAAGGGAGGTATACCATGTATGTCCATGGCTTTAGTTGGGCTGTGGCTCTGCACTCAGGATCTAGTACCTGGTCTCAGGGGTGGGGAATTGCCTGGCTCAGGCCGTGCAGCTCCTCAGCATCCTAACATGTGTGCAGCTGGTATCAAGGAGGTATGCCATTGATGTCCATGGTTTTAGTCAGGCTGTGGCTCTACATTCAAAACCCAGTACCTGGTATGGGGAGGCACCAGGGCATTGTCTGGCTGAGGCTGTGCAACTCCTCACTGTCCGAACATGTATGCAGTTGGTATCAGGGAGGCATACCATTGATGTCCATGGCTTTACTTTGGCTCTGGCTCTGCATTCAGGATCTAGTACCTTGTCTCGGGGGGTGGGGTATTGCCAGGCTTAGGCCACACAACTCCTCACTGTCCTAACATGTGTGCAGCTGGTATCAGGGAGGCATACCATTGATGTCCATGGCTTTAGTTTGGCTGTGGCTCTCCACTCAGGATCCAGTACCTGTTCTGAGCATGTGGGGGCATTGACTGGCTGAGACTTCAGTATCCTAACATGTGTGCAGCAGGTATCAGAGAGGTATACCATTGAAGTCCACAGCTTTAGTTGGGATCTACCTCTCCAGTCAGGATCTAGTACCAGGTCTAGTGAGGTGAGGCTTTGCCTGGCTGAGGCCATGCAACTCATCAGTGTCCTAAGATGTGCACAGCTGGTGTCAGGGAGGTATGCCATTGATATCCACAACTTTAGTTGGGCTCTGGCTCTGCACTCAGGATCCAGTGCCTGGTCTGGTAGTGCAGGGGGTGAAGGCATTGCCGGTCTGAGGCTGTGCAACTCCTCAGTGTCCTAACAGTGTGCAGCTGCTATCAGGGAGGTATACCATTGATGTCCACTGCTTTAGTTGGGCTGTAGCTATGCACTCAGGATCCATTACCTGCTCTAGTGGGGTGAGATCATTGCCTGGCTGAGGCCATGTGACTCCTCAGTGTCCTAACTTGTGTGCAGCTGGTATCAGGAAGGTATACCATTGATGTCCACAGCTTTAGTTGGGCTATACCTTTACACTCAGGATCCAGTACCTGGTTGGGGGATTCATTACCTGGCTGAGGCTGTGTCCCATTGATAACCGTGGCTTTAGTTCATCTATGCCTCTGCACTCAGGATCCAGTACCTGATCTAGGGTGGTGTGGGCATTGCCTGGCTCACACTATGCAACTTCTTAGTGTCCTAGTTTCTGTTCAGCTTGTATCAGGGAGGAATACCATTGATATACTGTACATGGCTTTAGTTCAGCTCAGCCTTTGCACTCAGGCTCCAGTACCTGGTCTGGGAGCATGGGCAGGGGTTGGGGCATTGTATGGCTGATGCCATGCAACTCCTCAGTGTCCTAACATGTGTGCAGCTGGTATCAGGGAGGTATACCATTGATGTCCATGGCTTTACTTGGGCTCTGGCTCTGCACTCAGGATCCAGTACCAGGTCTACGGGGGTGGGGGCATTGCCTGGCTGAGACCATGCTACTCCTCAGTGTCCTAACATGTGCACAGCTGGTATCAGACAGGTATACCATTGATCTCCACAGCTTTGGATGGGCTCTGGCTCTGCACTCAGGATGCAGTATCTGGTCTGGGGAGGATGTGGCTGTTGCCTTCCTGAGGCTGTGCAACTCTCAGTGTCCTAACTTGTGTGCAGGTTGTATCAGGGAGGTATACCATTCATGTCCATGGCTTTAGTTATGCGGTGCCTCTGCACTCAGGATCCACTACATAGTCTAGGGAGGTGGGGGGCATTCCCCAGCTAACACTGCACAATTCCTCAGTGTCCTAACTTGTGTGCAGCTGGTATCATGGAGGTATACCATTCATGTCCATGGCTTCAGTTGGGCTGTGGCTTTGCACTCAGTATCCAAAACCTGCTCTTCGGGCCCCTCACTCCCACCAACTTCTCCATTTCTGTCTAACATCACATTACAAGTAGTAAATCTTATATGTATTGTTGGGAAAACATATTGCTGGGAGCACGGGGCCCTTTGGGCCCCACACTCACACCAACTTGTGCACTTCTTACTAACATCACACTACAACTACTGAAAATCATACATATTGGTGAGATCACATATTGGTGGAAGCGCATGGCCCTCCAGACCCCACGCTCCCACCGACTTGTCCATTTATGTCAAATATCACAGTACAACTACTTAATACCATATGTATTGCTGACAGCACATAGTGCAGAAAGCACGGAGCCCTTCGGGTCCCACGATCCCACCAAGTTGTCCATTTCCACACCTGTTTACATTTCACACACTTAGCCACTGAAACTTACCTCCATGGCAGTATGGCTATCTACCCTATAAATGAGAAGCCGCTACCACAATGCAGAATGCTATCCACAAAACATAAAAAGTGCCACGCAATATCTCCACAGTAAATTTATTTTCTGACACCTAAAGACCATAATTCACATCTACAGGACATCACCTCAACACTCTTCAAAATTCAGGTTAAAAGACCAAACCATTTCCGAGATATTTAATTTTAAAAGTTGTTAAAAATGGGGCTATCTGGACCCTCCAAATCTGACTATCTAGTCCCTCCCTAGCAAACAAAGATCACATTCAAAGAATCTCACAATCAAAGAATTTGCAGGCTCATGACCAAATAATTTCCAGTCTCACGATCAAAGAATAAAAAATGGTAAAACTCAATTTTTACAGAGAAATACTTTAAACTACAGCTATGATTCAGTAGAACAAAGTTCCCTGAGCAAAACCCATCCTAGTCTGATTTTAGAAGTCACCCCTGGGCTGAGATATTTGATTTTTTAATCTGACCATCTAGTCACACCCTCTTGATCAAAGATCACTGTAAAAGAATCTTGTGATCAAAAAATTTACAGGCTCACGGCCAAAGAATTTGCAGGCTGAAGATCAAATGTTAAAATTTATTTTTTACACAGAAATACATGAAACCACAGCCATGCCTCAATAGAACGAAGCACCCTGAGCAAAACCCATACTAGTTTGACTTTATACATCACCTCTGGACTGAGAAATGTTATTATTTAATCTGGCCATCTAGTCATGTCCTTGCAATCAAAGATCATGGGCAAAGAATCTCGTGATCAAAGATCGTTAGCGAGCAGTGATCAAAGAATTAAAAACTTTAAAACTAAATTTCTGGGCACATTTACAAGAAACCACAGGCATGGCTCAATACAGGGAAGACCTCTGAGTAAAACCCATCAGAGTTTTACTTCAGAAGTCACCCCTGAGCTGAGATATTAGTTTTTTTCCGACCGCAAAATGAAAACAAGATGGCGGCCATCACAATCAAAGAATTCCTCACAATCAAAGATTCTTTGATTGTGAGCCTGCAAATTCTTTGGTTTTGAAGAGTGAGCAGATGGCCAAAACCCCATTCTTCTTTCACAAAATAACCATATAAATTTTCCCTTAGACTTATAATGGGAACTTAAAACTTTAACAACTTTTGCATGGATTAATATTTTTTCACCAAACAAAAAGTGACTTATTCCATGACCCAAGCTCTTTCTATGTGCCAAGTTACAAAGCAGCACACCACACAACAGCCACACAGCACCACAGACAAAATCCCAAAAAATTACCCACAAAACTGGCAAAGTGCATTTTTCAGCATTTTGGTGCCAAAAACCATACGTCTGACCAAAACAAAATTTGGCAAATCAAGAGACCTACCATGCCTCACCATGCATACCAAATTTCATGCAAATCCATTGAATGGCTCCAAAGTTATTAACATGCAAAATTTTGAGTTTAACATAGAAGTGGCTTCATAACCCTAACCATAGGGGTGCAACCGCACCCCTATAATATACAGTGTGTATATATATATATATATATATATATATATATATATATATACATATGCATATTTCCTTCTTCTACCTTGTCAATGTTAAACAAAAGACAATCTGCTGCAGTTTACCAGTAGTGCCCATCTGCTATTTACTTTTTTAACTGTATTCTTAAAGCACAGTGAAGTCACATACCATCATCTGGTGGACATTGTAAGCCTCTGGCCATGGTAAGATTTGGATCTGTGATTTCCTGCTTTATATGGAAATGCTTTAGCCTCTATCAACTATACCATATTGGTATGTCTAAAATAACAGACATATAATTTTAAATTAAATCTAAAAAAACAGGCACCAAATCCACTGTTTAATGTTGTTTCTATTTGCAATAAGAATGATATATAAGTACTAGACACCTGTATTTCCTTGTTAACAGCTGGACCCACAAATAATGGCACACTGTGTGGCAGTCCAACAATTTTTGTAAGTTACAATAGCTAAGAAGTTAGGTTGTGCAAGTACAGTAGTTCATTGTGTGCTGCCAGGTAAGATACTCAGTAGTACTGCATCCAGGCTAAGTCACACAGGTGCTGGGACTGGTGGTATAAAATGGACTTAAAGGACACCTAAACAACATTTTGCCAACAAACTATTCTAAAATTCAGCTTCATAAGGGACTAAAAGAAAGGCTGTTGTTTACATTGGTACTAAAATTGCAATTCTGTGAAAAACATAAATGCTGTTTTGTAGCATCTGAAAAAATAAGCATCAGTCTTGCAATTTTAAAAAACCTGGTCTGCCTGTTCCCTGAAATGGCTCCTCAATACTGTCTCAACAAACCTTGACTATCCCTCCTAAGGTAATCTACCTACACTGAATCCAGATACCCATTTAGGCACCATAGTGCCACTCCTAGCATTTGTCATCACTGCCTGTTCTAATCCATGGTAAGGTAGCAACCATGGTGATGGTGGCCCACATTTCAGATCACCCACTGACCTGCTCACCTCTCCCCAGGTGCTCCCATCCCTAAATATAGCTATACCCTACAGGAATGGCCTCATCAGTCCCTCTCTGGGATTCATTCTTCACTTCTGCTCCCAACATCAAAAACTGGTGATCCCACCACCCTTCTACATCAAGAATGCTATTAGTCCAGTCCCCTATTTTTTTTTTACATATTAAAAATAAACATGGTCTTTCTGGTAAGCTAGGCTAATAGCAACAGTGCATAAGGTGGAAAATTGGCTTTCTTACCCTTATACGATCTAGGCTACCTTTGATTAGGCAACATTAAATGACATGTTCATGCAGCACTATGCACATCATTTAGTAGTTCCAAATCATAGGTAGCCTAGACCTTATAAGGGTAGGAAAGCCTATTTTCCACTTGTGTCCTGCTACTATCAGCCTGACTTACTAAAAAATCATGTTTATTATTGAGATAAAAAAAACTGGGAGACTGTACAAAATGTATTAATCATATGGAAGGGTGGTGCACTCACCAATTTTCAATGTAGGGAGAAGGAGTGATGAATAGTTACCAGAGAGGATTGGGAGTCCATTCCTGCAGAGTACAGCTACATTAAGGGCAGAGGTAAAAGAGGCAGAGGGAAAGTTAAACAGATCATTTTGAGACTGGAGTCATCTCTGTGAGTTCCACTCTGTCCATTCAGTATAAGGGAGCTGGCACAGAAGGGACACAGGTCTGTACCAAGGGGAAGAGCAACTCGGACACTAAGAGTATATGGGAGAGATCAGACCTTGTACAGAGGAGATGCACATAAGTTCAGCTGGCAAGAAAACAAGCTCCAGCTGAACTGAATTTATACCCAGCCCACTCAGAACTTGCTGTGGTATGCTGGAAGGGGGACACTCTCCAAATCAGCAGTGACATGCTCCAAAGAGTTGAGTCATCAGTGGAGATAAAGAAGGTAGCAACACTTGGTGTGAAGCAGCTTACAAAGGGGGGGTTGATGGTTCCCCAGGTAAGTCTTCTGGAAGAAAAATAGGAGCAATAATGATTTGGGGGGAGTGCCATTGCCCCACCCTGTCTCACATCCAACATGCCATCAACAGGACAGGGCTTGCACCAGCAACCATGCTACCAGTAGATAAGAAAGATTATCTGAAGTGTGACCTCCCCTCCTGGTAGAAGGGGTGACCCATTGCAGCTGTGGACCTGTGGCCTGTCAAGTATCTCGTTCTCTGCCTAACCCTGGAACCAGTGGCACTGAGCAATCAGGTACAAAAGAGGGCACAGGATTAGTGATAAGTGGTCACAGCACAAGCAGCGGTTTAGGAAGAAAAAACTGAAAGCTGAGAACCAGTCGAACATCAGCCTGGCTGCCCTGGGACTCTCCCATCCCCCCAGAAACAAGGTCCTGCTGCATTGACCCCTGCAGTGGCTGCAATGCAGGTGAAGCAGCTGCCTGCTTTGGTAGCATACCCACCCCTCACCTGACTATAATACAATGTCCTCCGAGCTGGGTCTTTCAAATCCTGAGCCATGTGCCACTTGCAACTTGCCCGCTTCTCGGAGAAAGGCCCACTCCTCTTCCACCAGCAGTGACAGGAGGAAGTCCCATTTCTGTTTCATAGCATCCTGTAGCCTATTGTCTGCCTCCTGGTAAGTGGAGGCTGGCTATAGTGGCTGTATAAATTCAGGTCCTCCAGTGAGGGAGTCATAGGAAGCACACTCTTCTCCAGCCAAACACTGTTGAATTAGATCAGCTCCATACATAACTCAAAGTGGGGACAGAACCTCCATTCCCACCTCCACCTCTAGCTCTATCATTGATACATCTGATGGGGAACAAGTGAAGCAACACCCCCCCCACCCAAAGAGTAGGGGAATTTTCCCTAGTGTCCTGGTCAAATTTCCCACATTCACTAAAAATGCCACCAACAGCTTAAAGCAGCAGTACTACCTAATCAGGAAGTGATCAGTTTCCAGTTTTGTAGCCCTACAGTAAATATAGTGGCTGCTATCTTTACTGCTGCTTTTAACATGGTGGGTGGCAAAAATGTAAACAAAAACAAAAGAAAAATGAGCACATTACAGGGTGATACAATGCTGGAGGGAAAGATTACCAGGGAAATGTTCAGCAGAGCACTGGGAATAAACTGTTGAAAAGGTTCAGATTTTTTTTCCTTTGCACTGCTGCTTTAATCTGGTTGAATTTCAATTGGTTACCATCTGTATCTCCTCCCCACGGGTCACTCCTAAAAAAAGGACTTCTAATCTCAGTGGCCTACCCAGTCAATGAAATTTAATAATAATAACAATAATAATAGTATATACACCATTAAAGTGTTTGTACAGTTTGAAAAGTAAATAGACTGTTTACTGAAAATGATAGGTCATGTTGGTGATAGTTTCCTTGTATCACTTTTGATTATGTTTTTGCAGCTGCAATTTCACAGGAAGGAATCGTAATATGGACCTGACAAGGTGGCTAGCTGATCCCTTTTCCTTGCTTATTAATTTCCACATCCCCACGCTATGACATGCAGCAAGGGAGAGCATGGGAGTTTTCCCCATTGAAAAGAATTGGGATATCATTTCCTTACTTGGGTCTTGTAGTTCCAGTTGTGGCCTCCATTACACGCCAGTGCACCATCATAAGGTATAAAATAGTAAGGAAACAATATTCCACTTCATTTAGATGGGGTGTGCTCCCATGCTCTCCCTTGCTGTACCTCATAATGTGCCTGAGCGTGGGTGTGTGGAAAACAATATAGAATTGGAAGGGACCAGCTGGCTACCTTGTCAAGACCAAATTACAGTCTCTTCCCATTAAATTATCATGGCACAGAAATAATAACAAATTATAGAAGGAGGCTATTGCCAGCATGGCCAACATTTTGAGTGTGTTTACCCCTTAAGCTCCATAAATCACTTTAAGTAAATAATGTGCACAAAATTTATGTCACTTAAAGTGACAATTAGATAACAAAACAGGACAGACCTGGACAGTAGCTTATTTCAAGGAGCCTCCATAAGAGAGAAGAATGTCAGCCAGCCTGTTGGCACAGCAGTAGCACTATTGCTTATGATGCTGGGAAATGGGATGTTCCCCTCCTATGGTGAGGGAGGGCCATTACACCACTCTGACACTGCCACCTGTGGATGCATGGGTGGTAGTGCAGGATTAGTGGTGCAGGGGGGGGAACGGTACGTTTACATGATTGGCTGAGTTGTGCATGAGCACACACATAGCCTGGACATATGTCCTTTAGTAGGCACCATCATGGGGAAGGAGCAAGGAGAAGCCAAGGGGTATATCCTCAAACACCTTAACTACAGGATGGAACCAACCATGGAAGTACTGAAATGCTGTCCATTTATTAACTCCACAGGCGAAAGATGCAAAAAGAATATTTACAAGAAAGGCAAAAGAATGCCTAATCCCAATCATTAGCATGCCCCATGCACACATGTGCTCCATTCTACAACTCCTCCCCCTCCCACAATGGGAAGGGGCTGCTGCTATTCGTGGGCTCCTCCAACTGCTGAAAAAAAAATGCATCTCGAGTAAATTATAAACACCTCTGTCAGAAGGACTTCCTTAGCCTGTTTGATCTGCAAGACAAATACTCAAACAGCAAGTGACATGTCTGGCAGCCAAATCCCAAATCTCTGAGGTGCAAACCTGGAGACCTGAGTTTGAATCTCACAGCCCCCCCCCCAACCTGCACACTGAGGGACTCTGAGCAAGTCACTTAATTCCTATGTGCTTCCAGGTTGCACCTGGAAACAAGCTTCGGCTTAATGTGCCTCCCCTTTCCCAAGCAACTGTATCAGGTCTTCAAGCAAAGGGTAAAAGACCCAAAGAAATATATTGTCCCAGCAATATAAAAAGCAATGCTGACCTTACTATCCATCTAAGTTTACCTTATTCTTGTGAGCTTTCTCTTTAATTGAGCTCTATTAAGCTAACCCCCTTTTTTGTAGACCCCCATATTTACATATATTTGGATGCTTTCCTGTATTGTGTTTACTATTTTGTACACTGTAGTTTCATTAGTTTACTCTTACTGTTTCCTTAAGATTTCTTTTATTTGACTCAATATTGTTGACTCCAACAGAAACTGGTTTAATTTTGCTATGTAATGTGTGGGTACAGGACATGTGGGGGTGGGTGTTGTTCCTCGGCTGTATCTTTGTTAATCTTTTCTCTTGTTTGTTTTCATGATTCTTTTTTTTTTTCTTGTTGACTGTACAGAAAAATTTTCAGTAAAGTATATTCAGTTAGAGAAAAATAACTATCCCTAACAATACGATCTATAGGGGAACACAAAACTGCCAACCTGACAAAAATCATCCAGGGTCTAGGAGGTCAGGCTGGGGGAGTTGAACATGTACTCACTGGAGGAGAGGAGGGACACTGGGGACATGATCGAGATGTTCGGACACATAAAGGGTATAATCAAGATGGACACAGGGGGTTTATTTTGAAGGAGGGTTGGGAAGGACACTATGAGATTGGGGAGAGTTAGATTCTGAATGGAGGTGAGGAGGAGTATCATTACGGAGAGGGTGGTGGCAAACTGGAATGCACTACCAGCAGAGGTGGTGGCATGTAACACAGTGGAAGGCTTCAAGAAGGGGGTGAGACAGGGACAAGGGGAGAGTAAGAAGAGACAGGGGGAGAGGGGAAGGGTCAGCTGCTAAATAGGGGAACTAGCTGCAAACTCGAGCAGACTCAATAGACCATGATGGTCTTTTTCTGCTGGCAATTTTCGTATGTTCCTAACCTGACTGTGTCTGCTGCTCAGCAGTTCATTACTTCAACACATGCAGTGCAATGTGAAAATGTGCAAGACTTTTCTTACAAAAAGGCAGTATCGGGGGGGGGGCAGGAAATTGATAACTGCTGGATAGCTGGCTTAATTGCTGTTTTTAATAAAAAAACAGAACACTGATAGCAGGCTGTTTGCTCCACAGTGGCATAAACTAGAAATGCATCATATAGTTACAGAGTAAATGACAAAATAATTTACTTTAATGTTTACATTAAAAGTGGCAAAATGCTGAAACTAGTTTTAAAACATCAGCAAAAGATCTAACCTTCAATAAACAATTTAAGGGCAACTAAAAGACAACCAATTTAAAATAAAGAGTTCTAAAAAGAGATTGAATACAAAGATAAAAAGTCTTTCACCAGCTACCACCTCACAGATTTGCTATATAGTTACCTGACTTCCACCCCATAATGCTGTTCACAATGAAATGAAGATAATAGTGGCAGTAAACCAGGCAATGTAAGCAAATGAATAACCTACTAAATATGCTGCCCCAGCATTATAAACAGTTATCCTCACCAATACAGTCTGAAGAAAAAAAACAGTAGCTCACTAACCTGGGTGTGGATGCTGCCTTAAATGATTCAGTAGTTCAGCACATGTACTGAAGCCTGTAAAAATGTAACACTCTTCTTATAACAAGCATTTGTCAATGCCGAATGTTGGCTTGCTGGCATTGGCAGTGGTAGTGTAGAAGTTACAGAGCTGCGTAATAGGAATGGCAGTGAAGTACTGAACTGAAGCCAGCCCCACCACTACCCTGCAAAGAGTGACAGGCATTGGGGTGTGCGTTTGGGTCATCAGGCATAACGGCCACGCCATTTCACCACACCCCATCCTGCAGACACTGACAAGTGTCACTGTGTTCCTTGGGGTCTTTGGCCCTTATGCGCACCCCATTCCATTAGGAAATGTGGTGAGATGGGTGTGATATAGGAGAATGGGGTGAACTTTGGGGCCGAAGAGTCCAAGGCATACCTCGATGCCTCTCATAGACTACAGGGTGTGGAATGGTATGAGCATTACAGGCAAGAATCCTAAGTCACACCCCTGATGCCTGTCATTCTCTACAGGGTTGGGCGTTATGGTTAGAAACCCTAATACCTCAGGCATTCATTGGTATTTTCACTCCAAATTTTCAACATGGTTTTTTTTGTGACCCCACCTCATGAACAGTGGCAATATCAAATTTGTTAGCCGAAAGCTGATTATGCACAGTGACTACGGCATTTAGCACCACAGGTGCAAAGACATTCCGAACAGGATGTAAAAAATGACAGCGGTACTGTTCATGGGGAGGTGTTAAAAATGGCAATGTTGCAAATCTGCAGCAAAAATATTAAAAAAACTGGCAAAGTCATGAGCGTACATAGAAACTGTGCAACGCACACCCGTAATATAATTAGGTTGGGGATTTTTTACAGCAGATTGTCAAGTCAGGCATTTTGATGCCTCTGATCATGAAAAGGTCACTGTGATTTTCTTTATCTGTCCCGAACAATGATTTCCCACAGCGACTACGCATCTCTGCGCTGAAAGTGTGAAAACACACTTCGGCCACGTTGAGAAAAATGACAGCTGTACTGTTCATAAGGAAGTGTGGAAAAATGCCACTGGTGAAAATCTGGACTGAAAATATTACAAAGTCATGAACTTATGAGGTGTGTGGAAACTGCGCAATGCTCACTCGTAACACAGTCATTTTATGGACTTTGTCACCAAATTTTCAACATAGCCATTTTAAGACCTCTGCTCATGAACAGTGTAACTGTGATTTTCGTAATCTGTCTCAAACATTGCTTTCGCACGCCAACAGCACCATTGTGCGCTACATGTGCAAAAACACATTTTGGGTGACATATGAAAAATGGCAGCTGTACTGTTCATAACGAAGTGTAATAAAATGGCAATGTTGAAAATCTGGAATGAAAGTATTAAATTCACAAACTTACGAGCATGCATAGGAACTGCTCAAAGCACGCTCGTAAAACAGTCATTTTTAGGAATTTTTTCACCAAATTTTCAACATAGTAATTTTAAGACCTCTGCTCATAAACAGTGTCACTGTGATTTTCTTAATATGTGCCATACATTGATTTCGCACATTGACTGCGCCATTGTGCGCTACATGGGCGGAAACACATTTTGGGCAAGATGTGAAAAATGACAGCTGTACTGCTTATAAGGAGGTGTGGTAAAATGGCAATGTTGAAAATCTGGAGTGAAAATATTGAAAATTCATGAACTTACGAGCATGCGTAGGAACTGTACAACGCACGCTCAAAAACAGTCATTTTGAATTTTTTCACCAAATTTTCAACATAGCCATTTTAAGACCTCTACTCATGAACAGTGTCACTGTGATTTTTCTTAATTTGTCCTGTACATTAATTTCGCACACCGACTGTGCCATTGTGTGCTACATGGGCGGAAACATGTTTTGGGTGAGATGTGTAAAATGACAGCTGTACTGCTCATAAGAAGGTGTGGTAAAATGTCAATGTTGAAAATCTGAAGTGAAAATATTGTAAATTCATGAACCTATGAGCATGTGTAGGAACTGCGCAACACACGCTTGAAAAACAGTCATTTTTTGGAATTTTTCCACCAAATTTTTAAAATAGGCTTCTTGAGAGCCCACCTTATGAACACTGGCAGTGTCATTTCATTAATCGGTCCCGAAAGGTGATTTTGTGCAGTGACTGTGAAATCACCCTTCAGGCCAGAATAATGCCATGGCAGTGACAGCATTCATGAGAAGGGGTCCCAAAAACTTCATGTTAAAAATTTGGTGCAAAAATTCCAAAAAATGCCTGAGATATGCAACAAAGTTGAAAAACCCCTATCTAGCCCATTATACAGCTTACTGGCATTTCCTCAGTTCGCGGTTGGCTTTGAAGAGTGCAGACGTGTTCCCAGTCCACCGCAGATCATCGCGCTGGACTCCGGAGGTAGGTATGGGGTGAGGAGGGGTGTGGGGAGGCAGGGTGCGCAGTGGGTGGGTGCGGGTTGTGGGGGGGCAGGGAGACTGCATGGGACCGTTTTCAATTTACAGGTTTTTTTTTTTAAATTGATGATGTGGGATGTTTGCCACACTGCGGTGGGCTCCCAGCATGGCAAAAGAATGGCTGGTGGGGGGCGTGGAGCTGACGGGGGATTGGGCACCCCCGTCGGCAATGGCATCAGTTGCCATGCTGGGGTGGGCTCCCAGCGTGGCACCCTGTACTGGGGGGAGGACAGTGGAACTGACGGGGGATTGGGCACCCCCATTGGCCAACGGCATCAGTTGCCATGCTGGGGTGGGCTCCCAGTGTGGCACCCTGTACTTGGGGGGAGAGGACGGGCACATACAGGAGGTGTGTCATTTGTGCCGCTGCATGACAAGCTTGTCTCTGATTGCAACGGCACTTTGTTTACAAGTTTTGTCCACTTTGCATACTGTTGCTGTCAGCGCTAGCATGCTAGCTTATTGGGGAATGAGGGACACACCTACTGATGCGTGCCCTGCATTCACCCAGCAGCAGCCGCACCTCCAAATCTCCACTCTCCCAATATGTTGACTGCCGTGCAAGCACTGTAAGCCAACATAAAAAGTCAGGAAATCTGGGGAGAAAAGGCAGTGAAATGAACAGTTTGATGACTAGATTCACAAACTGCCATTTTTTAGAAGAAAACAGGGCATTAATAATGGGGCTGTGTGCTCCATAATATCATAAGCTACAAACAACTGGGTTATAATACTAGAGATTCACAGCTTTCCAGTAGTGTAAAATATGTGTTCCTAGCACTAATTCTTGTGAAGTAAACAAGCACTTTTCAATGCCGAATGTTTGCTTATTGGCATTGGTGGGGTGTGCCTTTGGGTCATCAGGCATAATGGCCAAGCCATTTCACCACACCCTACCCTGCAGACACTGACAAGTCTCAAGGTGTGCCTTGGGGTCTTTGGCCCTTATGCTCACCCCATTCCATCAGGAAATATGGTGAGATGGGTGCAGTATAGGAGAATGGGCTGAACGTTGGGGCCGAAGTGTACAAGGCACACCTCGATGCCTCTCACTGGCAGCAGGGTGTGGGTGGGGTAGAATGGTATGATCATTACTGGTGACAATCCCAAGTCACACCCCTGATGCCTGTCAGTTTCTACAGGGTGGGACGTTATGGTCAGAAACCGTAATAACTCAGTCGTTTGCTGGTACTTTCACTCCACATTTTCAACATGGGTTTTTTGTGACCCCAGCTGATGAACAGTGGCAATATCAGTTTGTTAGCTGAAATCTGATTTTGCACAGTGACTACGACATTTGGCACCACAGGTGCGAAAAAACATTTTGAACAGGATGTGAAAAATAACTGCTGAACTGCTCATGGGGAGGTGTAAAAAATGACAATGTTGAAAATAGTTAAAAAAAGTGGTGGTTATGAGCGTGCGTAGAAACTGCACAACACACACCCTTAATGTAAGTAGTTTGGGGATTTTTTACAGCAGATTGGCAACACAGCCATTTTGGGTCTTCCGCTCATGAACAGTATCACTGTCATTTTCTTAATCTGTCCCGAACAGTGATTTCCCACACTGACCACGCATTTCTGCTCTGGAAGTGTGAAAACACATTTCGGCCATGTTGTGAAAAATGTCAGCTGTACTGTTCATAAGGAAGTGTGGAAAAATGCCAGTGGTGAAAATCTGAACTGAAAATATTACAAATTCATGAAGTTACGAGGGTGCATGGAAACAGTGCAATGCTCGCTCTTAACAGTCATTTTATGGACTTTTGTCACCAAATGTTCAACATAGCCATTTTAAGACCTCTGCTCATGAACAGTGTCACTGTGATTTTCTTAATCTGTTCCAAACATTGATTTCACACACTGACTGTGCCATTGTGTGCTACACGTGCGGAAACACATTTTGGGGGAGATGTGAAAAATGACAGCTATACTGCTTATAAGGAGGTGTGGTAAAATGGCAATGTTGAAAATCTGGAATGTGAATATAAAAAATTTGAGAACATATGAGCGTGCGTAGGAACTGCGCAATGTATGCTTGTAAAACAGTAATTTTTGGGAATTTTTTCACCAAATTTTTAACATAGTCATTTTAAGACCTCTGCTCATGAACAGTGTCACTGTGATTTTATTAAACTATCCCAAACATTGATTTTGCAGACCAACTGCGCCATTGTGCACTACATGCGCAGAAACACATTTTGGGTGAGATGTGAAAAATGACAGCTGTACTGCTCATAAGGAGGTGTGGTAAAATGGCAATGTTGAAAATGTGGAGTGCAAATATTAAAAATTTGCAAACTTACAAGCATGCATAGGAACTGCGCAACACATGCTCATAAAACAGTCATTTTGGGGAATTTTTTCACCAAATTTTCAACATAAGGTTTTTGGGGGCCTACCTCATGAAATGTGACACTGTCATTTCGTACATCAGTCTGAAAAGGTGGTTCCATGCAATGACTTCAAAATCACCTTTCAGGACTGAATAACACAATGACAGTGACAGGATTCATGAGGTGGAGTCCCAAAAACCCCAAGTTGAAAATTTGGTGAAAAAATTCCAAAAAATGCCTGAGATATGCATCAAAGTTGAAAAAAAACTATTTATTACATTATACAGCTTACCGGCATTTCCTCAGTTTGCAGTCGGCTTTGAAGAGTGCAGACGTGTTCCTGGTTCACTGAAGAGCATCACGCTGAGCTATGGAGGTAAGTATGGGGTGAGGGGGTGTGGGAGGCAGGGTGCGCAGAGGGTGGGGGTGGGTGAGGGAGGGGTCAAGACAGCGAGGGACAGTTTTTGTTTCTATGTTTGTTTGTTTTGCGAAGACGATGCGGGACATTTGCCACGCTGGGGTGGGCTCCCAGGATAGCAGTTGGAAGTTTTTTTGGGGGGGCCACGGAGCCAATTGGGGATTGGGCACCCCCGTCGGCTATAGAGAGGTTTGCCACGCTAGGGTGGGCTCCCAGCGTGGCACCTGGAAGGCATTTTTTTGGGGGGGCAGTGGAGCCGACAGGGGATTGGGTAGCCCCATTGGCCTTACAGATATACACGATTGCCAGAAATATGATAATTGCTGGCAATATGCTAATCAGCACTATCTTATCACTGCTCACTGAAGCGATTTCCCCCCTTTCAACTGTACGGCCACTGCATTTTCAACTGCTGTCATAGACAGCTGCAGCATTCATTGGAGAACTGTGGCTGCACCTGCAACTGACTGCATTGGAAGACAGGGTGCCACACCTACAGAAACCCGGATGATAGCACTATGTTTCTTGCACATGCATGCAAGCAAACATAAAGATGGCTAATGTATTTAATTTACTGTTCATTAAAGTGGTAAAATACTGACATTAGTTTTCAGAATACAGCAAAGAAAAACTCTAACCTTCAGTAAGTTGGTAAAATTCAGTTAAAACACACAGGAATGAGAAAATCCTGGAGCTACAGATCTTTTGATAATGCCCCCTCTTTTACAGGGCAAACACAAATATTATACAACACAACATACTGTATAACTTTGCAAAACATTGGAAGAAGATAAGTGCAGGATGGATTTATCTGGTATTAAATATAACCTTACACAAAGAACACATATAACATTAATTTTTTAACAAAAATCAGATAAAACTTATGAAAACAAGGATCGTCTTAACAGAAACTAAAAAACTAAAAATAAAACTGATACAGTAGCAAAATAACAATGTAATAATATACATTGTGCATATTCCTGATTAACAGAATGTACGGAGCTCTTATCTGTAGTGGAGCTGAACAACAACCGGTGGAGTCCTACAAAATCTCGGGGTGATGCTGCACTCTGATTGGTTACACAGGTCATGTGCTTTTCATTGTGTTACATTCAGTTCAGTATGTGTTATACTCATTTCAGTTTGCTGTATTCACACCTTGGCACACGTTACCCTCTATTCAGTCTATGCCTTGCAAGTTTGGCAACAATTCAGTTTACTATATGCTCATTTCAGTATGCAGCATACACATTTTAATATGATTTTTCAGTACTTCATAACCATTTTATTTACTACAGTACACATTTATCAAGAGTATCAATATATTAAATAAATATAATATACAATTCAGTACGTGTCATATTCATTTTGGTATACATTATACCCTATTTATTAAGTATTATATCCATTTTAGTATAGATCATATATATTTTGGCATGTGTCATAATTATTTCAGTATGTGTTATATATATTTTTGTATCTGTCATATCCATTTTAGTATAGGTCATATCCATTTCAGCATGTGTCATAGTTATTTCAGAATGTGTCATATCCATTTCAGTATAGGTCATATCTATTTCAGCATGTGTCATAATTATTTCAGTATGTGTCATATCTATATTGGTGCATATCACACACATTTTGTTTTTTGTCATACCCATTTTGGTGTGTGTCTTACCCATTCTGGTATGTGTCATACTCATTTCAACATGTGACATATCCATGTTGGTATTTGTTGTAATTATTTCAGTATTTGACATACCCATGTCGGTGTATGTCATATCCATGTCAGTTTGTGCTATAACCATATTGGTGTATGTCATAACCATTTTGGCATGTCATACCCATTTTACTATGTGTCATATCTATTTCAGTATGGGTCATATCCATTTAGCTGTGTGTCAGAGCTATTTCAGTGTGTGTCACACCAATTTCAAAGTGTGCCATATCCAGTTTCAGTTTGTCTCATACCCATTATGGTATATAATACCCATTTTATGTGTCCTAGCCATTTCAGTATGGGTCATATCCATTTCAATTTGTGTCATTATTATTTCAGCATGTGTCATTCCATTTTCAGTGTGTATCATGCCAATTTCAGTTAATGTCAATCACATTTTGGTGTCTGTCATACCCAATTTGGTATGTCATACCCATTTTGCTATGTGTCATATCTATTTCAGTATGGGTCATATCCATTTGGGTATGTGTCATAATTATTTCAGTGTGTGTCATACCAGTTTCAGTGTGTGCCATATCCAGTTCTGTTTGTGTCATACCCATTTCAGTATGTGATACCCCATTTTGCTATGTGCTATAGCCATTTCAGTATAGATCATATCCATTTAGGTATGTGCCACAATTATTTCAGCATCTGTCATACCATTTTCTGTGTGTCATATCCATTTCAGTTAGTGCTAAACCTATTTTGGTGTGTGTCATACCCATTTCGGTATGCCATACCGATTTTGCTATGTGTCAGTCATTTCAGTGTGGGCCATATCCATTTCAATATGTGTCATAATTATTTCTTTATGTATCATTCCGATTCTGTTATAGCATATCCATTTTGGTTTGTATCATACCCATTTTGGTATGTGTCATATCTATTTTGATATGCATATTACCTGTTTCAGTATGTGTCCTAGCCATTTTGGTATACGTCATACTTACTTTAATGAGTGTTATTTCTGTCTTAGTGTATGTCGTATCCATCTTGGTGTATGTCATATCCAGTTTAGTATGTGTCATACACATTTTGGTATAAGTCATAACCATTTCAGAAGGTATCATAACCATTTTGGTGTGTGATATACTCATTTTCATGTTTGTCATTCTCATAATATTATGCTGTAAACATTTTGTTGTTAGTCATAGACATTTCACTGTTAATTATATTCTGAAAACTGTAATTTTGAATTGAATGGCTTCCCATACTCCTTTCCAGGTCAACAAAAACTAAACAAACAATGAATAAACTAAAGGAACTAAGGCGTGTAGCTAAGTAATACTGCTATTTAAAAAAAATACCACTAGATGGCAGCATAATCTTTAGCGTTGAAATTTCTGAGCTCTATAACAGAGTTAAAGGAGTTTAGAATTTGGCTACATAATAGAACCAAGTGTGATGATGACAGCTCTGTTTGGTGTCTATGGCTAAAATCAATATTCAGTATGTGGCCTATTTCTTAAAATATCTAAAAACTCCTGTCCATCCTCTTCATACTCAAATGCTTCAGATGTTGTTGTACATTATGTGTGTAAGTCTTACAGAAAAAATGGAATAGGTGTGTGTGTGTGTGTGATGCACTTCATTGATTTGCAACGTTATATTTTCCTCTGATATGAAACTTTACTGCTGTGAATATAATAAAAGTATGAATATCAGTTATGGCTAGACAGTTTTAGTTGTGAAGATAATATTTCCAATATGTGTGATTTTAAAGGGGATGTTCGTGTTGTAATTTTAGGGAGTAGGTTTGTTTTTTTCATTTATTTATGTAAACTTTTACAACTAAGAAGGAACAGTAAGTTGAAACACAATTTTGTAACCCTTCACATTAAACTTGTTTCTAAAATAATTTTCAGTGGTCAGGTGCCCAGCATAATTGTACGTGGTCCTCAGGAATGCACAGAACCAGAAAATAATTAACTTTACTGTATCTATTAGCTTGATTTCTATTATTAATTATTTGTAAATATGGCTGTAGCTTACATTCTGGATTTTGTATGGCCAATGTTTTGTATTTTATATTTATTGACTTACTTTTTGAATTCTTTCCTCTGCCATTCCACATTGTGTCTGGGATTCGCTCTAACTCCTGGGTTTTTATGCTGTTCAGCTAGGGATGCTGCTGACATTCTGTACATACAAAACTGTGACCTAACCACAGAACCCTGCCTCTGTTCCACTGTGAGTTAGAAACCAGTCTTCGTATGTCAGCTGAGGTGTACAGGGAAGTACTTATTGACTGCAAGACGAGGTTTAAGACAATCAAAGAGGGTCAGGAAGTTAGGGTAGCAGTAGTATTGACCAATATCACCAAAGCCTTTTTCCAGTACATTAATGGGCGGATTAAGGAAAAGGAGAGGACTGGGCTCCTGAAAACATGGGATGGAGGGGAGCACCTTATAAAACATCCAGGGTGATGGCTGAAATGCTGAAAGCATAGTTTATTTCAGTCTTTACCAGGGAATTTCCAAAAATTCCTACTTATTCTGTGGAATTTCACTGAAGGCTGAATGGCAGAATTCCACAGAAGAATTCAGTTCTAAATAATTCTACACCAAACATGTTTCCTCAACTATTATATGTGAATCCTCTTGGAACAAGTAGGTGAATTTCTTTAGAAATGCACCCACTTGATTCCCGATGGCCAAAAGACACCTGCCGGGGCTCTCTAATGTTTTGGTAATCACATATCTACAAAGAAGTTTTCCCCCAAATTATGCGGTTTACATTGACTGTTCCACACGAATAGCGGAAAATTATTTTTCCATTAAAAATGACAAGCAGAGGCCGGTCCGGTGGCGCTGAGGACTGAGGCACTGGATGCCTTACCTCTCAGCATGCTGGCGACCTGGGTTCGGGAACAAGCTCGGGTCATCGGAGGTCAGCGGGGGGAAAGGGCGGAGCTGGACTGAGCTGCTGATAGGCAGGCTCTCCTCTCTGGGGAAGGGATGCGGCACCCCTCGGCCAATGGTAACCCCTAGTGGAGGCTAGGAGTGGCATGGGCTTAGAGAGGGTCAGGCGTTAGGCCATGGGGTGGGGGAAAGGAGTCATAACTGGGGCCGTAGGGTGCATGTGTGCCACCACGCACATGTGTTCCTACTCCTGGGACTCCTGGGCAATAACCGGAGGCAGAAAACACCGGTGGCAGCAGGATGATGACCGACTCCCCACAGGCTCCGCTTCCGAGCCGGTACAAGGTAAGCACTGGCTGTTCTGGGGGATGGGGCTGGGGGGGTCAGTTGGAATGGGGTGGCTGACCGGAGGAGTATAAATATAAATAAAAAAAAATGGCAAGCAGAATAGAAACCCAGAGTTTTAAAGAGCTGGTGACATGTTCAGGAAAACTTTAAGAAAAGATAAAATTTAGGCACTGTCCAGCTTGCATTTCCAATTAGTTCTGTATTCCTCCTTCCTATTATTTAGTAGTGAGGTCATTTGCATGAAAATGGGATCTTTGCTCCTGAAGAGTTCATCTATTCATAATGCTTTCTGCCTACCTGAAGTCATAGGGCACTGCTTGTGACCTCACAGTTACTCCCATGGCAACAGATTGTGATGTCACAATAAAGGATTATGATTTGGAGTTGGGATTAAGCTATACAGGCAGATGAACTCAAAATGAACTCTAATTGACAACAATCATATATTCATACACATTTCCTTAGTCATAAATTATTGGGAGGAGAAACATATAAAATATAATGGAATGCAATCAGAATTGTACCTAATTATTATGTTTTTTTAAAGTATTCTTTGAGGCATCAGTAGCTCTTTAACAAGTGAAAAAACAGTAGTCTATGCTTTCAGAATTGCGTATCAGGATACCCAGCAGAAAGCTCCTGCAGGAGCGAGGACTCACGCCGGTGCCAGAGGTAATAAACATCTCCATCTACAGCACCCTTGTGTGGGGGTTAGCCCGTCGATGCGCTGTGCACATCCACTGCCTCTTCCACTCCTCCACCCACCGACCCACCCACCCTGACTCAGCATTTCCTTTATAGTTGCTGTCTAGTGACATCACATCCTGTTGCCTGTTTGTACTAAGTCCCCACTTCTCCATTTGCAGGTTATACCTGCTAACCACTAAAGAGACCTTCTGACCTTTACAACCAAGCTACTTACACCTCAGTCTCCCCACCTGAAACCCTCCTACTTCCTGTAACCTACCTGATTACGTTATTTCTCTCCCAAATCCCACCTCTACATCTGCCCACACCTCACCCTCACCCAGCCATCTGGCCAGCCCAATTGCCTGACCCTCACCCAGCCTGCTACTAACCCCAGTGACCACTAGGAGTCGCTATTCTACCCTGTCTTCGGGCCCAAACCCAACTGTTTTAATGTCACCTAGAACCTGGATTCCCTGCTCTCAACCAAGCCTTATCCCAACTGCCCAGCTAGGGACTTGAACCTTGTACCCTGTCCACCAGAGTCTGTGACAGTACCACTACTCCAAAGTGGCATCTACACTTTGTGAGGGGCAACCAAGCTACTTAAATTCATCACCCTGCTTACCTAGGCACTATCGCTTAGGCACCTCTTCCCCAATTTTGGTAAAATGTCCCCATCAACAACCCTTGTACTGCTGTTCTCCTCCATCTTACTATCCCTTCCCCTAAGTGGCTACCCAGCACCCTCCCCCACCTCCCCCCACCGACTATTCTGAATCATCCTACAAATGCCCCCCTACAAGTCCACAGCATCCCTCCCAGCTATCTCCTGGTCCCATTTCCCTATGCCCCCTCCTTCTCGGTCTATTTCTTTGGCTGCCTTCTGGCCTCTCTCTCCCCCTCTCCAGTACCCACTCCCTCTGCTCAGCCCACCCTATTGCCACCACCAACCTGTGCATGGCTAAATCCCGGTCCCTCCGTGTTCAACGCTACCATCTAACCATTGCCCTACTCCTTCCAGCAGCAGGGGATATACATCCTAACCCCGGCCCACCCCTAACCTCAGGCCCCAACCACCCCATACCAAACCCCTCAGCCAAGGCCACCACCAACACTCGTTCTGGCTACCTTTCCCATGGCTTATGCCTTCTTCATCTAAATATTTGTAGCCTAGCCCCTAAGCTCGATCAGCTACAGGTCCTTGCCACCCATCATGCCCCCGACATAATCATCCTATCTGAGACCTGGCTAAACCCAAGTCTTCCTGATAATACCATTCCTATCCCAGGGTTCACCATCACACGGCAAGACCGGCCCTCCAGAGGCAGAGGGGTGGCTATCTACATCAGATCAGCCCTACATTTCACTGTCTCGCTCACCAAAGCTGAACCCAAAGTTTATGAGCTTCTCATAGTAAAGCTGTCCCCCCTCCTCATTACCTATCTTTGTGGCTGGAATCTATTGCTGCCCAGGCATGCCCACCACAGTAGTCACCGACCTCCTGGGCCAGCTCTCATCTCTCGCACAGCCGGGTGAACTTTATGTCATGGGTGACTTTAATCACAACTGGCTAGCACCCACTTTTAACAAAACCCAAACTGAGATAACCGCTGTCAACCTCAGTCAAACCATTTTGGAACCCACACGCTCTAACCATAAGTCCGGGAACCACTCCCTCCTAGACTGGGTGCTTACATCCCACCCACACCACGTCATCAGCTCAGGCCTCCTCCCTGATTCAATCAGTGACCATCATCTAATCTACTTGGTCCGCAAGGCTCACAGAGTTAAATCCCCTCCCAAATTTATATTCCAATGGTCATACAAATCCCTCAACCTCTCCCCCCTCCTGGATGATTTATCTCACTCTAATTGGGCCCCAAGCCCTAGCTGATCTAACATAGATGTGGCCCTCACCCACTTTCTGAACACCTTCCTCGCCGCCTGGGACAAACACGCCCCCCTGAGCCAAGCTAGAGTCCGGGGATCTCACCTACCATGGATTTCCCCTGAGCTGATAGTGTGCCAACAAGCCCGTGACAAGGCCTGGCGAAACTACAAATCCACGCTCCTCCCAGGGAACTACATCACCTACTGCATGCTCCGTAACAAGTGCACAAAGGCCATCTACTTAGCCAGGGCCGATTATTTTAACAATGCCCTAAATGCAAATCTTGGGAGTCCTGAATTTGGAAAGTCATTAACTCCTTTTCACCCCCAAACAACAAGCCCCCTCCTCGCCTCCTCACCAGAGGGACTCTCCTCTCTGATCCCCGATGGTAGCCTCCGAGTTTAACTCCTATTTTACTACCTGCACCCAGGCCTCCTAGATTTCCTTCCTCCTGCAACCACACCCACTCCCCAGACATCTATCCACCTTCCATCTGGCAGGAGCCCTTTCCTTCAGACACGCCTCCCCACCGAAACCCTAGTTGCTTCTTCACTCCCTGAACCCTCCAAGCAAACTCGATGATCTTGATAACAAACTCCTTCCTATCGCCCCCACCATTGCTATTCCCCCAGTAGCCTTACTAAATCTCTCTTTCACCACCGAGTATCTCCCCTCCACATGGAAGCATGCCACTGTCTTTCCCCTCCCAAAAGGTGGTGATCCTACCTCCACGTCTAGCTACCACCCCATCTCCCTCCTCCCCACCCTCACCAAACTCCAGGAACACCTAGTGCTATCCCAACTATCCCACTTTCTCTCTGAAACTAACTTCTTCACCCCATTCGAGTCCGGATTCCGAAAACACCACTCTACCACCTCCTCCCTACTAAGACTCACGGACTCCATCCTTACTGGGATGGATAAAGGTCTAATCACTGCCACCATCTTCAATGACCTAGCAAAAGCCTTCGACACGGTATCCCATCCTCTCCTACTATCCTGCCTATCAGGGGCTGGGTTAGCAGTATCTGCCACAAATTGGTTCAGTGCCTACCTTCTAAATCGAACCCAATCCACTAAAATAGCTGAACACACCTCCCCCCCCCATCTCCACCACTAAGGCTCAGTTCTTGGCCCCATCCTCTTCTCCATCCTTCTAAATGATCTGCCTAACTCTTGCTCTTCTACCACAATTCACATGTACGCAGACGACATGGTCCTCTTTACCTCCGGCCGGACCCATGAAGAAGTCTCCTCCAAACTTCAAACTGACTTCAACAAAATCCAACACTGGTTCAACACCAACCAGCTCTCCTTAAACACCAAGAAAACTGTCTCTATGACCTTCAGCACTAGACTGCGTCTATCCAAACTCACCTCCCCCCTGATCTTCCATACCCTAAATAACACCATCCTTGATGAAGTGCCTTCCTTCAGGTACCTAAGGGTTTGGCTTGATCGCCACCTCTCCTTCTCCACACACATCGACGCCATCATTTCAAAACTGCGCCCAAAACTTGGTGCCCTTTATCAAAACCGTGCTAGCCTCCCGCTACCTGTCAAATGTGAATTAGTCCAGAAAATGATCCTACCCTCCTTTGAGTACTGCGATGTCGTTTACAGCTCCGCTGCCAAGACCACCCTAACCAGACTTGACCCCCCCTCTTTATTGCTTTCTGCTGTTTTGCCCTCGATGCCCCCCCGCTCACATCACTGTGAGCTCTACCATTCACTGGCCCTGCCATCCCTGTGCAACCGCACCTAACCCAGTGCTAAATTCAGATCCAACTTTGGCCTCGGCTCCCTCCCTCCTTACCTCGCATCCTCCCTATCTTCCCCTCCTACCCCCACCCATGCCTTCAGGTCTTCTGATGTAAGGCTATTAGTCATCCCTCACCGAAGGATCACCACAGGCCAATCAGCCTTCTCTTACCTCTTCCCTAAACTCTGGAACAGCCTGCTGGCGCAGATCCACCATTCATCATCCAAACACTCCCTATCCTCTGCCCTCACTAACTTCCTTGCCCCAAACTGCAACTGCCCCTCACCCACCCCCGTTAGCTTCCTTTCCCCCTTCACCCCTTAGCGCCTGGCCAGTGGCTCGGCCTTTTTGCCTAATTGCCTGGCTTCTACAATGCCCCACGCACTTACACTATCACTCCCCACTCTCATATTCCCTCCTAATCTCTCCATTCCCCCTTATTCCTAAACTAACCCACGCTCTTCATCCTTTCATACTGCTACTGCTCCACTCTTCTTCCCCTCCACCCCACCTATATCACCCCCCATATTCTCCTCCAACTCTTACTGTCTACTTGGTGCTTCTCGCTTCAGAGCAAGTCCCATTACTGGCACTCTAGCCTCGATATTGGCACTTAAGTAATCATGTATTACCCTCATTGAGTTCCCATGATATGTCTACCCGTCCTTGATGTTCATGTTCTGTATTGTACTGTTCTCCTATTGGAAAAAGTGCTAATGTAATCCCACCCAACTATGTACATTATCTGTATGCTGTGTACTGTTCTCATACTGTAAAAAGTCCTATGTAATCCCATCCAACTATGTACATTACTGTATTGCTCTATTTCTAAGTTCAACTCTTGTCTGTATTCCTGCCTCCATTGTAACCCCTCCCCCCAGGTCGCACCGTAAGATGAGCATCTTTTCATTCAGTGTGCCTTTCCTGGTGAAACATTTTCAATAATTAAATAAAATAAATAATGTACATGCCCCACCAGCCACTTCATCTAACCTGAAATGGGATTTAGATTCTTACGTCAAAGCTGATGCCACCCTCCTCTTTCCCATTTTGTTGTATTTCTACCAACTGCTCAATGCTTATAACAATATAACACATTACTCAATGGTAGGGGAGAAAGGGAGTTCATTTATGTCAAATTTGGCACCTGGCAAAGTTAAATTAGCATTCCCTCCAAAGGTACTAGCTCACCTGGTACTTCATCCAGTTTGGAGCAGATGTTTTACAGGCACCACAGCATCTGCCTTACCTGGGCTGGTCAGGTAATAACAATTTAGCACATCAAAAACATTTTCCTCAAATAGACATCTCATCATTTCATAGAACGCCGCTCCTGGAGCACTGCTGATCAGTGCTTCATCCAGACTGCATCCTGCTGCTTTCTAGTCATGAGGGCTCAGTCCCTTGCCCTCCCAGCTCACCCACCCAGCACAGAATGCTGCTCCAGGAGCACTGCTGACTAATCCTTCCCGCAGACTGCTACTTGATATATTCGGATTGTGAAGGCTCAGCCCTTTCCCTCCCCAATCACCCGCCCTGTACAGAACACAGTTCCAGGAGCACTGCTGATCAGTGCTTCCCACAGAGTACCTCCTGCTGTATTTGGGCAATGAGGGCTCATTCCCTTGCCCACCCCACTTGCCCACCCAGCACTGAACACTGCTCCTGGAGCACTGCTGATCACTGCTTCCCGCAGACTGCGTCCTGCTGCATTTGGGTGATAAGGGCTCAGTCCCTTGCCATCCCTGCTCACTCACAAAACACAGAACACAGATCCTGGAGCACTGATGATTATTGCTTCCCTCAGACTGCATCCTGCCATATCCGGGTCATGAGGGCTCAGTCGCTTGCCCTCCCCATTCACCCACCCAGCACAGAATGCCACTGTCCTGGAACACTGCTGATAAGGTATCTCAGACAGAGTTGTTTTTCCTTCCGTTGTGTCTCCCTGTACTGCTCTAGTTCTAAATTCCCTCCTTCCCTTCTCAGTCCCAGTATTCTGCAGTACATCTCACCCTTTCACTCTTCCCCACTCTCCTCCTGTCCAATCAAATCTGCTGCTCTCCCTGAAATTTTTACCTCCCATCTCATATTGCACTAACGTGGCATTTTAAATCTGTTTCCTTCACAGTGCCTCCCACAGACTGCCTCCTGCTGTATTCGGGTCATGAGGACTCAGTTCCTTGCCATCCCTGATGGCCCTTCCAGCGCAGAACACCATGCTCTTGATGCACTGCTGAGCAGGTACCCCAGAGATTCAGCCTGGGGGCTCATACATTTTCCAGCATTCAGCGCCATCTTGTCAGGAGCCTAAGTGTTGTCAGACACCTACTGATAGGTTTTTTTCTTTGCATGCCTAGAATCAATCCACTGTGTCTTTACTTGATTTCTCCTGTTACTTTAATTAATTTCATTCTGCTGGGTAGCCTGTATCATTGCCTTGTATTGCACACTGTGTCCTGGGCAACATGTCCATCTGGTGTAGACTGCATTTTCCACTGTTGTAATCTGCTAGTGAAGCTGCATTTCTAGTATTTAAATCAGCTAGTGCAACCACATTTCTCCTGTTTCAGTCGGCTGGTGTCAACTGTTTAAATCAGCTAGTAATGCCTGTTTTTCTACTGTTTTTCTTCCTTTGTGTCTCCCTATACTGCCCTAGTTCTAAATTCCCACCCTGCCCTATCCCAGCATTCTGCCGTTCCTCTTGCCCTCTCGCTCTTCCCCACACCCTCTTTCCTCCGGTCCAATCCAATTTGCTCCTCTCCATGTAGTTTTTTACCTCCCCTCTTGTATTGCACTAACATATGGCATTTTAAATCTGTTTCCTTCACAGAGTTTCCCGCTGACTGCATCCTGCTGTATTCAGGTCATGAGGACTCAGTCCCATGCCCTCCCCACTCGCCCACCTAGCACAGAACTCTGCTCCTTGAGCACTGCTGATCAGGTACCTCGGCCAAGTTTTGGCGTGGTATACCACGAGTTTTCCAGTGTTTGGCATCATTTGTACCAGAGCCTAAGTGTCATCAGATACCTACTGGTAGTTTTTTTCTGTGTTTGCCCAGAAACAATCTTTACTTGATTTCTGTTACTTTAATTCATTTCATTCTGCTGGGTAGCCTGTATCTTTGCCTTGTATTGCACATTGTGTCTTGGGCAACCAGTCCAGCTGGAGTAGACTGCATTTTCCACTGCTGTAATCTGCTAGTGAAGTCACACTTCTAGTGTTTAAATCAGCTAGTGCAGCCACAATCCTCCTGTTTCAATCGGCTGGTGCAACCACATTGCTAGTCTTTAAATCAGCTAGTGATGCCTGTTTTTAAACTGTTGTTCTTCCTTTGTGTCTCCTGGTGCTGCTGTAGTTCTAAATTCCCTCCCTGCCCCATCCCAGAGTTCTGCTGTACCTCTCGCCCTTTTGCTCCTCCCCATAGAAACATAGAAATATAGATTTTGATGGCAGATAAGGACCGCTTGGCCCACCCAGTCTGCCCATTTCCCTACCTAATGGATAAGCTGCATATCCTAGTTAACCAGCAGCCTACTTCTTCCTACCCCCACCCCCTAGAATTGCCTTATGACTGCCCCATGCATGCTTGAATTCCACCACTGTTTTTGAATCCACAGCCTCCTCCGGAAGGCCGTTCCATGCATCCACAGCCCTCTCTGTGAAAAAATACTTCCTAAAATTACCTCTGAGCCGCCCCCCACTCCCTTTTCTCCTGTCAAATCCAATCTGCTCTTCTCCCTGTAGTTTTTCCCTCCCTATTCATACTGAACTATTATGAGGCATTTTAAATCTGTTTCCTTCACAGTGCTTCCTGCAGGTTGCCTCCTGCTGTATTTGGGTCATGAGGGCCCTTTAGCTTGCTCTCCCCACTCACCGTCCTAGCACAGAATGCTGCTCCTGGAGTACTGCTGATCAGGTGCCTCAGCCAGAGTTGTTTTTATTGCTTTGTGTCTCCCTGTACTGCTCTAATTCTAAATTCCCTCTCTGCCACTGTACCAGCATTCTGCTGTACCTCTCATAATTTCCCTCCACTCCCCTTTCCTCCAGTTTACTCCAATCTACTCCTCTCCCTGTAGTTTTTACCCACCTTCTCATACTGCACTAACCTGTGGCATTTTAAATCTATTTCCCTACAGTACTTCCTGCAGATTGCCTCATGCTGTATTTGGGTCATGAAGGCCCAGTCCCTTGCCTTCCCTGCTTGCCCGCCCAGCACAGAAAGCCGCTCCTGGAGTACTGCTGATCAAGTACCTCAGCCAGATCTATTTTACTTTCTTTATGCCTCCCTGTACTGCTCTAGTTCTAAATTCCCTACCTGCCCCTGTTCCAGCGTTCTGCTGTACCTCCCACCCTCTCACTCTTCTGCACACCCCCTTCCTCCTGTCCAATCCAGTCTGCTCCTCTCCCTGTAGTTTTTACCTCCCGTCTTGTATTGCACTAACCTGTGACATTTTAAATCTATTTCCTTACAGTACTTCCCACAGACTGCTTCCCGCCGTATTCGGGTCATGAGGGCTCAGTCCCTTGCCCTCCCCACTCACCCACCTAGCAAAGAATGCCACTCCTGGAGCACTGGTGATCAGGTACCTCAGCCAGAGCTTTGGTGAGGTGGCCCACATGTTTTCCGGTGTTTGGCACCATCTTCACCAGAGCCTAAGAGTCGTCAGACACTGACTGATGTTTTTTTCTGTGCATGCCCAAAAAACAATATACTGTGTCTTTACTTGATTTCTCCTGTTACTTTAATTAATTTCATTCTGTGGGTTAGCCTGTTTCATTGCCTTTTATTGCACATTGTGTCCTGGGCAACCTGTCCATCTGGTGTAGACTACATTTTCCACTGTTGTAATCTGCTAGTGAAGACGCATTTCTACTGTTTAAATCAGCTAGTGAAGCTTGCTTTTCTACTGCATTTCTTCCTGTGTGTCTCCCTGTATTGCTCTATTTCTAAATTCCCTTCCTGCCCCATCCCAGCGTTCTGCTGTACCTCTCGCCCTTTTCCTCCTGTCAAATCCAATCTGCTCCACTGTCTATAGTTTTTTCCTCCCTACTCATAGTGCACTATCCAGTGGCATTTTAAATCTGCTTCATTCACAGTGCTTCCCGCAGATTGCCTCCTGCTGTATTCAGCTCATGAGGGCCCAGTCCCTGCCCTCCCCGTTCATCCACCCAGCACAGAACGCCACTCCTTGAGCACTGCTGATCTGGTACCTCGGCCAGAGCTGTTTTTCTTCCTTTGTGTCTCCCTGTACTACCCTAGCTCAAAATTCCTTCCCTGCCACTATCCCAGTGTTGTGATGTGCCTCTTGCCCTTTCACTCCTCCCCACTCCCCTTTCCTTTTGTCCAATCCAATCTGCTCCTCTCCCTCTAGTTTTTACCTCCCTCCTTTCTCATACTGCATTAAACTATTGCATTTTAAATCTGTTTCCTTCACAGTGCTTCCCTCAGATTGCCACCTGCTGAATTCAGGTCATGAGGGCCCAGTCCTTTGTCCTCCCAGCTTGCCTGTCCAGCACAGAACACTGCTCCTGGAGCACTGCTGATCAGGTACCTCAGCCAGAGCTGTTTTTCTTCCTTTGGGTCTCCCTGCACTGCTCTAGTTCTAAATTCCCTCCTTGCTCCTGTCCCAGCATTCTGCTGTACCTCTCGCCCTTTCGCTCCTCCTCCCCACCCCCTTTCCTCCTGTCCTGTCCAATCTGGACCAACTCCCTGTAGTTTTTACCTACCATCTCATATTACACTAAGCTGCAGCTTTTTAAATGTTTCCTTCACAGTGCTTCCTGCAGACTACCTCCTTCTGTATTTGGGTCATGAGAGCTCAGTCCCTTGCCATCCTTACTCACCCGTCCAACACAGAAAGCCGCTCCTGGAGCACTGCTGATCAGGTACCTCAGTCAGTGCTGTTTTACTTCCTTTATGCCTCCCTGTACTGCTCTAGTTCTAAATTCCCTACCTGACCCTGTCCCAGCGTTCTGCTGTACCTCACACCATCTCGTTCTTTCGCACACCCCCTTTCCTCCTGTCCAATCCACTCTGCTCCTGTGCCTGTAGGTTTTACCTCCCCTCTTGTATTGCACTAACCTGTGCCATTTTAAATCTCTTTCCTTACAGTACTTCCCAAAGACTGCCTCACGGTGTATTTGGGTCATGAGGGCTCAGTCCCAGCACAGACCGTCACTTCTGGAGCACTGCTGATCAGGTACCTCAGCTAGAATTTCAGCATGGTGGCCCACACATTTTCCGGGCTTGACACACTCTTGATCAGAGCCTAAGTGTTGTCAAATGCCTACTGATAGTTTTTTCTGTGTATACCCAGAAACAATCTATTGCGTCTTTACTTGATTTCTTCTGTTACTTTAATTAATTTTGTTCTGCTGGGTAGCCTGTGTCTTTGCCTTGTATTGCACATAGTGTCTTAGGCAACCTGTCCAGCTGGTGTAGACTGCATTTTCTACTGTTGTAATCTGCAAGTGAAACCACATTTCTGCTATTTAAATCAGCTAGTGAAGCCTGTTTTTCTACTGTTTTTCTTCCTTTGTGTCTCCTTGTACCACTCTAATTCTAAATTCCTCCCACCTGCCCCTTTCCCAGAGTTCTGCTGTAACTCTCACCCTTTCGCTCTTCACCATCCCCATTTCTCCTGTCCAATCCAATCTGCTCCTCTCCCTGTAGTTTTACTCCCCTCTCATATTGCACTAACCTATGGCATTTTAGATCTATTTCCTTCACAGTGCTTTCCACAGACTGCCTCCTGCTGTATTTGGGTCATGAACACTCAGTCCCTTGCCCTCCTCACGCACCCGCCCAGCATAGAACGACGCTCCTGGAGTACTGCTGATCAGGTACCTCAGCCAGAGTTGTTTTTCTTCCTTTGGGTCTCCCTGTACTGCTCTAATTCTAAATTCCCTCCCTTCCCCTGGCCCAGCATTCTCCTGTACCTTTCACTCTTTTGATCTTTCCCACCCGCCTACCTCCTGTCCAATCCATTCTGCTCCTGCCCCTGTAGTGTTTACCTCCCCTATCATATTGCACTAATCTCTGGTATTTTAAATCTGTTTCCTTCCTAGTGCTTCCCACTGATTGTCTCCTGCTGTATTCAGGTCATGAGGGCCCAGTCACTTGCCCTCCCCGCTCGCCCATCCAGCACAGAACACTGCTCCCGGAGCACTGCTGATTAGGTACCTCGGCCAGAGTTGTTTTTCCTCTTTTGTGTCTCCTTGCACTGCTCTAATTCTAAATTCCCTCCCACCATGCCCCTTTCCCAGAGTTCTGCTGTAACTCTCATCCTTTTGCTCTTCACCATCCCCATTTCCTCCTGTCCAATCCAATCTGGTCCTCTTCCTGTAGTTTTTTCCTCCCCTCTCATATTGCACTAACATGTGGCTTTTTAAATCTATTTCCTTCACAGCTCTTTGCGCAGACTGCCTCTTGCTGTATTCGGGTCATGAGGGCATAGTCCCTTGCCCTCCCCGCTTGCCCGCCCAGCACAAAAAACTGATCCTGGAGCACTGCTGAGCAGGTATCTAAGCCAGAGTTGTTTTTACTCCTTTGTGTCTCCCTGTACTGCTCTAGTTCTAAATTCCCACCCTGCCACAGCCAAGCATTTTGCTGTGCCTCTTACCCTCTTGCTCTTCCCTACCCACCCTTTCTTCCTTTCCAATCCAATCTGTTCTTCTACTTGTAGTTTTTACATCCCCTCTTATGTTGCACTAACCTATGGCATTTTAAATCTATTTCCTTCAGAGTGCTTCCCACAGACTTCCTCCTTCTGTATTTGGGTCATGAGGGCTCATTCCCTTTCCTTCACCGCTCACCGACATTGTACAGAATGCTGCTCCTTGAGCACTGCTGATCAGGTACCTCGGCCAGAATTTCGGCATGGTGGCCCACACATTTTCCGGATTTGACACCCTCTTGATCAGAGCCTAAGTGTTGTCAAATGCCTACTGGTAGTTTTTTTTTTCTTTGCATGCCTAGAATCAATCTACTGTGTCTTTACTTAATTTCTCCTGTTGCTTTAATTAATTTCATTCTCCTGGATAGCCTGTATCATTGCCTTGTATTGCGATAGTTGACCTCCTCTCAGGAGACTCAGTAGTTGCTGCTGGCGGAGTGTGCATGCAGGAAGATATCAAGAGCTGGCAGTTTTTATGTGCACCCTGGCCTTGTGGCATAAAGCAGGGAAGCGGGGAGACAGTGCCTCAAACTTTTCTAGTAAAGGTAGGCCATCATTGCTTGTGTGTCTGTCTCCTTTCCAGACAACCTTGATTTAAACTGCTGGTCACTTGGTTTTCCCGGTATTCATTTTGTCTTTTCCAGGGAGGAAGACCGGCCGATGGTGGAGTTTCCTGAGAGGTGGCATGGTGAAGCAGGATCTGGCTGGGACACAGTGCCTGTCAGAAGGGCTTGTGATACAGAGGAAAAACCAGTGAGTGCATGGGCTGAATTCATCAAAAGTCACAGCGGAACTGATCAATGATTAATGATCAATGGAAGTTTTATTTTCTTAAAATCTCAGAAAAAAAAACAGTTTCAGACTTGGACTTTAGCTGTGGTTTTAGTTTTCTTGATCAGATTTACTCTTTACCTAGGCTAAGCCTGTTGTCGCTGTTTTACTTTCTTTTTTACTTTGTTGCAGCTTAATGTGGTGGGCTTAAGTTGTATTTAAGTTGTTTTTTCATTTTTTATCTTTTTTGTATATGTATATATATATATATATATATATATATTTTAAATCCACACTCACAAGAGTATTTTAACTTTCATGCCATATGCTAATGCTGGTCACATGTCACACTGCTATAAGTTGCTGCTGCGCTAATTTTAGACAGATTGCAGGCAAGCAGCAGGCAGCATGAACATGAATAGAGAAGGAAGAATGGAGAACAGAGAATCAGCTTGATTGCTTGAAGACCCTGTGTGCTTTACATTTGTCACTAGTATTTATTATGGGGGATACTGCTAGCGGCTTGTTTCTCCATATTTTAGTCTGCCCTCCATTTTGCTTCTCTCTTTCCCGAAGGTATATACAAAGTGCTGTGTTACTGGTTCCTGGTATAGCTATGTGTATTTTTTTAGCGTAATAGAGTGTAGTTTTAGCTGAACTCAAACTTCTACATGTTTCATGGATTTTTTTTGTTAGTATTTTTATCTCAGCTAGCATCTTAGTCATTGCTCAGTCATTGAAAACACTCTTGCTGATGGGACTGTATACAGCTTACTGCTAGTCTAAGGTAGTCCCACTGGCTACACTTGTATGGCCGTATGGTCGGACTTCGGCGGCGCCAGATTGTATCTCAACCTGTGGTATGCCTAGAAAAAGCCGCAGAAATGTAAGTTAAATAACTCAAAAACAGTTTGGCTATCCACCCCCCCATGTCTGTTGACTCTGAGAGGGATTAGAAAATAGGGCTTAGAAGATACAGAAGGTATAGGAGGTACAGAAGGTATAGAATGGTAGAGGAAGAACAAAAAAAAAACATTTAAGGCAGGAAAGAAAGGTAGACAAGTAGTCTTATTATATAAACCTGCACACAGACTATACATAGACTAATATAGGACTTGGACTGCACTTTAAAAGGGGGCGTTTGCTTAACCAGATATTTTATTTTTTTCTCTAGTCCCTACCACTAACCCACTGGCCATTGCCAACTACCTCAACTCATCATTTTCTGTCCTTAGTGCAGTACTCCAAAATAACTTCTTCGACCCCACTCCTGCAACCTCACCCCCTAACACCCAGCATCCACCCTTCCATCTCAGGGTGATCTCTATGAATGAGGCAAGGCCTCATCTCATTAAAGCATTCAGTGGCCCTTGCTAGTGCAAAGATTCTTTTGATATGAGAATCCTACATCTAGTACTAGATAGAGTCCTCTCCCCACTGACTGACCTCATTAACCGCTCTCTATGTCTGGGGCAGTTCCCTGCACCCTGGAAGACTGCCACAGTCACCCCAATACTGAAGAGTGGTGACAGCAGCTTCCCCAATTACTACCATCCCATATCCATTCTCCCACCACTCTCGAAAGCCCTCAAAAAAATTATAGTCACCCAACTCACTGAGTACCTGCTTGCTCATAATCTACTTTGCAGGGAGCAGCATGGCTTCAGATCTGGACACAGTACAACTACGGCTCTCAATGAGTTCTGTAATGTTATCCACGCTTCCCTGGATAGAAAACACCTAGATGGAGCTGTCTTCATTGACCTATCAAAGGCCTTTGATACAGTCTCCCACCCCTTACTCTTAAGCACACTCCACCACATAGGTCTGTCCCAAAGACCCATCTCCTGGTTTACCAGTTACCTCACAGCTAGATCACAATGTGTCAAAATAAACAAAACCTTCTCAGCCACCCTGCCAGTCTTCTCTGGGGTCCCTCAGGGCTCTATCCTTGGACCTCTATTATTCAGCATCTACCTAAGCACCTTGCCCAATTCCTGCTCCGGCAACCTACTACTCTATGCGGATGATGCGGTTCTTTTTGCCTTGCACTCAGATCCCACAGTATTGCTGTCCTCCCTCCAACACACATTTAACCAGATTGAAAACTGGTTCATAGACCAAAGACTTGTGGTAAATGTAAAAAAAAAAACATGCTCTTAGCCCACCGACAGAATAAGGCCAAGAATGCACAGCTAAAAATCCTCTCCCACTCTCTCCTTCCTCTAGAACAGGTCCATACATATAAATACCTGGGCTTTACATTTGATTCCAGCCTCTCCTTCCATTCACACATTGACATGCTGTCATCAGCCATAAATGTCCATATAGGCCTATTGTGTCGGCACAAGAACTGCCTACCACTAGAAGCCCTTAATCTGGCTGTCACCTCCTCAGTCCTCTCTCTAGTCGATTATGGGCTCATTATCTACTTGGCTGCTGACCACACAGCCTTTAACAAAATCCACCTGGCCATAAACAAAGCATACAGACTCCTCACCGGGGCAGACGAGCGTACCCAGAGTTGTACCCTATATGCCCTGACAAATCTCTTCACCCTGGATGAAAGGCTATTTTATCAAACATGTCTCCTCACAAAGAAAATACACCTGGGGCTTACCCCCTTGGAGGTTTCTGCCTCTTTCCTGTCCTCCCACACCTCAGCGAACACCCGCACTGCTAAACGACAGGTATGGTTCATCTCGAGGGTTAGAACTTCCATGACCCAAAGGTCATTCCCACACAGGGCCCCAGTCTGGTACATCAAACTCCCCTCCAATGTCTCCTCCATCTCCAAATTAGGACCTTTCAAGTCAGCCCTCAAAGAACACATTCTTGCTTCATGGTGCTGCCAGTGTACCAGCTAGTGCCGGGTCATCCAGCTATCATCTTACGGGACCACCCTGCAGCTGAGCTCCTACTGCTAGGGCTACCAAACATTACCTATTAACAATGCCTCCTTTGTCTGCACTCACAAGATGTCTATCTAGTTCTCAACTTCGCTGTAAATATCAAACCTGTTACTCCCTGCCTCTATCAGCAAACTTGTTGTTCTTTTGAAAACTGTAAAATGCAGCTCTCAGTAACGCATTCAATGCAATGTATAGCTGATCTTGATTCTGCAATATTGTACAACTGAAAAAACTGTAAACAACCTTTAGCTGCCATTCTATGTCTACATGTATTAAGTGTTTGTGTTTGTTTTTTCTGATGCAGAGCCTTTGTAAATGAGTCCATGACTCAAAGGTTGTAATCCTAATGTCTGTTAAATAAATAAATGAACACAAGTGCACAGATAGAGGATAACACTGCAAATAGATATAAGACAGTAAAAGTGAAAAAGGACAAAAAAGGAAAGGATATACAGTATCAGACAGTATTAAAACAACCAGGAACTCAATAAATTGAAACCCACTTAGGAAAGGATTCAATTGTCCCTAAATGTTGTACCATTGTTGAGACTCCTAAACAAAAGGAAGCTCAAATTTCTAAAGGGGATACAGGGAAAAGAGAGAAAAGGAAAAATAAGAGACAAAGTATTAAAACAAGAGATAATAAATATGCTGAACAGATAGAAACGAGCATGGAAAATGGTGAAGTGGCCTGAGTTGGGGATAGGGTAAGGATAGAAAAGGGTAATAAGGGAATAACCCATAAAGATGTTAATGGATCTCAAGAGACACAGGGTAGGGTGAACGAGATTGATCACAGTACTAATAATAACTTCTAGGATGACCTTATAAGCAATGAAGTCTACTCAGTTATTGTATTAAGAGGAATACAAAGAGAAGAAACTGAAAACTGTATGGTGTTAATTGAATTAGGGAATTTGATATATAATGAGATGTTGGAATTAGAGATAAGAGAAGGTGACATTGTGGATGCCATAACAGCAAATGATGTGACATCAAGAGACATAATATTATTCTTTTTTAAACACAAGAGAGTTACACACTATGTATGGGGAAATTCAAATTATTTAAGTACATTTAATGTAGCTATGGATTATCCTTTAGCAATAAGGCCATTACATTTTAAGGAAACCTTGACTAAAACTGAACTTCTAACTGAATTGGCTAAATGTTACTCACTACATGATCAATGGCTACAGGATGAAACCTGTATGTCTGATGTCACCTTATCAATCTTTGGCATCTCTCATAGAATGGTTGAAACAAAAAAGACAGCTAACAGAAATGATGGCATACCTGTTTGACAATCTCCTGCATATCAAATTTTACAAGGAAGATATAAAGTATGTAGAAAGAATTCAAAAGAACCACATAAGGGGGACTAAATTGATTTGGTACTCTACAACAAACTACTGGCCATAAAAATTCTAATGGCCAGCACCAAACTGGACATTATGAATATTTTAATAATAAATCTAAATAAGATAAATGGTGGCAATGAGGATTCACAAGTAACTGAACTAGAAACACATGAGGAATCTTACTGTATTGAAACTTCTAATAGATTCCAACTACTGGAAACAGAAGTTAGCAGTTGACTTAATAGTGATATATCATTAAGTACACAGGAGATTGATGAGAAACAGAATGACCTGAATGATAGTGGTATTGTGTATTTAGAGAAACATGCTGGTAAATTGGGATTATGTCCTGGAATGTAGTCGGACTAATCCCCAAATTTGTGGATGAGGAATTCTGTGACTTTTTAAACAAGATGGATGTGATAGGAACGCAATAAACATGGCATGGTGAAATACAGTTAGAAAATATGAATAGAAATGGATATACCTTAGTACAAGTGCCTGCAAAGAAAGTAAAGAAAGTAGGAAGGGGAATAGGGGGACTAGCTATATATATCAGGATCACTGATTTCTTAAAAGTTAAACACACTGTACTAAAATCAAATTATATTATTGTCATATTAAGGGTATGGGAAGAAAAAGTAATCCTGGTAAATATTTATAACACCCCAACAAAATCTGTAGCATATGGCTGCCACATGACTGAACAAATTGTGAGAGATATAAAAAACTTGGACACAACCAAATATACAGATATACTTATCTTAGGGGGTTTTAATATCCAATATGGAAAGAGTAGTCAACAAGATGAACATAAAGAACCGCTGAGAACATTAAATATACCTAAAAGACTCTCATTAGACAAAAAATATATAGATGCACATGAACAACTGGAGTATCTTCTTGACTCACTTCAATTAATCTTAAATGGATGTCTTCCCTCAGACTGTGAGGTGAGGGTAATATAACCTGTGTAACATCAAGGGGTTCAGCTACTGTGGATTATATGATAACCTCTCCATGCAGTTATAATAAATATGAAGATCTCAAAATAATTAAGCATGATGGAAAGTGATCATTATCCACTAATCCTAATCCAGAAGACCCAAAGACTCATAACATCTGAAGTACAAGTCATTAATAATAGGATTAAATGGGATAAATACCAGAAAAGAAAGCAGAGGCTTTATATATTGAATTTATACAAACAGTGATGTCTAAAATTGAGCATGAAATTGACCCTATAAATATTCATGAGCTAATAATGGCTCGATATAAAGAATTTGAGCACAAAATCGGGGGAAAAAGGAACAGTAGCACCAAAAAAAGATATAAAAATTGGTTTTACAAAAATTGCAGGGAGAAAAAGAAAGGTGACAGAGTTGGTAAGGAAAGCTAAAAAAATCCAACAAAAAATATATTGGAGCTAAATATACATAGAAGACAATACATATATATAAATGACATTATTACGGCCTTGGACGAATCAGACTTTCACATACCAAAATTAGTTAAGAAGACTGTTCCAGTGTTGGCATATGCCGATGACTTGGCAGTATTGTCTACAGGCTGACTGCGCCTTCAGAGAGCATTAACTAAAATGGAAACACTATGTTTACAGCACATTCTAAAACCTAATACAAAGAAATCAAAAGGTATGATCTTTGGTACTAAAAAGAAATATAGGGAACTTAAGCTTCTTAACCTGGTATTTGTAAATGAATTTACCTATTTAGGAGTGATCCTAGCAAAAAATCTAAAATGGAATAAGCATAGGCAGTACTGTGCTAAAAAGCGTCAAAGCTCACTGAAAGCTCTGAAGAGATATAACCACTTATATGGTGGTAATACGGTCATACCAATGATCAAGCCAATTAATGCAAAAGTAATAAACCAGGCCCTATATGCAGTAGAAATCTGAAGGATAGAAAGTACAAAGAAGATAGAGGGTATGTTAAATAAAACCTATAAAGCAACTACTAAGGATGCCCAATAGTGCCCCAAGCACATTGGTCAGAGCACAGTTAGGGCAGATAAGTTTTCAAGACATGGTACAAATTAGATTAGTAAATTACTGGGTTAAACTAACAGCTGAGGAAGGGAACTTTATATTTGGTGAATGTTTAAAGAAGAAAATGCAACATCTTAACTATAACAAAACCAGATGGATGGAAAATATACACACATTACTACATGATACTGAATTAAACAATTTGATGAACTGGGTGCGAAAGGGAATTCAACTTAATGAGACATACAAAAAAACTGTATCAAATACTATATAGTAGTGGTCACAAGAAACAGATCTTAAGCTGATAAAAACATCAAAGGTTGCCACTTGGCTATCTGATAATACAAAGGAACACTCATTAAAACCCTATCTTGATACAATAAAGAATCCTGACTATAGAAGTATAGTCACCCAATTTAGGTTCAAAGTTTTCCCAAGTAACATAATTGAAGCTAGGTATCATAAAGAGAGAACAATTACTTGGAACCGTTATTGTCACTGGCAAGAACTAGAAAATCTCACTCTCGTGGTATTAAGATGTCTATGGTATGAACAAGTGTGAGTTAAGAGATTAGGGAAATTTATTGGATCTCTATACATACCTAATAAGTACATCTTTGATCTCCTCTTTAATTCAGATAACCCGGAGATGATCAATGAATTAGCAATGTTTCTAATGAAATAAAAAGAGTAATGAAAAAAATGCATACAAGGCTTTTTAGTGCAATAGATTATAAGTGCAATATGTAACCAACAGTTGATAGGCTTAGGAAGTAGGTAATTAGGAGTTATGCCTAGGTTTATTTACATATGTGCAAATTTGTCTGTAAGCCATTTAATTTTATTTCTCTCTCTCTCTCTCTCTTTATTACTCTTTTGTTTGTATAGTATGCGAAAGTTTTGTATGAACTTACTTTTTTAAGAATACTTTTTTGTAATGGCAAATTTGCCGAACAAATAAACTCAAACATGAAACTTGCCTTGTATTGCACATTGTGTCCTGGGCAACCCGTCTGTCTGGTGTAGACTGCATTTTCCAGTGTTGCAATCTACTAGGGAAGCAACATTTCTAGTGCTTAAATCTACTAGTGCAGCCACATTTCTCCTGTTTCAATCGGCTGGTGCAACCACATTGCTAATGTTTAAATCAGCTAGTGAATGCTGTTTTTCTACTGTTTTTCTTCCATTGTTCCTCCCTGTGCTGTACTGCTCTAATTCTAAATTGTCCTCCGGTCCAGCATTCTGCTGTACCTCTTGCCCTTAAACTGTTCCCCACCCCCTTTCCTCCTGTCAAATCCAATCTGCTCCTCTCCCTGTAGTTTTTACTGCCCCCTAATATTGCACTGACCTGTGGCATTTTAAATCTGTTTCTTTCACAGTGTTTTCTGCAGACAACCTCCTTCTGTATTCAGGTCATGAGGGCATAGTCCCTTGCCCTCTCTGCTCACCCACCCAGGACAGGACACCACTCCTGGAGCACTGCAGAGTTGTTTTCTTTTCTTTGTGTCTCCCTGAACTGCTCTAGTTCTAAATTCCCTCCCTGCTCCTGTTCCAGAGTTCTGCTGTACCTGTCACCCTTTCCTTCTTCCCCACCCCTTTCCTCCCATCTAATTCAATCTACTCCTCTCCCTGTATGTTTTGCCTCACCTCTCATATTGCACTAACCTGTGGCATTTTTAATCTGTTTCCTTTACAGTGCTTCCTGCAGACTGCTTCCTGCTGTATTTGGGTCAGCCCTCCCTGCTTGCCCTCCAAGCACAGAAACTGCTCCTTGCACAGTGATTGCTTCAAGATGTCTAGTGAGGATGAGCTATTTTAAGGAATTATGTCATCTGCATACATTAAAGTCAATGTGTTAGTAAGCAATGAAGGTAATACATCAATGAACAAAGAAAACAGTAGTGGCTCCAGGATGGACCCCAGGGCACACCCTTTTCCATCAGTTTAATATTAGATAACACTCCTTCATAGCTCACCCTCAGTGGAAGTTTCCGATAGATAACTGGAAACTGAATCACATGGAGAATCTGCCAGTCTAATGCTCCCTGGTCTCCCAAGGAATAGTTTATGATTAACCAGATTAAAGGCCCTGGACAAGCCCACAAACACAACACCAGTTAGCCTCCCCCCATCCATTGCCTTACTGTTGTGGTCCATGAACACTGCCAAGGCCATGTCCGTACCACGATACTTATGGAAACCATGCTGCTTGGGAGACTGGAGACCACCAGAATGGAGATATTCAATCAACTGATCATTGACTATTTTTTTCCAGCATCTTACCCAATGGGGGCAATAAAGATATGGAACAATAATTGTCCCTATCCTTCAGCTGCCCACTTTTAAAAATAGGTTTTATTTTAGTTTATTTCCATTGGGACAAAAATTGACCAGAGATCAAAGATAAATTAAAAATTTTGGTCAATGGACCATAAAAGTGTACAGCATTTAATTTAAAATATTTATGTTCTAAGCCATCACGACCTGAGCTTTTATATGTTGACATAGAAGTTAAAATTTTTAACACCTGTTTGTACTTAATTATACACAAAATAAAAAGGGGGGCTTGATTCACTATCAAATTTCTTCTCAGAAAAATCATTCCTAATAGTTTGAAAAAAATCTTTGCATACCCAGTAAAATCAGTGAATTTATTAAGAAATATTTCACTATTCAGTAATGGATTTATGTGCTAAAAGCGAGTACTAAATCTTGCTGACCAACAACAGCACCGCAATAACCACCCAAGGTCAAATATGTGATGGATATCAGAGTGACCACTGCAAACAGTGATGGTTCCTACATTTTCCTATAGTTACAAAATAAAATAACATTTTATGCGGGGGGCAAGCCCCCCACATCCCCCTTTGCAGGGGCCCAAGTCCCCCACACCTCCCAACTTTACCATTACTAACTCCAGGATTGGCTGACTTACAAAAAAATAGGAAAACCCAGGACAAAAAAAAAATCCTGTCCGGCACTAGGACCCTAACTCGGGTCCTTGACTTCCATTGGCAGTGGCTCTAGCCACTATGCCAAATGGCCAACTTCACAGGGTTCAGCCAAACTACTCCACTAATCTTCCTGCAGGTGTAACAAGTGCATCGCACTGCTACAGTTGCTCTAACCTACTCCTCATTCTTTTTCAGCACACACTATTCCTACGAGTGCTATTATTGAGTCGCTCATATTGAGTCGCTCAATAATACGCGCTCATATAACATGACACCATCAATGATGGATCAGTTAATATTGCATCTTTATCATGCAAAGATGCAGAAGAGTGTTTAACAGAAGGATCAGTGAGAGACTTAATTGAGGTCCAAAATTCTCTAGGATTATTTAAATCTCCATTTTGCTTATTAAGGTGATACTCTGATTTACATTGCCTTATTTTTGCCTTACAATCATTTCTAAGTCTAAAATAGTTATTTAAGTCAACTGTGTTATTTACGTTTTTACAACACTTCCAAAAGCTATCTCTCATATTCATCAAGCAAAACAATTCTGGTGTTATCGAATTATTTACAACTTCTCTCACCCTTCCAATAATTTTTGGAAAGCATTTGTTTTGTAACTCCAGCAATGCAATGGTACAATAGTCAACAGCTGCATCAACTTCTGGTATTGCATCCAGAAAGGACCAGTCAATCAATCCTAAATCCTGTAATGGACCATTCTCAACTGCAGTAGTAAACATTCTAAAGGAAATATACCTAGGTGGAGATTTCATTCTTTTACCCTTCCAGATGCAGTTGATCGCCAAATGGTCACTAACTGTGTCTGGAAGCATACCCCAACACTTTACACAGCTAGAATTATTGGTGAAATCCAATCCAAAATTGTATGCCTACTGCTCACCATGGTCATATGCATAAACATGTTTGTCAATTGACAAAGTCCAGCACTAGTTACAAGGGACTCAATTTCAGGCTCACAGTCAGGGTTCCAATTAACCGTATATTAAATTCCCCCACCACTAATATATCACCTCTAGTTTGCAAGGATCCTACAAATCCCAGAAAGTCTTTTAGCCCCTTAGTACCCATCTTTGGTGGATTGCAAACAGTACATTATTTCACCTATAACTCCTTCCTAGTTGGAGATGCAACTTCTCTCACTGGTGGCTCTACCAGACTGTGAACCCCCCCTCTGCAGCCAATGAGTTTAATGCCTTCTTTACCTCCTGTGCCTCCTCCCTCCTCTCCTGTATCCCCTGCCCACTCCCCCTCTGCAACCACTGCACCCGAGCATCCTAATCTTCCCTTCTCCTTCTGCCTAGTATCCCCCTTTACTGCTCTTTGAGCTCTCCTTTCCTTGAAACCATCCAAAGGCAAGAGCCAAGATGACCTTGATGCTAAATTACTCTGTCTGCTCCTGCCATCTCCCATCCCATTGCTGCCTTCCTAAATCTCTCAGTTGCTTTAGCTTCTGTCCCATCTACTTGGAAGCATGCTAGTGTCATCCATCTCCCTAAAGATGGTGATCCCTCTGCTGCCAAAAATGACCACCCCATTTTCGCCATCCTTGCCAAGCTCCAAAACCACGTTGTACTCTCCCAGCTGTATCCTTACTTTGACTCTACCTATTTTTTCACCCCTTTCCAATCTGACTTCTAGAAGAACCACTCCACATCTACCTCCCTCCTCAGGCTCACTGATTCTGTCCTCTCCAGAATGGATCAGGGCCTCATCACATCCGCCATCTTTGTCAAACTGGCCAAGGCTTTTGACTCTGTATCCCATCTCCTCCTTCTGGACAAACTCTCAGCCACTGGCATCAACTGGTTCAGATCTTATGTTGTGGGTCGGTCACAATCAATCAGAATCAGGGACTCTCTTTCTCCACACCTCCCCATCAACACTGGGGTCCCACAAGACTCAGTCCTTGGACCAGTTCTATTCTCTATTTTCCTTAATGATCTCCCTTCAGTCTGCTCATCTGCATCCATTCATATGTATGTGGATGACACTGTCCTGTTCACATCTGATTCTTCCACTCCCATGGGGGGATCCAGTCTTCAGCAGGACATCAACAATGCCCAGCACTGGCTACACTCCAACCAACTGTTTCTGAATGCCAAGAAGACCATCTCCATGTCCTCTGGCACAAGGCAGAGACTTTCTAGGCTCACCTCCCTTCCCTCTTTCTACACCCTAGATGGGACTATGTTCGAAGATGCTACCTCATTCAGGTACATCAGGGTTTCGCTTGACAAACGCCTGAACTTCTATGGTCACGTGGATGCTGTTCACAGAAATACTGCTCACCTAACTGGGTACATTACAGAGGAATTGCACCCCTTTGCCGGTCTGCCAAGAAATTCTCCTGAGAATGATACTTCCAACATTTGACTATGGTGATAGGGTCTATAGTGCCACCCCCCAAAAACGTCTCTAGCCAGATTGGACACCCTCTTCCACTCTTTTTGTTGCTTTACTCTCGACAGCCCTCCCCATACTCACTACTGCTCCTTATTTCAGATCTCTAGCACACCCCTCCCTCAGTGATCATTGCCCGGATCATTGCACCAGCTTCCTTGGTAAAGTCTGGTTTGGAGCACACTCCTCTTATCTCTCATCCTCCTTCTCACCCCCTCCTTCCTCCTTTTTCTCCCACAGAAGTAGTGATGCTCGCACTCTTTCTGTTCCCTCCAGGACCTCAAGTACCGGCCAAGCATCCTTCTTCCATCACTTCCCCAAGCTCTTGAACTCACTTCCCTCCTCCATATGAAATTTCCCCTCTCTTCGCACCCTCTCCTTCCTCCTACGGACCTTCACCGCCCTCACTGGCAACTGCTCGTAACACCCTTCGCCTTCCCTTACTAATACTCTCCAACTCATTATTTCCCTTGTGCTAAACCTGGTGGGTTCATTCCTACCACGCCTTACACTGGAAGTCTAGCTTACACCTGATCTTTAAGTACTTGTAATTCTGCAAATGCTATTAGCCACTCAACGTGCACTGCTAATATAATTGTATCCACTGCTTTGTATTCCTTTTTGAATTGTTGTTATCATTGTATTCTCTGCTTTGGATTTTTTTGTAAGGGCTAAGCCCATGGCTCAATGTGGGGGAAATAGCTCCTCCCACATCCCTCACTTAAGCCAGCCATTTCTGTTAGCTCCACTTGGAGCATTTTGAAATCCTTGGCACTTCATGCTGTCAGTAGCTCCTTTGCCAGTCATCCATCTCAGTTTCTCATATGCATTGGCATTCTCCAGTCTGCCCACGTACCATGGATTTGCATCGCCTCCTCCTGTCAAGAGTTTCCTGGTTGCATTTGACCATCTGTGTGCCGCTCACCTGCAATGCCGGCAGCAAAAGCTACACCATCGCCAGTGCTCCAACTGCTCCCTTTGCCTTTCAGCCTTTTTGACTGGCTCTGTTTTTTCCTTGCTGTGAGCCTTTGCTCGTCACTTGGTCTGAGTGGGTAGGCCTGGTGCTTGTGTGCCTCAGCAATTTTCTGAGTGCTGAGGACCTCTGAGTTGTGTGTGGTGCCTGGTATGCAGGTCAGCCTTGCTTCCCTGCCACATTTTATCAGGGCCCTGCACAATGGGTCCCACAGTAGTGCCTGGCTGTGGTTGCCAGCTGACTTGACCATGGCTTTCACAATCTGTGGCTCTGGAGGTTGTGATTTCCTCTGCAGCAGTGCTTCCATGTTTGGTGTAGGCCCTTCCATCTTTATTGTTTTTCTCCTTTGGGCATCTGCCCTGCTATATCCACTTCCTGACTTCTGCCATTACACATACCAGCACAGCCTGGTTGTGACCGTTGTAAGTTGCCAGCATATCACATCTACAATTTGAAACTCCTATGCACTTTTATTACCCCTACACTGGCAGGAGTCTGCATCATGTCTCCTTCACCAGCTGAGAAGCTTGTTTTTTTTCCAACTAACTACCATACGGTTTCCCTCCAGTAGGATTCTTATAAAGTGCATTCCATGCACACTCTGAGTTTCTCTGCTGCATGATGATTTTAACTTCCAGTATTCCCTGACCAGTCAATGTCCCTGCCTCTTGTCACCATTTGTGTTTCACATATCTATGATGCTTCTTTGGGACACTGTCATCCTCATGACCTGGATTGGAACATGAACATTTTATAACCATTGCCAGACTTGGTTATAATTAATTCCCCTCCATTTTGGACATACTACCTTATCATATTTCTGCTACCTTGGCAGACGGGGTGAGTTTATCATTTGTTCTGACCATATTGGATATTCTGGCTACTCTCTTCAGCTGAGGTTGCCTGTCGGATGTGTGTGCTATGTTAATGCTGTGGATGTCTTCAACTGGAGCCACCGTGTGTTTCTGATGGTAACCTGCACAGCACCGTATGGTGACCTTTCATTTTTCATCATGGACTTGGCTCTAGAGTGGGAACTTTAAATAAAATAACATCTTAGTCCTTTATATTGGTTCCGGAATGAGCTCAATTAACCGGAGTTTGTGCCTCTTGCTATTTTGTCTGGGAAACATTGCTGCTGAAAACATACCTTATTATATGATTCCTGCCAAATACTGCTACTTTACCATGCTGACTATGTTTCTGGACATTCTGTATCTTCAGGGGCGCTTTTTACTCCCTGAGTGACCCTTGGAGGTCCTATCCTCAGTGCTCCAGTCCTCCCTCCTGTGAACGTGAGTATCTGCCATGCCTCTCAGGAACCATGTTGCATTTCTATTGGATTTTCCTTAGTCACTCATCTGTAAGAAGCTCCTTGTCTACAGTGTGCCTCCTCTCAAATTCATTCCATCATTCACTCATTTACAGTCTCCGTCCCTAGGTCTACCTATCAGGGTATTCATCAAATGCAGGCTTGCTTGTCTGACAAGGATGTGAGACTTCCTCCTTTCTGTTTCTACCTCCATTTTGTCAGCAGTCTCCATCCCTAGCTCTGCCTTGAGGGTATCAAGCGAAGGTGGGCTTGGTTGCCCCCAGGATGGGACCCTGTTCTTCCAATCCATTTTCCATTGTTCTTCCACCATACAGACAGTCTCCGACCCTAGCTCTGCCTTTGTGGTATTGAGCGAAGGTGGGTTCCTCCTGTCTGCCAAGGACAGGAGTCCATGTCTTCCAATTTTCCTGTATTACCCAGTCAAATATATCACTTCCATGCATTAGTACTGCTCAGTCACCTATAACATCCTGACACAGATCATTTATGCTCCTTACCTTAATACTACATACCACAATTGAAACCTTGGACTTCATTCAACTCTAACCCATCTCCCAGCTCTTCGATATTCCTCCGATTTGAAATTCTCCATCAACATCAAGTATGGCCCCTCCTACACTAACATGGTCTCCGAAGTCAAGTCTCTATCATCCATTCCATTCAGTTATGCCATCTGACATGCAATGATTACTGCTTCATTGCTCAGAAAACTATAGGATTCTTCACAGTGTTCCATAATGCATTTAGAACTGGAACCATTGACTATATTCATTCATCAATAATTCTATGTCCAGCTTCTCCAATTTGTGTATCCTGAATATCCACTGTCATCATCCTTAACCAATCTCAGAAAACCTTGCCACCCACACAAATTTCTTGATCCATTTAAAGGTCCTCGTTATTTCTTCTTTCTCACCGTTCTGAAGATCAGTCAGGAATCCCTCCCTATCATCATTCTGACATCTGCCATCTGTTGTACTGACCTCCTGGTTTATACAACTACCTGGTCTTTGCTGCTCTGCTTGTGGCTCCATGTTTTTCCTATGGCTGGTACTTGGTGTCTCAGCAGCACATCATGGTTCTGGGTAGTGGGTGTCTGCCTTTTGTTTATCATTATGCACACCCTGCTCCTGGCTCCTCCTTGCCTTGGGTTTCCTTCTCCATGTCAAGAATGCATTATCATTGCCACTTACCTGGACTTATGAACCTGTATGTCTCCCATTCCTGCATTGCTTTGGCTTTGGCCTCCTGATTGCCTACTTCTGCCTTCAAGGTTTTTATTTAATTTATTTATTTATGGTTGCAGAATTGAATACCTTTGAGCCAAACACTCTTTTACAAAGGTTCCATGTTGGTGAAACACAGTACAAGGCACAACAGACAAGAATCTTAATACATATAACATAGCAGCAGGTACATAACAGCTATCAGTGGTTACACACAGTTAGGATGACATAGAAACATAGAATTTGTTGGCAGATAAGGACCGCTTGGCCCACCTAGTCTGCCATTTCCCTACCTGATGGATAAGCTGCACATTCAAGTTAATCAACAGCATACTTCCTCTTACCCCCCCACTAGAATTGCCTTATGCCTGTCCCATGCATTCTTGAATTCTCCCACTGTTCCTGACTCCACAACCTCCTCAGGAAGGCTGTTCAATGCATCCACAACCCTCTCTGTGAAAAAATACTTTCTAACATTAAAACATTACCTCTGAGCCATCCCCCCTCTATCTTCAAATTGTGCCCCCTTGTTCTTGCACATCTCTTCTTCTGAAAAATGATAGAAACTTAGAAGTCTGGCAGTCTGGATTTAGTGCTAATCTAATACAGACACATGCTGCCTATGCAGAGTCAATTTGCAGAGTGACTAAGTAGATCCAGTATTGTTACTAAGTGTTTAGTTACAGTGAGGAAGCAACCAGGAGGTTTTGTCAGTAGCTAACAAAAGAAGAATGGGGGGGGGAGTGGATAGAGTTTGGAGGGAAGCTGCTGGGTAATATGTAGCAGTGCTGTGTCTGGGCTGATGAGAAAGGATTGAGCAAGGGAGAACCTAAGTTCAGATGATTACTGAGAGAGGAACAGCCAGGAGGCTTTGTCAACAAAAGACAGAAGATAGTAGAAGGTAATGGGGGGTTGGGGACAGGAGGGAGAGGAGGGAGTTCTGGAGAAGACTGAGAGGCAAATTGGTATCTGCACTCTGCTGGAGGTCAAAGAGTTATATTTGAAGCAATCAGGGCATTAGTAATGTGATGAGTGAATTGAGGGGTGGATAAGGGACAGGGGAAGGATAACCAGCTCTTAGGGACACTAGTTACATTGTATTTATGTGGTCAGTGATGCACGCAGGTCTTTTTTAAAAGGCCCTATTTTAGCGAGCTCCAGGGGGGAGGAGGATAGTTCATTCATCCATTTAGGCCTAAGATAGGCTAGGAATCATTGAGCAAAGCAGGTTTATTTATGTGGGACTTGGAGTGGCCCATAGGCTGAGCTTCTAGTAACTTTAGTGTTCTCGGAGCATTTGAACAGAGTGGCCATAGAAGGGGTTAGTCCAAGTAGAGCTTTTTTACCTAACAAGCAAGCCTGATACCTGGCCCTAAAGGCTCAGCAGAAGCCAGTCTGTAGAGTTGTAGAGGCAGCAGGTGTGGGTGCGGTGTTCAGCCCCTAATACTAGTTGACAGGTCTTGTTGAGTAGAAGTTTCACATGACTCAGCTTTGAGTCAGAGGCAGCATAATAGATAACTAGGCCATAGCCTATTACAGACAGAATGGAGCTATGGGTAACAAGATTTAAAGCCTCAGTTGTCATAGCTTGCCTGTGCTGGTATAGGATTCCAAGTTTTATATTTACGGATTGTACGATGTGGTCTATATAATGAGCGAAAGAGAGGGTTCCATCTATGTATATTCTGAGGTATTTGAAGCAAGGGACCTGCATCTCCATTTTGACTTTGGATAGCCAGGGCAGCAGCATTCCTTTTTGCGTGTTTTAAGAAGCAGTACATTATTTTCATCTTCTTATAATTCAGCACCAATCAGTTTTGGGTGAATCAGGACTCAAGGATGCCATTCCAAGCTGCAGTTCCAAGTTGATTTCCTCAGTGTTAGTTCCAGAGACTGAGAGTACTGCATCATCTGCGTACAGTAGCATTTTGGCGGAACATTCATTTGGGAGGGAGTTAATAAACAGACTGAACAGGAGGGGTTTGAGGATATACCCCTTGGGGACCTCTAGTGTTACAGACTTTGTATCAGAGGTAATCCCTCTGATCTTAACACATTAGGTCTGGTTGGTTAGGTAGTCATTGATCCAGGATGTGGTATCAGTGGATAGACCTAAGGCCCCAAGGTGGCTAATCAGGATCCAGTGGTTGACTGTATAAAATGCTTTGGTGAGGTCTACAAATATAGACCCCACCATCTTACCTGAGTTACGCCCTTTGTACAAGTGGGAAGTGTAATCAATTAACACTGTTATGGTGCTGTGTTTTTGCCAAAACCCATGCTGCTGTGGGCAGAGCAGGTCATACTTGTTAAGGTATTCTATGAGCTGGTCCAAGACAGCTCTCTCAAGGGCTTTTGAGAGGGGTGAAAGTATGGAGATTGGACGATAGTTTCCCTGTCTGGTTCTGTCCCCGTTTTTGAAAGCAGGGGTGACCCGGGTGATCTTCCACATGTCAGGGAAGATGCCTGTCCTAAGTGATATGTTAAAGAGATTGGTTATTGGGAGGCCTAGTTCTTTCACGACAAGAGCCAGTATCTTCATATCTACCATGTCACTACCGATTCTAGTTTTTCCCAGGACTCTTTTGTCATACTTGATAGTCTGAGTGATGGTGATTTGCTTGAAGTAGAACCAAGGATGGCTGGTTTTGCTGGCAGGGGGAGTGGTAGTGACAGGGTGAATAGTGATGGATGGGGTTGAGAAGTAGTCAGGCAGCAGGATGGGGCTTAGGTCCATGAAGGCACTGTTAAAGGCATTGGCTAGGTCCCTTGGATGTTGTAGTATGTTGGAAGGGTTTACAATAAGGTCTGGTGGAGCTCATGATTCCTTGCCAATCAGGGACTTGATGTGGTTCCGGAATTCCCTTCCATTGTCCCAGGTTTTGGAGAGCTGTTCCTTGTAGTAGGAGGCCTTGGCAATCCTTATTAGTCTAGTACACTGGTTTCTAGCAGCATTGTATGCTGCAATATTTTCACGACTTCCTGATGCTCTTGCTATGTGCCAGAGATTATCCTGCAGTTTCATTTTATTTAATAGTGGGCCATTGAGCCAGGGGTTTAAGGATCCTTTGCCTTTGGAGGTTTTGTAAGATGTGAATAGGTCACAGGCCTCAATGAAGATGGCTATGAAGTAATCGAGGGCTGTATTAACATCCTCACAATTATCCAGTGGTGTTCAATCAGCTTCAGCCAGGTGCCTTCTGAGGTTCCCCAGCTGTCTTCTTTTGAGAATGCAATTCCTGGACACCAAAGGGGGGGACCTTTTTTTGCTTTATTTGTCCAGTAGCAGATAACTTACGAGTGGTCACTTAAAGTATCAGGCAGCACTGTGGTGCTTTTGATGTGCTCAGGGGTATTGGTGAGGACTCTGCAATAGGAACAGGCTATGTATTTTATCCCTAGTGTAAGCTGAGTTCTTTGCCATCTAATTAATGTAAAAGTCACCCAGTATTATCTGCTCTCAACCCTGTTTATTTTTTTTTATTTTTTGTAATGACTCTATTTTTCCTCCTCCTCCGGTCGGCCACCCCCATTCTGACTGACCCCCCCCCCATCCCGGTCTCCCAAATAGCTGGCACTTACCTTGTACCCAGCCCAGGAGTGGAGCCTACAGGGAGTCGGTCATCATCCTGCTGCCACCAGCGTTTTCTGCCTCTGGTTATCTCCCAGGAGCCCCAGAAGTAACAGCCCTGGTGACAGCTCCTTTCCCCCACCCCATGGCCTAATGCCCAGCCCCCTCTAAGCCTGTGCCACTTCTAGCCTCCACTAGGGGTCACTATTGGCCAAGGGGTACCTCATCCCCTCCCTGGAGAGGAGAGCCTGCCTGTTGGCAGCTCAATCCAGCTCCACCCTCCCCCCCCCACTGCCAACCTCCGATGACCTGAGCTTGTTCCCGAACCCGGGTCACCGGCGTGCCGTGAGGTAAGGCATCCAGCGCCTCAGCCCTCAGTGCCACCGGGCTGGCAATCCTGTTTAGTTTTGTTACAAGAGCCATAGAATTGATCAAGGCCTGTGTCCTGCTTACCTGGTAGTGTGTAAACAGTTGTAATTAATAAGGTTTTACTCTAGCGATAAATAGACAGTTTAATTGGGAGGATTTGGGCCTCAGCGGTGTTGACAGTATTTGGCAGAATTTGTCCATTGATAGGTAGATGAAGCACCCCCCCCCTTGGTCAACCTATCTAGCCTGAAGGTGTTGTAGCTATCAAGCGAGATTTGAGTATCCAGGTTTTTTCTGGAAAGCCACGTTTCATTTAGTGCCAAAATATCTGGCTTGTTTATTGCCATCCAAGCCTGGAGTTGTGGAAGATTGGCAAGAAGGCTGCGGATATTGATAGCAGCAATTTTTAGATGTCCACAGCGCTGGGTGTTCACTGATCTTGTAGGGCCTGAGTTTGAGTGGACATTCCCCGATATTAGTAGTAGGAGGATGATTATCCTGGAGAGCTAGAGCTTCAGCCAAGTTTTGAGAGCCTGGGCATGTTTGCGGGAGGTGGGACCATGTGTCCATTGATGATGCCTGGTAGAGTAGGTGCACATCAGTGCCAAGGCAATCTCAGGGTTGATAGGCACTGGATTGTTACCTCTGCGTGGTGGATGGTAGAACCATGGTGCTAACTGGTCAACAGCTTGCCATAAACATGTCCCCCATTTCGGTGTAGGCGAGTTGCTTATCGAGGGCAATTCACTGAGATTGCCACTAGGTGTAATATGTTCATTGGTTCCTACCAGGGGAGGTAGGAGTAGTAACATCAGAATGTGGAGTGGCCAGTGTGTGCCATTGGCTGGGGTCCTGTATCTGTCCATACTGTGAGTATTGGGAGGAGTTCCTACTAGGCACATGCTGCAAATCTACTTATTTGCTTCCTACCTATACAGAGTTATATCCCTTATTTACGGGGAATTAAGAATAGGGGCATAGGAGAGGTTGGGAAAAGAAATGGCAGCTGTGTGTCTTTAAGAAGACACTGGGTGAAGTAGTAAACACCAATCAGAGGATGGAAGCGGGAGCAGGGTTTGGAGTTAGTGTATTTAATGAGGATGGGGGGGGGTGAAAAAATCAGACTGGAAATTGGCTGTGAGAGGTGCCGAGAGTGCTGCAATGCGTAAAAGTTCATATCAGCCAATGACAGGTCAGCAAGCAGCCAAGGTGCTAATAGTATCATTGGCTGTCAAGCTGCAGAAGTTGGGTATTTCTCCATACCTTTTTCTTGGCAGTGGCGGCAGTCAGGGCCTTGGGGAGTGCAGACTGTCCCAGGCAGCAGCTGGATTGCAAGTCAGCTGGTGAGCCCTCTTGGGGAAGTACCTGGGATTGGAAGAGGTAGAGGCAGTGATTAAAAATACAGAGACAAAACAAGGGTAATCGAAGGGTGGGTAGTGAGAGGCAGTGACAAGAGAGTTGGGTGGGACAAGTGACTAAAGATTAAGCCTGGGGGCAAGGAAGGTTTTAGTGAGGCAGAGAGAGAATGAGGTGCAAAGAACTTCGACAGAAAATAGCAGGAGATGGGGGCAGGAGTGTCTGGGCTATTGTGCCTGTGGCGCCTCAGCACAGATGGACAGTTAGAGTGGGGAGAAGTAGACCAGTACATGCACAGAGTAGTAGTATACAGCAACAGATTAAAACACAGCTCTACACACGGTTCCTAACTTAGGTAAATTAAATTTCAACTGGTAATCTCCATGAATCCTAGGCAGGGCATTAATAAAAGTTCTAACTAGGTAAAAGGATTATGAACTGGTGCAAAGTTATTTTTAAAGTGAAGGTTAACAGTAGCATGTGTGACACAGTACTACACTTGGGTCCAATAACAAGTAATTATTTTCTACTTAATCTGGTTACACTAAGTCCTGGGCTAGCATTAAATAAAGTAATAATATGCCAAAAACCAGAATGGAAATTGGCCTTGAGAGGTGCCAAGAGCGCTCCGATGCTTAAAAGTTCATATCAGTCAATGACAGGGTGGCAGAGTGGCCAAATAGCCAATAGTATCCTTGGCTTTCAAGCCGCAGAAACCTGGTACTTCACCATACCTTTTTCTGGGCAGTGGCAGAATTCGGGGCCTCGGGGAGTGCGGCCGGTCCCAGGCAGCAGCCTGACTGTGGGTTAACTGGTGAGCTTTCTCGGGGAAGTATCTTTTTCTGGGTAGTGGTGGCAGTTGGGACCTCAGGGAGCGTGGCCAATCCCAGGCAGCAGCAGGACCACAGGTCAGCTGGTGAGCCCTCTTGGGGAAGTTTCCTTTTCTGGGCAGTAGTGGCAGTCTGGGCCTTGGGGAATGCAGTCGGTCCCAGGTAGCAGCCGGACCATGGGTCAGCTGGTGAGCCCTCTTGGGGAAGTATCTTTTTCTGGGCAGTGGTGGCAGTTGGGGCCTTGGGGAGCACAGCCGGTCCCAGGTAGCAGCCAGATGGTAGGTCAGCTGGTGAGCCGTCTCGGGGAAGTATCTATTTCTGGGCAGTGGTGGCACTCAGGGTCTTGGGGAGCATGGCCAGTCCCAGGCAGCAGCCAGATCATGGGTGAGCTGGTGAGCCCTCTTGGGGAAGTATATTTTTCTGGCATTGGCAACAGTCAGGGCCTTGGGGAGCCCAGCCAGTCTCAGGCAGCAGCTGGACCATAGGTCAGCTGGTGATCCCTCTTGGGGAAGTATCTTTTGCTGGGCAGTGGTGGCAGTTAGGTCCTCAGGGAGCACGGCCAGTCCCAGGCAGCAGCCGGACCATGGGTCAGCTGGTGATCCCTTTCGGTGAAGTATCTGGTTTTTTTGGGGGAAGCATCCTCTTCTTCCTCACTTTTGGAATGGATCTGGAGTGCCCCATAGATTTTCTCCTTCTGCATTCCTTTCAGGGCCTTCAAGTACGCCACCATGTAGTGCTCAGTTATCTATTGATTTAATTCCCTGGATCCATCCTTACTTTAGGCTTCCAGTAGTCATTCCTCCATCCTACTATGTCTCCTCCATCCGTTGCTCACATCTTGACTTACAGTTCTGCCACCCACCTCTCAATCATCCATTATTCCATCGATTGACTCCAGCAGTCCAGCGACACCTGAATAACATCTCTGCCATCCAATCAAGACTTTCTTAATCTACCAACATTCCTTGACCTGCATGACATTCCAGTCAAAGGACCATATTATTTTTCCCTCTTCACAGTTCTGAGAGAGTCATCAGATCACATCAAGAAACCCCTTTATATCATCATACATATTCAAGTACTGAACCCCAGCACCCCAGATATAAAGCTCATGCTCATCTATATGTTCGAATCTATTTCATCATACGTACACCTCCAAGACTTGAATGCCAAATACCACAAAAGAAATCCTGGACATCGTTTAACCGCCCATCTTCCCTCATCTGGACATCCATCCGATTTGGATTCTCCTTCTTCTTCCAGAATCAACCTTCCTACTCACACCATCACAGATTCAGAGGCTATGACTCATCAACCTAACCAGAACCAAAACTCAGTCCAAATCATTTAGGATTATCTCTTTGTAGATTGCCTGGGGAATGGACAAGTCAATAGTCATGGGTCCTCAGAGGTTTCCTCCATGGGGGGTTCCTCTCTTGTGTGCTACTGGTCTGTGAGTTAGAGGAGGTAATCTCAAACCATTAGCAATCTTTTTAGGCCTTCTATTCCCCACACCAACCCAGCATTCCTATCAAGGGTGGGAATAGAAAAAGGTCAAACTCCAAATTCATAAACTTCAAGTTCATAAGTATACACAAGTGCCTTGCTATGCCACAAACATTGAATGGAAGGGCTAAGCCCGTGGTTCAATGTGGGGGAAATAGTTCCTCCTACATCCCCATCTTAAGCCATCCACTTTTGTTAGCTCCGCTTGGAGCATTTCAAAGTTGCCCTCCATCCTCCCCTGCCTCCACCTTCTCTGGCACTCTTTTCACCGTTGACACTTGGCCTTCTATTCCCTACACCTATCCAGCATTCCTACCATGGGTGGGAATAGAGAAAGACCGAACTCCAAGTTCATAAACTTCAAGTTCGTAAGTATACACAAGCACCACGATATGCACCAAACACTGAATCATAGTTATTATTCTATCCTTTGTTTGTATCCCCCACACACACACACCTGGACGCATCTGGAAATGAACACTTTTTGCTCAGTATGTCTTCCTGGTAAAACTTTTAAATAAATAAATATATACTAATTTCTTGAATGGCAGTAAAATAATGAACTATGAAACTTAGGGTGAGGGTATGGTTTCAAGTTACCCTACTTTATTCTAACTTATAAACTAGTTAAAATACTCTGTAAAACTGATCTCTGTGACAAAAATTATGTCAGCTTGGAATATTCTGGACCTTCAAAGCTATTATTAAAAAACTTCCACCGTATATCTCCGCTTGTCTACCGCTATGCGAACCTGGTGCCTATGCACTGAGAAGTTCCTCCCTCATCTACCTGAAGGTACCTAATCTAAAAAGCCCTCTCGGGAGATCGGCCACAAGTTTTGCGCTGCCCTCTTTGTGGAATACTGTACAAAAAACTTTGAAACTCAGCCTCCCGATCAGCCTATTCTCCTTTAAGACCCTATACGACTGCTTAGTGAAAGAATTTTGCAACTGTTTCCCCGTCACTAAAAAAAAAAAAAAAAACTGCCGCCTATGCCCACTTGGGCCCCGCAATTCAGCCTAGCTCATACTGCCATCCAGGTTCTTCCTCTAACTCACCTTTGCACTACACGCTCATTGCCATGGGCCTTGTCAGTGGCCCTCTGTCCTGGTATAACCCTCTACCCTGTATCAGTGCTGTCCCAGCCACATTCCCTATCCCCCCTCTGCCATTCTGCCTCTATTTTTTTCTTACCCCCCCCCATCTCCTGCCCTCTTGGGCCCATGAGAACAAGTAGGTCTCCTATATATCTTTTGATCATGTATGTGTCACCAGTTTGTCTATGTTATGCCTGTATTGACCATCTCCAAACGGAACCATGTCCATGTTGACTTGCACTCGAGCACTTTTTATTGTTAAAGTTGTACTGAACTTTTGTTCCTTATATGTTCATAACTGTGCATCATTACATTGTTTGGATTGTATCTGCTTTTTTGTCATCTTGTGTAACAGGCCCATCTTGTAAATGAGCTTGCTCAACAATGTTCGCCTGTATAAATAAAGACTTTGATTGATTGATTGATTGAATAATATGGGAAAATCCCAATAACATCTTACATTCACCATTATAACTGCTTTATCCTTTAAAAAAAAGAATTTGTCAATGCTGAATGTTTGCTTGCTGGCATTGGCATTGGTAGTGTAGGAGTTAGAGAGCTGTATAATAGGAATGGCAGTGAAGTATTGAAGTGAAGTCAACCTCACCACCACCCTGCAGAGAATGACAGGCATTGGGGTGTGCCTTTGAGTCGTCAGGCATAACAGCCATGCCATTTCACCACACCCTACCCTGCAGACACTGACAAGTGTCACAGTGTGCCTTGGGGTCTTTGGCCCTTATGCTCACCCCATTCCATCAGGAAATACGGTGAGATGGGTCCTGTATAGGAGAGTGGGGTGAACTTTGGGGCCGAAGAGTCCATGGCACACCTCGATGCCTCTCAGTGGCTGCAGGGTGTGGAATGGTATGAGCATTACAGGCAAGAATCCCAAGTCACACCCCTGATGTCTCTCAATCTCTACACGCTGGGGCGTCATGGTCGGAAACCCTAACGCCTCAGGCATTTGTTGGCATCTTCACTCCAAATTTTCAACATGGGTTTTTTGTGACCCCCACCTTATGAACAGTGGCAATATCAGTTTGTTAGCCAAAAGCTGATTTCGCACATCGACTATGCCATTTGGTACCACAGGTGCGAAAACACATTTCGAACAGGATGTGAAAAATGACAGCTGTACTGTTCATGGGGAGGTTCAAAAAAGGGCAATGTTGAAATTCTGCAGTGAAAATATTTAAAAAACTGGTGAAGTCATGAGTGTGCGTAGAAAATGTGCAACGCGCACCCGTAAAGCAATTAGTTTGGGGATTTTTTACAGCAGATTGTCAACACAGGGATTTTGTAACCTCCGCTCATGAACAGTGCCACTGTGATTTTCTTAATCTGTCTCGAACAGTGATTTCCCACAGCCACCACGCATTTCTGGCTGGAAGTGCAAAAACACATTTCAGACATGGTGTGAAAAATGACAGCTGTACTGTTCATAAGGAAGTGTGGAAAAATGCCTGTGGTGAAAATCTGGACTGAAAATATTAAAAATCCATGAAGTTACGAGGGTGTGCGGAAACTGCGAAATGGTCGCTCATAACACAGTAATTTTATGGACTTATTTCACCAAATTTTTAACATAGCCATTTTAAGACCTCTGCACATGAACAGTGTCACTGGGATTTTCTTAATCTGTCCCAAACATTGATTTCGCACACCGACTGCGCCATTGTGCACTACATGCACGGAAACACATTTCAGCCAGGATGTGAAAAATGACAGCTGTACTGTTCACAAGAAGGTGTAGAAAAATGACAATGTTGAAAATCTGGCATGAAAATATTGCAAATTCGTGAACTGATGAGCATGCGTAGAAACTGCGCAATGCACATTCGTAAAACAGTCATTTTTAGGAATTTTTTCACCAAATTTGCAACATAAGCTTTTTGATAGCTCACCTTATGAACATTGGCACTGTTGTTTCTTTAAAGGTGATTTGTGCAGTGACTGCAAAATCACCCTACAGGCCGATTAACGACATGACAGTTCAAGAATTCATGAGGAGGGGTCCCAAAAACCCCATGTTGAAAATTTGGTGCCAAAATTCCAAAAAATACCTGAGATATTCACTAAAGTTGAAAAAACCTTATTTATTACATTATACAGCTTACCGGCATTTCCTCAGTTCGCAGTCGGCTTTGAAGAGTGCAGATGTGTTCCAGGTCCACTGAAGATCGTCACGCCAGACTCCGGAGGTAAGTATGGGGTGAGGGGTGTGTGTGGGGGGAAGTGGATGCACAGAGGGTGGGCACAGGTGGGGGGAGATTGGGTCAGGACAGTCAGCTAGGGAAGGTTTTTTTCTTTCAGTTTTTTTTTTTATTATTACTTGGACGACACGGGACATTTGTCATGTTCGGGTGGGCTCCCAGCATGGCAGCTGGAAGGCTGTTTGGGGGGATATGGAGCTGAAGGGGGATTGGGCACCCCCGTCAGCCATATAGACTGCTGCCATGCTGGGGTGAGCTCCCAGCGTGGCACCTAGAACTCTGTTGGGGGGGAGCGCAGCACAGCCAACAGGGGATTGGGCACCCCCATTGGCCTTACAGTGTGTGCGTTGGGGGGGCACGAGCACGCAATATGCATGCGTGTGTGTGGGGGGGTGCACATGAGCGCGCGATATCTTATCGCTGCTCACTGAAGTGTAGCTCTCCCTCTCAACTGTATGGCACTGCATTTTCAATTGCTGTCATAGACAGCTGTAGCGTTCATTTGGAGAACTGCGGCCGTGCCTGCAAACACACTGACTGAATTGGAAGACGGGTGCCACACCTCTGAAAACTCAGATGATGGCACTATGTTTCTTGCACATGCGTGCAAGCAAACATAATGATGCAGACCCTAATCTTGATGCCACTACACTCATGGTGTGACTAATGCTGTACTTGTATAACTCTTCACTTGCCAGAGAGTTATACTGTCTATTTGTTCATCCTGTATCTTTAATCCCTGTCTCAATGCTGGTGTGACCAATACTGTAATGCCATGCTAAAAACTCACACACATACACACTTACCCCAGACCTGTGAAGGTGCTGTGATGAGGTGTGAGGAGAAACCCTGTTGCAGGGGCATAGGTCAGAAAGCACAAACAAGCCAGGAGACGTTTTTGTAGTTTTACTCTTTCATTCCTGACAGAAAATATAGGATTTTGAACTTTTTATGTATTCCTGCTCCCATGCCATGCCTATCATGTAAAAATGAAATATCTCAGTACAATGCTGAACTATTTACCATCAGGAACATGTAGTAGCACCGTCCTAATAAATATATATTCACAATATGAATCTAGTATTCAACAGGTAACAGCAGTGAAAGAGATTTGTAAAAATTGTGAGTGTCAGACATTTTTAATTGCGTAAGTCCTTAATTGCACAATTATCTATAAAAGCTCTTTTAAAAATACCTGAGAAAATTACAAATACAATGATGATGAATCTAAGGATGTCAGAAATACATTTTTGCAAAAAAACTATATGATGACATTTTTTGCCAACTAACAAATACTTCTAGTTTAAAAATACTATATATGTATATTTATAAAGACTTTGATCTACCTCTATCCTTGCCATTGCTGCTGGTCATCAAGGTTTTCTAACCACTATCTGCCACTACTGGGCATCAATGGTGAGAAGCCGAAGTCTCCTCTGGGGTGTGACATGCAGATTCTTGAATGAGACTGCATGAAAGCAGCTTTCATGAGACTTTAGGAAACTAATACAAAAACAGCATGACATGGCTCATACAAGGAAGACACACCCGTATTATTGTTGTTGATGCATACCCCTCAACTAACCCACATAACGAATGACATCCATAATTTTACCCCTTAAAATTGCTTTTTCCCACGGTTCCACCATCGGAAGGTGTCCATCCTAGTGTGCACATCATTAGGGTGCCAGGATTTTTAATTTGCCACCTGGTATTTAAGCAGGGGGATGCGCTCCCCCCCCCGACTCAATATTCTAATTTGGGGGGGGGTAGACATCGGGGAAGAGGTGGTAAATTTTTAATTTTGCCACACTATTAACGGGCACACTCAGACCAGTGCACAGATGGCTGGAAGGGTTTTCCCACATACTGCCCACATGGAAAAGGTACTGCCATCACAGAGAAGATGCTGAAAATTTAGACTTAAAAAGGAGAAAGTCATAGTATTCTAAGATGCTAAAAAGAAACTAAACTATAAAATAAATAAGGTATACATTGCCACAATGTTGTGAGCTTGAATCTACACATTTGATGATGTGCGCAACATTACAATGGCCAGTGTCACATATTGCCCCACATTTTTGGTGCCAGTGTCACACATTTCAGTAATACATGCAAAAGGTACAGCATGTGTTGAACACAGGCAAGGCTTCACTAACAAGGTGCAGTGGGCATATACTGTACAGTCTGAAGAGTCAGGTCTTATATCCATGTCCCACAGGACTCTACTATTGTATATGTGTAGGAGAAAGGGGGTGGACAGTTTCTCTGCAGTGCAGTGCAAAGCACATTAACAAAGTAAAGTAAGAGCCAAAAACATTGACGTCTTTTAGTGTAGTTGGAAGACTAGGTTTGCTGTCAAAGACACCTAGCTTTACCTGAGATCTTTTCTTCTAGGTTTGCTTGTAAGGACAGAACAAGGAACAACATTATCAGAGAAAGAGAAAAAAATAAGGCTTCTTTTGGCTAGGCAGATTTACTGTGTGTTATTTTCTTTTGTGCTTACAGGTTTTGTTACTGTTTGTTTGCTTACATTTTACTACTTTATTGTTCTCTGATTCAAATTGCTGTTGCAGGGTATACTTTCTGCTGCATTGTTACAGGGTGTGCCTACAGGTGTGTTACTGTTTTGTGCATACAGATTACTGCAGTAATCTTCTCTGATTCAGATTGTTCTTTGCACGGTATATCTTCTGTAAAATTGTTCTGCAGGTTCTTAGGTATCATAGGTATTTACAAGCTGTGCAGACTTTTGTCCATTATGTTTGCCATTCTTTTCTAATCCAGTCTATATTTGTTGTGGTAGAAAGTATCTAATCTCTGTTTGAATAAATCCATTGTTTCACTAGTAACTACCTCCATCTGAAGGCTGTTCCATGGTGGCACCACTCTCTGGCTAAACCAATGTGTTCTTTTTAAAAGGTTCCATCTATCTACGGTTAGCTGGAGTGTATGCCCCCTAGGCTTGTACACATTGTTCTTTTGTTTTAGGCCTAGGTCCTCCCATAAATGCCTTATCCTGTAGGGCCCTATATACCGTGCACATATACCCCCTAGTTCTTCTATAGTGCAGTGTATATAAATTCAGACTATCCAGTCTTTCTGAATATGTTGCCTCCCCAAGACCTGTCATTATTCTTGTGGCCCTTCATTGTATATTTTCAAGTTTCTTTATGTCCCCTTTTTTATATGGTGACCATACTTGTGCGCAGTATTTCAGATGGGGCCATACCAGTGCTTGGTATAAGGGGAGCAATACTTTGCAGTCCCTGCTCTTTATGTGCCACAGTATACAATTTATGGTTTGATCTGCTTTTTTGGCAATGAAGTTATAGTGCTGGCTGAATTGTAGATCATTTGTGAGCCTGACCCCCAGGTCCCTTTCCTCATTTGATTGTGGTAAGTTATTGTTCCCAATATTATACATATGCTTCAGATTATGTTTCCCCATATGCATAATTATACACTTTCTCATGTTTAATTCTATCTTGTATTTGATTGTCCATTGGTGTATATTATTTAGGGTCTCCTGAAGGTTGCCACTATCTTCTTTGTTCTTTACTATAGCCCCAATTCGACAGTCATCTGTAAATTTCATCAACCATACCTTCAGATGGTCACATTTAAGAGAGGATACTTATATGTTAAATAGACAGGGACCCAGCACAGAGCCCTGAGGGACCCCACTTGTCGCCCTCTCCCAGTCTGATAATACTCTGTTTATCATAACCCTCTGTCTTCTTTCTCCCAACCATGCCTCCACCCAATTTGTTATGATTGTATCTATTTCAGTATTACTTAGAATATGCACTAAGTCCTTGTGGGGGAGTTTGTCAAAGGCCTTGGAGAAGTCCAGAAAGTCCACGTCTACTGCATTACCTTCATCCAAGGCCCTGCTGTTTCATAAAATGTCAACATGTTTGTCTGACATGACTTAGATTTAGTAAACCCATGTTGAGTTGGATCTTTTAAACTATGTTTTTCCAAGTGAGATAAAATATGTTCTTTCAGGATACCTTCCAGAATTTTACCTATAACGGACGTCAGACTCACTGGTCTAAAATTTTTGGGTTTATTTTAGGGTCCTTTTTTAATATGGGCATTACTATGGCCTCCCTCCACCCCTGAACCACCTCTCCAAGGTCTAGAGATTTTTGGAATATGTAAGTCAATGGTGGTGCCAAGCTCTCTGTGAGTTCCCTGAGTACTCTTAGATGTATATCATCCGGTCCTGGGGTTTTGTTTATATTGATGTTCTGAAGTCTTTTTTTTTTTTTTTTACATAATTTGGGTCTATTTTAATTTTCCTGGGACTTGATTTAGATTTATCCTCTCTATCACATATGGTACAGGTATTAAATACTGAATGGAAATAACTGTTCTGTATATCTGCCATTTCCTTGGCATTAGCTGTGTAGTAGTGGGCAGGATTATGGAGGCACTCCTTAAGGAAAGGATAGTGCAACACCTGGAATCCATAGGACCACAGGATCCAAGACAGCATGGGTTTACAACAGGAAGGTCCTGTCAAACTAAACTCATAGATTTCTTTGACTGGGTAACCAGAGTGGTGGTCAAAGGGGGAGCAGTTGATGTCGCCTACCTTGACTTCAGCAAAGCTCTGTGCTGGGTCCCTGTCTATTCAACATATACGTATCCTCTCTTTCGATACTGTTCCACATAGAAGATGGATTAATAAGCTGGGTAGGCTCGGGTGGGTCAGAAATTGGTCAACTGGGTGGCAAACTGGTTGACAGGCAGAAAACAGAGAGTGGTGGTAAATGGTTTACAGTCAGAAGAGATGCAAGTCACAAGTGGGGTACCTCATGGATCAGTCCTGGGGCCAGTCTTCTTCAATATCTTCATCAGTAACATTGCAGATGGACTGGAGGGTAAGGTTTGTCTGTTTGCAGATGATACCAATATCTGTAACAGAGTAGATGATCCAGATGGGGTGGAAAGAATGAGACGATATCTGGATAAACTGGCAAAATGGATAGAAGAGTGGCAACTTGGGTTTAATGCAAAGAAGTGTAAGATCATGGACATAGGGAAGAGAAACCCTGAAGCCACCTATAGGCTGGGAGGGGACTTGCTGGCAGTAACAAGGGAAGAAAGAGACTTGAGCATCATCATCACAGATGACCTGAAATCATCCAAGCAGACCACTAAAGCAGTAGGTAAGGCTAGGGGGATGTTGGGGTGTATTAGTAGGGGTATCACAAGTCATAAGAGGGAAATAATAATCCCGCTTTACAAGAGACCGATTAGGCCTCATCTGGAGTACTGTGTGCAGTACTGGAGGCCACACCTTCACAAGGACATTAACCAAATTGAGGCAGTCCAGAGAAGGGCAACCAAAATGGTGCAGGGATTGCATCAGAAAACATATGAGGACAGATTAATGGAGCTCAATATGTATACCCTAGAGCAAAGGAGGAAGAGAGGTGATATGATCAAAACATTCAAACACCTAAAGGGCATTTAACAAGGTCAAAGAGTCTAATATGTTTCAATATAAGAAAAATAGCAGGACAAGAGGACACAGCGTGAGCTTAGAGGGAGGCCGATTAAGGGGTACTGTGAGGAAGTTCTTTTTCACAGAAAGGGTGGTGGATGCATGGAACAGCCTACCTCAGGAAGTAGTGGATATGAATACAGTGCAGGGCTTCAAACAGGCATGGGACAGGCATAATGGAAAAATACAGATGAGTATGAATAGATAGGCCATTGATAGAGCAAAGGCTGCTGGCATATTCATAAGGTAGAAAAATAAATGAGCAGACTGGATGGGCCTTGCGGTTCTTATCTGCCATCAGCTTCTATGTTTCTATGTTTCCCCTGGTTGTTAATGTATGGACCTGTATTGTGTTGCACTTTTTGTTTATTATTAATGTAAGTGTAGAAGGCCTTATAATTATCCTTGGTCCTATAGGCCAGATGTAACTCATAGTCAGCTTTTGCTGTTTTTGATTATTTTTTTTTAGCTTTTATACTTTTTCTCTATATACTATTATCCCATCAGGATCATCCCTTTTGTGTAGCATTTTAAATAATATGTTCTTTTCTTTAACCTTTTTTTTAAATTTGGGAGTTAAACCATACTGGGGTGCATGTTTTGTGCCCATATTTGGGTTTACTAGGCATGTTTGTATTTACAGCCATACTAATCTTTCCAAGTAATGTGCCCCACATCTCATCTAATGTTTTGTTAGTGAATTCAGCTTTCCAGTTCCATTCAGTCATGTTCCTATTAAGTGATAAGAAGTCAACCTTCCCAAAATTTAGTTTACATGTTGAACCCATTTATTTGTCAGTAATATGTTCAGCATTTATTTTGAAGAATACAGTGCAATGGTTGCTGTTCCCCAGAGGACTATCAACCACGACATTGTTCACTTTATCCCCCATATTGGTCAGTATGAAGTCCAGAACATTTCCTCCCCTGGTTGCTATATTCACTTTCTGTTCTGCTCCCATCTGGTCCAGTGTATCTAGATAACATTTATCTATACTGGTAGTACCATTTAATCCCTGCCAGTTAATTCCAGGCAGATTAATCTGCTAGAATAATTTTTTCCACTGGATTAATATTGGATAAAAATGTTATCATCAGGGCATCGTCTGTTGTTGAAATTGAGGGGTTGGGGGGTCTGTATATCAATTCCAAATGTATTTTAGGCATTGCTTTTCTCAGTGCTATTTTGTTCCATTTCAACCTGTTCACATTTTATAGAATCCCTTATATATATGTCTATCCCCATCCTCTTCTTTTGGATCTAGATCTAAAAAAATAGGTTGTAACATTTTATGTTCTTGTTCCATAGGTCCATTTCCTCTCACCAAGTTTTGATTTCAAGGGCAATGTGTATATCATGGGAACCTAGCATATGTTGGAATTCTTCAAACCTATTTGTCAGACTACTGGCATTTAATAGCACCCATTCCAGCTTATGTCTGGGTGATTTTTAATGTTGTTTATGGTACCTACTGTCATTTCTGGCAGTTCCTGCCCCCCTTCTCTCCAGTTTAAATGAAACTTACTAACTTCATTTAATTTCCTGACCAGAATTCTAGTTCATGCTCTGTTTAGATATAGTCCATGCCTTTTAAATACTGCTTTATTTTGAAAAGTGATAGAATTGTCCATGAATCCAATATTTTGTTCTTTACAAAAGGAGTGCAACCAATTATTTTATTTATTTATGGCCCAGTTCTTGTGTTCACTGGGTCCATGTCCTGGTAGTATACCTGAGACAATAAGTCTCCCCCCCCCCCCCTTAATTCTATTAATTATTCAGGTGTAATATTCCTGAATAGTTGACATCTCATTTCTGCCTATGTCATTCACTCCTACATGTAATATGACCAAAGGGTTGTGGGTGTTCTCCATTAGCCTACCCAGTAATCTCTCCAAATCAGATAACTTCACCCCGGGGAGTGTGCTTACTGTCATATGGTCTTTCCTCCCTTTACAGACTATTTCATCTGTTCACCTTGTTACTGAATCTCCATTTATGAAATTCTCTCTGTTTTGGACCTTGTTGTTTAGGTTTTGCCTGGGACTTTCTTTGGTCTCTTTTGGTTGGTTGCCTGTTTTATTTTCAGGTTTGTCTGTCCGGCTCTGGCAGAACATTCTCCTCCCCATGAGCAGGGCAGTCCTTAGCTAGGTAGAAACTGTGCCCCTGCACATTGGGGGCCCATACTTTTTTCTTAAGGAAAAAAACAAATTTAAAACATTTAAAAATGCCTAAATTTTGTTTGAGATGAAAATGATTACTAGCAAATGAAAGTGGAATCAACTGGCTCTGTTACTGTTACAAAAGGTGGGGGCAACTTTGCTGCAGTAGAAAAAATTAGATAATGAAGTGCTAATGGTGTTAATGGCCATACTTTACAGCTCCCAGGTTGAGGCTTTCACAAACAAAGGGCTATATTGACAAAAGAACTTGTTTGTAACCTGGACATGTAGCTGGAACAATGAATTGTGACAAAATCTGTTTCAAACGTATGTGAGCACTCAAAATGGCTCAAAAACCTGACCAGCACAGAGCAAAACCAGATTTCCTGATAGGCACCCTGAAAACCTGATCACCAGGTAAAAAAAACTGACAGGTGCCAACCTTATTGGTGCACCATGATAATCCTCTCTATTCTCTCTCACTCATGCCTCCAGAAAAGTTAATTTGTTTAACTTTTTTGCAAATCGGATTTTCAGAGGTGTTAATGTCCAGTGATGATGTCCCTGTCCTTACAGAAATGAATACAGTAGTAGTACCATACGTACTTAAGTTCTTGTTCCAGGCTCAGTCAGATTAATTTCCAATGGTAGTCAAATAATTCAATGCAGTCAATGGCACTAATTAAAAGGATGTACTAAGATATCCCTAAACTCGGTATGCCGATGCTCAGCATACTGAGTAAAATGGCCCAAAATCCACAGCTCCGAATGGATCCTATACCTGACAGAAACATTTAAGGCATTACATGAAAAGTAAGTGTAAAATTCGAGGGGCTTTGCCACCTGCACCCCCATGTGGGGGTCTCCTCCCCTCACACTGCCCATAACTAAAATGTCTAAAGCCAAGAGGTAGCAGACCCCAGAGTAAAATGTGAAGTAGTTACAGGGAGTGCAGTGTGTAAAATGATGTGCCCGAACCAGAACTCAGGTCACACACAGCATGCTGGCTGACCTACTGTAGTATACCCCTCCACACCACCAGGGCAGCTTGACCAGCAACCCCATCCAGCCGTTCTTTCCCATACTGTGAAAGGGGTAAGGTAGCATTCTATCACATCCTCTACCTTACTCCATCGGTAGGAATACCATTGGGTTTACTACCGTTCGGCCCCGCTCGTTCCCTTCCTCCCAATTAGCCTCTGTCTCCCATCTTCAGGATAGAAACCGCCTGTATCCTCTGGTTGAGACTATCTCTGTGTCCACTCCCCTGCTACTCTCCCCTCTGCATCCCTAACTATTTCCTCTTCCCCCCACTTCCCTTTATTCTGATTCCTGCTAATCTCTCTCTTCTCATCCCATTATGTCCCTCCAGTCCTGTTCCGCCTCTCGCCCCCACGTTCTTCCCTTTCCTCTGTGTGCAGACTGTATATATGCATTTGCCTTCCTTTTACACTATTGCCTTAAATACTAGTTGCTTATATGCTCCATTGTCTCCTGTGGACTGTTTTTCAATATATTTTTTTTTACTCATTCACATCGCTTTGTTTTGTTATATCCACCCTATTCCACCCTGTCCCTTCTCACAATCTTACACTGAATAATGATGCACATCTGGAAAGTTAAAGAACTTGTTCAATGGATTGTTATCATACTTGTAAATAATGTTTCTGCACACTTATCTATGTTGTTGTTGTATATTTTTGTAATCCTTATACCTTTTGTATTACCTTGTCTGGTTGTACTTATATGTTGTAATAGCGTAACCTAACCAGGTCCATCTTGCAAATGAGCTTGGCTCAACAATGTTTTGCCTGGATAAATAAAGATTTTGATTGACTGATTGATTGATATCCCATCTATCGGGCAGTGCTGACCGGTGTACAGGTTGTTGGGATAGTGAGCTTCAGGATAAGGTAAGTATACATAGAAACATAGAAGTTGACAGCAGGTAAGGACTGCAAGGCCCATCTAGTCTGTTCATTTTTTCTACCTTATGAATGTGCCATAGACCTCTACTCTGTCAATGGCCTATCTATTTATACTCATCTGTATTGCTCCCTTATGCCTATCCCATGCCTGTTTGAAGCCCTGCACTGAATTCATATCCACCACTTCCTGAGGTAGGCCGTTCCATGCATCCACCACCCTTTCTGTGAAAAAGAACTTCCTCACATTACCCCTTAATCGGCCCCCCTCTAATTTCACACTGTGTCCTCTTGTCCTGCTACTTTTCTTTTATAAAATGGGTCGGGAAAATTCTCTATCCTGATTGGTTGGAAGCTGTGCATTAGAAGTGTCTAATGCATAGCTAACAAAAAGTTCAGGAAAGTGCAGCTGCATTTAAAAAAAATAATGTATTAAGATGCCAAATAGAATGCTCACATTTTGAACTGCCGCCATTTTGTCCCCACTTGCCAGGAAGTTGCCCAAACCCTAGAACCCTCGCAATCATTTTCTACTGTAGTATATACCTTACATCTCCATGTGAACTTTATGCTCATTGAGGAACCTCAATAACCTGTTCCCAAAGCCACAGAGCAGCCGATAGACAGTGAAACTCTGCCCATTATATTTTAACTATGGTTCTCATCCCATCCTGCCTGCCCCTGTGCCGCCACTCACGTTCTCTTTTTCATACAGTATGGACCACCTCAGTTTCCAAATAATTAATTCACCACAGATCAGAAGTGTCCTGACTGAAAGGCTTTTCATTTTTTTTTTAAATATCTGTGACATAACTGACAGCCACATCTATGATTTCCTCCAGGCTCCAGTGTGAAAGGTGAGATGTGCTGTGGAGCGAGTGAGAGCATATGGAGGGTGGGAGGCAGCCACCATCATCCCCTCATCAGTCTGTTTGTACAGTTATGGGACCTCATTCTGGCCCATCCCCTTGTTGTTCTCACAAGTACTAGGACAAGGAGCTTTGTAATTTTAATAAACTGGACTCACAAGCAGGAGGGACAGCTAATGCTATACACTCACTCTCTCTTTCTGTACCAGGACAGCGGCTGAGAGCACTTCAGCAGACGCCACATGAATTCAAATCCCATTTAACTAAACCAGTCCAAGAGATGGTGATTAATTTAGAAATGAAGTGTTTTCAGGTAGTGCTAATTTGCTAAGTGTGTGTACACATGCACATGCGAACAGAAGGGTAGCCATGACAACCAAATATACAAACCTTTACCTAATCCAGGTGGAGGAACTATTTGACATAAAAAACAAGTAAATATATTTTTTTGTAGGATTACAACTTAAAAAATTTGATTTCTACACCGATATAAAATGCAGAACCCCATTTTAAAAGCACAATAAGACACTCCGGGGGTGTGCATTAGACATGTCTAATGCACGGCCAGGGACTGAAGGCACCCCTGGCCATGCCTTAGACATGTCTAATACACACCCCCTCGTGTCTTATTGCTTACATATTGAAACATGTTAGCCACTGTAACCTTGTTAATGCCCTTAAGATGTTTGAATGTTTTGATCATATCACCTCTCTCCCTCCTTTGCTCTAGGGTATACATATTGAGCTCCGTTAATCTATCCTCATACGTTTTCTGATGCAGTCCCTGCACCATTTTTTTTTTTTGCAAGTAACTTTATTTTTGAAAGGGTACAAAAGTACATAAGTAACACAAGTCATAAACCAGCACTTGTCTTAAGTGGAAAATCACATCACAATTATACAGCAGAGAAAGCAAAAATTACATAGAAACTCAAAGAACAAAAGAGAAATAGACATAAAGCAAAACAAACCCTCCCCCCCATCCACCCAACCCGCAGCAGCCCTCATAACCAACACCAAAAATAGGAGTGGCTATAATGTACCGACCAAGAAGGCCCTACCCAAGACCCTGAATAGCTATAAATATAAAACAAAGGCACAACCCTAAACCACTTAGCTGAAAAAAGGCTATACTATAGGAAAGAGGAAGGGAAGGAAATATCAAGAAAGGGTACTACAGAGAGATTGTTGAGATATAGAAAGGAAAGAGACAGGAAAAGAAAGGAAATGATAAAAAAAATACATCATGACCCTTTAACAGAACCTGACAGATTAGGTTTACCACTACGAAGTTCTAACATAGAAGTCATCAGTGGGGAAACAAAAAAGGGAAAAAACACAGGGGCTTAAATTAGTAGCCAAATTTATCTTTAAGGCTAGAAAAAAATTCACCCCAACATTTCTGAAACTTCTCACCAGTGTGGAAAAACCAGGCTACACATCTTTCTGCATTTAAAGCGGTAAGAAGTTCTGCCCACCATTCCTTGAATGAGGGTTCCCAATCCTCTTTCCAGTGTCTAAGTATTAGCAGCTTAGTAACCATAGCAACCAAGGCTACTTGCGCTTTTTGAAAAAATGTAGGGATTAATGAGTACATACCTAACAGGCATGTATCTTCATTAAGAAATCCTGCAATATTAAGGTATGGTGACACCCATTGTTTAACTGAATTCCATAGTTTAACAATTTTAGGACATGCCCATAGTTTATGGTATAGGGTAGCATATTCAGCACCACAGTCCCCACATTCAGGTGAGGATAACATTTTAATCCGGAATAATTTAGCGGGCGTATAATATAAATTGTGAAGAATATTAAACTGGATACCCCTTAGACGGTCCTGTTTGATTAAAGAATAAATATCTGTCCAAATCCTTTCCCAGATTTTACCCAGAAAATCTTTATTATGATTATTTTTCCAGTAATGAGCTATGGGGGTAAACTTAGAAGTGGTGTGAGTCAAGATTATTTTACATAATTTAACTATTGCTTTCCGGCCCTCAGATACTGTCCAAAGGTTATTTAATATGGTTCCAGACCCATCTGGCCATGGAGGTTTCCCCAAAAAATGATAGCTACATTGACGTGTTTGAGACAATTGAAACCGGTTCTTATGAGCCACTCCAAATTTTATTTGTAATGCTGAAATGGACAGGAGTGAATTACCTGAAACAAAATCCGCTAAGTATGGTTTGTTGAGAAATTTGCTGGAAAAGGTTCGGATTGGTTTCTTATCTATTTTTAAGTTTGGATTTTTTAATAAAGGTTGCCTTAAATCTTTTAAGTTGGATTTTTGAAGCAATGAACAAAGTTGCTGTGAGGCTCTCATATCCCATTTTCCTTGGAACATTGGACCATGGAGTATATAGGAAAGCTTCTAGATCTATCCTGCAAGAATTTGCCTGTAGCCAATCTAAAAGCAGCCGGGGTGGGGGGTGCCTGGTATAGAAGCCGTAGGAGAAAGCCAATGCAAAAATCTACTGGCATGGATTGCTAGATAGTAAATATAAAAATCAGGTAATTGGAGCCCCTCCCAACATTTTAGAGCGAGTAAGTTTTGAGTAAGCCCGCCGTGGAGCTTTACCTTTCCAAAGAAAATCAGAGCAGATCCTACGAAGGGGCAAAAAGTAAGACTTTGGAAGGTAAATATTAAGGTTGCATAGAAGATAAAAAAATCTGGGCAAAATTGACATTTTGAGAATGTTAGCCCGGCCCCAAAAGGATAGCGGTAGCTTATTCCACCTCGCCAGATCTTCCTTAGTAGCTTTTAGCAATGAGGCTAAATTAAGGTCTTTAAGATTAGCGAGTTCTTTAGCTATCTTAATACCCAAATAGGTTAAATATTCGCTTTCCCACTGTAAACCCATGGTTACGATCATAGCCTTGGTTAGGAGAAGGGTTAAAGAATAAACTATAGTTTTGTTCCTGTTGAGCTTATAACCTGAAAAAACACTAAATTGGGAGATAATTTGGAGGGCTCGAGGGAGGAAATGCCTACTATTCGAGATATGAATAAGTAAATCATCAGCAAAAAAGGATAACTTACATTCTAGATGTTCCAGATGGATGCCCGTTATTTCTTTATCCAATTTTAAGACTCTAGCTAAGGGTTCTATATAAAGATTAAATAAATAGGGAGAAAGAGGGCAACCCTGACGGGTGCCTCGTCGTAAAGGAAAGATGTCTGAAATAAGGTTATTACATTGGAGTCTTGCTGATGGACAAGAATACAAAACTCATGTTTGGTTAATAAAGGGTTGCAGGATACCGAACTTTTGCAATGCTGCAAACATATAGTACCATTCTACTCTATCAAAAGCTTTTTCTGCATCCAGGGACACCAAAGCCGCTTCCATCTCCGGGACCCCGGATGCAGATATTAGATGGAACAACTTCCTAAAGTGATCCGAAGAAGTGCGTCCTGCGACAAACCCTGCCGGTTCGGGACTCAATAGACTTTCCCACACACTCCCCAGTCTATTAGCCAAAATTTTAGCGTATATTTTAATATCCGTATTTAAGAGAGAAATGGGTCTATAGTTGCTGATCATTGACGTGTCCTTCCCTGGTTTAGGTAAGAGAATTATTCTCGCCTCAAATAACGATTGATCAAAGTTGGGGTGGGAGCTCCAGTAGCTATACAGCTGAAGTAACAGAGGAATTAAATGTACTTTAAAGGTTTTATAGAATAAACCTGTAAACCCATCTGGGCCCAGTGCCTTATCTGGTTTTAAGGAATCAATAACTGCAGAGACTTCTTCTCTAGTAATTGGAGCAATTAAAAAGTTTTGGCTATCCTTAGACAAAGAAAGTAGATCTGCTTTCTCTAAAAAAGCCCACATTTTCCCATCATAATCCCAAAACTTCGGGTCCGGGGAATATAATGTCTTATAATAATCTCAAAATAAAGTTAAAATCTCTGAAGAATTGGTCACCATAGCTTCTGATTGGGGATGTTTGAGAGCCGTGATCCATTTGGATGTAGATTGTTGCTTTAACTGCCAAGCAAGTAATTTGCCCACTTTGCTTCCTTATCCAATATAAGATGCCTTTAATAGAGAAGCAGATCTCTCCACCCTCTCAAGTAAAATATTAGCATAGTGCGCCCTCAAGCTAGATAGTTCCTGATCTTCTGAAGGTAAAAGCTTGTCCATCCCTTTACTTTCCAAACTTTTAATTCTCTCCAAGCAACTGCTCAAAAGATTGCTTTTCTTTTTCTTTTGTATTGTAGCAGTACATATTAGCTCCCCCTCCAGGTTGCTTTCAAAGCTGCCCAAACCCGGTCTACAGTAGGAATTGAATTCCAATTAGACTTAATAGAATTTTGCAAAAATTTTTGAAATTTTAAGATAATTTGATTATCTTTTAATAACTTATTGTTCAGAGACCATGTATGGGACCGGACAGAGATATTGGGTAGTTCACATTGAATTAGGAGTGGAGAATGGTCAGAAATTACTCGAGCTAATATTTTAGAATCAACCATGCTTGACATTAGCTGATGACTGACTAAAAAATAATCGATTCAAGAATAGCTTTTGTGTACTGGGGGAAAAAAAAGTAAACTCTTTACTTAGCAGGTTAAGCACTCTCCATGGATCCAAAAGGCCCAAGGAAGAGGTAAATTCAGTTAGGACTTTTTGCACAGGAGAGGAACCTACTCCCCTTTGGTAAGTACGGTCTAGATCATTAACTTGTACCAGGTTCCAGTCTCCTCCAATTAGAATGGGACAGTGCAGAAAATGAGCCAGTACCATGGCTAAATGGATAAAAAAGAAGGGGTTTCTACATTAGTGCCATAAACTGAACGCAGTACTATATCAAGATTGCCCATTTTGCCAATAACAAAAATATACCTCCCCTCAGGGTTGGGGATGGATTCCACCAGTGTAAAGGGGATCCTTTTAGCTAAGAGTCCCTGCACCATTTTGATTACCCTTCTCTGGATTGCCTCCCTTCTTTAATGTCCTTGTGCAAGTGCAGCCTCAAGTACTGCATGCAGTACTCCAGATGAGGCCTAACCAGTGTCTTGTAAAGAGGGGTTATTACCTCCCTTTTACGATTTGCGATACTCGTACTAATACACCCCAAAATCCCTCTAGCCTTACCTACTGTTATAGTGGTCTGCTTGGATTATTTCAGGTCATCTGTGATGATGATGCTCAAGTATCTTTCTTCCCTTGTGATTGCCAGCAACTCCCCTCCCAACCTATAGGTGGCTTCAGGGTTTCTCTTCCCTATGTGCATGATCTTGCACTTCTTTGTGATAAATCCAGTTTATCCAGATCTCTTCTCATTCTGCCCACCCCATTTAGATCATCTACTCTATTACAGATCTTGGTGTCATCTGCAAACAGACAAACCTTATCCTCCAGTCCATCTGCAATGTCACTGATGAAGATATTGAAGACGACTGGCCCCAGAACTGATCCCTGAGGTACCCCACTTGTGACTTTCATCTCTTCTGACTGTATACTATGTATCACCATTCTCTGTTTTCTGCCCACCAACCACTTTGCCACCCAATTGACCAACTTCTGACCCATCCCAAGCCTACTCAGCTTATTAATCAATCTTCTATGTGGAAAAGTATCGAAAGCTTTGCTGAAGTAAAGGTAGGCAACATCAGCTGCACCCCCTTGGTCCACCACTCTGGTTACCTGGTCAAAGAAATCTATGAGATTAGTTTGACAAGGACCTTCCTGTTGTAAACACATGCTGTCTTGGACCCTGTGCTCCTATGGATTCCAGGTGTTGCACTATCCTTTCCTTAAGGAGTGCCTCTATAATCTTGCCCACTACTGAGGTAAGACTGTCTGGTCTGTAGTTCCCTGTCTCCTCCCTGCTACCACTCTTGTGGAGTGGGATCACGTGAGCCTTCTCCAGTCTTCTGGGACCTCTCCTGCACTCAGAGACTCACTAAACAGTTCTGATAATGGCTCTGCAAGTTCTACCCTTAGTTCCTTTAGTATCCTGGGATGTATGCCATCAGGTCCCATTGCCTTGTCCACCCTGAGCTTAGTGAGCTCTTGTAGGACCCTTTCTTTTCTGAAGAGACTAGTGCACACCTCCATCCCCATGTCCATGGTGCTGAGCTGTGGGCCCTGCCCTACCTTCTCCTCAGTAAATACTGAGTAAATGTATCTATTTAGGATAGATGCTTTTCTTTGTCCTCCTCCACACACACTCCCCCTTATCCCCTATGATCTTAGCAATACCCCCTCTGGACTTTCTCCTTTCACTAAAGTATCTATATAAAGTATTGTCCCCTTATTTTACTGTTCGTGCTAGTGTTTCCTTGGTTTTGGCCTTTGCCTGCCTTACTGCATTCCCTACTTCCCTTAGGGAAGTTTGATATGCCTCCCTATCTTTGCCCCACTGCATTCCCTTTTATTTCCTGAAGGTCAGCCTTTTGGCTCTGACCTTTTCTGCTACTGTTTCTGAGAACCAAAGTGGTTTCCTCCTTCTTTTACTCTTGCTTTTCTCACTAACACAATGGTATGTTTGCTTCAAGTATTGCATCCTTAATTCTTGCTCACTTTGTCTGTACCCTCTCACCTGTATTTCTTCTTGCCAGGGCTAGCTTAACTCTGTTGGCCATCTTATCTAAGTCAGCTCCTCTGAAGTCCCATATTTTTGCCTCGGAATACCAATTTAAAGATGCTGGTTAAACTAGTAGACCTGGTATTGCTTTATTAATACAGGACAGGAGGGTTAGTTAGGTGTAAATGTTGGATGGAGGGGCCCACAGAGAATGGAGTGGTAGGGCCTGGCAGGGGGCTGCACAGGGGCCCAAAATGGTTAAGACCAGCCCTGCCCATGAGCAATTATAGATATACCTTCTGTTACTAGTTCATTCTTTGAACCATATGAGATATTACCTGGAGGGATGTGTCTGAGAAAGTATGAGGGCCTGGGGCGGGCTAGGATAGTGTGTGGGGCATTCCAGCTGCTTGATCTACAGCCTTTCTTCAGCCTCCCAGTGTCTGGTATTACAGCAAGGTGCTGTAGGGAGGTTGGAATAGGAAGGAAATGTATGATTCGAGTGGGGTGGGTTGCCCCATGCACTGAGGAGGGTGGTAGGATCGAGGTAGTGGAGTGCAGAAGGCACTGTCCACCAATCCCCTGAGGGCAGTGCTGTGCAATGCCAGATCAGCCAGAAACATGACTGCAATTATAGCAGACTTGGTTTCTTCAGCCGATCTGGCTTGCATCATGGAAACCTGGATCGGTGATGATGCCAGCCCAGTTTTAGAGGCCGCCGTCCCAACCGGGTATACCATAGTGCACTGCCCAAGAGCAGAACACGCGGCGGGGGGGTAGCCATCTGTTTTAGATCTGAGCTGGGCTTCACCCTGCACCCAGTGAGAGCACCACATTCATTTGAATGTGTGGTCACCCGTGGGGGTCCAGGTGCAGGTGGCCAGATTCTTCTGATTTACCACCCCTCTGGGGCGGCAGGAGATTTCTTACAGGAGGTGGCCAATTTCGACATTGGTGAAACATTGGAGGCCCCCAGGTGCTTGCTGCTGGGGGACTTCAGTGTTTGGGCTGATGACGAATCTTCTCGGCTTGGTTACAGCTTCCTCCAGATGATGTCATCTCTGGGCCTTGTGCAAGGAGTTTCTTCCGTGACCCATCAGGGCGGCCACAGGCTGGATTTGGCGTTCTCACTGGGGCTTGAGATCAATAGTCTCAGAATTGATCAGGTTGTTTGGTCTGATCACTGCACATTGAAGTTCCAGTTCGGGGGCCCCCCTTGAGAGCCCTCTCCCTGTACAGATGGTCAGCTACTGTCCTTTGAGGGGGTTGACAACTGAGGGTTTTTTGGCAGTGGCTGACCTATCTAATGTAGACAGTGCATGCGTTGGGGGTGTGTGCATGGCAGTTGATGCCTATAATAAGGCACTGTCTGGTGCACTCAACTCCCTCACACCAGTCCCTGTATGACCCAGATCTTCTCACCTGAGGTCGCCTTGGTATGATGGGGCGCTCAAGGTGATGAAGACCTTGGGTCAGAGATTAGAGCACCTCTGGCAGAAATGCAGCCTGGGGGTAGACAAACTGGCCCTACGTGTGCAATATGGCACATACCAGGGGGCAATCAACCATAAGAAGGCAGAATTCCTGTCCAGGGAGATTGCCGCCGGGAGGAACCAACCAACTGTGCTCTTTCAGACTGTGGACAGGCTTCTCCATCCTTTCTGTCTACAGCTAAGGGTAGCCTATTTGAATGCATTGTGCGAGGAGTTTGCTCGGTTCTTCTCGGACAGGGTGTAGGCCATCAGGCAGGGGGTTTCGCCAGGGGCCGGAGTTTGGCCGACAGTGGTTGCCTTCAGTGACCAGAGAGCACTCCACCTGGTTGGGGTGAGTTTAGACTGGTGGAGGTGGCTGAGGTCACTGAGATTGCTTCCAAACTTCAGCACACCTTTTGTGAACTGGACCCGGTGCCAACTCATTTCTTAATGGGATGTGTTGACTCCCTTGGCCCGGTGTTTGCCTTGATTGTCCGGTGTTCCTTGTCAGTGGGGGTCTTTCCCAATGTCTTGAAGGAGGCATTGGTGAGACCGCTTCTGAAAAAAACATTGTTGGACCCTGAAGTCAAGGCAAACTACCGTCACATCTCCAACCTTCCATTTTTGGGTAAGATTATGGAGAAGGTGGTGGCGCTTCAGTTCGAGGAGCATCTCATGGCCCATGATTTACACAAGCCACTCCAGTCTGGATTTTGTGTGAGGCATAGCACAGAAACTGCACTAGTTCAGGTGCATAATGACCGCCTTATGGCTAGAGATTGATGGTAGGGGACAATTCTTGTTCTCCTCAATCTCTCTTCAGCATTTGACATGGTTGATGAGGTAGCAGCCATGAAGAGTGTCTAATGAATAGTGCGGTATCAGGGGGGTGAGGCAGAAAGTGCCAGTACAGGAAGGGCGAATGCACAGAAACACAGAATGACAGTACAAGAGCGAAAAGCTCTGCAGCATGATAAGGGCACCCCCACAAACAGCAAACATCAGAACCGTGAGCCCCAGCAGGCCTGCAGGTGGTGGAGGCACCACCGACAGATAGACAGACACGACCGGACAGCGAGCACAGGACAGCACCAGGATACATACATGTCCACAATGATAGGATCGATTGAATGGGAGGTGGTGTTGCTCCTTATTGATGTTATATTATTATATATAGCCAACCGAATGGAAACACACCTGACCTACATGATATTATCTGGGTTGACAGTGGAAAGGGAATCAATAAACCCTTAGTCCTCGGTGTCTGTAATAGGACTCCTGACATGGGTCCAGTAGAACATAGTACAGTATTACACAGCATCAAGAGTATATTATATCATATAGCAATGTGATTGCTAGAAGATATCTATACTCTGAGGATTAACTGGACTGACAGTACTGCTTCTACATCTGGTCGTGCCCAGCCTTGGCCATCCCTGGTTGTGCTGGCCGCTCGTGCACCCGGACTCCTCCTTACTGTGGGGCGTCCTTCCCGGCTGGCCCATGCTGCGGCTTGTTTTGTCGCCACTGCTTTGCAGGGTGCACCGTGTGCTCGGCGCCCTTCCAGCTGCCCCCTGCTGCTGTCACCCTTTCTGGCAGTCGGCGCTATTGTACGGCTGCCTTTGTGGCATTCACTCTGTCTCCCTCGCCTTTGCAGGCATCGTGATTGCGGATGCGCCCATATCACATAGAACCGGTTGACGATCGAGTGTTACTGGACTGCCTAAGGAAATTCTGCTGACTCACCAGCACTGTTATCTGCTGGTTTGAGTCCTTTCTATCTAACAGGAGGCAGAGAGTAGTGATGGGGAATTTCTCCTCCTCCTCTGGCCTCCTGTCGTGCAGAGTTCCCCAGGGTTCGGTCCTGTCGCCGATGTTGTTTGCTGTGTATATGCTGCCCCTGGGAGAGCTCATTAGGAAGTACAGCCTGGGTTTTCATTGCTATGCTGCTGACACCCAGCTGTATCTTTCCTTTGCCCCTGGAACATCTTGTGCAGTGGAAGTGCTTAACAGCTTCCTCGCTGAGATCAATGACTGAATGACCTCCAGGTGGTTGCGACTGAACCCCGATAAGACAGAGGTACTGGTGGTGGAGTCAAACAGAGGGCGTGATAGGTTGGCCTGTGGTGCAGAGACAGGTCTTTTTCTTGGCTCTGTACCATTGAAGGTCTCCTCTAGGGTGCGTGATCTGGGCGTTATTCTTGACAATGGACTGACACTTGAGTCTCAGGTGGCATCTGTTGTCCGCACTAGTTTTTATCATCTGACGAATATCACCAGGATAAAGCCCCAAGTTCCGCTGCTGGACCTCCCCACCTTGGTGCATGCCTTTGTGATGTCCAGGCTTGACTACTGTAATGCACTCTATCTTGGTGTCTCTGGGGGTACCCTGCACCGACTGCAGCTGGTGCACAATGCAGCAGCTAGGCTGTTGACAGGACAGCCTAAGTATTGCCACATCACTTCGGTGCTGTGTCAACTGCACTGGCTGCCGGTTAGGTGGAGGGTCCTCTTAAGGTGGGTTTGCTCAACTTTAAGGCCCTACATGGCCTGGGCCCTGGTTACCTGAAGGACCTTCTTACACCTGTTGTCTCGGTCCACTCCCTCTGCTCATCCTCTAGGTGCTCCTTGCGATTCCCAGGATGAGGTTAAAAACAGCAGGTGACAGAACATTTAGTGTCACTGCCCCCGTCCTGTGGGATTCACTTTCTCCATCAGTTAGGGAGGCCCCTTCTGTTGAGGTATTCAAAACCCACCTCACAGCCTTCCTGTATAATCAGGCCTTCCCAGACTGCATTTTATAGCCCTTACCTGGTCTCAGAATTTTAGATTTAAATTAACCCTTATCTCTTTTGAGTCTAGTTGCTTTTGCTGAGGGTAGCATTTATAAAATCGTGTTTTAATTGTTGGAATATTGTATTTTATGCTTATAGTATGCTGTTTATGCATCTATTATGATTTATATGATGAAATTTTAGTATGTTCGGTGCCCAGAGCCTCCGGGATGGGCGTCTCTTAAATAAAATTTGCCATTTGCCATATTATCTCTTTCTGGTGTTGCATCATGTACTGGATTGTTTAGTGTATCATATTTGTTATGTAGTGTTAGGGGTTCATTTTGATACATTTGTCCCTTTTTACTTTTAGTTTGTTTGTTCTTGTTTTTAACCTCTGCTTTCCTCTCTGTTTCATTTACTTTTAGTATAGTTTCTCAGTGTGCACAGCTTGGCATACTTGTGATAACATCCTTGCCTTGCACTGTAATATTTTCAGTCATGGTGTCTAGGAAATTTTCTAACTCCTCTGTCTCTTTTTGTACCTCCACTCTCTTCAAGAGCTGCTTGATTTCCTCCTGCAATGTTTCTACCAGCAAGCATTTATCACAACTAAACGGCTTGCTTTTATCTCCTTCAGTAAACATTTTACATTGCATACATTGTTTCAGGTTTTTTTTACCCTTTCCCTTTCCTTGTGACATCCTTGCCTTGTATGGTGTTACGATAGTTGTTTACCTTGCTGTCCTTATACAAGCAGTGCCACCAATCTGTATTTTACGTTGCCTGGTTTGTATTAGTCTCCCGTCCAGGTCCCTATCATTTCCAGCGGACACAGCAGACACACACAAAGGCACGCATGTATCTGCGTGCGTCTCCACTCACAGATGCATGTGCTCACCCCCCCATGCTCGCTCCCACTCGTTAGAGTGCTCTGTTTTATGCTGGCGAAACCAGAGGATGCACCCTGCCTCACTTCCAGTTTCACTAGTAGCTGAACAGTGTTTAAAAGGTCATAAAATACAATATATGTTTCACACAGTGAAACCTTCTGAAATTACCTCCCTACACCATGCAGCAGTTGTTTCTGGCAGCCCGTAATAGTCAGCACTGTGCTCTAGTACAAGTACTAGGAAGTGAAGGTGTTCCCCAGACCACCAACATCCCACAATCCTTTGCAGCCTAGGTTTGTTCTAGTGGGGGCTAAAATTCAGTGGCCCACCAACTACCTCTCTCCCCAGAGAGCTGAAAAGTTTCCAAAATAAGTTGTAATAATCTAGCAGTGTTGCGATTACACAGCAGCACCTTCTGCTAATCCTCTGTGAATCAGATTTTTCTTACAGGTTTTGTTACTTTTTTCTGCTTTATTTTTCTCTGTAGCAAAGTGTTTTTTGCAGGTTATATATTCTGTGAAATTGTTACAGGTGGTGCTTACAGGTTTCACAGTTTTATCTATCATTATGCTAAGCTTTCAGGTCTATTTATTTATTTGCTTTTGTTAACCAGGTTAGCACACTAGACAGCATGTGCCTATTTTCAGGTGCGACCCAAGAGGATTACAGAGTACATAGGAGACACAATACAGGGACAGGGTACAATTGGGCCCACATGCAAGTGGGTGGAACAGTAGTAAGGTACCCTGTCATTACACAGTAGGGTAAGGTATACAACAAGCAAGATATAAATTGACAGTAGTGAGGTGGGTAAGCACCAGGAAAACATAGCAAGGTAAAGTATACAGCAAACAAGATAAGATCGGGTAACCAGGGTAACAGTTAGGTAAGGTATGCAGCAGACAAGTTATAAATCGGTAGTAGGGAGGAGGGTGAGCACCAGGAAACACCCATGACAGGGAGTACAACACAATACATGATCTTTCATGGGCGCCTATCTTTTAGAGAGAAACGCTACCCTCCATGAGCAGCTACATAGATACATAGATACATAGACAGTGTCGGCAGATAAGGGCCTATGGCCCACCTAGTCTGCCCATTTGAGCTTGTAAGTTCAGTTTGTTTTCCTAGAAGTCTATTTCCCCTTACCCCTGACCTCTAGAATTCCTTTATGTCTATCCCATGCATTCTTAAATCCCGTGATTGTTTCAGCCCCACCACTTCTCTGGCAGGGTGTTCCACTTGTCCACCACCCGTTCTGTGAAGAAATTCTTTCTCATGTTTCCTCTGAATCGTCCTCCCTCCAACTTCATCCCATGCCTCTAGTCCTGAAACATCTTTTGCTTAAAAATAGTGTTTTCTTGCACCCTGTTCCTCCCTGTAAGATACTTGTATGTCTCTATCATATCCCCTCTCTCCCTCCTCTCCTCCAGGGAGTACATGTTCAGTTCCTTCAACCTGTCTTCATAGGATTTGTGATGCAACCCATGCACCATCTTTGTTGCCCTCCTCTGAACCTTCTCTACCCTGTCTATGTCCTTACATAGGTATGGTCTCCAGAACTGTACACTGTACTCCAGGTGGGGCCTCACTAGTGTCTTGTATAGCGGAATTATGACCTCCCTTTTCCTGCTGGTGATGCCCCTGCCCATACATCCCAGCATCCCTATTTGCTTTTACCTGATGCCTTGTCACACTGTTTCCTACCTTTGAGGTCATCAGAGATGACAACCCCAAGATCCCTTTCCTGCTTGGTGCATGCTATATCCTCACCCCCAACTGATATATTGTGCCAGGGTTTTTGTGCCCTATGCATTATCTTGCACTTCTTTGCATTGAATTTCAACTGCCAAACCCTTGACCATTCTTCAAGTTTCTGCAGGTCCTTTCATTCTGTCTACACCTCTGGTGTGTCTACTCTGTTACAGAGCTTTGTGTCATCAGCGAACAGTGAAATTCTGCCTTCTATATCCTGTGCAATGTCACTGATGAAGATGTTGAATAGGACCGGTCCCAGCACTGATCCCTGTGGTACCCCACTGGTCACTCTTCCTCTGTGGAGTGACAGCCATTTACCACCACCCTCTGTGTCCTGCCACCCAGCCAGTTACCTACCCACCACACTACTGTCCTGCCCACACCCATATTCCCCAGTTTGTGTAATAGTCTTCTATGTGGCACAGTGTCAAAGGCCTTGCTGAAGTCCAGATAGGCCATGTCCACTGCCCTCCCGATCCACCTCCCTAGTCACCCAGTCAAAAATTCAATGAGGTTGGTCTGACATGACCTCCCCCTGGTGAAACCATGCTGCCTTGGGTCCTGTAGTCCATTGACAACCAGATGTTCCACCAATCTCTCCTTCAGTAGTGCTTCCATGATCTTTCCCACTACCGAGGTGAGACTGACTGGTCTGTAGTTCCCTGCTTCCTCTTTGTTCCCACTTTTGTATAAGGGGACTACATCTGCTGTCCTCCAGTCTTTGGGTACCTCCCCTGTTTCCAGTGATTGGCTGAACAGGATAGCCAGAGGTTCAGCCACCACTCTCTTAGTTCTTTAAGGACCCTGGGGTGCACCCCATCTGGCCCCATTGCTTTGTCAACTCTTATTACTTCCAGTTCCTTCAGGACCCTTTCTCGTGTAAAGGGACTTGTGTCCATTTCTGCACCATTCTCACCCCTTGTACTCCAAGCTAGAGGTGGGAAGTGCTAGCCAGGGTAGCCCCCCCCCCCAATTATAGGAGCACATACAAGATACAGATGGAGGGATAATGACTGTATTTGTTGTATTTGTTGTTGGCTGATTGTTTCTGCTCTTACCACCTTGATTCTTTCATTAGTGGTTCTTTTTTGGCAGGGGAAGGGCCCAACCACCCACCCCCATCCCCAACAACCCCATGCTACACTCCTTTTATAGAGTAGCACAGTCATGACATTTCCTGTAGCAAAGCAGAAGGGGAGGATCAGAAGGGAATCCACATAGTGACTTCACTTATAGGAGAACAATTAATTTAACTTGTTATAAAAAGTAATACAAAAACAAACAAAACAAATTAAAAAAAAATCAAACTTTTGCTTTCATTTTCCTTCTAATTACTCGGACCAGTTTATAAACTCTGCAACTCAACTGGAATGAATATTATTAACTGCAGATACTGCAGGACACTTTTCAAAAGGGCAGTTATACAGGATTTAGGAAGCTGTCCTACATGCGGGACCATCGGTGATCTAAGGGCTCAGCTCTGGGCAGCATGGGCAGAGATTGTGTGCCTCAAATCACATATTCAGGAGGAAATATATTACAAGAACCTCCTGCCATTTCCCCAACATCCAACTGAAGCACCTCAACCACAGAGGTTAGTTGTTCCGGAAGCATGGCAGGTGGTTAGGAGGGGCAAATCAGGTTCCCCATCACTCAGTGCTCACCAACATATCACCTCCACAAACCATATAACAACTACAAACAGGTTTCTGCCTCTATCTCTGAAATCAAACAAAGGGGCAGAGGAAACTGCAGAGCAGGACACTGCAGTACAGGAGTGAGTGGTACAAAATTCACCAAAAACTGGAACCAAAACAAAAAAGGCAAAAAGGAAATCCAAAACACTTCTGATCATAGGAGACTCCATGATTCGGGTAGTTGATACCTACCTCCGGCTGGGGGTAATAGTCAGATGTCTCCCAAGTACATGAGCATGGAGAAACACTGACAGCATTGCTAAAATTGTGCAGGAAGCAGGAGAAAACATCAACGTCCTGGTACACATAGGGACTAATGATCTTGCCAGCCTGTCAGTTGTGGAGAACAAGGAGCACCTGACCAGGCTGGGAGACAAACTGTCATCCATTTCATCCAGCATCTTCTCCTCTGAGATCCTGCTGGTCTGGAAGAAGGGGGGCAGACAGACGGAAGATCAGAGAAGGAGAGATAGGGGAGCTAAACATGTGGCTCAAGGGCTGGTGCCAAGAAAAAGGACACAAATTTGTAGGTACTGTAACTGGCAACTGTTTTGGAAGTGAAAGTTCTTTAAATTCAATGGACTGCATCTGACTAAGGAGGGAGTCAGTGCATTGGGGCAGAAGTTTGATGTCTTTTCAGAATATTTCAAATAGAAAATGGGGAGAGTGGTGCAGTACCCAATACATTGAATGGGAAGAACACCCCTCCCCCCCTCAGCGAGTGGTCAAACAGGAGTTTGAAATGTTTGTAGTTCATTGACATCACCAGGTAAGGAAAAGGTCCAGCTCCCCATATGACATGCAAGGAAAAGTCAGACCTTCCTCCACAACTAATGCACAAAAATCTGCCCAATGGAAAATAATGTATAGTACACAAATGTCTGCAGTCTGGGAAACAAGATCCCAGACCTGGAGGCAACAATGTCAGAGACTAAACTGGGCATAGTAGCCATTAGCGAGACATGGTTCACCAGTAACCACACTTGGAAGACTTCAGTACCCGGCTATGTATTGTTCAGAAGAGACCGAGGTGCAAAAAAGGGGGGGTGGGGAGAGGCCCTTTATGTCAATGAAAATATTAAAGCTACTGAAATTCAGAATACACATAAGGAGCCAGAAGAACTGTGGGTCACCCTGGAAACAGAAAATGGGACAGCCATACAAACTGGGGTTGTCTACAGGTCTCCAGACCAGGGGACAGACACAGACACATTACTGTTAGAAGATATACAAAACATGACAGCTAAAGGGGAGGTTTTGATAATGGGGTAATTCAACATGCTAGATACAGATTGGTCAATACCAGCAGGAACATCTGCCAGAACTAAACACGTAGTGGATTCCCTGCAGGGGGAGGGCCTTAAACAATTGGTACAACAACCCACAAGAGACAAGGCTATCCTGGATCTAGTACTGACTAACGGGGAAAGGATCACAGATGTCCAGGTAGAAGGTCACCTGGGAGCCAGTAACCATCACATGGTATGGTTCAATCTGGCCACTAGAACTAAATCATCCCATTCCAAGGCAAATCTATGAGACTTCAGAGGAGCTGACTTTGATAAGATGGCCAACAGAGTTAAGCTAGCCCTGGCAAGAAAAAATACAGGTGAATGGGTACAGGCAAAGTGGGCAAGCATTAAGGATGCAATACTTGAAGCAACATCCCATTGTGTTAGAGAGAAAGGCAAGGGCAAAAGAAGGAGGAAACCACTTTGGATCCAAAAACAGTAGCGGAAAAGGTCAGAGCCAAAAGGTTGACCTTCAGGAAATGCAAGGGAACGCAGTGGGATGAAGATAGGGAGGCATACCAAACTTCCATAAGGGAAGCAGGGAAGGCAGTAAGGCAGGCAAAGGCCAAAACTGAGGAAACACTAGCATGAACAGTAAAAGAAGGGGGCAAGACTTTCTGTAGACACATTTGTGAAAGAGGAAAGTCCAGAGGGGGTATCGCTAAGATCAAAGGAGACAAAGGGGAGTGTGTGGAGGAGGACCAAGGAAAAGCATTTATCCTAAATAGATACTTCTGCTCAGTATTTACTGAGGAGAAGGTAGGGCAGGGCCCACAGCTCAGTACGATGGACACAGAGGGGAAAGAGGTGTGCACAATTCCCTTCACAGAAAGGGTCATACAAGAGCTCACTGAGCTCAGGGTGGACAAGGTAATAGGACCTGATGTCATACATCCTAGGGTACTTAAGGAGCTAAGAGTGGAACTAGCAGAGCCATTAGCAGAACTGTTTAGTGAGACCCAGAGAACTGGAGAGGTCCCAGAAGACTGGAGAAGGGCTCATGTGATCACGTTCCACAAGAGAGGTAGCAGGAAGCAGACAGGGAATGACAGACGACTCAGTCTTACCTCAGTAGTGGGCAAGATTATGGAGGCACTCCTTAAGGAAAGGATAGTGTAATTCCTGGAATCCATAGGAGTACAGGATCCCTGACAGTATGGGTTTACAACAAGAAGGTCCTGTCAAACTAATCTCATAGATTTCTTTGACCAGGTAACCAGAGTGGTGGACCAAGGGGGTGCAGTTGATGTCGCCTACCTTGACTTCAGCAAAGCTTTTGATACTGTTCCACATAGAAGATTGATTAATAAGCTGGGTAGGCTCGGGTTGGGTCAGACGTTGGCCAGCTGGGTGGCAAATTGGTTGGCAGGCAGAAAACAGAGAGTGGTGGTAAATGGTATACAGTCAGAAGAGATGCAAGTCACAAGTGGGGTACCTCAGGGATCATTCCTGGGGCCAGTCCTCTTCAATATCTTCATCAGGGACATTGCAGTCAGCAGATGGACTGGAGGGTAAGGTTTGCCTGTTTGCAGACGACACCACGATCGGCAACAGAGTAGATGATCCAGAAGGGATGGGCAGAATGAGAAGAGATCTGGAAAAACTGGCAAAATAGTCTGAAGAGTGGCAACTGGGGTTTAACACAAAGAAGTGCAAGATCATGCACGTAGGGAAGAGAAACCCTGAAGCTACCTATAGGTTGGGAAGGGAGTTGCTGGCAATCACAAGGGAAGAAAGAGACTTGGGCATCATCATCATCACAGATGACCTGAAATCATCCACGCAGATCACTAAAGCAGTAGATAAGGCTAGAGGGATGTTGGGGTGTATTAGTAGGGGTATCACAAGTTGTAAGAGGGAGGTAATAATCCCTCTTTACAAAACACTAGTTAGGTCCCATCTGGAGTATTGTGTGCAGTACTGGAGGCAGGGACAAGCACAAGGACATTAACAAAATGGAGGCAGTCCAGAGAAGGGCAACCAAAATGGTGCAGGGACTGCATCAGAAGACATATAAGGACAGATTAATGGAGCTCAATATGTATAACCTAGAGCAAAGGAGGGAGAGAGATGATATAATCAAAACATTCAAACATCTTAAGGGCATTAATAAGGAGAAATAGTCTTAACATGTTTCAATATAAGAAAAAATAGCAGGACAAGAGGACACAGCATGGGATTAGGGGGAGGTCAATTAAGGGGTAATGTGAGGAAGTCCTATTTTACAGAAAGGGTGGTGGATGTATGGAACAGCCTACCTCAGGAAGTGGTTGATATGAATTCAGTCAAGGGCTTCAAACAGGCATGGGATAGGCATAAGGGAGCAATACAGATGAGTATGAATAAATAGACCATTAACAGAGTAAAGGCCTATGGCACATTCATAAGGTCGAAAAAATGGGCAAACTGAATGGGCCTCGCAGTCTGTATCTGCTATCAACTTCTATGTTTCTATGTTTGTAGGTACTATTACACATACTGGGAAAATAAGATGAGAGGGGATGAGTGGAGACTAGTGAGTGTGAGATTTAAGAGGGATGTCAGTAAATTGCTCTTCACTGAAAGGGTTGGGCAACAGTGCAACAGGTTGCCAAAAGAAATGGTAGTGACTGGGGGGTCTACAAATGTGTTCAAGACTGGATGTGACAGATACCAGTGGGCTTGCAGCACTGAAAAGAGGGATAACGGAGAAGGGAGTAAAAAGTAACGGGATGGTCAGCTGGGGGAAGGGAGGGTTAGGGAGTTCATCAGTAGGTCATGGGGGAATAGATAGGACTACTCTGAAGACTGGGTGGACCTCAGGTCATTTTCTGAAGTCATTTTCCGTTAACAAAATAAGCATACCATGCACATTTATTTTGGTCTGGTGGCAAAGACCTTTTTGGAATACCTGTATTGCACTGTGCCAATTAAAAACATTGCTAATGCTGGCAGTGACCAATATGTGCTTACTTGTAAAAAAAAATCAACTTGTATTTTACAAACTTAAAATCACATCTAGGCTTTGTGATCCTGCAGTATTATGGCTCTCCATCTAGTATCTTGCCCTATACTTGTCACTGTATCTGCATCTAGCCATCCACTTTTTGAGGTTAAACCTTTATTTGCAACTGAGGTCTGCTTATGAGAAACACTTCAAATAAGCACTGATACAGACAATCTTGAGCAAAACACCCACATAGGAACTGACACAGACAATACTGAGCAAAATAGCCACAAAACCACTGATGCAGACAAACCCCAGCAAAACATTTACGAAAGCAATGACGCTGGCAGTCCCAAATGAAACACGCACAAAACCACTGACTAAGACAATCCCGACAGAAACACCCACAAAAGTACTGAGGCAGACAATCCTATGTGAAACACCTACAAAAGCATTGACACAGACAATCCCAAGCGACATACCACCAAAAGCATTGGTGCAGACGATCCCGAGTGAAACACCCACAAAAGCACTGACACAGGCAATCACGAGGCCAAGCTTATCCACCTGGTGACCCTCTCCATCTGCAAAATAACGGCATCATCACTGTTTAATCTTTTTTACTCACTGTTGGAGGGTAGGTAGGTAGGTATACTGAAGACCCAGCAAGCCAGAGCTAGAACTAGAACTATAAAAGCAATGAACAGTAAAACAAATAAATGATACAATAGTACTAGCATTTTAATTGATCTCATGCCCTTTCCTGTATGAGTCAGAACACCTCACATAGCAAAAACATTGCATAAATAAGTCAGTATAAAATAAATATTCTGTAAAACAGCAAAAGGTAATTAAACATTTTATTAGTAATAACCGCAGACGACACAACTGATGTAAGTAACTACAAAAATACAGAGGTAAAAAAATCTCTACAGGCGTCACTAAACAAAAATGTTTTTAGGACTCTTTTGAAGGCCTCCATCCCTCAAAGATATTGGGAGTAAGTTCCACTGGGCATGACTGTCTGCTGCAAATGCCTGGACCCTGAGGATTTTAACCTTGCACTGGCAACTGCCAGGAGGCCCACTTCAGAGGAGTGGATGGGGCTCGTGGATTGGTGAGGAGTCAAGAGTTCTGCAAGATACGAACGTATGAGCGTGCCAGGAGAAACAGACCACCCAGTCTATTTAAGTCTGCTCGAGTGTGGAGCCAACACCCCTAGTTTGCAGCTACCCCACCTCCCTCCCCTTTGTCATCCCACTGCCACCCCCAACTCTCCCACCCTCACTCTCCCCTGTTCCCTGTCCCATGCCCTTTTGAAGCTGTTCACAGATTTACATGATACCACCCATTCTGGTAGGGTGTTCCATTTTGCTACCACCCTTTCTGTGAAATAGTGTCTCCTCATTTCCTTCCTAAATCTTCCCCCCCCTATTCTTAGCCTGTGCCCCCTGGTGACCCTCCCCATCCTTAACTTGAAGACCCCATCTTTATTGATTACCCTCAGATACTTGAATGTCTCTATCATGTCCCCCCAGTCCCTTCTATCCTCCAGGGTGTACATATTCAGGTCTCCCAGCCTGCTGTCATAGTCTCTCCCCTCCATTCCACATATCATCTTTGTTGCCCTCCTCTGCATCCCCTCCAGTAGCCTGATATCACGCTTTAGGTATGGCCTCCAAAACTGCACACAATACTGTAAGTGTGGCCTTACTAGCAACCTGTAGAGGGGCAAGATCACCTCTGTTTGCCTAGACTAATCCCCCCCTTGCTATGCATCCCAGTATTTTGTTCACTTTTGCAGCCACTCTCCTGCACTGGGCAGTGTTGTTCATGGTCCCTGTTATCATTACACCTAGGTCCTTCTCCTCCTCAGTGATCCCCAGCTTAACCCCCCCACCCCCAAGCCAGTATTCTCTCCTTGGGTTCTTCACCCCAAAGTTCATAACCTTACACTTCTTTGCAATGAACCCCAGCTGCCATCTCTCTGACCACTCCTCTAGCTTGTGAAGGTCCCACTGCAGCTGGTTCCATCCCTCCTCTCCAAACCACCACTGCTCCGATTTTGGTGTCGTCAGCGCACAGACTTACTTTGCTCACCACCCCATGTGCAATTCCTGATATGAAGAATCCAAACAATACTGGCCTCAACACAGAGCCCTGTGGCACTCCACTCATAACCGGCCTTGGAGTTGAGAGCTCCCCTCTCACCACCACCCGTTTCAGCCTGCCACTCAGCCAGCTTTTAATCCAGTTTATCATTTTTGCCCCTACCCCTACACTAGTTAGCTTCCCCCCAAGCCACCCATGAGGCACAGAACCGAAAGCCTTGCTGAAGTCCAAGTAAAGAACATCCACCACATGACCCTTATCCAGCTCACCTGTCACCCAGTCATAATATTGTATGAGGTTGGTTTGACAAGACTTCCCTGAGACAAACCCATGCTGCCTCACATCCTGGAGGCCACTGTCCTCCAGGTATGACACCAGTCTTTCCTTTAATATCGTTTCCATGAGTTTGCACACTATAGAGGTGAGACTTACCGGATGATAATTACCTGGTTTATGCCTTGGCCCGCTCTTGCGTAATGGGTAGATAGGTCAAGGACACTCTGTATAGGGCCTTGTAGATTAGTAATCTGACAGTGAAGGTGATTTGCCACTTCACCAGCAGCCAGTGCAGCTCACACAGGACTGGGGTCACATGTCAGGATCTTGGGAGTCCTGGTAGCAGCCTGCCTGCTGCATTTTGCATTAGCTGCAGGCATTGCGAGACATCTCCACTGCCCCAGAGGTATACAGCATTATAGTGATCAAGTCTAGATGTCATGAGCGCATGCACTAGTAATGACAGGTCCTCAGGTGGCCAAAGACTTGATCCGGACAATGATGCTGAGATGGTAAAAGCCACTCTGGACTATTGCTGACACTTGAGTCTCAAGTGTCAGCTTTTCATGCAGAATGTCCCCCAGATTCTTTATCTTAGTGGAGGCCAGAAGACGAGAGAATCAGAGTATAAGCTCTGTCACTACTTCAGCCACCTCTGCATCCTTTCTTTGACCCACTTCAATCACTAGTACTTCTGTTTTGTCTGAGTTGAATTCCAGGCAGCTCGATGTCATCCAGTCCTGGATCTTACCAGGGCACTAATTAAGTGACTTGACCACTTCTGGCATCCCTGGTGCAAATGACAGATACAGCTTTGTGTCATCTGCAGAACAGTGAAAACCCATCCTGTAATGTCTAATGATCCCTCACAGGGGTAGCATGTACACTGCATATGAACATATGAACATATGAATTTGCCAGCAAAAACAGATCACCCAGTCTATCTGAGCCTGCTCGAGTATGCAGCTAGCACTCCTAGTTTTCAGCTGCCCCACCCCCCTCCTCCTCTTTGTCATCCCAATGCCGCCCCCCACGTCCCCCACCCTCACTCTCCCCTGTAAACATAGGAGAGAGGACAGACCCTTGGGTTTCACCACAGGGCAGGGGCTTTGGGACTGAGATGAAATTCCCCAGCATTACCCTCTGCATCCTGTCCTGAGGTAGGACTCAAACCAGCAAATGATCATGCCAATGAGTCCACTATACTGCCTTAGGTGATGCAGTAGTAACCCATGGCCCACTGTGTCTAACACTGAAGAGAGCTTATGGAGGGTCATTTTACTCCCTGACACATGCAGTTTTGATACTATGCCTAGACCTAAATCTGGACTAGTGGCTCTCACAGATGTCATAGGCAATGAGGCAAGCCTCAAACTGCAGTGCCACAATTTTTCTCAATTACGTTCCCTAGAAATGGTCTATAATTCACTAGGCAGTCTGCTCAGAGTCAGTTTCTTCATGAGGGTCCTCACCAATGCATTTTACAATGCGCTTGTAAAGATCGCCTCCAAAAGGGATCACCAGACTATCCCAGCATACTCCGGACCCAGTAACCCACACAGCTCACTAGTAAATGTATTGAGCCTGGGTCTACAGTGGTTCACAAAAGGTGTGCCACAGCTCTGAGATCACCCCATAAGCCTTTTTCTGTCATAAATTACCTAAATTCTTAAGCCAGCCTGGTGGTGCTGAGGGTTGAGGCACTGGATGCCACACCTCATGCCACACCAGCGACCCAGGTTTGGGAACGGACTCGGGCTGCCGGGGCTGACAGGGGAGAGGAAGGATTGAGTATCCAATGACTGCTTGCCTTCCTCTGGGGTGGGTAGCGTGCATCGCATTGGTGGTGACTGGCAGAGGCCAGCCGCACTACAGTCGCGTGCCTAAAAGGGGGGGAGCGTGGCAGGTGTCAGCACAGATGTGCTCTGATGCCATTGCACATCCGGCTCCCAAGAGACAAAAAAGCAATGGTGGAAAATAGCGGGACAATCTTGGTGTCTGATGACTGTGCCCTGCACCCCCGTACTTGTGAGAGGTGCCTAACCAGGTTGCGGAGTGATAAAAGGCCGGCCCTGAGTATGTGGGTTCATGTGGCCCGTGCACACGACCTGGTCCGGGGATGCAGGTGTCAGTGGCCGCAGATCGCAGGGGTCCGCTCCACCCAGGCAGAAAAATAAGAGTAAAAAATAAATAAAATAAATTACCTAAACTTTTCCTGTGGCAGAGGAGTGCAATTGTGAAATGTAGATTCGAACCTGTCGGATCACAACAGTCTGGTTGTTGAAATCCCAGACCAAATAGAAGACACTTTGCATGAGAACAATTAAGCCAACTCCTTGTGCTCTCACCAGTTACAGACAGGCAGAATGAAGTAACCTCTCTACAACCCAGACAGCTGAGCCAGTCAATTCCTTCAAGAGGCAGTCTTCCTGTACAGGAATACTGCCTTCTTTCAGGTGATTGTCATCTGATATTCACCACAGTGAATTTTCAGATCCAGTTTGTCTTCAATGGTCCTAGATCTTGTTCAACAACTCCCCAACATCCAATCCTTAAACTTCAACTGCCTTAGAACCCCATCCAACCATGGGCCTCTCTAGTGCAAGGTCCAGGGTCATATATAAATCAGTGCAACAGAATAGAAGGGACTGGTTACAGGCCTGCACCACCTTCTCCAATCCTGTTCCTCAAGTTGCCATTACATCCAAGACATTCAATAACACCTGAGGTCCTTCTGGTGATAGTCCTCTTAAAGGGCAGTATCAAACCATCTCCACAAAGGGTGGACTACAAGGGGGCCCCGAAGGGGAACTTCACCATGCAATGATTTGACCAACTGACCTTTTTCAGTGTTGAGATCATTTATCTCAAGCCTCAGGAAACAAACATCCCAGGGCATGCCCATACTGATGGGTTGCAGAAGTAACCAGTTGTGCTAGGCACAGTGATTCCAAGCATTGTAGGAAATTTTATCCAAACAGTGAGAATTCATCATGAGACAAACACTGGAATTGCCCAGAACTAACCATCTAGGCATCTTCAACACTGTCAGTGATGAGGTCCGTGATTTCCTGCAGGAAATCTCCTTAATCCACAGAGGCCGGTAAATGAGAAGGATCCTGCAGCCTGCATTTGGACCCCCACACATGGCCACACATTCAAATTATGAGGTTTCTTTCACTGGGTGCAAAGTGACATTCAACTTGAATCTGAAACAGATGCCCCCTCCCTCCCTGTGATCCCTTCATGGGTAGTGTACCACATGGATTCTGACTGGGACTGCCAGCTCCAAAACAGAACCATCATGATCAGACAGCCAGGTTTCTGTAATGCAAGCCAGATTAAACAGAGAACTAGACATTAAATTTACCATAATGACAGTCTTATTCCTCATTGATCTACCACTGCAAAGCACTACCTGCAGGGGACAGATGGAGGCAGCTGGACTCACAGAAAGGAAAAACAGTTTTAGGTGCTCACTGGAAGATAGGCAGTGCTTGAACAAGGCTGCCAGCCTACTTAACAAGTCAAAAAGCTGTCCAAAATAGCACTCATGGAATCCAAGTTAAATGAAAATGTTAAAGTTTTACTGTGGCTGTCTGACCAACAGCAACATTCTCCCCAGTGCTTTGACCCTAACACAGGGTCTTCCTCAGGGGTGGGTCAATAAAACTTTTGAAAAAATGGACTCACAGATACATGCCTACTCAGTCCAGTGGGACCCATGAGTATGGGTACTAGCCATGTTTGTCCTGGTCAAAATCCAATTTTTCCCCTGGGCATCTCCTGGTCCTCACCAGCCCAATAGTGCCCCACATTTGCACTCCCCAGACATCACCGCCTACCATCATAGCTCTTTACAGTGCCCACCTCCCTGCAGCACCAATATGCTACAGCTGACGGAGGGGGTCATAGAAGGGGTGCAGATCCAGCATATTGGGATGGGGACTAGCTAAGCCTAGGGGTTGCATAACTTAGATGCATGATACCACTCCGTCACACAAACCTAAACCCCAAACTAAAATAACAACCCAGCCACCCACCATCCAATCCACCCTTTTAATAGCAGCTTCCCACCAGACTCACCACATAAAAACATTACTTTCCTAAACTAATTTGGCATTTCTGCCAGGGTTCCAGTAGAGTGGGGTTAACAAGGTTTTTACTTTGGTTCTCATAGAATCATATAGCTCGCTGACCCCTCTTGTGAGGGAAACTTGAATATGGGGCTGAAACATCTAAGTGTGTATCCAGGGGAGTTCACATACATAAAGGGAAAGGGGGCCTTGGCAGGCAAACCCAGTGACCAAATAAGGTAAAAAGCTGCTGCTGCTGCACCTTTCCCTCTTCCCTTACCTGCTGCTCCTTAACTTTTTTTTGCGCTTCCTCTGCTGTCACCATTCCTTGCTGCTGCTGGTGGTCTTCCTTTTTCTCTTCCTCTTTATCCTGTTCCAAGAAGTTACAGAACCTCCTCAAAACAATACTTAAGTAGATGGTGATGTACCTGGAGAAGCACACAATTTGGGTTGCCACTGTCAGACTGCCCAAATTGCTGCTGCTCAGTCAACTTGTGATCCAGCAGCAACATCCCCCACCTCCTCCTGAGTAGGATCTAGGGCCTCACACAGCACTGCAATGCAGCATTCACCTGCATGTCTGCATCCTGGGTGTTAGCTTTAAACAGCCTTGGGATAAAGTTGGAGTTCACCTGGGAGAAGATGGCCTTGGGTTGGGCCTGCTGGAAATTGTTGAAATTACCTATAACATCAGGAACCCATCATGCTTTGCTCTTGAGATCCCTATGGTGTCAATACAATCCTACCATTGAAACACATCAATAGAACCCTATAATTGAAACATAGCTTTGGTATGTGTGGTTGTCCATGCATTATTCTCTGTTTAAGATATGGATTTTAAATTTAATATGTTTCAAAAACATACAAAAAAAATTCCATAATACCATCAAACCTTCTGTGGTATAGTACTGTCAATCACTTTTAATAGTACTGTCAATCACTGTTAATAGTATAGTTTGATGGTGTTAATACTATCGTTGCAAGAGTCGAAAAAGATACCTTCTGCCCCCCACGTCCTAAGTGTGCCTCCTCATTGGCCGCTTTTCCACTGTGGGCGGGCAGAACATTTTAAAAAACATGGCGGCTCGCTTTGTCGTTTAGCGAGACTGTACTGTCTCCTCTCAATGTTTTTTTTTTTTTTTTGTAACCTCCTCTCAAACAGCAGATATAGGACTGCAGGCCAAAAAGGGGAAAGGTAGGACTACCTACCAGTTGATTTAGACTGAGGCGATGAGCATAGGTGGGCGGGCGGGGTGGCAACAGGCTAGGGCAAGACAATGTGGCAGTCAGCCAGGACACAGCCTCCTTCACTAAAACGGCCGACTGCCACTCGGAAAAAGACAAAAAAAAAATTTTAAATCCAGATATTAAAAAAAATGATGGATAGGTGCGGTGCATTACCGGGGAGTGGTACCATCTTGAGGTTCTGACACGGGAACCTCTCGAAGCTCGCTCTCGAGGTTCCTATGTGTTCAGAACCTCTTGATGGTATTACTCACTGGTAATGCACCAGCACCTATCCATTATTCTCTATATAATTAAAGGGCTTCCCTTTTTCCCATAGGGAAACCATGTCATAATTCACCGTTATAAAGGAGCGTTTGTAACAGAAAACATGCACACTGTTTTCCCCACTCTGCACATGCTCAAACTCCTCGATCGCTGTCTCCTTCCCGAACAGGAAACCCTTCCCCTACCGCAAACCCACCATGGAGAGAAACTGCCACGGACACTCGGCAGTAAGTAACTTTTTAAATTTACTGAAATGTTCCACATGGCTATCAGATTGACCACCCTGACACTATTTGGAAAAAAACTGAAGTAAAAGTGAAAGCCGACCTCGCACACTGAGGTAATCGGACTGCGGCAGCAGAGCAGCCTTTTTTTATTTTATATAATTGCTGAGGCGAAAAAGAGAAACCCAACAATTGTATAAAATAAAATATGGGTCTGGGTGTGTAAATTCTATATGTATTATATAACCCTTAGCTTCTAATTGTAACTAGACCCAGCCTTACTACCACTGGAAACCCTCATAAAAGAGTCTCTGACTAAACAGTGTACAACCTCTAAAGAATAAAATGATTATTCAAATCACAATTCAATAGCATTCTATGCTCTATTAGCTCTGACAGAGGGTGTCCGATTTTCAAAAGATCGGGACTGGTGCAAGGGCTTGCAGCAAGTGAAAATGATGCAAAGGACTCCATGCACTGCATCTTGCACCAGTCCCAATTTTGTCAGCCAACCTGCTCCACTGGGGCAGGCTGCCTTCACCAACTGGGTTTGTGGCATCCTTGTGATGGTCACACCACTGCACCAAGGCAGAAGGGGGCTTGCACCATGGCAGGACTGCAGCATCCCTAATTTGGTATTTTGAAAGCCTCACCATGGCCGTAAGGTGTGACTGTGATTACACCAACCATGAGCTGATCTAACAGCCCTTGTGACATGGGACAGGGCTTGGGGCTCTTACAGGTGGGGGGGTCTGTCACCCCAGACCTGTGAATGTTGTAATGGTCACAACCCACCATCCAAGCCACAGAGCAGTGTCCACAACAGTATGGGACAGTGGGGGGACTGAAGCAACCACAGTCCTGTAGCCATCTCCTCCTGGATGGTTTAGCCGGTGATGCTGGCTCAGTCTGCCACCTGCCTCTTGATATGCTGTACCCACCCATGGGGGTCATCCAGCTTCTGTCAGTGCTATGAGTTAGAAAACATGGAGTTGCACACTGGAAGCATCTCAGCCATAACAGTGGGTGCCCATCCACTAACAGCATGGCACTGATGACAATGCTGCCAGGTGCAGTCTGAGGTTGTCAGTGCTAGCTGTGAGCTAGGGTATGTACTTGGCAGGTCTGCCAGTACATATTCCTAGGCATCACACTGCCACTGCCATGCTCTCTGGGTCTCTGCCATTTATTGTTTTATGACGTATATAGTTAAGGTACCTTGGTTTCAGAAAGGCACGAGATAAATAAAGATTAATATTATTTTTATTATTATCTAGGGCACTGCAGTGTGCTACACCTTAGGACACTGCCAGCTATAGGATTATCACACAGCCCTATAAGGGACATACAGGGCACCATGCCCACATACTGGGTGACATCTGGGGTTTTCTACACATTCCCTCCACGCGTTCAAGGTTTGGGGCAACTTTCCAATGAGCAGGAGGGGATCACGATCCCTCCATCAAACCTCTCCAGTGCGCCACCTGTTTTGCACAACTTCCAACCTATGGTAATTCTGGAAACTTTGGTGCTAGGACTCCTGTTGTACCAAAATTCAGCTCAGGGTCCCTGGTGCTTCTGGAGTTTGCCACAGGTGGGGGTTTGGTGCAAACTGTGAGTCTTTCAAGACCCTTTGAAAATCAAGCCCAGGGTCTGTCAAGCCCCCTCATCTACTACTGCCAGTGGGAGTTGCCCAACCCATAAATATCCTTAGCAGTATACCGGGGCTGTTGACCAGCATAACTGAGCTTTGTTTAAGTTCAAAGACTCTAGCTCATTCAGGCACCTACATTTGTTGTGCTGCTGGGATGCCTGCTAAGGAGGACTGTAAGATGCCGCTGAGTGACTTTGTTTACATTTGGAGTATTGGGGGATGCAGCATTAACCTGATTAACATAAAGATCAATAAATTATTTTTTTTTCCTTTCACTATGAGTTCAAATCAGTGGCAGTGCCACACAACAGACATGAGGCTGGTTAGGTGTGTTCCCCTGTAACACTTTGCATAGTCTTCACAGAAACAGCTAAAGGGGAACACACCTAACCAGTCTCATGCCAATTTCTATAGTGTTGCACTGATTTCTCCATTGTACTGAGGTTCAAACTGGTCTGTACTCAGAAAACAGCTCAAATTGTACTGTGGTACTGTAATTTAATAATACACTCTGTTTGAATGATGTACAGAACCTGAGTAGATTGGAACTAGAAGTATTCAAGAGCCCAAGTGAGAACTATAGCACACTTATTACACCTGCAGATGAGAGGGATATCACACTGATGTATGTAAAACATCACATGGGTGAGGCAAATAGGCAGCCAGGGGCTGGGGATTGCAGTACTATGTTATGTTCTCTGGGGATCCAAATATTAATTTAAAAAAACATAGAGAATTGTTTGAGTTTAGTATGCGAGAATGGTGTTACTACACAATAAAATAAGCATGTGTCGATGCTAAATGTTTGCTCACTTATCCTTGCTGTGTAGATCTTTGCATTGATAGTATAGCGGGGATAAATGACAAATCAATGGCCTGAGTTATAACAGTGAAATTGTCATGAGTGGGAAATGAAGCGGGTCACACATAAAGTTGTTGTCTTCTTAGACTTTTAGCTTGAATTTTCAAAATACAGTCCTGTTTTCTTTTGCTCCAGCATATGAACATGACAGGTGCCATTTATGAAATGTGACACAAATCATTGTTTTGTAGAACTACCATGATAACAGGTTTAGGAGGGGAATCTGATAATGACACCTGCCAGGTTCATTCAATGAGGGGAAAACTTAAGTATGTTGAACATGTGAGTTAAAAATGAAAAATGTTGCAAAGTTATGAGTAAACACTGAAAAATGTCAACATTTGTTCATTCCTTTTTTTTAATGTCAGCTGTTCAATACAGTCACCTAGAGGATTGTCACATTCAACAAAGCAACACCCCAGTACTGCACTGCAGTGTCAGCATATAATGTCAGCTGAATACACAACCCTTTGTTGTAATAAGGTTTTCATCACTGTTACTTTTAGAAGAAAACACTGGAAACTAGAACACGAGAAACAGCCTGCTTCAAACCAGTCAGGTCAAAAAATGTGTGGTGCTCAGCCCTCAACAAAGTTTAAATAAACATGAGCACTGGAATAAAAACTATTAATTAAAAACTTCTTGAAGAGTGAGCATACATTTATTGAGGGTTGAGTACCACAAATTTTTTGATTTGACTGAATGCATCTGACTGTAGTTTACTCCTCCGTTGTAACAAGTATCAGGATTAAGAATAAGGGGGATCATGGGAGACACTAAGTGAATCAAGTCTGCTTCATAGCAGACAAGTTGGAAATCAGAGAGTGAAACTGTTAGGATGTGCTCCCCTCTGCCTATGCTATAATGATGTAAACTCTCAAAGGGCTTGGTGTGTCCAATACCCAGATAACTCTGAAAACTGTAGCCAAGAAAACAAATTAGCTCATGTTGCATATGTCTTTAATTATCTCATTCTTTTTCATAAGTACTAAGGAAATGTTCATGAAAACAAGATTTTTGCATTTTCCTTAAACTTATCCATGCATGTACAAGTAGCTAGTCCACATGTGAAGCCCTAATACTCTGCTTCTGGTAAAATAATCCATCCCTGAGCAAGAGGGTGATGTCAGGTGTCATTATTTTGTAAAAATAAAAAGATAACGTTAAATGTGCAGATTCAGATGGAAAGCTAGAGTACATAAGAGCAGCAGACCATTTTTGGAATCCGTGCTGTACAAAATTTCTAAATATCGTTTTTTTGCAATATCTTCCATGTGATGTGAAGGGCTCTTTAAATAAACGGTAGAAGGACAGAGAAAGTATTTTTTATTTGTTTAATGACCTGTGAAATTCTGTGATAGAAGCACTTGAAACACCTGTATGGGATTCTGCTTTGTAATGTGGGAAAATTGATATTTATTTTCCTTATAACAATTTTGGATAACACCTTTGAGCAAAAAGTGCTCTTTTACAAAGGTTCCATGTCTTGGACAATGGACAAGAAAAGACAAGAACAGGCAGGTAGATAACAGTTAATGCAATTACAGTACATGAGCTGCCAGTGACTTTGTCAAGATAAGACAAAAGAATTAATAACAGGTAAAACATTACAGAATGCATGAACCACCAAAGGCTTTGTCAGGTGATCTAACAAGTGAATGAGAGGGCCAGAGGTAGTTGGTGAGAGAATAAGGTAGTAGGGGACAGGCAAGAACCGAGGAGGTGGGGGATTGAAGGGGTAAGGTAGGTGGTGATGGAGGGGAGAGGACAAGGGATGGGAGGCGTAAGTGGGGGTAACAGGATGGGTGGGGGAAGCAGAGAAGAGTTAGTATGGGCAAGGAGGAGAAAGGAGAGAGAAATGAGAACTAGAAGGGAGTTAAGGAGGGTTAGGGGAGAAAGGAGAGAGAGAATATGAAAGCTAGGAGGTGCAGGGGTAATAGGTGAGGGGAAGGACAAAGATGTGAGAGGGAATGGAGAGAGGGAGGAGTGAAATCTGGGGGGGCAAGGGAGAAGGCTGAAGTGGCTGATGTGAGATATTGGAAGGAGTTAATGAGGAGTATGCGTGGGTAATGCAAGTGTATGTGTTTAATCTGCATTTAATCCATTACTGGAGGCTTTTAATAAAAGGGCATTGCAAGAACAGCAATTAAAAATGAATAATTATTTACTGAGTGCCCAATGCACAAAATAGTTTCTCCTATTCTGTGCCAATGGCAAACATCTTTTGTTCATGAGCCTTATATACATGAAGTCATCTCTCAGGTTTATTGAAGTTTTAAACTCCTGAATGGCAGATACATGTTTGCTTACAGAAAAAAAAAAAAAACCCGTACAGCTGTCATTAAACTCTAACAGACATGGTACATTTCCAGTAGGAGTCTCCTGTGTTTTGCAAAGCTGTATTTTGTGCTGACTGCTGCAAGACTACCACATTTGTACAAAAGCCATATTTAAAGCAGCAGTATCAGTTTGTATGCAAAATAACTAATCATGCAGCTATCATTAAACTCTAACAGACATGGCACCTTTCCAGTAGGAGTCCCCCCGTGTTTTATGAAGCTGTGTTTTGTGCTGACTGCTGCAAGACTACCACAATTATACGAGGCATATTTAAAGCAGCAGTATCTGTTTGTATGCTGAATAACTAATCATACAGTTCTTTTTTAAGCAAAAATGTATTTCTGACATCCATATATTGTCAGTGATGTTAATTTCTTCAGATATGTTTAAAACAACATTTATTACAATTGTTTTAGTCAATGACTCAAATCAATACAGGTGGACACCACTGGCAACTTTTGCTAGTCTCTTCTGTTAAAGAAAAACTGTGATTTGCAGGGGCTCCCGCCCCTGCAAACCTTACCCTCTGGTTTAGGTTTTGTAGAAAAAGCAGCTTTTTTCTGCAGCGGGAAAGTGTTTTAACTTACTTTTTAAAAGGCCTCTACCTGAAAGTACGGTGGACGCTTGGGGGTGCCATTTACTATAAAGGTGTGGCACTGAACCGTCTACTAGCACTGAAGCACATGGTGCAGCATTACACTTTTACAGTAAAAGGATCCACCTAAGCATCTGTCGTACTTCCGGGTAGCAGATTTTTAAAAAATAAGTTAAAACTTTTTCTTGCTGCAGAAAAAAATCCATTTTTTCTACAAAACCTAAACCCGAGGGTAAGGTTTGCAGGGGTGGAAGCCACTGCAAACCATAGTTTTCCTTTAAGGTTATCCTTTTGAATGTACAAATTAGAATCATATTGTGGATGAATTAGAGTGGTGCTGCAGTGCCACAAGTTTCTGATGGCTAACATCACAGCATAAACCAAGACAATTACTATATTCAAGGTGGGCATTGCAAGTGAGAATTGAGAAATAACATTTAAAACTTCAAAAGCACATAAAGTAAAGCCCTCTTTATCTCAGCATCTTGGGGAACATGAAAAACCTTCAAGTAAATGGGGTTTAGGATAAGTGAGGTTTCATTTGTTTTCAATGTGTTTTGGCATTTTGGTACTCAAAATCAGTTTTTAGAATGTAATGAATTTTTACAGAATTTACACTGTACTGAGAGAGAAGACTGGTGCTTCAAACAAGCTGAAACAGTCTGGTCAGTCCAGCAGTGTAACAACATACGAACATACGAATTTTACAGCAGATAAAGGCCTTGTGATCTATCGAGTCTGCTTGAGTGTACAGCAAGCAACCCTTATACTGCAGCTGCCCCTCCCTCCCCTCCCCTTCCTCTCTTTCTTACCATATCCCATCCCCTTTTGAAGCAGTCTGCTGTTCTACAGGACACCACTTCTGCAGGCAATGCGTTCCACCTAGACACTACTCTCTCTGCAAAAAAGGGTCTTCTCACTTCTCTCCTGAACCTTCCCCCCTCCAATCTGAGATCATGACCCTAAGTGTCCTTGCCCCCCCCCCTTAGCCTGAATAGTCCCTCCATGGCTGTCTTGTTTATTCCCTTCAAGTACTTGAAGGTTTCAATCATCACCCCTGCCTCTCCTCCAGTGAGTACTTGTTCAGCTCGCTCAACCTGCTCACATAGGGTAAGTCCATTAGTCCCTGGATCATCTTTGTTGCCCTGCACTGCACCCCCTGCAGTAACTTAATGTCCCTCTTCTTAATGTTCATGCAGTACTCCAGGTGTGGCCTTACCAGTGACCTATACAACGGCAGGATCACCTCCCCTCTCCATGAAAATATGTCCCTGGCAATACAACCCAGCATTTTGTTGTCCTTCTCAGCTGCCTTCCTGCATTGTACTGAGTTGCTCTTTGAGCCCATTATAATCACCCCCAGAGTCGTCTTCTCCTCCTCTTCTGTCATGGCTAGCTGCCCCCCCAGCTGGTAGCTTCTTCTTGGGTTATTTGCCCCGAAATGTAGCACCTTGCACTTTTTGACATTGGACCCCAACTGCCAGGTGTCCAACCAGGTCTCCAATTTTGACAAATAATCCTGCAACCCATGCCAATCTCCTAGGTCATCCACTACTGCTCCCATCTTGGTGTCATCTGCAAGCAAACTGATCTTGCTCTTGACGCCCATTGAGATGTCTGATACGAACAACCCAAACAATACTGGTCACGGCACTGAGCCCTGCAGTACTCTACTTGTCACTGCACTCGGAGATGAGTGCTCCCCTTCCACCACCACCCTCTGCTGCTTTCCCTGTAACCAGTTTACTACCCATCCCACCATTTTTACCCCTGCACCTGTACCTGCCAGCTTACTACCCAGCCTCCAATGTGGCACCTAGTCAAATGCCTTACTGTAGTCCAGAAACAGGAAATCCACTGCATGGCCCTTGTCCAACTGTTTAGTTATCCAGTCATAGTAGTCCACCAGGTCCGTCTGACATGGTCTTCCCATGACAAACCCAAACTGCTTAACATCCAGCAGCCCATTGGTCTCCAGAAGAGACACCAGCCTCTCCTTCAGGATTGTCTCCGTCAGTTTTCCCACGATGGATGTGAGGCTTACCAGCCTGTAGTTTCCCATTTTGTCTTTGGGACTGCTCTTATGTAGGGGTACCACATGAGCCATCCTCCCGTTCTGAGGTGCACTTTCTGTGACCATGGAGGCATTGAACAGGTCTGCCAAGGGCCCCGCCAGGATTTCTGCCAGCTCTCTCAGTATCCTGGGGCCAATGCCATCCAGCCGTGGAGCCTTGTCCACCTTCAGTGCCCTCAGGCCATCCAGTACCCTGCCCTCTGTGATTCCTCCATCTGTCACCCCCCCAACCCCCTTGGTAGCACCCCTACTTTCTCTTTAGTAAACACCGAGCAGAAGTATTCATTAAGAACTTCTGCCTGTTCTGCCCATTTCCACCCACCCCCATATCTTTTAATCCTTACTATTTTGTCCCTACAACCCCTTTTCTTCCTGACGTACCTGAAGAATTCCTTCTCCCCCTTCTTGATGCCCTGCACCAGCCTGACTTCCTTAGATGCCTTTGCTGCCCTTACTGCATTCATCATATCCTTCGATTCCTTCAGGTAATCCTTTCTGTCCTCCCCCTCCCTGTTTTTTTGACCCTCCTAAAGGTGGCTTGTTTATTTCTTACTTTCTCCATGACCCACTTGCTCAACCAATTGGGTTTCTTGGCCCTAGCTCTCTTACTCTGGATCCTGATGCAGGTTTTGGTTGCCTCCTCAGTCCCCAGTTTTTTAACCTCCCACCTCTGGTTAGTGTCCATATTAATTTGGATTCTGGCTAGATACCCTTTAACTACCTCCCCCGGCCTCCTGAACTTGGCCATCCTGAAGTCCAACACTCTTTTACCTGTTTCTATTCCCTTCTTACCCATTTTCAACATGAACCACACTGAGTGGTGGTCGCTCCCTGCCAGCAGTTCCTCCACCCCTTCCTCCCTCACAAACTTCCTATTTCCCAGCACGAGGTCTAGGGTGTTCCCTAACCTGGTTGGCTCGCCGACAATTTGCATTAGGAAGCTATCCTGGCACTTGTCCAGAAGTATCTGTTCCCTTCCATTTGTGGTGGCTGAGGTATTCCAATCCACCCCCAGCAGGTTGAAGTTTCCCACTATCACCATGCTACCCTTTCCGCAGGCCCTTCTGATCTGTCCTGCTAGTTCCCTGTCTAACTTCTCTGTCTGAGATGATGGCCAGTACACTACTCGAATCCTGAGAGTCCTATTCTTGGAATCCTGGATTTACATCCAAAATGACTCTGTACTACCCCCCTTCCCCTCCTCATGAACACACTTCAGTCCTTCTCTCACATACACTGCCACGCCTCCACCCTTCCCATTTACCCTACCTCTACAGAATATCTTATACCCTGGTACTGCCAGGTCTCAGTCCTGCCAGGGTTATCACCTTTTAAGAAGCCCAAATTGTGACATTTCTTACTGAAACATGATGTTTTGCAGGACAGTCTGTAACCTTGACCAGTGCAACAGACTTGTTTTCTTTAAATAATCAGAATTAAAAACAAGTGTTGTATTTTTTTAGTTGTTTCTATTGTTGATTATCCCTCTAATGGGATGGCTTTAAGCCCAAGGTTCGATGGGAGGGGCAACAATGTCACTCCCCCATCGGGCTTAAAAGGTCACACATCCTGGGCCTAGCCAGGATTCATTTCTTGTTGCAGCTGGAGGCGCTGCTCTCCGTCACCTCTTTGGATTCATGCTGCTTTTCCCTGTCTCTGCAGCTGCCTCTGGCTGCCCATTCATTCCTATCCACTTTTTGGCTCATTTCACCCTGCTGTTATCCGAATTTCTGTGCCATTGCCCTGAGTTAAGGATGCCTATCCGACTGCTAGGGATGGTCTGCCTTGGCGCGCCTCGCTGCAACCCCCCACGCCGCCGTCTCCCTCCCATTTTGTCCATTCGTCGTGTTAGCAGCCCTATCTCCCCAGGCGTTTGCACCCACACTGTCCTGTTTCCTGGTTCTTGCTTTCTCCCTGTCTATGATTCCCTCCCTCTGCTCAGCTCCCTCTTTCCCATCTCTGCTCATCGCAGCTTGGGGCTCTCTCCTGCCCATGTGTCTTCGGTATTTTTGCCTTTTGCCTTTTGTGCCTCCCTGTCTTTCACTCCTGATGCTCACCATTCCCTGGGGCCATTTTTAGCTTGCCAATCTGCTCATTCCACTGGAGTGCACCTATTCTAGCCCTGCCCTCCTATATCTCCCATCAGTCTTGCCCACTTTGACTGCATTCCGTTTCCACTGGGCTATGCCTGTCTCCTTCTGGCGGCCTTTGTTGTCATCCTGGATTTTGCTTCTTACTTGGATGATTTCCCAGTTTGTGTGACCTGAATCTGCTCTACCATTTAAGGTAATCTGCCAACCTGTGCAGAGCATGGGTACCTCTGTGCGTGCAATTCAAAGCACTATGCGTCATTCATTGCAATTGTGGGGTATGTTTCTGTGGGTGCTGCTGGGTATTGCTCCCTCTGGCTCCCATGGTGTTTCCTTGTACATCGTTTGTTTGGATTTTGTCTTTTGGCATATTTTGTGTTTCTGCTTTCCAGTCTGCATTTATGGCACATTCTCCATGGGTGGCACCTTTTCCATGAGGACTGGACACGGGACATAGCAACTTTAAGGGGCGCAATGAGGGATGTCCCTCGTGCTGAGGCATGCTTGGGGGTCTGATTTGCCTTGTCTCTCCCTCCATCCCTATCCACTCTTTCACCCTCATCTCCTCCATTTCTTGTCTAGCCTCCCTCATTTTGCCCTCTTGGCTCCACGATGCCTCGCACCACCCTACTCATTTCTTCCATCGCTCAATCGGTCTGCCTCGACTGACCCGTCTGTATCCCTCAGCTGTCTCTGTCTGGCCTGCTCTCACTATGTCGTTTTGGGCATACCTATCCTTCAACATATGTGCTGGCTGACTTTATCTGGCCTCATTAGCCTCACCCTACTGCAGTTCTCGTTCCATACCGGCTGGGTCCTCCACTACCTCATTGACCTCCCTATTGTAATTTGTCCTTTCATACCTCGTGTTCCCATACCAGCCTCCATGGTTTCAATCCATCATTGTACCTCATCCGTTCCTTATTTTCACCTTCCTCAGCCTAGCACCTATTCTCGTCCCAACCATCATGGATTCTCTCCACTCTTGGCTTCCCTCCTCATCGTACATCATCCGATTTTGCTTATCATCCTTCATCCGATTTTGTTCCTTGATTGCTCAACCTTCTTGGCCTCGGAGTCTACCTCATTTCAAGGAGCCTACTTACTCATACTACCTTCATATAAGTTCATTTTCAAGTTCATTCCTGTCTCCTCCTCTTCACGTTCCATACCAGCCCACAGGGATTCACTCCAATTGAGGCCTGCTATTGATATTTCTTTTTGGCGTACCTATCATGACTCCTATGCCACCTCACTGACCCACAGCCATCCTGCCACATATATCGGGTTCCTAACTCCAGTCATCATGCACTCATCCTTGCCTCAAGGTTTCTCTATTTATATCACTTACTCGAGTATTCCTATCATTGAATCCTATGCTCATCAACCACAACATCAGGGTCTAATCATTTACTTCGCATAATCATGCCTTATTGGCCTCAGTGTCTACTTACTCGCATCACTCAATCAAGCATACCCATGTTCCTTCTTCGATCTGTGTGCAGCCTCATGTTCCCTTTTTGATCTGTGCTTTCTTTTGGGGATTTTCCCTATTCCATCAGTATTCTCCATACTAATATCCCTCTTGTTACCGAACCTTTCTCTTTACCGACATACATCCTCAAATCAAACGTCAGCAGCGTGGTGTGAAGGCGACCTAGGCCTTGGATCCCCAGAGGTTTCCACCTTAAAAGGTTTTTCTCCTCTCCTCCATGCCAATGGTCATAATATTAGTTAGAGTTAGTGCTATCTTTGGTTAATTAGTTGGGTCCCGCTGTTGGATGGAGGCAGATGGTGGCCCCGGCTTTTCCCTGTCTCATATGAAGTCATCCCTTATCATCTTCTCAAAATTAATTCATCATCCTCCCCTCTTCGATGCTCGACACCTTTGGGTATTCTTTTTGGGCTTCTTCCTAACCTACCTTTAGCCAATGCAATCATTCCCACGGCACCTGTGGGGGGGGGACCCTCCTCTAGGGTTCCTTGCATTGTACCCCTATAGGGTGGTATATCCCACAGATAGAGAGGTGGAAAGCCACAAAGCAAATCAAGTTACACAAGCATCATCTCATATCATCTCATCCAGTCGCGTAAGCACATTGAATGGGAGGGCTTTAAGCCCAAGGTTAAATGGAACAATGCCACTCCCCCATTGGGCTTAAAAGGTCACACATGCTGGGCCTCACCAGGATTCACTTTTCGTTGCCCATCATCCACCCCTTCTCCTCCACCGGCTTGTTTCTCTTACCCTTGGGCTTCTTCCTAACCTACCTTTAGCCAACACAATCATTCCCGCTGCACCTTTAGGAGGGAACCCTCCTCTAAGGTTCCTTGCATCATACACCTACAAGGTGGTATTTCCCATGGATAGAGAGGTGGAAAGCCACAAAGCAAATCAAGTTATACAAGCATCATCCCATATCATCTCATCCAGTTGCGTAAGCACATTAAACATTTTTTACTTAAGGTATTATATTTTGAAGAAAATTAGAAAACATTTTTTTTCTACTAAAAGATCAGAGCATGTAGTGTTTTTCATGTTTTTTTGCAGGACACAGTTGACAAAAATCAGGACCGTCCTGCTAAAATCAGGACAGGTGATAACCCTAAGTCATGGTAATGGGTGGCATGGAAGATCTGTTTTTATTTATTTTGTCCGCAGCCACTATTGGACTGTATGAATATGTGCTCCATGTTTTCTGTTATTGGCTGATTGATTTTTGATCAATACAGGTACCGGACAGTAATGGATTTCTAGAGGATGGGGTTAAGATTTCTTGGGCACATGCCTTACAGGCAGCAGTGTAAACAGTCTGGGTTGGTCTAGTAGCACGACAGGTGAGTTTGAGATCAAAATGGCTGCCACTGCTGATTTTGATAAATACTGGTACTGAGCAGTAATGTAGTGTAACAGCATAGCTGATCAATTTTTTGTTTTGTTGGTACGCACTGCATTAAGACAGAAGACTTCAGCACCCACTGTTGGACTGTATGCACATGGTCTCCATGTTTCTGCTACTGGCTAAGTGCCACATCGGTTTTCAGTGCTATGGTGATGGGGGTGACCTTTAAAAAATACAGTGTGCTGATCAATTTATTTTCTTGTGAAAGTCTTGGCTAAAGGAGATGACTGATCTGGATGTCGGTATTGCTATTCACCTGCTAATCAGCTGCTGGGGATTAAATAGTCATTGCTAAAAACTACAAATGCATGAGTGAATGTGTCAATGGCTGTGATTAACAACTTTCTCAGGGGACATAATTCAGTTTCGGATAACTGAGGTTTTTTGTTTAAGTGGGGTTCGAATAAACAGGGTTTTACTGTATCTCAGTTCAGAAAATAAAATGAAAAGAAAAACATATCAATTGTTGTTTTACAAGACATACTAAAGTATTACAGTGCACTCCACTTATAACGGAGATGGTTATAACAGACAATTGGTAATACAGTAGTGGACAAAAACTGATTTCCCCAAACAAATATATCAAATCCAAAGTATTTTTCTCTGGTTATAATAGACAGGGACATTGCTTATAACAGACACTTTGAAGCTTTTATGGCATTTGTACTGTAATTCTTTTTTTTTGTGGGGGTGCAGATTTGGTGAGGAGATTTGTCAAATGTAGAATTAAGACAGAGGAGTTACAGAGATTCAGTCTGTAACAAAATAATTCTCCACAAGCTGCATAAACGTTTATTAGTTAATTAATTACAATGAAAGGGAATGATTTTATTTTTCAATAAAGCTCATACAGTACAATTACTTTTGTTCTTATTATCTTAGAACCCCAACATCCAGGCATGCTGATTCTTGAAAGGTTATGCATGGCGCAAAGTGACTTGTGCCAACAGGAATGATGCAAGTGGCACTTTGTGCCATTAGTTGCGTCATTTGGGATTCACAAAAGCAGCCTGTGACATGACACAGGCTGCTTGCACCAAAGTGGACTTGCGCCATAGTTGTGCCATAAACCCTGATGCAACATGGCACAAGGGGGTTTATGATGGCAGCAGCGTCCTATTCTGAAAGGGAGGCTGCCACATCCCCTAATCTGGGATTCATAAACAACCACCGGAGGACATCTGTCAAAGTACATTTACACCAGCTATGAGCTGGTGTAAGTGTACTGTGCCATCCACTGGGGTTGAGCCAATGTGTGGAAAGTGTAAGCCATGTAGTTCCTCCAAGATCACACAGAAGCCCCCCTTTCCTATTCCCATATATCATCAGTAATTAAGCCCTTGTGGGCTATTGGACACCCCCATCCCCTGATTCCCCAATATACTGACAACTAAACCCCACGGGGCTATTGGACCCCCCCCAAGTCCCAATCCCCGATCCCTGAAATTTTATTACATCCAAAACATTTTTTGTCACGTGTCCCTGATCCCTGATTCTGAAGTACAATGTCAAGTTCCCAAATGTTTTATTATTCCCTTTTTGTCCATTATTATGATCAGCCCTGGTGGTTGAGTGCCCCCTCACCAGTGACAGACCACACTGCTCCCCCCCCCACCTGTACCCAGCCAGCAACTGGCACAGTCCACCTCTCACCACTCTGACTTAATACAAAAATTGTCAATTTGGACAAAAAGGGAATTAATAAATATATAACATCTTTGTAAGAGCTTAGAATGCATTTATAAAAGGAGATATTTAGTCTGACCATCATGTCTTGCCCCTTCTGCCAATCCAAAGCCAGTTGACATTTTCTCTGTATAAATTGTGGAATGGTAATAACAGATCCAGCCAGTTCTTTGAAAAATGAAGACTACTAAAGAACAAGTTAAAGTAGCAGTGCAATGAAAAATATTTTTCTGAAAAGTTAGTTTCAGCTACAATTAAAGGGAAACAGTCAGCACTAAGAGCTCCATACCGAAGCATGGGGCTGTTCCCAATTTGCTGTTTGTGCACAAAAAAAAATTGCCTTGCAATGTGTCCCTTTCCCAGAGAAAACACATACACTGAATCTTGGGGGAAATGGCCGCAGCCATGTGTTTATTGATTTACGGAACATCATCCTGAGCATAGGGGCTGCTGGGAGGATGCGCCCCTGATTCCTGGGAAAGAGGTCATATGACCCAGGCACTGGCTGACTGCCCATGTCCAGCACTGCCTGCCATCCCTGCAGTAATCCGATGAGACTGGGCCACAACCCCCACCTGGGTCATAATCTAGCAGTCCCCTAGCCTCATGCCAACTGTGGACAATGAATCCTTCATGAGAATTGACCTTGTCCCCCATGTTCTCCCGATACCTCAGGTCTGAACTCCTCCCAAGCCACCACACATGGCTGCGACAGTTCTATGCAGGCACAAGAACCTCACCTGAGGAACCACACTACCCTTGCCTCTATTGCCTAATCCCGTTAACATCCCTTTGGAGGAGGCAAAAAAAAAAAACAGGAAAAGTCAATCCCCAACCCCTATTGCAGTTACCCATAGAGGTTCAAAAGAGGCCCTACCTTCCTGGCCCCGACCCTGCTTTTATGAGGGTGGGTGGGTGGGGATCCACTAGAAGGAGGAGCGAGAGAGAGAGAGAGACAAAGAGAGAGAGAGAGAGAGAGATGTTCTGAAAAGCACCTTAAATATCTTCCCTGTCTCCTTTATCCAACTATGCCATCCCTCCCTAAGGGTGGCCTGCAGAGGACCTCCTCCTGGGCATTGCTAGGCCCAGTGCTCCCCCAAGAGAAGGTCACCCCTTATCCTGACCAGGTCCTAGGAGGGGGGGGCCCAGGCAAATGGCCAGCTGCTGTGACTGGTTGGCAGCCTATTGCCTGGTACCCCCCTCAGATCTCACTTTCCCAAAGAAAACTCATACACAGAATCTTGGAGGAAATAGCTGCGGCCATGTGTTTATTGATTTACAGAACATCATCCAGAGCATGGGTGCTGATGGATGGATGCATCCCAATTCCCTCAATGAGGCTGGACTGTGACCCCATCTGAGTCATAATCTAGCAGTCCCCCTGGCCTCATGCTGACCAGGGACAATGAATCCTTCATGAGAACTGACCTTGTCCCCCATGTTACCCCGATACCTCAGGTCTATGCTTCTCCCAAGCCACCACAGGTTAGATCCTGTCCAACCTCCAAGCCTATCATTCAAGAAGATACTCCAAGATTTTCTTAATGGCTACCAAAATCCTATCCAAGACGGGACCACGTGATGGCAGCTTGAGCAAGGGCAGTCTTCTCCCGGAGCTCCGTTCTCAGTCTCCTAATTTACTATTTTTATAGCGGCTTTCAAGTAGAGAAATTGATTTCTGCAAATCGGAATAGCTACTGATTTCCTTGGAGGTTAGAACTCGACAGACTAATGGAAATTTATATGAAGAAGGCGCCTCCGAGGCACTCTCCTCCACGAACGCCGGAGAAAGAAAAGGCCGCAAAACGGCCTAAGCAGCAGACTACTGGCGTACCTAAGATGCTCGCGTCTGATACCGCTTTGTCTGAAGGCAGATTCATGGAAATAATGCAACCTCTTCAGACGGCCATTGCATCAATCTCAGAGGATCTACAGGAGATTAAAGGATCTGTAGACACGTTGACTAGAAGGGTCGGGGACTCGGAATCGAGGATTACGTCGTTGGAAAAAAAGCAAGATCGGACCGAGATGGAATTGACTAATGGAAGGCGCAGAATGAAAAAATTAGAAGACAAGCTAGAAGATTTAGAGGGTCGCAGTAGAAGAAATAACTTGATCATAATCGGGCTTCCAGAAAAAGAGGAGGGGAGTACCATTATAACTTTTCTTCAGAAACTCTGTCTCAAAATAGCTGGCGCTCCTCCGAGTGGTGGAGACTACGTGATTGAGAGAGCCCACCGAGCGCCCGCCGCAGCCAACTCAGGGTCAGCCACCTAGACCTATAATTTTCAAACTATTAAACTTCCAGGATAAACAACATATCTTTTCAAAAGCTAGAGATGCAAAGGAGCTGATGTGGGAGGCAAAAGATCGCATTACTCAGGATCTGCCTTGACGGTGAGACACGGAGACAAGAGCTTCACCCGATTGTATCCAAACTAGTTGCGGCCTCTAAACCATTCAGGGTTAAATACCCTGCTGTCCTGATGGTGAAACACGGTGACAAATGGCTAGCATTCGAGTCCCCTGAACAAGCCATGCAAGAGCTGAAAAATATCTTTCCTGAGCTCTACAAGTGACTGGTGGATGGATGGGTTCTGAACATGGAATCAGTAAACTGGACTCGCAACTTGAATGGATGGCCCAGCTGGTAATATTTTATTTGTGCCCAGATCCTTCAGTTGAAATTAACAGATGAATATAAAGGATCTCCTGCAGTAGTGCTTAGATGTGCAACAATAATAGCTCCCTGCCGGCGGTTCTAGGTAATACAGACTCGAATCATGGTTACCCGTAGCTGTGACACTCAGAGGGGATTAGGCTGGATTATTGTTATCAACACGAGTGCGTTGCAAATGTGATGTGCACGGGTTTGGTGTACTGGTCCTCGGCATTCCCTGAAGAAGGACTTGTTGCTATCTTTATTTTTCCATTCGGATCGTGCCGCTAAATGGGAGCTTGTAAGCTAAGAGGGTGATGGATGCATCAGACCAACGGTCGGTGATCGGAGATTTACGGGAAGTAGCCCTGGAAGGACTGAGCTGACTATATGATTTGGGACTTGAAATGTGCATTAAATTTTCATACGAACAGGGGTTATGATGGATGGTCCCCCTGGTGTGGGTTTTTTTTTTTTTTTTTTTTTTTTTTTCAGAATTTACTATATTCAGCGATTGATGTGGGGCCACTGCACCGGGACATTTAAGTATATTTAGAGGGCAGTCTAAGTTTCCTCAAGAGTGATACATGGTTTAAATTTATAGGAGTATGTAGCTGTGGATAGTTAGAATTAAGATCCGCTAGCATAGTCTGTCATTGTTAATCCATAGGTTTAAGCATAATCCAATAGTGAGGGAGGGGGCTTGGGGGGACGTGTAGTTTGGGCTGTTGGGATTAGAATCACGTGACATAAGGTGAATAGGTGCAGTTTATCAGAACTGGGGTAGATTTGGGGCAGGGGTTTTAGTATTATTGTAAGAGGGTAGGGGGTGGCTCTGTTGTGGGATTGATGGGTGAGAATATTTGTGTGAAATGGGGAACAAGGCTGCACATTTTCAGGGTTTGTCAGAGATTCCCAAGTCAGGGTCCAGTAATCTCTTTAATAAAGCTGCAGTACAATTTGTTGATATGTCCCATAAGCAACAGTGTTTAAGGTTAATTGATTGGACACATGAGTAATCAATATAAATTCATTAGTTGGAATGTTAAAGGAGCCAAGGATAGGGTCAAGAGGCAAATTATATTAAGACATCTACGGCACTTGGGAGCTCAATTCGCCTTTCTGCAAGAAACGCACCTAAGGAGGATTGATATTTCTTACTTTAGAAGGTCATGGGTAGGGCAAGTTTTCGGAGCAGGGTCATCCACAAACAGGAGAGGGGTAGTTATTCTCGTTGCAAGGAACATCCCCTTTAAAATGGTTGATGAAGTTTGGGACCCGGAAGGCAGGTATATTTTAGTACATGGTTTGTTAGAAGCACACCCGATTTTACTAGGCTCAATATATGGCCCCAATTGCGATTCCCCAGTCTTTTTTGTAAAATTATTAAATATGATAGTTACTAATCCTGTGAAACTGACAATATTAGGTGGGGACTGGAATTTAGCACTCCAGAATGATTTGGATAGATCAGGTAGGGAGAGACGAGGACTATCGCCGGCACAAAGAGCACTAAAAGATCTCGTTAGCGAGGCTGCTCTGGTCGATGTTTGGCGTGCTCTTAATCCAACTGCGAGGCAATACACCTTTTTCTCGGCGGCACATAAGACTTATTCACGGATCGATTATGTGCTAATTAGCTCATTTGCAATGTCAGGAGTAATGCAGGCAGACATATCCGTTAGAGTGATATCAGACCACGCACCGGTTAGTCTGGAATTTTGGCTATCTGTGAGTGGTAAACGATCGCCGCAATGGAGATTAAATTGCCAGATTCTAAAAGATGAATCCTCATTGAGGCATATTGCAGATTATATTACAGGTTTTCTCAAAGATAACCAAGGCTCGGTGGATAAAAAAGACTTAATTTGGGCTGCCTTGAAATGTTCTCTAAGGGGAGAGCTGATCAAGATGGCCTCCCAAAAAGAGGGGCAAAGGCACAATTAGACTCATTGCTTGATTCCATTAGGAGTATTGAACACAACCTATCCCAGACTTCTCGACGGTGAGTAACTGGGCTAGATCTCACCAGTTGCAGGCCCAATATGCAGATATGATGTCACAGAAAGCAGAACTGGCCCTTATGAGGACCAGGATCCAATACTTAGATACAGGAGAAAGAGCGGTAAGCTACTCAGCCATGCGATTCGACACTTAGACTCAACCCAATTCATCCCAGGAATCTATAAAGAGCAGAGTGAGCGTGTTTGTACAGATCCAGGGAAATGAAAGCCTTTGGTTCCTATTTTCAGGTACTATATCGGAAGATCCAAAGACTAAACCCACCGTGGAGGACATTAGTTTATTTCTTAGCTCAGTAGCTTTACCAAAATTACGGATATAGAAGCACTTTATCTGAGTGCCCCAATATCGACTTTTGAAATCCAGCAGGCCATTCAACAAATGCCATTAGATAAGTCTCCTGGGCGGACGGTACCCAGCAATTTCTACAAGGTTTACCATATTTTAATAACCCCAATCCTAAGAGAGGTTTTTCAGTACTGGTTTGATAAGGGACTATCGGATCCTTGTTTCCAGGAAGCAACTGTTTCTTAATTCTAAAACAAGGGAAAGATCCTCTCAGTATGGACAGTTACCGCCCTATTTCCCTGTTGAACACAGATACTAAGATTCTAGCTAAGGTTCTGGCTAATAGGCTATCCAAAATTATGGGTAGTCTGATTAGCCAAGAACAAATGGGATTTATGAAAGGAGGTCACCCCAAGACCACATGAGGAAATTACTGCATTGTATGGCGATGGCAAGAGCTATTAATACTCCAGCGGTACTGATATCACTAGATGCCGAAAAGGCATTCGATAGGGTTTCTGGGACTATTTGTTTGCTACCCTATCTGCTTTTGGTTTACCTAAGGACTTTTGAGATGGATACAAATTCTATACTCCTTTCCTCTGCTAGGATCAAGTGTAATGGGATATTGTCTCCGGTAATTAAGTTACAGCGGGGCACAAAGGCAAGGTTGTCCTTTGTCCCCCTACTTTTCAATTTATACTTAGAGCCATTATTACATAAATTGGCAGAGAATACTATCATTAAAGGTATACAAGTTGGGGGGGTCAGATATGTTTACTCGGTATATGCAGATAAAATATTATTACATATTGAAGACCCTGAGGTCTCTATCCCAGCTATTCTAGCGGAGATTGATTCCTTCTCCAAAATATCTTATTATAAGTTAAACCGGACAAAGACGAAGATCCTTCCCTTAAATAACAAAGTTAATAAGTCGGATCTGTTACCATTTGGCTTAGGTTGGGAAGCAAAATCACTTATGTACCTAGGAATCCATATTTGCACTGATTTGAACCCCATGGTTAAGGCCAATCTGGGTAGTTTAGTTAAAACAATAAAGGAAGACTTGGAGAGGTGGCGATTGCTCCTTTCTCACTCTGGGAAGACTGAGTATTCTTAAAATGAATATATTGCCAAGGTTATTGTATCCCCTGGTATGATGGGTGTATATCTCAGGAAAGGGTGGTTTTCAAGTTTACAGAGGCATTTAATTTATTTATATGGAACAAAAAAGATCGTAGATCTTCGTCAAACTGACAGCCCCAAAATTAAAAGGAGGACTGGCCGCTCCTTCCTTATTCCTATATTATATTGCGCAGCATTTAAGCAAGTTGGGTTATTGGAATGGAGGGGGTGATCAATTGTGCTACCTACCTTTGTGGGTAGACATAGAGCAACATTTGGCGGAGAGGGAGAAATGTTCTCTACGGGCCCTTCTGTATGTCTCCCCATCGGCTATACCTAAGTCTTTCAAAGACAATCCTATGGGATGGTCTTTGAAAGCCTTTCACCAATTACAAAAATATCTTACAGTAAAATGGTACCATTCGGTTGACCAACCCATTTTCAGTAATCCACACATTAAGGTGGGGGGCATCACGTTATCCCCTGCATTCTGGCCTCAGGCAAGTCATCTTAAGGTCTCGGACTTCTGGGTGAATGGAGGCTTCTACCCGTGATCAATTGATGAACTCTTTAGGATGTAACGTTTCAGGAATATTCAAATTGTTGCAGGTCAGTAAGGCCCTAACCTCCTTTTGTCTCGTGTTAGCCCATTGACCACGGGAAAGAGACCTTAATACACTTTTATGTATAGCTTCTCAGCCACGTTCAGTCTCCAAATTATATAAAATACTCCAGGAGTGGGACTCTAGGCTGCCGTCTGGGGTGTGTTTTTACTGGACGAGAGAGCTGGGAATACCTGAGACACCCACTCTTTGGAAGAAGCTATGGCTCACGATGTATAAATTTATAAAGCAAGATAGGCTGAGAATGGTTCACTTTAATATTATGCATAATTTGTATCTAACTCCAACCCAGTTGTTTAAATTTGGGACAAAAAAGTCGCCCCTTTGTGATAAATGCAATAAGAACGACGGCACTTTGTACCACATGGTCTGGCTATGTCCCTCTACACAGGCCTTTTGGCAGTCTATTAACAATCTACTAGACCCTATCCTTGGCTTAGATGCTTTGTTTATCCCTGAGATATGCCTGATGAGTCTTTTCCCAGTAGGTACCACTAAGACTAAAAAGGCCCAAATGTCACTTATCTCAGCGGTTGCTAAACTGATGATCTTGAGGCATTGGGCTAGTGACAAACCTCCTTCTTTGATGGAGTGGTATAAAGAGTGCATTTTGGCACTGAAGTTAAAAACACATTGCCTATCAACGAGGAAGAGTGAAATATATACATCACTTTGGAGTTCATTTGAAGCGCCTTATTGGTGTGGAAACTGACGATCAGAATGCCTCAGGATGGCAAATTAGGCCCGTAAATGTATGCAGCCTTGGGGAGGTATAATTTTGAATATGATATGTGAGTTAAATTGTAGTCTTCAATTATTACATCAATTGTTACCTTTAACTCTCCCTGTTAAGTGATATTCTTGGTGATTTTTGTGAAAATAATAAAACTGTTTTAATTAAAAAAAAAAAAATCCTATCCAAATCTACTGGCAGCACTTGCTCATCCTCTCCCACCGAAATGGGCTGGTGGGAGGCATAGATGTCCCCATATCTCAAAATTGCATCCCCAACAGAACCATAACAGCTCTCATCCCACAATTCACGGTGATGCATGCCCAGTTAAGAGCCCCTTGCTGCCCGGCATGCTTCTAACAAGATCTTTCAACAGGTTGGGCCAGATGAGAGCTGTATGGGGCCACCAGTCTCTAATGGCATACAAATTTTCCCTCACCTATATCAGGAGGTTCACAGTCTTGTGAAAGTCCAAGTCTTCTTCCCCCAAGTGAATTAGCAGGATATCTGGAGTGTCCCACAAGCCATCCTCTTCTCACAACAATGGAACCAACCCCCCCAGTGCAACCCCTCCTTGCCAAGCAGACAATATGTGCTACCTGTGGTGAAATGCCTAGGTTGCTCCCCCCCAGTTGGTCAGCCGCTCACTTTGCCTTCCAATAGATGAAGGAATACTCACACACCCATACGTTCCTGAGACCTTCCGAGGGACCTGCAACAAAGAGAAAAAGGAGATTATTGCAAGTGAGGATGTACATAACATAAGAATGGCAGAGACCTCCAGTGCCCCAGCACTTGGATCTCTTGCTCTGACAAACCCTTGGCCCTGAGCATTCGTTGCTGCTCCAGTCCAAAAGGAATGAATAAAGTCCCATGATTCCAATCTAATGTGCTGCACAGCTCGCTTCAAAATGTATCGAAACTGATAAGCTGACACAGGCCTCCCATCCCCATGATGGAAGAATGCCTCCCCTGTACTGGGTGGGCTCTCAGATATGCCTGAACCTTGTCTTTCACCAGCCACAACACTCCAAGGGGAGACACCAGCCTACACCAGTGGCCAGCCCCTGTCTGCTCCATCTCGGACCTCCAGAGACCAAAATAGACACCTTCTGACATAACTACCATGTCCCCCACAAGCAAACCTGGTGACCCTCAAGCCTGGGCTGGCTGTGTCCATTCCTATACCCTGAAGTCCCCACAATAGGCCCCCAAAAACATGATCTCAAACAGTCTAGCCTCATAGGTGTTCCAGTTCACCAACAGCAATGCCTCCCAAATCTGAACCAGGATCTCTCAACCCTTCCAGTATTTTACGCATCTTAAAAGCCCTGGTGTTGTCAATCATGCCCATTACCCTAGCCAACCAAGAGAGCCTTGCAAGATCCCGACCCACTGAGCCTGGTGACATCCCCTGCTCCTTAGTCTTCACAATGTAACCACAGAACTGATTCACTGGGATAGGCCAGGCATCTGGTCACCCAGCCATCTCCTATACCTCTAGGTAGTGCCATATGCCCTTGCAGTAAGCCGCCTTTGTGATGGGTTTGATGGAATTACCTATACAAGCTTCATGGTCAGTACCTCCCAGAGGAATGGAGGAACCTTCCGTGGCCGATGCTCCACCGTTGGTGCTAACTCCAGAAACCTTTGCCATTGTGAAAGAGATAAAGCATCTGCAATAGCATTATCCACCCTGGGTACATGCAGAGATTAAAGCTGAATGCTGAACAGTAAGCATTTTACCAAAAAATACCACATAGGATCCCCCATAGATCCTTTTGGAATGAGCTGTCTGTTAATGCTGTACACCACCCCCATTTTGATTGACCAAAAGTGGATCCTCTTGTCCCTTAACCTTGAGCCCCAAATGTACAGTGCCACTACCACCTAAAAGAATTCCAAGAAGGTGATTTGATGGCCTAGCCCTGCTTCAAGCCACTCTGGTGGCCACTAACCGGTGCACCACTCTCCCAAGAAGTACACCCCGAAGCCCAATCACTCGGCCACATCCGTGAACAATTCCAAGGATGCCTCATCCACTGGTTCTTGCCACAGGGCTACACCATTGAAGTGATCCAGGAAGGTTTTCCAAACTTGGAGGTCCTCCTGGAATTCCTCCATCACCTGAATCCAGTGGTGCTGCTTTCTGCAACTTTGGTCCCAATTGACCAAGTGCTGCATAAAGGACCTCCCCAAAGGAATGATCCTGCAACCAAAATTAAGATGTCCTACCAGATGTTGTAACTCCCACAATGTAACCTTCCTGGCCAATTCCACCCTCAGAAACAACTCCTTGAGAGACTCTAGCTTGTCAGTGGGCAACCGGCACTGTTGAAGCTCAGTGTCAGTCTCTATGCCAAGAAACGTAATGACTGTGGTCGGCTGCTCAACCTTGCCTGGGGCCAAGGGAACCCCGAAGTCCCAGCACGTAAGTAGAAAGGCCTCCAGGGCTGCCTCACACTGCCAAGTTATGTTCGGTCCCACAAGCAGAAAATCGTTGAGGTAGTGCATGACTGCCTTGTTTCCTGCTCTCTATGTGAGGTCACCCAGTGCAGGAAAGTACTGAACTGCTCGAATACTGTGCAGGCCTCTGCTCACCCCACTGGCATGCAGTTGTCAACTTAGTATTCCCCCTTAAACTTCATGCCTAACAGAACTCTGTCATGGGAGGAATGCTGACTCGATATCTGCCTTTGCCAATAAGGCTCCTGGGTCCACAGGCTTCACCACCTCGATGGCACCATAGAAAGATGCATACTCCACCAATGTATAGGCTGAATCAAGGTGGGCACTAACAGAATCCCCTTCTGGGTACGAAAGATGATCATGCGGTATTCACCCAGCACCATTTTAGGTACCAGGCCAATGGGCGACACCTTCAAATTGGGCCAAAGAAGGGACTGAAATGGGCTGCTAACCCACCCCAACCACCTTTCTTTTTCCAGTTTCTCCTAGACCACCTGCAGGTGATCACATGTGGACCTCATATTTTCAGACTCAAAGCCCAGAGTGGGGCCAGAGTAACACAGTCTGAAGCCCAGGTAGTGGTCCAGCTAAGACTTAAGCCTTCTCACCCACACTGGGATAGCAAGGCTTGTCCCCTTCAGGCTTGGGGTTCTGCGCTTCCCTGTCCAGAATTCTCTTCGGGAGGATTGGGGGCCTGAACACTGCACGAATGGGTGCTGCCGGCCACATGCCATGCATGCATGATGAAACCAGCAAGATGTCCTGGTGCAGTTCCCTTGATTGAACACATAGCACAACAGTCTGGGCCCACCATCCACCTGCTGGGGAGAGAACACAAGCATGGCCAAGCCACTATCCATATGCAACACACCACTTCTTTGCATGACATCCACAAACAGGGGCATGTCAAGGCGACCCCACCCCCAGGAAAAGTCTGTCTGCTGCCGCTACTGAAATTCCTCATCGTTCTCAAGCCAGGCCAACACCCCATTTTGCTGGTGCATCATGGTAATCTGATGCATGTAACTGAATAATTCTACCCTTGGGTTGCCAGAGGCATGTTATCCTTCTTCACTGCACCATCTCCTGTCGCGGTCCTCTTCTTCGAAGCCAAAGTCTCCCAACACCAAGGGGCCATCCAACCCATCCAAGCATGTCTCAAGCCAGGCTGCCCCTTTTCTTCTTGTCTAGCTGCTGCACTTGTTCCTCAGTGGCCCCCTGCCTCTTGGCCACAGGTGTCTTCTGCCGAGAAGCCATAGTCCTGAAATGACAACTAAGTCCCCCCCCATCCCCACACATCATTAGTAAGTGATCTTATGAATTACCATATGCATTATTATACTATGTTTTTTTGGGGGGGCGGGGAGTGTGGTAAAGGGAAAGAACCATTTTTTTTTGTGGGGGCAGCCATATGAGGACCACTAACCACACGAGCCTGTCTTCAGGGCAACCCAAGAGCACTAGAGTGAGTAACTGACTTGCCAAAGGCAATGTGAATGTCAGGGCTGCACCCAAGGGAGGGGGTAAGGGGAGACAAATTCACAGCCTGGAGTGTGTTATTGCATATATATAATTACTAGTGAGCCCATTGATTGACTGGACTGACACCACTTTTTAATGCCATAATAACTAGATGGCTATTATGGAATGGAACCCAGTTATTATAGGTTGGATACTAGCCAGCAAAAGTAAAAGCTGCTGCTGTCTCATGCTCCCAGAAACAAAATGCCACAGAAAAGGAAAACAGCCATTTTTTAGCACAGAACACTAAACTGACCAGCAATTATGTGCAATAAAGTACTGTATGAGGTATTACATTATTCGTTATGTTTGTTTGCACGCATGTGCAAGAAACATAGTGCCATCATCCGAGATTTCAGAGGTGTGTCACCTTCTCCTCCAGTTCAGTCAGTGTGTTGGCAGGCGCGGCCCCTGTAAGCCAATGCATGCTGGAGCTGTCTATGACAAGCTCCAAAATGCAGTGGCATACAGTTGAAAGGGGGAGCTACGCTTCAGTGAGCAGCGATAAGATATCTCCTGCTCACGCGCAGCTCCCCTACACACACACAAAAAAGACGCATACCGCGTGCTGCCCTCCCCCACACACACTTATAGTCGATGGGGTGTCGGCTTGTGCTACGCCTCCCAAGTTTCTGACATGCCACGCTGGGTGCCCACCCCAGCATGGCAGCTGATAGAATAAGTCGACAGTTCCACTGTCCTCACCCCGAGTACTGGGTGCCACGCTGGGAGCCCATCCCAGTGTGGCAACTGATCATATGGCGGCGAGGTGTCCAATCCCGTCCAGCTCCACGGCCCCAGCCATCCTTGTGCCGCTGGGAGCCCACCCCAGCGTGGCAAGCGTCACGTCATCTTTTATTTTTTTTTAACCTGCAAAATAAAAACGGTCCCCAGCCTTCTCCAGCCCCCACAACCCGCACCCACCCACTGTACCCTGCCTCCCCACACCCCCTCACCCCATACTTACCTCCGGAGCTCAGCATGACAATCTTCGGTGGACCGGGAACACGTCTGCACTCTTCAAAGCCGACCGCGAACTGAGGAAATGCCGGTAAGCTGTATAATGGGCTAGATAGGGTTTTTTCAACTTTATTGCATATCTCAGGTTTTTGATTTTAATCAAATTAATAGGCTTAGATTCTCTTCATGATGATGTCACTGTCATGGTGGTGCCGGGCCCGAAGGGTGATTTCGCAGTCACTGTGTGAAATCACCTTCGGCCTGAATAATGCCATGACAGTGACATCATCTCATGAGAAGGGGTCCCAAAACCACATGTTGAAAAATTTGGTGCAAAAATTCCAAAAAATGACTGTTTTACGAGCGTACGTTGTGCAGTTCCTACGCAGGCTCGTAAGTTCGTGAATTTTCAATATTTTCACTCCAGATTTTCAACATTGCCATTTTACCACACCTTCTTATGAGCAGTACAGCTGTCATTTTTCACATCTCACCCAAAATGTGTTTTCACCCCTGTAGCGCACAATGGCGCAGACAGTGTGCAAAATCAATGTACAGGACAAATTAAGAAAATCAGAGTGACACTGTTCATGAGCAGAGGTCTTAAAATGACTATGTTGAAAATTTGGTGAAAAAATTCCTAAAAATGACTGTTTTACGAGCGTGCGTTGAGCAGTTCCTACGCACACTCGTAAGTTCACGAATTTTCAATGTTTTCACTCCAGATTTTCAGCATTGCCATTTTACCACACCTTCTTATGAGTAGTATAGCTGTCATTTTCACATCTCAACCAAAACGTGTTTCTGCCCATGTAAGCACAATGGCGCGGTCGGTGTCTGAGATCAATGTAAGGACAAATTAAGAAAATCACAGTGACACTGTTCATGAGCTGAGGTCTTAAAATGACTATGTTGAAAATTTGGTGAAAAAATTCCAAAAAATGACTGTTTTACAAGCGTGAGTTGTACAGTTCCTACGCTCGCTCGTAAGTTTGCAAATTTAATATTTTCAATCCAGATTTTCAACATTGCCATTTTATTACACTTCCTTATGAACAGTACAGCTGCCATTTTTCATATGTTGCCCAAAATGTGTTTTCGCACATGTAGTGCACAATGGTGCTGTTGGTGGGCGAAAGCAATGTTTAGGACAGATTAAGAAAATCACAGTTACACTGTTCATGAGCAGAGGTCTTAAAATGGCTATGTTGAAAATTTGGTGACAAAAGTCCATAAAATGACTGTGTTACGAGTGAGCATTGCGCAGTTTCCAAGCAGCCTCGTAAGTTCATGACTTTGTAATATTTTCAGTCCAGATTTTCACCAGTGGCATTTTTCCACACTTCCTTATGAACAGTACAGCTGTCATTTTTCACAATGTGGCCGAAGTGTGTTTTCACACTTTCAGCGCAGAGATGCGTGGTCGCTGTGGGAAATCATTGTTCGGCACAGATAAAGAAAATCACAGTGACACGGTTCATGATCGGAGGCACCAAAATGCCTGAGTTGACAATCTGCTGTAAAAAATCCCCAACCTAATTATATTACGGGTGTGAGTTACACAGTTTCTATGTACGCTCGTGACTTCACCATTTTTTTAATATTTTTACTGCAGATTTGCAACATTGCCATTTTTTACACCTCCCCATGAACAGTACAGCTGTCATCTTTTACATCCTGTTCGGAATGTTTTTGCACCTGTGGTGCTAAATGCCGTAGTCGCTGTGCATAAGCAGCTTTCGGCTAACAAACTGATATTCCCCCTGTTCATGAGGTGGGGTCACAAAAAAACATGTTGAACATTTGGAGTGAAAATACCAATGAATGCCTGAGGTATTAGGGTTTCCAACCATAACGCCCAACCCTGTAGAGAATGACAGGCATCAGGGGTGTGACTTGGGATTCTTGCCTGTAATGTTCATACCATTCCACACCCTGCAGCCAGTGAGAGGCATCGAGGTATGCCTTGGACTCTTCGGCCCCAAAGTTCACCCCATTCTCCTATATCGCACCCATCTCACTGTATTTCCTAATGGAATGGGGTGCGCATAAGGGCCAAAGACCCCAAGGAACACCGTAACACTTGTCAGTGTTTGCAGGGTGGGGTGTGGTGAAATGCCATGGCCATTATGCCTGATGACCCAAAGGCACACCCCAATGCCTGTCACTCTCTGCAGGGTGGTGGTGGGGGTTGGCTTCAGTTCAGTACTTCACTGCCATTCCTATTACGCAGCTCTGTAACTTCTACACTACCACTGCCAATGCCAGCAAGCAAACATTCGGCATTGACAAATGCTTGTTTTATAAGCAGCCTCTGTATGCAATAAAATCACAAACCACTCATGCCTCATACTTGTAGTTAATGCGATATTACACAACACAGGGGTGTAAAAAAACTCATAGGCCGGGATATTCAAAGCAGTTGCGCATGGCGCAACTGAGTTGTGCTGGCACAAGTGCGGACTTGTGCCAAGGAGCGATATTCAGCAGGAGCCATTGCGACAATGTGCAACTGTAATGAGTGCATACTAAAGAACAGGGGGTGTGCCCATGAATGTGTGGCACAGTGCGATATTCAACTGTGGAACCATGGCACAAGTGCAGAGCAACTCCTGGATGCACCGAGCAGACTTGAGCCTATAAATACAAGACGCAAGCACACAAACAGCACTTACACCAGGGGCGAGGGGGGGGAGAGAGAGAGAGAGAGAGTGGAAAGAGAAGACGGAGGGACAGAAACACACAGAGCAAGGGGAGACAGAGCCTGTGAGGGACAGAGTGACTGGCTCAGGCAGCCACAGGGGCATGGGACAGAGGTGGCAGTGGAGAGTGAGCCTGGGGCTGAAGGAGTGAGAAGGAGAGGCAGGCAAAGTGCCACACACTGCACCTGGGTGGTATACAGCCTGCAGCAGCCAACCGCCCAGGGGGAGACAGGACATCAGGGGCCATGGCCAGTACACCCTTCCTAATGGAGGCCGTAATGAGGGGGTATAAGGAGGCAGGAGCTACAGCGATGTGGCCTTGGTAGAGCCCATCGGCTGTATGCCCAGAACAGGTGGTACCATGCCCGCACCACCTTCGAGAATTACATCAATATGGAGATTGTGGGCCAGTATCACCTGAACATGGCCATTCTGAGGTAGCTCTGTGAGCTGTGCAGTGAGGAGATGCAGGCATCCACAAGACAGAGCCACGTAATTTCTGTGGAGACAAAGGTAACAGCTTTCATGTTCCTGCTCACCATGGGCACCTTCCAAAGACCAACAGGGGACACCACAGGCATAACTCAGTTGGCCACGTCCCACCTCCTCACACAATTCCTCAATACCCCGCTGCCACATGCTTCAGAATACAGCCATTTCCCCCAGCACACAGGCAGAGCATACATCAACCATGCAGGACTTCCACAGGGTAGCGAGCATGCCTGGTATGTTTGGGACCATTGACTGCACCCACATGGGCATCTGCATGCCACCTGGCCCTGAGGGTGTGGCATACATGAACAGGAAGTGGTTCCCTAGTGTGAGCTGCCAGGTGGTGTGCAATGCCAAGGGGTGCATAACCAATATCTGTGCCACACACCCTTAGCACGCACATGATGCATTCATCTGGCACAGTTCTACGCTGTGCCACAGGTTCAAGTGTGGGGACATCCCCATGGGCCACCTAGTGGATGAGTATGGGATGGTCAATGGGTGCTGGGCATTGCAGGGCATGGGATGGGGTGGGTAGGGTGGCTGCACTGGTGAGGGCACAAGGGATAGGCAAGGGGCACAGTAACAGAGGACACAGGGCTAACCATGTCATTATCCACACAGGTGACAGTGGCTATCCACTCAGGCCCTGGCTGCTCACCCCCTACTGGTGCCTGTCATCCCCAGCAGAGGAATGGTACAATAAGGCACATGCCAGCATGTGGAACATCATTGAGTGTGTATTTGGGATGCTGAAGGCACGGTTCCATTGCCTAGACAGGTCTGGCTGTGCCCTACAGTCCAGCCCCTCAAAAGCCTGTGGCCTTTTCCTGGCCTGCTGCATACTGCACAACATGGCCATTGACCATGGGATAGCTGTTGAGGCTGATGGGGGACAGTAGTGGGGATGATGAGGGCAATGGGCTGGAAAGTGGTGGACAGCCCCCCCCAGGTGGAGGGATCCCCCGCTGCAGAGGATGGCATGCCAGCACAGGGACACCACCACACAGGAGCACTATGGTGCACACAGATAGGTAGCACCACACCCACACACTGGCCACACACACAGGTACAACACACAGGCAGGGGCATGCATGGCAATGGGCATGCACACACAGAGGTGTCATGCAGGGTTGGGGGTGTCAGTGCCACACAGCCACACACAACTGCACACAGCAGTGCACAGCAACACACACACACACACACACATATATACACACAAGTGTTCAGGCACTGGCATGTGGCAGGGATCAGATGCAGTGCACCAGTGCACAGGTGCAACCGGTGCAGATCTGCTCTCATCATGCCCACACCACATGGGCCAGCAGTCAGGCAGGCACGCACACAGGCAGTGTGTGGCACGACACACAGGTGCCACACCTGTGGTATGCACACACACACACACACACACACACACCGCCCATGCACGCACAAGGCATCAGCAGCAAACTGCAGCCAGGGTGGCACGCATATCAGGTCCTCCACCAGGAACCGTGGCCACAGTGGCGGCTGCACCGGGGCCAGTCAGCAGCCACAGGCTACACATTGGCCACAGGGGGTGTGTGCAACAGCCCCTCCAGGGGTTGTACTGCGGGACCGCAACCAAGTCTGTACAGGGGTGTGTAGGCACCCAAATAGGCCCTCCCCAGGTATGCCTGGGATGCCAGCAAGAGACCATCATCGACAGGGAAGGTGCCACTCAACGCAGGGAATGTGGAATGGGCAGCGCACTACGTGGTGTCCGAGGTGGCTGGCCATGCCCTGTGGCAGCCAGCAGTGCAAGGCCATCAGTGATCGCATTGGCTATGCGATCTTGGGATGTGGCCATGTCCTCCCACAAGTGCTGAATAGCCTCCAGGAGCTGCGCAGTGCCTCTCTCACACTGCTCAGCCAACTGATGCACCTCCATGTGCAGTGCATGCACCCCAGCTACCAGCAGCACCTATTGCTCCATGGAGGCCTGCAGCAAGCGGGTGTGCTCTGCCAATGGGTCAGCACTCGGGGAACCTGAGCAGGGCACCAACCCTCCTGTGGTGTATGACCGCACTGCACAGCCCCCCACGCAGGTGGATGCTGCACAGTTGTGTCCACCTGGGGTAGGTCCCTATCAGGTACCCTGGCAGTAGACACCACGTCCAGCTGCCCTATGTCCCCTGCTGCTAGCCGCTGCTGCCCTTCCAGCCTCTGTATGCCGCCCAGCACTTGCACGGCCTCACCACCACCACCACATGGCACTGCCATGGCACCTGCAGTGGTGGCGGGCAGCAGTCCCACCACTGACAGGCAACTGGGTGCACTGCCTGTGATGGCACATGGTATGGGCGTCTCCTCCACAACACCACCCATGCTTTCCAGGATCATGGTCAGGTTGTCATTGGTGTCAGACCCTGCCCCGATCAGTGTGTCCATACAGAGGACTCCATGGTTGGCATCCTGCTGTAACACAGCCAGGGCCTCGTCTGACCCCATGCCCATGACATCCAGCTGGACAGCAGTGGCGTGCTGCAGCTGATCAGGCCCCATGCCCGTGGAGGTGGATGGCTGGACCTCCGGGGCTGGGGCTGCTTTCACAACTGCTGCTGGCACCCCATCCACTGCATGCAGGCATGCTGGTGCTGAAAGAGAAAACAGATGTGCCAGTGATGCATGGCCCCCAACCCCCTCATCCCCACAACCCCCCCAATCTCCCCCTCTGGCTACTGCTTGCTGTGTGTGCCCAACATACGTACCATGCAGTGATGGACTCCCTCCTGTCTGAAAATCTTCACCCAGCACACCCTCGACAGTGTTGCGGTGCATGGTGGCTGGCACCAGATCCTCCTGCACTGTGAGCTGTGGCACATCAGTAGGTCCCCCTCTGGTGGCTGTCCAGGCTGCACATATGGCACCACCTTCTCCTTAATGCGGTGTTTATCAGTGCCCACCTTCTTCTGGCACTCCTGCACAGACCACTGGTGGCTGCCCTGCTGGTTGACACATGCCGCCACCTCTTCCCAGGCTGCAGTCTTGGCCTATGGTGTGCCTGTGGCACCACTCTGCAGTAGCTCCCTGTCAAGGTAGGCCTCAAACAGGACATCTGCCTCTGCCTTGGTAAAGTTGGGCCTGCATTTGCGAGCAGGCCCCACTCCTCACTCTCTTCATGCTCTGACATAATGCTAATTGTGGATACAGACATGTGTCAGTGTCAGCAGCAGCCTACCCCGCCCACCGTGCTGTGCTGGCTGGGTTCAGCAGCAAGCACAACTTACCTCAGATGGTTGTAATACTGGTCCATGGCCTGTGCTATTCTGAGGTGCTTTTATAGCGCAACTCATGCAAGTGAGCATTGGCACAATGGTAATGACATGCTGATTTCACCAGTGCACCACACATTGGCTGATAAGCTCATTTGCATGTGGTGGTTGAATATCAAGTACTTGCTCTGTGCGCAATGGAACTGCTCTGGAGCAAGTCGTGGCACAATGTCCATGCATGCACAGTGTGCAGGACCACAGTTCGCATGCATTAGGAGGTGTGCTACTGCCTATTGTGCATTATGTGCCCACTGTGCAATTGGGGCCATGGTGCACTGTGCACCATGGCATCTATTACGCACCAGCACACAGTGTGCCAGGTGACCCCTGACCCCTACTGTGACCCTCTGACCCCTTGGGACTACACTGCCATGTGCCTGTCAGACCATGCCCATGTCACGCATCTCTTGCAGTGCGTGATTGACGGACACAGCGCATGCCTCCAAGAGGCACACTTCCCGCGCACGTTGTATACATGTGGGCCTCTGGCCACCAATTTGTCTCCACATATCTCTGCTGGTGTAATGGCACAGTGGGGAGTTCTCCGGGCCCATAATTGGTCAGACATCAAACTGGTTAATCTGGTGGCCTGTGTGTAGTCACATTCACCAGGACTGTTTGGGCAGGTGCCCCTGCAACAGCCCCAGACGGAGGTCTGGCAGGGCATTGCTGCCAGCCTGGTGCAGAACACTGGGGTGACCAGAATTGGTGAGCAATGCTGCCACCGGTATGGGGACCTCATGCAGTGGGACACAGAGTGCCTGAGACAGCTGCAGGCATGTATCCGCAGAGGGGCCATGCCACGGCCAGGTAAGTTGTGCCATGCTGCATGTGTGCCCTAGTGCTGTACTGTGATGATGGTTTGGCTGCCTGGCATGCCCTGCAGAGGGCTACACTGTAATCATGCGCATTGCAATGTGGCATTGCCAGCCACAGCTTGCATTGCAATATAGCCTTGTGGACATTTCGGGCAGGGGCACATGCTGTTCACAAGGGTAGGGGTGGTGGGCACACGCTGTGGGTGTTCTCTGATGTGTACCTGTCTTTGCTCCATTCCTAGGATCTGAAGATCGCTGCCGGTGAGGGTGGCAGGAGCACCAGGGCAGGCACAGCAGGCTGCAGCGGGACCCAGCGGTGGTGGCGGTGCAGCAGTGGGACAGGTGCCAGTGGGGCTGCAGTGGGCAGGTAGGCACTGCTGTATTCCTCTGCACATTACCGGGTGGTCGGCGGGAGAGTGTTTGCAGCTATGGCCACCTGTGCCATGTGCTGTGGCAGCTGTTTGCTGCACATTGTGTGTGGTGCATGCCACTGTGGAGCGGCCATTGTACATGTGTACCAGCTGTTGGTGGGATGGGTGTGTGTCTGGCTGCCACTGGTGTTGCAGTGGTGCTGCTGGTGTCCTGTGCCATCTGACTGTCGCTCTGCAGTCGGGTCCCCCTTTACTGAAGGCTGCTGCGCAGATTATTCTAATTACTTTGACAACACTGGAGGCAGTCCAGCAGGTGCATTGGCTCATCCTGGTGGACCGGCGGTGACAGAGGCACCAGGCAGTGACAGGGCATGGCCACCCATAGTTCAGCACCAGTCTTTCCCTGCTGTCCCTCCCCATCTGTCTCCCTTCCCACTGTACAGTCCCTGTTCGCTGTCCCCTTCCCTTGCTTTTCTACCATTTCCCACCACTTGCACTTGTAAATAGTTTTGTTCATTACTGATATTTTGACATACCTGCCTGTGTTGGTATCTAGTTTGCAGCTGCTGGGAGGAGCCATGCTTCAGTGGAGTGGTGTGTGTCTGTGTGGTGTGCATGTGTCAGTGTGCCGGGCGTGCATTGTGGTGTCCTGCCCCTTGGTCAGTGGCTGTGCCATGGAGTGGTCACGGGGCGGCTGTCCGGGATGTGTGGCATGTGTGTGCTTGGCAGCATAGTCCTGGGTGTGGCTTGCTGGGGTCTGGGTGGGTGAGGGCACAGCATGCGGCCAGGGGGGGACTCCATTGGTAGCCATCCATTGGCCATTGGTGCCACCTGTTGCCTGCTTACTGTGCCACAGTTGTGCTCCAGGGTGGGGGTATCTGGGTGCCTGTGTGTGCCCTGCTGGTGCTGGCCACCTGTGGCCTACCACTGTGTATCCCTGGCACTGTCCCTGGGTATATTCCTCTTTCCTGTCCCATGCTTTTATTCTGCTGCTGTGCTCCCACCATTGGCTGTGGCTTGTCTTTGTGCACCATGATGCATGTCCAGTTGCACCGTGGCACATGTCTGGTTGCGCCGTGGTGCAGGTCTGAGTGCACCATGGTGCAGGTCTGGTTGTGCCATGGTGCAGGTCTGGTTGCACCATGGTACATCCCTGCCATATTCAGCTGTGTTGCGCTGCTGCATTTCGCCATGCCCAACCTCTGAATATGGCACTCATTGTGCCATGGTGCATCAGATTTGCACTGCGCTGGACTTGCGCCAGCCATTGGTGCATTTCTGAATATCTGGCCTATAATGTACAACATTTTATCCATTATTCTATATGGAAAATGGCCTGGCATTCAGATTAGAAAATGCAGCACCATGTATTCTTAAGTACAGCAGAGCCAGCTACATTGCATTGCAGTAACTTGCAATACCTGACATGTCACAAAATACTACATAACAAAAGGACTTAATTACCATTGAATTACACTGTTCCCTGTGGTATACTGTAGCATTAATAGTGCAGTATTACTGTGTTACATCCTGGCTGTTGCTGCTGTAAATAATGGGATAACATGTGTCCTGGTTCCTCCCGTCACAGAGCAGTGTTTGTGCCAGCATCTTGACTAATATACAATATTCCATACATGTTTTGACTGTGTAAGGTATTTTACCAGGGAAAAAGAAGGTTGATTTTGCTTTTAACCCATAAGCTGCTGATAGAATTAGAACATATAGGAATTCTGGACTAGTATATCAGTCCGTGGCACAGCAAGGGTTAATGTTTGTGCATAGAGCTGAGTGGAAGTTGCAAATTCCACTTTTGTGGAAATGTGAAATTGTGTAAATTTTGCAAACTTTTCCACACTTCCACTCCTGTGAAATTATACCTTACTTAGTTACCAAAGACTAAACTAAATAAATAAAAATAAATCACAATCTTCAAAATGTGTTTGATGAGTTTTCACGCTGTTCCATGGAATTTTCTGGCTGAACTGAAGAATAGTAGGAAGTGACTGAGAAAGTAAGAGCAAAACAGTTGCCTTTCAGGAAGTACAAGGGAACACTGAAGGAGAAGGAGCACAGGGTAGTGTATCGTGATAAGCAAATGGGGGCAGGGAAGGCAGTCAAGAGTGCAAAGGCTCAAATGGAGGAAAAAGTAGCCCAGGCAGTAAAGGAATGGGACAAGACATTTTATAGGTGCATTAGTGAAAGGAGAAAGACAAGGGATGGGATTAGTAAGCAATAGGACATGACAGGGTGTGTGCTAGACAATTCTAGTGCACGGCCAGGGGCATAGTGAGGCATGGGGCCACAGGCCGAGTACCTTCATCTCATGGCCGTGCACTAGAAGTGTTTAGCGCACACCCCTGGAGTGTCTTATTGCGCTTATGAAATGGTCATGTATATTATAGATGCATGTCAGAGTTAAAATTATTATGGCTGAGTGATAAAAACATTAAAAGTTTGTCTCAATTTTAAATAAAATAGTTCCTCCACCTGGGTATGTTGTATTTTTTTTTTTTTTTTTTCCTCGAGGATATTTGTCCTGCTAAGGACTCTGTAGTTGCAGAGTTTTCTTTTTTTGTTCATGGCTGTCATGAATCCTGCGCCACACAGACACATACACTTCCACAGATTCCTTAGACACTTGTGGTACATCAAGTTGTTACATTCTCAGTATATATTGACATCAGTACATAACAGGCTACAAGGTCTTAATTCCTTGAGGTTCCTCGACTAGAGTTTTTTGTTTGACACTAATATTATCAATTTATATTTAAATTATCATTTACATAGTCCTGAGGTTTTTGAAATTTCTTGGTCCTTATATCTAGCTGGAGAGTACAGCTGGGTGACAGGTCCAGCTAGGTTTTACACATCACACAGTGTGCACTGATGTCTTTTGGACAACTTTCCTGGTAAATTCTTGTCTATAATGCAGACATTGAAACTTCATGAGCCCTATAACAATCTTAGTTTGTCTTTAATCTGGGTGGGGGTTGCCTTTCAGTAATCACATCCTTATACTAATTGTGACACTCATAGCTTGATTTAGAAGTTATCTGCTTCAGCAGTGTTATCTTATGTCAGTTAAATTTATATGCAGTAGGATTCTTTGTATGTGTGTTCCACCAAGCACATTTAACCCAAGGTTGCTTCTGGCTGAAGGCAGTATGGTACTGTTAAACTTCTCTGACATCATCTTCTGTTTTTTTTTTTTTGTTTTTTTTTAAATGAGTATTTTAAAACCAATGGGGATTTTTTTTTTCTGTTTTTCTCTGCATTACCTAGCTGTTATAAGTATTGTATTTTCTAAACAACTGCCATGAGCTTCTGAAGAAGGACTGGTTGGTCCGAAAGCTAGAGCACTTTGTTCTTGTTGTTACATCTATGTTGGTCCATTAAAAGGTATCAAATCATTTGCTTCTGGATCATTTTATTTTGGGTTATTTTTATAAACAACATTTGTTTTATCCCTTTTCTATGCTTTTTTTTGTATTCTCTATTGTACTGTTGCAGGAAGGACTGAGTGCACATGGGGATCAGCAGAGCATCAACTGCCAAGAGTCAACATGTGTGCAGTGAGAACGGCAGCCACAAACCACAGGTTGAACTCTCCTGTGTACCGGATGCTGGTACTGTAAAATAATCTTTAATATGTACAGTACTTAAGTATGAAGTGGGGAGTGGGGGTTAAGCAGAGAGAGAGAGGGAGTGTGAGCAAGTGTGAGCAACGGAGTGAGAGGGTGGGCAGCAGTTAGGTGGTTGTCTCTGGTGTGATGGTTGCCAGTAATTGGCAAGTTTCTACATGGGTACTGATATCAGATGCCAGTCAAGGATGAGGCTACCCAGAACATGTTGCTAGCCATGAGCTAGACACTTTCAATGCATGGCTAGCAACCAATCAGACTGCTCAAAAATAGAAGGCCATTTCATAATAATGTTTAAGGGAGAAGAAGGGGAGTGTGCAGAGGGGAGCTTGAAAAAAGAAACAATCCTGAAAAAATATTTGTTTTCAGTATTCACAGAAGGTGAAGGACCACAACTGAGTGGCAGTAACAATAACGGGAAGGAGGTGGACACCAGTCCCTTTACTGAGGAGAGAGTTCTAAAAGAACTCACAATGCTGAAAGTGGACAAGGCAATGGGACCAGATGAGACACATCCTAGAGTATTAAAAGAGCTTAGGGAGGTGCTGGCAGCACCATTGGAGATCTTGTTCAATGAATCCATGGAAATGGAAGTGGTTCTAGAGGACTGGAAGAGAACAGATGAAGTCCATTTAAACAAATGTGGAAGCAGAGAGGAGGCTGGAAACCATAGACCAGTCAGTCTGACCATGGTGGTGGGGAAAATAATGGAATCACTGCTAAAAGAAAGGACTGTGGAACATCTTGAATCCAGTAGAGTGCAGGATCCAAGGCAGAATGGATTCACAGTGGGAAGGTCATGTAAAACAAACTTGATAGATTTATTTGACTGGGTGACCAGGGAACTGGATTGGGGGAGCGGTGGATGTGGCCTACCTGGATTTCAGCAAGGTCTTCGACACTGTTCCACATAAGAGGCTTGTAAACAAGCTAGGCAGCCTGGGAATGGGTCACAAGGTGGTAAACTGGGTTAGGAACTGGTTGAGGGCTAGAATACAGAGGGCGGTGGTAAATAGAGTTCAATCCGAGGAAAGGAGGGTGACCAGCAGGGTGCCACAGGGACAAGTTCTGGGGCCAGTCCTATTCAAGGTCTTCATAAGTGACATTGCAGAGGGGCTGGAAGGAAAGGTATGCCTCTTTGCAGATGACACTAAGATCTGCAACAGGGTAGATACTCCAAGTGGGGTGGAAAAAATAAGGAGGGACCTAGGTAAACAAGAAAAATGGTCAAGAATGAGACAGCTAAGATTCAATGCATAAAAGAGTAAAATCATGCATTTAGGGCACAGGAACCCTGGGGAGGCTTACGCAATGGGGCAGAAATACTGATGGCCACCAAACAGGAAAGGGATCTGGAGGTAATCATATCAGATGAACTAAAGGTGGACAAACAATGTACCAAGGCTGTGAGGAGAGCCAGTGGGGTACTGGGGTGCTTAGAGAGAGGTGGCACCAGCAGAAGGAAGGAAAGTGGTGATGCCTCTGTATATATATCATTAGTGAGACCTCATCTGGAGTACTGTGTCCAGTTCTGGAGGCTGCATCTCCATAAGGACACAGACTGGGTAGAGGCAGTTCAGAGAAGCACAACAAAAATGATGCAGGACATACAACATAAGTCATATAAGGAGGGACTGGAGGACCTCAATATGTACACCCTGGAGGAGAGGAGAGAAAGTGGGGATATGATAGAGACCTTCAAATATCTCAAGGGCATAAATAAGGTAAAGGAGGGAAGCATCTTTCAGAAAAAGAGGTGTTTAGAATAAGGGGTCATGATGTGAGGCTGGAAGGGGTAGGCTAAGGGGTAACAACGTGAGGAAGCATTTCTTCACATAAAGGGTGATGAATGCATGGAACAGCATCCCACAAGAGGTGGTGGAGCAAATTCAGTAAGGGAATTCAAAAATACATGGGATAGACTTAGGGGAACCCTACTGACAGGAACAATATCAAAGCGGGAGATCAAGTAGGGTCTCTGGTTTCTGCAGCAGGTAGAAACAAACTCCAGCAACAGCCAATACAGCTGCAACATAATGGCATTGTGGGCAATAAGAAATGTGCCCCCCCAGCTGGTTCCCAGCCACCTACCATTTTCTGAAAATCTTTGCATTTAGCAGCTGTTTCCTAATCGAATAGAATACTTTTGTCACTGCAAGTAAATGTAAGAGGCAAACACAGAGCTAGTGTATCACATTGAAGTGAAATACTGATATGTCTGTGTCACCCTTGGCCGTCCTGTATTGATTTTCAAGGTGGGTCTCTTTATCCACTTTCCAGGCAGGCCTTCATACCCCAGTCCAACCCTAAATTTTGGTGTAAGGCCAAATTGGGCAGTGGCTCGTCACTGCAACTTGGGTTTGTGCACCAGCATCCACATGAATAATTTATTTTCCAATGTTGGGGGTTGGGGGCTGTGGTGCAGTATTGGTCCTCTGGTACAACAAGGAATGACCTCATAAAGGGCACCTCAGGAAGAGTGCTGTTGTCTGACTTTGCCCCAGCACACTAATATGCTGCAGGAAAGGGCATTGGAAGAAGAAATGTGTAAGTCAAGAGAATGGCCTTGGAGACTCTCGGCCACTCACAATAAACCCCAACTTCTCTGAATACTGCGACAGAGGGGGGCACAGGTTGGCAAGTGATTATAGGGGCTAGAACTCCTGGGTGATTATTTCAGAAGAGCCAGATGGGTCCGGCATAGGCAAAAGCATAAAGAGTAGACTATGGAGAAAAACATGAAATGCATTCAGTAGAAATTCATCTTCTTCTAGCATCATGTTAAATAGTTGCCTTACTTCCAGAATGTAGATGTTTTCCTGGCCAATAAAAACAATATATTTCATCTTGTGCTATGGTTGGAATCACATTATCCAGTAGGAGAAAGATGCAGTACTACTCAAGAAAGTCAGAATTTAAATATTGCAAACTAAAGTACTCTTCTGTTATGGTAGAGGAGCATTATAGTGGATATATGGTGGGCTATAATAATTTTGTGATGTTTAACAAGAATAGGGACTCTTCATGTGTTGAAAATCACAACTAAGCACCAAAATATCAGTTTGTATGATGATTTATGTATTTTTATTTATTTATTAAAGCATTTTACCAGGAAAAAACATTCTGATCTCAAATAGCTCATTTATAGGTGTGCCCTGGAGGGAAGGGGAGTTAGGGTACAGTATATATAGATCAGTACAAAAATGTAGACTACAGAGAATACATATTGAATACAACATACAGTTTACAGTTGAGAAAAAAGATTTATACAGTAAACATAAATACAGTGATACTAGAATAGTAATGACAGTTCAAAGTAATGAGAGGTAACACAAAAAGTGCAATACACAGTGTCGGCAGTGTAAGTATACATAAGTGCAGTAAAAAATTATTGCAGATCAAAGCAAATTGTGCATCTGCAGCAAATGGATGAGATTAGAAGTAGGTCAGGCACATTAATGACAGTGGCAGGCAGGAGAGGTGTGTGAGCAGTGAAGAGAAATGAGGGAGGGTTTAGATGGAGCACAGTGCATGTTTAAGGGGAGAGAATTCCAGCGTTTAGGAAAAAGGAAAGAAAAGGCAGATTGACCAGCAAGAGTTTTGTGGGGCGGGAGCTTGAGGGATCAGAACCCAGGGTTTCTAAGGGAGTAGGAGGAGGGGGTGGAGGGAGAGAGCAGGGAATCAAGATAGGGGGTAGGAAGGATAGCCACAATTTTGAGGAGAAGAAGGCAACATGGAACAGATGCTGATCCTCTAGGGAAGGGAGGGAAAAAGAAGAGTAAAGAGTGCAGTAATGGGTATGGGTAGGGCAGTTGAGGGCAAAGTGGCAGAAGGAGTGGAAAAGAGGATCCAGTCTAGCTATGGTGGACTTGGGGGCAGCCCCATAGACTAAGTCACCATAATCAAAGATGGGGAGAATCATCTTGGTAAAGATGTCAGGGTAGGCAGGGAGGGGGATGTAGCTTCTATGCCAATAGAGGGCACCATGTTTAGGATGGAGCTTTTTGTGGATTGCATCTATATGCTGGGAGAAGTGGAGGTGACGGTCAAGCAAGACACCTAGGTACTTGAATGTAGGCACATCGTCAACAGGGAAACCATCATGGGTGTGGAAAGAAGGGGAGGGATGAGAATGTGGACAGCCTAGGTCTTGTGATAAAGCACATAGAGACCATCTTTTTGGTATTTAATGAAAGCTGAGTAGACTGAAACCACTTCTGAACTGAGTCAAAATCTAGTTGGAGCTTGGATATAAGTTCATCTGGAGATGAACTAGAGGCAAAGAGGGTGGTGTCGCCTGCCTACATTTGTATGGACACAGACAAGCAGGCAGCCAGAAGATCATTTAGAAATATGGAAAATAACAGTGAGCCAAGTACAGAGCCTTGGGGGACACCAGTGTTAATTGAGAGGGAGGGGGGGTATGTCACTCCAAGCCTCACAGATTGAGTTCTGCCAGTGAGGTAGGAGCTGAACTACTGTGTGGTGTGACAGTGGTAGAAAGCCCAACTGAACTGAGTCTGTGAAGGAGGAATGGGTGGGAAACAGTGTCAAATGCTACTGCAAGATCAATGAAGATGATAACCTTGAACTTTTAAAAGGGTATGGTTTATTTAAGAATCAATACCTAATGGGTTAATACTGCACTAACTATAAAATGCCAGACTCCATATGAATTCTGTTGTTGTTGTCTGTGATACTAATTGGAAATCTATGATGAATCGCATTAGTATCTAAACATGTTATTTGAAAATACAAAATAAATAAGAATTCCACAGTGAATCTGTGCTATTTACACAGCTCTGAAAATTAAGTAATAGAACTGTTAACTAAACGATCATGTCAGATATATCCTTCAGCACCTGTGATGCACTAATATATTTTTTTGATACTCGATTTGTTTCCGCCACTGACCATCCCCCTTCCACCAGCACACCCATCCCCATCACCACGGCGTCCACTGGAACTTATCTCTGGCACTGAGGTTCCAGCTGGCTGGTTCTGGCACCTGTGGTGAACTGCTATCATACCGCCAGTCAGTGGAATTTTTGCATCCATTTCTCCCTTCCCCTAGTGTTGAGCCATAGCGTCCAATGTCCAAACCGCACATGCTTCCGCACACAGCATGCAAGGCATCTGCTCCATCTCCAACACTTGTCTTGGAGCCGGTGTGCCAGCCTCCAGCTGCCGCTAGGGGCAGATGTGCACCGGTCTCCAGTCCCATCCCTCCCCAGGAGAGGATAGCTGTTCTCCAGATGCACAATCCTCTTCCTCCCAGGCAGACCCCCAGCAACCCGCTTGCAATGCACTAATATTTAATGCAATGTTTGTAGTCCCGACAGTACCTCCAGCAAACCAATAAGAACAAGAATTAATCAGGTTTTATACTACAGTCCTTTTACATGTATAAAGTTGACTTACCAACAGTGGTGATCAACAAGCAGAAAGTACGCACATGATCCCCATTAGCTAGATCATGGTCTCCACAGTGATCCATTCCCACTGCTTGCTTGAATGAAATATGGAGGTCCTGGTCTTGCAACGAGTCACTGGAGCATTGATGGTCACCACATCACACCTAAAAGTGATAATCAAAGAGTAGGTACCCAGCCCTGTGAAAGTGATGGTGAAGAAGGTGTTGCCACTGATGGGAGTGTCTCCCATACTGATGAAGCACCCAGTCCCAGGCCACTGCAAGGTGTAGTGACTGGCCTCGGCTATGGGCAGCATGGCAAATACCAAAGCACATGCCCAAACAAAGAGCACCACTGTCTTGGTCATCCAAGTCATCATATGGTTTGAGTACCAGTGAAGATCTTGTATGGCAAGAGTCCTTTCAATGGCCATGGCACTGACTAGAAACGGAAGAGCCCAAAGACTGTCATGCAGATCCCAAAGAAGGTGCACAGATGTCTGGAAGGACCAACCCAGAGCCACTGCCTGTTGGACAAGTACACCAAGCTCTGACAAAATATGTTATTGTTAAAAAGCACATTTTGTAGAATCCCCTGCAGCATGACTAAAACAGTAGTGGCTCCTGAAATTATGTAGAACTGGATCATAGTGAGGGCCCTGATGTTTGTAATCTGTGTCCAGGTGCTTTTAGACTGAGCATATTATAGTACAATACACACTGTTCTCTCTAATAAGAGAATTGGAGTACAAGGTGGCACACTACATATTCTGCCCAGAAAGCAGTTTCAATTATACCCAACCCTAGAACCATAATGGCATTAATGCAAAGACAATAACAAAGACGTAGCAGCAAAGCAAAACAAATTTTATTTATAAAAGGCACTTTTCCTGCATTCAAAGAGCCTGTACAATAAAACACAATAGCATATTTAAAATAATTCATAAATAGCATAGAACATATAATTATAAAATCACTTATGTCCCCATAAGAGCTGTCGCAAAAAGATATGTTTTTAACAATTTTTGAAATCCCTCTATGGTCAGGCTTTCACGTATCTGACGAGGTAGTGTTCCACATGGTTGGTGCCATAAATGCAAAAGATCTTCCTCCAAACATCTTCAAATTCACCCTGGGAACCTCTAGTAATCCCTTGCCAGAGGATCGGAGTGACTGAGAGGGGCAATAGGGAGAAAGGAGGTCTTTCAGGTACTGGGGTCCCGGTTCATGAAGGGCTTTATATGTCAGCAATGCAATTTTGAAAAGGATAAAAAAGGGATAGAAAAAAATACATTGAAAAGTGCCTATTGAGGCTGGCCCAGTGGCGCTGAGGGTCAAGGCACTGGACGCCACACCTCGCGTCACACCGGCGACCCAGGTTCGGGAACGAGCCAGAGTCATTGGGGGTCGGCGGGGGAGGAGTAGGATTGAGCATCTGGAGACAGCTTTCCTTTCCTGGGGAGGGACTAGGGGGATGGATGTCCCACGTTGCTGGTGACACCTAGCGATGGCTGGGTGTACCACGGTCTCGGGCTCTAACGTAGGGCTCAGCGTTGGGCGGCTGCCTTCTGGGCATATGCGGGAGCGCACATGTTATGGGCTGGGCAGCATTGCACTACCCTCGCTGGGGAGGGACAAAACTAATTTACAAAATCCCTTCCCCTTCTAGTAGGTGAAGGTGGGGCCTGTGGCGTCAGAACCACGTCCAACGCTGGGCATCAGGGCGCACGATCCAGTTCCCCTCACATGGCTGCCCTACCAAGTCTCTAGATAGGGCACCAGGTGGAGCAGACAGTCCATCCCTGGAGGACGCAGACCCGGGGAGGTTGGGTGTGCTTTGTGAGGACCCCTCTGTACCGGATTCTAGTGCCCAAGCTTCAGGCAGGACAGGATAACCTGGCCACTGAGAGCCCTCACTGGAGAGAGTCTAGAGGATGGGAGTGTAGTAAAATGAAGTTAAAAAAAAAGTGCCTATTGAATATTTAACACTATTAATTTGATCCCCCCACAGCTGTACTCTCCCATCCATTTTTTTTTGTTCATTTAACATTTTTATTTTCTGCTCCTCACCAGTGGCCTCCCATCTGATTGATCCCCCAGCCCCGTCCCCTGGAATTAGTGGGACTTACCTTATGCCTGGCCCAGGAGCAGTGCCTGTGGGGAGTCGATTGTCATCCTACCAAGGTGCTTTTTCTGTCTCCATTTTCTCCCAGGGGCCTTAGGAGTAGGAGCACATGTGCATGGAGGTATGCATGCACCTTATGGCCCTTGTAATGACCCCTTTCCCCCACCCCATTGGCCTAATGCCTGTCACCCTCTGGGCCTGTGCTGTCTCTGGCCTCCACCAGGAGGCAGCCATTGGCTGAGGGTAGCCACTACACCTTCCCAGAGAGGAGAGCTGTCTACTGGCAGCACCATCCAGCTCTGCCCTTCCCCACCCCCCCATTGCCAATGGCCCAGGCTTGTTCCCGAACCCAGGTTGCTGGTGTGCCATGAGGTAAGACGTCCAGACCCTCTGCCCTCAGCACCACTGGGCTGGCCCCTCTCCCATCCCTTTTTAAAGAATTAGTGTCTGATCAGTACCTATAGCAATATTTATTGCTTTGGATTAAAGCCTTGTATGCTGTGGCAAACTTCACGACAATGGACTCTGAGTGAAGTCTCCCACTGTTCAGTAAGCACCAGCGACTGGCTGGTGCAAGATCGCATGGAAAAAGAAATGGCAACAGATTCAATCTCTAGCATTTTGCATTGAGTTTCTAGGCAAGCAATCATTGCTTCCATAACTGCACTTCTTGATCAAAACAGTGGTGCTATAATTCATCAGAATCAAATTGTAATTTATTTTATTTATTCAAAATGAATTTCAAAGTTCCCCATTCAGACAGCTTTTTGTATATGCAACTAGCAAAATGGTGTACCGGGAGCAACACCAGGAACAGAGCAATAGTTTTATTTCAAAGGTAACCCCCAAAACTAAAAAAGGGGGTTAAAATGAATAACACAATGAACTAAAACTAAAATTAATAGTTGGCGCTATCTAATCTGCTGCTCCTCCTGTTGCAGGAATCTTGACATGCCCAAGATTGCCACTGGAGTTCAGTGCACATGTGGGACGACTTGTGCATATGCAGTAGGCTTCTTTGGCCATCTGGGACACAGTGAACTGTACAGTGTACCGCCGGCCCAGATAGTGCATCCACTTGGGGGGCAGGGGGTGAGGACACTGTTTTGGAGTTGCAGAAAGATCCTTCCAAAACTCCAAAATGGAAGCATTACACGGTGTCAATCCAGTGACTCATTTTTTGAGCTACCACAGGATGGCAGCATGCTTTCCATAATTGCAGATGTAAAAAATGGGCAGACTGCGTGGGCCTAGAGGTCCTTATCTGCCCTCAATTTTTATGTTTCTATGTTTAGTACACATGAACTGCAAAATGACAGTTCTAAGGAATTCCGTTCCACAGTTTAGTACAGTACATTAATCTGCAATACACATAATTAGTTTACAGTTCAGTGATCAGTTCTGTGGAATTTCTTTCTGCAGTTTAATACAATTATCCACAATTCATACATTCGTTCTGCAATTCAGTGACTCACTGAATTACGGAATGAATGTCTGAATTATAGATTAATGTATAAAACTGCAGAAAGAAATTCTGCAGAACTGACCACAGTTATCAGTTCTGCAAAATGTATTTCCACTGTTTAACACGTTAATCCACATGCCATACATTCATTATGCCATTCTAAGTCAGAATTTCCATGAAAGTTGCCAAAGTACGTTCTAAAATTTTGCGAAAGCGAAAAACTGACATTCGCTAAAATTCCACTGGTGGAAATTTAATTTTGACTGTCCTATTTGTGCATAATATTCTTTTGAAAGGAGATGCATGACTAAAGAAAACATGTTTCAAAGGCAATTTTTAATAGAATCTCTACAGGGCATTCCATTTTAAATCCTCAATTCTTTAAAGTATACCAGATGACCACATGATAATAAAATGGATCCATGGGTATACCTACTAGGCAGTAGTACTAAACAGCCTATATATATATATATATATATATATATATATATATACTGTATATATATATATAGTACATATTTAATGCTACATTCCTATATGCTGGCATGGGTTCATTTGTAACCTTAGATGTGCAATGCTGAACTCTTCCTACCAGTTGCTGGTATGCCTAGCTAAAGTACATTATCTTAAACCAAATACAGGCAGCTCAAAACAAGCAGTATTCTATTTATTTAATTCACATAAAAGTATATCAAGTTAAATTTCTGAAGCACAGTTTCTCTTTAATAGGCTCCCAAGAAGGTTAGTATACAATCACTTAATCTACATGCTGCAATTTCCTTGACATACTATACATTAGACACAGACTATTGAAGTGTACTCACTGCTCAGTGGTATGGTAACACAGGCAATTTGGGCACTCACCACCACATGTGATACTGACACCAGTATGCAGAAAAAATGGAGGAAATTGATTGCATTTTGAAACAAAAAACACAAGTGCCCGCTTGACTCATTTCTGGTCCATCCTAGACCCTTTCTCAAAGGCTAAGGAATTCAAAGTGCAGGTGCAATGAGAAAAACTTTGGATTATTAATCTAAGGGCCACAAAATCACCAGGTTTAAATATGAAGTTTGAGATTAAACCCTATTTGCAGAAAAAAAAAAAAACATTTCCAGGAACTGATCTATTATTAATGGTATTGCACCCCCGTCATTTTTGAGTTCGTCTTAGCATGTAGGAGCATACAAACTCATTGCTATAAGAGGTGGTCTACAAGGGTGTGTCCAATGGAGAGCTCCATTTCTAGGGACAGGTCAGCAGCAGGTGAATCAGTCGGTAGGCTGGCCATGACACTGTTTCAGCTGTTGGGATGGAGTTGGACAACTTTTCAAAGCAAAGAGCCACACCAATAGTGCTGCGGCTCGGTCTTTTGATGTTGCATTCCTGCATTGCATTCCTGGTTGCACGTTCACACTGCTGTAGCTTACAGAAGTGTGAACATGCTGAGCCCAGGCTGTTGGCATGCCCCCTCGCCATTAAAAAAACAAACCCACGAGGGTGCCCAATCCCCCTGTTGACATGCCCCCTCCCAGTTCATTTGCTGATGGGGGAGCCCACTCCCCATCAGCATAATGTCCCTCTCCAATTTGTTGTGTGCTGACGGGGGGCCCAATCACCCTCAGCTCTTGTACCCTCCTCCAACACTCAGTATGTGCCCACAGGGGTGCCCAATCCCTGTCAGCTACAGCCCCCCCAACAAACACTTAGGTGGCATGCCGGGAGCCCACCCCAGTGTGCCAAATGTCCCTGTAACAAAGAATAACCTTCCCATGTTGGTTTTTAATTTTTTTTTAAACCCTGCAAACCTGAGAATAGTTCCTCATTGAATCTGGTGGCCCCTTCCCCAACCTGCACCCACCCTCTGTGCACCCCACTCCCCACACCCCCCTCACTCCATACTTACCTCCAGAGCCTAGCATGACGATCTTCAGTGGACTGGGAATACATCTGCACTCTTCAAAGCTAACCACGAACTGAAGAAATGTTGGTAAGCTGTATAATGGCATAAACTGTTTTTTTTTTCAACTTTGGTGCATATCTCAGCCATTTCTGTGAATTTTGGCACCAAGTTTTCAACATGGGGTTCTTGGGATCCCACTTCATGAATTCAGTGACTGTTATGTGGTTATTCAATCCCAAAAGATGATTTCATGGTCACTGCACAGAATAACCTTTCTAGATTGAGTAACAAAATGACAGTGTCACTGTTCATCAGGTGGGCTCCCAAAAAGCCTATGTTGAAAATTTGGTGAAAAGATTCCAAAAAATGACTGTTATGAGCGTGCATTGCAGTTTCAATGCACACTTACAACATTGCAAATATGTCATACTTTCACTCAAGATTTTCAACATTGGTATTTTGTTACAACTCCTCATGAACAGTACAGTTGCCATTTTTAGCATTCTGACCGAAATGTGTTTTTGCACTTCTGGTGAAGAATAGCAAGGTCGCTGTAAGAAATCAGTGTTTGGGACAGATTATGACAATCACAGTGACACTTTTCATGAGTGGAGGTCTCAAAATACCTATGTTGAAAATTTTGGTGACAAAAGTCCATATAATGACTGTCTTATGAGCGTGCATTGCGCAGTTTCCATGCACACACATAACTTCATGAATTTGTAATATTTTCACTCCAGATTTTCAACACTGGCATTTTTTTACACTTCCCTATGAACAGTACAGCTGTCATTTTTCACATCCTGGCCAAAATGTGTTTTCGCACATCTGGCACACAATGGCTTGGTAGCTGTGGGAAATCAACTTAGAAAAATGACATTTCACTCTTGTATTAGTAACCAATTAAGCCTGTTTTCTTTTGTACAAGTCAGAAGGGTGGAATAAAGTATCCTAAAAATAATGTACTGTTGACTCAAGTACAGAGATGTTACAAAGATTTACTTCATCAGCGAAGTTCAGTCAAAGTGGTGAAATGTGCCTTTGCAAATCACTTCATGAAGTTTCCATTGGCATCACTAATTTTGAAGGTTACAGTTGCTGCAACGCTTTCCATGCAAGGTGGCACTTTGTCCACAAAGTGGCAGCTTCACAACTAACGTTAGGCCAATTTGAATAGAAAAAGGGCCACTTCGCCTGATACAAACGTTGCAAAGTTGGCACTTCATAACTTTTGCCAATTTCACAAATGAATCTGAAAACTGAATTTAGGCCACTTCACTCATTTCTAATCCTGAAGGTGCTTTATTATTGATGCTGTAAGCTGTAATAAATTTTGAAGAGATCAAGCACAGCACTCAGAATAGGTGATGTTGCACGCATATCAAGCCACAAATACCCCCAAATAGTTTTTATTTGTTTTCCTACAAAAAGCCATTGAAAATAACAGAGGTTAAAGAAAATAAATATCTTTAAACTATTGACATTTTGATCCCCAGCAAAACTCTTTCATTACTTCCATCTAAAATACGTGACCTTGAAAGAGTTTTTTAACAGACAAGTGGTTCCTCCTTTTGTTTAGTAAGTAGCCAGGGCTTTTACAAACAGGCCACTTCAGGTACCCCTCACTCCTGTACTAATAGTGTACTTTCTTAACAGGAGACAAGAGCACTTGCTATAAAGAGGTAGCATACTACCTGCAATTATTAACAATTTTCAGAGGTAGTCAGCTATTACTTTTTCTATCTGAAGTATTTTTCTCTTTCTGTCTTGCTAATTAGAACATTTTCCACCTGACTGCACTAGCTGTGATGCATGGAACTTCACTCTACTTGAAGGCTGACCTGTTCTGTTCCTCCCCATATACCTTCAGCATTGTGACCTTACTGTGGCATCACTAGTAACCAAAAATAGACACGCCTTCTTTTTAACTGGTAACTTGTGGCACATGTTACCAATCAGGCAGCAGGGCTTGTGATGTAACAGTAGTGCTGTGTGGAATTTTCAAATTCTGGTGGAATGAAATTCCATGGAATATTCAAAATTCTGCTGAAATTCTGATGAATTCAACCGGAAACAGAATGGCAGAATTCTGCAGCATAAAATTGTTGTGGAATGATTTTCCATGGAAAAATCACTGTTGTGAGGAATATTATTCCATGAATCTCAATATTTTTTGTGGAAATTGCTGCAGAATAATTTTCCATGAAAAAAATGATGTTCCCTCGAGTATTATTCTGTGGATCACAGTAAGCAGAATTCCACAGGTGAACAAATTAAATTCTGGTAGAAAGTCTGCCAGCAGAATGGTCATTCCGGATTAATTCCACTGGCAGAATTCCACATTCCGCACAGCATTATGTAACAGTGAATGAGGTCACATGTTGATGATGTACTGTAACAGGAGGAATGAAACTAAATATGTCTGCTTCCAGGTAAAGCACTGCTTTTCATGTCAAACCCAATACTATTAGGTAGAAACCCATCTAATGAGCACATCAAAACAAAAAAAAAAACACTTCAGGAATAAAACGTAATAAGGGACTACTTTTAAAAATCACTAAAATTGTGTGCTTCCTATTTTTTTGTGCCACTAGCTCTTTAGAGTGGCCTGCAGACATATAAATTTGTTTTTTTAATTGATACTTTTTGCAGCCCAGCTTCCTTTTTCTTTGAGGTGCACCCATATCCATTCCCCACTGTCCTTGCTCTTACCCTAAGGGGCATTCATCTCCATGAGTTTGCCCTCTCGCAGTGGGGGCCAGCCAAACTGGTGCCAACACTCCACCTCCTCCAGTGCCGTGGAGGTGGAAGTTCAATGGGTGTCCCCCGAGGCAGACAGGGGCCTGTGTCAGGGCCTATGTGCACAGTAGAATAATCTGTGGTTTGGGCACCTTTTCCCTCCTCAAGTCTCCACCATCAGGATGTTGAAATGCTAGGAAGCCCATGTTCTGCACACATGTGTCCACAGGCCTCAGCCGATGTCCTCCCTCCCATGGCTGCTTTCAACTACACGGCCACCTGTGGTCATCTAGGTGGCAGTCTTGCAGCAGTAGTGACAGCCCTCCCTCCCCAGAGGAAGACAGCACCCTCTGGAATGCTCAACCTTCCTGCCCCTAGCTAGCACCCAGCAACTCGATCTTGTGCCTAAACTTGGATCACTGGCTTCTAAAGTGGTAGTGCCACTGCTGTTCTAATAGGCTGGCTGTAACAGGTCAGAGTTTAATGAAACCATACCTCTCAGCAGTCTATCAGTTGGAGCAACATCCCTCATTTTATCCCTTGGAAATCCTCTGTTCAATGAGGGCAGCATGCTGTCCATGTCCACCGACAATTTAATAAAAATTCATATTGTTCTGTGAAGCATATACTCTGTTAATAACAGCAGATATGTGCAGTGAGTCATTAGTTCCTAAAGACATTTAACTACTTTATATATCTCCATGTTTCAGGATGTGCCCAAAACTGTGAGCACCAGAGATCAACATTTTTCATTTTGATTAAATATATTTCTCCAGGACACCTGAACAGCAATGTAGTATCTCATGTTCAGTGGGTTTCTACTTTTACCCGTTTTTTTACAGGTAGGTGGACTAAAGGTCTAAGAGGTTATGTGACTTGGTCAGGGTCATACACTGAGTAAGTGGCTACTGAGAATTTCAATCTGTGAGCTTTTGGTTGCCAAGTCTATGCTCCAGCCACATTTTGGTGATAAAAGTTTGTGAGGAATGACTGAAACAAAAATCCAAAATACATTTCTCAAATTGTGCAGCCAAACACATTCCACCATGGGTTGAAGAATGAACTTCCAGTGAGCTGATGTGGGACTTAATGATACAGTAGTCTCATTTCTTAAAGGTACAGCTGTCCAAGGTACTTCTGTACTTTTCCCATCTTGCATGAGGTCTATTTTTCAACACATTCTCCTAATGGCAGACTGATTTAGTAGCACATGTTTCTCACTTTCATGCTGGCCCAAAGTCCTTTATTATTTTATCATAAAATATCTGTTCCCAGTCTCTGTGGTAAACCGACAAAACACAGTGGGCTAGGAAGCAATTGTTTTCTTCCTTGTCTTCTTTTTCTTCACTTGTGAATACAAAGTTTCAGAATCTGAGGGTTCCGGTAAACATGGTATACTGCCCTAGAAAAGAGGATAGCATTAATTAGATGGTATTTGTGATTATAGGTACATTGGTAGAGTGATGTTATGTCAGCCTGTGTGACACATCAAGTTTGACTCAGTGGTATCCCAACAGAAAGAATCTGAAATGTCTGCCTCCCACCCATTACCTTTTGGGCTGGTGTTGAAATTCTAAACACTTTCTGTAATTATTACATCATTTGGCAATCAGAGAGTCACCTGGACATGGAGTTCCCCCAGGATTTCTTCCCATAGTTGGACCAGAGTGAGAGGCCCGACCTCCCAACCCCCAGGAGACACACATATCCAAAGTTAGGCCAAGCATCTTGGGTGACAGCTTGGATCCAGGGCTTATTAGCAGGGCTTCACAAGTCTCAGCTCCAGATTCTGTTTCCTATTCCTTGTTCACCTGCTGCAGCACGAATGCTGGTGTGTGCTACATGGAGGCACACATGCAACATGGCAAATTATGGTCCCTCACTTTGAGCCATTAGTGTTTCCACTACCACTAGGCCACTGCCTGGTGGCTGCAAGGGCATAACCAAAGATTCTCCCCTTACTGGGACAGGAGAGCAGTTTGCTGGATGCTCAATCCACTCCCACCACGACTGACCCCCAGCATCCTGAGTTTGCTCCCAAACTCGGGTCACCAGCATGGTGGCAGTATTGCTACCATATACTGTAGCCACTGGTCCAGCGTTATTTTGAACAGCTTTTAACACAATATTTTTCACAAGTTACTGATTTACTTATTTATTTCAACATCCTAGAATTAATTTATGTTTTCTTCTCAGATCGATCGATCTATCTATCTATCTATCTATCTATCTATCTATCTATCTATCTATCTATCTATCTATCTATCTATCTATCTATCTTTAATACTGGCATGGTCGTGCCAGTATAGTTAGGGTGAAACTGCACTTCTATGTTAAAATCCACACTTTGAACCTTAACAACTTTGGAACAGTTCAAAGGATTTGCATGAAATGTGGCAAGCATAATCTCTAGGGGTTGGTGTCTTGACCTGTCAATGTCGTAGGAATTCATTGAATCGTTTCTGAGATATAAAGTGTTGAAAAAACAGAAAAATCAGTTTTTTTTAACATTTCTTTGTCATCCTGGATCTCAGAAACAGCTTTAGGTTTTGGTCTGAAATTTTTAGGGAAGAAAGCCTTTGGGTCACAGATGTGCATTTTAAGGTTTGTTGAACAATTATGATTCCATTCAAAAGTTATGACATTTTAAATTTCCCAATTATTTCCTATGGGAAATTTATATGTCAGGCATGAAAAATATATTTTCACTGTCTGATACTTTTTCACAAAATACCAGCTTCTTTCATACAAGAAAACTGGTTTTTCTTGTCGTTCAAAGTTGTTTGATCAATAGAGCTGTGCTGCGTCAGTCATCTTGTTTGCCGCTTAGCAAGATCTTGAAGTACAGAACATTTAAAAAAGAAAACAAACATCAGAACATAGCTAAAGAAGACCCCTTCTGGTGTATTCTGATGTTTTTGTTTTTTGTTTTAAACTGGCCCAAACAAGTTTTTTTGTCAGGTGCCAGTTTACAGAAAATGGCTTGTAGCCTGTTCTCTGTATGAGAAGAGCGGTATTTTTTGACTTCTGCAGCTGCAGCTGGAACTCATGCTGCCAACTGTAAAGTCAAGGAAGACCCACTCCGTAAACCGATATAGAATACTTTTAGAGTGTTACACTTGAAAAAATGAAAACTGCCCCCCGACATCTTTTTTCCTCGATGCAGAGCAATAATTTAGATGCAGGATCCTGCATCAAGGTAGTCTACCCTCTGGCAAATTCCTTTTTTTTGCACCAATACAGGGTGTGCAATCCCCGTGTCAGTATGCATCCCTCCCACACACTTATTTGGCACACTGGGAGCCCACCCCAGTGTGCCCAAATGAATTGTTTTAAAACCTGTTAAATAAAGAAAACAGTCCCCCACAGTCTATTTTATTTTATGAGAATCCTGCATCGAAATTTTCAATAATTTTGATGCAGGAACCTTCACTGAAGTAGTCTGCCCTCACTGCAAATTCATATTTTTCACACCAACACAGGGTGCCCAATCCCCCATGTCTGTATGTATCCCCCCCAACATACATACTGGGAACCCACCTCAGTGTGCCCGAATGTTCCAGTATTTTAAAACATGTGAAATACAGAAAACTGTCCCCTGAAGCCAATTTTCTTTGATGCAGAACCCTACATCGAAATTTTCAATGCAGGATCCTGCATTGAAGTAGTGTGCTCTCCCAGCAAATTTGTATTTTTTGCATTGACACGGGGTACCAAATCTCCATGTCAGTATGTATCCTCCACCCCCAAACACACACATATTTGACACACTGGGAACCCCCCCCAGTGTTCCCAAATTTAATTTTTTTCATGTCTTGTACCTGTAAATAAAGAAAACTGTCCCACAATATCTTTTTTTGTTTTGTTTTATAACCTGTAAAAAGAAAACAGTCCCTCATCGTCTCCCCAGTCCCCCGCCCATCCCCACCCTCCCATTGAGCACCAACCTCCCACACTCCACCCCTTACTCCATACTTACCTCTGGAGGGCAGCGCTATCATCTTATGTGGACCTGGACACATCTGCACTCTTCAAAGCTGAACCACAAACTGAAGAATCAAAGATAAGCACCATATAATGGGAGTCAGTGGGGGCTTTCAACTTATGTTTAGAAATTTTTGCACCAAATTTTCAATGTGGGGTTCTTGGGACCCCACCTCATGAACACAGTCACTCTCATTTTGCTTCTTGGTCACAAAAGGTGATTTCTCGGCTGCTGTGGAATCACCTTTCAGGACTGAGTAATGAAACGACAGTGCCACTGTTCATGAGGTGGGGTCCCAAAATTCCAATGTTGCAAATTTGGTGAAAAACTTCCAAAAAATGATTGCGTTACACACGTGTGTTGTGCAGTTTCTATGCACGCTCATGGCTTTGTCATTTTTTAATATTTTCACCCCAGATTTTCAACATTGCCATTTTGTCACATCTCCTCATGATCAGTATAGCTGTCATTTTTCACATCCTGCTCAAAACATGTTTTCACACCTGTGGTGCAGAATAGCATGGTCGCTGTGCAAAATCATCTTTTGGAATGCATTAACAAAATCACAGTACAACTGTTCATGAGGGGAGGTCCGAAAAACCGATGTTGACAGTTTGGTGAAAAAATTCCAAAAACTGACCCAGATATGAGTGTGCTTTTTGCAGTTTCTATGCGTGCTCTTAACTTCACCAATTTTTCATTTTTTCACTCCAGATTTTCAGCATTACCATTTTTCACACCAACTCATGAATAGTACAGCTGTAATTTTTCAAATCCTGCCAAAAATGATTTTCTGCACCTATGGCACAAAATGGCATTAAAGTTGCACAGAATTATATTTCAACAGGGATTTGAAAGTTTTCTGTACTGGGTACATACAGCGAGGTGCTAAGAAGGTTATGTTGCATATTTGGGGTGAAAAGTATTTAAGATGGTACAGTTATGAGTATTTGTTGCAATTTCACTATGCCTGCTTGTAACTTTATGTGTGGAAGTGCATGGGCAAGAGACCCCTGTGTTTCCACAGCTAGATACATATGTGCATCTGAGGAGGGATGGGAGCGCAGGGTCTGAATTGTGACATATGGATACTGTTGTACTCTCTAGATTTGGACCCTGCACTCCTGCCATGACATATGGACACTGTTATACTATCTGGATGGAGGGATGGGAGCTCAGGGTCAGAAAGACCCTGCGCTCCCAAAGTAAAATGAGGATACAACTATATTATCTGAAAAAGAAGGGAAATTTGTTGCAAAAATCTCTGTTAATGCATCAGTTAGGGTGAATACTATAGTGACAAAAGCAGGGAAATGAGGCATTAGGGTTTCCAACCCAAACGCCCCACACTCAGGGTTCCCAACCCTATCACTCCACCTCCACCCCACCACCTCCACACACCAACAGGCATCTGGGTGTGCACTGGGGTCGATGACCTGACTCTCACCCCATTCCATGTGTAAACAAGTTGAGGTCATGCAGTACAGGAGAATGGGGTGAAAGTTAGGCCAATGATCCCAACATACACCCAGACACCTGCTGGTGTTTGGAGGGTCGAGGGGTGGGGGTGGAGTGGTAGGGGTAGGAACCCTGGAGGTGGGACATTAGGGTTGGAAATCCTAATGCCTCATTTCCCTACTTTTGTAGCTAAAGTACTCACCCTAACTGATGCATTAACAGAGTTTTTTGCAATGAATATATACGGATGTGCACAAAATTTGGAATGCATGGTCTTGTATTGTAGATCTCTTGATTTGCCAAGTTGCATTTCAATCAGACATGTGGTTTTCATTCAGTGAAGCACCCAAAAACACATTTTTTGCCTTTTTTGAACTTTTTTGCTGATTTTTGCCCATCATCCTGAAGGCACACTGTTTGGAACTGTGGTCTGACATTTTCAGGGTAGAAAGAAGTTTGGACAAAGAACAATCCAGTATTGATTCAGTGAAAAAATAGTAATTCATTCAAAAGTTAATTAATTTTGAATTTTCGGATTCTGAGCAAGCTCGCTTCACTCCAAGATTTATCTGTATGTTTTGCGAAATGGGATTGGCTCATGATCAAGGATTTTGGCACCTCGCCAAAGGGGATTTATAAAATCCCCATTCGTGAGGAAAAATTCCTTGTTTGTGAGCCGTGATCTTGTTTTCATTTTCCCCCCCAAACAAAATGTTGCAGCTTGCCCCACTGCTGACTTCTTTTACAAATAAAACATGGGTTTTATTCAGGGTGATGCCCTCTACAAACCCATGCCTTTTGTTTCCTTCATTTTAGCCAAAAAATGGCCTTTTTAGATTTTAAAACTCTTAGTTTGTGACTCGCTTCCTATCCTCGATCGCAGGGTGACAGAATCCCTGTTCGCGACCTGATCCGCTTTCATGAGGTAGCAAAATCCTTCATCACAACTTAGGGATCAGATGGCAATATCTCATGAACAAGAATCGGCTCGTGAACAGGGATTTTGTCACCTCGTGAAAGGGGATAGGCTCGCAAAAGGGGATTTTGTCAGCTCGTGAAAGGGGATCAGGTTTTTGAACTCTTCACGAGCTGACAAATCCCCTTTCATAAGGCATTAAAATCTACTTTCATGAGCCAATCCCCTTTCATGAGCTGACAAAATCCTTGATTTTCATTTCATGACCAGATGGCCCTTCTTGCGAATAAGGATTGGCTCACAAATGGGGATTTTGACACCTTGCAAAAGGGAATCGACTCGTGAAAAGGTATTTTGTCAGCTTGCAAAAGGGGAATTTTTTTAATTCCTCATTCATGAGCTGACAAAATCCCCATTCATGAGCTGTCAAAATCCCCTTTCACAAGTCAGTCTCCTTTTGGGAGCTGACAAAATCCTTGATCTTGACTTCCAGACCAGATGGCCAAAATCTGATGATCAAGGATTCCTCGCAAATGGGATTTTGACAGCTCGTGAACGGGGACTGACCTTGCGAATGGGGATTTTGCCACTTCATGATCTAGGATTTTAAAAACGTTGCCAGTGCACTGTAAATAAACGGTTTGGTCTTTTAGCTTGAAATTTGCGGGGTATAAAGGGGGTGTCCCTGAAATGTGAATTATGCTGTTTAGGTCTAAAAAAGTTAATCGGTTCCATAGATATGCCATCACAAAGCTGAGATTTTTCCCATAGGATAACACTGTGGTGCCCACAGCACCTTTCAGTGTGTGTATCTCAGAAACGATGCAAGATACAGATTTTTCACTACCCACAGCTTAGTCCACCTTTAAATGGACTAAACATGCATGGAGGTTTCAAAGTCATAGTTACAACTGCTGTGGAATTTTTTTCATCGTTTGTACGGTTGTTAAGATATTGGCAAATTAGTGTTACAAGGGTTCCTTTTTAGCCATATAGAGCTACTGTATGGCTCTGTTGTTATGTGTAAGTGGGTGCATGGGGCCTGGAGGGCCCATGCTCCCACACACAGATATTGTTATGTGCAAATGGGCAGTTTGGTGGGAGCACAGGGACCAGAGGGCCCATACTTCCACCAGCACATACCAGTTACCAGGTACATTATACTTTCAAAAAAAACTTTTAAAAGAACTTTGCCAGTGCACTGAAATAAATGGTTTGGTCTTTTGGCTTGAAATTTGCAAGGTATAAAGGGGGTGTCCTAGAGATGTGAATTATGCTGTTTAGGTGTAAAAACATTTATCAATTCCATAGATATGCCATTATGAAGTTGAGATTTTTCCCATAGGATAACATTGCGGTGATCCCAGCACTTTTCTGTACCTGTATCTGGGAAATGATGCGAGATACACATTTAGGTCATGCTATCTCATGTGGCAGTTTTGAAGTCATGATTACAACTGCAGTAGAATTTTTTTCATAACTGCTATGGTTACTGAGATATGGCAATTTAGTGTTAGAAGGGTTCCTTTTAAGCCCTATAGGTCTGCTGTATGGCTCTGTAGTTATGTGTAAGTGGGAGTGCAGGGCCTGAAGGGCCCATGCTCCCAGAGACACACATCATTATGCAAAAATGGGAAGCATGAAGGGAGTGTGGGGCTCAGAGGGACCACACTCTCACCACACATAATAGTTACCAGTTACATTACACTTTCTTAAAAAGTCAGGTCATTTATTGCAAAAAAAAACTTTGTTAATGCATCAGTTAGGGTTGAAATTACAAAAGTATGGAAATGAGACGTTAGGGTTGAGCCCCTATCCCCCATCCTGCCACCCCACCCCCATTCTCCACACACTAACAGGCATTGGGGTGTGCCATGGTGTCATTAGGCCTAACTTTCACCCCCATTCTCCTATGCTGTACCATGTCAGCCTTTTTTACACATGGAATGGGGTGAGAGTTGGGCCTAATGACCCCATGGCTAACCCTGATGCCTGTTGGTGTGTGGAGGATGGGGGTGGGATGGTAGGATGGGGGGTTAGGGGCTCAACCCTAATGTCTCATTTCCATATTTTTGTTGCTTCAACCCTAACTGATGCATTAACAATGGTTTTTGCAATGAATATACACACACACACACACACACACACATATATATTCATTGCAAAAAAACTTGATTAATACATCAGTTAAGGTTGATAGCACAGCAACAAAAGTTACCCCCTACCACCCCACCTTCCACACACCAACTGACATTGGGGTGTGTCATGGGGTTGTCAGGCCAAACTCTCACCCTATTCCATGTTTAAGCAAGCTGACATGCTACAGTATCGGAGAATAGGGTGAGAGTTAGGTCTGATGACCCCATGGTGCACCCTGACATCAGTTGGTGTATGGAGGATGTGGAAGGGTGGTGTGGTGGGGGTGTAACCCTAACATCACATTTCCATACTTTTATCGCTGTGCTATCAACCCTAACTGATGCTTTAATGAAGTTTTCTTGCAATTAATTTCCCTTCTTTTTGAGAAAGTGTAATGTAACTGGTAACTGGCATGTGTTTGTGGGAGCATGGGCCCTCCGGGCACTACGCTCCCTTCATATTCCCCATAATTTGTGTAATGGTATGCATCAGTGGGAGCACAATCCTTCTGGTCCCTGTGCTCCCATTTACACATAAGTGCTGAGCCATACAGCAGCCTCATAACACTGAAAAGGAACCCTCATAACACTTATTTGGCAATATCTCAGTAACCATAGCAACTATGGAAAACATTCCACTGCAGTTGTAATCAAGACTTTCAAACCTCCACGTGTGCTTAGTCCACCTAAAAGTGGACTAAGCTGTGGGTAGTGAAAAATCCATATCGAGAATCATTTTCGAGATAAGAGCACTGAAAGGCGTCTATCCTATGGGACATTTCTCAACTTTAGAATGCTGTAACTATGGGTGCATTGAATGTTGTGGGACCAAACCACCAAAAGGCACATCTGTGGGACCAGGGCTTGCAACCCTGCAAATTTCAGCCCAAAAGTACATCCACCTTGGCACAATGAAGTGACAAAAAAAAAAACAACACATGGGGCAATGTTTCTAAGCACTGTTTTTACAAATACAAAAATGTTTTTGTGACACCCCTTTACCTTATAATGAAATCTTTTCATGCACAAAAAATTGTTTTTGCAAATGTTTTTGCAGTGCACATATAAATTTTCCCATAGGCTAAAATGGGTCATGAAAAACTTCCATAACTTTTGAACAGATTAATATTTTTTTCAACAAACCCTCAAAAGGCACCACATTGACACAGGCCACATACACACATGCACATTTGAATCCAAACAGATGCATCTTTCAGTCTGTTAATCCTGATGACAAAATGCACAAAAGTTGAGGATTTCTCACATTTTTGACAAGCTGCAGTTCTGCAACTCTACATCTGACTGAAATAAAACTGCCCAGATCCAGAAATCTATGGCTGGACACCATGCATGCACAATTTCAGGCAAACTGGACAAATGGTTGCAAAGTTATTATAGTGCAACCTTTGGGGTTTAACACAGAAGTGGCCTGCCAACTCTAACTATAGCTATTTTATATATATATATATACACACAAATTGCCCTTATGATATATATATATATATATATATATATATATATATATATATATATATAGATATATATAGATATTATAGGGCACTTTTGTACTCCTGTAGTTAGAGTTGAGTAGACACTTCAATGTCAAACTCAAAATGTTGCACTTTAATACTTTTGCAATCGTTTGATGGATTTGCATAAAATTTGGTATGGTCCTTCCTTTGGGGTGGTAGATCTCTTGATATAGAAAGTTATGTTTCAGTGGGATGTGTGGTTTCTGAGTTATGGAGAGTTGAATAAAATGTGTTTTCGCTCATTCACTTTTCTGGGATTTTTCTTTGAACTTGCCTACAACCCAGATGCTTTGCTTTTTTTGATATGAAATTTTCAGGGCAGAAAGGGACTACATCACAGATGTACCTTTTGCTAGTCTGGTGAAAAAACAATAAACCATTTTTAAGTTATTGGAATTTAAAAATTTGAAAAATAATTTCTAAGCATGCTCAGCAAGTACAAAAATAAAGCTGTATGAAACGAAGTGAGAATCTTGCATTGTACGGGAACATTTCTACTTCATATTGCCTCCATCTTGTTTTCAGTTTTGCCTGAATCAGATACATATATATATATATATATATATATATATATATATATATATATATATATATATATATATAGGATATTCAATGGGGCTACTGAAAATATCACTGATATTTCCCCTCAGTGCAGTTTGGCCTTGTAAGAGCTCATAGTGGGCGTGGCAGTGAAGTCTGGAGATAAACTGCACTAGAAAACTATCAGGAATATTCCAGTAGCCCCATTGCATATTCATTATGCAACATTGTTGTTTTGGTTTTATTTTAATGTTTTTCATCGATGTTACTTTTTTTTTCCCCCTCTGCAATGTTTCATTTCTGGTGTTTCTTGTAGGTAGGGACACTTGTGTTATTGAACAAGGCATTGTATTGGTTGATTTTTTTGTGTGGGCAGGCTAAGAAAGTTTTTAAACATGGCAGCATAGCTCCCGCTTAGCAAGGTTTCTGAATGGCAGTTTAAGCATTTTTTTTTTTCATGGGTTTCTTTTAACAGATTATTCATCTGGTTGATTCTGTTTTTTTTATTGCAAAGGTAGAAATGAAGCGCGAAGGATTCAGCTCCTAAGGAGTGCCTAGTTCTGATGCCATCTGCATAGTAGAGGAGCTGGTTGCTGGGAATCGGGGATAGCGTGAGTCAGTCTGAGGTTGGATGGAAATGGAGGTAAGAAGGTTTTTAACATTGGGTTTCATGGAAGGATGTGAGGGGATTTTAAGAATGGCAGGGGATTACAGCTTGGTGAAGGAGTTCCTAGTTCTGCATTTTGCCGAGTACAGTAGTTCGTTGCTGGTTAGGGGGATGTTGGAGAAGTGTCTGGAGAAGAACCTCTGTTGGGACTGGCAAGTCTAAGTGATCTGGGACAGAAGGAAAGTGGCAGTGAAGGGATAGTAGCAAAGCTGGAGGGTGCGGATTAATAGTTGTGGTGTGTACAGGGATTTAGCAAAAAAAAGGAAATGTTTTTGTAAATGTGTGATGTGGGGATAGGTTGGATAAATGTTCAGAAAAGCTCTGTTGGTGGTTATTGAGGAGTTGTTGGTGTGGTGTCTGGATTAAAAAGAAATTGTGAACCTCTAATGTGGCATGCTGAGGAGCAAGGGGAGTTTATGGAATTGTTATTTTCAAATTTTTTGAAGGACTTCCCCGAGGGCTGTATCTTCTATCTCTCCTGTTGAAAAAAGATTTGGGGTGAAAATGGAAGTGATCTATGTGCTGTAGGACAGAAATTAAACCACAGAGTGGGAGTTGGTATGTAAGTGAGCAGGCGAATTTTGATTGTACTGCTCTTGCTGCCAGCTCCCACCAATAAAAACATTTATGAGCAGTTGTGGTGACATGCAGATGGTGCCTCTATATGACCTACTGTGAGGATAAATGCGATATTCTCACTGTTAGTCTGACTACCCAAAATATTGGAGTTATTTGCCAATTTTATTCTCACCCCATTGCATAAATATATTTAATATATGGATTTGCATTTTAATAATACACAAAAGCATACAACACAATCTCGGAAATATTATCATTCCTGAAGTGATAATACTACACTTCAAGAGTGATAATACTATCGTTTAGGTCCCATAATAGTATCGTTTGGAACCTGAATGATAGTATTATCACAGAATGGCAACAGCACATGCACTAGTCTGTGTCCCCCATGTCAGCCAAAATGTGCCACCTGATTGGTCACTTTTTCTATGTGGGTGGGCAGAACACTTCGAAAAACATGGTGGCTCGTCTCTCGCTTACCGAGACCAAACTGTGTCTGCAGCACTTCTCTAGTTTTTGTTCTTTTTTTTGCCTAGAAAATGTAATTATGAGGTTCATCCTGCCATCCCCTAATGAAGAACAGGTAGGACGTGTGGGGTTGAAAAGTGGGCAGGGGGCAGGAAGTGTCATGAAAGAGTGAGAAGCAGGCAGCGCAACCACACAGCATGAGACGGTGCATCTGTTGACCAGCACAAAGTCAGTGCTTTAGTGAAGTGCTCAACCGCCCATTTCAAAAAACAAAATTAAAACTCAGATCCATATATTAAAAAAAAAAAAATTTGATATGTTTGTCTCCATTGCCAGGGAGTCCTACCATCTCGAGGTTCTGGACACATTGGAACCTCTTGAGCTTCGCTGTCGAGGTTCATGTGTCCAGAACCTCTCAATGATATTACTCCCAGGTAATAGACACAGACCTATTGGTTATTCTCTTTTTATGCCATACCTGTGAGGATAAAAAAAGGCAAATATTTTTAGTATATTCTCAGGGTGGTCAGACCTACAGTGAGAATAGTGCATTTATCCTCACTGTAGGTAAATTTATCCACACAGTAGGTAGAGATTGGCTTACTTGGAACTCATTTGCATATTCGGCCTCAGTAGCAGTACTAGCCATGTTCAAATGCAAATAACTTTAAAACAAAAAAATGATGGCATGGTACTCTGAGCATGAAAGTTGTTCAGTACAAAAATATCTACCAAATGAGTGGTGTTTCATTTATGGCTAACTTTTATTTTTTTATATAAATAGCAAAAAAACAATAACAAATGCTATATTTTTCACTTTTTTGACAAACAAATGTGAAAAATGATAGCATCGTACTGTAAGAACAAATGTTGTTCAGCACAAAAATATCTACAAAATGAGTGGTGTTTCATTTATGGCTAACTTTTATTTTTTATATAATTAGCAAAAAAAACAGCAAAAAAAGCAATTTTTTTCACTTTTATGACAAACAAATATGAATAACTTTAAAATGAAAAATGATAACATGGTACTATGAGCACAAAAGTTGTTCAGCACAAAAATATCTATAAAATGAGCAATGTTTCATTCATAGATGCCTTTTAGTTTTTAATAGTTAGCAAAACATTCAATTGTTTTCACTTTTCGCAACAGACAAATGCATATAACTTTAAAATGAAAAATCATAGCATGGTAATTTGAGCACAAAAGCTGATTAGGATGAAAATATCTACAAAATGAGTGGTGTTTCATTTATAGATTTCTTTCAGAGTTTTTATAATCGGCAAAAAATGGAAAGAAATGAAATTTTTTCACTTTTTTGGAGGTATGGCATAAATGAAATACGCACCCCCCCACTGGAAATACTGTCAATATTTTTTGTTCTCATACCAGTTGACCTGATGACATCACTCGTGGCTTCACCACTTGTGATGTTATCTAGTCAGCTGGTACTCGAACAAAAAATATTAACAATATTTCCAGTAGGGGAGTTGTGTATCCCTTATACATACATATATCTATATCTATATCTATATCTATATCTATATCTATATCTATATCTATCTATCTATATATATATATATATATATATATATATATATATATATATATATATCTTGTAGTGGCATAGGGTTGAGTAAGCATTTTAATGTTAAACCTCAAAGTTTGCACCTTAATAACTTTGCCACCATACAACAGATTTGCCTGACATTTTGCATGTGCTGTCTGGTACCATAGATCTCTGGTTCTGGCAAGTTGCATTACGGTCAGATGTATGATTGTGGAGCTACAGAACACCAAAAAAAATTTAAAAAATTGACTTTTTACACATTTCTTTGCTTGCGCCAACAGCCTTCATGATTTGTCTATTCAGTCCGAAATGTTCAGGGAAGATGCAGTCTTGGTCACCGATGTGCCTTTTGAAGATTTGGTGAAAAAATATTAAACCTTTTAAAGCATCATGGGAAGCATATGCAAATGCCCATAAACTAATTTGGACTGGCTCAACTTTAAGCAGAATTGCCATCATGCATTGCATTATTGGGGTACAGGTATGTGCAATTTGTGTTTTGTTTAGAATTTGGCTGTATGGCAAATATCCTCTTGGATAACCCATACCCTAGTTAATTTGCTCTGATGTTCTTTTGTAGTTCTTTTCTCTCTCTACTTTGGGCTGCCCATGGGCCAGCCAAATAAGATCGCCTATAGGATGGCTGGCTCTATCTCCCTGGGCTGATATACAGATATGGCACATTAATGAGTCCAAATGAGGACAAAACATGTGTCCGTGTCTTCTGTTCTCAGTTTTTGTTGATTGTATTGTGAGGCCTTTCAGCACCATGCGATTCTGCTTAAAGTTGAGCCAGCCCAAATTAATTAATGGGCATTTGCATATGCTTCCCATGATGTTTTGCATTATTGAGGTATGTGCAATGTGTGTATCTATCTATCTATCTATATGTCTATCTATCTATCCACACTATCTCAAAAAGTAAAGAAACAATTAGCAAAAAACTTTGCTGATGCTTCAGTTAGGGTCAAAGTGACAAAAGGTAGGCAGTGAGACATTATAGTCTCCAACTCTATGTGCAATTTGTGTTTTCTATAAAATTTGGCTGTGTGGCCAATATCCTCCCAGATAACCCATAACCCAGTGCATTTGCTCTGGGGTTCTTTTATAGTACTCTACTATATACCACAAAAGAACCCCAGAGCAAATGCACTCAGGTATGGGTTATCCCAGAGAATATTGGCCATACAACCAAATTTTAAAGAGAACACAAATTGCACATACCCTAATAATGCAAAGCATCATGGGAAGCATATGCAAATGCCCACAAATTAATTTGGACTGGCTCAACTTTAAGCAGAATTGCATGGTGCCAAAAGGTCCCACAACACAATCAGCAAAGACTGAGAACGGCAGACACAGACATGTGTTTCATCTTCACTTGGACTCATCAGTGTGCCATCTCTCTCTCTCTCTCTCTATATATATATATATATAATGCAAAAAACTTCATTAATGCATCAGTTAGGGTTATTCTACAGTGACAAAAGTGAGGAAATTTGACATTAGGGTTCCCACCCCTTGCACCCCACCCCCACCGTGCCCCCACCAACAGGCATCGGGGTGTGCACCACTATAATATACATATATATAGCTGTGGAAGCACAGGGCCCTGCACTTCCATTTATAGGACAACAATGACCTAACTTTCAGCATAGCCACCTTATTACCCCACCTCATCTACCCGTCACAGAAAATTTTCGAATTCCTGCCAAAAACATAATTCTGTGCAACTGAAGTGCCATTCCATGCCACAGATGCAAAAACACATTTCGGGCAGGACTCGAAACATGACCGCTGTTACATTTATGAGGTAGAGTAATAAGAAGGCTCTGTTGAAAATCTGATGTCAAAATATTAAAAATGTCTAAAGTTATGAGTATGCAATGAATGATCATAACTTTTGCATTTTTTCATATTCTGACCCCAGATTTTCAGCACAGCTTTCTCATGACCCCACCTCATTAACAAAGTCAGAAAAAAATTCCAAATCCCACCTGAAAGGTGAATTCGGACAAGCAACCGTGAAATCACCTTTCGGGCGGAAGATGCATAATGACTTCCTATTTTTCATCAGGCAGGGTCCCCAAAAGGCCATGTTGAAAATTTGGGGTTAAAATATTTAACATTTCCATAGTTATGAGCACGCATAGCAAAATTGCAATGTTTGATCATACCATTTCATTTTTTCATATTTTGACCCCATATTTTTAACATAGCCTTCCTATTATCCCACCTCGTGAACAAGGGCCAAACTTTTTTTTGAAATCTCACCCAAAAGGTAAATTTGCCAAGTGACCTTGAAATCTCCTTTTGGGCCACAGTTCCATAATGACAGTCTTTTTGTTCATGAGGTGGAGTCCCCAAAAGGCCATGTTGAAAATTTGGGGTCAAAATCTCAAAAAATTAGCACTGGCCCAGTGGTGCAGAGGGCTGAGGCATCTCTGCCTTACCTCGCGCCACACTGGTAACTTGAGTTCAGGAACAACCTCATGTCATTGGGGAGCCAGCAACAGGGGACGAGTCAAAGCAGGACTGAGCTGCCAAGCAGTGGCTCTCTTCTCCCTGGAGGGGGGATCATCCTCCTGCAGTCTCATCACCACCGGAAGGAGGTTCAGTGGCCATGAAGGTGGGTAATGGGCAACCAGTAGGGTGGGGCATCCTGCAGTGCATGGCACACGCGTGCATCTGCACTTGCACAAATGTCTTGAGGGCAGGGGGATGAAAATGGGGAACAAAAATGGTTACAATTAATAATAAAAAAAAATCTCAAAAAATGATGATGTTATATATGAAAGTTGAAACCCCATTGAAATACATTAAACCACATTTACCTTAGTTTCTCATAGTGCAGTCACCGGTTCTAGCAGCAAGATATGTCTTCGATCGCAGAGTGGATCTTGAACCTGGTGCCTGTTCAGGTGAGTGAAGGTGTGTGTGAGTGTACTGGAGGATGTGGGATGGAGGGTGCTGAGTGGGAGGTAGGCGTGGGGGGGGGTTGATTGGAGAGGGACCGATTTGTTTTTTTTTTACAGGCCAAAAAATAAATAAATAAATAAATAAAATATTGAGGGACCATTTTCTTTAGTTCAGGTTTTGTCAGCAAGGATGGTGGGGTGGGGTGCCACTAGACACCAGGGAATATAAATGCCAGAATGGGGAATAGTTATAGGTATTACAACAATTTTGGTATATATTTAATTTGCAAGCTTTCAAGGTAGTTTAATTAAAGTTGGTCCCAGCATTACGGTTTTGAATGCTCCACATGTTTTGGGTCTGTTGGTGTGGACAACAGCTTAATCTGAATGATATTACCTGCTTTTGATTTTGACTGCTTTGTCATTGGACTATTCTGTTGCCTGCTGTGGGGTGCCATGAGATGCTTCAGCATTCAGTAAGGACTACTGTTTTTGTTGAATCTCAAGCAGTTTGATCCCTGCTGCTGTTTCATTATTGGTATGTGGGTTTACTGGCACCTGGACTGCTGCTGGGTTTGTGTTGCTGGGAATCTCAGAGTGGACTAGGTTTAAGAAGAAGACTGTCTCACGTTGCTGCTGTGCGTATTTTGCCATTTCAGTTCAGGCACTGCCCTTCACCACTGTTCTTTCTTATTTGACGTATTTTCTACCCACATTCTGTAGTTTTGGGCCTTTCTCCTGCTTTTGTTTGTCATGGGACAATGGGGACAGCAATCTACGAGTGGGGGATGCCACTAGACACCAGGAAAGATATTATATTTGGGGACTGTGGTGTGGTTGTGGGGGGGGATCACACCACCAAACACCTGGGAAATGGTGGAATGGTTCACAGCTCACACTGAAGCCAGTAGCAGTAGTTCAGCTGTGGCTGCTGAACTAAAGAAAATCAGCTGTTCTCATAATGAGAATATAGGGGAAGGTTCCTCTCGCTAAGCTGGCCACCAAGGATTTTGTGTGCCCAGACAGAGTATTTCTTGCACTAATTTTGAAAAACAAACATCAGAATCTAGCTAAATGTGACCTGTTTAGCTATGTTCTGGTGTCTTATTTTTAAAATGGCAACAGTTTTATGTATTTTCCATGCTTTTTAGTTTGTGAAAAAAAAGAAGATGGCAGCTCATGAAAAAGGATTCTTTCCTCATGAAAAAGGAATGGATCTTGAGAGAAAGAATCCTTTTTCACAAGATAAATCCTTTGTCGAACTTTCTTCCTCTATCCTGGAAAGTGATCTTCCCACTGAAAACAATGGGAACTTCAAAACTGAATAACTTTTCAACAGATGTATTTATTTATTCATTAGATTTGTTAGCTGGGTAAGAACTCTAGAACATCAAATGCCCATTTTCAAGGGGGAGCCAGAAATACAAAATATTAAACAGAGACAAATGACAATACATACAGATTTACACACTACAATATAATAAATATAAATCTACAGTTTAATAAATATAAATCTAAAGAACCACATTAATGAAAACGAGAATTTGATAACCCTAAAAAAATTACTTTTCAAATGAGTCTTGAACTTAAAATAGGACATAGATTGATGCAGTTCTGTTGGTAAAGAGTTCTAATCCACAATAGACTTATATAAAAAACATTAGAAACTAGAAAAGCCGAGCACTGACCACCTCGCATTAACACAGGTACCTGGTGTCCATGTTAATGCGAGCTGGTGAGTGCTTGGCTTTTCTTTTTTCTAATGTCTGACTATTTGCCAGAGCACCACCGTCCCAGTGCAAGACTTGTTCAGTAGTATTAAATAAAAAACACAATTGTCCTAAGGCAGTATGATATAATGGAGTTTTGATTTTACCATTATCAGTAAACCTGGTAACACAACTAGATACCTGTGTCCCCAGAATGGATTTAAAGTGAAAGGGAATAGGTCCTCTATATAACTTCCAAAATGCAAGAAGCCTAACATATGAACACTTAGATACAAAAGATAAACAATTTGGTTTATAACATAATACACAATGATGTGTAAGCCATGAATCAGAATTATACAATGGCAAAAAAGAATGCCGGTCCCCGATTGGTCACACTGGGACTGGACCTGTGATGTTATCCCAGCACGACATCATGGATCTAGTCCTAAGACACTCATGACCGCATGTAATGTTAAAAGAAAAGATCACTCCATAGCTCTTTTTACAAGCAGCTCCAGCCCTGCACTGAACTGGCACTCCCTGCCGACCGACCCACACTATGGCTTTAATATAACAGAATCGAGGAGTCCAAGGGAGCACTATTTCAAAGCATACCACACGGTGCAGCAGTGATTGGCTTCACATACCCCTCACTCACCACATGCACATACAAAGACCAGAGTGGGGGACCTAAATAAGGAAACTGCTCAATTGGGAAACACTATGACAAACACAAACAAATGGATAAAAATTACAGGGTACTGACACAGCAACACAGGTATGCTTGCAGGGGGGTTACTACACAGAAGTAGTGAAAAAGACAAATTGATAGAGGGCAAGCATATAGCATCACCACCACCTGCTAGACAAAACAAGAACTAGGAACTCATTTTTGAATAAGTATACCTGTCCTATTTATAACTGGGAAAAATAAAATATTTTAAGCATATTTATCCCATTTGATTGTCTTTTTTTAATAAATGAGCCATTGTATAATAGGAATAATGCACTCCAGGGTGTGTGTCGTGCTGGGATAACGTCACTTCTGGGATGATTAGTCACACTCGGCCTATGGCCTCGTGCCTAATCACCTCAGGTGTGATGTTATCCCAGCACAACACACACCCTGTTGTGCATTATTCCTTTAGTAACAAACCTACACATTTGATTATAAACTATTTCTACTCATTTAAACCGAGGTCCCGTCTGCCTGGATTGGTGGTAGTTCAGGTAGATGCTAAAGATCCCATGGCACTTATCAAAAAAGAGTAGGGGGATTTTTTATTACAAACTTCAAACAGCAAACAAAAGCATACAGTAAGAATATACATAAAAGAAACATACAAATCAGAAGAAAATCAATAAGTATTAAAGGCATGCATTGTCTTCAAACAAAGGAGGAAATGGTTACATAACTAGAAAGCAAAACAAATATACCATAGTGTTACATCACACAAAGTACATAAAAAATTAGAAGCAAAAATATAAGCAGTACAACACATGTACAGAAGTAAAACGAGAACAGAGCTGTCTAAATGAACAAAAAGTACTACAAAAGTGCACAAGTTACAAAGTATGATAAAAAGAAAACAAATAATATAATCGTGCTAAAATAGCAGCCAAAAAGGAACCCAAAAGCCAATGATAGTCACCTACAGCCCTTTGTATAAGCAACAGATTTGTAGACCAAGCCCCCCAAGCCCCAATATTAGTGGGAAAGGCCCCCCATCTGAACTTTCATGTAAAAACAACGCCATAAAGGAAGTGATCATAAACTTCAGCCCGTGTCTAGCCAAGACATCTGTCTCCACCACAGCTTGTATAGATCTGGATGTACTCTCTCTCTTTCCAACATCTGCCACCTAATTACATCTTTTTTAATGCTATGTAAAATCTGACTTTCTGATTTCAGCTGTTTCCTAAGCATTAAACTACAATGGGCCTGCCAGAGCTGATAGCCAATAAATCCCATCAGAAGTCGTATAGTAATAGTATCATAAATCACCCATGAGCCCGGCATCACACCCTCAGTCCAAATAACTGATGACTGACCCCGAAAAAAGGGTTCAGTGGCCTGGCAGCATGAAAAGGCATTTCCTTTATAGCCACAGTTCTGACATCACTTCCTCAACAGGTCTTGGGGCAGAACTGTCATATCCTTAATAACCCAGCACAGTGCAAAAAGGGTAGGTACACGCTACAAATAATAATAAAAAGAATATATATATATATATATATATATATATATATAGTATATTATAAGGGAGAGGGACATGTGGGGAGTGGTGCAATGCACTGGCTGTGGGGCAGCAGTTTTCCGGGAGACATTCTGGAATCTGCATTGCTGTCCTATTTGCAGGCAACTGTCAGCTCTGAGGGAGGAGGATGCCCACCTCCAGGCTGAACTAGCAAGGACTAAGGAGGCCTCCCCCTTCCAAAGAGCACCACTGCCACAACCACTGCCTGAGAGGTTGCCAAGTGTGAAGAGCAGTTGGACCACAGTGGGTTCTGGGAGGGTGCAGGTGGTGGACCAGAGGCGAAGCCCCCTAGTTGTACCTCTACACAAATCATATGCCATTCTGGCAGAGCAAGGTTCCTCTATGATGGCACCCTCAGTTGAGACTCAGAAGAAAGCTGAGGACATCCACAAGGGAGACCCACAAAAAGGTGGCAAGGGACACCACAGGGGAAGAAACAGCTTCTGATAGGGGACTCTGTTGTTAGGGGGGTAAACCTGGGAAAGGGAGAGGAGAAGGAAGTAAGGTGCCTGCCTGGTGCCATGGCTTGGAGGGACAGGAAGCGAATCCTCAGGATTGCAGAAGCAGCATCGCAGGAGAGGGAACTAGATATCATAGTCCACCTTGGGACAAATGACCTAGCTAGGCATGGGATCAGTGCAGTGCATAATGAATTTGTGGAGTTGGGGAGGGGCCTAAGACGGGTAGCAAGCACGGTAACCTTCTCAGAGGTGCTACCAGTCCATGGCAGAAGTGAGGCTAGGGTACTGCACACCATGCAGTTTAATGAATGGTTGCAAAACTGGTGCAGAGCACAGGGCTTTGGCTTCATTGGGGACTGGGGGGCCACCTGGAGAGATAAAGGTCTATTCTGGCATGATGGTCTGCATCTGTCCACGAAGGGAACCAAGCTCCTAGGTGATAGGTTTAAATGCTTCCTTGGCAAGCTTTTAAACTAGCCAAGGGGGGAGGCGCTGATAAAAGGCAGGAAATTTCAAGCCTCCCCCCACAAAACATGGCAGGTCGTAAGGTAAACACTGAGGTACAAAGCTCAACACAGGGCAGGACAGTGGTAAATAGAAAAATAGACAAGGACAGTAAGAGCAGGGATGGGGAAAAAAGGATAAAGCCAACATTAAATAGAAGGCAAAGAGTACCAATGCCCGTAGTCTGGGAAACAAGCTTCCTGAGCTAGTAGCCCTGATGGAAGATGAACAGTTGGCTATTGTGGCAGTCACAGAAACATGGTACACTGAGAACCATGACTGGGATGTCAACATACCAGGGTACACAATCTACAGAAGGGACAGGGAAGGTAAAAGAGGAGGTGGAGTAGCTCTATACATAAGGGAAGGGATCAAAGCTACAGAACTAAAAAGTAAGGGGGATGACAAGAGGCACTCTGGGTCACCTTGGAGACAGGGAATGGCATCACAATCCGCACAGGGTTTGTATACAGACCCCCATCTCAAGGGGAGGAAATGGACAACAAAATGATAGAGGACATTCTCAAAATGGCTGAAAAAGGGGAGATACTGTTGATGGGGGACCTGAATATGCCAGATGTTAACTGGATAACAGGTATTGCAACCACGTCCAAGAACAGGGTCATTCTCGATGCCCTGCAGGGGGCAGGCCTTAGACAGCCTGTGTTGGAACCCACTCGGGAGGGAGCAATATTAGACCTGGTACTCTCAAATGGAGAGAGGATCACAAATTTAGAAGTCAGTAGACATCTGGGAACAAGCGACCACTGCACAGTGTGCTTCACAATGAGCACAACCATGGAGATAAGCCATACAAAAACAAGGATACTGGACTTTAGAAGAGCTGACTTTGGCAAAATGGGTGAATACCTGAAAAATGCACTAGCAAATGACCAAAAGGAGGGGTGGAAGAACAATGGAGAAAAATCAAAACTGCCATCAAAGAGGCAACAAGCCTTTGTGTGAAGCAAATAAAGAAAACAAAGTGGAATAAAAAAACACTATGGTTTTCAAACGAGGTGGCAGGGAAGGTTAAGGAGAAAAAGGCTGCATTCATAAAGTATAAGGAATCACAGAAGGAGCATGACAGGGAACTGTATCAGTTAAAACAGAAAGAAGTGGGGAAGGCAGTCAGACTAGCAAAGGCCCAAACTGAAGAAAAAATAGCCAACTCAGTTAAGAATGGGGATAAAACCTTTTATAGGTACATTAGGGAGCATAGAAAGGTTAAGGGAGGGAGATTGAAGATTAATAAAGGAGAGGGGAGGTGGGCAGAGGGGGACAGTGAAAAGGCAGAGATTCTGAATGAATACTTTTGCTCAGTATTCACAAAAGAAGATGAGGAGGAGTTACCTAAACCAGACAATAGAAGCAATCTGGGTAGGGGGGTTGTCACCAGTCCATTCACAGAAGAAAGAGTCCTGAAAGAACTCCTAAAACTCAAGGTGGACAAAGCAATGGGGCCTGACGGGATTCACCCCAGAATCCTAAAAGAACTAAGGGAGGACCTAGTGACACCACTGACCACGCTTTTTAACAGATCATGACAGGATGGGGTGGTACCTGAGGACTGGAGGAGGGCAGATGTGATTCCCCTTCACAAAAGTGGGAGCAAGGCAGAAGCGGGAAACTACAGACCTGTAAGTTTGACCTCAGTGGTAGTGAAAATGATGGAATCACTTCTGAAAGAAAGAATTGTTGAGTACCTAGAGGCAAGCGGGGCACAGGACCCAAAGCAGCATGGATTTACAGCAGGAAGGTCATGTCAGACGAATTGAATTGATTTCTTCGACTGGGTGACCAAAGTAATAGACTAGGAAGGGGCTGTGGATATGGCCTACCTAGACTTTAGCAAGGCAAGTGACACAGTCCTGCACAAAAGATTAGTAATCAAGTTAGCCAGCCTGGGAGTGGGTCCCAGGGTGGTAGCCTGGGTAGTAAACTGGCTGCACAACAGGACACAGAAGGTAACAGTGAATGGAACACATTCCGAAGAAAGGGGGGTTACTAGTGGAGTACCTCAGGGCTCAGTACTGGGTCCAGTCCTCTTTAACATCTTTACAGGTGACATTGCAGAGGGTCTGGAGGGAAAGGTATTGCCTCTTTGCAGATGACACAAAGATCTGTAACAGAGTTGATACACAAGGGGGGTTAAAAAGATGAGAAGGGACTTGGCAAGGTTGGAGGAATGGTCAGACATGTGGCAACTTAGATTCAATACAAAGAAGTGCAAAGTAATGCACCTGGGAAACAAAAACCCAGGAGAAGAGTACACAATAGCAGGGGAGGTACTAACAAAACAAAGATGGAAAGGGACCTGGGGGTAGTCATATCAGATGACCTAAAGGTGGGTAAGCAACGTGAAAAGTCAGTAAGGAGAGCCAGGGGGATACTGGGATGCATATGAAGGGGCATCACAAGTAGAAAAAGGGAAGTTGTTATCCCTCTGTACAGGCAGTTGGTGAGACCCCATCTGGAGTACTGCATGCAGTTTTGTAGACTTCATCTAAGCAAGGACATAGACAGGATGGAAGCAGTCCAGAGGAGGGCAACTAAAATGGTGCAGGGTCTGCAGCAGAAGCCATATGAAGAGAGACTGAGAGAGCTTAATATGTATACTCTTGATGAAAGGAGGGACGGGGGGACATGATAGAAACATTCAAGTACCTCAAGGGAATCAACAAAGTCCAAGAGGGTAGCATCTTTCAGAAAAAGAGATGTGTAAGAACAAGGGGGCACAATTTAAAGATAGAGGGGGGACAGCTCAGGGGTAATGTGAGGAAATTTTTTTTCACGGAGAGACTGGTGGATACATGGAACAGCCTTCCTGAGGAGGTTGTTGGGTCTAAAGCAATGGGGGAATTCAAACATGCATGGGACAGGCACAAGGCAATTATAGTTGGGGGTTGCAGGAAGTAGGCTGTTGGTTAACTAGAATCTGCAGCTTAACCAGTAGGTAGGGAAATGGGCAGACTGGGTGGGCCAAGTGGTCCTCATCTGCCGTCAAAGTCTATGTTTCTTTGTTTCTGTGTAAAGCCGAGCAAAAAGACACAGCAAAAGGGCAATCAGTAAAAAAATGTGGCAATGATTCAACTATGCCTAAACATGTCTCCTCCCTGGAACAGAATCTCTCTGACTGTTCCTTATGCTTTAAATTCCCTTTCACACCCAGTTTCTTATGCAGGCAAAGCCACAAAAAGTCCCATAAATATTTAGGGACTCTCTTACTGGACAATAACCTCAGCTTCGAAAGTTGATCCGCCGTAGGCAAGTCTAGGAACCATGGGGCAGCATAAAAAAATCCTGCACAATTCCAGTGTAAAGTTGCTTCCAGGAATATAAACAAAGGGATTGTTTGGTTATCCGTCAAGCCTTCAGTTTCCCAATCAGACCCTGAAAATGACTAGGAAACTGAGACACCCTAGTTTGGCAGGGTAAAAATTCAGGAAGATCCTACTTGTCAATCAAATGACCAATAACATCACCCACCCATGGGGACCATATCCTAGATTCCCCCTTTAACAGAGGAGACAAGTTATATGAAAGAAATGTAACATAAAAAAACACCACAGGGTTCAGCATCCCAAACCATCCTCACTAATGGGCAAATAAGTAATACCCCTTTTCACCGGGTTCAATCTGCTGCCCCATAAGCAAGAGAAAAACACACTATAAAGTGAAGTTTCTAAGGAAAGTGGGGGGGGGTACATTGCTGCCAAAAACAAAAAATAAGGTAACAAAAAGGTTTTGATAAGATAAATACATTTTGCTTTTGACATCTGACCTTTATTCCAAAGGACCACCCTATCTTTCGCCGCCAACAACTGTTTCTCCCAGTTATATTTAGGAGTGTCCGGACCACCAAAATAGACACCAAGAATTCTTCTATAACAAAAATATATAGGTATATGCCATATTAAGGCAACATCAGCAGCATCATAGCCCAACGGTAATATCCCACTTTTTAAAATATTAATAGAAGAGCCAGAAATGCCAGATAAGATCTCTAATAACAAACGTGCTTCTTTAGCAGAAGCACTATCAGCCAGAACCAACACCAAATCATCCGCGTATGCCACTGACACAATGTATCCTCACAACCAACAGAGAGACCTGTAATCCTTGGTGTCATATTCAGGGCATAAAGTAAGGGGTCTAATGACAGCACATATAACAGAGGACTCAGTGGACAGCCTTGACGTACCCCTCTATGCACTATTATCCTACGCCTTATCCATCTTTTAATACTAGGCAGTTATTAATACTTAATACTAATACCTCTATAACACGTTTGTAACCATGATATAAACTCAAAAGGGAACCCATAACTATGCAGCGTCTCCCAAAGGTATGCATACTCTACATGATCAAAGGCTTTATTTTGATCTAGGCAAACAAGGTGACCAAAAATCTCCTGTGAGGTTCCCTTCTGCAAAATCTCCCTGAGAAGGATAAGAGCATCCTGAACCTGTCTTTTTGGGACTCCACTAAATTGTGAGGGATGTATCAATCCTTCCAAAACCCCATGTAGCCTCTTCCCCAAAACCTTCATCAAAATCTTATAATCTGTATTAAATAGTGACAAAGGTCTCCAATTGGCCAAATCACCCCTTTCCCCTTTTTTATAAGTCAGCAACAACAAACCCTGCAGTATGCTCTCAGGGAGATTCCCAGACTGCAAACCAACATTGAATACCTCACCCAGTTCTACCCCCAACACTTCCCATATTTCTTTATACACTTCATGAGGTAGCCCATCAGAACCCGGGGCAGTCCCTGCTTTAAGAGCCCAGATAACTGATCTGAGTTCTTCCAAGTATATAGGTTCAATAAGTGAACTGCCCAAGTCTGGAACCAACTGAGGTAACTGGCAACTTTTCAACCAAGATCGTATAGAAACAAGCTGGAGGGGAGTACTCTGAAAGGACCTGGAAGCATAAGTATGTATTTTAGATAAAATGCAAGCATTTGAAGTTACCCTTTTTCCCTGAGCAGTATTTAAATATGTCATACTTTGCGACTGTCTTAAAAGCCTAGTAGATTCAAACGGTAAAGTAACTTTCTTAGACCCAGAAACCCCATACTTATGCTTCTTCTCCATATCACTTAAAACTTTCAATTGCAGATGAGCCAGTTCAGCCTTTAACCCCTTAATTTTATCCTGACACCCATATCCCAGTTGCTGTCGGAAAGCGGACCAGTAAGTGATACGCTCCCTCAAATACTTCATTTCATTATGCCGCTGCTTCCCATTTATACATCCCACCTTTTGAAAATACACCCTTATGTCGACTTTCATGTCCTCCCACCACTTGGTCAAATCCTCATATAGAAAAAAAAAATGACTGACATGCAACCAAAAGAGAATGGAACCCCTCCCTTATTATAGGGATATCTAATAAGGTGACATTCAATTTCCAGATCCCAGGCCCCCTCTGGATCTCAGGCACATCCCCCAAAACAAGCTTCAGAAGTAGATGGTCAGATGTAGCTACATCCTGCAACAATTGAGATTGTATAAGCAACCCAGGAGAAAGAAAAATATAATCAATCCTAGAAACCCTAGGACCACAAAAATAGGTATTATTATTATTATCATATTTAGAAAACCCAAAAGCATCAATCAACCCAGCATCCTGTATAACCTGTGCCAAGCTTGTTGTGTCACAATAGACCTTTTTCCCCACAACAGCCAGTGTCTGGGAGGGAAAGGTGCAATTAAAATCACCCCCCAAAATAACTGGAGAGGAAGTGGATAAAAAGGGGAAAATGGATTTAAATAAAGAAACTCTATCAAACTTATTTTGGGGAGCATAAATATTAATCAATCAAATAGGGGTGTCCCCCTATTTAATATCCAGGAGCAAAGCTCTACCTTCTAGAATCTCTATGTGATGCACCACCTGAACATGGGACAGAAAAAAACAAATTCCAACCCCACTGCATAAATCCTGCCCTTGTGAACAAAAACAGTCCCCCCATATCCACCCTGCAGTAGCAGCAGACAATTGTTCTGAACAGTGCAACTGAACATCTTGAAAAAAGACACAATCCAAGTTCTCGTGCACAAACTGGGAGAAGGTGTTACGACGCTTCACAGGGGATTTAATGCTATTAGGATTTAAGGACGCCACACAAAATTGAAAATGAGCCATCAATCATCCCAGAAACCTCACTTCACCTTACTCGAGGCTCTCGTTACCCTGTCACTTGTACAATCCTGGGGTCTCGGTTCCTTCTGGCCCTCTGGAAGTACCTGTGATACAGGTTGTGAGAGAGACACAGCCTAATCCACACCCGCTGATTCATCCACCAAAATATCATATAGATTAGGGTCTGCCAGAGGAAGAGAAGAGGCTGTGGGAGTAGATTTTTTTGACAGCTTAGCCTTCCCTTTCACTTGCTTCCCTTTTTTCCCAATGACCAAAGTAAACTCCTCTCCAGAGGACATCAGGACAGGGGGCGGGGGGGCCTCACTAGAAATTGCTGAGCCACCTAATACATCAACCACAGGTACCTGATTCATAGGTATGGGAGCAGCATCAGGGGCGAGAGCCACCACAGCACTGAAGGCCCGGTTGTCCACCAGCAAACCCCCAGTAGGGGTTGCATGAGATACCTTTCCCAAGGGAGAGTGGCCCTGCTTAACCACCACTCTGATTAAATGGTCTTGCACCCCAAAATCAGCTTCCTCTGTGTTCTGAGCAGCCACAGGGCACGACCCCAAAGCATGACCTATCTCATCACAGAGATTACATTTTGCCTGCTGGAAGCAGTGAGCACTAGGGTGGCCTGTTTCTCCACAGTGAGCGCATTTAAGAATGTCACAGGAGGTGCTGATATGCCTCTTGGATCCACATTTGAAACAAACGCTGGTTGACCCGGGCAAAAAAGAAAACCCTTGTCTCTCCCTAGAAAAAAAACAATTAGGGAGATGAATAAGGTCGGTGTCAGTAGAGTTTGACCTGAAATTTCCAGCCCTCATTCCAAAATCCCTAATCATCTAAAATAGGGACAGGATTACCTTGAATGTCACACTTCTTTTCCAGCCAGTGCATAATATCAACAACATTAACCCCTTCATTCCGAAAAAGGATGGTTATCACTCGAAAAGGTTGCTTAGTGAGAGGAAACACAATGAAGTCAGACCATAGGGGATTCGTTTTTAAATTCAGATAACGACACCAAAAGGTTTCCAGCAAAGCAGGGGTATGGAAACTAATATCGAAGGTAAATTCCCCTTGAACATGAATAAGAGCATAGACCTCCGCTGGAGAGAAACCCATACTTTGTTTAAGCAGTACCTTCCCCACAAAGAACCGATCGGGGGGGTTATCCCGAGGCCCCACGTATCTCAAACGAATGGCATTGCGCCTTTTAGCTTGCTCCACAGTCTGTTTAAAGTGGCTAGCATACATAGGCCTAGCCTGAGCCTCTGAAGCCTGCGGCTGGCCCGTATCAATATCCCCAGTGCTCACCCCACCCTCTGGGACGTCAAGGGGGGAAGACTCAAGAGTAATGGGACCAACACCCTCTCCCATAGTTGGCAAAGGCAAATCAGAAACATTGTCACTTATTTTAGCTGAAAGTCCATCATCTGCACCCTCGATCACACCCGCCGGTTTCCAATGGCTTCCGACATAGGGATCCAACCCACATCTTGCAAGGCCCTATCCAGTGACCAGATAGTGTCCATAATGTCTCCCCAGGCCTGATCCGAAGAAATCAGGTCCGCTGTAGGCTTCTCCACAATTGCATGAAACTTAGACGAACCCTCTGATGTAGCAGCTCCTGGGGAAGTGTCAGCTCGCTTCCATTTATGATCATCTTCCATACTTTGCTTTTCCCCTCCTTAGCCATCAACTCACTTACTCATAACAACTCTTCCTCCAAGCAACGACGTTTTTCAGCCAAACTCAATGGCTGCACATTACTCAACGCAGAGGAACCACTGTCTCGGGTGATGTGCTGGCCACCCAACGGGTGTAACCCAGTCACCTCCACAGCGAATCCCTTTTCCTGAGGAACTTCCATCTCTACAGACTCCTGGGCCATCGTAGCCCTCCCCTGCAGACCTTCCACCACCAGATTCTGCTGCAGAATGACCACTAGTCGCAGCATCAGGGTCCCCCTACCGCAAGAGTAGGGGAATTGTTTATTTACAGAAAACCAAAAAACATCCATACAAAGTCTCAAAGAAAATTAAAAAAGCATGTTACACACAAAAAAATAACTAAACAATCTGTACAATCATGTAAAGAAAAGGGGACTAACCCCATCAAATCCAATAAACGTGCTTCCAATATTCATGAAACAAATGAACCGTCAGGTGTTGTAATTCAAAATCTTTCTGAGTTCTCAATGCTGATTCAATATGATGTAAAACAACTGTAGGTAAAGTATCAGTATGTTGTAAAGAAAATAAGTACCGTGCCTGCCACATATAAAATTTAACACAGGCAAAAATCATGGAGACGGTGCTTGGATGATATCTGGAAAAAAAATGGAATAATCCTCCAGGACCAAACATTCATATGAAACATGACAAGAGGAACCCCACCCCCACTTGGTAAGCAAAACAGACCAAAATTGCCGGGCATGATGGCATGTTAAATAGAAATGAAACAAAGTTTCTTCTAAACCAGCACATTCTACATGAATACAATGTCTTTCAGAAACAGCCTTATGCTTGAGGTTACCCCTAATTCCTAGTCTACCATGACAACTGAGCCATGTCACATCCCATATACAATCAGGTATCCTTCTATCTGTGAGCACTTTTAGAGCTAAAGGTACCTTAGTAGGAAAACATCTAGGAAAATCCACCTGAACTAAGAAATTAGAGGACATAATCTTTATATATAAACCCTTTTGGGAGAGCCGATGAACCTCGTTCTGAGCCAGGTGCCACTGACGTAACTTAACGACTACTGAATGTAGAAATGAGGGTGCCCCATAATTTGACTTAACAATGGGTGCTTCAGTCGACCACAGCGTCAGAAAGTCCTTGAGTAAAAAAAATGTCCAGAAGTCCCAAGGATGGGACTGATACTGTGCAAATTCTTTAAATGTAGCCTTAATAAAAAAGGAAAAGTAAAAAACCAGCAGACTTATCATTCCAAGTCCACCCGCCTTAACCGGTAAATATGTAAAATCACGCTTGACCAGGTTCAATCGGCTCCCCCATAACATTTGAAAAAAATACACTCTACAAATGGGTTTCATGAGCCCTGGCTAAAGGAGACACAGAACTTAAATATAAAAAGATAGGTAATAAGAATTTTTTAACAATCAAAATGCGCTTCTTTTTAGAAAAGTTCCAAGACTTCCATAGCTGGACCTTTCCCTCATCTAATTCAATATGTGGTTTCCAATTAAGGTCAGCTAGGTCACCCGACCCAAACAAACAACCCAATATTTTAATCGGCCCCAAAGAGATAGCAATTTGTCCAATATAAGGTTCAAAAGAGCCCTCCTCCAAAAAAACTCCTGCGCTTTTATCATAGTTTATTGAAGTCCCTGAAATAGAACCAAACTGTGCTAATATGGACAAAGCAAAACTACCTGAAACTGAATCTCGTAACATAAGACACATGTCATCAGCATAAACAGCCAAAACCTGGTGAGGAACATCTAAAGCAGGTGACAGACCCAGAATACGTGGATGATGATGAAGGAGTTCTCGTATTAAAGGGTCTAGTACAAAAGTATACAGTAGCGGGCTAAGCGGACAACCCTGGTGAACCCCTCTACAAAAATCAACCCCCTTCCCCAAAATACCATTAACCAGGGAAAAGTTTCGAACATTTTTATACAAAAGCCCCACCCAAGTTCTAAGCCTATTCGAAAAACAATATTTTTGTAGGACTTGAAATAAAAATCCATGGGACACCTTATCAAACGACTTGGCCTGATCCAAAGAAAGTAAATATCCCGATAACTTCCTCAGCCGACTACACTCACAAATATTACGTACTAGAATCAAATTCTGATGAATATACCTAACAGGGCTAGAACAGGTTTGGACAGGATGTATCAGGGAAGGAGTCACACATTGAAGCTGATGGCACAAAATAGCAGAAAAAATCTTGTAGTCCGTATTTAACAGACAAATTGGTTGTCAATTTCCAATAATATGTTTATTGCCTTTTTTAAACAAAAAAATCGTAAAAGCATCTGCAAAACCCGCAGGTAAGGTGTTAAGAATGAGTATTTTATTAAACACCTGTGTTAAAATACTGCTCATATCATCCAAGAAAAATTTATATATTTATTAACAAGGCCATCAGGACCAGTAGAAATTCTGGTTTTCAAATGGTTAATTTCTAGCCAGACTTCATCCTGGGTTATGGGCATATCTATAGTTTGAGAATCAGTCAGTGATACTGTAGGCAGCGGAAAGGAAAACAACTCATCCCAAGTACCTGTGGGTTGAAAGGCCTGACCATGTTGGGCCTTCAAAAAAAGCTGAATAATATGCAATATTTCTATATCAGTGGATTTCAAACCCCCTCATAGAATCATAAAAGCCAGTCATGAGGTTTTTTTCCAAAGCTTGTTTACAAGCCAAACAAGGATCCGAAACAGGGGATGGCTTCAATCCATAAGACAATTTATCATGGATACTGCAAGCCTTTACATAATGAAATTGCCTCATTTTAGTTTTAAGTAGAGCAATTTGTTCTTGGATCAGAACATCTGATGAACTGGGGAGGGAAAGTAATTTATAAAATTTGGATCGGTGGCCTAAATAAGAAATATAATCCTCTGTTTGAGTAGTGTTATGAAAGAGAGTGCAAGTGTGTTGTAACTCAAGCTTGGTGTCCATCCACCATTCTCCCCATGAATCATACAACCCAGCAACTGATCGGCGCCAGTCAAATGTCTGAGATAAAGTTAACTGAAACCATTCCTGAGTCAGTAATATGGGGTTTAGCTGCCATCTTACAGGAATAGCAGGGAAACGGGGTGGAATACTGGAGAGCGAAAAACATACTAGCAATAACATGTGATCTGAAAATTCACAAGGATGCAAACAAAATGAAAATGGTAGCAAATAATGGGAAGCAAAAACAAAATCAATCCTAGTAGAAAAACTGCTACGTCTATAAGTAGGCCCAGGATCCGAATAAAGCGCTCTATAAACATCAGTTAAGGAGGCTTTCAAAATTATGGACTGTAAAACATGGGAATCACAGTAAACCTTCTGTTGTATCTGATTTTTACATTTCAGATCTAAACTGTAATTAAAATCCCCCCCCCCAATATGATGTGTCTAGGGGAAAAGAGGTAATGCTTGATATCCCGAAAAAGATCCATCCTGGCTGATTTTACCTGGGGAGCATAAGTGTTTATGAGGCAAAGGGAATAACCTTTGAAAGAACAATCTAGGAGCAAGACTCTACCTGGAACCAAATCCACCATTCTGTGAACTTTTACATTGGTGTGATAAAAAAGTATACCAACCCCATCAGCAGCATCAGAACCATAGGACCAAAATGAAGGCCCATGAAACCATAGCTTCTTTGCCTGATTTATATCAGACAAGGAAGTAAAACGTGTCTCCTGCAGGAACAAAATGTCCGCAGTTAAGGACTAACAGAAAGGTAGGAGCCCAAGACGCTTCTTAGAATTCTTGATACTGCAAGTATTTAGGGAAACTACAGTTAAAGAAGCCAGAAAACAATATTAAAGTTTGTCCTTTTTTCGCTTTCTACCTGACTTCTTATTTGACTCCAATAAATCAGGTCCCCCCTCATCATCAAATTCCATACCTGAGAGAGCCCCAGATTTAACTGACATGTCAGACTCAGATTCCCCATCCTGGTCTTTCAGCACCTAGAAGGAGTTGTGCGTAGGAGGGGTAGTGGGCTTAAGAAACTGTTTAGTATGTGATCTAGTCACTCGTCTAGGGTGAGGTTTTTGAAACTCTGGGTCTGGGGGAATAAGGGATACAGAAATGGAAGAAAGTGGACCAGGAGGTAAAAGCTCTGAAACCACAGGGGGCTGTGGGGTGTAAAACTCCTCAGCGTTAGTAGGTTTATCAGTGGGCTGAGGTGCACCACCCTCAGGAGGTGTCTTAGGAGAAGGGCCTGGGGCAGAAGGATCTGAAGCAGGAGGGGCAGTTTCCTCAGCAGTAGGCCTAAACTGACCTTGGGCTTCAGAAATTAGGGTTTCTTTATCAAGACCTCATGAATTATTTTGACCCACATATGGACACTGATAGTAGGCATGGCCCTGGGCATCACAGAGGTTACAGCAAAACATATTACTGCAGGTGCCACTGACATGGTCCAACTCCCCACACAAAGCACACTTAATCTTGTCACAAGTACTACTCAAATGATGAGCACTACCACACTTGTAACAAGCCTTGAGCTGACCAGGGTAAAAACACACTCCCCTATCTTTACCCAAAAAGAAGCTGTTAGGAACATGCTGAACCTTGTCCCCTATAATATGCAGTTTAATCTTGAATTTCCAGCTTGCAGTCCAGATGCCGTCCCCATCAATAACAGGCTCAGGAGGCCCCAGCACAGTACATTTGGTCTCCAACCAGTATAAAATATCCCCCACATTAACCCCCTCATTACGAAAAATAATGCGGATGGTTTTAAACAAGGGCTTGGTGATGGGAATAGCCCAAAATGGAGACCATAAAGGAGTGGATTTTAACAATTCATATTTCTGCCAAAACCTGTCTAGGCCAGTAAAGGCCCTAAAACTAATATCAAAAGTATCCTCTTCACGTATTTTAATAAGTGCATATATGTCTGAAGCCTGAAAATTCATAGAGTTCTTAAGCAGCTGTCTGGCGATATAGAAACGATCAGGATGTTCCTGAAGACCCCCCCATACCTAAGTCGTACAGCATTACGCCTGGGAGCCTGGTCCAGTCTATTATTCCAGAAAAGATCTGAAAAGCAGGGACCATCATGGAAACGTTCCCGATGGGGGGGGGGAGAAGCATAAGGTAAATCAGTGGTAGACTGTTATGTAACCCCTGGGGCTGAAGAAAGCAAAGTCTTACCCCTGTAGCCAAAGCAGGTTGATCTGGAGGTTGTGGAGCCGTGGACTGGTCAGTCGCAATAAATCCATGTGTCTCCATCGGGGTAAAAGTAACACAATCATAATCTGGAAGCCATTTCCCATCCTGAAGCATCCAGCCAGCATCCAGCAAAGCCGACTCCTTACTCCAGTCCTTCGTAGGGAGGGAGCCGGACGACGAGCCCAACTTCCACATTCCAGAATGCTGAGCCTCCAATGCAGGAGTCAGCAGATTCTCCTGTATGTCACTGTCAAACAAAGCAGCTGCTGTCACAGCCATCAGGTCAGCAAGTAATGCTGCAGTTTCCATAGCCCCAGAAGGAGTATACTGTATCGGAGAGGAATTTGAGGGAGAATCTCCAGCCAGCAAGCCTTGGTCAGGCAGTAAAGTTCTCGCTGCATGGATTGCACCGTGCACATCTCCAGGCAGCTCCAAAGGTGCAGTATACTCAGAGGTCCCATCTCGGGATTGTTCTAGCTCAGGCACTTCCTGCGAATACTCCAGGCTCACAGCAGAAAGGATGTCTATCTCTGTGGAGAGGTCAGCATAGTCTGCCATTCCAAAACGCAGTACCAGCAGCTCCCCCTACCACCAGCAATGCAGTAGGGGTGTTTTTATTGACATAAAAAACATAAACAGCAACACTTTTAAGTAGGATAATCGATAGAACAAAACTTTTCCATAACATATAACATAACAAAATCAAAGAGATGTTCAAGCATTACATTGTAAACGCTACGAAAACACAAAAAAATCATGAGAAGTAAACTATTAACAAATATCCAGTCCACTTTTAACTCTTATTATTTGAACTTAATAAAGTGAAGAAAACCTTTCCACCATTTACGTAAGTTCCTGGGGTCTCCTTGATGCATCCTGTGTATAAATTATTATAAGCTCCTTGATGACTAACCTACTTACGCAAGAGTAAGGCATCTCTTTTGATAAAGGACCCATTGAACCCTAGCTTGCCAAAATAATATCTTAAGACATCCCAAAATAAGGATAATGTTTCTTCGTGAAATTCAGACAAATTCTTGGGATAACATCCTAGAATCAAAAATTCATAAGACATATTACATAACCATTTAAATCCCCAAAGCTTTTCTAGGTATAACCATAAACCAGTCGACATGAACATCTAAAAAAAATGTTCCATCGATTCTTCTACATTAATACAATCCAAGTATGGGCACAATCTTCCTGTAAAGCCTTGTACTGCATTTCTCTGACATTCAGTTTCCTAAAAGATCAGCCACTCGTCTCCCATTGTTTTGAGGCATCCTCTTACAGTTTAATTGAGCTAATACACTAGAATTTAAAGTCATAGGGCAATTTTAAATCCTGGTTCTGAGGGGAAGAGTCAACGACATTAGAAAACGATAAAGCCCCTTCATGTTATTATTCAGAATTACCTGTTTCATGCTTTTCCATTTGAACAATTTCTGCGCCGTTGGTCTAAAATATGATGGAATATATAAGTAGCGATTCAGTTTAGGGCCATAGCGCATCAATTCTAAAGTATTTGCCCATTGTTTTCAAGTTCCAAGACTCCACTGCTTCTAATTCTGCTTTTAACCCTTCTTTAATTGAGTTTGATAAAACAAAGCATGCACAAAAATCACTGGGTCTACCATTCCTAAACCACCCTTATTTTCATTAAATATGTATAGCTCCTTTTAACAGGATTTAAGTGATTTCCCATAACATTTGAAAAAACACACTATATATTCTAGTCTCAAAAACACAGGAAGTGGAAAATCATCGCCACATACTGTATTGTTGGAAGAAGAAATTGCTTGATTACCTGAACACTTTTTAATTTGGTCATTTTCCACTTTTTTCCATCTATTAACCTTTCTCTCTATTTTAATAATGACATCTTCCCAATTTTCAACAGGCATGTTCTGGGAACGAATAATATCCCTAAAATTTTAAGAGGTTTACGGAGATGTTAATACCCTCCTGACACACTTCTTCAGCACCAGTTGCTCCAATAAATAATCCCTTTGTTTTATTTAAATTTATTTTGCATTTGATACCTTTGCAAAGGCCTCAAATGCAGTCACAAAATGAATTACTGAGGCCTATCTTCCAAATATACTACTAAATCATCAGCGTGAAGCTTGTTCCTTAATTGTAAATCCCTCTGCCCATTCACTGTAACACCCTTCCAAATCTGTCTCGAAACTATCGCTTGTAAAAAGGGGTCTAGAGCAAAATATAAAGAAGAGGGCTTAGAGGGCAACCCTGTCTAACTCCTGTAGTTAACTTAAAACCTTCCGCTTCTGATCTTTTAAATATGGAATTACTGTATAATTATCATATAATATCTCAATTATTTTCACTAATTGCTTTGGAACCCCATAATGCTTAAGGGTAAGGAAAAGGAACAGCAAAGAAACTCTATCGAAGGCTTTTTCTAAGTCAGCTGCTATTAAGCATCTAGTTAACCCTAGCTCAGTAAAATACTCAGTTACATCTCGAATCAACATCAGAGCAGACTGGACTCTTCTATCTGGTAACCCACAATATTGAAAGGGTGAAATAACTTCTTTAGCTAAATTCTTCAGCCTATTATTTAAAATACCAGTAAAGATTTTATAATCAGAGTTTAAAAGAGTGATTGGTCTCCAGTTAGTAATGTTTTGCTTATCTCCTGACTTAAATATATAAGTCAATAACCCTTCTGTAAAGAGGGATAGATTGCAGCTTTATCTAAAAAATACCTAAATAAGATACATAGGCACTGACTAAGTTCGTCTGAAAAGATTTTAAAAAAGTTATTGGAAATCCCATCTATTCCGGGGGAAATATTTAGTTTTAATAACCTAATGGAGCTTAAAATCTCTGTTTGAGTGATAGGTCCCCATACCTCCGATCTCCCAACTAGGTTAACTGGAACTAAAATATCTTTTAAATAGGCGGCCATAGCTGAATCGGGGATTGTCTCAAGAGGATTCAAAGAGCGGTAATGTTCTACAATCACTTCTCTTAGTTGGGCCACAGAGGATACCAAATTACCATCTGAATCTTTGAGTACCTCAATTTCATAGAATCTCTTACCTGTTTACACATTTGAATGGATCCCCAATGGGTGATTTTTAATTCCATTAGTTAAAATGGCCTGCATAGTTTTCCTCTATCATACTGAAACTCTTTCATTTTTCTTTTAAGATTAGCAATTTGTTCTGAGTAATCCATCCTAGAAGAATAAGCTATAGTCATAAGCCTCTGTAATTGTTGTCTTAAACCTAAATAGTGCAGGAATTTGTCATTCTTTGCTCTAACTCCTTGCAATTTAAACCATTTCCTTAAGTCCGATTTAGTCTCTAACCACCAATCTCCCAAATCTGAATATAAAGGCTACTGATAACCTGGCTCTTAATAGGTATCTCACCCCAGCTTGTATATAAGGGAGTTCTAATGAGGAGTTATTGAGTTTCCATCTAACTAGCCTTTTTTCTTGCCTGTCTGAAAAGCTAAAAGAACTTAATAGAAAGGAATGGTCCGAGAATTCACTAGGAAATATTTTAAAAGATTCTATTGGCATATTAGGTGACACTAACATATGGTCTATTAGAGAAAATCTCTTCCCCTTTTTAAACGAAAAACCTTCTCCAACCTGTAAAGCATTATGACAGTTCAAGAGTCCAGCACTTTTTATAATTTTGCTTAAAGCATTAGAGTCACAGTATGTTTTTTTATTTGTTATACTAGCATGGGTCGAAATGGGACAATTAAAGTCGCCCCCCCATAATACTCTAACTGTTGTTAATAAAAAAGGCTGTACCGATTTATGACAATTAACTCTACCTGCTTTTGTTTGGGGGTTATAAATGTTGATAAACCTATAGCTTAGTCCTTGCCACTTCCCATCAATAATCAGGACCCTTCCTGGTATTAGGTCTATCAAATTGTGTAACTGGAAGTCATATGAATTAAACACTATTCCTATACCATTCATGAATCTTCCCCAAACGACCAAAATGAAGGCCCCAAAACCAATCTCTTTTAAATGCCACCAACTGATCTATGGAATACATCCATGTCTCTTGTAAAAAACAAACAGAAACAGGAAATTCATGTATATAATGAAAGGGGCTTGTCGCTAACCATATTCAATAAGCTATGAACATTCAAAGAACCCCAAACCAACCTCATTAACCTTTAAGTATTTAAATCATTGTTTTTCCTCTTTTTCTTTTTTATCCTTGTAATTATCCATGATTTGTGACCTAGTTGAAAGTGAGGATTTTGAGAGTCTGAATCTTCAACCTCTATCTCAGTGTTACCCCAAAGAGGAAAACAGAGCCATATGAGTTACTGGTATCAATCTGTTCCACTTTGGGATTTTGATAGTGAATTCCTTAAAGATCTTCTTTGGGGCAGTACAGTCACTGGTTTATCAACGGCGGCTGCCACCACCACCTCATCTGTGATCCCTTCCGTATAACACACTGGAGGGAAATCTGAGAGGTTAGGGGGACCCATATTGCCCTTAACTATCTTAACAATATCTGAGGATATCTCACGCTGATCCTCCCTACTTGGTGAGTTTAACTTTTTTTTGTTCAACACCTTGCCTTTTAAACCCCCTTCTTTTTCAATTTCTCTCTTGCCTAGAGGGAATTTCATCTGATTTGTTGCAGGGGAGGGGGCACGATCCTGAGAGTAGCTTTAACCATGGATTCTTGGGCTTTTGAATAAAAACCTCAGAATTAGAACAAAAGGATTTTTGGGCAGCCCAAGGACATAGTTTGAACACGTGGCCTTTAGTTTGCTTAAATCGCAACTGGATAGATTGCTACAAAACATAGTTAAATGTCCTACCTCCCCACAATTATCACAACGGGCTGATCACATACACTTGAAAGGTGCTTAGCCCCACACTTGTAACATGCACGGGGCTGCCCACTGTAAAAACATACCCCTCTATCTTTTCCTAACAAAAGGAGTTAGGTATATGTTCAATTCAGCCTCTGTTTGCCTTAATTTAACTTTATACTTCCATCCTCCAGTCCAGAACCCTCTGTATCTAAAATAGGCTCTGGCTCACTTAGTACTTCACATTTTTTTTTAACCAAAGGTTATGTCTTCCACCCATACCCCTTCATTTCGGAACATAACTGTAAACAAACTTAATCAGGGTTTTGAGAGTGGTATAACAATAAAGGGTGTCCACATAGGAGAATATTTAACTTGTCCATACCTAACCCAGAACAACTCTAAAGCCTGTTGAGAACGAAAACTTAAGTCATAATTGTCCTCCCCCTGAAATATTAATGAAAGCATAAACATCCTAAGGGGTGAAATGCAGTGAGTCTTTCAACAAGGTTTTCCCCACATAATGCCTATCTGGCCTAGTTTCTAACCCTCCTTTATACCTCAGCCTCACAGCATTGTGCCTAGGGGCTGCTTCCCTATGGGATTTTGAGAAAAGTTCAGACATCAAAGGCTTCTGTGAAGGGGGGGGAGGTTGTACAGTGTCCTCATCTGTATTAATCTGAATGGGCTCCTGCAAGAGGATTTCCTCCCCCTTTCTGCTGCTGTCCACCTGGAATCCACTCAGGAGAATGCTGAGATAAAGATAAGTTCGAGTCCCAAGCAGGATCAGGCTTCCATACACCAGCTACTGTCTGATTCCACCCTGCTTCACTTAAAGCTTTATGAGGTGACCAAGAATCTTGCGAACCTTCTTTATGTAAAAAAAAGGGGTCTGCCATCTGTATATCAGCTTTAGACTTTTTTTGGTTCATTTTATCAGAAAAAAAGAAATCTGTAGCCCACTTTGGGAACCGTCAGTCTTTTGATATGTAACAGCTGAGTCAGTTGCTGAAATCTCTTGACTCTGCTGTTTGAACACAAACCCAGCTACCTTGTTCAACTGTGCTGTTTTATTTTCACAAAAGTAGATGGCAATGTATTCTGTGCAGATAAATCATTTATCTTCACTCCCTTTCCTTTGACATTATCAGAAACCAAACCGGCAGTAAGCACTCACTTTTAGCAGCAGAGATAATACCAGCCTGCACTGAATTCAGAGATTATTTGTTCTTGGAAAATGGAGCTCAAGCCTTGCTGCTCTAAGCTCTTCCACAGAGCTGTTTACAATCTTGGGATCAACCTTAACTCTGCCTTTGTGCTCTTCATTACAATCAGGCTGACACCTGCTGCAGTCAGGGAGCTCAACACACTGCAGTGAAGCTTCATTAAACAAGGACAGAGCATTTTTTTTAACACCAGAGGCAAACTCTTTTGCTGGCAACTCTGTCCTACCAGAACTATAACTTAAATAAGACACAGTACCTTTTTTTTGCTCCATATTTTGTGCCACTGTCCTGCAGTCTGTTTGCTGGGTTTTAATATCTTGGCTTTCTCTGTCAGCCTGCAGTTTTAAATTCATCTCGCTTCCCTTGGAGCTATCTGATGAAATTGGTTCTTCCATTTCTCCAGAAAACATTATCGCAGCATTATCTTGTTTCTGACCCACATTTAGTGGTTTAATGTTTACTTTTCTGTAGAGGTTGCAGGTTCAAATACCGACAATACCTTTTCTCTTCCTGTTGTTGCAATTTCCAACTATCCAGTTTCTTTCTTTGTTTTATCCAAAACCGATTGCTCCCAGCTCACAAAAGCATCCTGAAGCTCAATATCTGATTCAATTTCAGCCAAATCCATGGCTGGAGCCTCCACAACACCTGAAGCAAGAGTTGAGGCTAGCTCTCCTGCTCCACAGACTTCCTTCTCCTTCCCTAGTCCACTTGGAGTGGCCATCTTGGAAATGGCCTGTCCCCCTACTGGCCGCAATGCAGAAACATCAGCACAGCAGCATCAGAGTAGGGGAATTTCCCCGGTGTCCTGGCCAAATTTCTTCCATTCACTAAAAATACCACCAACAGCTTAATCTGGTTCAATTTCAGTTGCTTACCATCTGTATCCCCTCTCCCCCCCCGGTCACCCCTGAAAAAGGGACTTCTAGGCCCAGTGGGCTTACCGGATCAACAAAATTCAATAAATAAATAAATACATTTTAATGTAGTTTTATTGGCAGCAGTGTAAATGGGCATGCCCCATTCCATTAAAGGCAAAAGCATTGCTTGTGCTAACAGTTTAAAGTTGAGAGTTAAACAATCTTTCACTTTATATCAATCCTAATCTTGAATGAATGTTATTAATTAAAAATCAACATGGTTAACATAAGACAGGGTACTGTCCCAAAAAAACCTAAATATTTAAAACAGTCCACCCTTTCAATAATGACTCCTTTTAAATCCTTAATTACTAAATATGGATCATTTATGGCTTGGGTACGTGTAGTACCAAATATCATTAACTTGGTTTTACTGGCATTTAAACTAATCTATTAGCAATCAACCACTCCTCTACCAGAGAAAAATCATATTCAAGTTTGTTTACTAAAGAATGCACAGATTAGTTTTTTGCATACAAAGCAATATCATCTGTGTACATGAGTGATTTAAACAATAATGCACAACAGGCTGTGTGTCATGCTGGGATGACATCACACCTTGGGTGGTTGGGCATGAGACCACAGGCTGAGTGTGTCCAACATCCAAGAAGTAACATCCCAGCACAACACAAATCCTGGAGTACATTACTGCTATTACACAATGGCTTGCTGTGGTAAAAAAAACAGTGGAAAGATTGAAAAAAGGAAATTTCAGGCATTTTTTGCTGTATTTGTTGAGTGCAGAAGTACATTTGTTTGAAAAAGTTCCTTTTTTTGTCCACTAGGTGCTGCTATTTTGCAGGAGTAGGTTTCCTCTTATCTCATCTATATGTCAGTGTCCACCCTTCCCTTGTCTGTATTTTATGTCTTCCTCTCTCTCTGTATGTGTCTTTTCTTTACTTTTTTCTGGGGATCTCTCTCTGGTATTGTCCTTTAGTTTCATTTAGCATCCTGCTGCCTTTGCTGGTACCGGCTCACACAACAGAGCTGATTGGTGACTGACTTGCAGGGACCAAGAGACTTGTGCTTACATGTCATCAGTAAAGTCACTCAGTCCCGCTGTTGATTTGTTTCCTTGTAGATAATTAGTTTGAAACTGCTGTCAGAAACCACCTCTGTGTGCAGCTTCTGACAGAAACAGACAGCAAAGCACACACCTCACAGGGGTAGCAAGAGAGACACTGTGCAGCTGTACACAGGAGAGGGATTCTTCAGTATGTGGAGTGGGGGAAATTTTACACAGAAATTAATTGATTTAATCTGAAAAAGCTCCCTGTTCAGTTGATCTTCTATATTTGTGGTTGCTTTGGGGTTTGGTAGCCATGGACAGTTAAGTTGGCTTGTGAGCATGATGCTGAGTGGGGATCACTGGACTGGCTATGACACAGAGCCGGGGACACGGTGCCAGGGACAGGATGAGTGATTTCTTTTAATTTCATCTGAAAAAGGCTCTGTATTCACTCATCACTATATTTGTGGCCACTTTGGGGTTTAGGAGCCAGAGACAGTTAAGTACACTTGTGAGCAGGGTGCTGAGCGGGGAACACCGAACAGGCTACGACACAGAGTGGGACACAGGATGGAGTGATTTCTTTTCATGTTGGTGCAGTCAGGTGTGCCAACCTTGACACAGTGATATTGTACTAGGATAACATCACTGTTCAAGGTGGCAACTGACCAATCAGAGTCCAAGATTATTGTCATGCCATTATATAATGAGTGTTTTTGGCCACTGTGGGTAAGTCATTAACAAATAAACTAAAAATAATAGGGCACAAAATTGAGCCCTGTGGAACTCCTTGATTCACATCTAGGGAAAAAGAAGTAACTGAGCACAGATTTACCCTTTGTTTATGATATGATAAATATTCCATAAAACAGGCAACTACTGACTTGGAAACCCCCTAGCAATTGGAGTTATGAGATTAAAAGGCAATGATCAATAGAATCAAAAGCCTAGTAGAGATCGAAAAATAATGCTGCAACCAACTCCTCTCTATCCAAGGCAAAATGCATGCAATCTGAAAATGTCGTCAGTGCAGAACGAGTGCTATGTTCAGATCAAAACCCATGTTGAAAAGGTGAAACTATGTTTTGTTACTTTAAGTGCTCATTACAATTTTTTTCCAAAACTTTGCATAATGGGGATAAAAAAGATATAGTTCTATAGTTGCTAGTTGGTGTCCTGTCACCCAATTTAAAAATGGGAATTACAGTGGCTTGTTTCTACAGAGTAGATATAGTACCGGTAGTTAGCAAGAAATTAAATAAAACATGTAAAGGTCTGAGCATAAGATCCTTTACTAAAAATAATAATCTTAAGTCAATTTGATCACTACCATTTCATGTTTTCCAATTCATGGAATTAAAATACTGAGCAGCTTCTTCTAAGGAAATTTCATGAATCTGAAAAGTAAATAAGAGAGGCCTAACAAAATCATCGTTAAAAGGATGATTATTACCAACCAGCCAGTTAAAAAACACTTGGTTAAACTCATTAGCCATTTTTCTGATGTCTGTTACCAATCCTAATGAGGTAGTTAAAGAAGTAATACGTTGATTTTGAATTTTACCTATTAACTGATTAAGGGTCTTCCAATTATTAGACGGGTTTTGGTAATTGTAAAACTGTTTATCCATATAAAAATCAGATTTACACTTTCTGACTATAGATTTATAATGATTCCTTAAATGTTTATAGATATTACAGGACTGTTTTTTTTAGTCCTATAAACCCACCAGGCCCTATCCCTTTCTGCCATTAATGTTAGTAGGTCAGCGGTTATCCAATCTTGATTACGCTGTTTTGCCCTCAATTTACGGAGTGGAGGAAATATTTTTTTCACCAAACAAATGCATGACAGTTCTGTTACCTAAGCTCTATCTACCCTTGAAAAATAACACCAAAATTCTACACCTTCTGGACACAAGGTGATGAGGAAAAAATAGTGACTTTTAAGGTTTTTGCACTATCTGGATCCCAAAATCTGTACATCCAACTGGAACCAATCTTGTCACATCCAGAGATCTACCCCACAGGACAGAGCATACAAAACAAAACAAAAAAATATATATCTAAATATATATATACATATATACACACATATAGATTATAGAGTTGCAGTCGCACTTCTGTAGTTAGGGTTGATTGAGCAGTTTAATGTTAAACCCCAAATTTTGCACTTTAATAACTTTGTAACCCTTCAACAGATTTGCACAAAATTTGGTATGCACATTTCTGTAGGGTAGCTCTCCTGATGTACCAAGTTTTGCTTTGCTCAGATGTGTGGTTTTAGTGCAGCACATAGTGAAAATAGTGTGTTTTAAACTTTTTTTGCCAGTTTTTACTGATTTTTGCCCATCACACTGTGACCACACCATTTGGAATTTTGGCCTGGACTTTTCAGAGTAGAAAGAAGTCACCCAAAGAAACACGCCAGCAGTGGTTTGGTGACAAAATATTAATCTGTTCCAATGTTATTCAATTTTGACATTTCGGGTTCTGAGCATGCTCGGTTCCATCTTTTGGATAGGTATATTTTTTTAAGAACAAGGATTTTGACAGCTCATGAACAAGGATTGGCTCGCGAACATGGATTCTGACAACTCATGAACAAGGATTCGGCTCACGAACAAGGATTTTGACACCTCGCGAACAAAGGTTATAAATAGGAATCCATGTTCATGAGATGTCAAAATCCTTGTTCATGAGGTGTCAAAATCCTTGTTCATGATAAATCGTTGATTGTGAGGTATCAAAATTCTTGTTCATGAGATCAGAACCAGATGGCTCTTTCTCACGAACAACGATTTTGACACCTCATGAACAAGGATTCTTCTTGCAAGCAAGGATTTTGACACCTCACGAACAGGGATTTTTAAAGGTTGCTGTTTCTTTGTCAGTTCACTGCAAAGAAACAGTTAGGAATTTTGGTTTCAGATTTGTAGGGTACAAAGGGGCTGTGCCACAGATGTGACCTATGCCAGTGTGGTGTAAAACTTGGCATCGGTTCCATAGTTATGGCATTCTGAAGTTGATAAATTTCCGATAGAATAACATTGTGGCAAATGCGGTGCCTTTCGGTGGCTATATCTCAAAAATGGTTTGAGATACGGATTTTTTTGCTATGCACAGCTTAGTACACCTTTATACTTAGCATTCGTGCAGGTTGCCAGTCCATCATAGCAGCTTCAGTAGAATTTTTTCCATGGTTGCTACAGTTACTGAGATATTGCATCATTTGTAGTACAAGAGTTACTTGGAATGTGTCTAGGCCTGAGCAGCATCTCTAAAATTATAGATAGGTGTGAGCGCAGGGCCCAGAGAGACCTGCGCTTCCACATATGGATACCATTATGCAGTAATGGGACTGCTGGGCCATCTGTTATGCAATACTGGTGGGCCCTACACTCCCACAAGAAGATGACAGTTTATTATGGGCGCTGCACCCCCAACACCTTATAAGGGTAAGATTACACTTTATCAAAAAGTAAGGAAATTCATTGCAAAAAACTTTGTTAATGCATCAGTTAGGGTTGAAATGCCAAAAGTAGGGAAATAAGGCATTAGGGTTGAGACTCTAACCACCTACCCTACCACTCCACCCTCACCACAGATCAACAGTCAGCAGGGTGTGCCTTAGGGTCATCAGGCCTAACTCTCACACCATTCTCTTATACTGTACCATGTCAGCTTTCTTACACATGGAATGGGGTGAAAGTTAGGGCCAATGACCCCAAGGCATACCCCATCGACTGTTGGTCTGTGGAGGGTGGGGGTTGGGTGGTGGAGTTAGGGTTTCAACCCTAGCACCTCATTTCCCTACTTGGTGGGTGCTTCAACCCTAACTGATGCAATAACAACATTTTTGGTATCGAATATATATATATATATATATATATATATATATGGGATATACAATGGAGAAGTCAGATAAATGATTTATCTACACAAGTGCTGTTTGACCTCAGGTAACCTCATGAGTGGTGCAAGCCACGAGTGTGGTGTCTGAGGTCAAACAGTACAAGTGTAGATAAATCATTTATCTGAAAGCTCAGCATTGTACATTTCATTTATGCTATAGGGATGCTTTCTATCACTGCAGGAATATTTGGTTTTGACTGTTTAGCTTTTTTTAAATGATAATTTCCGTGAATTTTGGTTAACTTTCCTAGAATAAGTCTTCCTAGCATAGTGATTACTATTAAATGAAACATCACTCATTTTGTAGAAAACTTCTTGCTGAACAAATGTCATGCTCACAGTACCATGCTACCTTTTTCATTTTAAAGTTATTCACATTTGTTTGTCAAAAAATGGAAAAGAAAATAGAATTTTATGCTGTTTTTTGCTAATTGTAAAAAAAAACTAAAAGGTATCCATAAATGAAACATCACTCATTTTGTAGATATTTTTGTGCTGAACATTTTTCATGCTCACAGTACCATGCTGTAATTTTTGCTTTAAAGTTATTCACATTTGTTTGTCAAAAAAGTGAACAAAAAATTAAATTTTCTTCTGCTTTTTTGCTAATTGTAAAAAATCTATAAGGTATCTATACATGAAATACCACTCATTTTGTAGATAATTTTGTGCTGAACAATTTTTGTGCTCATAGTACCATGCTATCTTTTTTCATTTTAAAGTTATTCCCATTTGAATATGGTTAGTACTGCTTCTGAGGCCGAACATTCTAAATGAATTCTAAAGAGATTAGTGACATAGTAACTGTAAGTATAAATGGTCACTGTATGTATAAATCTATTTATACATACAGTGACTCAGATAAATGCATTTATCACACTGAATATATGTCCACCCCATTGCATAAATATATATATATATATATATATATATATAAAATCACACATACTCCCATAATGTAAAGCATCATGGGCTGTATATGTAAATCACCACATTATATTATAGTGGTTCAACTTGAAGCAAGAATTGCATGGTGCAGAAAGGCCTCTCACACAGTCTGCAAAGGGTGCCAACAGAAGACACAGACACGTGTTTCATCCTACCAGGACTCATCAGTGTACCTTGTCTGTATGACACCCCAGTGGAATGAACCAACTACCGTAAGATGGTCTATCAGCGTTTGGTTGTGGTGCTTTTGTATTTCTTTGAAGCATAGCTTCCCAGCCAATGCCCTTAGGGGTAACCCTTGTCTCAGTGCTTGCGCACTAAGGTTCTTTGTTTTTTTAGCTTGTTTTTTGGTTTTATTGGGCTCACCACAACCCAACCCAGATGGACCAACTTAGGGTAGCTGGTTCATTCCACTGGGGCAACATACAGATGAGGCAAACTGATGAGTCCAGGTGGGACGAAACACGTGTCTGTGTCTTCTGTTGGCACCCGTTGCAGACTGTATGAGAGGCCTTTTGGCACCATGCAATTCTGCTTAAACATGAACCAGTATAATATTTTGTAGTGATTTGCATATATAGTCCATGATGCTTTGCATTATAGGGGTATGTGTGATTTAGTATTTCTTTGAAACTTGGCTTTCTGGCCAATGTCCTTTGAGGTAACCCTTGCCTCAGTGCTTGGGCACTAAGGTTCTTTGTCATATATATATATATATATATATTAGAGCAAAAACTCATTTAATGCATCAGTTGGGAGTTGTTCCACAGCGACAAAGCGAGAATTCGAGTGCGCATTGGGGTCATTAACTCGGTCACCCTATCACATGTGGAAATAAGCTGAGGACTAGGAGAATGGGGTGACAGTTAGGACCGATGACCCCAATGCACACCCTATTCCAGTTGGGGGGTGGGCTGGAAGGGTGCAAAGGGGGTTTCAACCCTAACATCGAATTTCCTCGCTTTTACTGCTGTGGAACAACCCTAACTGATGTATTAAATGGAGTTTTTTGCCTCTAATTTCCCTTATTTTTGAAAATGATAATGAGAAATAGTGAATGTAATGCAGCAGTGGGAGCGCGGGGGTGATGTCTTGTCGCATTGTAACGTTGTGCCCGCAAACGCAAATCATAATGCGAATGGTGACGCAAAGCGAAACAGAAAGAGGAACAGTACTGTAGACAGAAATGTTAAAAACAACCGAAACGCAACCGCAAATGAAAATGCAAAGGGTAACGCACATGGTGGTGTAAACGTGAACGGTAAGTGAAATGGGTACGGAACCGCAAGCAGAAACGGTAATGGTAAGAGTAATGTAAGCGCACAGGCTGGTTTTCCCCAAAAGCTGTATAGAGAAAGACAGTGAGTAGAAAGAATGTATGCAAAATAATGACTCTCGAAACACAAAAATCAATAGTTGTAATAGTAAATTGCTTATATCTCAGTAACCGTATGACATAGAAAAACAATTTAAAAGTCATATGTGTTATCACTTTCCTGCCTAGTTTTATATGTAGCCCCCTATAATTTTTTGACAAAGACTCCGTATCTTGCACCGTTTTCGAGATACAGGCCCTCAAAGGCGCGGCGAGCGCTGTAATGTTATCCTATGAGAAAAAACAGAAGTTCAGACTGCCATAACTTTTGAACAGGTTAATATTTTTTCATGAAATCTTCAAAAGGCACATCGGGGACCCTGGCCGCATGTTCCCTGAAGATTTCAGACCGGTCAAGCAAACCGTGTGACCTGCAGGCATGACCGTAGAATTCCAGAAAAAGCGTAAATGCACGTGCAGATCACGCTTAATAACTCCACAGCCGTGTATCCGACTGGTGCAAAACTTGGCAGATCCCAAGGTGTATGGGTCTTGATCGTGTATTCCAAATTTCAGGCAAATCTGTCAAACAACTGCAAAGTTATTAAGGTGCAAAATTTGGGGTTTAACATGTAAATGGCTCCTCAACCCTAACTATGGTAGCACTACCGTGCTACCATAATATATAGATATATATATTGGCATGGTAGTCCACTATAGTTAGGGTTGCATAGCCATTTCTATGTTAAACCTCATATTTTGCACTTCAATAATTTTGAACTGTCTGATTTGCCTAAAATTTAGAAAGTAGAAAGATTTATCATAGATCTCTGGATCTGGAAATTTTCATGTTGATCGGATGTACGGTTGTGGAATAGTAGTGCACTCAAAAAGTGAAAAATCTCCAATGTTGTGTTTTCTTTGTCCACCCATAATACACTGAAGAATGCATTTGAGTGGGTTCAGATTGGGTTGTCTGCATGGGTCTTGGTTAGTAGTGGTGCCTTTTGAAGATTTCGTGAAAAAATCTTATTCCATTCAAAAGTTATAACATTTTTAGTGCCCCATTATAGCCTATGGGAAAATTTATATGTGCACTGTGAAAACAGTCATGATCACATTTTTTGATCAAGCATGCCAAAAATGTTGTCCACCTGCCACCATCTTGTTTTCAGTTAGCAAGAGAGAAAAAATGTTATAACTCAAAAAATACTGTACTTCTGAACACAGGAATCATTGGGTTTACCTAAACGGGCACAAGGAACATGCCTATAGCATTAGTGTGTGGCTAGTTAGCCTAGAAACATGTTTATGAAATGTTTAAATTTTTTGGATCGCGACAACATTTTTTGTGTCTCGAAAACAATCGCGACAACTTTAAACATGATTGCGATCACATTTTTTTTTTTATCACGATCATATCCCCATTATAAAGATAGGAGATTTTTGCTCTCTGTTGTTTTTCTTTGTCAGTTGATTGTAGCAAGGTGGATTGTGCTACTGGCATGAAATTTTCAGGGTAGAAAGCTCCGTGCCATGGATGTGCCTTTCACTGGTTTGTAGCAGAAAAATTAAAGAGGCCCAGACCTACAGAATTCCACAATTTGGAAATGTCACCATAGGATAACATTGCGGTGGTTGTTTTTTTTTGTCTCTTCATTGTGGCAACATGCATTGCAGTATTGGCCTGAATGTTTCAGGGTGCAAAGCCCTGGTCCTAGAGGTGTGCCTTTTGGTGGTTTGGTATGGAACCATTGAACATGGCCATAGTTACAGCACTGTGAAATTTGGAAATTTTCCCACAGGATAACATTGTGACGCACGTCGTGCCTTTTGAGGCCTATATCTCAAAAATAGTTCATGATACAGATTTTTTGTTGCAAAATTTCTTAGTACCCCCTAAATGGGGACTTAGCGTAGAACTAGGTTACAAAGCCATGAAAGCCCTGAAGTTTGAATTTTTTTCCAGCATGTACAGTTCCTCAGATATTTGCGAATTAGTGTTCCAATTGGTCATTTTCATGTGTGTGGGACACTATTATGCCCTCAGTGTTAGCACTCATATGACGTTTCAGTGCCTGTATCTCTTAAATGATGCAAGATGCAAATTCGATTGACTTTATGTTGTGATAACAACTCACTCTCACAATTATAGCCACACTTCAATTTTTTTCCACCTCCTATGGTTCCTAAGATCTGGGCTATTTACTGTTATAAAGGCTCCTTGCCTTACAGGGCTGTGGTATGGCTCCATAGGAATGTGTAAGTGGAAGTGCAGAGTCTGGAAGGCCTGCACTCTCACACACACATACAATTATGCACAAATGGGTGGCTTGATGAAGGGCCCCATGTCCCCACCAACACATTCCATTTACTACTTACATTATACTTTAAAAAAAAAAAAGAAAGGAAATTATTTGCAAAAACTTCATTAATGCTTCAGTTAGAGTTGTTTCCACACTGACAAAAGTGTGGAACTTGCACATTATGGTTACCACCCCACCACCAAGCCCCCTCCTCAAAACCCTAACTCTGTATTCCTCCAACCCTACCCCTACACACACACACACACACATGCAAGACACATGGAACATTGTACAACACTATACCACTATGACAAATCTGTAAGCACAATATTCGCAACACTGTACTACTTCCACATATCACTGTGTAATAGAAAAACAAATACAGTATAAGCGATTCTATACTGCTAGCACAATGTGATCACACATTACTACTGGCATATCTTCCTAATACAATTACACTTAGTCTGTTCAGATTTTTGAAATATTCATTTATATGTGTCATATTCCAACAATTGGGTCACTAAGTATCTTCCCTATCACACAGGCATCTGGTAGCAGCACAGATACACCTGACACATACAGTATACAGTACTTTGGAGATACTGCTCTGGTGGCATGCTACCCCCAACTCATGTTGTTCTGCTGCTGCATTACCAGGAATCACTGGTTAACAGTATCTTATGGTTCCAATTGCACGTTACAACTGTTGCTTTTATATCTTTCTTGTAAACTATGCTACAAGACATTACTTTTATTACTAACACTGTTTGTTATTAGGACTAGCTCACTGTATCACAAAACAAAATAGAAACATCCAATGACTGTTGCTAGGCTCACAGAAACTGTCATTTCTAATACACTATATGTGGATAATAGCCGCATGTCTGTGTACCCCCAAGCCACTATGACGGCTGCAGAACTCATACACTTCATGGATTGTGATGATGCCTCTGTCTTCTGAAACATTTATAGAGTTCTCTGTCACTTCTGTTACCTGATCCTCCCTGTTCCTGGTTGCTTGTTTTGCCTTGGCCCTTGCCTTGCTTGTATGTGTGTGTGTGTGGGGGGGTTTGGGGGAAATGCAGAGTTAGGGTTTTGAGGAGGGGGCATGGAGGTGGGGTGGTGGAGTGGTAACCCCAACATGGAATTTCCACACTTTTGTTGGTGTGGAAACAACCCTAACTGATGCATTAACAACATTTTTGCAAAGAATATATCTATTATAGGGACGCAGTTGTGCCCCTATATTTAGGGTTGAGTAGGCATGTTAATATTAAACCTCAAATTTTGCACTTTAATAACTTTGCAATTGTTCAACAGAGTTGCACAACATTTGGAATGCACAGTCTGGTATGGTAGCTCTCTTGATTTACTAAATTGTGTTTCAGTCGGACATACGATGTTTGTGCAGCGAAGCACCAAAAATGCACTTTTTGCCACTTTTGCACATTTTCTGTCCATGGCGCTGTGCAGACACTGTGTGGTCTATTGCTCCAAAATGTGGGAGGTAGAAAGAGCTTGGGCCAAGGAACATGCCATCATTTGTTTGGTGAAAACATATTAATCTGTTCAAAAGTTATTACAATTTGAAATTCCCATTATATCCTATGGGACAATTTATATGTATTTTTTGCAATGTTGATGAGAAAGACCAGACGGCCATAGGAAAGACCAGATAGCCCAAATTGGGATGACCATATCTCAATCACAGTTTGGTCTTTTTACTTTAAATTTGCAGGGTGTTGAGGGGGTGTCATATAGATGGGAACTATGCTGTTTAGGTGTTGGGGAATTAATTGGTTGCAGAGATAGCTGATGACGTAATTCACATTTTTCCCTTAGGATAATATTGCAGTCTGTGTCATGACTTTTGGCGTCATTATCTTGGAAACAAAATGAGATACAGACTTTTCCCTACAGGTGGCTTAGATCACTTTTAAGTGATCTATGCCACTGGAAAAAGATTTGAAATTTTAGAGTAAGTCTGCAGTGGAATTTTTTTCGAACGTTGCACAGTTCATGAGATATTGTGAAATTACTGTCACAAGGGTTTAAAGAGTGCCTGTCCAGTGCTTTTCAGTGCCTATATCTTGGAAAAGATGTGAGATATGTGTACAGTCTTTCAATATTGCGTGAAGTACTCGCTGTCACAATTGCAATGATGCTAGAATTTTTTTTTACCTCTTAAAGTTCCCAAGATATGCGCAAATTACTGTTACAAGGGTTTGGTGCCCTATAGTGCTGCTGCATGGCTCTGTAGCTTTGTGTAAGTGGGAGCATGGTCCCAGATGCATATTGTTATGCAAAAATTGGCAACTTGGTGGGAGCTGGACTCTGCGCTCCCACCAATATGTGTTTTTACTACTTATATTACACTTTTTCAAAAAGTAAGGACATTCTATGACAAAAACTGTGTTAATACTTCATTTAGGGTAAAAGCAAAAAAAGTTAGGAAATGAGACATTAGAGTTGAACTCCTATCCCCACCTCACATTCCCCACCCTGATCTTCCACAGATTGACAGATGCCGGGGTGTGTTATTGGGGTCATGAGGCCTAAATCTCACCCCATTCTCCTTTACTGTAGCATGTCAACATGCTCACACATGGAATGGTTGTGAAATTTGGGCCTCATGACCCCAATGACACACCCCAGCATCTGTCAGTCTGTGGAGGATCAGGAGTAGGTGTGTGGGGGGGTTATTCAACCCTAATGTCTCATTTTCTGACTTTCTTTGCTTTAGCCCTAAATGAAGCATTAATGCAGTTTTATTGCATATAATATATATATATATATATATATTCATGGCAAAAAATTCAGTTTAATGCATCAGTTAGGGTTGCTCCACAGCGACAAAAGTGAGGAAATTTGGTGTTATGGTTGAAAACCCTAACTACACATCCCCCCCCCACCACACACACACACACACACACACATATATACATGCAAGTAGGGGAAGGCCAAGGCAACACAACCAATCACACACAACCAGCAGCAGGTAACAGAAATAACATACAACTATCTAAACCACAAAACCACACACCTATGCTCCCATCGGGCTGTGGCATGGAGTCATCACTGCTTACTCTGATCCCAGACATTCCATGCACCAGAAAGTACATATCACTACAGACAACTGGCCATCTTCGGCCACACGCTGCCACAAACACATAACAAAGACTACACATATGGTATTTTGGTGTGTACAAGACCCAAAACAGGATTTTCCACATTCCCTGAAATACTTTCAAAAATCACTTTCACAAATGCTACAGTGCCATGCCATGCATTTACAAATGCGACACTGTTGTGTGTTCCGTTTGTGACACTTTCTTGTTTGTGACAGTATTTTGTGAAAGTATGCTCCTGATGACTGCACATCTTTGCCATCATCCTGCAAGCAAACAGTTGGGTCCTCTGGGCTGAAATTTGCAGGGTGGCAAGCCCTGGTCCCACAGATGTGCCTTTCCCTGCTTTGGTGCTAAAATAATTAAGCATGACAAAGTTACCCTGTTCCGAAATCGAGCAATTTCCCATAGACTAACATTGCAGCACCCATGACACCTTTCATCACCCATTTGTCGAAAACATAGCAAGGTATACAGTCTTCACTACTGCCACCTTGTTTCACCTTTAGGTGAACTAACTTCATGAAACAAGTTTGGAAATACTGTATGATACCTGAAGGTAGATTTCTTACCTACTTGCTATGGTAACACAGGTATACACCTCCTGCCGGTTGTGTGTGATTGGTTGTGTTGCCTTGGTCCTTCCCCTACTTGCATGTATGTATATATGTGTGTGTGTGTGTGTGTGTGGTGGTGGTGGTGGTGGGGGTTGGGGGAATGCTCAATTAGGGTTTTCAACCCTAACACCAAATTTACTCACTTTTGTCGCTGTGGAACAACCCTAACTGATGCATTAAAGAGAGTTTTTTTTGCAATGAATTTCCCTTCTTTTTTGAGAATGTGCACTATAAATAGTGAAAGGTATGTGGTGTGGGAGCACGGGGCCCTTTGGGCCCAGCGTTCCTGCCATGCTTCCCATTTTGTGTAATAACTCTTACAGTAATGGTAATGCTAACAGTTACGGTAATGGCAACGGTAATGGTAATCCTAATGGAAATGTTAACACTAGCAGTAATGCCAACGCTAACTTTAGCAGTAACAAGAAGAGTAACGGTAACAAAAATGCACATGCAAATGGTAATGCAAATGGTCACAAAAATGCAAATGGTAATGGTAACGCAAATGCAAACAGAAACAGTAACACCAATGGTTACGGGGAAGGAAACAGTAATGCAAATGGTAATGCAAACACAAATGGTAACAAACACGCAAACGGTAATGGTAATGCAATTGGAAACACAAAAGGTTACGGTAACACCAACGATGATGCCAAAGGAAACAGTAACGCAAACGGAAACGCAAACACAAGCATGTACGCAAACGCAAATGGTAATGCACATGGTGACGTAAAAGTAAAGGCAAACAAAAATGGTAACGGAAACACAAACAGTAACAGTAATGCAAGCGCAAGTGCAAATGCAAATGCAAGGGTAGCACACATGGTGACGTAAACATAAACGCTAACGCAAACGGTAACAGAAACGCAAGTGGAAATGCTAACAGTAACAGTAACACAAATGTAAACCCTCTTTTTCCCCAAAAATTGCACTCAGAATCACAGCGAGTACAAAGAATATATGCATAATAATGGCCCTCGAAGCAGAAATTGAACACTTGGAATACTGAATGCCTTATATCTCAGAAACCGTACTACGTAGAAAATAATTTAAAATCTCATATTATTTGTGACTTTCCAGGCTAGTTTTGTACTTAGCCCCCTAGTGGGAGACTACGCATTTTTCTGACAAAAAGTCTGTATCTCGAACCAATTTTGAGATACGGGCCCCGAAAGGCGCAGCGTGCGCCGTAATGTTATCCTATGGGAAAAATCATCAGCTTCAGAGTGCCATGACTGTACAGCCCTTCAATAGTTTGTTACCAAACCATCAAAAAGCACATCTGTGGGATCTTGGCTTTCTTCTCTCCAAATTTCAGCCCAAAATACCAAACCGTTCTTTTACAGCAGGGTGGCAAAGACTCCCTATTGTTTTGGCCATAGTGTTGCAAAGTACTTTCGCTAATCACGATACTTTTGCAAATGAAATCACGAAAGTGTTGTATATGCGAAAGTACTTTGCAACACTACTTTTCACAAAAATTTAAAAAACATACTTCCGGGGTGTCTGGGGTGTTTTACCCCCCAAAAAAAGACATGGCTAGCATCCTGAGGGCTTGACTAGGTGAACACAACAAGAATTGTGTCCCTAAAGGGTCACAAATTTAAATGCCAAGCATTTCTGTGACCACCAACTGAAAACAAGATGGCCGATCTGCGGCACTGCAAGGGTCATTTGCAAAAGTAAAAAGTGCATTTGTGACACTCGCATCTTTTATTAACTTTTCCCATTGACTATAATGGAAACTTGTTTTTTGAATAACTTTTGAACCGTTTAATATTTTTTCACAAAATCTTCGAAAGGCACATTGGGGACCTGGCTATATGTTCCCTGAAAGTTTTGGACTGGTCACGCAAACCACGTGGGCTGTAGGTGTGAGCATAGAATGCTCAAAAATCTGCAACAGTACATCTGACTATAATGAAACTTGGCAGATCCAGAGAGCTAAGGTACCACACCATGCAATCCAAATTTCAGGTAAATCTCTCATACAGTGGCAAAGTTATTAAGCTGCCAAATTTCAGTTTTAACCTTAAATGGGGTACTGAATCCTAACTATAGAGGCACTACTGTGCCACTATAATATATATATATATATATCTTGATCAACTCAAAGGCAGAAGATCTGTCACACTCCATCACAATGTACCTCAACTCTTTCCAGATGATCATCAGGGATACCAGTTAATTTCAGATTTATAATTGATAGGAATAGAGGGTGCATACCAATGACCCTCAAGGGTGCTTCCATAACCACATCATCTTGAACAGAAAAAATTGGAGCACTTATGATGGGAGATACCTAATGATTTATTAGCTAGTGAAGCCCATCACTTTTTTAAGGGAATGCACTTGTTTGTATTATGGTGGTAGAAAAGTCACTAATGTACTACTTCTTGCTGAAGCTGGATTTAATATGTTTTGAAATTGTTCACACTTGGGGTCAGTTCATTATGTAAATATTAAATGTATATATACAGGGCTTCAGTAGCTAAACTCTGCCCCCTGCTGAAGTCTCCATAGCCTGAGGTGGTACATAGGGATATTTAGCACCGCATTTCTCTTACTAAATCATTAGATAGTCCCCTTTTTTGTAGTGTGGATATCAGCCCACCAAAAATGAGACAGATAACTTAAACTCATGTTGCTAGGCTTTAAAAGAGTAACCAGATGCTAACATCTTTTGATCATTGCAAACTAGTTCCTGATAAAAATCTAGAACTTGAATCATTTGCAAAATGTTAAGTCCCTGAAACTTGCTTTTTCTTTATCTGTCTTTTATGAGTGGACTCAGGCCAGAAATGTGAATAGTTAGTACAACTCTAACAATTTGTGTGCTTGACAGGCAGTTGGTGTACTCAGTGCCATATTCAAAGGTGACATAAGCGCAGTGTGTAACACCCAGGCAAGCATTCAAATAAGGAAAGCCAGCATGCATACAGGACACACTGTTATAGTACACTGGTTGAGGAAGCCATAACAAGCTACTGTGCCTGCACAGCACTTTGGCAATGTTTCCATAAAATTAGGTTTAGCAAAGTGCACAGTATGGAATGATAACCCCTTGCCCCATCCCCCCGAGTAGCCATCCCTAGCACTTGTGGGCCCCCTTCCTCACCAAGTCTCTGTAGAATGGAAATATATATCCCTGGTGGTATTGTGGTCCCACAGCCTAACTCAGTCCTTATATAATAACATTAATAGTACAGCTGTTTAGCACTACAGTACATGAAAGTGGCAGTCAGTTTTCAGTGGCAGAGGTGAGTCGTGTGTATGTTCTGGCCACTGTTACCCAAACCAGGCTAGGTGGGGCTTGAAATCACTCGGGAGGGGCACCCCACAAACATCTGGAGATTGCCATTTGTATGGGAGGGCCACTAGATCCCAGACCAAGAGGGGAAGGAACCACTAGACTATGACAACTATAAGTTTTATTATATCACAATCAAGTGAGAGAGGTGAAACTCTCACTAAAAGGGATATATTTGTTATTGTACTGGAATTAGGTAGTGAGTGCGGGCAACTAGCACCAGGGATATTGATGTTTTTCCTACTGGGACTAGTTGAGTGTGGGGGCCACTAGACTACCAAGGCTATTACTTTTATTCTACTGAGATCTGGTTAGGGAGGTAGAACAGTAGACTACCCGGGATACATTGATGGCATCAGGTGAGAAAGTGGGAGCCACTAGCACCAGGAATATTTAAGCAATAAGGCACAACTGGGGTGAATTATGGTGGGATAATGGCCCACCTTGGGTGAGTTGAAGCACGAGGCAAAGCCATGTGCTTCGATCATCTGAGAAGGGCCATTATCCCACCATAAAGCACCCCCTGCACTGCCTTATTGTGATTATGAAATGGGTCCCTATTAGTAAACTGAATTTATTTATTTATTTATTTAGTTTAAAATATTTGCTATTCATATTTTTTAACACTTTTTTTTTTTTTTATTTCTTATAAGGTTTCAGAGACAAACAGTCCCAACTTGCAACAAGGTGTCAGTTCCAGCTGTTCAATAGGTGGCACTAATGCTGCATATAAGCAGCTGTTTAGTAAGTGCAAAGGGAAGGCAAGCATTGGGTTCACGTTCTAAGGTTAGCAGGGAGTCGGGAGAGATGCTGCTAGCAGGACATTGGGACCTGCGTCTTGGATTGCATCTCTAATTTTATGTTTGGCGCTGGGATAAACAAGGCCACAGAACTGTTGTTGAGTACCCAGGCTGCTGGTTGGATTGGAGGGAGCAGTGGGTGCTTGAGGGAGATGGAGCCGCAGTGTCTCCAGCCAGCCTGTCTTTTCTTTTTTTTTTTTGCATTAAAAAAACTTTGTTTTTTTCTTTTGTGGTCTATCTCGTGTATGTACTGTGAGATGGACCCAATCAAGGTGAAGGGAAGAAGTGCTTAGAGTTGCAGTCAACAGATAAAAAAAAACAGTACTGAAGAGCTGTTCTTCTGCGCGGACCAGAGGAAATGTTTGAGACTGGAGTGGAGGGTTACTATTTCAGGAATGTGTTTTGCGGAGACAAGCATTTAGCAATTCAGCGTATTGGTATTTCCCAGGTGCAGAGTCAATTTCGACAGGAGCTACTTTCACCCGGGGCCCAGCTGAATGTAGCTCTTGGCCAATCAGGAGCCATCATTCCTTTAATCCATATCATAATTATCTTAATCCTACTGGGACCAGTTGAGGGAGGAAGCCACTAGACTGCCAGGGCAGTTATTTTTATTAGTATTTGGTGACGGGGGGGGGGGGCACTACACTATCAGGAAGATTTTCATTATTATATTGAAGATGCTTTTGTTTACATGTTGAGACTGAGGAAGAGTGCAAGGAGCTGACTTAGAATTATTCTTTACTCCACACACCCCAAGACATAGTGTCATGGAGCAGACTTGTTTATGGGCTCATAATTACATTTAAATGTCATCTTTGTGATTTGTATACAATCTGCAGTCATTAACATAAAATGTTCGAATTTGTCAGTGTGAAGCAAAGGTGTTTACCCATTTCAGACATGCTGTTTGTAGATTTGCTCTCACACTACCATATGTGAGAACCTGACAGCATACTACTCTGCAACTAGCAGGTGGATTGATCTATGCAAAGGCACCTGTTAGTGCCTTGCATTGTGCTCCCCTTAAGAAAGTATTGTGTACACAGTCAAACACCTGAATGGGTTCAGGACAAGTCTATCAGCATTTGTGCATAACAATAGAAGGCTCGATATCTTACCCAACTTGACATTTATTTCTCTTCAAGCGCAGTGCAATCAACAGTGCAGCAAACAAGTTAGGGGTAGTAATAAGGACATCATGGACATGTGCCCAGTGTGCTGTTGTCTGTCTCCTGTTTACCATGCTCTTTGTTGCTTTGCTGATTACTCTGTTTTTTAAAGAGAAATAAAGAGCTGGTTGGGTAAGATACTCAGCTTCCTGTTGTTGTGTATGAGTGTTGAGAGATTTGTCTTGAACCCATTTGGATGCTTGACTATCCATACGACTTTTCTATGCTATTGAGTATCTGTACTGCTAACTCAGTGGCAACAATAATAGCTGGTGTGAGAAAAACAAATTGTGGTGGGTTTGGTGTATGTGCTTTAGGAAGTACAAAATACTGGTACATGAATTACACGCTTGAAATACAGTGGCCGCAGGATCAAGCACTCTTTTCACTTTCTTTGCTGTGATATTTTGTAGAATTCAGTAGGAACTGATTGCTATTCAATGGTAATTACTCTAATTTGTCATGAAGTAAACTCTGATATGTCCCACAGAGTGTTTGATCCTGGTGGGTAGCATTATACCCATGATTTGTGTTTCAATATTCCTTATGTGGGGCTGGCCCATCAGTGCAGCGAAAGCGCTATTGCCTGTGACACCAATGACCCAAGTTTGGAAGTCAGCTCAGGAGTCGTAGGGCTAGCCGGGGGAGGAGGATCAAGAATCCAAGGAACTGCTTTCCTGCTCCGAGGGTGATGGAGCACACAGATCTATCCACTTGTCTGACATCTGGTGGAGACCAGGAGTCATACATGCTAGACCAAGACACACAGAAGATGTGTCAACCATCGATACAGGCCACGTGGCAGCATGCAGCATTCATCTGGTTGGCACTGTACATCCACACCTCCTAAGGGGCCAAAAATAGGGAAAATAGCACTGACAGGTAGGATGACACCCTATCCTGCAGGCCCTGCACCCAGCTAGCCAGGCATCAGTCTCTGTCAACTGGATTTTGTCTCCGGTGGGGTTTGGGTTACCACACCAACCCCACTGGGGGGGGGGTTAAATGGGGCAACAAGCTTGGCAAGGTAAGTCCTAGAAGATACTGGGGTGACAGGGCTGGGGAGAGTGGAGGATAGGGGCCTTTTGGTGCAGGGGGATAATCAAATAAAAAAAAATCTCTTGGGTTCTAATGTTCCCTTTCGCCACACTGCTAATTAGCCCTTTACACTAATATTTTCCAGCATGCTAAATAAATGTAGAGTATCAATGTTGGGCCTTCAATCTCTCAGATGAAGAATACTCTGATTTTGCCTTTTGTGTTGCCTTGCTTTGCTGCCTTCCTTTAAAATATCCTCAGAGTAAATCCCATACTTTTTTTATCAGACTGTTTTTTTCTTTGCCTCATTATAGCTGTATTAAAATTAGGACTACGTCTACTTTCCAATTTTCCTTGTCAGTTTCAAACCAAATAATATCCACACTGTAGGAAAAAAATTAGGATATCAAAATTCATATCCACTTCAGATGCTCTATTCTAACAAAGTTCCTTTCTTAGTTTTTGATGTGACCTTGCAATTCTTCCTACAATTGATTTATTTAAAAATATGAAAGTGAAAGTACCCTGAACTGAAAACAGCTCATTTTCTTATTTATGAGTGCCTCTTGGGGGACTGGAGACAACATGAAAAAGTTCATACAGTTCACTTTTAAACTGTCAAGGCACTATGTTGGTTTTGCAACCTTTTTTCAAAGTTTTCAAGGTGCTGGTAACTAATATTGTACTTTGCAACACCTTTCATTTAACAAATAACTTTTCGTTTATGGGTTTTATACCTTATCTGAAATGTATGTGCAGTTTTGTCAAAATGCAATGAAAAACTGAACTGCATCTCTCAGGCAACAGTTTTTGCAAGCCTTTGTGTTAAATCCAGCAGCACTTATGAAGCAGTAACTTACTGGTGTGAAATATTAAAGCTAACTTTACTGAAGAATAAAAAGCACAACCAAGTCAATAAACAAAGCATACTTGACATCTCAGAATGGTTTATTCTATAACAGTATGGTCTGGTACTGAATAATACAGATAGCAAATGATGCATGGCTTATCATCATTGGCCAGCTGCAGGCCTTCACAGGTAAATGTTTGAAGATCTGAGGGCTGCAAATGGGGTGGATAGTAACAGAAAGAGAGGGCACAATAAGGATCAGGCAGGTTTTGAAGTGAAACAAGGGAAAAAAGCAACGGAGGTGGAAGAGGGGATTAGAAACAAAAACAGGCATACACAGAGTGGTCAAAGAGTAGGAGTTTCTGAGCAGATAGGCAGGAGGACGGGGGGGGAGAGACCAAACCAGAGTCAAGAAAGTGTGCAAGAGCAGCCAGCCGGTGGTGCTGAGGGTTGAGGCACTGAATGAAATACCTCACGCCACACTGGCGACCCGTGTTCAGGAATAAGCGAGGGCTGCGGGGGGTTGGTAGGGGAGGAGAAGGATTAAGTGTCCCAGGGACTGCTCTCTTTCTCTGGGGAGGGGGTTCCAGTAGTTGGCGAACGACTGGCCCTAGCAAAGGCTGGGGGACAGCACCACTGATGCTGACAAGGTGGGCGGGGGATGGGGCAGATGCCTGGAGGAGCACGCACTGGAGCATGAGCATTGCTTCCACAGGCATCATTGCATGCCCCACCACTGAGGGGAAGAAAAAGAGGAAAAATGTGAGGTTGTGCGGCTTGATGGCTTTTCTCTGGAGGTGTCACCCTCAGTGGACTGGATCCGGACTTGGCAGTGAGAAAGGGGAGCTCACCACCACCCAGCCATGGGGGAACAAGCAGTGGGGGTATGACTGGGGGGGAGGGCCCTAATGGGAGCCGGTGTGTGCAAGAACAGCGTCCGGATGTGGGTCAACCACAGGCGGCAAAAAGTATAAAAAAAAAAAAGTGTGCAAGAGAAAGTAATGCAAAATGAACAAGAATTGGTCAATTTCAGTATTGTTTGATTGCATGCATTTGTCTGAGATGGGAGCAGAGCTGGTTGGTGCTTGTCAGAGAAGATTTGGGGAATCCAGTGGGGGGAGGGAGAGCTGAGCTGATCTATGAAAGGGGTTGGCTGGTGCTTGCTGGATGAAGTTTGGTAAATCATATCAGAAGAGGGAGATGTGATCTAGGAGCTTGACTGATGGGTACTTGCTAAACGAGGTTGAAGGGGTCTGTCATTTAGATTAAATATTCATTTCTTTTCATCCAGATTTAATTGGTGGGTTAACAGAAGGACTTGAAACAAATATGGCCGCTTGAGGTGATCATAGGCCTTTAATCAATATTTTTCTTATGAGCATATTTTCTCTTCCTTTTAATAGAATTATGGATCCCATTGATATGCCTTGGCAGTATTTTTAGATTATGATTAGTCATTCTGGGTACAAGTAGCTACAAACATTAAGAATCTTTATAATTTCAGTATCTGTTGGGGTGTGCTAGTCATGAATAGCATTTCCCGAATACCATGAATATTAGGTTATTCATTACTCAGGAAGAAAAATGAATAATCAGGGCTATTCAGCATTTAGCTATCTGAAAGGAGTTTAGGATCTCCCAAGACTTCCTGTCCATTCAGAGGCCACTTTGAGAGCTCAATGAATACAGGTCATGTGACCCAGTACTAGCTGAAGCTTCAGGCAGGACAGGCAGATGACTTGAGCTACTACAGAGAAATAATCTACTTCCATCCACTTGTTTAAAGTAGACAAAAATAAGAAATATAAATTTTTTTTTCATTCCTTCTCTAACTGTAGGCTGAAAAGTAGGCTTTCCAGAAAAGGAAAATACTAAGTCTGTTTAGTGTTTGCTGAGAGAGGCGGGAACACAGGTCACAACAGCCCACACACACACACACACACACACACACACACACACACACACAGGCTGACAGATAGGGACCCATTTCATAGTCACAATAAGGCACTCCAGGGGGTGTGTTATGGTGGGCTAACAGCCTTTTTTGGGTAGTGGAAGCACTCGGCTTTGCCCGAGGTGGGCAATTATCCCACCATAACACACACACACACACGCACACACCCGTCATGCCTCCTTGCTTAATTTAATATCAGAAATTTTCTTGTGGGGAACCCAAACTTGGGTTTCTCCATGGCCACTTAACCAAGTGCAACTCCATCATAGATGGTAGGATGGGAAAAGTCAGGTGACTTTGTCTCCCACCAATTTAGTTCGCTGCTTTTCTGTTCTGTGTGTGTGCATGGTTGTGCATTCAAGATATTTTTCCAAGTTTGTGGCTGTGTACCCAAGAAGAGATTTAATTTTTTTTTTCTGAGAAAAAATCAAACTTAACTGTTATTAGTTGACAGTGCGACTTGTCAGCTCAGCAATGCTGCAGTGACCTGAGTGTCTATATTTAATAATGATATAAATTAATTTTAATACATTTTTCTGTGAGGAATACAACCATGGCAGACAGAGGACAAAGTACCAGAAAACATAGTTTGGCCAGCAGCCCCATTAAAGCTCCAAGAGCTGTAGAGCACCAAGCATAGGAGGCTAGGAAATAAGCTGGAAGGCACAGGGGCGGGGGCGAAGATGGTGGCATGGGTAGTGAACTGACTGCAAGGGAGACAGCAGAGGGTGGAGGTGGGAAGGGAGCTCTCATCTCCCAGGGTGGTGACAATGGGGTGCCACAGGGCTCTGTACTGGGGCCAGTGTTGTTTAGGATCTTCATAGCAGACATCTCAGTAGGCATCAAGAACAAGATCAGTCTGCTTGCAGATGATACCAAGATTGGAGCAGTACTGGATAACTTAGAAGGGTTAAAGGGGTTGCAAGATGATCTGGCAAAATTGGAGGCCTGGTTGGACACTTGGCAGCTGGGGTTCAATGCCAAGAAATGCAGGGTGCTATATTTCGGTGCAAAATATCCAAGGAGGAGTCACCAGCTGCAAGGGATTCAACTAGCCAAGACAGAAGAGGAGAGGGATCGGGGAGTGGTCATAACGGCAGATATGAACAACTCAGCACAGTGTAGAAAGGCAGCTGCAAAGGCCAACAGGATACAGAGTTGTATTGCCAGAGGCATATCCTCCAGGATGGGGGGAGGTGATCCTGCCGCTATACATGTCACTGGTTAGACAACGCCTGGAGTACTGCATGCAGTTCTGGGGACCATACCTGAAGAAGAACATTAGGTTACTGGAGGGGGTGTAGTACAGGGAAACAAAAATGCTCCAGGGACTAGGGGACATACCCTATGAGAGCAGGCTGAGGGGACTGAACATGTACTCCATGGAGGAGAAGAGGGATAGGGTGGACATGATTGAAACCTTCAAGTACATGATTGGAATAAATAAGATGGGAATGAAGTGGCTTTTCAGATTAAGGGGGACACTCAAGGGCATGATCTGAGATTGGGAGGGGGAAGGCTCAGGAGGGAAATGAGGAGACACTTTTTTATGGAGAGGGTGGGGTCTGGGTGGAACGTATTGCCAGAGGAAGTGGTATCCTGTAGAACAGTGGGCTGCATAAAAAGGGGATGGGACAGGGTAAGGGGGAAGGTCACTGGATGGGGGAAGGGAGGGAGGACCAGCTGCAGTGTAAGGACTGCTAGCTGCACAAATTACCATATTTAATAGACCATAAGGCCTTTATCTGCTGGCAATTTCATATGTTCGTATGTAGCAGCAGGAGATGGTTAGCAGCAGCATACTACAGACCTGCACTCAGGGTGCATTCACTATGCAAAATTATGTTTTACCCCATCAAAGCCTGCAGTCTTCACCAGCACCAGTATGGAGTCAGCTGACACCAGGGGAAAAAAAGTCACAGTATAATTTAAAGTACTAGTAGTGCTGCTCAGAGGACATTGTCATTAATTGCCACTGATACTACCAGTGTGAATGAGTCCTCTTTATCCCATGCAACTGCCACCAGTACCACTAGAACCAGGACATCCTTCTTAATAACCACCACTGTTCTGATCCACCACCCACCCACAAAGACTACTAGTATCCTGATAACTGCTGCAACAGTGGCCCTGCCAGCCACTGCTCCTACTGTGACTGAGACCACTTCTACCACTGTTACCAAGACTATGACTATTACTGATACCACTCCTGCCACTGTGACCCCTACCACTGCTGCAACTGTGACTGGGACCACTGCTGCTACTATCACCCAGACCGCACCTGCCACTGTAACCACTGTGACCACTAATACAGCTATGGTATCACCAGCTAATACTACCATTGTGGTCCCAGCCAACTGCACAATTATTTCCAGTACTGTGTCCACCCCTACTGCGACATCTCTTGTTTCTTGGCCTGTCTCCTCTACTGTCAAACTTTTCAGAGCAGATGAGGAGGAGGCACACTCATCTGAGTCAGAGTACTTCCCAGCAGGAGATCTGCCCATGGATACATCATCTGAGGAGGCTAACCTAAGCAGTTTTGATGATGAGGCAGAGTATGGGAGAACCTTGACAGCCGTAAAGCAATAAAGTCAGGTGACCAAAAAATACCAACCTCTTGAGGTTGCAGTGGCAGGAGAAAGAAAGAAGGATATGCCCCCCCCCCCAAAAAAAAAATACTTGGCAATCTACCCTTCAGCAGTTTGTTCTGTAGGCTCCATCTCAGCCTAAATAGCCAAGTAGAACAGGTGCAGGGGCACTAGTGGTGCCAGGAAAAAAACTGCAGATGCTGGTCCAAACAAGGCTAGTGGGGGCCAAAAGAGTGGTGGTGGTACTGGTGACACTAGCTGCATGAGTGATGTCAGGAGCAGTAAGAGCATGGTATGGCTGCATTTCACATTACTAAAAGAAGCTAACAGAATGGCAGTCTGCACACTGGGCAGCAGGACTGTCAGCAGGTGGAAATCTCTGCATGTTTAACAACTACCTTCTTAATGAACCACCTAAAGGTAAAACATCCCCAGGTTTTTAAAGGGTCAGGGTCTGTGCCTGTGGTTCCATCAGACCCATCCCATGGTAATTTTGCAAGTAATGATTCTGCTAGCACTGGCAAAACCACAGAACATTCTGTATCTGAAAAAAATGATGCTGCACTTGCTGTTGCCACCACTCTATCTCCCTCAAAACCAGAGTCCTCCATGCACTCCTGCCAGGCACCAGCCCCTTGCTATTTGCACACCATCTGACAAGCATGGAACATTCCCCCATCCATGGTGATTGTCAACAGTGGGCGCATTCCAGGCCAGAACTAAGTACCAGTCATCCCATCTAACAGCTCAACACATCACATAGCTCATAAGTGAAATGATGGCATTGGATCTGCAACCCTTTTCACTTGTGAAAGATACTAGCCTTCGTAGACTTCTGCAGCACTTGCAGACATGATATCAGCTTCCATGACATTCCACATGTTCACGCACTGTGGTGCCAAACATATTTGAGTGTATGAGAATGGCAATTGCCACATTACACTCTTAGGCTGTGAGTGAAGTTTTCTACTGCACCTCAGACAACTGGAGAAGTACAAACCCCATGTATATCTCTCCTTGACTGCACTCTGGTGTGTGAAAAAGCTGTCTCCTGCTGCGGGTTCCTCCTTGTCTCCCTGTGTCATCGGCTCTCCCTTCATCCCTCCACAACCTAGCAGTCACTCCAGGTCCTGCTCTTCTAAATGTTGGGCTAATGGAGAAAGATCACAAGTCACAAAGATCCTGGCATTCATTCAAGATATGCTGCAGTCATCGACAGTTGGCACCAAGCTATATGTTTTTTCATCATGGATAATGGGGCAAATATGGTGAAAGCAGTTTCTGATGGAAATTTTGCCAGCATTCATTGCTTTGCCCACACCTTGAATCTACTGGTCACATCTGCACTACATCACAGTACTGAGTTAGCAACACTGTCTCCCCAGCATGCTTCATCTGGACTCATTTTCTTCACTCTGTAAAGGCAACTAAGCAACGAAGAAAAGTGCAACAATGCTGTTGTCTGTCTTAGTATCGCTGGACACAGGATGCCAGTATCAGATGGAATGCAGCATATCTGATTCTGTCTAGAGCACTAGAACAGAAGTGCACATGTCATAACATGGCAATGGAGTGTGACACTGGTGAGTCCTCGGCCACCATGAGTGTTCACTGGTTAAGCCCATGGTGAGAATACCTGGGTTATTTGAGAGGAGCACCCATGATCTAAGTGCATCCACTGTCACTCTGAGTCAAGTTATCCAAGGAGTGCATACACTGAAAACATCCACAGAGCGAAATGTCTAGGAAAGTAAGGAGATTCTATATGGGGCAGCTCCACTTGTTGAGCAGTTGCAGGTTGAACTGGATACAAGGTTTGCAAAAGTGCTGGATAGTCATAGCTACATTTTTAGAATCATGTTGGATCCCTGGTTCAAATGTGGGATCTTTCCAATGGCTATGAATAGCCACAGAGTGGTTCATTTTCAAGAAAATCTGTGTGATAAGATGACCAATTGCTTGTGGGAACTGGTGACACCAACAGCTGGGGCAGAAGGTCCTGAGAGAGAGGAAATTCCAACAGGCAGGTCTGGTTCCACTGGCAGGGATAGGGACGAAATACCTGTTACTTAATATAGCACTGAGGGGAGTGAGGGGGCACTGTTCAGCATGTCCTTATATCAAGAGCAAGAGAAGAGGACACCGTCATAGCCTTTGCTGTGGAAATTATCTTGAATGGCTATTTTACGGAATCTCTTGAGCCATTTCAGGTTGATCTCTTAGGCTACTGGGCACAGAAGATGCATTCTTCCCCTCGCTTGATGTTACTGGCTATGAGATACATCAGTTGCTCCCTATGAGTGTGCCACCTGAGAGGATGTTTAGTACAGCTGGTGATGTTGTTGAGCCTTATCGTTCAACACAAAACCCTGAACACCTTCAACAACTTGTTTTCATCAAGCCTGACATTCCAGTACTTGGGTACAAATATGAGTTAACCCCATGAAAATAAAAATATAATCTCTTAAGTCTGCTTTTGCTGACTGTTTTTCTTCATAAAATTAATCTGTGCATTTTTCCCTTGTTCTTCTGTCCTGCATTGCTTAATGTACACACTTCCATTATAATTATATTCATGAACTTTTTCTGAATCAAATATACCTTCTCTTCTTGTTTTCTTAATACATGTTATTATCACGTATCTTAGAAACAACAAGGATGCTGAGCACCTGAACACAAACACAGCTATACTAGCCCCAAAATAAATCAAAACCCAGTGAGTGCTAATAACTTGCTTCTCAGATTATGACTTCATAACAATGACGTTGAGAAACTGGGTACACTTCCAGTGCACTATCACTCACCACTCCTGTTTTGCATAAAGCCTACAGAAACAACATTCCCCAAATCTTCTTGCTTCCCAGATCCCACATCACCCCAGAGTTTTGCAGATACGTCTTGTTTAGGAGACTGATTTTTGTTGCCTTCACCATGTTGCTATCCCTTTCTTGCTTGCAATTCTTACAAATAAAAAAGGCTGCCTGCCTTTATTGCTCTTTTAAATTCCTTTCATTTCATTTTCTTTTTTTGCACATCCACTTTGCTCAGCTATCACCTCCCATCACCCAGCTTATGATAGGGCACACAGAGGAACACTGTCTGTGCCTCCACTTCCCAAGAGAAGAGCAATCCATAGGATGCTGATTCTTCTCTCACCTGGTTGGCCCTCAAGTGACCAAGGTCCATTCACAAACTTCTTTTTTTGGAGTAGTTGGCAGGACTGATGGTATTATAGTGCTATGGGGCTGGCTCTTTGTTTTCATTTTAGAAACAAAAACATTGCTTGTTTGTTTTTTAATTTTCCCCTCCTGTTGTTCACCAGGTGTATGCCCTTTAATTAGATAAGGATGTATCCTCAAAACAGATAGGGATATACCCTGACCTGTAATCAGACACTGAATGGGATATACCCTATTTAGGCTCTATAAGCCATCACTGAGACACCAGGAAGTTTTTTTTTTTTCAAGTCAGGGGTCCATTACACCATATGGCACCAACCCAGCACTGCTCATCCTTTTTTTATTCATTTGTCATGCCACCTTCTCTGATGGCCCATGCTCTGGAGGGAGCCCCAGCCCTGTCCTGACTTCTACCAGCTGATGCTGACCTTCTTCCTCCAGGGCTTGCCCTCCATGGTGGGGCTGGCGGGGGTACCCCAGGCCCCACGTGAGACTGGATTCAGTCCGGGTTGGCACCACAGCTGGTTGGGGAGTGGGACCTTTGAGCCCCACCTTCATCCAGCCGTTGGAGATACCTTTTTCCATTTTTCCTTTGGAGGCGGGGCGTGATGTCAGTGACGGTTCTGCACATGTTCCCATTCATGTCCCATCAGGCATCTGCCCTGCCTCTGCCCACTGTCGGCAGTGTTAGTGTGCCAGCCTCCTGCCTCTACTAGGTGTCAGCAAGTGCTGACCACTGCTAACCTCCCTTCCCCGGAGAAGGTTAGCTGTCCCTGGGATGCTCGATCCATCTCCTCCCCAGCTGATCCCCAGTGACCCACTCGTACTGCGAACATGGGTCGCCGACATGCCAGGAGATGAGGCAGGATGCCTCAGCCCTCTATGCTACCAGGCCAGCCAGCACTGTTCATCCTGAACCGGTCCCATCTTGGTGGTCTCCCTACCAAAACATTTTAACCATGCTATGTTGGTCTCTTAGTGGGTTGGGGATCACTGCAAGGAGACCAATATGTCGCTTTTGAAAAAAATGTTCTCTGAGGCCTTGCCCTTGGGCTGTCCTTGAAAATGAAATGAAAGTAAAAAAAGAGCCATAAAAGCAGGAAGCCTTTTTAATTTGAGTGATAAATTATTGCTAGTAAGAAAGGGATGGCAAAATAACAACAGTAAAATGCTCCCCTAAACAAGCCCTATTGGTGAAATGTTGGGGTTAGTATGTGTGGTTTTAATGGAAAAAATGTGATATCTTAAATAGTCTGTATTTTTTCTTTGTGCAAATTGCAGCTGCTGACTGAGTGAGTAGCCTACCTTAAGTCCTATTAGACAGGTTGTGACTATCTGACTGTTTTTGCTTGCAGAGTAGTAACATGTCTAGTACTGAGGGGAAAAACACTACTACTTGTTCTCCTGAGAAACAATGAAAATTATCACACAAAAGTGTGACAAAAATTGCTATCTCTAGCTTGTGATTTAAAGAGGGGAACAAAAATGTCAAGATTTCTGAGTTTTTTCTGATTTAACAAGTGGATGGAAGTAGATTATTTCACTGCAACAGCTCAATTCATCTGTCTTTCCTGCCTCAAGCTTCTGTGAGTGCTTGATCACAAAATCTGCTTTCAGTGAGTTTCCAATGTGACCTCTGATTGGATGAGAAGTCTCAGTAAATCTTGGAGTCTGAAAGCCAGTTTCAGAGGCTGAATAAAAAGAATGAATAATGAATAATTGAGGCCCCTGAATACGAATACTCTGCAAATACTTGAAATAAGGCACTGCATTTGCACACCCCAAGTACCCATATGTAGACAAATGGTAATGAAGAACATTAAAACTGAAATAAAACACAATATTCTCCATTTTGTTCTTTGTGTGGTCCTTCAGAAAATTAGTGAAATAAGCTTTCAGGATAGGTACCAACCACCCCGCTTGCATGGCCTGCATAGACGGCTGGCAGATTATTGTGCACTGGCATATACCTCTGTCCCTCATCCTTGCTTCATTGTCCCTGAATATTGACTCTTCATTGTCTCTTGATGCATTGCTACTGTGAACACTGACCTCATTGAAATTAACTGTGCCATGCATTTCAATATTTTTTAAATTTATAGCATTTTTGTTTTTTTAATATTTATTCCTACTTTTTTTTCCTGTTGAAGACCTTTTTAGCCCTACCCTGACCAACCCTGTAGGTGTCAACTTTCAATTCCCCCCAAAATGGGTGTTTGCAGTGGATGCTGGAGTACACCTCATACACCCATTTTGGGGGGATGAGAACATTGACAGTCATATGATTGTCTGAGTGGGGGTAAAAAGCACAACAGAAGAAAGCAGGTAAAAATATTAATAAATAAAAAAGTTATGACTTGAAGAAAACTTGAAAATATTAGCCCTACACTGTTCATTAATTTCAATGTTGTTGTTTTTTTCTTTAAGTCATAGATTTTTTTTCACATGTATATACCTATGTTTTCTGTTGGGAGTGTTTTTAACCCAATATTGATGAATCCTATGGGTATCAAAATCCTGTGACTGCCTCCACTAGCTGACCCCATGAATATTTCCCTAACCTTATGCAGTTCTCTCTCCTATCAGCACTTGGTTACCGCTTAGCACGCACTTCACCATGTTATGTCTATGACAATGCCTCTTGCTGCGCTCCTCCTCTATAGCTCTCTGTCCCCCTCTACTCATCCTCTCTTTTGTCCTCTATCCTCTCTGCACCTCATCTGCTATCTCCTTGTAACCTAGCCTCCAAAACATGTTTTGTTTCTCAGCTGCTTTGTAACTCTGTTTAGTTGACACTTTGTAACCTTGTCCTATGTATTGAATTTGTAATCTGACTTACATGTCTTATGTTTTGAATTGTAACCTGATGTTGTACCTTTGTAAAAGAGCCCTGGCTCAAAGGTATTGTTATCCTAGACCTAATAAATAAATAAATAAATAAATCCCACAAAAGGGGTGATTGCGATGTATGACAACGTCCACAACTAATATCCATTTCAGAGAGTGCGTGCATGACGTTTTTCAGTGAGGCTCTTAAAAAAGACCCCTCCAGAAAAAAAAAAGTAGGTAAAAGTATTAAAAGAACAAAAAAGTTATCAATTAAAGAAAAATATTGAAACTAATGGACCACTGAAATGAGTGGGACCTATTCATTTCAAAGCAGCTGGCAGCTAGAGCAACAGTGCATTGAGGGACCTTGAGGACTCAAAATCCAGAGACAAAAGGAGCCACAACAAAGGTTAGTGGGGGGTGAATGGTAGGGTGCTCAGTGAGCAGGAAAGGGTTGGGTGTTGTTTAGTTTGAGGGAGGGGGGGATAAGATACAGACTTCAAGGGTGGGGGAAACAGTAATGTGTACCACCTGTGGGACTGGCCATCAAACTGCCAGATTTTGGTGGTGGGGAGAATGGAGAAGCAATGCTTACTGGTGGCAGTATTGAGCAGCCAACCACCAGAATGTTGGGTGGGGTAATGGTACAGCAGTGTTTACCAGTGGCAAAATAGGGCAACTGACTGTCACACTTTGGGGGTAGCGAATGGCAATGTGTAGTAGTGGTGGTGTGATTGAGCACCGAACCACTAGAGTATTAGGGGGCTGGAATACTGGTATCTATGTAACCCCCTTTTTTTCCAACTGGGTACCCAGATTGTGTGATTATGAAGGGACTCTAAAGTGCATGCATCACTGCCTGATTGAATCAGTTACAGAACTAATCAGCCAAATTATTCCCCTCTCTTGTTTATTCCCCCCGAATAAATCAGATCTAATTATTTTTGCATTTAACCTGACTGTGGTTCCTTTTTGTACAAGACGCGTTGTACTGTTGTTACCTGCTGTGTCTAACTTTATTTTGCAGGGGGTCTCCAGGGTCTAACTGGTGGAACCAACCCTGGTGGTAAGTACAAACAGAGTGGGAATTTGTATGCTGATTAGGGGTTATTGTAACTTTGTCTGTTGCTCATTGCTTAGGCCACTAGAGGAGAAAGATGGGGGTTACACTGTTCCGGAGGGCTGTACCCAGGTTAGCTACACTACCAATAACCCTGTCCTCTGGGAGGAGGCACCCATTTTCAGTAACCAGGCCCCTTAATCTGCACCTAGCCACGCAGGCAGGGGTAGTAGCCCTTGGGATAGCGCCACCTAGGGGTTACATCTTGGAGGCTACTGCTGGGATTAAAGGCTCCCTGATCAACTTTTCAAGTCTGCCCCATTCTCTGAATTATTGCTGCTCCAACTAAGACTGGCAGCCCAGTTGGATGTGCCGCCTACCTATGATGGACTGATGAAGGAAATTTGGAGGATTGAGAGGAGGCAGCTACGTGTGGAGCCCTCTCATGTATCTGCTGCTGCTGCTGACCAGGTGACCGAGGATGCCTATGCGAGTGATCTTCAAGGGTGAAATACATTGCCAGTTGAACACTCGGAGGCTATCAAGGACACTGCGTAATGGGGAGAGATACTGCGAGAGGTCCAAGAAATGAAGGCTACCATTTTCCAACAAGCCCGTTCCAAAGATACAGGCCCCGATCCTTATCTGAGTGCATCTGCTAGGGGGGTGGGGGTGCACACCCAGGCATCTCCTGCTGACAGCAGCTCAAAATTGATGACTTGACTATGGAAGTGAGGGAATTGTTAAGACATTTCCCAATGCTCACCGCACCGCAGACAGAGGTGGAACCAAGATTTTCTGTTGGTAGTAACCCCACCTCAGCTCCCAATGTGATGTCTCGGCCACGCCAGACCCTGTAAAGCACATTTTGTCATAATTGTGGGAAGGACGGGCATATGAAGAAAGAATGCTGGTCCCCAAAAGACCTAGATAAAGTTGTATACAGACTTCAAGGGGAGCTCCGGAAAGAGGACCATGGAGTAGGGGAACCAGCGATGACCGAAGTGAAGGATCAAGAAATCTTAATTCAAACTTCTTTGTGCCTAAATCGTCTGTCCAGGCCTCTGCTACTGCCTCTCCAGACTGGTCCAAGATAGTAGGCCCTTCGATGGCCCTTCGATGGAGAGTTCTGTGACTGTCGATGGTATCCATGCTCGGGCTGTACTCGATAGCGGGTCGGAAGTGGTCATTGTATTTCAGGATTGGTATGACAAACACTTATCTGATATGCCATTACAATCTCTAGAAGGCCTACATGTGTGGAGCCTGAGTGACAAGTCTTATCCCTACCTAGGATATGTCTGGCTCTGGCTGTCTTTTCCTGTGGCTGTAAATGGTGCAGATGAACAAGTAGAGATGCTGGCTCTGGTGTGCCTTCCTACAGGGATGTATGATGGGGTCCCCCTACTCATTGGAACCAATGCCCATATGTTTGGGGGGTTAGTGCAATTGTGCCAGGAGAAACGAGACCGACAGACTGGTCAGGCAATGAGAATTCCAGCTCTGATCAAGAAAGCTTATGACCTGCAGAGGTAGTCTGTGGCAGAAAACCAGGAAGAGCCCATTGGAATTGTCTGGAAGAAGGACTCTGATAGCTTATAACCTGCAGAGGCAGTCTGTTGCGGAAAACCAGGATGAGCCCTTTGAAATTGTCTGGAAGAAGGACCCTGATAGCTTATAACCTGCAGAGGCAGTCTGTGGCAGAAAACTAGGATTAGCCCATTGGAATTGTCTGGAAGAAGGACCCTGATTCCTTGATATTGCCAGGCAATACTCAATATACTGTTCATGGAGAAGTCCATCTTAGAAGAGATGTGAAAAACAAAATATTAATGCTGGACACACCAGGTGAAGGAAAGTTGACAGAGGGTGCCAGAGGGGCTAGTGGTTAAACCCAATATCCTACCTGCCCATGCCCATGCCTATACGGCGGTGATGGTCAGATTAATGTAGCAGAATCGAGAAGTCTGAGTGAACAGATGGTGTATACTAGCTACAGTACACTGTGCAGATACTGCAGTATTACCCAGCAACAAACATTCTGACGAAAAGGATGGGGTGACCCCAGACTTATTTGACTTTGGCGATTCCCCCTTGTCTGTTGAATGGAAGACTCATATCAGTAGGAATCTTCCCCAGAGAGACCAAGTGTTTTCGCTAAAAGAATGGGATGTGGGATGCGTCCATGGTGCTGAGCATAACATTCAGCTGCATGATGACAGACCTTTCTGAGAGCAGTCCCGCCACCTTGCCCCAGCTGATATAGACAATGTTTGGAGGCACCTATAGGAGATGCTAGCTGCTAGTATTATTCAAGAGTCAAGGAGTCCTTATTCATCCCCATCATATTTGTGCACAAGAAGAATGGGACCATGAGAATGTGTGTGGATTATCGGACCCTAAACAGGCAGACCGTCCCAGATCAATACACCATGCCATGCATGCAGGATGCCCTGAACTGCCTGAATGGGAGTCAATGGTTCTCAGTGCTGGATCTCTGCAGCGGATATTATCAGATTCAGATGGCCCTGGAGGACCGTGAGAAAACAGCATTCATCAGCTCTTTGGGGTCTAATGAATTCCTGAAGATGCCACAGGGGATTTTGGGTGCCCCTGCCACCTTCCAGAGATTGATGGAATGTGCGGTGGGAGACATGAACCTGCTGGAATGTTTAGTGTACTTGGATGATGTCATCATTTTTGGATGCACACTAGAGAAACATGAGACCAGACTGTTCAAAGTCCTCGATCATTTGGAAGAATTCGACCTCAAGTTGTCCATAGACAAGTGCCAGTTTTTTCAAGCATCTGTAAAATATGTGGGACACATAGTGTCAGCTGAGGGGATATGGATGGACCCCAGTAAAGTGGAGTCTTTGACCACTTGGCCCCAGCCTACCAACCTAAAAGAGTTGCAGCATTTTCTGGGGTTTTTCTGCTTCTATCGCTGATTCATTAAGGATTATTCAAAAGTAATCAGTCCGCTCCTTAATCTTACCCAAGGCTATCCTCCTACTAACTACAGACACAAGAAGGGGTCCCTCAAAAAAGATGACAAGGTATATTTTTTAATAGGGGAACCCGTTGGATCCCGGAGTGTGAGGCAGCCATCTTCCAAGTCTTCTATCAGCTTACTCGTGCCCCAGTCCCTGCATATGCTGATCCCACCAAACCATACATCCTGCACACGGATGCCAGTCTGAAGGGGCCTGTGGTGGTACTCTATCAAGAATATGAAAATTGCCTGAGACCTGTGGCCTTCGCTAGCTGCAGCTTGACACCCTCTGAATGGAATTATCCTGTTCACAAGCTGGAGTTCCTCTCCCTAAAGTGGGCCATTGTCAATCAGTTTCATGAGTACTTCTGTTGGGCAAGATATTAGTAAAGACCGATAACAACCCTCTAATGTATGTACAGACTTTAGCCAAGCAGGATGCCACTGGACACCTGTGGCTTTCTGCCCTGTTGACTTATGATTATGCAGTTGAATACTGACCTGGACTGAACCATATTGATGCTGACACCCTTTCCCAGTGGCCAAATTCAAAAGACAATTGGGTGAGGCTGTCTGAACATTCTATTAAAGCATTGTGCCAAAAATTTGACAAAGATGAGCAACCATCTGCAGGAATAGTGGATTGCCTGGTGGACTGTTTGGGGCACCCCCAATACCTGCATACCTGCAGCTTATTGCCATTTCTCTGCATTAGATATCAGTGCTTTGCCTTAGTTTAATAATGACAGTATTCGGTGGGCTCAATCCCAAGACCCCATGATTCAGCCTGCAGTTGATGTCCTGTGGGCTGGGAAAGATGTGTTCAAGTTACGGTCCAACGATTTACAAACTGCATTACTGTTTAAAGAAGGCCCCTGACTGAAGCCACGAGACCAGTTACTCTATCGAGAGACAGTGGATTGGCGGGGTCAGTTAGACAAACTGCAATTGGTACTACCCACAGCCTTCAAGCAGCTGGTGTTGAGGTCCCTACACAACCATGTGGAACACCTCGGCATTGACCAGACCCTTGACTTGGTGCGGTCTACATTCTATTGGCCGAAAATGGGGGGCAGATATCGAGCATCATGTCAAAATTTGCAGTCACTGCCTTCAACTGAAAACTTTGCCCCAGAAATTTGCCCCACTTGTCAACATCACTACCAGTGCCCCATGGAGCAGGTTTGCATAGACTTCCTGTGTCTGGAGCCCGATCAAAAGAACATTGACAATGTACTGATGGTAACCGATCACTTTACCCGATATGCACAAGCTTTCCCAACAAAGGATCAAAAGGCCTCTACGGTGGCCAACGTGGTAGTAGAAAAGTTTTTTGTACACTATGGTGCACCCCAACATATCCATTCCAACCAAGGAAGAGACTTTGAAAGCAGATTAATCAAAGAAATGCTCTCCCTATGGGGAGTGCGGAAGTCTAGAACCACACCCTATCAGTCTAAAGGGGACCCCCAGCCAGAATGCTTCAACAGAACTTTTCTGGACATGTTGGGAACTCTCCATCCTAATGACAAGTCTAAGTGGAGTCAGCAGATTAGCACCTTGGTACTCGCTCACAATTGCACCAAAAGTGATGCTACCAGATTCTCTCCCTATCGTCTCATGTTTGGGAGGGAGTCCCAATTGCCTGGTGATGTTTGCTTTGGGGTCTCCCCGGATAGGGTCCAAGCTGAGAGCTATTTACAGTATGTACAGAAACTAAAAGCTCAATTGAACTATGTGTATCAACTGGCTCAAACAATGGCAGCCAAGAAAAACCTTGCCAACAAAGCGAGGCACATCAAGAAACTGAAGGCTCAAGAGCTACAGCCTGGAGACCATGTATTGTTGCACAATTTGGGACTGCATGGAAAGCATAAAATTGCTGACAGGTGGCACCATCTTCCTCATGTAGCAGTTGGCAAATTGGATGACCTGCCGGTGTACAAAGTGCGATCTGAAAATGACTGTAAAGCAGTCAAGACCATACACAGAAACCACCTACTGCTCATCGGCCAAGAGATCAATGATGCTGGACCGACAAGTGATGCCTCACCTGGGCAGGTGACTCATGCTGCTGCTAAGAAGAGGCAGAGTCAACAGCTCCATTTGTTCCAGACCCCAGACCTTCCCCCTGGCAGGCCCAGAATGATAGTGAATGTCATTCTAACTCTGATGAAAGTGAGTGTGAACATGCTTATTGTCCTTCTTATGAACTGAGTCAATTGTTCCAAGGAAACCCTATGCATAATTATAGGGATGAAGCTGGGCCTTCGGGACCATGTAAGCCCCATTTCTTCCTTAGTAGAAATGCCCCCTGAAAGTGAGGTGCAGAGTATTATGTCTGAAGTAGCAGATTCCTTGTGTCTAGAGGAACTGTTTGAGTTACCCGAGGAAGATTCCGATGTAATAAATCTCCCTGGTGACATATCAGAACCTGCAGAACAATTCAACAATGCTGACAGCACCCCTCTTGGGCCACACAGTTCAATGATTCAAGAGTTCCCTCAGGATTAGCAATCTGGGCCCTCTTCTGAAGATAATGATGAGTGAAGTATTGTGAACACAGAATCTACCGAGCAAGGAGCTGACAATGTTCCCAATCTGGACATTTCCACCAATGCAGAGGCACCCCTCATGACAGAAGAAGAGTCCAATGCCAGCACTGATCATCCAGAGACTGTCTGTTCCCCCAGAAAGTCTGGATGAGCTGTCAAGCCAGTGCTATGCCTTAGTTATGACTCACCTAGGAGGCCGGTGGATTTGTCTCTCAATGTGATTCATAAAGGTGTCTGTTTCAAAGAGCTCACTGCCCAAACTGAGCCTTTCTGCTACTTTCAAGTTGATTGTCCATCCTTCAGGATATGGTACCCCTGTCCCATCTAGCCCCAAGTTAGCTGATAGGAATGGGACCCCATCTATGTCCTTTAGAATGCATGAAACTATAACATGAATGAGTACAGTAATATTATTGTGTGAATCATAATAAAATCATTATTGAATGTATGGAAAATGCATAACTGTTGCCATAATGTATATATAATTATATGTAATAGCTATTTTGGGATACATATAGTAATGGTAATGAAACATATATTTTGTACAAGTACAATGTCTTCAAATAATGTTATTGTGGTATAGACTTGACGCAGATGCCAAGTTCTTTCCAGGCAGTAAAGGGTGTAACTGTCTACAAATGGGGGTTCCTAAAGTGTCTTCCTGGGCTTGCCTAATGCCCACTGCCAGGCTGACGTTCTGTGTCTTTACAGGTTTAAAAGTTCTTGCATGCGAGTGCCTGTTAACCTCCGTGCCTGTCTCTTTAAGAGACATTATTTTTGTAGTGTATAATTAATATGGGTAGGGGCCTAGTGTTACCAGGATTGAGTCCTGCCCGAGCTGCAGTAATATTGCTCCATTCTGCCATCACTAATTGTGCAAACGGAGCTTTGTTAGAACCTATAATTGTTTGATGATTAGCTGCTCTAATAATAAAGATATAGTTTGTCTAACCTGCCTTTCTTTGTAGCATGGACATTTCTGTATTGCACCAATCAGTACCTTTTGGGGACCCTAAAATGGAGTATGTGCCCAGGGGTCTTGTGGGAGTGAATTTCTGTAGGAATTGTAGTTTTTTCACTTTGACACCTAAATGGACCTGGAGGGAGAGCCCTTGCTTTGACAGATAGGTGAATCCACCAACCGAACCCTTTTTGGATTAGAAGGAAGTCTCAATGCTGCCTGCAGCAGAGTTAGTCTGAGTGTGTATTTGTGTGAGTGTATAGCTCGAGACATTTGAGCAGCTGCTCCTGCGTAGTCATGCAGAAAACTGACGGAGAAGCTGAGTTTGGCCTGCCTGCCTACTTGTCCCTCGTGAGGGAATCCTTTAGCCTGAATTTAAACTGGACTTTATCCAAACCAACTGTGACCTGAATTACTGAATTGAGACTGCCTTATTGCCTGAAGAGGACCAAAGATTTGCTCCATGCGATCGGCCTGTCAGGACATCTGAATCACCGCAGAGATCACGGTTTTGCTCAGGAAGACTGAAATTGCAACCGGACTGTCATCCAACCTGTGGTACTGTGTTTTGCTTTACTATAAATGTGCTGCAGGCTGTCTGTGGGTCGAGATTTGATTCTCCACTGTGAAAACAGTCGCGATCACATTTTTTGATCAAGCATGCCAAAAATGTTGTCCACCTGTCGCCATCTTGTTTTCAGTTAGCAAGAGAGAAAAAATGTTATAACTCAAAAAATACTGTACTTCTGAATGCAGGAATCGCTGGGTTTACCTAAACGGGCACCGAGGAACATGCCTATGGCATTAGTGTGTGGCTACTTAGCCTGGAAACATGTTTATGAAATGTTTAAATTTTTTTGATCGTGACATGTTTTGTGCCATGAAAACAATCACGACAACTTCAAACATGATAGCAATCACATTTTTTTTTATCGCGATCTTATCCCCATTATAAAGATAGGAGATTTTTGTTATCTGTTGTTTTTCTTTGTCACTTGATTGTGGCAAGGTGGATTGTGCTATTGACCTGAAATTTTCAGGGTAGGAAGCCCCAGTGCCACGGATGTGCTTTCCACTGGTTTGGAGCAGAAAAATGAAAGAGGCCCAGACCTATGGCATTCCACAGTTTGGAAATTTCCCCTTAGGATAACATTGCGGTGGTTGTTTTTTTGTCTCTTTATTGTGGCAACATGCATTGCAGCATTGGCCTGAACTTTTCAGGGTGCAAAGCCCTGGTCCTACAGGTGTGCCTTTTGGTGGTTTGGTATGGAACCATTGAACACGGCCATAGATACAGCACTGTGAAGTTTGGAAATTTTCCCACAGGATAACATTTTGATGCACGTCGCACCTTTCGAGGCCCATATCTCAAAAACAGTTCATGATACAGATTTTTTGTTGCAAAATTTCTTAGTACCTCCTAAATAGGGACTTAGCACAGGACTAAGTTACAAAGCCATGAAAGCCCTGAAATTTGAATTTTTGTTCCAGTGTGTATTCCCCCCCACCACACACACACACACACACACACACACATATACATGCAAGTAGGGGAAGGACAAGGCAACACAACCAATCACACACAACCAGCAGCAGGTAACAGAAATAATATACAACTACCTAAACCACAAAACCACTCACCCATGCTCCCATCGGGCTGTGGCATGGGGTCATCACTGCTTACTCTGATCACAGACATTCCATGCACCACAAAAAACATATCACTACAGACAACTGGCCATCTTGGGCCACACACTGCCACAAACACATAACAAAGACTACACATATGGTATTTTGGTGTGTACAAGACCCAAAACAGGATTTTCCACATTCCCTGAAATACTTTCAAAAATCACTTTTACAAATGCTACAGTGCCGTGCTATGCATTTGTGACACTTTCGTGTTTATGACAGTTTTTTGTGACACTATTTTGCATGCTTTCACAAATGCGACACTGTCGTATGTTCTGTTTGTGGCACTTTCGTGTTTGTGACAGTATTTTGTGAAAGTATGTTCCTGATGACTGCACATTTTTGCCATCATCCTGCAAGCGAACAGTTGGGTCCTCTGGGCTGAAATTTGCTGGGCTGCAAGCCCTGGTCCCACAGATGTGCCTTTCCCTGCTTTGGTGCTAAAATAATTAAGCATGACAAAGTTACACTGTTCCAAAATTGAGCAATTTCCCATAGACTAACATTGCAGCACCCATGACACCTTTCACCACCCATATATGGAAAACATAGCAAGGTATACAGTCGTCACTACTGCCACCTTGTTTCATCTTTAGGTGAACTAACCTCATGAAACAAGTTTGGAAATACTGTATGATAGCTGAAGGTAGATTTCTTACCTACTTGCTACGGTAACACAGGTATACACCTCCTGCCAGTTGTATGTGACTGGTTGTGTTGCCTTGGTCCTTACCCTACTTGCATGTATGTGTGTGTGTGTGTGGTGGTGGTGGTAGTGGGGGTGGTGGGGACTATTGCGCAGTCAGGGTTTTCAAGCCTAACACCAAATTTCCTCACTTTTGTCGCTGTGGAACAACCCTAACTGATGTATTAAACAGAGTTTTTTTGCCATGAATTTCCCTTCTTTTTTGAGAATGTGCAATTATAAATAGTGAATGGTATGTGGTGGTAGAGTGGGGGCCCCTTTGGGCCGAGCATTCCCACCATGCTTCCCATTTTGTGTAATAACCCTTGCAGTAATGGTAATGCTAACAGTAACGGTAATGGCAATGGTAATGGTAATCCTAGTGGGAATGTTAACACTAACAGTAACACCAACGTTAACGGTAACAGTAGCAAGAATAGTAATGGTAACAAAAATGCACATGCAAATGGTAACAAAAATGCAAATACAAATGGTAATGGTAACGCAAATGCAAACAGAAACAGTAAACCAATGGTTACGCAAAAGGAAATAGTAATGCAAACGCAAATGGTAATGAACACGCAAATGGTAATTGTAATGCAATTGGAAAAACCAAAGGTTACGGTAACATCAATGATGATGCCAAAGGAAACAATAATGCAAACAGAAACACAAGCGCGTACGCAAACGCAAATGGTAACACTCATGGTGACGCAAAAGTAAATGCAAACAAAAATGGTAATGGAAACACAAACAGTAAGAGAAACACAAATGCAAGTGCAAATGCAAGGGTAGCACACATGGTGACGTAAACGTAAACGCTAACGCTAACAGTAATGGAAACGCAAGTGGAAATGTTAACGGTAACAGTAACACAAACGTAAACCCCTTTTTTCCCAAAAAGTTGCACTCAGAATCACAGTAAATGCAAAGAATGTATGCATAATAATGGCCCTCGAAGCAGAAATTGAGCACTTAGAATACTGAATGCCTTATATCTCAGGAACTGTACTATGTAGAAAATAATTTAAAATCTCATATTATTTAGGACTTTCCAAGCTAGTTTTGTACATAGCCCCCTAGTGGGAGACTAAGCATTTTTCTGAAAAAAAGTCTGTATCTCGAACCAATTTTGAGATACGGGCCCCAAAAGGCACAGTGTGCACCGTAATGTTATCCTATGGGAAGAATCATCAACTTCAGAGCGCTATAACTTTGCAACTCTCTAATACTTTGTTACCAAATCACCAAAAGGCACATCTGAAGGATCTTGGCTTTCCTCCCTCCAAATTTCAGCCCAAAAAAACAAACCGTTCTTTTGCAGCAGGGTGGCAAAGACTCCCTATCATTTTGGCCATAGTGTTGCAAAGTACTTTCGCTAATCACATCACTTTTGCAAATGAAATGACAAAGTGTTGTATATGCGACAGTACTTTGCAACACTACCTTTTACAAAAATTTAAAAAACATATTTCTGGGGTGTCCTGGGTGTTTTACCCCCCAAAAAAGACATGGCTAGCATCCTCAGGGCTTGACTAGGTGAACACAACAAGAATTGTGTCCCTAGAGGGTCACAAATTTAAATGCCAAGCATTTCTGTGACCACCAACTGAAAACAAGATGGCCGATTTGCAACACTACAAGGGTCATTTGCGAAAGTAAAAAGTGCATTTGTGACACTAGCATCTTTTATTAACTTTTCCCATTGACTATAATGGAAAATTTGTTTCTTGAATAATTTTTGAACTGTTTAATATTTTTTCATGAAATCTTCGAAAGGCACATTGGGGACCTGGCTATATGTCCCCTGAAAGATTTGGACTGGTCGCGCAAACCGTGCGGGCTGCAGGATCAAGCAAAGAATGCTCAAAAATCTGCAACAGTACATCTGACCACAACAAAACTTGGCAGATCCAGAGAGCTAAGGAACCACACCATGCAATCCAAATTTCAGGTAAATCTGTCATACAGTGGCAAAGTTAATAAGCTGCCAAATTTCAGTTTTAACCTTAAATGGGGAACTCAACCCTAACTATAGTGGCACTCTAATATATATATATGTATGTATGTATTTGTGTGTGCGTGTGTGTGTGTATATATATATATATATATATATGTATATATATATATATATATATATATATATATATATATATATATATATATTGATCAACTCAAAGGCAGAAGATCTATCACACTCCACCACCATGTACCTCAAGTCTTTCTTGGAGGATTAACCTGTGGTGAGTGAAGAGACAAAATTGTAATGATCCCAATACTAATTAATCCTTGAAGCCTAATCTCAGATGATGATCATGGATACCAGTAAATTTCTGATTTAGAATTGATAGGAATAGAGGGTGCACACCAATGACCCTCAAAGGTGCTTCCATAACCACGTCATCTTGAACAGAAAAAAATTGGAGCACTCATGATGGGAGACACCTAATGATTTATTAGCTAGTGAAGCCCATCATTTTTTTAAGGGGATGCACTTGTATGTAATATGGTGTAGAAAAGTCACTAATGTACTACTTCTTGTTGAAGCAGGATTTATTATGTTTTGAAATTGTTCACACTTGGGGTCAGCTAATTATGTAAATATTAAATATATATATATATATATATATATATATATATATATATATATATATATATATATATATATATATATATATATATATATATACATATATACAGGGCTTCAGTAGCTAAACTCTGCCCCTGCTGAAGTCTCCATAGCCTGAGGTGGTGCATAGGGATATTTAGCACTGCATTTCTCTTACTAAATCATTAGCTATTCCCCTTTTTTGTAGTATGGATATCAGCCCACCAAAAATGAGACAGATAACTTAAACTCATGTTGCTAGGCTTTAAAAGAGTAACCAGATGCTAACATCTTTTGATCACTGCAAACTAGTCCCTGATAAAAATCTAGAGCTTGAATCATTTGCAAAATTTTAAGTTCCTGAAACTTGCTTTTTCTCTATCTGTCTTTTTTGAGTGGACTCAGGCCAGATATGTGAATAGTTAGTATAACTCTAACAATTTGTGTGCTTGACAGGCAGTTGGTGTACTCAGAGCCATATTCAAAGGTGACATAAGTGCAGCGTGTAACACCCAGGCAAGCATTCAAATAAGGAAAGTCAACATGCATACAGCACATACTGCTATAGTACACCGGTTGTAGAAGCCATAACAAGCTACTGTGCCTGCACAGCACTTTGCAATGTTTCCATAAAATTAGGTTTAGCAAAGTGCACAGTATGGAAAGATAACCCCTTGCCCCATCCCCTGAGTAGCCATCCCTACCACTTGTGGTCCCCCTTCCTCACCCAGTCTCCGTAGAATGGAAATATATATCCCTGGTGGTATTGCAATCCCACTGCCTAACCCAGTCCTTATATAATAACATTAATAGTACAGCTGTTTAGCACTACAGTACATGAAAGTGGCAGTCAGTTTTCAGTGGCAGAGGTAAGTGGTGTTTATGTTCTGGTCACTGTTACCCGAACCTGGCCAGGTGAGGCTTGCAGTCACTCGGGAAGCACCCAACAAACACCTGGAGATTGCCATTTGTATGGGAGGGCCACTAGATCCCAGACCAAGAGGGAAGAAACCACTAGACTATGACAGTTATAAGTTTTATTATATCACGATCAGGTGAGAGCAGTGAAACTCTCACTAAAAGGGATATATTTGTTATTGTACTGGAAATAGGTAATGAGTGCATGCAACTAGCACCAGCGATATTTATGTTTTTTCTACTGGGACTAGTTGAGTGTGTGGGGCCACTAGACTACCAGGGCTATTACTTTTATTATATTAAGATCTGGTTAGGGAGGTAGAACAGTAGACTACCCAGGATACATTGATGGCATCAGGTGAGAAAGTGGGAGCCACTAGCACCAGGGATATTTAAGCAATAAGGCACTACTGGGGGGCATTATGCTGGGTTAATGGCCCACCTTGGGTGTGCTGAAGCATGAGGCAAAGCCTCGGAGAAGGACCATTATCCCAACATAAAGCACCCCCTGCACTGCCTTATTGTGATTATGAAATGGGTTCCTATTAGTAAACTAAATTTATTTATTTATTTAGTTTAAAACTTTTGCTGTTCATATTTTTTAACACTTTTTTTTTCTTATTTCTTATAAGGTTTCAGAGACAAACAGTCCCAACTTGCAGCAAGGTGTCAATTCCAGCTGTTCAATAGGTGGCACTAATGCTGCATATAAGCAGCTGTTTTGTAAGTGCAAAGGGAAGGCAAGCGTTGGATTCACATTCTAGGGTTAGCATGGAGTCGGGAGAGATGCTGCTAGTGGGATGTTAGGACCTGCGTCTTGGATTAAATCTCCAATTTGGTGTTTGGCTCTGAAATAAACAAGGCCAGAGAACCGTTGTTGAGTACCCAGGCTGCTGGTTGGATTGGAGAGAGCAGTGGGTGCTTGAGGAAGACAGAGCCGCAGTGTCTACAGCCAGCCTGTCTTTTTTTTTTTGCATAAAAAAAATGTTTTTTTTTTTCTTTTGTGGTCTATCTCGTGTATATACTGTGAGATGGACCCAATCAAGGGGAAGGGAAGAAGTGCTCAGAGTTGCGGTCAACAGAAAAAAAAGAACAGTACTGAAGAATTGTTCTTCTGAGCGGACCAGAGGAAATGTGTGAGACTGGAGTGGAGGATTACTATTTCAGGTATGTGTTTTGCGGAGACAAGCATTTGGCAATTCAGCGTATTGGTATTTCCCAGGTGCAGAGTCAATTTCGACAGGAGCTACTTTCACTCAGGGCCCAGCTGAATGTAGCTCTTGGCCAATCAGGAGCCATCATTCCTTTAATCCATATCATAATTATCTTAATCCTACTGGGACCAGTTGAGGGAAGGAGCCACTAGACTTCCAGGGCAGTTATTTTTATCAGTATTTGGTGACCACTGGGGAGGGGGGGCACTAGACTATCAGGAAGATTTTCACTATTATATTGAAGATGCTTTTGTTTACATGTTGAGACTGAGGAAGAGTGCAAGGAGCTGACTTAGAATTATTCTTTCCTCCGCACACCCGAAGACATAGTGGCATGGAGCAGACATGTTTAAGGCCTCATAATTACATTCAAATGTCCTCTTTCTGATTTGTATACAATATGCAGTCATTAACACAAAATGTTTGAATTTGTCAGTGGGAAGCAAAGGTGTTTACCCATTTCAGACATGCTGTTTGTAGATTTGCTCTCACACTACCATATGTGAGAACCTGACAACATACTGCTCTGCAGCTAGCAGGTGGATTGATCTATGCAAAGGCACCTGTTAGTGCCTTGCATTGTGCTCCCCTTAAGAAAGTATTGTGTACACAGTCAAACACCTGAATGGGTTCAGGACAAGTCTATCAGCACTTGTACATAACAGTAGAAGGCTCGATATCTTACCCACCCTGACTTTTATTTCTCTTCAAGCGAAGTGCAATCAACAGTGCAGCAAACAAGTTAGGGGTAGTAATAAGGACAGAATGGACATGTGCCCAGTGTGCTGTTGTCTGTCTCCTGTTTACCATGCTCTTTGTTGCTTTGCTGATTACACTATTTTTTAAAGAGAAATAAAGAGCTGGTTGGGTAAGATACTCAGCTTTCGGTTGTTGTGTATGAGTGTTGAGAGATTTGTCTTGAACCCATTTGGATGCTTGACTATCCACATGACTTTTCTATGCTATTTATTGAGTATCTGTACTGCTAACTCAGTGGCAACAATAATAGCCGGTGTGTGAAAAACAAATTGTGGTGGGTTTGGTGTATGTGTTTTAGGAAGTACAGAATACTGGTACATGAATTACACACTTGAAATACAGTGACCGCAGGATCAAGCACTCTTCTCACTTTCTTTGCTGTGATATTTTGTAGAATTCTATAGGAACGGATTGCTATTCAATGGTAATTACTCTAATTTGTCATGAAGTAAACTCTGATATGTCCCACAGAGTGTTTGATCCTGGTGGGTAGCACTATACCCATGATTTGTGTTTCAGTATTCCTTATGTGGGGCTGGCCCATCAGTGCAGCAATAGCGCTATTGCCTGTGACACCAATGACTCAAGTTTGGAAGTCAGCTCAGGAGTCGTAGGGCTAGCCGGAGAGGAGGATCAAGAATCCAAGGAACTGCTTTCCTGCTCAGAGGGTGAAGGAGCACACAGATCCTGCCACTTGCCTGACATCTGGTGGAGACCAGGAGTCATACATGCTAGGCCAAGACACACAGAAGATGTGTCAACCATCGACACAGGCCACGTGACAGCATGCAGCATGCATCTGGATGGCATTGTACATCCACACCTCCTAAGGGGCAAAAAACAGGGAAAATAGCACTGACAGGTAGGATGACACCCTCTCCTGCAGGCTCTGCACCCAGCTAGATAGGCATCAGTCTCTATCAACTGGATTCTGTCTCCGGAAGGGTTTGGGTTACCACACCAACCCCAACGGGGGGGTTAAAGGGGGCAACAAGCTTGGCAAGATAAGTCCTGGAAGATACTGGGGTGACAGGGCTGGGGAGACTGGAGGATAGGGGCTCTTTGGTGCAGGAGGATAATCAAATAAAAAAAAATCCCTTATGTTCTAATGTTCCCTTTGGCCACACTGCTAATTAGCCCTTTACACTAATATTTTGCAGCATGCTAAATAAATGTAGATTATCAATGTTGGGCCTTCAATCTCTCACATGAGGAATACTGTACTCTGATTTTTACCTTTTGAGTTGCCTTGCTTTGCTGCCTTCCTTTTCTCTTAAAAACACAACTTGCCTATGTTTATGCATTGTCCTATATTAGATGACATTATTATTTTCCCAAGAAAATATCCTCAGAGTAAATCACATACTTTTTTTATCAGACTGTTTTTTTTCTTTTTGCCCCATTATAGCTGTATTAAAATTAGGACTAGGTCTACTTCCCAATTTTCCTTGTCAGTTTCAAACCAAATAAATTCCAAACTGTAGGAAAAAAATTAGGATTTCAAAATTCATATCCTCTTCAGATGCTCTATTCCAACAAAGTATCTTTCTTAGTTTTTTGATGTGACCTTGCAATTCTTCCTACAATTGATTTATTTAAAAATTTGAATGTGAAAGTACATTGAAATGAAAACAGCTTGTTTTCTTATTTATGGGTACGTCCTGGTTAAATGGGGGATTACAGATAACATGAAAAAGTTCATACAGTTTACTTTTAAACTGTCAAGGCACTAAGTTGATTTTGCATCCTTTTTCAGAGTTTTCAAGGTGCTGGTAACTGATATTGTATTTTGCAACACCTTTCCTTTAACAAACAACTTTTCGTTTATGGGTTTTACACCTTATCTGAAATGTATGTGCAGTTTTGTCACAATGCAATGAAGAACTGAACTACATCTCTCAGGCATCAGTTTTTGCAAAACTTTGTGTTAAATCCAGCAACACTTATGAAGCAGTAACTCACTGGTGTGAAACGTTACAGCTAACTGTACTGAAGAATAAAAAGCACAACCTAGTCAATAAACAAAGCATACTTAACATCTCAGAATGGTTTATTCTATAACAGTATGATCTGGTACTGAATAATATAGATAACAAATGATGCAGGCTTATCATCATTAACCAGCAACAGACCTTTACAGGTAAATGTTTGAAGATCTGAGGGCTTCAAAAGGGGTGGATAGTAACAGAAAGAGAGGGCACAATAAGGATCAGGCAGGTTTTGAAGTGAAAAAAGGGGAAAAAGCAAGGGAGGTGGGAAAGGGGATTAGAAACAAAAACAGGCATACACAGAGTGGTCAAAGAGTAGGAGTTTCTGAGCAGATGGGCAGGAGGACGGGGGGGAGGGACCAAACCAGAGTCAAGAAAGTGTGCAAGAGCAGCCAGCCTGGTGATCCTGAGGGTTGAGGTACTGAATGCCATACCTCGCGCCACACTGGCAACCCGTGTTCATGAATGAGAGAGGGTTGCCAGGGGTTGGTAGGGATGGAGAAGAATAGAGTGTCCCAGGGACTGCTCTCTTTCTCCGGGGAGGGGGGGTTCCAGTAGTTGGTGAACGCCTGGCCATAGCAAAGGCTGGGGCACAGCACCACTGATGCTGACAAGGTGGGTTGGGGGATGGGGCAGATGCCTGGAGGAGCACACACTGGAGCATGAGCATTGCCTCCACAAGCATCATTGCATGCCCCCCCACTGAGGGGAAGAAAAAGAGGAAAAATGTGTGGTTGTGCGGCTTGCTGGCTTTTCTCTGGAGGTGTCGCCCTCAGTGGACTGGATCCGGACTTGTCAGTGAGTAAGGGGAGCTCACCACCACCCAGCCATGGGGGCAAGCAGTGGGGGTATGACTGGGGTGAGGGCCCTAATGGAGCGGGTGCACCAGAACAGAGTCCAGATGTGGGTCAACCACAGCGGCAAAAAGTATAAAAAAAAAAAAGTGTGCAAGAGAAAGTAATGCAAAGCAACAAGCATTAGTCAATTTCTGCATTGTTTGATTGCATGCATTTGTCTGAGATGAGAGCAGAGCTGGTTGGTGCTTGTCAGAGAAGATTTGGGGAATCCAGTGGGGGGAAGGAGAGTTGAGCTGATCTATGAAAGGGGTTGGCTGGTGCTTGCTGGACGAAGTTTGATAAATCATGTCAGAAGAGGGAGATGTGATCTAGGAGCTTGACTGATGGGTACTTGCCAAATGAGGTTGAAGGGGTCTGTCATTTAGATTAAATATCCTCTTCTTTTCATCCAGATTTAATTTTTGGGTTAACAGAAGGACTTGAAACAAATATGGCCACTTGAGGTGATCATGCACCTTTAATCAATATTTTTCTTATAAGCATATTTTTTCTTCCTTTTAATAGAATTATGGATCCCATTGATATGCCTTGGTAGTATTTTTAGATTATGATTAGTCATTCTGGGTATAAGTAGCTACAAGCATTAAGCATCTTTATAATTTCAGTATCTGTTGGGGTGTGCGAGTCATGAATGGCATTTTCCAAACACCATGAATAATAGGCTATTCATTACTCAGGAAGAAAAATGAATAATCAGGGCTATTCAGCATTTAGCTATCTGGAAGGAGTTTAAGATCTCCCAAGACTTCCTGTCCATTCAAAGGCCAGTTTGAGAGCTCAATGAAGGCAGGTCATGTGACCCAGTACTATCTGATGCTTCAGGCAGGAGAGGCAGATGACTTGAGCTACTACAGAGAAATAATCTACTTCCATCCACGTGTTAAACATAGACAAAAATAAGAAATACTTAATTTTTTTCATTTCTTCTCTACCTGTAGGCTGAAAAGTAGGCTTTCCAGAAAAGTAAAATACTAAGGCTGTTTAGTGTTTGCTGAGAGAGGCAGGAAGTCAGGTCACAACAGCACACACACACACACACACACACAGGCTGACTGTGTGTGCGCGTGCATGCATGCGTGTGTGTGTGTGCTAAACAAATGAGATATAAAATTGCAGTGTACAGTAGTGAAGACTAACAGCTTAAGGGAGGATGCTTTTGTAGGGGGTTTATTTTGATATAAAAGTTCAAGTTTTATAATTTAGTTGTTGTCTGAAACAAAGAGCAAGACAAGTAGTCTAACTGAAATGCAATTAGCTTAGGTATTTTTTCATTTTGTTCTTATTATTTATACTTGTAAGCTGGAGGAGCAAAACTGCCCTTAATATTTTATCTATTGTTAGTAATTTGACTTTGTGACTGTTATTAGTTGACAGTGCGACTTGTCAGCTCAGCATTTCTGCAGTGACTTGATTTCATAATAAATATAATTTCAATTATGAAATGGGTCTAAAGAATCCTGTATCCTGATTGGTCAAGAGCTGCTTTCATCCAAGCCATTATCCCAGCACAACAGCCTGGCCAAAAGTACTCCCAGACAAACAGGCTGACCACAGACCTTTAGACTGCTGTGCCTCAACTGACCATCATCCGCTGCACGCCCCACACATACAGTGGATGTGATCGAGTTTGTTTGTTTTTTAATTATCACATGCCCAGTCTTCTCTGTTACTGGAGAGTGCACAAACTAATTTCCATCTCCCCTTCCACTGCAGTCCACATTTCTATCATTGCCTTACAGTCTCACTCCCAAAAGCTCCCCGCTCCAGTATCCTGCCAAAAGCTGTGAATAATTCATCCTTCCATAGCTGCTGCTCACAGCAGCTGAAGTCTCCCTTTCCCTCATCGCTGCTCCTCGCTGACACGGATAAACCACTTCCTTCTTGTTACGTTCGCCTGCGCGCATGCGCAAGGAACGTTTTGGGAGAGTGGCATGCTTTGGAGGTGTGCCTCTCCCTTGCAATCCAGGGCTCCGTTGAGCAGGCGTGGCGGTCCTGCACCCATGGGTGCGGGAGCTCTGTATGACAGAGGTGGTCTTCTACTGCAAGGAAAACCACCGCTGTCATACTGAGCACAGTGTCACGCTGCCCCCCTTGCGTCCACGCTCTCCCTCGTGTCACGCCGCCCCTAAAGCTTTGGTGCTCGCTGGAGAAGCCCACCCCAGCGTGGCAAGCGTTGTTGCCGACGAAGTTGCCCAATCACTCGTCGGGCTCCATGGCCCCAAAGCCATCCTTCTGCCATGCTGGAGCCCACCCCAGCATGGCAAACGTCCTTTTTGCCGGCCAGGTGCCCAATCCCCCACTGGATCCTCGGCCCCCACGTAGTTTGCAGCCGGGGTGCCCAATCCCGTTGGCTCCTCGGCCCCCAAGCCATCTTCTGCCATGCTGGGCGCCCACCCCAGCGTGGCAAATGTCCCATGTAGTCCTTTTTTTTTTTAAGCCTGTAAAAAAAAAGCGGTCCCACGTATCTCCCAGTCCCCCCTCCCACAACCCGCACCCACCCACTGCACACCCAGCCTCCCACCCCCTCACCCCATACTTACCTCTGGGCTCGGCGGGGACGATCTTCATTGGACCGGGAACACGTCTGCACTCTTCAAAGCTGACCACGAACTGAGGAAATGACGGTAAACTGTATAATGGGCTAGATAGGGGGGTTTCAACTTTAGTGCATATCTCAGGCATTTTTTGGAATTTTTGCACCAAATATTCAACATGGGTTTTTTGGGACCCTTCTCATGAATGATTCAGTGTCATGGCGTTATTCAGGCCCGGAGGGTGATTTCTCAGTCACTGTGCAGTCACTGCGCAAAATCACCCTTCAGGCCCAAATAACGCCATGACAGTGACTTAATTCATGAGAAGGGGTCCCAAAAACCTCATGTTGAAAATTTGGTGCAAAAATTCCAAAAAATGACTGTTTTACGAGCGTGCATTGAGCAGTTCCTACGCAGGCTTGTAAGTTTGCGAATTTTCAATATTTTCACTCCAGATTTTCAACATTGCCATTTTACCACACCTCCTTATGAGCAGTGCAGCTGTCATTTTTACATCCTGCCCAAAACGTGCTTCCACCCATGTAGTGCACAATGGCGCAGTCGGTGTGCGAAATCAATGTATGGGACTCATTAAGAAATTCACAGTGACACTGTTCATGAGCAGAGGTCTTATAATGGCTATGTTGAAAATTTGGTGAAAATTCCTAAAATGACTGTTTGACGGTAGTGCATTACGCGGTTCTCTGCGGCTCGTGCGTTTCTTAATTTTCAATATTTTCACTCCAGATTTTCAACATTGCCATTTTACCACACCTCCTCATGAGCAGTACAACTGTCATTTTTCACATCCTGCCCAAAACATGTTTCTGCCCATGTAGCGTACAATGGTGCAGTCTGTGCGCAAACTCAATGTATGGGACACATTAAGAAAATCACAGTGACACTGTTCATGTGCAGAGGTCTTAGAATGGCTGTGTTGAAAATTTGGTGACAAAATTCCTAAAAATGACTGTTTTACGAGTGTTCATTGCGCAGTTCCTATGCACGCTAGTAAGTTTGTGAATTTTCAATATTTTCACTCCAGATTTTCAACATTGCCATTTTACCACACCTCCTTATGAGCAGTGCAGCTGTCATTTTTCACATCTTGCCCACAATGTGTTTCCGCCCATGTAGTGCACAATGGCACAGTCGCTGTGTGAACTCTGTGTATGGACACATTAAGAAAATAGTAATCACTGTTCATGAGTAGAGATCTTAAAATGGCTTTGTTGAAAATTTGGTGAACAGAATTCCTAAAATAACTGTTTTACAAGCGATGGTTAGCAGTTCCCTCGCGCGCTCATAAGTTTCTTGAATTTTCAATATTTTCACTCCAGATTTTCAACATTGCCATTGTACCACACCTCCTTATGAGCAGTACAGCTGTCATTTTTCACATCCTGCCCAAAACGTATTTCCGCCCATGTAGTGCAATGGCGCGAGTCGTGTGCAAAATCAATATATGGCACACAGTAAGACAATCACAGTGACACTGTTCATTAGCAGAGGTTTTAAAATGCCAATGTTGACAATTTGGTGAAAAAATTCCTGACAATGACTGTTTTACGAAGTGCATTGCAGTTCCCCCACACGCTCGTAGGTTTGCGAATTTTCAATATTTCCACTCCAGATTTTCTACATTGCCATTTTACCACACTTCCTTATCAGCAGTACAGCTGTCATTTTTCACATCCTGCCCAAAACGTGTTTCCGCCTATGTAGCGCACAATGGGGGTAACAAAAAGGTCATGCTGAAAATTTATTGTGCAAATACCTGCAATCGCACAGGGCATTAGGGTAAAGCACCATACATGCCAAACACCACTGCAAATATCTGCAAGTGAACATTCGGCATTGACAAATGCTTGTTTTTAAATGTAATGGAAAAAGACAGATGTGGCTGTACTCTGACGAGACACTATGCACAAGCAGTCACAGCTTTACAGACTGCAGTGGCCTGCTCTGCCATGACCCAACACTGCAGTCCGGAGCCACTGCTCTCAAGGTCCCTTACTTTTACTTTTTCAAAGTTTTCAAGGTGCTGGTAACTGTTATTGTATTTTGCAACACCTTTCATTTAACAAACAACTTTTCGTCTATGGGTTTTACACCTTATCTGAAATATATGTGCAGTTTTGTCACAATGCAGTGAAATACTGAACTGCATCTCTCAGGCAACAGTTTTTGCAAGCCTTTGTGTTAAATCCAGCAGCACTTATGAAGCAGTAACTTACTGGTGTGAAATATTAAAGCTAACTGTACTGAAGAATAAAAAGCACAACCAAGTCAATAAACGAAGCATACCTGACATCTCAGAATGGTTTATTCTATAACAGTATGGTCTGGTACTGAATAATACAGATAGCAAATGATGCATGGCTTATCATCATTGGCCAGAAGCAGACCTTTACAGGTAAATGTTTGAAGATCTGAGGGCTGCAAATGGGGTGGATAGTAACAGGAAGAGAGGGCACAATAAGGGTCAGGCAGGTTTTGAAGTGAAACAAGAGAAAAAAGCAACGGAGGTGGAAGAGGGGATTAGAAACAAAAACAGGCATACACAGAGTGGTCAAAGAGTAGGAGTTTCTGAGCAGATGGGCAGGAGGACAGGGGGTGACCAAACCAGAGCCAAGAAAATGTGCAAGAGCAGCCAGCCCGGTGGTGCTGAGGGCTGAGGCACTGAATGCCATACCTCGCGCCACACTGGCAACCCATGTTCAGGAATGAGTGAGGGCTCTCGGGGGTTGGTAGGGGAGGAGAAGGATTGAGTGTCCCAGGGACTGCTCTCTTTCTCCGGAGAGGGGGATTCCAGTAGTTGGCGAATGCCTGGCCCTAGCAAAGGCTGGGGGACAGCACCACTGATGCTGACAAGGTGGGCGGGGGATGGGGCAGATGCCTGGAGGAGCACGCACTGGAGCATGAGCATTGCCTCCACAAGCATCATTGCATGCCCCCCCCACTGAGGGGAAGAAAAAGAGGAAAAATGTGTGGTTGTGCGGCTTGCTGGCTTTTCTCTGGACGTGTCACCCTCAGTGGACTAGATCTGGACTTGCCAGTGAGTAAGGGGAGCTCACCACCACCCAGCCATGGAGGGGCAAGCAGTGGGGGTATGACAGGGGGTGAGGGCCCTAATGGGAGCAGGGGTGCGCCAGGACAGAGTCCAGATGTGGGTCAACCACAGGCGGCAAAAAGTATAAAAAAAAAAAAAAGTGTGCAAGAGAAAGTAATGCAAAACGAACAAGCATTAGTCAATTTCTGCATTGTTTGATTGCATGCATTTGTCTGAGATGGGAGCAGAGCTGGTTGGTGCTTGTCAGAGAAGATTTGGGGAATCCAGTGGGGGGAAGGAGAGCTGAGCTGATCTATGAAAGGGGTTGGCTGGTGCTTGCTGGACGAAGTTTGGTAAATCATGTCAGAAGAGGGAGATGTGATCTAGGAGCTTGACTGACGGGTACTTGCCAAACGAAGTTGAAGGAGTCTGTCATTTAGATTTAATATTCACTTCTTTTCATCCAGATTTAATTTTTGGGTAAACAGAAGGACTTGAAACAAATGTGGCCACTTGAGGTGATCACGCACCTTTAATCAATATTTTTCTTATAAGCATATTTTTTCTTCCTTTTAATAGAATTATGGATCCCATTGATATGCCTTGGCAGTATTTTTAGATTATGATTAGTCATTCAGGGTACAAGTAGCTGCAAGCATTAAGCAACTTTATAATTTCAGTATCTGTTGGGGTGTGCGAGTCATGAATGGCATTTCCCAAATACCATTAATAATAGGCTATTCATTACTCAGGAAGAAAAACGAATAATCAGGGCTATCCAGCATTTGGCTATCTGACAGGAGTTTAAGATCTCTTGTCCATTCAGAGGCCATGTTGAGAGCTCAATGAAGGCAGGTCATGTGACCCAGTACTCGTTGAAGCTTCAGGCAGGAGAGGCAGATGACTTGAGCTACTACAGAGAAATAATCTACTTCCATCCACTTGTTAAAAGTAGACAAAATGAGAAGAAATATGTAATTTTTTTCATTCCTTCTCTAGCTGTAGGCTGAAAAGTAGGCTTTCCAGAAAAGGAAAATACTAAGGCTGTTTAGTGTTTGCTGAGAGAGGCAGGAAGACAGGTCACAACAGCACATACACACAAAGGTCACAACAGCACATACACACACACAAGCTGACTGTGTGCGTGCATGCATGTGTGTATGCTAAACAAATGAGATTTAAACCTGCAGTGTACAGTAGTGAAGATTAACAGCTTAAGGGAGGATGCTTTTGTAGGGGGTTTATTTTGATATGAAAGTTCAGGTTTTGTAATTTAGTTGTTGTCTGAAACAAAGAGCAAAACAAGTAGTCTAACTGAAATGCAATTAGCTTAGGTATTTTTTCATTTCATTCTTATTATTTATACTTGTAAGCTGGATGAGCAAAACTGCCCTTAATATTTTTTCTATTGTTTGTAATTTGACTTTGTGACTGTTATTAGTTGACAGTGCGACTTGTCAGCTCAGCATTTCTGTAGTGACTTGATTTCATAATAAATATGATTTCAATTATGAAATGGGTCTAAAGAATCCTGTATCCTGATTGGTCAAGAGCTGCTTTCAGCCAAGCCATTATTCCAGCACAACAGCCTGGCCAAAAGTACTCCCAGACAAACAGGCTGACCACACACCTTTAGACTGCTGTGCCTCAACTGACCATCATCCGCTGCACGCCCCACACATACAGTGGATGTGATCGAGTTTGTTTGTTTTTTAATTATCACATGCCCAGTCTTCTCTGTTACTAGAGAGTACACAAACTAATTTCCATCTCCCCTCCCACTGCAGTCCACATTTCTATCATTGCCTTACAGGCTCACCCCCAAAAGCTCACCGCGCCAGTATCCTGCCAAAAGCTGTGAAGAATTCATCACTCCATAGCTGCTGCCCACAGCAGCTGAAGTCTCCCTTTCCCTCATCGCTGCTGCTCCCTGACACGTATAAACCACTTCCTTTTTTTTCAAATATAATGGAAAAAGACAGATGTGGCTGTACTCTGACGAGACACTCTGCACCAGCAGTCACAGCTTTTCAGACTGAAGTGGCCTGCTCTGCCATGACCCAACACTGCAGCCTGAAGCCACTGCTCACGAGGTCCCTTACTTCTACTGCGAAAAAGAAATGTTGCCACCTGCTGGCCAAGTGGTCACAACACACAGTGTCCACATGGGACTTTTTTTCCTTTTTAAAGATTTATTCAGCATTTTTTAAATCTTTTTTGAAAAATAAAATATAGATTTTAGTAATATGTTTATTTAGTTATATATAATACAGATAGGGACCCATTTCATAATCACAATAAGGCACTCTAGGGGGTGTGTTATGGTGGGCTAACAGCCTTTCTCGGGTAGTGGAAGCACTCGGCTTTGCCTTGTGCTTCAACCCACCTGAGGTGGGCCATTATCCCACAATAACACACACACACACCCATCATGCCTCCTTCCTTAATTTAATATCAGAAACTTTCTTGTGAGGAACCCAGGTTTGGGTCTCTCCACGGCCACTTAACCAAGTGCAACTCCATCATAGGCGGTAGGATGGGAAAAGTCAGCCGACTTTGTCTCCCACCACTTTAGTTCGCTGCTTTTCTGTTCTGTGGGTGTGCATGGTTGTGCATTCAAGATATTTTTCCAAGTTTGTGGCTGTGTACTCATGAAGAGATTTAAATTTTTTTTTCTGAGAAAAATCAAACTTAACTGTTATTAGTTGACAGTGCGACTTGTCAGCTCAGCATTGCTGCAGTGACCTGAGTGTCTATATTTTATAATGATATAATTTAATTTTAATACATCTTCCTGTGCAGAATACAACAATGGCAGACAGAGGACAAAGTACCAGAAAACAGAGTTTGTCCAGCAGCCCCATTAAAGCTCCAGGAGCTATAGAGCACCAAGCACAGGAGGCTAGGAAGTAAGCTGAAAGGCACAGGGGCTGGGGCGAAGATGGTGGTATGGGTAGTGAACTGATTGCAAGGGAGACAGCAGAGGGTGGTGGTGGGAGGGGAGCTCTCATCTCCCAGTGTGGTGACAAATGAGATGCCGCAGGGCTCTGTACTGGGGCCAGTGTTGGGATCTTCATAGCAGACATCTCAGTAGGCATCAAGAACAAGATCAGTCTGTTTGCAGATGATACCAAGATGAGAGCAGTAGTGGATAACTTAGAAGGGTGGCAGGGTTGCAAGATGATCTGGCAAAATTGGAGGCCTGGTTGGACACTTGGCAGCTGGGGTTCAATGGCAAGAAATGCAAGGTGCTACATTTCAGTGCAAAAAATCCAAGGAGGAGTTACCAGCTGGGGGGGATTCAACAAGCCAAGACAGAAGAGGAGAAGGATCTGGGAGTGGTCATAATGGCAGCAATGAACAACTTAGCACAGTGTAGAAAGGCAGCTGCAAAGGGCAACAGGATACAGAGTTGTATTGCCAGAGGCATATCCTCCAGGATGGGGGCAGGTGATCCTGCCGCTGTACATGTCACTGGATAGACAACTCCTGGAGTACTGCATGCAGTTCTGGTGACCATACCTGAAGAAGAACATTAGGTTACTGGAGGGGGTGCAGTGCAAGGCAACAAAAATGCTCCAGGGACTAGGGGACATACCCTATCAGAGCAGGATATGGGGTTGGACATGTACTCCCTGGAGTAGAAGAGGGATCGGGTGGACATGATTGAAACCTTCAAGTACATGATGGGAATAAATAAGACCAGAACAAAGGGGCTTTTCAAATTAAGGGGGGGCACTCAAGGGCACGATCTGAGATTGGAAGGGGGAAGATTCAGGAGGGAAATGAGGAGACACTTTTTTATGGAGAGGGTGGTGTCTGGGTGGAACGCATTGCCAGAGGAAGTGGTATCCTGTAGAACAGCGGGCTGCTTAAAAAGGGGATGGGACAAGGTAAGGGGAGGGAGGAGCAGCTGCAGTGTAAGGGCTGCTAGCTGCACAATTGAGCAGATTTAATAGACCACAAGGCCTTTATCTGCTGGCAATTTCATATGTTCGTATGTAGCAGCAGGAGATGGTTAACAGCAGCATTCACTGTGCAAAATTATGTTTTACCCCATCAAAGCCTGCAGTTTTCACCAGCACTAGTATGGAGTCAGCTGACACCAGGGAAAAAAAGTCACAGTATAATTTAAAGTGCTAGTAGTGCTGCTAGGAGGATATTGTCATTAATTGCCACTGATACTACCAATGTGAATGAGTCCTCCTTATCCCGTGCCACTGCCATCAGTACCACTAGAACCAGGAAATCCTTCTTAATAACCACCACTGTTCTGATCTACCACTCATCCACAGAGACTACTAGTATCCTGACAACTGCTGAAACAGTGGCCCTGCCAGCCACTGCTCCCACTGTGACTGAGACCACTCCTACCACTGTTACCAAGACTATGCCTATTGCTGAGACCACTCCTGCCACTGTGACCCATACCACTCCTGCAACTGTGACTGAGACCACTGCTGATACTATCACCCAGACCGCACCTGCCACTGTAACCATTGTGACTACTAATACTGCTATGATGACACCAGCCAATACTACAATTGTGGTCCCAGCCAACTGCACAATTATTTCCAGTACTGTGTCCACCTCTACTGTGACACCTCTTGTTTCTTGGCCTGTCTCCTCTACTGTCAAACTTTTCAGAGCAGATGAGGAGGAGGCTCACTCGTCTGAGTCAGAGTACTTTCCAGCAGGAGATCTGCCCATGGATACATCATGTGAGGAGGCTAACCTAAGCAGTTTTGATGATGAGGCAGAGTATGGGAATATGTTAAGAGCTGCAAAGCAATAAAGTCAGGTGGCCAAAAAATACCAACCTCTTGAGGTTGCAGTGGCAGGAGAAAGAAAGAAAGATATGCCCCCCCCCCAAAAAAAAAGTACTTGGCAATCTACCCTTCAGCAGTTTGCTCTGTAGGCTCCATCTCAGCCTAAACAGCCAAGTAGAACAGGTGCAGGGGCACTAGTGGTGCCAGGAAAAAACCTGCAGATGCTGGTCCAAACAAGGCTAGTGGGGGCCAAAAGAGTGGTGGTGGTACTGGTGACACTAGCTGCATGAGTGATGTCAGGAGCAGTAAGAGCATGGTATGGCTGCATTTCACATTACTAAAAGAAGCTAACAGAATGGCAGTCTGCACACTGGGCAGCAGGACTGTCAGCAGGAGGAAATCTCTGGCACGTTTAACAACTACCTTCTTAATGAACCACCTAAAGGTAAAACATCCCCAGGTTTTTAAAGGGTCAGGGTCTGTGCCTGTGGTTCCATCAGACCCATCTCATGGTAATTTTGCAAGTAATGATTCTGCTAGCACTGGCAAAACCACAGAACATTCTGTATCTGAAAAAATGATGCTGCACTTGCTGCTGCTACCACTCTATCTCCCTCCAAACCAAAGAGTCCTTCATGCACTCCTGCCAGGCACCAGCCCCTTGCTATTTGCACACCATCTGACAAGCATGGAACATTCCCCCATCCATGGTGATTGTCAACAGTGGGAGCATTCCAGGCCAGAACTAAGTACCAGTCATCCCATCTAACAGCTCAACACATCACATAGCTCGTAAGTGAAATGATGGCATTGGATCTGCAACCCTTTTCACTCGTGAAAGATACTAGCCTTTGTAGACTTCTACAGCACTTGCAGCCATGGTATCAGCTTCCATGACATTCCACATGTTCACTCACTGTTGTACCAAACATTTCTGAGTGTGTGAGAATGGCAATTGCCACATTACACTCTTAGGCTATGGGTGAAGTTTTCTACTGCACCTCAGACACCTGGAGAAGTACAAACCCCATGTATATCTCTCCTTGACTGCACTCTGGTGTGTGAAAAAGCTGTCTCCTGCTGCGGGTTCCTCCTTTTCTCCTTGTGTCATCAGCTCTCCCTTCATCCCTCCACAACTTAACAGTCACTCCAGGTCCTGCTCTTCTAAATGTTAGGCTAATGGAGAAAGACTACAAGTTACAAAGATCCTGGCATTCATTCAAGATATGCTGCAGTCATGGACAGTTGGCACCAAGCTATATGTTTTTTCATCATGGATAATGGAGCAAATATGGTGAAAGCAGTTTCTGATGGAAATTTTGCCAACATTCATTACTTTTCCCACACCTTGAATCTACTGGTCACATCTGCACTACATCACAGTACTGAGTTAGCAAGACTGTCTCTCCAGCATTCTCCATCTGTACTCATTTTCTTCACTCTGTAAAGACAACTAAGCAACTAAGAATAGTGCAACAATGCCATTGTCTGTCTCGGTATTGCTGGAAACAGGATGCCAGTATCAGATGGAATGCAGCATACCTGATTCTGTCTAGATCACTAGAACAGAAGTGGACGTCATAACATGGCAATGGAGTGTGACACTGGGGAGTCCTCGGCCACCATGAGTGTTCTCTGGTTAAGCCCATGGTAAGAATACCTGGGTTATTTGAGAGGAGCACCCATGATCTAAGAGCATCCACTGCCACTCTGAGTCAGCTTATCCAAGGAGTGCATACACTGAAAACATCCATGAAGAGAAATGTCTAGGAAAGTAAAGAGATTCTATATGGGGCAGCTCCACTTGTTGAGCAGTTGCAGGTTGAACTGGATACAAGGTTTGCAAAAGTGCTGGATAGTCACAGCTACATTTTTAGAATCATGTTGGATCCCTGGTTCAAATGTGAGATCCTTCCCATGGCTATGGATAGCCACAGAGTGGTTCATTTTCAAGAAAAGCTGGTGATAAGATGATTGGTTTCTTGTGGGAACTGATGACACCGACAGCTGGTGCAGAAGGTCCTGAGAGAGAGGGAATTCCAACTGGCAGGTCTGGTTCCACTGGTAGAGATAGGGACAAAATACCTGTTACTGAATATAGCACTGAGGGGAGTGAGGGGGCACTGCTCAGCATGTCCTTACATCAAGAGCAACAGAAGAGGACACCGTCATAGCCTTTTCCGTGGAAATGATTTTGAATGTCTATTTTGTGAAGTCTCTTGAGCCATTTCAGATTGATCCCTTAGGCTACTGGGCACAGAAGATGTATTCTTCCACTCACTTGATGTAACTGGCTATAAGATACATCAGTTGCTCCCTACGGGTGTGCCACCCGAGAGGATGTTTAGTGCAGTTGGTGATGTTGTTGAGCCTTATCGTTCAACACAAAACCCTGAACACCTACAACAGCTTGTTTTCATCAAGCCTGACTTTCCAGTACTTGGGTACAAATATGAGCTAACCCCATGAAAATAGAAATACAGTCTCTTAAGTCTGCTTTTGCGGACTGTTTTTCTTCACAAAATTAATCTGCACATTTCTTCCCTGTTCTTCTGTACTGCAGTGCTTAATGTACACACATACATTATAATTATATTCATGAACTTTTTCAGAATCAAATATACCTTCTCTTCTTCTTTTCTTAATACATGTTATTATCACATATCTTAGAAACAACAAGGATGTTGAGCACCTGAACACAAACACAGCTATATAGCCCCAAGATAAATCAAAACCCAGTGAGTGCTAATAACTAGCTTCTCAGATTATGACTTCATAACAATGAGGTTGTGAAACTGGGTACACTTCACAGTGCACTGTTACTCACCACTCCTCTTTTGCATAAAGCCTACAGAAACAACATTCTCCAAATCTTCTTGCATGCCAGATCCCACATCACCCCAAAGTTTTACAGATAAGTCTTGTTTAGGGGACTGTTTTTTGTTGCCTTCACCATGTTGCTATCCCTTTCTTGCTTGCAGTTCTTACAAATAAAAAAGGCTGCCTGCCTTTATTGTCTTTTTTAAAATCCTTTCATTTCATTTTCTTTTTTTGCACATCCACTTTGCTCAGCTATCACCACCCATCACCCAGCTTACAATAGGGCACACAGAGGAACACTGTCTGTGCCTCCACTTCCCAAGAGAAGAGCAATCCATAGGATGCTGATTCTTCTCTCACCTGGTTGGCCCTCAAGTCACCAAGGTCCATTCACAAACTTGTTTTTTTGGAGTAGTTGGTAGGACTGATGGTACTGTAGTGCTACGGGGCTGGCTCTCTGTTTTCATTTTAGAAACAAAAACATTGCTTGTTTGTTTTTATGTTTGCTTGCACGCATGTGCAAGAAACATAGTGCCATCATCCGAGATTTCGGAGGTGTGTCACCCCCTTTTCCAATTCAGTCAGTGTGTTGGCAGGCGCGGCCCCTGTCCGCTAATGCATGCTGAAGCTGTCTATGACAAGCTCCAAAATGCAGTGGCATACAGTTGAAAGGGGGAGCTACGCTTCAGTGAGCAGCGATAAGATATCGCCTGCCTGCGCGCAGCTCCCCTACACACACACACACACACACACATCGCTCGCTGTGCTGCCCGCTCAAAACACACTCTTATAGCCGTGGGGTGCCCAATGCCCCATCGGCTGTGCTGCACCTCCCCTCAAAGCCTTTAAATGCCATGCTGGTGCCCACCCCAGCATGGCAACTAAATCAAACTATAACCCGACGATTTAATCCCCGTCGGCTTCACTGCTCCCAGTACAGGGTGCCAGCTGGGAGCCCACTCCAGCGTGGCAGCAATCTCCATGGCCAATGGGGTGCCCAATCCCCATCGGCTCCAAGCCCCCCAGCCATCCTTCTGCCCGCTGGGAGCCCACCCCAGCTTGGCAACGTCCAACCCTCTTTTTGTTTTTAAAATACCTGAAAAGAAAAACAGTCCCATGCAGTGTTCCTCCCCCTCCCACAACCTGCACCACCACTGTGCACCCTGCCTCCCACACCCCCTGACCCCATACTTACCTCGGACCTTGGCGTGATGATCTTGGTGGACGGGAACACGTCTGCACTCTTCAAAGTCGACCGCAAACTGAGGAAATGCCGGTAAGCTGTATAATGGGCTAGATAGGATTTTTTCAACTTTGTTGCATATCTCAGGCATTTTTGAATTTTTGCATCAAATTTTCAACATGGGGTGTTTGGGATCCTTGTCATAGTGATGTCACTGTCATGGCGTTATTAGACCCGAAGGTGATTTCTCAGTCACTGCATGAAATCACCTTTGGGACAATTCAAACGACACTGCCAGCGTTCATAGGTGGGCTCTCAGAAGCCTATTTTGAAAATTTGGTGGAAAAATTCCAAAAGATTCATTTCTAGCGTCGTGTGTACAGTTCCTACGTAGTAAGTTTGTAAATTTTCAATATTTTCACTCCAGATTTTCAACATTGCCATTTTACCACACCTTCTTATGAGTAGTACAGTTGTAATTTTTCACATCTCACCCAAAATGTGCTTCCGCCCATGTAGCACACAATGGCGCAGTCGGTGTGTGAAATCAATGTATGGGACAAATTAAAGAAAACCACAGTGACACTGTTCATGAGCAGAGGTCTTAAAATGGCTATGTTGAAAATTTGGTGAAAAATTCTAACAATGACTGTTTCTGTGGCTGCATTGCGCAGTTCTCATGCGCTTAGTAGGTTAGTGAATTTTCAATATTTTCACTCCAGATTTTCAATATTGCCATTTTACCACACCTTCTTATGAGTAGTATAGCTGTCATTTTCACATCTCACCCAAAATGTGTTTCGCCTATGTAGCAAAGAATGGGCGCAGTCGGTGTCGAAATCAATGCGGGACACATTAAGAAAATCACAGTGACACTGTTCATGAGCAGGAATCTTAAAAATGGCTATGTGTTGAAAATGGTGAAAAATTCTAAAATGACTGTTTCTGGCGTGCATTACGCCGGTTCTCATACGCTCGTAAGTTGTGAATTTCAATACTTTCACTCCAGATTTTCAACATTGCCATTTACCACACCTCCTTATGAGCATTATAGCTGTCATTTTCACATCTTGCCCAAAATGTGTTTCCGCCCTTATGGCGCACAATGGCGCGTCGATGTCTTGAAATCAATGTATGGAACACATTAAGAAAATCACAGTGACACTGTTCATGAACAGAGGTCTTAAAATGGCTATGTTGAAAATGTGGTGAAAAATTCTAAAATGACTGTTTCTAGCGTAGAAAGCAGTTCCTATGCATGTTCATAAGTTTGCAAATTTAATATTTTCACTCCAGATTTTCAACATTGCCATTTTATTACACTTCCTTATGAACAGTAAAGCTGCCATTTTTCATATGCACTTAAATGTGTTTCGCACATGTAAGCACAATGGTGCTGTTGGTGTCTGAAAGCAATGTATAGGACAGATTAAGAAAATCACAGTTACACTGTTCATGAGTAGAGGTCTTAAAATGGCTATGTTGAAAATTTGGTGACAAAGTCCATAAAATGACTATGTTACAGTGAGCATTGCGATTTCCACGCACCCTCGTAAGTTCATGACTTTGTAATATTTTAAGTCCAGATTTTCACCAGTGGCATTTTCCACACTTCCTTATTTACAGTACAGCTGTCATTTTCCAACATGGCCAAAGTGTGTTTTCACACTTTCAGTGCAGAAGATGCGTGGTCGCTGTGGGAAATCATTGTTCGGGACAGATAAAGAAAATCGCAGTGACACTGTTCATGATCGGAGGCACAAAATGCTGAGTTGCAATCTGCTGTAAAAAATCCCCAACCTAATTATATTACGGTGTCGTTGCACAGTTTCTATGCGCTTTCGTGACTTCACCATATTTTTAAATATTTTTACTGCAGATTTGCAACATTGCCATTTTTTACACCTCCCCATGAACAGTACAGCTGTCATTTTTTACATCCTGTTCGGAATGTTTTTGCACCTGTGGTGCTAAATGCCATGTCACTTTGCATAAGCAGCTTTCGGCTAACAAACTGATATTCCCCCTGTTCATGAGGTAGGGTCACAAAAAAACCATGTTGCACATTTGGAGTGAAAATACCAATGAATGCCTGAGGTATTAGTGTTTCCAACCATAACGCCCAACCCTGTAGAGAATGACAGGCATCAGGGGTGTGACTTGGGATTCTTGCCTGTAATGCTCATACCATTCCACACCCTGCAGCCAGTGAGAGGCATCGGTATGCCTTGGACTCTTGACCCCAAAGTTCACCCCATTCTCCTATATCGCACCCATCTCACGTATTTCCTAATGGAATGGGGTGCGCGCAAGAGCCAAAGACTCCAAGGAACACCATGACCTTGACAGTGTCTGCAGGGTGGGGCGTGGTGAAATTTGGTGGTCGTTATGCCTGACGACCCAAAGGCACACCCCAATGCCTGTCACTCTCTGCAGGGTGGTGGTGGGGTTGGCTTCAGTTCAGTACTTCACTGTCATTCCTATTACGCAGCTCTGTAACTTCTACACTACCACTGCCAATGCCAGCAAGCAAACATTCGGCATTGACAAATGCTTGTTTAATTTCCCCCTCCTGTTGTTCACCAGGTGTATGCCCTTTAATTAGATAAGGATGTATCCTCAAAACAGACAGGGATATACCCTACCCAATAATCAGACACTGAATGGGATATACCGTTTAGGCTCCATAAGCCATCATTGAAACAGCAGGACGTTTTTTTTTTTTCAGTCAGGGGTCAATTACACCATATGGCACCAACCCAGCACTGCTCATCCTTTTTTTATTCATTTGTTATGCCATCTTCTCTGATGGTCCATGCTCTGGAGGGAGCAGCAGCCCCATCCTCCTGACTTCTACCGGCTAATGCTGACCTTCTTCCTCCAGGGCTTGCCTCCATGGTGGGGTTGGTGGGGGTACCCCAGGCCCCCACCTGAGACCGGATCCAGTTTGGGTCGGCACCACAGCTGGTTGGGGAGTGGGACCTGTGAGCCCCACCTTCATCCAACCGTCAGAGATACCTTTTTTCCATTTTTCCTTTGGAGGTGGGGCGTGTTGTCAATGACGGTTCTGCACATGTTCCCATGCCTGTCCCATCAGGCATCTGCCCTGCCTCTGCCCACTGTCTGCAGTGCCAGTATACCAGGCTCCTGCCTCTACTAGGTGCCAGCAAGTGCTGACCACTGCTCACCCCCCTTCCCCGGAGAAGGTTAGCTGTCCCTGGGATGCTCGATCCATCTTTTCCACGGCCAATCCCCGGTGACCCACTCGTACTGCGAACATGGGTCGCCGGCATGCCATGAGATAAGGCAGGATGCCTCAGTCCTCTATGCCACCAGGCTGGCCAGCGCTGTTCATCATCTTGGTGCTCTCCCAACCAAAACAGTTTAACCATGCTATGTTGGTCTCCTAGTGGGTTGGGGATCACTGCAAGGAGACCAATATGTCGCTTTTGAAAAAAATGTTCTCTGAGGCCTTGTCCTTGGGCTGTCCTTGAAAATGAAATGAAAGTAAAAAAAAGAGCCATAAAAGCAGGACACCTTTTTTAATTTGGGTGATAAATTATTGCTAGGAAGAAAGGGATGGCAAAATAACAATAGTAAAAATGCTCCCCAAAACAAGCCCTATTGGTGAAATGTTGGGATTAATATGTGTGGTTTTACTGGAAAAAATGTGATATCTGAAATAGTCTGTATTTTTTTTTCTTTGTGCATATTGCAGCTGCTGACTGAGTGAGTAGCCTACCTTAAGTCCTATTAGACAGGCTGTGGCTGTCTGACTGTTTTTGATTACAGAGTAGTAACATGCCTAGTATTGAGGGGAAAAACACTACTACTTGTTCTCCTGAGAAACAATGAAAATTATTTATCACACAAAAGTGTGACAAAAATTACTATCTCTAGCTTGTGATTTAAAGAGGGTAACAAAAATGTCAAGATTTCTGATTTTTTTCTGATTTTAACAAGTGGATGGAAGTAGATTATTTCACTGCAACAGCTCAATTCATCTGTCTTTCCTGCCTGAAGCCTCTGTGAGTGCTGGATCACGTAACTTGCTTTCAGTGAGTTTCCAAAGTGACCTCTGATTGGATGAGAAGTCTCAGTAAATCTTGAAGTCTGAAAGCCAGTTCCAGTGGCCGAATAAAAAGAATGAATAATGAATAATTGAAGCCCCTGAATACGAATGCTCAGCAAATACTTAAAATAAGGCACTGCATTTGCACACCCCAGTACCCATATGTAGACAAATGGTAATGAAGAACATTAAAACTGAGATAAAACACAATATTCTCCATTTTTTCTTTGTGTGGTCCTTCAGAAAATTAGTGAAAGAAGCTTTCAGTATAGCTACCAACCACCCCGATGGCATGGCCTGCATAGGCGGCTGGCAGATTATTGTGCACTGGCATATACCTCTGTTCTCATCCTTGCTTCATTGTCCCTGTCTACCGTCAATACTAGATCCCATTTACTAAAACTTAAAGGTACTCAAAATAATACTTCAAAAATAACTAACTGGGATACATAAAGGGTGATAAACATATAGAATAAACTTCCTGAAAACGTGGTATTTAGCACTTCCCTGACGTTATTTAAACTTAATTTAGATACTTATACGGGTGATTTTAAATTTAGATTCCATCCTTGATTTGGTGGCGAGTTCATAAAAGGTAGCAATACCTCCTGAACTTGCATTAATCCTATGAACTATGAACCTATAATATTGATTCTTCAGTGTCTCTTGATGCATTGCTGCTGTGAACACAGACCTCATTGAAATTAACTGTGCCATGCATTTCAATATTTTTTAAATTTATAACATTTTTGTTTTTTAATATTTATTCCCACTTTTTTCTGTTGAAGCCTTTTTTTAGCCCTACCCTGACCAGCCCTATAGGTGTCAACTTTCAATTCCCCTCAAAATGGGTGTTTGCAGGGGATGCTGGCATACACCTCATACACCCATTTTGGGGGGATGGGAACATTGACAGTCATATGATTGTCTGAGTGGGGGTAAAAAGCACAACAGAAGAAAGCAGGTAAAAATATTAATAAATAAAAAAGTTAGGACTTGAAGAAAACTTGAAAATAATAGCCCTACACTGTTCATTAATTTCAATGTTTTTTTTTTTCTTTAAGTCATAGCTTTTTTTTCACATGTATATACCTATGTTTTCTGTTGGGAATGTTTTTAATCCAACATTGATGAAACCTATGGGTATCAAAGTCCTGTGACTGCCTCCGCTAGCTAGCCCCATGAATATTTCCCTAACCTTATGTAGTTCTCTCTCTTATTAGCACTTGGTTACCCCTTAGCATGCACTTCCCCATGTTAAGTCTACGACAATGACTCTGGCTGCGCTCCTCCTCTATAGCTCTCTACCCCCTCTACTCTTCCTCTCTCTTGTCCTCTATCCTCTCTGTACCTCATCCACTATCTCCTTGTAACCTAGCCTCCAAAACATGTTTTGTTTCTTAGATGCTTTGTAACTTGTTTAGCTTACACTTTTGTAACCTTGTCCTATGTACTGAATTTGTAATCTGACTTACATGTCTTATGTTTTGAATTGTAACCTGACATTGTACCTTTGTAAAAGAGCCCTGGCTCAAAGGTATTGTTATCCTAGACCTAATAAAAAAATAAATAAATCCCACAAAATGGGTGTTTGTGATGTATGACAGCGTCCACAACTAATATGCATTTCAGAAAGTGCGCCCATGACGTTTTTCAGTGAGGCTCATAAAAAAGACCCCTCCAGAAAAAAGAAAGTAGGCAAAAGTATTAAAAGAACAAAAAAGTTATCAATTAATGAAAAATATTGAAACTAATGGACCACTGAAATGAGTGGGACCTATTCATTTCAAAGCAGCTGGCAGCTAGAGCAACAGTGCATTGAGGGACCTTGAGGACTCAAAATCCAGAGACGAAAGGAGCCACAACAAAGGTTAGTGGGGGGAGGTGAATGATAGGGTGTTTAGTGAGCAGGAAAGGGTTGGGTGTTGCTTAGTTTGGGAGAGGGGGGATAAGATACAGACTTCAAGGGTGGGGGAAACAGTAACGTGTACCACCTGTGGGACTGGCCATCAAACTGCAAGATTTTGGTGGTGGGGAGAATGGGGCAGCAATGTTTACTGGTGGCAGTATTGGGCAGCCAACCACTAGAATGTTGGGGGGGGGTGGCAATGGTGCAGCAGTGTTTACCAGTGGCAAAATAGGGCAACTGACTGTCACACTTTGGGGGTAGTGAATGGTAATGTGTAGTGGTGGTGTGATTGAGCACCAAACCACTAGAGTATTAGGGGGCTGGAATGTTAGTATCTATGTAACCCCCTTTTTTTCCAACTGGGTACCCAGATTGTGTGACTGTGAAGGGACTCTAAAGTGCATGCATCACTGCCTGATTGAATCAGTTACAGAACTAATCAGCCAAATTATTCCTCTCCCTTGTTCATTCCGCTGGAATAAATCAGATCTAATTCTTTTTGCATTTAACCTGACTGTGGTTCCATTTTGTACAAGACGCGCTGTACTGTTGTTACCTGCTGTGTCTAACATTATTTTGCTGGGGGTCTCCAGGGTCTAACTGGTGGAACCAGCCCTGGTGGTAAGTGCAAACAGAGTGGGAATTTGTATGCTGATTAGGGGTTATTGTAACTGTGTCTGTTGTTCATTGCTTAGGCCACTAGAGGGGAAAGATGGTGGTTACACTGTTCCGGAAGCCTGTACCCAGGTTAGCTACACTACCAATAACCCTGTCCTCTGGGTGGAGGCACCCGTTTTCAGTACCCAGGCCCCTTAACCTGCACCTAGCCACGCAGGCAGGGGTAGTAGCACTTGGGATAGCGCCACCTAGGGATTACATCTTGGAGGCTACTGCTGGGATTAACGCCCCCCCTAGTGGCCAAAATCAAAAATTATTGTTAAAGATTAATGGCTACCCCAGCAGAAATGGCTGTACATCAATTGGTGAGGTTGTGTACGAGGCAGGAGATTGACCCCCAAAATGCCTTATACATACTGGATATCCCCTTGGGCACTAGTAAGGACTTGGTTGAAGGAGCACTTTCATCATCATCATCATCATCATCACATCTTTATTTATTCAGGCGAACATCATTGAGCAAGGCTCATTTACAAGATGGACCTGATAAGGTCAAGGTTTAATAGTTGATACACAACAGATACATCATACACTTTATAAGACATATATACATACAGAGGAAAATAATGTTTATAACACAATGATGTACAGTAAATTCACATGATAAAACTCGGTTACAGAAGGTTAAGCTAATATTTACAGTATGTACAGTACATACATATCCCAATCGGGGCCATGGCAGACACACAACATAATGAATACTAGGATGGTGAAGGTATTATTGGGTGCCATAAGATGAGGGTGTCTGTCTGGAAGGAATATGCCATATATGATTTGGAAGTCAGATTTGTAAGATGACTATTCTAGCTCTAGCAGTAGCAGCTGCATTTCTCTGTAAAGCAGGCTGTACAGTGCTGTTTAAAGGATGCAAATGGAATGATAATGGACAGTTTTAGTGATTTTTGTAGGGTGTTCCATGCTATAGCTAGAGAATAGCTGATTTCTGCCCTCCCTAGCCTAGTGTTGAATTTAGGCAATTTGAGCAGGATGATATTGTTGCTTCTTAGGGCATAAGAGCTAGGAGTGGTCTGGGTGAAGCAGTCCAGGATATAGTTTGGAAGTTTTTTTGATAAAGCTCTGTAAATCCATAGTGTTGCATTTCTGCTCCTCCTGATATGAAGGGAAACCCATCCAACTGCATTATAAAGAGAGCAATGGTGGGTATTATATGGCAGATCTGTAATGAACCTTATTGCTCTATGGTATAAGGTATCCAGCTTGTGAAAGAGAGGAGATGGAGCAGTAACTATAAAGGAAGTCTGCATAGTCAACAACTGATAGAAAAATGGTCTGGACTAACCTCATCTTTGAGTCTCTGTTAAGGAAGGGTTTTAATCTATAGAGAAGGCCAAGCCTTTGGCGAAGCTTTTTTAACAGTTCTTCTAGATTATGAGTGAAGTCGAGTCTGCTGTCAATCCACACACCTAGGTATTTGAAGTTTTCAACATACTCCAGATTTTCTCCAAGTATAGTGCATAGCTGGGGAGAGTGATTGAAGAGGATGTGCTGGTGGAGTTTTGATTTGTGAACATCATTGCTTTAGTTTTCTTTGCATTTAACAGAAGCTTTTTCTTGAGTAGCTGATGCTGTAACAAAGAGAATTCTGTTTGCAGGATTTCACGAGCAACTGCAGGCGAAGGGTTGCTGACATACAGAACAGTGTCATCAGCAAAGAGGTGTACTGAGGAATTGGTAAGGATTGAATCAATGTTATTTTTATAAATGGCAAAAAGGATAGGACCCAGAATAGAACCTTGGGGGACTCCTCTTGACAGTGGTCTTAATGGGGATAGGTCACCTTCAGCTTTTACCTGCTGTGACCTACCGGTGAGGTAGCATCTGAACCACTTAAGGGAGGGTGGATCTAGGCCAAGGGAGTTTAGGGATGAGAGTAGCAGCTCATGGTCCACAGTATCGAATGCTTTGCTCAGGTCCAAGAATACTGCACAGACATTATTCTTTTTATCCAATTCGGTTTGCCAGTCATTTGTGACCTTAGCTAATGCAGTGATAGTGCTATGTTTGGCCCTGAATCCAGATTGAGCTGGATTTAATAGGTTAGCATTGTCAAGATATTCCCTTAGCTGATTATTCACTAATTTCTCCAGCATCTTGGATAGCACAGGTAGAATGGAAATGGCCTGTAATTATTAAGATCCATAGGGTCCCCTGATTTTAGAAGGGGACCATGAGACTGTCTTCACAGTGTGGAATAGAGCCAGAGTTTAGGAAAGGTTAAAGAGGTGTGTTAGGGACTGCAAGTACATGACACGATCTTTAGAAAGAAGGGGTCCAGAGAGTCTGCTCCTGCACTTTTTTTGGTATCCAGATGCCATAATAGATCCTCAACTTGTTTCAACAGTATAGGTTTGAAGCTAAAGGAAGAGTCAACTCTTTGATCACCAGTGTAGTGGGAGCTTAATTGTTCCTCAGCAGGTTAGCTGGAGAGGTGTCAAAGGCAAGGTCAGCCGTTGTGAAGTGGTTATTGAATGCGTCCAGGATTTCCATCTTGCCAGTGATAGGGCCAGAACTGTTAAGCAGTTGAGTTGGAAGGGGGTTGTTAGCATCCTGCCCCACCATACCCTTGATGGTGCCCCAAAACCTAGCAGGATTATGGTAAGAGGAGTCGACCTCGGCCAGGTAGAAGGCAGTCTTTGCATCCCTAACTTTTTTGGTGCATCTATTCCTGGCTTTCCTAAAAATCATCCAGTCATTTACATTCTTAGTTTTTCTTGCCACTTTCCAGAGTTTACCTCTCTCCAGCAGTGCAGCTTTGAGGTCAGCTGAAAACCAACAACAGGATTTGTTTTTTATCCGGATACTAGAGATTGGGGCATGGGTGTTAAGGGCATTTATTATAATGCTATTTAGCACCTGCTGAGCTTTTTCTACAGAATGTGCAAGATAAAACTTTTGCCAGTGTGGAGAATAAGCTAGATCATGCAAATATCCTTCAATATTGATGTTTTTCTTGGATCTCCTCATGAGGAATTTTGCAGGATTTGTTGTTATGCTGGTGGATCTTACCCCTGCGATGGGGCAGTAATCACTTATATCGCAGAGGAGCACTCCAGCGTGTGTGAATAGATGTGGTTTACTCACTAGCATGATATCAAGCGTGTGCTGTTACTGCTATTCCTTGCATTAATTCTTGTTGGTTCATTAATTAACTCTGTGAGCCCATAGGGTGTCACAGAACGATACCAGAGGTGTAGCTGCCTGGGTGAGCCAGTTGAAATTCAGGTCACCTAGTATAATGACTTCTTCAGTGCTGGGCTTGACCAGGTTCCCCAGGTGGGATACTGACTTGTGTTCAGCAGAGGGGTCTGTAGCATCCAATTAGTTGAAAAGCTGCTGTATTGGGAGAGAGACTTTTGAGGATAGGCATTCAAACTCCTTGGGCATAGATGTTGCAGCAGTACAGGATACAGTTATACAGATTTTGTATATATGGCTACTCCACCTCCCTTGTTTGGCAATCAGCTCTGAATAGCTGATAGTTAGGTAGGTTAACATCCCTGTCCGCTGTGGTGGGTTTGAGCCATGTCTCAGTTACCACAAGAAAGTCTGGCAAGGTATGGGCAACCCAGGCTTGTATCAATGTGATTTTTCAACAGACTGCATACATTAATAGGAAGAAACTGGGCCCTTTAATTGAGGTTAGATCTGATGGAGAGGTGATACATTCAAGAGGTCCAGGGTTGATTTCACATTATCAATACAGAGCAATAGAAAGAGCAGTAGTTTCATGAGGGCTGCCAGTGATAAGGGAGAGGGGCTGTCTTTGGTCCTCCTTCTTTTTTCTGTTGCCACTCTTTTGGGGTGTTCCCTGTGGGTTTAAGGAAATGTGTGAGACACCAAGTAGCAGTTTGGTGCCTAGGCTTAGGGGGGATCTGTATATCCAGCAGTGGAGCCATGACTGAAATACATGTGTGGTGGTATGTATCTCTTTATGGTGATTATACCACTGAAGTCGATGCAGCAATGGTAGAGCATATGTGAGGGTTTGAGTGTCAGCCAAAGGGGATGGTTCAGAGAGACTGGGCGGATGGATCACCCTAATTTGTATGACAGGGACATCTTCTTTGTGGAACCCTATGGCTGATAGTGAAAGGAGTATCAGAAGTAAACTCCCCATTGTGAAAAAGATATTGGTAGCTGGCTGTCGGGGAGTAGTGAGGTTGCTGATTGGTTGGGTCAGCAAGCTGGTGTGTCTCTCTGTTGGTTTAGAAAAATGCTGAGGGCCGGGAAGAGATTTCGGTGGGAAGATGCCGATAAAGTAACACACAAGAGAGGGGAAGGGCTGGTGGACAAAAATTTTACTTCCTTTCCAGTGCTCCCTAGCTGTTCCTCGGCCTTGTGGTTCCCAAGTTCGGCTAAAAGTGCATGGCCGCCCGCTGGTGGAGCGAAGCCCCGGCGCACAGCTGGGTGCTGTGGGGTGGGAATTGCAGGCTGGAGAGACACAGAGGAGGGTGCATCAGTTAATAAAGGCAGAATCAAGCATTCCTGAACGTCACTGACTAAATCTTCACTACAAAAGGACTGTGGGGGGGTGCTGTGGTGCCTCAGCATCTGGCCCACCTTGCACATGCAAAAAGGGCTGTAATTACAGTAAAGGCAGTAAATGTGAGTTTCCCTTGCAAATACAATAGTGGAAAACAGCACCTTTAGGTAATTTACAGTTAAGAGAAAGAGAGTGGCGCCTCAGCGTCTGGCCCATTGCTGCTAACAGGATTCAGCAGAATTCAAACAAAAATAACAGATTCCCTCTACAGATGCATTACAAGTTGGAGACAGCTCTTTTGGGGATTTTGCAGTAATACAGAGGAAGAAAGAAAATAAAAATCAAGTCCCACACAGATTTCGGCAAGGCAAGGCAAGGCAACTTTCCAAAGTAGAATGTTTAGAAAACGACGTAGTGGTGGGGCGACGGGCTGATTTAACTGCCCAAACTTTCATAGCCTTGGTGGAGTTTAGTGACCCTGTGGACAGCACTGAAGTGCCACAGACTATTGTCTCAGAAGGGGTCCCAGCTGCCTGAAGAGTAATAACTAAGGACAGTAAAGATCATGGGGAGGATGAGCCCCAACCCTTATCTGAGGCTCTCGAGGAGAAGTTAGCCAAGTTGTTACTGGAGGGGTTGGAGACTGCAGAGGACTTCAAGAAGTTATTCTTGCCACCTGGGGGTGTTCCTTCCCCAATACCCCTGCCAGTTCTTGTACATGTCCCTTCACCAGCTCCTGTGCTCACCTCTGTGCCTGCAGTTAGTCACGACTTGTATTGCTGGCTGAGGATTTTTTCAGGCACCCTCTCTACACCCCAGGGGGAGGACAGTTGGGAGACTTGGATAGACTATGTTGCCCCTCAAATCCAAAAATGGCAATGCCCTGTCCAGAGAAGAAGAAAAGGGTGGTTGAAAGCCTCAGAGGCCCCTCCCAACTTACTATCCATGCTACACGGGCTAGTAACCCAGAAGCAACTGCGCAAGATTATCTGAATGCATTGGAAAATGTGTATGGGAGTCCCGATTCAGATGAGGACTTGTGGTGTAGGGTTAAAAACACTCAGCAATACTCAGGGGAGCCCTTATCAGTGTATGTGCCTCATCTTGAAGCAATGCTACTGGAATGCCTGAAGAAAGGTGGCATGGCCCCAGCTAAGTTTGATCGGACTAGGCTGATTAAGTTCTCAAGTCTGCTCCATTCTCTGAATTATTGCTGCTCCAACTACGACTGGCAGCCTGGTTGGATGTGCCTCCTACCTATGACGGACTGATGAAGGAAATTTGGAGGATTGAGAGGAGGCAGCCACGTGTGGGGGCCCCTCACATATCTGCTGCTGCTGCCCAGGTGACTGAGGATGCCTATGTGAGTGATGTTCAAGGGTGAAATACATTGCCAGTTGAACACTCGGAGGCTATCAAGGACACTCCGCCATGGGGACAGATACTGCGAGAGGTCCAAGAAATGAAGGCTACCATTTTCCCACAAGGCCACTCCAAAGATAAAGATCCCAATCCTTATCGGAGTGCGTCTGCTACGGGGGTGGGGGTGCACACCCAGGCATCTCCTGCTGACAGCAGCTCAAAAATTGATGACTTGAATATGGAAGTGAGGGAATTGTTAAGACATTTCCCAATGCTCACCACACTGCAGACAGAGGTGGAATCAAGATCTTCTGTTGGTAGTAACCCGCCTCAGCTCCCAATGTGACGTCTCAGCCACGCCAGACCCTGTTAAGCACATTTTGTCATAATTGTGGGAAGGACAGGCATATGAAGAAAGAATTCCGGTCCCCAAAAGACCTAGATAAAGTTGTATACAGACTTCAAGGGGAGCTCCGGAAAGTGGATCACGGCTGAGGGGCACCGGTAATGACCACAATGAAGGATCGAGAAATCTTAACTCAAACTTCTTTGTGGCTAAATCATCTGTCCAGGCCTCTGCTACTGCCTCTCCAGACAGGTCCAAGATAGTAGGCCCTTCGATGGAAACTTCTGTTACTGTCAATGGTATGCATGCTTGGGCTGTGCTCGATAGTGGGTCACAAGTGGCCACTGTATTTCAGGACTGGTATGAAAACACTTATCTGATATGCCTTTACAATCTCTAGAAGGCCTACATGTGTGGGGCCTGAGTGACAAGTCTTATCCCTACCTAGGATATGTCAGGCTCTGGCTGTCTTTTCCTGTGGCTGTAAATGGTGCAGATGAACAAGCAGAGATGCTGGCCCCGGTGTGCCCTCCTACAGGGATGTATGATGGGATCCCCCTACTCATTGTAACCAATGCTCACATGTTTGGGGGGTCAGCGCAATTGTGCCAAAAGAAACGAGACCGACAGACTGGTCAGGCAATGAGAATTCCAGCTCTGATCAAGAAAGCTTATGACCTACAGAGGCAGTCTGTGGCAGAAAACCAGTATGAGCCCATTGGAATTGTCTGGAAGAAGGATCCTGATAGCTTATAACCTGCAGAGGCAGTCTGTGGCAGAAAACCAGGATTAGCCCATTGGAATTGTCTGGAAGAAGGACCCTGATTCCTTGATATTGCCACGCAATACTCAATATACTTTTCATGGAGAAGTCCATCTTAGAAGAGATGTGAAAAAAAAATATTTATGCTGGACACACCAGGTGAAGGAAAGTTGACAGAGGATGCCAGAGGGGCTATTGGTTAAACCCAGTATCCTACCTGCCCGTGCCCATGCCTATGCATGACGAGTGATGGTCCAGATTTGAAATGTGTCAGATCGAGAAGTCTGAGTGAACAGATGGTGTATACTAGCTACAGTACACTGTGCAGATACTGCAGTATTACCCAGCAACAAACATTCTGGTGAAAAGGATGGGGTGACTCCAGACCTATTTGACTTTGGCTATTCCCCCTTGTCTGCTGAATGGAAGACTCAGATCAGTAGGAAACTTGCCCAGAGACCAAGAGTTTTCGCTAAAAGAATGGGATGTGGGATATGTCCATGGTGCTGAGCATGACATTCAGCTGCACAATGACACACCTTTCTGAGAGCAGTCCCGCTGCCTTGCCCCAGCTGATGTAGACAATGTTTGGAGGCACCTACAGGAGATGCTAGCTGCTGGTATTATTCAAGAGTCAAGGAGTCCCAATGCATCCCCATCCTAGTTGTGTGCAAGAAGAATGGGACTGTGAGGATGTGTGTGGATTATCGGACCCTAAACCGGCAAACTGTCCCAGATCAATACACCATGCCACGCATGCAGAATGCCCTTGACTGCCTGAACGGGAGTCAATGGTTCTCAGTACTGGATCTCTGCAGTGGATATTATCAGATTCCAATGGCCCCGGAGGACCATGTGAAAACAGCCTTCGTCTGTTTTTTGGGGTTCTATGTATTCCTGAAGATGCCACAGGGGATTTTGGGTGCCCCTGCCACCTTCCAGAGACTGACGGAATGTGTGGTGGGAGACATGAACCTGCTGGAATGCTTAGTGTACTTGGATGATGTCATCATTTTCAGATGCACACTAGAGGAACATGAGACCAGATGGTTCAAAGTCCTCGATCATTTGGAAGAATTCAGCCTCAAGTTATCCATAGGCAAGTGCCAGTTCTTTCAAGCGTCTGTAAACTATGTGGGAAACATAGTGTCAGCCGAGGGGATACAGATGGACCCCAGTAAAGTGGAGTCTTTGACCACCTGGCCCCAGCCTACCAACCTAAAAGAGTTGCAGCATTTTCTGGGATTTTGCTGCTACTATCGCCGATTCATTAAGGACTACTCGAAAGTAATCCAGGCGCTCCTTAATCTTACCCAAGGCTATCCTTCTACTAACCACAGATACAAGAAGGGATCCCTCAAAAAAGATGACAAGATATATTTTTTAATAGGGGAACCTTTCGGAACCCATTGGACCCCCGAGTGTGAAGCAGCCATCTTCCAAGTCATCTATCAGCTTACTCATGCCCCAGTCCTTGCATATGCTGATCCCACCAAACCATATGTCCTGCACACGGAAGCCAGTCTGAAGAGGCTTGGGGTGGTACTCTATCAAGAATATGAAAATGGCCTGAGACCTGTGGCCTTCACTAGCTGCAGCATGACACCCTCTGAATGGAATTATCCTGTGCACAAGTTGGAGTTCTTCTCCCTAAAGTGGGCCTTTGTCAGTCAGTTTCATGAGTACCTCTGTGGGGCCAAGATATTAGTAAAGACCGATAACAACCCTCTAACGTATGTACAGACTTCAGCCAAGTAGGACGCTACTGGACACCGGTGGCTTTCTGCCCTGTTGACTTTTGATTATGCAGTTGAATACTGACCGGGACTGAACCATATTGATGCTGACACCCTTTCCCAGTGGCCAAATTCAAAAGACAATTGGGTGAGGCTGTCTGAACATTCTGTTAAAGCATTGTGCCAAAAATTTGACAAAGATGAGCAACCATCTGCAGGCACAGTGGATTGTCTGGTGGACTGTTTGAGCCCCCGATACCTGCATACCTGCAGCTTATTGACATTCTCTGTATTAGATATCAGTGCTTTGCCCAAGATTAATAATTACAGCATTTGGTGGGCTCAATCCCAAGACCCCATGATTCTGCCTGCAGTTGATGCCCTCTGGGCTGGGAAAGATGTGTTCAAGTTATGGTCCAACGATTTACAAACTGCATTACTGTTTAAAGAAGGCCCCTGACTGAAGCCACCAGACCAGTTACTCTATTGAGAGACAGTGGATTGGCGGGGTCAGTTAGACAAACTGCAATTGGTACTACCCACAGCTTTCAAGCAGCTGGTGTTGAGGTCCCTACACAACCACGTGGAACACCTTGGCATTGACCAGACCCTTGACCTGGTGCAGTCTAGATTCTATTGGCCGAAAATGGGAGGCAGATGTCAAGCATCATGTCAAAACTTGCAGTCACTGCCTTCAACAGAAAACTTTGCCCCGGAAAGTTGACCCACTTGTCAGCATCACTACCAGTGCCCCCATGGAGCTGGTTTGCATAGACCTCCTGTGTCTGGAGCCCGATCAAAAGAACATTGGCAATGTACTGGTGTACACTGGTCACTTTACCTGATATGCACAAGCTTTCCCAACCAAGGATCAAAAGGCCTCTACGGTGGCCAACATGCTAGTAGAAAAGTTTTTTATCTACTATGGTGCACCCCAACATATCCATTCCAAACAAGGAAGAGACTTTGAAAGCAGATTAATCAAAGAAATGTTCTACCTATGGGGGTGCGGACGTCTAGAACCACTCCCTATCACCCTCAAGGGGACCCCCAGCCAGAATGCTTTAACAGAACTCTTCTGGACATGTTGGGAACTCTCCATCATAAAGACAGGTCTAAGTGGAGTCAGCAGATTAGCACCTTGGTACTTGCTTACAATTGCACCAAAAGTGATGCTACCGGATTCTCTCCCTATCATCTCATGTTCGGGAGGGAATCCCGGTTGCCTGGTGATGTTTGCTTTGGGGTCTCCCCGGATGGGGTCCAAGCTGAGAACTATTTACAGTATGTACAGAAACTGAAAGCTCAATTGAACTATGTGTATCAACTGGCTCAAACAATGACAGCCAAGAGAAACCTTGCCAACAAAGAGAGGCACATCAAGAAAGTGAAGGCTCAAGAGCTACTGCCTGGAGACCGTGTATTGTTGTGCAATTTGGGACTGCATGGAAAGCATAAAATTGCTGACAGGTGTCACCATCTTCCTCATGTAGTAGTTGGCAAATTGGATGACCTGCAGTGTGTACAAAGTGCGCTCTGAAAATGACTCTAAAGCTGTCAAGACCATACGCAGGAACCACCTACTGCCCATTGGCCAAGTGATCATTGATGCTGAACCGACAAGTGATGCCTCACCTGGGCTGGTGACTCATGTTGTTGCTAAGAAGAGGCAGAGTCAACCTGCCCCAGTTGTTCCAGACCCCAGGCCTTCCCCCTGGCAGGCCCAGAATGATAGTGATTGTCAGTCTAACTCTGATGAAAGTGAGCGTGACAGTGCTTATTATCCTTCTTATGAACTGAGTAAATTGTTCCGAGGAAACCCTATGCATAATCATGGGGACAAAGCTGGGCCTTCGGGACCATGTAAGCCCCCAGTTTCTTCCTTAGTAGAAATGCCCCTCGAAAGTAAGGTGCAGAGTATTACGTCTGAAGTAGCAGATTCCTTTTGTCTAGTGGAACTGTTTGAGTTACCCGAGGAAGAATCCGATGTAGTAAATCTCCCTGGTGACATACCAGAACCTGCAGAACAATTCAACAGTGTTGACAGCACCCCTCTTGGGCCACACAGTTCAATGATTCAAGAGTTCCCTCAGGATGAGCAATCTGGGTCCTCTTCCGAAGATAATGATGAGCAAAGTATTGTGAACACAGAATCTACCGAGTAAGGAGCTGACAGTGTTCCCAATCTGGACATTTCCACCAGTGCAGAGGCACCCCTCATGACAGAGGAAGAGTCCAATGCCAGCACTAATCATCCAGAGACTGTGTCTGTTCCCCCCCAGAAAGTCTGGATGAGCTGTCAAGCCAGTGCTATGCCTTAGTTATGACTCACCTAGGAGGGCAGTGGATTTGCCTCTCAATGTGGTTCATAAAGGTGTCTGTTTCAAAGAGCTCACTGCCCAAACTGAGCCTTTCTGCTACTTTTAAGTTGATTGTCCATCCTTCAGGATATGATGCCCCTGTCCCATCTAGCCCCAAGTTAGCTGATAGGAATGGGACCCCATCTATGTCATTTAGAATGCAAGAAACTATAACATGAATGAGTACAGTAATATTTTTGTGCGAATCATAATAAAATCATTATTGAATGTATGGAAAATGCATAACTGTTGCCATAATGTATATATATATATATATATATAATTATATGTAATAGCTCTTTTGGGATACATATAGTAGTGGTAATGAAGCATATATTTTGTATAACTACAATGTCTTCAAATAACGTTATTGTGGTAAAGACTTGACACAGACACCAAGTTCTTTCCAGGCAGGAATGGGTGTAACCCTCTACAAATGGGGGTTCCTAAAATGTCTTCCTGGGCTTGCCTAATGCCCACTGCCAGGCTGACGTTCTGTGTCTTTACAGGTTTAAAAGTTCTTGCATGCGAGTGCCTGTTAATCTCTGTGCCTGTCTCTTTAAGAGACATTATTTTTGTGATGTATAATTAATGTGGGTAGGGGCCGAGTGTTTCCAGGATCGAGTCCCACCCCAGCTGCAGTAATGTTGCTCCATTCTGCCATCACTAATTGTGCAAAGGTAGCTTTGTTAGAACCTGTAATTGTTTGATGATTAGCTGCTCTAATAATATTGATATTATAGTTTGTCTAACCTGCCTTTCTTTGTAGCATGGACATTTCTGTACTGCACCAATCAGTACCTTTTGGAGACCCTAAAATGGAGTATGTCCCCAGGGGTCTTGTGGGAGTGAATTTCTGTAGGAATTGTAGTTTTTTCACTTTGGCACCTAAAGGGACCTGGAGGGAGAGCCCTTGCTTTGACAGATAGATGAATCCACCAACCAAACCCTTTTTGGATCAGAAGGAAGTCCCAATGCTGCCTGCAGCAGAGTCAGTCTGAGTGTGGAGTTGAGAGAGTGTATAGCTTGAGACATTTGAGCAGCTGCTCCTGCGTAGTCACGCAGGAAACTGGTGGAAAAGCGGAGTTTGGCCTGCCTGCCTACTTGTCCCTCGTGAAGGATTCCTTTAGCCTGAATTTAAACTGGACTTTATCCAAACCAATTGTGACCTGAATTACCAAATTGTGACTGCCTTATTGCCTGAAGAGGACCGAAGATTTGCTCCATGCGATCGTCATGTCAGGACGTCTGAATCACCACAGAGATCATGGTTTTGCTCAGGAAGACTGAAATTGCAACCAGACTGTCATCCGACCTGTGGTATTGTGTTTTGCTTTACTATAAATGTGCTGTAGGCTGTCAGTGAGTCGCGATTTGGTTCCCCACTACTTAAGTGTGTCACGCTTGCTGGAAGCTGTCACCAGCACCTATCGGACTAAACCCAAACTGTTCACCAGCCTGGACCCTGCCACCTTGACCCAGCCAGCTACATCAGACGCAGAGATCACCATCGATGAGAGACTCACCCAGGGATTAGCCCCCTACTCAACATCTCAAACAGGAACAGCACCTCGGTGATTCGTGTGGGTCTTGCTTCTCCTCGCATGCCAGCTTGTCAACCTGTAGTCTCCATTTCGTCCCTCCTGTGTCTCATATTGGGTAGCATGAGTAAACATCAGCTAAGTCAAAAGTGTTATCATCTGATTCAATTGTTGTTTTCTTGTCATGAACTGAGCCTCCAGGCTCTGGATTACAAATTGTGTGTGGTTGTGCATGCTTCTTCTTTCCACCACAGGGCCCCGACCAGCTGCAATGCAGGCCTACCCTAGGCAACATGTCAGGCTAGCCCACCTTTTTTCCAACTGGGTATACAGAGTGTGTGACTGTGAATGGACTCTAAAGTGCATGCATGATTGCCTGATTGAATTAGTTACAGAACTAATCAGCCAAATTATTCCTTTCCCTTGTTCATTCCCTCTGAATAAATCAGATCAAATTCTTTTTGTATTTAACCTGCCTGTGGTTCCATTTTGTACAAGAAGCATTGTACTGTTGTTACCTGCTGTGTCTAACTTTATTTTGCAGGGGGTCTCCACGGTCGAACTGGTGGAACCAGCCCTGGTGGTAAGTGCAAACAGAGTGGGGATTTGTATGCTGATTAGGAGTTATTTTAACTGTATCTGTTGTTCATTGCTTAGGCCACTAGAGGGGAAAGAGGGGTGCTACAGTGTTCCGGAGGGCTATGCCCAGGTCAGCTAAGCTACCAATAACCCTACCCATTTTCAGTACCCAGACCCCTTAGCCTGCACCTAGCCAAGCAGGCAGGGATAGTAGCCCTTGGGATAGCACCACCTATGGGTTACATCTACTAGTGGTGGGGTTGAACATCATACCACCGAACTTGAGAAGGTGAACCGTAATGTGTACCAGTGGCAGGACTGGGCCACCAGCTGACCCAGTTTTGGAGAGGTGAATGCCTGGTATTCTTGGATCACAGCAGGCAGCCCTTCAAAGAATATGTTAAAGTAAGTGACTTGGCAAGGGGGGTAATGAGTCAGACAGGGGTCGTTCGCTGCATGACATCATCAAGTTTTTAAATCATAACTTTTTTTGGTTTTAATTTTTATTCCTTCTTTTTTCTGTCAAAGAATTTTTTAGCCCTACCCTGACCAACCCTATGGGTCAACTTTTCCCCCCTTGAAGGGTGTTTGCAATGGATGCTGATGTACACCTCAAGCACCCATTTTGGGAGTGACATGAACATTGACAGGCATAGGGTTAATTGAGTGGGGATAAAAAGTATTTGACAGAAGAAATGTAGGTAAAAATATTTAAAAAAGTTAATACTTAAAGAAAAAAAATGAAACTTTGAAATGAATGGGTCCACACCATCCATTCATTTCAATGTTTTTTTTTTTTCCTTTTAGTCATAACTTTTTTTCAAACATATTTATACCTATGTTTTCTGTTGAGGTCTTTTCTAGACCCACTCTGATGAAACCTATGGGTATCAATGTTCAAATCCTCCTCAAAATGTGTATTTGCGAGGTATGAAAGTGTCCACTGCTAACACCGATTTACAGGGGGGAATTTGAAAATTGACACCACTAAAGGTTTTCAGGGTGGGGCAAATTTTGAGGAAAGTTTTACTTAGAAGGGCGGCATGAATGTATGAATTGCAGATTAATGTATTAAACTGCAGAAACAAATGCCACAGAAGTGATCGCCATCAGTGGTCAGTTCTACGGAATTTACTTCTGCAGTTGTTTAACACAGTAATTCACAATTCATACATTAATTCTGCAGTTCAGTGACTCAGTCATTGAACTGCAGAATAAATACATGTACTGCAGAATGAGCCATTAAACTGCTGGATAAAATTCCTCAGAATTGTCATTCTGAAGATCATGTATATTATTAGCAGTTTAACCAGACAATTCAGTGGAACAAGGTGAAAATTCTGAAAACACATTTGGAAGGTTCTAATCTCGGCAAAGGCACAAGTCATAAAATCTCACAACTTTATAAACATTTCATGAAAACAGAATTTGCAACCTCTGCCCAGCTCTATTGGGCACCCAACCACAGGAGTGTTTTTTTTTGGGGGGGGCGGGATGCCAATGTCTGCTTTCTGTGGAGCACAGCAGGCAGCATTTTAAGGAATATGTTACAGAAAGTGGCTTGGCAGGAGGGGTAGAGAGTCAGAGAGGCAGAGAAGAGGTTAGCTGCTCTGCATCATCAAGGTTTTAATTCATAACTTTTTAAATATATATTCCTATTTTTTTTGTTAAAGACTTTTTTTATCCCCTTCCTGACCAACCCTATGAGTGTCAACTTTCAAATCCCCCTAAAATGGATGTTTGCGGTGGACGCTGGCATTCATCTCAAACACCCAGTTTGGGAGAATGTGAACATTGACAGTCATAGGGTTGTCAGGGTGTGAGTAAAAAGCACTTGACAGAAAAAAGAAGGGAAGTTGACAGCATGAAGTTTGTCAGGGTGCAGCATAAAAAGATCTCTTAAGAAAAAAGCAGGTAAAAATATTAAAAAACAAAAAGTTATCAATTAAAAAAAATTGAAAGAAATGGGCCACTAAAATGAATGGGATGAATTTATGTCAATGCCATTGGCAGTTGACACAACAGCTCATCAAGGGACCTTGAGAATTCAGCATCCAGAGCCAAGAGAAGCCAAGAAAATGGGGTGAGGTGGGTGCCTCTGGGGGTGAGTGGTAGGGTGGAAAGGGTGGTAGTTATTTGTTTAGTTTTGGGGAGTGGGGATAAGAGGCACATTTCAGGAGAATGCAAGAACAGTAATGTGTGCCAGCCATAGGACTGGGCAACCAGTTGTGGAATTGGACATCCAAATGCCATACTGTTGGAAAACTAGATTTTGCTGAAAGAGTGGAACAGCAGCACCTAGCTTTACCTTAGGCAATTTATTTTTTAAAGGTATATTAATATTTATTTAAACTTCTCTTCCTTTTGAAAGTAGCAGGCCAAGTGGGGAGAAAAGATTTGTAAGTAGTGGTTGGGGCACTTTGAAACTTAGTAGACAGTGACTGGGTTACCTTGAAACTAAGGTTTTACATTGTAACAGGTGGCGTGGGGGAAAACTAGGTCAGGAACTTATTCTTGGGGTGAGAAGATTCAGGAAGCCCTGTGAATCAGGTGTTTAATTGGGGGGAGGGGGCTGAGAGAGGCTTAGTGCCTTCTAAGAAATTAATTACTACAGGTTGTTTGTCTAGCAGCAGCAAAGGAATGTAAAGGGAAGAAGGGACACAACAAACACACACACACACACAAATGGTACTGCCCTCCCTCCACCCATCCAGGGCTAGTACCACTTTTGTAGGCTTTAGGGGCCTGATTGACAGCAGATAGATAGGAGGCAGGAAGAGAGGGTTAAGATGAACACATAGAAACAGCTACTGGGCACAAAGGCAACTAAGCCAGGGTGTTTCTCGTCTGAAGAAAAGTAGAGAAGGGAGGAGAGAAAGAGGAAGAGAGAAAAAAAATGCCCTAAAGCAGGATTGACACTTATATATATGATGGGAGTGGTGCAGTGCAGTGGCTGTGGGGTGGCAGTCTTCAATTATACAATGGCATCCAAGAATTCCTGATTCTGACAGGCTGACTGGCACCTTTCAGCCATGGTAAATCCTGGCATAATCCACGTAAAAGGTGCCAGTCATGCACATCAGCAATCCAAACTGTATAATCAATCCACCAAACATCAGCCGAAAATGTGCCGTCTCTATTGTCCGCTAAAAAATGCGTGGTTGGAGCGGTGGATTCACATGAACAGACACAGCATACAAGTTTACAAATTAGGAGCCCCACACCCCATTGTATACCCCCCCAAAGCAAATACATTACTAAAAAGAAAAGTCTGACCAGTAAAACTGCACACAGCCTCGCCGACTCTGCCCCCCATTTCACAGCAGACCGTTACCATGTAAGATTCTCACTTCCTTGCTCCCTCCAGTTTCTGTTGCCAGCCGTTGCTTTACTCCTACCTCGCTCGCTCACTCCATTAAAAAATGGAAATAAATAAAAAAGAAACATGTTGCCTCAAAACATCATGGACCAGAAGTGATTCATCTGCCACTGATCACCGAGATAACTCGTTCTCTCCAGTTTCCGTTTCCAGACCTCGCTGCTCTGATTATTATTTCCTCCTGTCTCCCTTCCGGTATGTACCGGCTAGCTCTATTTTAAAAATAAAATAAAAATGAACATGTTCTTGGAGAAGACTGCAGACCAGTAGTAATTAAATGAACTTTTACATGGAATCCATTGGGTTGTTAAGGCAAGGAGATCATGGGTTCATGGCACTTATGAACATTATTCTTTCAAAGCGAGTGCAAGCTGCGAGCTTACTTACTGTGACAATAGAGGTCTTTTTCAGTACCATTGTAAAGATAAAATGAAAAGAAAGTACTGCACTCCTCCTTCTGCATTATATTCAGCAGTGATATGTGTGTGGGGGGAGGAGGGAGGCTCTGCAGCAGCTAACAATTTAGAACTGTTTTCTCTCATGGAGCAATAAATTGCATAAAAACAATTTAAAAATAAAAGAAAATCATTTTCTTTATTTTTTTCCTTACTAAAAAAAACTGGGGGCCATTGTATAATCGCAGTAAACCACTCCAGGATGTGGGTTATGCTGGGATTTACCCACTTCTGGTATGGATTTGGTCACTCGGCTGCACCTCATGACCAAACCACACCAGTCATGGGTAAATCCCAACATAACCCACACCTCGTTGTGGCTTATTGCTTAAGTAGACTTTCTGGAGGCTGCGGTGTTGTCCCATCTGCAGGCACCTCTCTGGGCTGAAGGTAGAGGTTGCGCATCTCCAGGTCAAATTGGCCTGGATTCAGTGGACCTCCTCACCCACCCAGGGACCACCAAGTCCACCCCCAATACCTCAACGTTTGCCAAAGAAGAGGAGTGACTGGATGACGGTGGACTTGGGAAGGATGTGGGCAGTGGGGATGAAGCATATCCCTTCTGTGGTTCCACTCCATAACTCCTTTGCTGCTCTGGCAGGGTAGGATTGTCCCAGATAGGCACCCGCAGTGGTAACCAAGGAGGATGTGGGTGTCCTCCATGGTGGAGACCCTGGAGAGGGGGGAAGCAGAAGACCCTAGAGGAGGAGGAAGCAATTCCTGGTAGGGAACTCTATCATCAGGGGGCAGACTTGGGGCCAGGGGTGGGTGAGGGAGGTCAAGTGCCTACCCAGTGCCATGGCTTGGAGGGATGGAGAGCGCATCCGAACATTTGCTGGGAAAGCAGGATGGAAGGGTGAGCTAGATGTCATTGTCGGGGGGTTGGGGGACCAGGATCTTCAGTGAGAGGTTTAAATGTTTCATCAGCAAGCATTTAAACTAGCCAAGGGGTGGTGGAAATAAGCTAAGTGAAGCAAATAGCTCCCCCCCCACCAAAATGATACAGACGGCAGAGAGGACCCTAAGGTTAAGAAATTGCCAAAGAACACTAAAATTAAAATAGGTAAAAATGCAGAGAAAAGGCAGAATGGGAGTAAGGACAAGAGGGGTATGGAAGAAAGACATGGGGATAGGAGTGGAGTTATTAGGGCAGGAGGCAGTAAAAATTAGAAGGCCAATGTGCACAAATGCCTGCAGTCTTGGAAACAAAATCCCGGATGTAGTGGCCCTGTTGGCTGAGGGGGACCTGGGCATTGTTGCTGTTACCAAGACATGATTCACGGGGAACCATGACTGGGATATGGCAATACCAGATTATACTCTATTCAGGATGAACACGGTGGGTAAATAGGGAGGAGGAGTGGCTATCGATGTCAGGGAAGAAATTAAGGCAACTGAAGTACAGGGAATGCAGGGATGGATCACCCTGGAGATGGGAAATGGCACTGCCATTTGCACTGGCATGATCTACAGACCTCCCACACAAGCAGAAAAGCTGGACAAGGTACTTGTAGAAGCCATCCACAGAATGACAGGTAAAGGGGAGGTGCTGCTGGTAGGAGACATCAATCTGTTGGATGTGGATTGGAGCAACCAAGCTGCAGCCTCAGGAGCAGAGACATCCTGGAAGCCCTGCAGGAGGCATGCCTAAGACAGACAGTGATGGAGCCCACCCAAGACTGAGCGTCTTTGGGCCTGATACTCACCAATGGGGACGGAATTACAGATGTAAAAGTGAGGAGCCATCCAGGATCAAGCTATCACAGTACAATGTGGTTCAATATGAGAACAGCAGAAGAATCAAACCACACGAAAGCAAGCGTCCTGGATTTCATGCTGGCCAAGTTTGCAAAGATGGAGGATGTCTTAGGAAATCACTGGCAGAGAAGCAGAAAAGAGGAAGGGTGGAGGAACAATTGGAGAATCTTAAGGGAGCCATAGTGTAGGCAAGAAGTCATTACATTAGGCATGTAAGCAAAACAAAGAGAGAAAAACACTATGATTCTCAAAAGAAGTGCCTGAGAAGGTAAGGGTAAAAAGAGTTGCATTCAGGAGGTATAAGGAAACACAGAGGGAAGAAAACAGGGAACCATATCTGGAAAAACAGAGGGAGGCAGGGAAAGCAGTCAGGAGTGTAAAGGCGCAAACAGAAGAAGAAATATCCCAGGCAATAATAAAAGGGGACAATAACTTTTTCAGGTATGTTAGTGAAAGAAAAAAGACTAAGGGTGGGATTGTGAGACTAAAAAAGGAAGGAGGGAAGTGTGCAGAGGGGGACCAAGAAAAAGCAGAAATCTTGAACAAGTGTTTTTGTTCAGTATTCACAGAAGAAGCGGAAGGGGATGGACCAACATTAGGAGATGGAAGCACCACTGGGAGGGAGGTGGACACCAGTCCATTTAAGGAGGAGACAGGCTTAAAGGAACTTTTCTAATCTAAAAGTGGACAAGACAATAATGATTGATGGGATACTTCCCAGAGTATTAAGAGAACTCAGGGAGGTACTGGCGGCACCACTGACAGCCCTGTTCAACAGTTTGTTGGAAACAGGTGTGGTGCCAAAGAACTGAATGAGGACAAATGTAGTCCCTCTCCACAAAAATGGGAGCAGGGAGGAGGCTAGCAATTACAGGCCAGTCAGCCTGTCCTCAGTGGTGAGGAAACTAATGGAATCACTACAAAAGAAAGGTTTGTCATATATCTGGAATCCAACAGAGCACAGGATCCAAGGCAGCATAGATTCAGAGCAGTAAGATCTTTTCAAACAAATCTGATAGATTTCTCTGACTGGGTGACTAAGGAGGTGGATCAGGGAGGGGCAGTGGATGTGGCCTACCTGGATTTAAGCAAGATCTTCCACACCATCCCACATAGGAGGCTAGTAAACAAGCTGGGCAGCCTGGGAGTGGGTCCCTCAGTAGTAAACTAGGTCAAAAATTGGCTGAGCGATAGGACACAGAGGGTGGTGGTGAATGGAGTTAAATCTGAAAAGGTGGGGGTGACCAGCAGGGACCCACAGTGATCAGTGCTCAGACCAGTTCTCTTTAATGTCTTCATAAGCAACACTGCAGAGGGGCTGGAAGGGAAGTGTGTCTGTTTGCAGATGACACAAAGATCTGCAACAGGGTTGACACTCCAGGAGGGGTTGAAAAAAATGAGATGGGACCTAAGCAAGCTTGAGGAGTGGTCAAGGGTGTGGCAGCTAAGATTTAATGCAAAGAAGTGCAAAATCATGCACTTGGGGCACAGAAATACAAGGGAGGAGTACATGATGGGGGGTACTGATGACCACCAAACAGAAAGGGACCTGGGAGTAATCATATCTTATGATATAAAGGGTACCAAACAATGTGAGAAGGCTGTGAGGAGAGCCAGTGGAATGCTGTGGTGCACAGGGAGAGATATCTCCAGCAGAAGAAGGAAATGGTGATGCCACTGTATAGAACATTGGTGAGACCTCATCTAGCGTACCATGTCTCGTTCTGGAGGTTGCATCTCCAGAAGGTCATAGACATAGTAGAAGCAGTTCAGTGAAGGGCAATAAAAATGGCGCCGGAGCTGCACCAAAAGTCATATGAGGGGATACTGGAGGATCTCAATATGTATTCCCTGGAGGAGAGGGGAGAGAGGGGAGATATAACAGAGACTTTCAAATACCTCAAGGGTGTAAATAAGGTACATGAAGGTAGCATCTTAAAAAAAAAAGATGCTCAAGAACAAGAGGCCATGACATGATAATAGAGATAGGTGGACTAAGGGGTAACATGAGAAAATATTTTTTCACTGCCTCCTGGCAGAGGTTGTAGGTGCAAAAAAGGTAGGAGAATTCAAAAGCACATGGGACAGATATAAAGGAATGCTAGAGATAGGAAAGAGAGGGTAAGCAGCAAATCATGTAGCATCTGCAGTAAATGAAACCGGTAGGAAAAATGAACAGACTAGGTGGGTCTAATGGTCCTTATCTGCTGTCAAATTCTGTGTTTCTAATATGGAGAGTGGTGACTGGTGCAACAAAGTTTACTGGTGGTGAAACTGGGCACCTAAACACAATAGTGGTTTTATTTTGGAGGAATGGTAATATCTGACATTGAAAATTCCACGTGCACCGCACTTGTGGACTTCGTGGACATGCGAAGACGACACTGTGTTTGCTTCAGCAAAAACTCAAGATTCAATGATGAGAAAGCTCCAAAATGATTTTGACATACTCCAGGACTGGTTCTATGAATCAAAAGTAGTACTAAGTGAGAAAAAACACAGGTAATGTACTTTCAAAATAAGAAAAGCAAAAAGCAACTTATACAAAATGTGGATATCATTACTAAAACTGAACAAACATTGGCTATCACAAATCAATACAAAACTTAGGAGTTATTTTAGATCACTCACTATCATTTGAAAACAATATGGACTATATAGTGAAAAAAGTAAATACAGGGATAGGTGCCTTATGAAGATCGACATCAATTGTGACATATCAAATGCATAATACAACAGCAACACAATTAATCCTTCCAGTCCTGGAGTATGGCAATTTAGTTTATGGTTTTGCTGAGCAAAAACTCCTGGACAGGGTTAATACATCAGATAATCAGTTGGCTAGATTTGTCTTGAGGTGTCCATTCCTGACTCATCACTATGTGATGTATAAAAATCTAAAATGGGACAGTTTGGCTATCTGCCTGAAAAAACAGGATGCTACACTAATATTCAAAGTCAGGGAGGACCTGATCAAGGGAAATCTATGTATCCAACAAGAGTGTAATGGACAACGGTATCAATTGAGGGAATTGGTCCACAGGTGGCATAAATATTCCTAAAATCAGAACCAGATATGGTCAAATGACCTTCCAGTATTCTGCTGTGGTAACGTGGAATGAAAATCCACCATCAATAAGAAACTTGCATAAGTTATCTATTTTCATATCAAACACTGACATGAGCTATCATGAAGAATTTATTTGTTATTGATTGTATAAAATGTGTCTAATTTTATTATGTAAATTAGTGATGGAACTATTGTCTGTTTTACAATGTATTGAAGTACAGTATGTATGTCCTATGAGTGTTGCTTGAATGTCTATTTTCATGTATATAGGACAACTTTGAAGATAGGTCTCCTTTGGACCTTATGTTTTATCCAATTAAAAAATAACATTTTATCATTTTACACATATATTTTTTGTATTTATTTTGTGCTCCCAACCCTCCTGGGGATACGGCATACACATGTGTGTATGTGTGTGGAGGTGCACGTACACACCAGGATCCAGGGGCCCCTTCCACCCCTCCCCTGGCTTTCACGATTGCCCGTTACAGCCTATGCACTTACCGGACCACCACCTGGTGGGAGCAGGACTATGGACAGGCGGGCATCCACCCCTTGGAGGGGAGAGCCTTGGCTTAATCCTGCTCCAACCTCCCCCCGACCCGGCACCCCAGCAACCTGAGGTCATTCCCACACCCAGGTCGCCGGCATAGCACGAGGTAAGGAACCAGCACCTCAGCCCTCTATGCTACTGGGCTGGCTAACAAATAAAGTTTTTAACTAACTAGCTAACATATGTACAGGTGGTGGGATTTGACACCGTACCACTGGACATGGTAGAGTGAACTCTAATGTTTACTAGTGGTGGGATTTGGTACCAACTGCCAGACTTTTGGGAGAGGTGAACACCTGGTTTCCTTGGGGAACAGCAGGCAGCACTTCAAGGAATATGTTACAAGAAGTGGCTTGGTGGGGGGGGGGAGAGAGTCAGACAGGGGATATTGGCTGTACTGCACCATCAAAATGATAGAAGCCAACACAGTGACTGGAGAGATGAAAATGCTTTGAAATGTGTTCAAAACCTGCATTATCATCCAGATCAAGTACCACTGGCTACAGTTTGATTTCTAGCCTCCTCCGTGGCTCACCACCTTACACACCTCCAGATCCTCTTTTTTACACAAAAACTACACCATTATGTTTAATTTGCTTTCAGACATGAAAAGACAGCACTCCCCATTGGATACACTCTGATTTCCAGCCACCTCAGTGGCTAAGAGCCTGACGTGCATCCAGTGTCTCTCTTGTTGCACTAATTCTATACCATTGTGTTTGATTGTATTCTGCAACCAAACAAAAAAAGGAAGCACTCACAATCTAAAAAAGGTTCTATGACTTAGAAAAATGTTCAAGACAATACTTTGTTTAGAGCAACATGACTCCCTGGAAGATGTTTTAGATTGCTAGGGTAGAGAACTATTGGACAAATATTAGGAAGGCCTGAGAAGGCAACAAATCTCTGTGTCAGGAAGGTTAACAAGAGCAAGAGAAGAAGAGACTGCTATGGTTCTCCAAGGAAGCAGCAGAAAAGGAAAAGAAGCAGGCATTCAAAAGGTACTAGACAACACAGAAGGAGGAAGATAGGGATAGTCATCAGGAGAAACAAAGGGAGGCAGGGGAAGGCAGTTAGAAGAGCTAAAGCAACAAGCATTTGTCAAAGCCGAATGTTTGCTTGCTGGCATTGGCATTGGTAGTGTAGAAGTTACAGAGCTGCATAATAGGAATGGCAGTGAAGTATTGAACTGAAGCCAACCCCACCACCACCCTGCAGAGAGAGTGACAGGCATTGGGGTATGCCTTTGGGTCGTCAGGCATAACGGCCACACCATTTCAGCACACCCTACCCTGCAGACAAGTGTCACGGTGTGCCTTGGGGTCTTTGGCCCTTATGCGCACCCCATTCCATCAGGAAATATGGTGAGATGGGTGCGGTATAGGAGAATGTGGTGAACTTTGGGGCTGAAGAGTCCAAGGCATACCTCGATGCCTCTCACTGGCTGCAGAGTGTGGAATGGAAATGGTATGAGCATTACAGGCAAGAATCCCAAGTCACATCCCTGATGCCTGTCATTCTCTACAGGGTGGGGCGTTATGGTTGGAAACCCTAACAGCTCAGGCATTCATTGGTATTTTCACTCCTAATTTTCACCACCTTGTTTTTGAGACCCCCACCTCGTGAACAGTAGCAATATCAGTTTGTTAGCCGGAAGCTGCTTATGCACAGCAACTACGGCATTTAGCACCACAGGTACAAAAACACATTCCAAACAGGATGTGAAAAATGACAGCTGTACTGTTCATGGGGAGGTGGAAAAAATGGCAATGTTGCAAATCTGCAGTAAAAATATTAAAAAAAACTGGTGAAGTCACGAGCGTGCATAGAAACTGTGCTACGCACACCTGTAATATAATTAGTTTGGGGATGTTTTACAGCAGATTGTCAACTCAGGCATTTTGGGACCTCCGATCATGAACAGTTTCAGTGTGATTTTCTTTATCTGTCCCGAACAATGATTTCCCACAGTGACCACGCATCTGTGCTGAAAGTGTGAAAACACATTTCGGCCATGTTGTGAAAAATGACAGCTGTACTGTTCATAAGGAAGTGTGGAAAAATGCCACCGGTGAAAATCTGGACTGAAAATATTACAAAGTCATGAACTTATGAGGGTGTGTGGAAACTGCACAATGCTGACTCATAACACAGTCATTTTATGGACTTTTGTCACCAAATTTTCAGCATAGCCATTTTAAGACCTCTGCTCATGAACAGTGTAACTGTGATTTTCTTAATCTGTCCCATACATTGATTTCACACACCGACTGCGCCATTGTGCGCTACATGAGAGGCGGAAACAAGTTTTGGGCAAGATGTGAAAAATAACAGCTGTACTGCTCATAAGGAGGTGTGGTAAAATGGCAATGTTGAAAATCTGGAGTGAAAATATTGAAAATCCGCAAACTTACAAGCGTGCGTAGGAACTGCGCAATGCACGCTCATAAAACAGTCATTTTTAGGAATTTTTCCACCAAAATTTCAACATAGGCTTTTTGAGAGCCCACCTTATGAACAGTGGCAGTGTCATTTCGTTACTCAGTCCCAAAAGGTGATTTCATGCAGTGACCGCGAAATCACCCTTCAGGCCCGATTAACATCATGACAGTGCAATAATTCATGAGGAGGGGTCCCAAAAACCCCATGCTGAAAATTTGGGTCCAAAATTCCCAAAAATGCCTGAGATATGCAACAAATTTGAAAAAACCCTATCTATCCCATTATACAGCTTACGGCATTTCCTCAGTTCACGGTCGGCTTTGAAGAGTGCAGACATATGTTCGGTCCACCGATGATCATCGCGCCCGAGCTCCGAGCAGAAGTGGGGTAAGGAAGTGTGGGGGAGCAGGTGCGCCGTGGGTGGGTGTGGGTTGTGGGGGCAGGAGAGTACGAGGGACCGTTTTGAGTTTCAGGTTTTTTTTTTTAATGACGATGACGCGGGACGTTTGCCATGCTAGAGTGGGCTCCCAGCATGGCAGAAGGACGGCTGGTTGGGGGGGCTTGAAGCCAATGGGTGACTGGGCACCCCTGTCGGTCATAGCATCTGTTGCCATGCTGGGGTGGGCTCCCAGCGTGGCACCCTGTACTGGGGGGGGGACAGTGGAGCCGACGGGGGAGTGGGCACCCTTGCCATGCTCGACCTAAGCCATACTGGGGTGGGCACCTAGCGTGGCATATGGAACTGTGTTTGGGGGTTGCGCCGCTGGCTGATGGGGATTGGAACCCTGTCAGCTATACAGTGTGCGTGGGGCAGCCTGCGCGGCGATGCGTGTGTGTGTGTGTGTGTAGGGGAGGCGGCGCGCGGGCAGGCGATATCTTATCACTGCTCATCAGCTAGCAGCTCCCCTTGAACTGTATGCCACTGCATTTTGGAGCTGTCATAGACAGCTCCAGCAGGCATTGGAGAACTGCGTCCGCGCCTGCAAACACACTGACTGAATTGGAAGAGGGCTGACACACCTCTGAAAACTCGGATGATGGCACTATGTTTCTTGCACATGCGTGCAAGCAAACATAAAAATGGAGGCAAACACTGCCAAATCAGTAAACAAGCATTTGTCAATGCCGAACGTTCGCTTGCAGGTATTTGCAGTGGTATTTGGCACTTGGACATGGCTTAAAAAAATCAGTGACAAAGAAGTACAAGCATTGTCAATGCTGAATGTTGCTTGCTTCTATGTGCTGTTTAGGTATTTGGAAGTCATTGGAGTGCAGATATTGAAAATTTGCGAACTTACGAGCATGCATAGTAACTGCTCAACACACACTCGTAAAACAGTCATTTTTAGGAATTGTTTCACCAAATTTTCAACACAGCCATTTTAAGACCTGTGCTCATGAACAGTGTCACTGTGATTTTCTTAATGTGTCCCATACATTGATTTAGCACACCGACTGCGCCATTAATAACATAAGCTACATGGTAGGAAACATGTTTTGGGCAGGATGTGAAAAATGACAGCTGTACTTCTCATGAGGAGGTGTGGTAAAATGGCAATGTTGAAAATCTGGAGTGAAAATATTGAAAATTCGCAAACTTAAGAGCGTGTGTAGGAACTGCGCAACGCATGCTCGAAAAACAGTAATTTTTAAGAATTTTTTCACCAAATTTTCAACATAGCCATTTTAAGATCTCTGCTCATGAACAGTGACACTGTGATTTTTGATTTTCTTAATGTGTCCCATACATTGAGTTCGCACACCGACTGTGCCATTGTGCGCTTCATGAGCGGAAACACGTTTTGGGCAAGATGTGAAAAATGACAGCTGCACTGCTCATAAGGAGGTGTGATAAAATGGCAATGTTGAAAATCTGGAGTGAAAATATTGAAAATTCGCAAACTTGAGGGGCATGGCTAGTGCTCAACTATGATGGTGGCATAATCGTGCAGCTCTGTTCGCACAGAGCCAAGAACCCGTAAATTACCGTTTTCGGGGAGGACTTCTTAGCAGGAATTGGTAGGATCAGTGTGCTGAATTGTCGCTTCAGTGTCCGCGGGACTTTGAAAAGAAGTGGACAGCAGTCGAGCTTGCTGCGAGGGAAGGAATAGGCCGCATAATCTGCGTGACGCGTATGATGGCACATTCAACGAAGGAGAGAGAGGAGCCTTCGATTAGGGAGATGTTTGCATCGATTATGGCCAGTATAGATACCCTCACGTTGGCAGCTAATAATTCAGCCTTTTCAATCCAGCAAATTAATGTGAGAGTCGATGCAGTGGAACAAAAGGCCACTACGCATGAGGATATACTTCATAGTCATTCGGCCCTTATGAGAGACCAGGTGGCTCAGATACATCTTTTACAGGACAAAGTGGATGACTTGGAGAACAGGAGTTGGTGTAATAACTTGCACCTACTGGGCTTTCTAGAGGGTTGTGAGGACGGGAGGGTTTTGCCTTTTTTACAGCAAGCATTGCCAGAGATCCTGAAGCTGCCCCAAGGCACCAAGATTACCATGGAGCGTGCACATCGTACGACGCAGCCCAGACCTGCTCAGGGGGAGCGGCCTCGCCCTATCTTAACTCGAATCCTGAGCTTTGCCGAAAAAGAAGCGATACAGGCTAGGGAGAGAGAGTTAGGGCAACTACAGTGGCAGGGCCATAAGATCATGATATTTCAAGATTATTCTAAAGAGCTTGCAGTCCGACGTAAAGCTTTCACTGAAGTCCGATGGAAGTTACATGCGATGAGGATCCCTTTTACTTTGAGGTACCCGGCTACGCTGCAAATTTCAGTAAATGGCACAACTCAGCAATTTTCGTCCCCAGACGCTGCCCTGGACTTTATTGCCAGCACCTGCCTGAACAGCTTGAGCTCTCAGTCCCCTAGTCAGGCTGTAAGCAACCAGCAACTTCCCATTTCAGAAGCTGACCCTCCAGATACCTTCCCCCAGCCTGCACCTCTGGTGGGATTAGAACCTAGAAACTCAAAAGTCCGGAAGAGGCCTCCATCCTCCCCGCATACTAAACAGGGCCACCCACAGGAGAGGAAGAACAGTGTCGACATACCGGCCCCTGACCCTCTCGGAGCGGAGTCAGAAGTACAGATAGAGTATGTTAGCCCCTATTTTGCTCACAACCGATTTTCGATCCTGAGTGATCTTCCCGACGCAGTGGCATGTGAAGTAATGGACAGCGGGGGGGGAACACCCGGAATGCAGTCTCCTAGAGGAATCACATACAGAAAGGACCCGATGTGTTGACAGAGTTTCAGCGAGTACCTTGCCGGATATCCAGGCCCCAAGCTGCCCCCCAGGCCACTGTTCGGGCCGAGAACCAGAGGAGGGAAAGCAACTGAACATTTCATGAACACTGGGACCTTCCTTCAGTTCAAACTGTTGACTTGTTAGATAAGTATCTGAACTTGCTATTAGTGTAGTGTTGTAATTTTGTGGGTGGGAAAAGGTACAGCCTCTTTTGGGCTATGGCTGGGAGATGACTTCAGGGACAGTGGTTTCCTTGCAAAGATTAATTTAGCCTGATTACACAGGCTAATGTGTTTAGTTAGATGTTCTGGCTGCCAAAAGTTGTTTAATGCGTGGGTAACTGCTATGGTCAACTGGAATGTGGGCATATAGACATGTCTCTCAGGGAGTACAAGTCAGAGGACTGGGAGCACTCGACAATCTTCCTGGGACAGCATAGCTGCTCGGGTGTATGTGGCACCCACCTCTGCCCCCCTTTACCCTCCCAGTCTGCCCTTTGTCCTGTTCAATTTGGATTCCACTGTCTCTTTCTGGGTTTGTATCTCACCCCTTTCAATACCTTGTCCTGTGGGCTCAGCAAGAGGCGGTTAAACATTTTTTTCTGGATCCTGTATGCTTTACTTGGTACCCAAATAACACTAGAAGCAGTACATTGGTTCCTTGGTAATGTGTTATGCTGATGGCGTACTTGACATTCCTAGCTGGACTCTGCAGCGCATAGAGCTGTAAATTGAGTAAGCCTCGCTGATGTTTCCGGCAAGGATTTCATACGGAATGTTTGCAAATCTTTAGTATAAGGATTGAATGTTTCTAGTGATCACTAAAAATTTAACTTAGGGGGGTTTCCTCTAGCGATATATGAAGATACTAATATAGTATTGAGCCAAAACTAGGAGCGCGTCTCCTATTTTGCTAGTAGGTCCAGGTTAGCCCTAATTACAAAAGGGAGGTCTTGATTTCCCCATCAATAGTAGAGCAGTAGGCTGGTCCAAGAATCCGCTGACAGGACCTATACCCCCCCCCCCGTTAGAGGGGGTGGCAGGTAGATCCGTATAAGGCTCTAGTAAGTGAGGACTACTTGTCCCTTTTGCTTTTGTCTCACTTTCGGACATTCTGGTGCACACTTCACAGTAATAGGGTATTTTCTCTCACTCTGTGAGAAGTATCTGGTTCACCCCCCAGGAGCGACAGGACATACCATTGGCTAGGCTTCTAGCCAGTTTAGTCCTACCGCTCTTCCTTTAATAGTTTGTAGATAAGTTAGTTTGTTAATTAGATATACTGGTAGTATACAGTCATTGCAGTCCTGATAGTTAACCCCTGCCTGGTACTGGGGGTTTTGTTTAGACTTGGGCAGTGACTCTTAAATACCAAGCCTATAGAAGCACTTAGCTCCTTTTTTAGGATCTCTCTCTACGCTTGGTATATACTGGAGACCTCAACCAAATGTCTGACATTGTGATGCATACGTGGAATGTTAGGGGGCTAAACTCCCCAATAAAACGTAAGAAAGTCCTGGCACACCTGAAATGTAAATGTTCTCAAGTGGTCTTTCTGCAGGAGATGACGTTTTCTGGGGAGGATCACATCCGCATGAGGAAGGACTGGGTTGACCAGCAGGTGCATTCTAATGCCCTGACCAGGAAACATGGGGTTCTTATCCTGGTGAATAAGCCTCTTGCTTGGACGTTAATCCAGACACGTTCAGACTCCGAAGGCAGATGGGTTATGGCCACTTATAATACTCCCACTGGCCCACTCACTCTTTGCAGTGTATATGCCCCTAATGATGATGCCCCCCGCTTCTTTCATAATCTGGTAGAGGTAGTACTTGAATTTAACCCCCCGGACTGCCTACTACTTATCGGTGGGGATTTTAATCTCACCTTGATGCCTCTTCTATATAGGAATGATGGGGGGAAAGAGATGCATCCTAGAGGCAGGAAGGCTCTACAGCAAATGATGTCTGATCAGGGGCTCGTAGATCTCTGGAGATTGTTCCACCCCAAAACAAGAGATTATACATTTCATTCAGCTCCAAACGACTTATACAGTAGGCTGGATTTCTGGCTTGGCTCAGCTACCCTGACTACTAAAACTCTGGATGTCTCTATTCTTCCCTCCTGTATCTCTGACCATGCTCTAGTCCAGCTCCTTGTACACTGGGACCCAGTAGCTCCCCCGACTAAGCAATGGAGACTGGATCCACTTCTGGTAAAGGACCCCGATTTTACCCCCTGGCTTATTAAGGAGGCTTCTCTTTTTTTAGCTGAAAACCCTATAAGTGATATCTCTGCTTGTACAATGTGGGAGGCCTTCAAAGCTACAATACGAGGTAACATTATGGGGTTTGCGGCTGCTAGATGCAGACAAAGGGAAATGCAGCTACTCACTCTTGAATGGAAATTGGCTGAAGCTGAAAGTCCTTTTAAGGCGCTGCCCTCCCCTACCATTCACTCTGCCATAGGCAAATCCATTTTGGCCATTCGGTTTGAAATTAACCAGCTTCTGAATAGGAAAGCTGAAGCTGCTATTCTACGTCTTAAACATACCTTTTGGGAAGGGGGGAAAAAAGGGGTAAAGTACTTGTATATCAACTACGGAAACAACAGGCTAGCAGATACATCCCAGGTTTGAAAAATACACAAGGGTCACTGTCTACTTCTCCAGGGGATATTAATGAGATTGTGTCCTCATTTTATACAAGGCTATATTGTTCCACCCATGCTGGCCCTAATAGGGATACTCAGGGCTTCTTAGATACCTTAGACTTGCCTAAGCTGCAGAGTCAGCAAACGCAACTGTTAGAGCTCCCTATTTCAAGGGAGGAACTGATGGTAGCCATCCAACACTTGAAAAAGGGGAAATCCCCGGGAAGTGATGGGTACTCTACAGAATTCTATCAGATCCTGGGCCACACTATTTCTCCCCTTTTAACTCAGGTGTTTCAGGAGGTAGAACTTAAGGGAGCTTTACCGCTCTCTATGCGGGACGCAATTATAGTTGTAATTCCCAAGAAAGGCAAGGACCCTACTAATCCGGGCAACTACCGCCCAATTTCACTTATAAATTTGGACAGTAAACTTTATGCTAAAATCTTAGCCTATAGACTCTGCCCGTTGTTGTCTGATCTAATACACTCGTCACAAGTGGGATTTATACCTGGAAGACACAGCTCAGATCACTTAAGAACCCTGATGAATTTGATCCCCCTGGCCAAGTCTCTTCGTACTCCCAAGGCCGCTATTACGGTGGACTTCGAAAAGGCATTCGACTCCGTGGAGTGGGACTATTTGTATATGACTCTTTCTCACTTTGGGATAGGGAACACCTTTCTTGCCAGAATAAAAGCTATGTATGAAGCCCCCTCAGCCAGAGTCAACACAAACTCGATGCTTTCTCACCCTTTCCCATTGAGCAGAGGTACGAGGCAAGGGTGCCCACTTTCTCCCCTACTTTTTGTCCTGGCGGTGGAACCTATGGCTGCGGCTATCCGTAACCATCCAGAGATTAAAGGGTTAACAGTGGGGAATACATCCTATATAAGTTTTATGTATGCTGATGATCTTCTCCTCCTTTTGGAGGATGCATACACCGCTATCCCCCTGCTCCTTGCTTTGTTAGAAGAGTTCTCTAAATACTCTGGCTTACGGCTGAATCGGAATAAGGCGGAGGTACTCCCTCTCAGTGAGCACTGTGTTCAGCAGGGGATTGCTGCAGATGATTTAATTTGGGCCCCAGGTGGGATCACGTATTTGGGTATTTTCTTGACCCCATCTCTAGAAACAATCTGGCAAGATAATGTACAACCCCTTCTTTCCTCCATTAAGACAGACTTCGATAGATGGAGGCTACTTAAACTCACTTTTGTGGGGAAAGTGGCGGCGGTGACCATGATCTCTGCTCCCAAGCTATTCTATCTCCTGAGGCACCTACCGGTCCCCTTACCTGCACAATGGTTCCAGGGTATTGATAAACTAATTGGGGATTTTCTATGGGAGGGATCCAAACCCAGGTTCAGTCGAGCTAAATTAAGGTCACACTGGCAGCAGGGTGGGTGGAACCTCCCATGGCCAGAGGGATACCGCTGTGCCTTTCTCTTGGCACAAACGGTTAACTGTGCCCGTCCTCCCTCCCCTCTTTCGCCGCAGTGGGTGCAGCTAGAGTCAGATATTGTGGGGTTGTGTCACCCCTTATCTCTCTTGGTACAGAGGGATAGCCCTAAAAAATCTGGGACTAACAAGATAGGGACAGAATGCACTTCCCCTACAGTGGTGGCAGCCATGAGAAATTGGGTTATCTTTCATCGCAAACTTAATCTGGCCCCACTTCCTCTTTCCCATGTGCCTATCTGGCAAAACCCAGACATTACCATAGGCGGAGTCGAAATCCTATGGAGACAATGGGTGGCACTGGGTATTACTAAGCTGGGTGACTTGTTGACCCCTAACCACAAGGCCATCCAGACATTTCAATCTTTAAGACAGCAATGGGGTATCCCATCATTGGACTTTTGGAGATATCTCCTGATTAGGGATGCCATTCGGCATCTTTTACCCCGTCCCTAGGGCCGTCCCCAAGCTTCGCCATTGGCCAAATGGATACCCTGTACTAAGGGCCTTGCTGGTCAGATATATGCTAATCTTCGAAATACTCTCCCATTTCAATCTGATGCAGCAAGGCAAAGGTGGGAGAAGAAGTTGCAGACCCATATATCCTCTGAGGCTTGGGATAAAGCCAGGGTGGATGCACACACCTGGTTCACAGATGCCAAATCCAGACTAATCCAAAATAAAATTGCACATTCTTGGTATAGAACTCCAGTCATTCTCCATAGAGCTAAAGTAATAGACCAGGACAATTGCTGGAGATGCCAACAGCCAGGTGGAGACCTAGTGCATGTGTTGTGGAGCTGCCCTAAGATCCAACCCCTGTGGCAAGAGATACAAAAACTTGCTTCCCGGGTTCTTCAACAGACCATTCCCCTCTGACCTCTCTTTTGTATCTTGGGGATCTGCGTGGATATGCCTAAATTGTCACCGCTAATATATAGATGGCTGGCTTTTTTGGCGCTACAAACTAAAAGAGCCATATTATGCCAATGGAGGACCCCTGTGATTCCCACTGTAGCAGAAATAATGGGGTCCCTGTCTATTCTGGCCAAACTGGACAAGATATCCTATTTACAGAAGTCCAAACTCTCCTCATTTGCAGCCTGTTGGGATCCATATCTTAGATATTTGGGGAAAGTCCTTCCACCATCGGGAATAGGGTGATTACCTTCAGTTTCCTCTGCTGGTTGTAACAGGTAGTCTGACAAGGTGAGGTCTCAAACCAAGGTTCTATTATTGAAGCCCTGAGGCCCAGGTTTGTTGTGATAGTACTGGAAATTATAATTGCTGTGATTGAACATTTGTTGACATGTGGAATGCCTATTTTAAGAGTACAGATTTAAGCTTGGGATATTTTTGGTTCCATTACAGGATCAGTCTGATCTTTTGCAGAACATATGTACACTCTTAGTTAAATTTCTCTGGATACCATGAAAAGGGACACGCCTGGCGGCAATTATAAAACACTATTGTAGAGGTGTGTATGTCCGGCAATGAGAATGCTCTGATCAGACCCTAAGGTTCCTGTGAGTACCCTTTATTTGATCAGTACTGGGAGTTTATGGGGAAGTTGTGGTTTACCCTGCTTATCTCCATGCTATGTCTCTGCATTAGCAGATTGTTTAGTCCACTTGAAAGTATAGTAACCTCTATTTCATAAGGTGAAATGTCATGTGTATGTACCCTATTCTTGTGTTATATCCCTTTGCCTTTCCCATGATTACTGTACTGGTACACTACCCTATAAAAGTGGGTAGGGGGTTATATGTAATTTCAAAATCTGTGACTGTATACTGTATTGTGATTCTATGTTCAGTTTTCCTACGTTTTCGGAAAATTATAAAAATTATAATAAATTCGCAAACTTACGAGCGTGCATAGGAACTGCGAAATGCACACTCGTAAAACAGTCATTTTTAGGAATTTTTTCACCAAATTTTCAACACAGCCATTTTAAGACCTCTGCTCATGAACAGTGTCACTGTGATTTTCTTAATGTGTCCCATACATTGAGTTTGCACACCGACTGCGCCATTGTGCCCTACATGGGCAAAAACACGTTTTGGGCAGGATGTGAAAAATGACAGCTGTACTTCTCATGAGGAGGTGCGGTAAAATGGCAATGTTGAAAATCTGGAGTGAAAATATTGAAAATTCGCAAACTTATGAGCGTGCGTAGGAACTGTGCAATGCACGCTCGTAAAACAGTCATTTTTAGGAATTTTTCCACCAAATTTTCAAAATAGGCTTTTTGAGAGCCCACCTTATGAACACTGGCAGTATCATTTTGTTAATCATTCCAGAAAGGTGATTTTGCACAGTGACTGTGAAATCACCCTTCGGGCCCGAATAATGCCATGACAGTGACAGCATTCATGAGAAGGGTCCAAAAACCCCATGGAAATTTGGTGCAAAATTCAAAAATGCCTGAGATATGCAATAAAGTTGAAAAACCCCTATCTATCCCATTATACAGCTTACTGGCATTTCCTCAGTTGGTGAATCGGCTTTGAAGAGTGCAGGCGATGTTCCCGGTCCACCGATGATGCGTCAGCGCGAGCTCCGGAGGTAAGTATGGGGTGAGGGGGTGGGGAGAAGCAGGTGCGCAGTGGGTGGTGCGGGTTGTGGAGGAGGTGGGGAGAGGCGTTGGAACGCTTTTCTTATTACAGGGTTTTTTTTTTTATTCAGATAACGCTGATGTTTGCCACGCTGGGTGGGCTCCCAGCATGGCAGCAGGAAACTGTTTGGGGGACATGGAGCCGATGGGGATTGGGCACCCCGTCGGCCAAAACAAGATTTTTCACGCTGGGTGGGCTCCCAGCGTGGCACCACTTTGGGAACGTGCAGACTTGAAGCTGACGGGGATTGCGCACCCGTCGCTATGACAGTTCCTTGTTTTGTATATTTGTATATTTCTGTGTGCCTAGCCATAAATAAAACAATGGCCAGGACAGCAACAGGACGAGGAAGCTGGACTTATTTTGTTTGACAGCTCCTTACAGGCGCTGCCAGCACTGATCATAGCGGTGGTTTTCTTTGAAGTGAAGACCACTGCTGTCATACCAGCACCTGCATCCATTGGTACAGGACATACGCCTATTCAATGGAGCAGTGGTTTCACAGGACAGACACACTTCCAAAGTGTCCTATTCTCCCAAGATGTTCCTTGCGCATGCGCGCAAGTGAACGTAAAAAGGGGGATAAAACATTCTTTAGGTAGATAAGCAAAAAGAAGAAAATCAAGGCAGGAATAATAAGACTAAAAGGGAAAAGGGAGAAGTGTGGAAGAGGACCATAAGAAAGCTGACATACTGAATAAGTACTTTTGTTTAGTATTCACAATGGAAGGTAGGTAGGTAAAACTTTATTTTTATACAGGAATTAACATGTCATTTGGACAAATAGTCCAGTTTACAAGACAGTCCTGTGTTTAATGTTTCTTAGGAAGGAGTAGGTGATGGGCCACATACAGTGGAGAAGGGCATTAAGAGAATGAAGGTGAACACTAGCCCTTTTACGGAGCACAGAGTCCTTAGGGAACTAGCAAAACTAAAAGTAGACAAGGCAATGGGCCCAAATGAGGTTCACACCAGGATACTGAAGGAACTAAAGGAGGAACTGTCTGCACCTCTGACAGACCTGTTCAATCTGCCACTGCATACGGGGAAGTTCTGGGGGACTGGAGAAGAGCAGATGTGGTCCCACTACACAAAAGTGGGAACAGGGAGGAAGCAGGAAACTACTGACCAGTAAGCCTGATTTTGGTGGTGGGCAAGGTTATGGAAACTACTTACAGAGGCAGTGGAGCAGTGGTTTAAGGCTCTGAGCTGCAAATCTGGAGACCTGGGTTTGAATCCCACAACCCCCACTTGCATACTGTGTGACCCTGAGCAAGTCACTTAACTTCCCTGTGCTCCCAGGTTGCACCTGTAAACAAGCTTTCAACTTAGTGTGTCTCACCTGGTTAAACAATTGGAATAAAAAAAATAAAATTGGGGAATACCTTAAAACCAGGAGACTACAGAATCCAAGGCATCATGGGATCACAGGGGGGAGATCTTGTGAAACAAATCTGAGAGTTTTTTGACCGGATTACCAGGGAGGTGGGTCAGGGAAGAGCAGTGGACGTGGCCTGCCTGGATTTCAGAAAGGCCTTTGTCACCATACCACACAGAAGACTGATAAACAAGCTAGGCAGCTTAGGAGTGGGTCCAAAGATAGTAAAATGTGTACAAAGTTAGCTAAGTAACAGAACTCACAGGGTGGTGGTAAATGGAGTTCACTCAGAGGAAGGTAAGGTAACCAATGGGGTGCCTCAGGGGTCAGTACTGGAACCGGTCCACTTCAATATCTTTATTAGCAACATTGTAGAGGGGCTAGACAGAAAGGGATGCCTATTTGTGAATGATACAAAAATCTGCAACAGAGTGGATGTACCAGGAAGGTGGAAACAATGAAGGAAGATATAAAAAAGCTGGAAGACTAGTCAAGGGTTTGGTAAGTGGGCGTCAATGCCAAAAAATGTATAATTATGCAAATGAGACACAGAAACTCAAGGGCAACATATCAGTTGTGGGGGAGGTGTTAAAAATCACAAAACCAGAAAGGGATCTGGTGGTCATCATATCTGATGACCTGAAGATAGCAAAGCAGCATGATAAGGCAGTGGGAAAGGATAGTAGGATGCTGGGGTGCATAGGAAGGGGTATCACCAGCAGAGAGGGGGAGGTAGTGTTACCTCACATAGATTGATGGTGAGGCTACACCTGGAGTACTGTGTCCAGTTCTGGAGGCCCCATCTCAGGAAGGGACATAGATCAGGTGGAAGTAGTACAGAGAAGAGCAACCAAAATGGATTAGGGGCTGCATCAGAAGCCCTATGAGGAAAGACTCAGGAGATTAAATATGTACTCACTGGAGGAAAGGAGAGAAAGGGGAGACATGATAGAAACATTCAAATACCTCAAGGGCATCAATAAGGTACCAAAGGCTGGCATATTGCACAGAGAGAGATGCTCAAAGAGAAGGGGGCATGATATGAAGCTGGGAGGGGGACTTAGAGGGGATGTGAGGAAATATTTCTTCATGGAAAAAGTGGTGGACACCTATAACAGCCTCCCAGCAGAGGTGGTGGGTACCAAAATGGAAACAGGATTCAAACATGCATGGGATAGACACAGGGACCTTAGTATCAGGGCTGAGGCGGGGAAGGTCAGAGATCAATACAGGTCTACGGTGGTACAGTAGGTAGGGATTTTATGGCATACTAGGTGGGCCAGGAGGTCCATTTCTGCTGACAGCTTCTGTTTCTATGTTCCTAATAACAGTCAAATCCCAGTCTTCTTTCAATTCTGTACATAGGAGAAGTGTTCTCCTACTTATTGTACCAAGGGGTATAATATTCATTCCAGTCCAATAACCATGGTCTGTTCTGTATTCGGACTTAATCTATTGGCCCCCCCCAAGACTGCCCCTTACCTGACAGTGTCTCCCGGCTCCATCATCTGCCTTCTCAGGAACTTCTTCCTTAACCACTGCTTCTCCAGGACCACCTAGTAGTGGGTGAAGTACCATGTCAATGGGGCATGAGCCTGTGGGGGTGTCGGCATCATCAATCATAAGGCCAGAGGTGTTTCTCCTCTGTTTTTTTTCTCCCAGGGGACTCCATCATGCAGTGATGGGCACTCATAGACATGTGGCCATGCTGGCATCAGAAGGCTCCCCTTCTAAGTGACCTCCATTGTGACCTCTCCTTAGCCTCCGCTAGGTGGTGATCTTGTTGCAGGGCATCCATACCACCTACTCGAAGGAGTAGAGATGTCCCTGAGATGCTCAATACTCCATTTTGGAGCCAGCCCCAATAACTAAAGTTCGCTCCTGAACCCAGATCGCAGGCATCATGAGCAGTAATGCTACTGCTGAGTCACTATCAGGCTGGCATATACTGCTTAGTTTGGTGTACAAGCTTTTAGTTCAGCTCTCCTGCAGAGCATGTCAAATATTGGTCCCTTCGCAACACCTGCACCAGACTAATCCATCAGGCTAAAGCACACTATTTCAAAGACACCTTCCATTCAAATCTAAACCACCCAGCTAAATTCTGGAAGGCAGTTAAATCGCTCATCTCCCTACCTTCCCATCCTCCTACTCCTGTTTTAAACATAGGTGGTACCTCTGTAATGGATCCTTTTGCAGTAGCCTCAGAATTTAACTCCTTTTTCACAAATTGCACCTCAGCACTGCTGTCTGCACTCCCACCACACCAGCAATAACTCTCCCCTCCTTCCCCACCTACACAGGCCCCAACTCCTGATTCCTCCTTCTCCTTCCATCAGGTCACCCATTCTGAAGCTGTCAATGCCTCATCAGCCCTAAATCCACCCAAGGGCAAATGCCCCTCTGGACTGAACTCCAAAATTCTCTACCTGTCTGATCCTTTAATCACCAGCCCACTGGTTGCTTTCTATAACCTGTCTTTCTCCCTCACTTCTCTCCTATCAGAATGGAAGCACACAACAGTTATCCCACTTCCGAAGGGCAATGACCCCTCTGCCCCTGGAAACTACTGCCCAATTTCCCTCCTCCCCATATTGGCAAAACTACAGGAGTGCCTTCTCCTCTCGCAGCTTTCTTCATTTCTTAAGTCCTCCTTCTCACCCTACCAGTCTGGCTTCAGTAACTACAGCCACTTCCCTTCTTCAGTTCACAGATTCCATTCTGGCTGGTATGGATACTGTCCACATCAACGCCGATATTTTTGTTGACCTGGCTAAGGCATTCGACACTGTCTCCCATGCTGTCCTCCTGGACAAGCTCACTCATGCAGGGCTCTCTAATGTAGCCTACAGCTAGTTCCACTCATATCTGGTAGGCAGGTCCCAATCTGTTAGAACTGTTAGCTCCACTGGTACCACCCTTCCAGTCACCACTGGAGTCCCCAAGGCTCAGTCCTCAGATCACTCTTATTTTCCATCTTCCTCAATGACCTGCCCACTGCCTGCCCACACACATCTATCCACATGTATGCAGTGCTGTATATATCAGGCCCTTCGAGCGCTGAGGTACAGTCCAGGCTACAGCGGGATTTCAGTAATGTACAGCTCTAGTTTTGTGCAAATTAGCTTTTTCTTAATGCCAAGAAAACTATCTCAATGACCTTCAGAGTGAAGCAGAGACTATCCTGGCTTCCCTCCACCCCCTTCTTCAGCACCCTGGACAGTGCTACTCTGGAAGTTTGCATCTTGTTTAGATATCTCAGGGTCTGGCTTGACCAGCACCTCAACTTTTCTGTGCATGTTGATGCCATCTACAAAAAGCTCCACCCCAGGATGGGTGCCCTATACCACAACTGTGGATGTATCCTGCTGCCAGCTCATCATGCACTAGTACAGAAAATGATTATCCCAGTTTTTGACTATGGAGACATAGTCTACAGCGCCACTCCCAAGTCCACCCTGGTGAAACTGGACCCCCTCTTCCACTCCTTCTGCCGCTTCGCTCTCAGTTGCCTGCCCTCCACTCACCACTGCACTCTCTACAGAACTCTCAACCTCACCTCACTCCAGGATCATAAACAGTCCCACTGCATGACACTCATGGCCAAGTTCTGATCCCAGTCCTTACCGCCATTCCTCGCTTCTGTTATCACAGCCCTTACCCCCCCCGTATACCCCCTCAGGAACTTTGACACCCACCTCCTGGCTGTACCACTCATGACCTCATCCACTGGCCAGACAGCTTTCTGACATTGCATGCCTAAACTGTGTAACTCCCTCCCCATGGACATCCAGCACATGTCCTCAACCCAGCTCCTCAACTCCCGCAATTAAAGTGCATTTCCCTTCCACCTGTGACTGTGGCTAAGTCTAGCTTTCATCAAGCTCTGATTTTAATTAAGTTTAATGCAAAAAAATATAGCCCAGTCATTATCTAATATTAATAATGCAGTTGAACAACAATAACATGTGTTGCTATTCCACACAAGTTAAAAGTGTCAGTGCACAGCAGTGGAAAAATAGATCACGTGGGGCTATCAAATATGAAATTGAAGGTCTGTTTTAGAATAGAAATCTGAGGTATAATGTCTGGGACCAGCCCCCTACTGACAATCTGGAACATCCAGAGAAACCCAATTGGTCCCAGAGATTTTAGGATTTAATGAGTTTGTGAAATACCCCATGAGAGCTTTGAAAAACATAAAATATTTACACACCATTTTGTCTATATTTCACATATTTTCTGTATTTATCTTCCCCTCTTTGTTACTAAGGACAGTTGCCTGAGAAAAGGACCTTTGCCCTTCAGAAGCAATCTGCTGCTTGTCTACATACAATGTCTACATACGATGTCTGCTTATGAATCACAATTAGTTGCTATAGAAACAGTTAGGATGTCACAAACAGTTGATTATGAACAGAAGCAGCAGGGGAAGAGGAAGTTCCAAGAACAAAACGCTTGCTTCCATACGAATTCCCTTAGTGATAGAGGAGGAGAAGGGAAAGATAAGAAGTAAGTAATAATACCCAACAGGGTGGGTGTTATTAGGATATAACAGTCCGACCACCCAGGGGCATAATGAGGAACAGCGCCACAGGCGGAGGGCCTTATAGCCACTGAAAGATCCATTATATCCCATAATGCCCACCCTGGAGGGTATTACTATGCTTAGAAAATGGGTATAGTAAGCAGTTATACAAAATATAAAAAAAAAATAATTTAAAGCAAGTAAAACAGGAATCAAGTGAATTTTGTTGAAAAGCAGTTCCTTTAGTTGTGTCAGCAGAGGGCATGGCTTGCCATGTTGTCTTCTCCCTGATTACCTCTCAGTTACTGTGACTGTTCCTGGTCAGTGTTTCTTGTCTTGCTTTTAGCCACTGCATAGTTTGTAATCAGCTTTCCTAGTGTCATTACTTTAATGTACTGGTGACTTCAAGGAAGTAGGAGGGCCGTGTGCTGACCAGGTTAGCTTAATGAAGGACTGAAGACAGTATGTTTAATGAGAGGAGTGGTAGTTTCTTAGGTTTCTATACTGCAGATGGACGTCCATCTGCAGTACAGAAATATAAGAAACTACCGGTCTTCTCATGGATCTAACGGTGCTGAGCTGAGCGCTGTGTTTCTCAATTTTGGCGGTTTCTGTTACATTTACAGCATGGTTGAAATTTTTTTTGTGAAGTTTGGTGATTGTGTTTATAAATTGTATCACAAAAAGATACTTGTAGAGAAAAAAGGGGACATCAGGTGGACCACTACCTCTGGACTCGCCGACACTTACCAAGTTGGAAAAAATGGCGCTAGTGAGTTTTGAAATTCAGGGTGCCCAAGGATACTCTTAGTAATAGGGCACCCCGAATTGTCACTTGGTTTTTACTGGGCATTGTTAAGAAATAACAACACTGGTGCCAAGGTGCATTAGCCAATCAGCATGCAGCTTTTACGAGACCCATTTTCTAATATGAAATATTGGAAGTACAAGGTAGCCCAGAGATATCATGATCCTGGACAAAGGCCAGCCCAATGGCGCTGAGGGTTGAGGCGCCAGACAGCACATGTCATGCCATGCCGGCAACCTGGGTTCGGGAACGAGATTGGGACACTGGCGGTCAGCCGGAGAGGAGAGGATGGAGTGTCCATAGGACTGCTCTCCTCTCCTGAGAGGGAGGGGAGAAATGTTTCATGTAAATAGCAGCATCCGGTGGAGACTGGGTGCACTATAGACACAGGGTCCACGTTGGAAAAAAGGGGAACGTTGGGCAGCTGTCTTCCGGACGTGTGCGGGATCACTTAAATAGCGGGCTGGAAGACACTGCATGTCCCAAGTTCAGGGGAAGGGAGAAAACAAAGAAATGCCCCTCCCCTTCCACTGGTGATGAGGGTGGGCTCGTGTAACGGCCCCATGTCCTACGTCGGGCATCATGACATCTGACCTGGCTCCTGTGAAAGTTGCCCTCCACCACTATAGATAAAGTGCAGGTAGGAGAATGGTGGTCCTTCCTCAGAGGATTCAGACCTGAGGGGTTAGGGCAGGCTGCAGAAGGAGGGGGGGGGCCCTCAGCTGGAGTACGGATGATCAACTCTTCAGGTCGGACAGGCAGAGCCAGCTGACCTAAAGATCACGCTGGAGAGAGGCCAGTGGGTAAGGGCAGAATAAATAAAGCACAAAAAAAAAAAAGAAAATTATCTTGGCCAAGACATTTCCAGAAACACCACCAGCTATCCTAAGCTGGTGAACGTAGTGATATGTTTCACTGTATCAGATGTTGCAGGGGAAATCTAAAAGGTCACTACACATTGAAATGGGTAAAAGCTGTTAACTGATTGTAGGTGGGAGTATTATTCACTGTTGGCAACATACAACAATGCTTTTGAGAGGAATTAAGGATTTGGAACAGATTATAATGGTGAGGAGCAAGTTTCTTCAATAAAAGTGATACAACAGCTGCCTTCAGCAAGATTGGGAGCAGTGCAGACACATCCGCAAATTGTGATGAAATGAATAGGGGCAAGAGAAATCAATTCCAACAAAGGGGAACCATAGCTTGCTGTTTGTTCTCAACATTAATAGAAAACAGTTGGTTCACAGTACTGCATTGACAATATATTTTGATTTGTTTTGTGATATCGTCTTCTTGCCACAACATCATCTAACATTTTCTCTTGTGTTCCTGAGCTAGGATTTGAACATGTATATCCAGCAGTTAAAGGCAATGATTTATCTAATGAAAAGTCCAGACTATTAGACACTGAATTGAAGTGACCAATATGAATTCCCTTTTGGCCCTAAAAAGGGATTTCAGCTTGGGCTGTATGTGATGTTGATAAATATATGCCCTCTTCAGGTGTAGAGTGTGGTTTCCAACAGGGCTTCTTTGGGTTCAACGACTCACACCTGTCTGCAGTTCAGAAAGAGCAATCAGATCCCACATCTCATCACATTGACCAGTTTCCTTCCTCACGTTTACCCCAAAAGAAGTAAACAGACTACATGAACCACAGTTAGTAACGGAAGATTTTCATCTTGCCTCATTTCATAGTAATGGTGGGATAGTTCATTAAATCATATGATTTACATTTCTTCTGTGACAAGTTAGGATTGGCAGAGGGCCTGCTAGCACATGCTGGTTGAGAAAATATGTCAATTTCATTGGTTTTATATATAATTAAACTTATTTTTGTGATCAAGAAGGTCTGACACATCCATTAGTGGCTTAGTGTCTTTTTCTTTTTACAATTTATTTACCTAAGGTAGCCAAGCTGCAATGCAACTTCCCTCACATTTCCACTGGGGTCCTGTTCTGCCCATTTTCACAGCTGGGTGGACTGAATACTAAAAGGGTCAGATATGTGGTTCTAGTGGGGTTTGAACCTGTGATTTTCTGGTTCCAGTGCTGTAGTTCTAACCACTTGACCACACTGCCTTCACAGGCTACAGTATGTCAGTGTGTCTCATAACAGAGCCCATTCTGATAAGCCTGATAGTGACCACCATAATAGAGGAGGTACATTTTCTTTCTTCTTGTTCACAAATTGTAAAGCAGCTTTTAAAAGATCTTTGATGCCCCTTGATGCCAGCTCTGTGAAGCCTAGCAGTGGGGCACCCATTCAGCATGCAGGCAACCCAGGATCATGTCCCAAGCCCAGGGTGACAAGAGCGGAGGCCAGCAGGGAGGGTGAAGAAATGTCTCTGTGGATGTTCTCCTCACAGGGAGGGAGCAGCAGTGTACCACTTGAGCAAAACCTAATGGGGAACAGAGCCTCGTGAGGCTGGCTCCCACTCCTAGGGCATTGCCCAGGTGCATTCATATCATGAGGATTTGAAGGAGGTACCCAGGACATGGAAATACGTGCCCAACTCAACACACTGAATGACAGATGCCCCATCCCCAAGCCATCTGACTGCCTAGTACACAGACAGTGTTTCTTGGTCACCTTAAAGTGATTTCTACCTTCCCTGGCCACTGATAATGGGGTCTGATAGGGTTCAGCTGGACCCTCTGAGGATGATGGGGACACTGGGGCATCTGGAGATGGCACTTGCCAGTGAAGGGCTAGTCAGGCAGGACAATAGGGGACAGATATGTGGACCAAAAACAGTGGGGTGTGAAGAAGCATAGGGAAAGGGTAAAAAAATGATGCATGATGGCTTACAAGTTATTTTTTCATCTGCTAACAATAACAAGTGCAAGTTCAGCTCAAATCTTTCTACTGTGGTTGCGTTAGTGCCAAACCGAGTGGCTGCTATAGCATACTCAGTCAGATAGTGGACTGGTGCTATATGACTAAATATCAGCCTGTGTCGATGCAGCACTAAGTCAAACTGTGCTGCCCTGACATGGACCTAGGTTGTATCCAAACCACAGGGAATAGTATCCCAGGACCAGATAACACCAGGAGCCATGTTGGCTATGTAACACCAGGAGCCATGTTGGCTATGTAACCCCTAGGTGGCACTATCCTATGGGCTACTACCCCTGCCTGTGGGAATATGCAGAGGTTGAGGGGCCTGAGTTCTGTGAATGGGTGCCTCCACCCAGAGGAATGGTATTGAGGTAGTTTGATTGCTTGGGTATAGCCCTCCAGGATGCTATAACCACCAACCAACACTTTTAGTGGCCTAAACAGTAATACCATAGAACACTTTGCATACACTGGATAGCAATACGAATATGCTCACACCTCTTGTACTTACCACCAGAGTTGGATCTGCTGCAATTGCCCTGGAGACCCCCTGAAAAATAAGATCAGTGATACACAATGCAAACCTTTCAATGTGGCCCAACTAAGAATATGCAGACTAGTCAGGTCAAGCATGAAACAGATGATCAGGTTTATTCAAAGGAAGTGAACAAGGCTGGGGCATGAATTTACTCAAATGATAGACACTCTGCTTTACTTTAGGTGGATTCAGCATGCACTGTAAGTCCCTGATGATTAGTCCTGCAACCCTGGGTACCCAGATCTTATACAGTCTAGCCTGAAACGTTGCCCGGGGTGGCCAGCATTGCAGCTATTGTTGGGGCCCTTTAGAAAGAAAGACAGTTAGCATGTGCACAGCTCAAATATTTGTAATCTTGAGACGGTCTTTCACTGAGATGATCTCTGGATTGCAGGCAGGGGCTTGGGACAAGATGGCAAGGCCCAAGCAGGCGGAACAGTCCTGGGAAAAGTTTGTGATCTATTGCTGGAATGCCTCCAGCTGGCATAACAGGATTCACCACGGGGAACCAAATTGCGACCCATGAAATACATTCAGCACACTCAAATCAGTTAGTTCTCTAAGCCACAATTCGGATAAAGTCTGTTTGCTAATTACAGCTTCACTGTGAAAGCCTTTCAACCCATGGCTTTCTTTTCTTATTAGGGCAGGCCGATCACTTCAGGAGCAAGTCTTTGGTCCCACTGGCAAGTGATGACGCAATAACCCTTTCTTTCCTCTGCTGCAGGTCTAAGCTGGCAATTGGAACAGTTTCAGAGTTATACACCCCCTTGTGAACAACATGTAGTAGAAGGTCTATAGGTCTCCCTAGGGAGTCATAACTGAGGCATATCACAGGTTTAGTAGCTCTCCCTGACTTTCGAGGAGGGATAGGCACAGGGTTTGTTTTTTCAACACTTGCAAGGGGGGTTTCCAGTCCCAGCTAATTGATTTCCAACAAGTCTGTTTCTGTAGAAGAGGTTACCTCTGCACTTGTGGTTTGTCTTGCATTAGGAGCTCTTTCAGTCCTTTATCCTGTTTTCTCTGGTTCAATAATACTATTTCCGTACTTGGCTCGGAACAAGTTTCAAACTGGTCGCCCAGAGGAAATTCTATTGAACTTGAAATTTGTGCAACACTTGACTAATACTTTCCACATCATTCTCCATAATGCTGGTAGCTTCATTGCTCTCATATAATTCGGTATCTGCTGGTATGTCACCAGTGGGGCATTCCATTTCCTGTTCTCTTTCTTGTGGTTCAGCTGCTTCAGAAATTACACTTTAGCCAAACCAGTGGTGCTGACGGCTGAGGCGCTGGTCGCCTTACCTTGCGCAATGCCGGTGACCTGTGTTCGGGAATGAGCATTGACCGCCGAGGGCGGCAGGGGCGTGGAAGGATTGAGCATCTGACGGACTGCTCTCCTTCTCCGGGGGGGTCAGTTGCCGGTGCCTGGTTGCCCCCTAGCAGAGGCTGGGTGACATGGCTGCTGCGCTGCTGACAGGGGAGAAGTCTGGGCAGATGCTTGGAGGGGAGCGCATGCAGACGTGTGCACGGTCCACTCCGCAGGCATCACTGCACGCCCCGACTCCTAGGGGAAGGAAAACAGACAAAATACACATGCCACAGCTGTGTGATGGAGGGAGCCTTGCAGGCTCTGCTCCTGGCCAGCCACGGCACTGGCCCCTTGAATCCAGTCTCCGGTGGTGGTTGGGAAACCCCACTGGCCCCACCAGGAGGGGCAAGCCCTGGGGCCGGGTCAGTGTCGGATGGTGGACATTGGGAGATGGGGCTGGGGGCACCCTCTGGATTAAGTTGACGGGGCAAAAACTAATAGCCGAAAAAAAAAAGAAATTACCCTTTGCACCTCACATTCAGGGGGCAGAAGGTTTGTGGAGAAGGCTGGGGTGGAGGGGGGTTAGGCAGTCCTGACGGTCCAGCTTCATCTCCAGAATTGTACATGGGGTTACCCTGGAACAACTGACTCCATTCATATGATGGATAATAGGGTGCTTCACACTTGCTGTCATCAGATTCAAACTGGCAATCAATGTCTCTTTGGGCCTGCCTGGGAGAAGGCCTGGAATCCTTGACAACTGACGAAGAGGTTAACTGTTTCTTTTTGGCTGCAGCCCTGGTTACAAGCCCAGGAGGGGCAGTGTCTTGTGGTTCAGAATCGATGATGATTTGACCTATTGGCAGTAGGTGATTCTTGTGCTTCATCTTGACAGCCCATGGGTCATTTTCAGGACACACTCTATAGACTGGCAGATCGTCAAGTTTACTGACAACAATGTAGGGAAGGTGGTGCCACCTATCAGCAATTTTATGTTTTCCATGCAGTCTAAAATTTCTTAACAGAACTCAGTCTCCAGGTTGCAGTTCCTGGGCCGTGACACGCTTGTCATGCCTGTCTTCATTTGCCAAATTCCTCTTTGCTGCCATGGTGTGTGCTAGTTGGTAAGCATGGTTTAACTGAGCCTTTAACTTTTGGACATACTGAAGATGAGTTTCAGCTCTGATTCCATCTAGGGACACTTCAAAAGAGATGTCTACTGGCAACTGGGCTTCCCGACCAAACATCAGGCAGTAGGGGGAGAACCCAGCGGCATCACTCTTGGTGCAGTTATAGGCATGTACCAAAGAACTTATCTACTGGCTCCATTTGGACTTGTCCCGAGGATGAAAAGTGCCCAGCATATCCAGTAACGTTCTGTTAAACCTTTCGGGTTATGAATCCCCTTGGGGATGATAGGATGTAGTTCTGGACTTCAGCACTCCCCTGAGTGAGATCATTTCGATGATCAAATGGCTTTCAAAGCCTCTGCCCTGATCGGAGTGAATTCTCTGAAGGGCACCATAGTGAATGAAGAATTTTTCAATGAAGACCTTTGCCACAGTAGATGCTTTTTGATCCTTAGTTGGATAGACCTGGGTGTAATGAGTAAAGTGATCAGTCACCACCAGCACATTCCCAACATTCTTTTGATCTTGCTCGAGACACAAGAAATCAATGTACACAAGCTCCATTGGTGTGCTGGTAGAGATATTGACTAAGGGGGTAGCCCTTTGTGACTGGGCTTTTCTCTGTAAACACTGACTGCAAGTTCTGATATGGGTTTCTATGTCAGCCCCCATCTTCAGCCAGTAGAACCTAGCCCAGGCCAAGTCAGTAGTTCTGTCACAACCTAAATGTCCCATTTGATTGTGAAGGGCCCGCAGCATCACCTGTTTGAAAGTTGTGGGTAACACTAGCTGCTGTTTGATAATTTGTCCATGCTGGTTTGTGGTCTCTTGATAGAGTACTTGGTTATGCAACTTTAGCTTGAGCCACTCTTTGAACAACAAGGCCATTCATAAATCTGAAGAACAAAGTTTGGGCACACTCTTTCCTGCATGAAGGGCATCCAGCACTGGCTTGATCATGGGGTCTTGCGCTTGAGCCCACTGTATATTATCAGGGGTGAGTTGGGGCAATATGCTGCAATCCAAGCTGGCCAGGTGACAGTAGGCCACAGGAACACAAGTGTCAGGAGGGCCCAAGCAGTCCACCAGGCAACCAACTGTTTCCGGAGAGGGATGCTCATCTTTGTCGAATTTCTGACAGAGGGCTTTGACAGACTGTTTGGACATTTTCGCCCAGTTTGCATTATGGTCAGGCCTTCTGGAGAGGGCGTCAACATCCGTGTGGTTCAGGCCTGGTCTATATTCTACCGGATAATCATAAGTGGACAGTGCACATAACCAGTGATGCCCAGTGGCATCTAGTTTAGCTGAAGTCTGAACATAGGTGAGTGGATTGTTGTCAGTTTTTACTAGAATCTTTGCAACATAAAGGTATTCATGAAATTGGTCCATCATAACCCACTTCAGAGCAAGGAACTCAAGTTTGTGCATGGGGTAGTTCCTCTCAGATGTGGTTAGACTCCGACTAGCAAATGCCACTGGTGCAAACCTTCCTCATACTCCTGATACAGGACAGCACCAAGTCCCTTCAAACTGGCATCTGTGTGCAACACATAGGGTCTAGTGGGGTCTGCATAGGCAAGCAGAGGCGCATGGGTAATTTGATGAATGATACAGAAAGATGTTTCACGTTCAGAAGTCCACCTGGTTCCAAAAGGTTAATTTGTCTGAAAGTAGATCTTCTCTTCTTCTCCAACTGCATTTTTCTTATATTTCTTATGGGTAGGTGGGTAACCTTGAGTTAGACTGAGTAAAGGTCAAATTACTTTAGTGTAGTCTCTTATGAAATGGTGGTAATAGCCGCCAGAACACCAATAATCTTTGCAGCTCCTTTAGACTGTTAGGCTGAGGCCAGGTGGTCAATGACTCCACTTTGCTTGGATCAGTCTGAATCCCATCTGCTGACACTATGTGACCCACATACTTTACGGATTTCTGGAATAATTGACACTTGTCTATCGATAGTTTTAGTCCAAAGTCCTCTAACCAGTCAAGAACCTTACATAGACGAGCTTCATGTTCCTTACGGGTCTGGCCAAACACAATAACATCATCAAGATACACAAGGCACTCTAACAAGTTCATGTCTCCCACAGCCTGCTCCATCAGCCACTGGAAGGTGGCGGGTGCTCCCGAAATACCTTAGGGCATATGTAAGAACTCATAGAAACTCAGGGGACAAATGAAGGCTGTTTTCTGTCTTCCAGAGCCATCAGGATTTGATAGTACCCACTCTGAAGATCGAGTACTGAGAATCACTGGCTTCCATTTAGGCAATCAATGGCATCCTGAATATGAGGCATGGTGTATTGGTCTGGGACAGTTCTTCTATTTAACATCTGGTAGTCCACACATCCTCAAAGACCCATTCTTCTTCTGGACTGCCACAATCGGGGATGCATACTGGCTTTGAGACTCTTGAATGATCCCTGTGGCCAGCATCTCCTGAAGATGGCACTGAACATCATCAGTGTCCACAGGAGCAAGGCAATGGGACCTCTCTCTGAATGATCTCTCATCATGAAGGCGGATGTAATGTTCGGCTTCTGTGACACAACCTATGTCCCACTGTTTCAAGGAGAACACCTGGCTTCTCTAAGCTAACTTCTGGCTGATCCTAGCTTTCCACTCAGCAGGACGGGGGGATTCTCCACAGTCAAACAGGTCAGGGGTCACCTCATCATTCTCTCTGGAGCACTTTTTGTTGGGCAGCACGGCAGTATACACACAATATACAGTGGCTAGGGTGACCCCTCAATTCACCCGAACCTCTCGATCTGACATGTTCTGAACTTGTACCACTACCCGCAGAGCGTAGGCATGGGCCCAGGAGGGCAGAATGCTGGGCTTGACCAATAGCCCCTCAGGCAGTTTCCCCCTCTTCTGGGGTGTCTAGTATTAAGAATTTTGTTTCTGACATCCGTTCTTAGGCACACTTCACCACTGATAGTACACTGAGCATTTGGAGGTAATACCAATGAGTCAGGGTCCTTTTTCCAAACTACACCAACAGGTTCATCTTTCTTCATCTCTTGGGCTTGCATCTGTAAATCATAGGTTCACCATACTAGGGCCAGAATGTGCAGGGCCATTTCAGTCTGCTTAGCCTGTTTCTCCTGACAGAGCTGGGCTAACTAGCCAAACATGGGAGTTGGTACCAATTAACAAGGGGACACGATTGTACAGTCAAGTTGGTGGGCACAACAGGGCTAAGGTCTCTACTTGTTCATCCACGCCTGTTACAACAGTAGGGAAAGATGTCCAAATTCGTACCCCGATAAGGATAGGACTTGTCACTTAACCCCCATACAAGCAGTCCCTCGAGAGGTAAGAGTGGGAGATTGGGGATAAATGTTGGTCATACCAATCTTAAAAAATAATGGTGACCAGTGAGCCACTGGCCAATACAGCTCTAGTGGAAATGCCATTAACTGTCACTGTAGTCTCCATCAAGGGACTCATCGTCTCGGACCAGTCTGGAGATGTCAGTTTGGCAAACTGGCCCACAGCAGTTTTGGAGGTAAAGGATTTTCTCAGTGGGCCTGGCTGAGATCTTATATTGCTCTGGTGAAAATAGGCAAAACTCAAAGGCCCCAACCGGTTTCACGTATCTGCTTTTTTTGATCATTAAACATAGGCAGGGTGGGCCTAGAAATAGTACAGGCATAGTGGTAAGATGCACATCTTTACTGTGGTTACTCTACCCAGCAGGGAAAGTGGTAGCATCTTTCATCTGTTGCAACAGGCCTTTATTTTTTGTAGCAGGGCTTGGTAGTTCAAAGGGACAAATTTAGATATTTTTTTCTTAGGAGGAGTAACCCCAGATACTTCAGACTATCTGCACACCAGACACACTTAGGGGGCTCACTTTTCCCTTCCCAGTGGAAGCCACTCTCACTTAGCTTATTTAATTTTATGTCTGGATATGGGACCATAAAGTTGAAAGATCTTTGTCAGAGCAGGCAGTGATGTCTGGATGTCTGAGTCTGCCAAGCAGAGGACATCATCTGTAAATAGGGAGATCTTTTTTTTTTTAATTTTATTCATTGGTTATTGGGTAAGGCCCACTAGGAATAAGTGCCTGTTTTCAGGGGTGACCTGGGAGCACTGGGCAGTTAAGTGACTTGCTCAGAGTCACACAGTATGCAAGTGGAGGTTGTAAGAATCAAACCCAGGTCTGGTCTGCTGAATGTACCAAGCTCATTCTCAGCTTATTACTCTAACCTCTAAGCTATACTGACATAGTTCATAGAACTAGGCTATAGTGCCCTTGAACTGTGGACCCCGTATGGCTGGGCTACCTCTGACTGCTGCCACCAGGGGTTCCATTATGAGTACATAGAGCAGAAGGGATAAGGGCACCCCTGTCATGAGCCCCGTGTTAGGTGGAAAGGCTCTGAGAAGTGTCCATTCATTAGAATTTGGGCCTGTAGGGATTGAGAGAGTGTGTGTATCCATGCTCTTATAGCAGGGCCAAAACCAAAGTGCTCCAGCACTGCAAACATGAACGGCCCAATCGACCCAGTCAAATGCCTTCTTGGCATCCAATGCCAGAAGACTGGGCTGAGTGCACCCCCCCCCCTCCAATTTCCTGGTGACCTAGTACTGCTGTATCATCTGACCATTCCATGTCTACATGAAGATATTTTTAGTGCATTGCTTTCTATAGTCATCCTGACATTGGCCACCCTTCTGATATTACGATTAGCTTGGCTGCCTTTGATAAAGCATCCCTCATCTGCTTGTATTAGGTTTGGGAGGACCCTCTCCAAGCAACACATCAGGTGTTTTGCTAACATTTTGTAGCCTGCATTTAGCAGTGAAATTGGCCTATATGAGCCACACTAGGTGGGGTCCTTATCAGTTTTTGGGAGCACTGTAATCATGGCCATGCACTTGGGGGGGGGGGGGCATTCCTCTCTCCAGCGATTCCAATACCAGTTTCTCCAAGGGTTCCAGAATATGTTAGAATTCCTTGTAAAATTTTGCTAGGAGGCCATCCGGTCCTGGGGCTCTTCCCAATGTTAAGGTCTGGCTCACTTTTTGTAGTTCCTCCCTGATAAGCATAGATTCCAGCAGTGACTTGGCTGTTTTCAGCAAAGAGGTCAGGGAAACAAAAAAAGATTTATTTGGTGGTCACGCTGCACAGAAGTCATGAAAGGCTGCCTCTATGTCTTACTGTCTTGGAGACTATTTCCAATTGGGCATAGAGATTTTAAATATTGCCTTATTGGCCTCCCATGTCCTCAGCTGCCATGCCAGCCACTTGCCAGCCTCATCTCCCTTGAAATAGGTCCCAGCTTGGGCCGATATCAGTCCCATTTCCAGGCGGGCTGACACCATCTGATTCCACTGTTCTTTGAGAACTCACAGTTCTTCCAATTTCTGGGGCTGCACCTGGCACATGAGATCATTCTCCAGGGTCTGGATTTATTATTCCAAGTCCCTTTGTCAAGTGGTCTCGGCATTCCTTTTATGGGCAGCTGTAGATATGGGTACACCACTAATGGAAGCTTTCAAGACCTCTCACTTGGTCGAAGCAGAGGTATCTTTTCTGTTTTTGCTAAGGAAGACCTGCAGCGCTACTGCTATCCAGTCTCTCAATTCCCTGTTAAAGAGGAGTCTGGGATCCAGACCCTGCCTGGGTGGGGGGGGGGTCCACATCCTTTTCCAGTACCACCTGCAAAGGAGCATGGTTCGATACCAGCAGAGGCCCATACTCTGCCAACTGAATGTTCTGGAGTTCTGCATCTGAGAGAAGGACTGCGTCAACCCCTGTATACAGCCGGTTGGCATGGGAGAAAAAAGAATATTCCATTCCTGTGAGGTTCAAGAATCAACAGGATTCAACCAATCTCCTCTCTGCTGCCATCTGCTGGACTGCAGCTGAATTCCTGGGAGGATTACAGATCAGTGGGACTGACTGGTTCAGTACCAGGTCCCAGGGAGTGTTAAATTCCCCACCTACAATGGCCAGGCTTGAAAGGTCTACCAGCATGAAGGCCTGCCTGTGGAAAAAGTCTAGGCAGTCAAAGTTTAGTCCATAGATAGCTGCAACTATGAGTTGCTCTTCTCACACCTCCACAACAGCAATGAGGTATCTGCCTTATGGTTCAGCAATGTGGTGATGCACTTTGCTACAGATCTCAGGTCAGAACCACACCGCCATGCTCCTGGCCTTGAACATAAATCCTGCCATCAGCAGTTGACCACCCTAGGACCTATTAAGTTTTAGGCCTATCCATGCAAATCTCTTGGAAAAAATGTATATCCCCTTTTTCTTTTTTAATGTAAGTCAATACTTTTTATAACTATTTTTATTCATTGATGCTGCATGTCAAATAATTTAGAGTACCCATATGCATCTGTATTTTTCTATCTCCTAGGTCAACCGGGGTTCCCCGCCTACCCTGCCTCCATCACCAGATATTACTGTCCTGCCCCTCTCACTCAATAAATGAAAAGCTTTTTAAATTTAATTGTAAAACCTTTTTCAATGCAAAAACACAGCCATTCCCCCAAGGCCCGGAGCAACTCGCCCCTCTCCCCCAATCCCCAGCTAACATCTTCCCTCCCCCTCCACGAGCGTGGAGCAACATGCTCCATGAACTGTACCTGATCTCTCAGGACATCTCTCCCCTCCCTCTCTAGTGGGTGAGCAACATGCTTGAGTCCCCACCCAGGAGCAATAGGCTCAACTGGGTAAAGAAATAAAACCATATCCTCTCACCCCGTCTGGAATCCCTTTGGACTCACTCTTCCCTCCATTTTTGGTGATGACGGCCGGTTGAGAGGATGACATCTTTGGCATTATATTAATGATAAGATGACCTGTTAAACCATCAATACATATAACCCTAGTCACATGGGTTCCTTAGCAACAAGCCATTCTCTCACTGTAAAGCTCAACTAAGAGCAGAACCTTAAGTCATAGCTTTCCAGTACTACAGGCAGCATAGGCACTGGTACGCCACCCCATGGGGAGGGGAAGACCTCAAGGGTACTGTGGCACTGACTGGAACTGAGTGGTGGTGCTGTGAGGGGCTGAAATTGCAGGTCTGCCATCTCATGTCCCTACCCCACCCAGCTCCCATTACCTTATGCATTGAACAGCATTTGATAAAATGGCTTGTACACTCCAAGCAATTGTGAGTAAACATGCACATTCCACCCTGAGAAAACAATAACCATGTCTTATTAATCAGTAACACTATAGTCAAGGAGTTGACTTTGACTGCTAGGGCATCCCCCAGTCATTTGATGCTGCAAGGCAGGCCCCTCCAGGTGAACATCCGTCCCTCTGCCATGCCACCCCTCCTGCCCATAGAGGGCAGTAATTTCAAAGAGTGGTGCTACACTGATCTGGGATGCATGACCATGCCACCCTGGGGCCTGCAGAATCATTGGACCCACCTATTCGCAGCACTGCACCACCCATCTCCCCTTATCGTATGCCCCATACAGCGATTAACATAATAGCTCAGACATTGCATTTATATGGCGGAGAAGCAATCAGTGCAGTATATGAGAAGAAGAATTACAGTTTTCATTTAACCCAGTAGGGGCTAGATAAGGCAGTATCAGTTTGGATGTCCCTCGGTCACATAGGGCTTTAGGGCAGGCCCCACCAAGTCGGGCTCTTCCATCCCTTAAGAAACCAATTTATACTGCCAGAAAGTACCTTAAATTAATTGTTCAAGGGAGCAAATATTTGCAAGTGCTGCTGTAGAGCATCTACAGAAATTCCAGCAGAGAGCAGCTACAACCATGATGCATCTTAAAAACAATCAGACTTGAAATACAAAACTCATACTTTGCAGAGAAAGTATATGAATTAGCAAGCAATGCTGTGTCTGCCATTTATGGGTGGAGGGGGCAGGCACTCCATTGATCCTGTATGGGGAAGGATGTGAGACAGACCACAGCATTCAACTCACAAACTATCGTGCAGCTCCTCTTCCCTTTTCCCACCCCAACTGCACATCAAGGTTTTGGGCATCCAGAGACACATAGGCATGCTGATAGAATGCAGGAGCAAAACGTCTAGTGTGCCTCCACTACCGGTATGAATAAGAAGGTCCATATTCCAGCTCCACTTATCCAACTCACCCTGTACATGTTGCCACAAGTAGCTGCTCAGCTGGTTCTCTATCAGGTGTTTGGTCCATTTGGCCTCTGACTTGATCTCCTCTTTTTAGCTGCCATCTCGGTCTTGACATACAGCATCACCATCTCAGTCTTGCTGAAGGTTTTATGAGGCATACCCACTCACCTTATGATGAGGTGTGAGTGGTATACATGGCCAAATTTTCTATTCAGTTTGTTGAGACACTTTTTGACAGCATTAAGTTCTTTCTGAGCCATTTGAAATCTCCTGTTCTAGTCCGAGAATATACTGACAGTTTTATTATCAATTTTTATAGACCTTCTTTTTGGAACACTGCAGAATGAGCTGTCAGCCCATGTACTGTAAAAACTTGATATGTCACCGCAACGGTGACAACTTTACAGCGACCGACACTATAGCGACAACAGTATCAGGTCACTGTAGTGCCGGTGTGGGACCCTGACACTGATTTCAGGGGGTATTGCACCCCCTCCCTGAAGCAACTATGACTCAGAGTTGATGAATTTAGTAGCAAGGGCTGCAGGGGGCAGAGCCCCCCAAAGAAAACACAATCTGGAGTGACTCCCTTTATGCCGACCGCAAATGCAGTCGACATAAAGGAGCCGTCGTAACATTGGTTGACAACAAAATTGTCAGCAGACTGTCATAGATCCTAAAAACTCTATTAGGAAATGTCTGGGTCACTCTGAGTTTGTTTTTTTTCTGGTAACCCATGGGCCATCTGCACTTCCAAACTCGTACTCCCTAGCAATTTCAACATGGATGGGAGCCATATGGATAAGAAAATCAATTCTGGGCCCTGTAGACCCATCGGAAGCCCTACCATCCTGACATTATTTCCCTGCTCCTGATTTTCATTATCATCTAGCCTTTCAGACAGTTGCAGTATAGACTTTTTCACCTGGTTTAGCTCTGCAGCAATCTCCTTCATGTGGTCTTCTTGTTCACCCGGGTGTCCTTCAAGCTCATCGAGCCACTTAGTTTGGGGGTCTACCACTTCCCCCAAGCTGGTGATGGTTTGCTGCATGTGTGCCATCTGTACATTGAGGTTTTCAAAACTGGCCCAGGGTTCATGTCATTTTTATTTATTATACTGGATAACAATATGAGCTAAAATATCACTTTTTCACAAGTGGGTTCTGGTCTCATTTCATAAAGGAATGGTTCTAACGAGGATTTTGATGCTGAAGCTTGCTTCACGTTAGGGGAAGGGGGGATCCAGCTACTCTCAGACTCCCACTTTCATTGCTGCTCAGCACTGTGGCTCGCTGGGCCCTCCTCCATCAGTTGATGCGTGTATTGATTTGAGCAATATTTGTGTCTGCTTTTTTTGAGTAATACGGCTATGCAGACATCAGGAAAGTCTTGTAGCTTTTAAAGGTTAGTTTCACTAATATAATTAAGGATGGTTTAGATTTAATATTGACCACATCATAGCTCCAAGATAAGGCTGCCATCTTGGCTGTCGGCCACGCCATGCCCCGCATCTTGAGGGGTGTTTTAGTAGCTCATTTGTTTTGATAAATGGTAGGATTCAGTACAGAGACAGAATTTTAAAAATTGGGTACTGCAGAGCTCTATGGGGTTTTGGGGTGCACAAAATGCAAACTTTCACATGAAATCAGCAAATTCCAGTATTCAGAGTGAAGTATGAGCAAAAAAAAAAAAGAGCACCCTAGCAGAGAAATAGGACAGAAAGGAAAGCATATAACTAGCATTCTCGACTATGCTGTTGGTACAAAGTGAACTACAGAGTTCTCCAGAATGGAATTCTGCAGAATGCTCTGAGAAAATTCCAAGATATGGAATTGCAGTGCTATCTGCATTTTGCTGAGGGAGATTTATAATAAGAATAATAATAATCTTTATCGGTATGGTGCCTTTCAGCAATCAAGGCACCTAACATTTCAAATTATATATCAAATTTCACAATCATAAATAGTATAAAAACAGATAATACAACAAAAAAGAATTTAAGTCAGTCACAAAATGCTTGATACCACAGATGTGTTTTTAGGGCCTGTTTAAATCCCTCCACGGTCGCGCACTCCTGTAACTGATGGGGTAGAGAATTCCAAAGGGTAAGGGCCGCATGCGTAAATGTGCGTGCCCCAGAAGATTTTAAGCACACCCTTGGAATCTCTAGCAACCCCTCGTCAGCCGAGTGGAGCGATCGCCCAGGGCAGGAAGGTACCAGCAGCTCTTTCAGGTAATCCAGGCCCTGTCTGTGTAGGGCTTTATAAGTCAGAAGACCGACTTTAAAGGTGATCCGCCACTGTACCAGCAGTCAGTGCAGTCCACACAGCACAGAAAAATATGACAAGACTGGGAGGTTCCTGTCAAAAGCTGGGGCACTGCATTCTGCACCAGCTGCAAGTGGTGGATTTCCACCCCAGGTAGCCGTAGGTACAGGGAGTTGCAGTAATCCAGGCACGAGGACACAAAGGCGTGGACCAACATGGGAAGATGACCGGACAGAACAAGATGCTTAACCCTGGACATATTCCTCAGATGGTAAAAAGAGGACTTGATGATGGCTGACACCTGCAAACATAGTGTCAACCCTTCATCAAAGATTACCCCCAGGTTTTGCACCCGTTCAGAGGTTGGGAGTGATAGGTCCCCAAGAAAAAGTCCCGAGGGTGAACCTGCCCCCGACCCTTCTATCCAGCACCCCAGGTCCACAACCAGCACCTCAGTCTTTTCCGAGTTCAACTCTAACAAGCTCGAATCCATCTGGTCCTGCATTTCTGTGAGGCAGTTATTGTTAAAGACTGAGACAGCTCCATCCTGGTCAGGTGCAAAAGAAAGATAGAGCTGGGTATCATCAGCATAGCAGTGAAACCTCAGTCCATACTTTCTTATCATGTTTCCAAGGGACAGCATGTACACTGTGAACAACACGGGGACAATACCGATCCCTGAGGAACCCCACATGACAGGGGAACTGGGTCTAAGGAATAAACCCCTGACACCACTCTCTGAGTTCTTCCAGTAAGGAAAGATGTAAACCACCTGAGGACTGCACCCAACAGGTCACAGATGAACCTCAAGCAATCGAGCAGTACCCCATGGTCCACAGTGTCAAATGCCGATGAAAAATCTAGAAGAACCAAGATGGAGTAGTTTTTCTGATCTCTTGCCATCAGGAGATCATTGAGCACCTGAACAAGTGCTGTCTCAGTACTATGCCTCTTTCAAAAACCGGAGTGGAGAGGTTCATAGATGTCATGGATGGTCAAATGGTTCTCCAGTTGTATGGCCACTACTTTCTCAATCACCTTCCCTAAAAAGGGAAGGTTTGAGATTGGTCTGTAGTTCACATGGCAGTCTGGGTTCAAAGAAGCTTTCTTCAGGAGGGGTGTTACCACCGTCTCCTTCAGGGAGCTAGGAAACTCACCTGTTTCCATCGCGCACCAGACTATCCATGCTAGGACTGGATCAATGATGTCAATGCAACCCAAAATCAGGGAAGTTGGTCCTGGATCCAAACTACAGCACATAGGATGTGCACCCTGGACAATCTGCATGACATCCATGAACTCTGGTCGGTCAAAGGTACTCCAGGAAAGCTGAAGGGCAGTGGCCAAGCACTGATCCAAAGCAATGCCCATAGAGTGTGCTGGTTGGAGCGCCATCCTGATGTCAGCCACCTTTGTCACAAAGAATCAAGCAAGTTCATCACACTCTACTTGCGAAAAGGCTTTTTGAACTTGTAGACAGGCTGGGTTGCACAGTCTGTCCACAGTTTGAAAAAGCTGAGCTAGTCGATTCTGAGTGGCCGAAATCTCCCTGGACAGGAACTCTGCCTTCTTACGGGTGATTGCAGATTGATAGGCTTGATAATGGTCCATCAATCTTAGGTGATCGGCATCCAGGGCGGATTTCTGCCAGCAATGCTGTAACCTGCGTCCTAATCGCTGCATCTCCCTCAAAGTCCCACCAAACCATGGGGACTGAGGGTGAAGGGAGAGAGGACAAACTCAGACAAGAGCAACAACATTCAGGGCCACGGAAATGGTCGTATTATAGGCCATCACAAAAGGGGCTGTGGGTCATTGTTTGCCACTGGAAGAATCGATTGGTCAAGTACTGCCGCCACGCTTCAGAGCCAACATCTCGTAAAGGGTGATACCTGACCATCTACACAGGGGTAGGCCTATGAAGGGGTGGTAAAACTGAACCCCACGGTGTAGTGATCGGACTATTCGACTGGTTCCACCCCCAAATCCGAGGATTACATGTTACTCATTTTTAATTAAAGTTTGCAAACTTGATTATTAATATTTTTTTATATACAATTTGTTCTTTTTTTCTTTTCTTCCTACTACCCCCTGAGGCCATGGTGTACACATGCATATACGTGCATGGAGGTGCACGTACATGCCAGGACCTGGTTGCCCATTCCGCCCTTCCCCTGACATTTGTCGCTGCCTGTTGCCACTACACACCCACCGGACCTCCACCAGGTGGGAGCGGGACTACGGATGGGCGGGAATCCACCCCACTGGAGGGGAGAACCTTGGCTCAATCCCACTCCAGCCCTCCCCCCATGCCAGCACCCCAGCGACCCGAGTTCATTCCTGAACTCAGGTTGACGGTATAGTGCGAGATAAGGCACCGGCACCTCAGCCCTCTGTGCTATCGGGCCAGCTTGATTATTAATTTTAATGAATCCACACAACACTATACATTTTTATTTTTAAAAGAAATCAATGGAACCAATTATCAGAAATCTGTACAGCATCAAAAATTAAACTTTTTTTTTCAACTAGTAGGTAATGCAAAGGTCTGGGACCTGAAGGACACTTCCTGTTGACCAAGTACTGCTGCATCAGCTGACCATTCCATGCCTACATAAAGATATTTTTAGTGTATTGCTTTCTATATTCACCAGAAACATGAAAAGTGGACACAGTTACTGTACCAATAACGCTGGGTGGAATGTGAGATCCTGCCAGCAGGATTTAGGCAGAATGACATATCTGCTAAATTCCTTGCTTTTAATTTTAAACTATGAATGCTTGTCATTTTTCTTGTTGTTTGTTTTTGCTCTTATATATAAAGCACTAATTAATGTTATGCACTTCACATTGAACAGTCAATGCAAACTGCACAATAAGAATCCATGATTTAAATAAAAAAAAATTAGAACCTCTTTTAGAATGGCAAAATACAATTTCCAGTGGAATGCCATGGAATCTAGCCAAAATTCTAAAATGTAACAGCATTTAAAAATTCATACAGTTTTAGTTACTATGTGTTGCTAAGAATTCTAAAACTGGTAACAGACAGATATTATTGTAGAAAGACTTTTTACACAAAATTATTTTTCATTGCCCAATATGATGCCCTTTAATACTTGTCCACTACCACTTTGAAATTAAAGTCTGGTGATAAGGCAGGAACCTACAGTATGCATCTGTTATGGCAGTACAGAGCACCAGTGCTGTACCACTGGGCCTTTTCTTGATCTGAGCTTTAAAATAATACTGTAAAAGATGTATTATGGCACAGGTTTAGTTCTGGTCCTGTCCAAACGTCATTGATACACAAGGAGGTGTGGAAAGGATGAGAAGAGACTTGGCAAGGTTGGAGGAATGGTCAGAAGTATGGCAGCTTGGATTCAATGCAAAAAAGTGCAAAATAATGCACCTGGAAAACAAAAACTTACGGGAAAATTACACAATGGAGCGGGGAGGTAGTAACAACAACAAAAATGAAAAAGAACCTGGGGGTAATCATATCAGATGACCTTAAGGTTATCAAGCAATGTGAGAAGGCAGTAGGGAGGGCTGGGGGCATACTGGAATGTATAGGGAGAGGCATCACCAGCAGAAACAGGAAGTTGTTATTCCTCTGTACAGACAGTTGGTGAGACCTCATCTGGAGTACTGCTTCCAGTTCTGGAAACCCCATCTCCGTAAGGACTTAGACAGGATGGAGGCAGTCCAGAGGAGGGCAACTAAAATGGTGCAGGATCTGCAAGAGAAGCCATACGAGGAGAGACTAAAGGAGCTTAATATGTATACCCTTGAGGAAGAAAGGGAGAGGGGGGACACGATAGAAATGTTTAAGTACCTCAGTGGAATCAACAAAGTCCAAGAGAGTAGCATCTTTTAGAAAAAAAGATGTGCAAGAACAAGGGGACACAATCTGAAGATAGAGGTGGGATGGCTCAGGGGCAATGTGAGGAAGTATTTTTTCACAGATATGGTGGTGGATGCATGGAACAGCCTTCCTGAGGAGGTTGTGTGGTGTAAAACTGTGGGAGAATTCAAGAATGCATGGGACAGACATAAGGCAATTCTTGTGGGGGGTAGGAAGAAATAGGCTGTTGGTTAACTAGGATCTGCAGCTTATCCTGTAGGTAGAGAAATGGGTAGACTAGGTGGGCCAAGCAGTCCTTAACTGCCATCAAATTCTATGTTTCTCTGTTTTGATATATGTGTACTTTAAATCTCACACTGTAAAAACAAATAAAGATATTACTTATCCATACCTTGTCTGTCAGACGCAATGTAATATACACTGTTTCAGGTTCTTCAGCTGTCCCTGACTGTGATGGCATGTCCTGAAATACAAAGTAGATTGTAATTTCGAAAGATATGGTCCCAGAGATACACAGCTTAGCTATTAGAGTGTTTATTGTGTGACTGAGAGACTTCAACATTGAGAGTGATACCAATGTATGTTCTCTTCTATGGCCTTTGGGCAAGGCAAACTAGGCAGTTGCCTAGAACGGCAGAACCATCTTCCCTCTGTCTGCATACTGAGCTCATAAGGACCTTCTCCATCAAACTAAACAGTCATGATCCCTCTTCATATCTGTTGACACCCTTCCTCCCTACTCAATTCTGACCAATCATTTTCCATTACATAACACCCCTGTTATGACTAGGGTCTTTAGTTTGGAGGTCACGTGATGGTGTGCTAGTGCTCCTGGGGCAGCTTCCTGGAATAGGTAACTTAAAACCTTAAATATTGTGGTACCTTGCATTTCAACACCTGTATCCATATTATTAAGCTCACCGCTTACCTTGTTGTGGTTCAGTACCAGTATTTTTGGTGTTATGGCAGCCGGTGCACAAGAAATGGATACTGTGCTATCTGTGAAGGACATTGTGGCCTGCTCACCTCCACTCAAATGCCCTAAGGAAGATCTGCCTTCCCCTATTTCCCCTATCTCCAACCGCAACTACATTGGAGGATTTTACCAAGGATTTAGCAACTATTAAAGCTGTCCTCTTAAAGCTTGTGGATGAATTCCAATCAGTCAAGCCTACATTATAATCCTTTGGCAGGCATATAACTGACTCTGAGGCCTGCATTTCATCCCTGGAGGATCAGCATTTAAGACGGAACCTGAAATTGTGGACAGTTAAAGAAAACTTTGTCACACAGAAGAATGACTAGATGACCAAGAGTCACAGTCGACGAAACAATCTAATAATATCAGGCATACCTGAACAGGTTGAAGGTAGTGACACTATTTTATATGTTCAACAACTTCTTAAAAAAATTGCTGGCCTCTCTCTGTATGGCACTAATTATATGATAGAACAGGCCCATCAATCATTAAAGCCCATTCCTCAGTCTGGGGAGAAACCTTGGGTTATTATTTTCTGGCTACTGAACATCAGGGATAAAACTCATATTCTTTCCAAAGTCAGAGAGAAGAAGCAACTTTGGTGAGAAGGCTCTCAAATCTACATTTTTTGCGATTTGAGCCCAGGTGTTAGACAAAAGCATCAAGAATACAAAGATATTAAGAGTAAGCTCTATTCTGCAGGATTTTTTTTTTTTGCAGTACCCAGCCACACTACGTGTCACTAGCACTAGTTGGGAACTCAAATTTCAATCGGCCACAGAAGCAAAGCTTGAACTACCCAAGTATTTTTCCAATTTATTTCCCACTACACATTCTCTTGCTTGCTGAACTATTGTAATAAGGGTCTGGTTACAGCATATAGAAACATAGAAACATAGAAGTTGACGGCAGATAAGGACCGTAAGGCCCATCCAGTCTGCCCATTTCTTTTTCTACCTTATAAATGTACCATCGGCCTTTGCTCTGTCAGTGACCTATCTATTCATAGTCATTTGTATTGCTCCCTTATGCCTATCCCATGCCTGTTTGAAGCCCTGCACTGTATTCATAGCCACCACTTCTTGTGGTAAGCCATTCCATGCATCTACCACCCCTTTCTGTGAAAAAGAATTTCCTCACATTCCCTTAATCGGCCTCCTCTAATCTCATGCTGTGTCCTCTTGTCCTGCTATTTTCTTATATTTAAACATGTTAGACTCTTTCACCTTGTTTATGCCCTTAAGGTGTTTAAATGTCTCGATCATATCACCTCTCTCCCTCCTTTGCTCAAGGGTATACATATTGAGCTCCGTTAATCTGTCCTATATGTCTTCTGATGCAGTCCTGCACCATTTTGGTTGCCCTTCTCTGGACTGCCTCAATTTGGTTAATGTCCTTGTGAAGGTGTGGCCTCCAATACTGCGCGGTACTCAGATGGAGCCTAACCAATGTCTTGTACAGAGGATTATTACCTCCCTCTTACGACTTGTGATACCCCTACTAATACACCCTAACACCCCTAGCCTTACCTACTGCTTTAGAGGTCTGTTTGATGATTTTAGGTCATCAGTGATGATGATGCAAGTCTCTTTCTTCCTTTGTGACTGCTAGCAACTCCCTCCCAGCCTATAAGTGGCTTCAGGGTTTCTCTTCCCTATGTGCATGATTTTGCACTTCTTTGCATTAAATCCCAGTTGCCACTCTTCTGACCATTCTGCTAGTTTATCCAGATCTCTTCTCATTCTGCCCACCCCATCTGGATCATCTACTCTGTTGCAGATCTTGGTGTCATCTGCAAACAGACAAGCCTTACCCTCTAGTCCATCTGCGAGGTCACTAATGAAGATGTTGAATAGGACTGGCCCCAGGACTGATCCCTGAGGTACCCCTTGTGACTTGCATCTCTTCTGACTGTATACCATTTACCACCTCTCTGTTTTCTGCCAGTCAACCAGTTTGCCACCCAGTTGACCAACTTCAGACCCACCCAGCCTACCTAGCTTATTATCAATCTTCTATGTGGAACAGTGTCAAAGCTTTGCTGAAGTCAAGGTAGGCGACATCAACTGCTCCCCTTGGTCCACCACTCTGGTTACCCAGTCAAAGAAATCTATGAGATTAGTTTGACAGGACCTTCCTTTGTAAACCCATGCTGTCTTGGATCCTGTGCCCTATGGATTCCAGGTGTTGCACTATCCTTTCCTAAGGATGCCTCCATAATCTTGCCCACTACTGAGGTAAGACTGACTGGTCTGTAGTTCCCCGCCTCCTCCCTGCTACCACTCTTGTGGAGTGGGATCACATGAGCCTTTCTCCAGTCTTCTGGGACCTCTCCTGTGCTCAGAGACTCACTAAACAATTCTGCTAATGGCTCTGCTAGTTCCTCCTTTAGCTCCTTAAGTACCCTGGGATGTATGCCATCAGGTCCCATTGCCTTATCCACCTGAGCTTAGCGCTCTTGTGGGACCCTTTCTTTTGTGAAGGAGTAGTGCTCACCTCCCTCCCCTGTGTCCATGATGCTGAGCTGTGGGCCCTGCCCTACCTTCTCTTCAGTAAATACTGAGCAAAAGTATCTATTTAGGATAGATGCCTTTACAGGGTCCTCCTCCTCACATGCTCCTTTTCTCCATTAACTTTAGCATACCCCTCTGGACTTTCTCCTTTCACTAATGTATCTATAGAAAGTCTTGTCACCTTCTTTTACTGTTCGTGCTAGTGTTTCCTCAGTTTGGGACTTTGCCTGCCTTACTGCCTTACCTGCTTCCCTTAGGGCAGTTTGGTATGCCTCCTATCTTCATCCGCTGTGTTCCCTTATATTTTCTGAAGGCCAGCCTTTTGGCTCTGACCTTTTCTGCTACTATATTTGAGAACCAAAGTGGTTTCCTTCTTCTTTTGCACTTCCTTTTCTGTCTAACACAATGGGATGTTGCTTCAAGTATTGTATCCTTAATGCTTGCCCACTTTGCCTGTACCTCCTCACCTGTGTTTCTTTTTGCCAGGGCTAGCTTAACTCTGTTGGCCATCTTATCAAAGTCAGCTCCTCTGAAGTCCCATATTTTTGCCTTGGAATGGGATGATTTAGATGTAGTAGCCAAATTGAACCATACCATGTGATGGTCACTGGCCCCAGGTGACCTTCTACCTGGAGATCTGTGATCCCTTCTTTGTTAGTCAGTACTAGATCTAGGATAGCCCTGTCTCTTGTGGGTTGCTGTACCAGTTGTTTGAGGCCCTCCCCTGCAGGAATCCACTATGAGTCTAGTTCTGGCAGATGTTCCTGCTGGTATTGACCAATCTGTATCTGGCATGTTGAAGTCTCCCATTATCAGAACCTCCCTTTAGCTGTCATGTTTTGTATATCTTCTAACAGTAATGTGTCTATGTCCTCCCTCTGGTCTGGGGCCTGTAGACAACCCCAGTTCTTATGGCTGTCCCATTACCTGTTTCCAGGGTGACCCACGTTCTTCTGGCTCCTTATGTGTATTCTGAATTTCTGTAGCTTTGATATTTTCATTAACATACAGGGCCACCCTCCTTTTGCACCTCGGTCTCTTCTGAACAATACATATCCAGGTACTGAAGTCTCCCAAGTGTGGTTACTGGTAAACCATGTCTCACTAATTGCTACTATGTCCAGTTTAGCCTCTGACATTATTGCCTGCAGGTCTGGGATCTTATTTCCCAGGCTGTGAGCATTTGTGTACATGATTTTCCATTGGCCAGATTTTGGTGTGTTAGTTGTTGGGTGAAGTTTGGCATTACCCCTGTGCATCGTATGGGGAGACAAACCTTTTTTCTTACCTGGTGATGCAAATGAATGGCAAACACGCTGAATTCCTGTTTGACCACTAGCTGAGGGGAGGTGTTCTTCCCATTCGACGTATGGGTGCTGCACCTCTCCCCATTTGCTAGTTTAAATATTCTGCAAAGACGTCAAACTTCTGCCCCAATGCACTGACTCCCTCTTTAGTCAGATGCAGTCCATCAAATTTAAAGAACTTTCGCTCCCAGAACTGTTGCCAGTTCCCTACAAATCTGTGTCCTTTTTCCTGGCACCAGTCCTTGAGCCACGTGTTTAGCTCCCCTATCTCCCCTTCTCTGACCTTCCGTCCATCTGCTCCTTCTCCCAGACTGGCAGGATCTCAGAGAAGGAGATGCCAGACGAAATAGATGATAGTTTGTCACCCAGCCTAGTCAGGTGTTCCTTGGTCTCCACAACTGACCGGCTGGCGAGATCATTAGTCCCTATGTGTACTAGGACATCAATGTTTTCTCCTGCTTTGTGAACAATTTTAGCAATGCGGTCAGTGTCTCTCCATGCTGATGTACCTGGGAGACATCTGACCATCACCTCTGGCTGGAGATGGGTATCAACTCCAGAATCATGGAGTCTCCTATCATCAGAAGTTTTTGGTTCCTTTCTGCTTGTTTAGTTTTGGTTCCTGATTTGGGTGAGTATTGTTGTGCTAGCTCCTGTGCGCAGTGTCCTGCTCTGCAGTGTCTTCTGCCTCTTTATTTGATTTCAGAGATAGAGGCAGATACCTGTTTTGTAGTGTTTATATGGTTTTGGAGGTAATGTGTGGAGAGCAGAGAGTGATGGGGCACCTGATTTGCTCCTCCTAACCACCTGCCAACCTCCTGGACCAACTACCCTCTGCGTCGAGGTTTTCTGTTGGATGCTGGGGAAATGGCGGGTGGTTCTTATAATGTATTTCTCTTCAATATGAAATTTGAGGCTGCAATCTCTGCCCATGCTGCCCGGAGCTGAGACCTAAGATCTCCAAAGGCCCAGCATGTAGGACAGTGTCCTAAATCCTGTAAGACTGTCCTTCTGAAAATTGTTCCACAGTACCTGCAGTTAATGAAATCCATTCCAAATAAGTTGCTGGGTTTGTAACCTAGTCAGAGTAATTAGAAGGAAAAAAATGCAAGTAATGGTTTAATTGTGCTTTGTTTAACTTGTTATAACAAGTTAAATTACTAGTGCCCTGTAAATGAGATCACCTTGTGAGGCCCCACTGATCCGCCCCTTCCTGTTCTGCCACAGGAAATGTTACAACTGTGGTACCCTATAAAAGGAGTGTAGTGTGGGGTGGTTGGGGATGGGGGTGGGTGGCTGGGCCCTTCCCCTGCCAAAAAAGAAGAACCACGGACGAAAGAACAAGGAGGTAAGAGCAGAAACAATCAGTCAACAACAAATGCAGTAACCCTGAAAGCTTATCCTAATGTTAGATAAAACTGTAAAACCTGTAAAGCACCACCTGTAATAATTTCAGAGAAGATATACCCTGTAAGAAACACTTTGCTCCAGAGAAAAATAAAGCAGTAACAGAAGATATACCTTTCAAAAGACAATTTGAATCAGAGATTACAGCAGTAATCTTCATAGCACCTGTAGGCACACCTTGTAATAATGCAGAAGAAGGTATACCAGCAACAACAATTTGAATCAGAGAAAAATAAAGCAATGAAAATGTTAGCAACAAACAGTAGCAATCCCTGTGAGTAAAAAAAAAATACCACCACACAGTAAATCTGCTTAGCCAAACTAAGTCTTAATCCTTCTCCTTGCTCTGGTAAGTTTTTCTACTCTGCCTTTCAAGCAGTCTTAGAAGGAAAGAGCTCAGGTGAAGCTAGGTGCCTTGGCCAGCAAACCAAGTCTTCTACCTCAAGATATCAACTAACCTGACTTTTAACCCTTCTTTCTGTTGGAAATTACTGACAGTTTGCCAGCTCCACCCCACATACACACCTAATCCTTTGGAAGAGCTGTGGGAGGAAAAGCAATTAGCTCCTTCAATGTGAGAAGGAGACTGAAACACCTCTGAGACAACAAACCTTTCAACAAACAAGAATAAAATAAAACCAGTGTCAAACAGTAATTTTGCTTAGCCAATGATAAAAAGTCACAAAATGTAAGCTCCACCTGTAATACAGTAATTTCAGAAGATATACCCTGTAAGAAACACTTTGCTCCAGAGAAAATAAAGCAGTAACAGAAGATATACCTTGCAAAAGACAATTTGAATCAGAAGATTACAGCAGTAATCTGTTAGCACACACCTGTAGGCACACCTTGTAATAATGCAGAAGAAGGTATACCAGCAACAACAATTTGAATCAGAGAAAAAATAAAGCAATGAAATGTTAGCAACAAACAGTAGCAATCCCTGTGAGTAAAAAATAAAACACCACCACACACAGTAAATCTGTAGCCAAACTAAGTCTTAATCCTTCTCCCTTGCTCTGGTAAGTTTTCTACTCTGCCTTTCAAGCAGTCTTAGAAGGAAAGAGCTCAGGTGAAGCTAGGTGCCTTGGCCAGCAAACCAAGTCTTCTACCCAAGATATCAACTAACCTGACTTTTTAACCCTTCTTTCTGTTGAAATACTGACAGTTTGCCAGCTCCACCCCACATACACACCTAATCCTTTGGAAGAGCTGTGGGAGGAAAAGCAATTAGCTCCTTCAATGTGAGAAGGAGACTGAACACCTCTGAGACAACAAACCTTTCAACAAACAAAGAATAAAATAAAACCAGTGTCAAACAGTAATTTGCTTAGCCCAATGATAAAAAGTCACAAAAATGTAAGTCCACCTGTAATACAGTAATTTCAGAAGATATACCTGTAAGAAACACTTTGCTCCAGAGAAAAATAAAGCAGTAACAGAAGATATACCTTGCAAAGACAATTTGAATCAGAAGATTACAGCAGTAATCTGTTAGCACACCTGTAGGCACACCTTGTAATAATGCAGAAGAAGGTATACCAGCAACAACAATTTGAATCAGAGAAAAAATAAAGCAATGAAATGTTAGCAACAAACAGTAGCAATCCCTGTGAGTAAAAAATAAAAACACCACCACACAGTAAATCTGCTTAGCCAAACTAAATCTTAATCCTTCTCCCTTGGTCTGGTAAGTTTCTCTACTCTGCCTTTCAAGCAGTCTTAAAAGGAAAGAGCTCAGGTGAAGCTAGGTGCCTTGGCCAGCAAACCAAGTCTTCTACCTCCAAGATATCAACTAACCTGACTTTTAACCCTTCTTTCTGTTGGAAATTACTGACAGTTTGCCAGCTCCACCCCACATACACACCTAATCCTTTGGAAGAGCTGTGGGAGGAAAAGCAATTAGCTCCTTCAATGTGAGAAGGAGACTGAAACACCTCTGAGACAACAAACCTTTCAACAAACAAGAATAAAATAAAACCAGTGTCAAACAGTAATTTTGCTTAGCCCAATGATAAAAAAGTCACAAAAATGTAAGCTCCACCTGTAATACAGTAATTTCAGAGAAGATATACCCTGTAAGAAACACTTTGCTCCAGAGAAAATAAAGCAGTAACAGAAGATATACCTTGAAAAGACAATTTGAATCAGAAGATTACAGCAGTAATCTGTTAGCACACACCTGTAGGCACACCTTGTAATAATGCAGAAGAAGGTATACCAGCAACAACAATTTGAATCAGAGAAAAATAAAGCAATGAAATGTTAGCAACAAACAGTAGCAATCCCTGTGAGTAAAAATAAAAACACCACCACACAGTAAATCTGCTTAGCCAAACTAAGTCTTAATCCTTCTCCCTTGCTCTGGTAAGTTTTTCTACTCTGCCTTTCAAGCAGTCTTAGAAGGAAAGAGCTCAGGTGAAGCTAGGTGCCTTGGCCAGCAAACCAAGTCTTCTACATATTATGGCAAGTGCTTGAATGACATACGTCAGCTATCCACAACTTGAACTTTAAGCTTTTACTTTTGAATTGTCATTTAACCTTTTTTTTTTTTTTTACTTTTCTGGTTTCTATCAGACTTTGAGGAGCAATAACTACGGAACTTTCTGGAGCAGTATGTGAATTATGCATATAGTCAACTGCTCCTACAGAGATGACCTTAGTTTGGTCATATAGTTATTTTTTCCCTCTGGGACCATTTCATATTGTGTCCTTTTAATACAGGATTTTCTTACATTTGTTTGCCTAGATGATATCTGGATGCTGCCTTTGCCACACAATATGTATATTTTATACAATGGCTGTGTCTGGTGTGATTTTTTTTTTTCTTTTTTGGGTTTCAAAATCAGCAAACGGACTGAGGCAGGGGAAAGGGGATGCCACCAGGAAGTCATTGTCAAAGAATCAAAGATTAGCAGAGGGTGCCCAGATGTTAGCAAGAGTTAAGGATAACGACCATCACCCAGCCAGTAGGGGTTAACATAAGGTCAGGTTGGCATAGGTGATAGATGATTCAGTTATGATCAAAGGCAGTCACAGGCACTCGAGGCAATGAGAGACTTGCGGTGGCTGGATTTGAAGGGGCTTGAGCGAGGTGGCAGTGGTAATATCACTAGAAAGTCCATTCATCCAGCTCAAAGCTCTAAAGGCAAAGGAACTTTGACCTTGTGTAGTACGGCAGCTGGGAATTTTGAGAAGCTGAGGCTTAGTCTCCCTAGTGTTTTGGCTGCTGTTTCTGGGTTGTAGGAGGGAACAGACTCCAGGAGGTGCAAGGCCTATCAAAATTTTCTTTGCTACCATACAGGTTTGATATTTTATGCGATTGTCTAAGTGCAGACCGCCGGTTTGGGTATAAAGGTCACAGGTGTGAGTAAGGCGTTGAGCACCTGTGATGAGCCAACAAGCCTTGTTGAGAGAGATAGTTACATGTTTGAGTGCAGTAGCAGTGGCAGAGCCATAGATTATAAGGCAGCACCCAGTGCTTCAGGGGTAAGGTGTCATCTGTGTCGGAAAAGCATGCCCATTCTGGAGTTTACAGCTTTGGCAACATCATTTATGTCATCAACATAGGAGAGGTGTGAGTCAAGGGTGATCCCAAGGTATTTAAATGATTGGACCTGTTCCAGAGGGTCACCTTGTGTGGTGTTAATGGTGAGGTGATGATTCTTATACTTATTATGGGTGCTGCTGAAAATCATGGTTTTGTTTTTTTCTGGTTAAGGATCAGTTTATGTCTTATGAACCAATTCTCAACTGTATTGAAACCCTGCTGGAGACTTTTTTGCAACTGATTAGTGTCCTGATGGAATGCAAGAATTACTGCATTGTCAGTGTAAAGTATCATTTGTTCAGTGCAGGAGTCTGGGAGGGTGTTTAGGAACAGGCTTAAAAGGAGTGGGCCAAGGATAGAGCCCTGAGGAATGCCAGAGTTGACAGGTTTGGCATCGGAGAGCACATCTGCGATTTTTACATGTTGGAACCGATTTTCAAGGTGGTTTTTGAACCAAGTGATTGAATCAGCAGACAGACCAGAGGACTGAAGTTGGCCAAGTAGAAGGTGGTGGTGTACAGTATCAAAGGCCTTGGTGAGTTCAATATTGATAGCTCCAGTAGGTTTACCGTGGTCCAGAGAGCTGTGGATAGCACCTGTGAATTCCAGGAGGACAGATGCGGTACTGTGGCTTTTTCTGAAGCCATGTTGCTGATAGCAGAGAATATTATATTTGTCCAGATAGTCAGTGAGCTAGTCAGCTACTATATGTTCCAATGCCTTTGACAGAGGAGGTAGGATAGAGATTGGGCGATAATTGCTGTGTATGGTCTTGTCACCACTTTTATGGATTGGGGTGATAGTGACTGATTTCCATTTGTCCGGGAACTGGCTGAGAGAGAGGGAGAGGTTAAAGATCCTGGTGAGAGGCTCTAAAACTTCTTCTAGTGTGAGGGATAGAAGCTTGAAGTTGAGTGAGTCGCTGCTTGTTCTGGATGTGCATAGAGCTTCGGTGACGTGCTTGTGAACATCGTGCACCTTTATTGCCTTAAAATAGAATGGAGGGTGTTTGGCAGGGAGGGTGTGGCTGTGGGATGTGGGGGAGCTCATCTTTGAAGAAATCAGGGGGAAGCACACTGGTAAGGTCGATGAATGCCTCGTTGAAGATGTCAGCAATGATTTTTGGGTCAAGTAATGTACTCCCGTTTACCTTGATCATGGCTGGTGACGGTTTGGGTTGCATCCCCGTGAGTTCTTTTATGTTGTTCCAGAACTCTCTCCCATTTCCCCAGGTGTCGGTGAGGGCTTCCTTGTAGTAGTCGGACTTCTGTAGCCGAATGGATTTAGTGCAGTCATTACATGCACGTTTATAGTTCTGGATGTCAGCTTGTCTATCGGTAGATCTTCCCAGTTCCCACAAGTTGTCCCTAGCTTTTAGCTTCATAAGGAGGTGTACTGATAGCCAGGGGTTGCAGAGAGATTTAACTTTGCGCTTCTTTAGGGGAGCAAATGGGTTACAGGCTTTATTAAATATGTGTATGAAGTGGTCCAGTGTGGAGTTGGTGTCATTTGCCCTGAGAACAGGTGTCCAGTCCTGATGGAGAAGAGAAGGTGAGATTTGAGGAGTGATAACTGACCATGATGTAGAACTCTGCTGTAGAGAGCTTTTTTGGCGGGGTTTGCAAAATTTGTTGGACCAGGTACAGCAAACAGGGGAATGGTCACTTAATGAGTCAGGAAGGATAGTGTGATTCGTGATTCTGGTGGGGTGAATGGTCAGGATCTATCCAGAAGGGAGCTGGTCCCTGTTTTATAGTTCTTTCTGGTAGGGGAGTCTTGCATCTGTGTAAGATTAGCCGATATGACAGAGTCTCTGATAGCCCTGGCCTCGGCTGCAAGCCAATTGATACTAAAGTCTCCAAGCAGAATGGTTTCAGAGTCAGGTGGTTGTGACCTGACAAGGTCCAGTACCACGGGCAATCCTGGTCCTTGCTCTCTAGGAGGAATATACACAGTAACTATTGTGAGAGCCTTATTGTGAGCCCCTAGAAGGATTCTAATGGGACGAATCTGTGCCTGGGTGGCCGGAAGGGCAGTATCAATGGGGTGCCCCAGGAGTGTGTCTTTCAGGTATAGTGCACAGCCTACACCTCTTCTTGATGTCCGATCCAGTCGAAAAACATTGTAGCCTGGGATGGTGATTGCATGAGGGGGTGAGCCAGGATTCAGCAACTGCCAGGATATCAGGGTTGTGTAATGTTGCAAAGGCTTGGAGTGAGTCAAGCTTGGGAAGGAGAATGCTGATGTTTAGATATATGATCGAGAGAGCGCCAGAAGGTCTATTCTGGGTGGAGACCTTGATTTTGTTTGGGTCAGGGTTGGGGTGGATTTCCCTTAGTACCTTTGCAGACCAGAAGGCAGGAGTGCGGTCACAGGACTGGTGGTAGTACTTGGTACCTGACAAGGTTACCTTGTAAATAATTTCTTTATTTTTACTGTTTGTTTATTCTATGTTGCCTAGCAAAGGGGGGGATAGGTAGCAGGTACTTTTATGTCATATCTCGTCCATATATTCTTTACACTTTGTTATAGGTGAGCATAGCCTCAATTCTCTTGACCAAGATGTCATATAACTTTAAATTTGCCACTTGAAATATTAAGGGATCACGATATAGAACAAAGAGATTTCAAATTATAAAACATTTAGCCCATTATGGGATCCAGATAGCATTTCTTCAGGAAACCCATTTACTCTCCACAGAAAGTCTCATTTTCTGTTGAGACTATATAGGGCTAGCCTATGGTGCGGGGGATCACACTAGGTAGAGAGGTGTCATTATTCTTATGGGCCAGTCAGTCTTATTCACTTTAATAAATATGATCTCTGACCCTGCGGGGAGATATATTATCCTTCATGGGCAACTCGGCCAAGCTGAAATCCTGTTGGGAGCTATTTATGGCCCAAACCTTGATACCCCATCCTTTTTTATAGACCTAACCACTGTATTTGCTTCATTCTCCCATCTACATATTCTTTTGGGGGGAGACTGAAACATCACCTTGTCTCAGGACCTTGACTGAACAAACATAATCTCAAGGCATCTCTCATCTGCACAACAGTCTTTACATGAAGTGATGGATTCTCTGGGTTTATGCCACCCATGGTGCATCCTTAACCTGAAGCTGAAAATGTTTACTTATTTCTCACCAGCGCATCATTCTTTCTCTAGGTTAGACCACTTTTTAATGAGCTGCTCTAGGGTATTATCTGACCATGCTCTGGTTTGGATGTCCCAATCCTGTCATCCTAATCAGGAAAGTGACACCGTGTGGAAACTTGACAATCAGTTACTGAAAGAAAATTTTATAGTCTTTAGAATCTGTGAAGTCTTCAATAATTATGTTATAGAAAATTGGGGATTATAGGAGGGTAGAGATGTGGAATGGACAGCCTAAAAGACCTTTACATGGCAAGTTCATTCGTCTAGTTGCTAAAAAGAAAAAACGTAGTCAAAATTATCTTTCCTACTTTCTGCCATTCTGAGTTTAGAGGGGATTGATTCTCCAATGACCAATCAGCTGGAGGAGCTGGAAACTGATAGGGACCAGCATGCAGATTTACTCAGAGAAATGGTGGAGTACACTACATATATAAAATTAGAGCCAAATGAGTAGATCAAGGGGAAAAAGTGGGGAAATTGATGGCCCTTCGACTTCATAAACATGAGAGCTCCAGACTTTTTCCTCAGATAAGATCTAAGTCAGATCAGCTGATAAAATATCAACCTAGGGATATTGCTCACAAATTTTATTTATATTATAAAATGTATGCATCCCCTATAGTTTCCCCATCCCCATAGGATATTGAGGAATGTCTTGATTGGATTCCTCTACCCACACTCACTGTCCCACAGCTATTTCTTTTAACCCAGCCTATCTCCATGTCAGAAGTCAGCACAGCTATCGCCTCATTACAATTAGATAAAGCCCCAGGACCGGATGGCTTTACAGCCAACTTTTACAAACTGTTCATAATAGAGTTAGCTCCCATTTTAGCACAAGACTTTTCAGACATACTGGAGAACGATATTTCAGATGCGACCATACTAGAAACTATAATAGTATAGATCCCGAAACCTGATAGGGACTTGGAACAAATTAGTAGCTATTGTCTTAACTCTTTAAAGAACCAAGACTTGAAATTATTAAATAAAATTTTAGTGACCCATATTAATCATGTTTGGAGCTCACTGATAGGTCTGGAACAATTTGGCTTCATGCCCACCAGATCAGCTTCAGATCACTTACATAAGTGGGTGCACATTTTCTCGAGTGCCCTGTTGCTTTGGTATCCCTAAATGCAGAGAAAGCTTTTGATAGAGTGGCCTGGCCTTTCTTGTTTGTAGTGCTGGCAAAGTTGGTCTTTCCCCCATCTTTCATCAAGTGGATTCAAATTCTTTATGACCAGCCTTCTGCCAGAATATGCTGTAATGGAGTATTCTCCCTATCTTTTACTTTGTGTAGTGGTACTAGACAGGGTTGCCTGCCCACTCTCTCCCTACTGTTTAATTTATATTTGGAACCCCTTATCACCAAAATCTGGCTTCATCCCTCCTTCACAGGCATCCCTGTGCATTGCACTTTCTGTTAATTGTCTGTTTATGTGGTTGACATCTTGCTTCATATCACACATCTGTCTACTTGTGTACCAGCCATTTTAGATGCCATTCAACTCTTTGGCTCCCTTTCTAACTATAAACTGAAAATTTACAAAACAGTAGTAATTCCTCTTAATAAATGTACACAAAAGGCAGATATAGAATTTTACGGTTTCCAACAGGGTCCCTATCTTTGAAATATTTAGGGTATTGACCTCACGTTGGATCCCCAAACTTTTAAACAGCTGAATTTATACACCTTAGTAAATTCCATTAAAATGGATTTGGACCAGTAGCATCTCCTGCCATTAACGCTTTGGGGTCTATTGAATATAGTGAAAATGAACATTTCACCCAGATCATTATATACTCTTCAGATGGCACATCTATATCTTCTGCTGCATTGGTTAAACTGGTACACTCAATAGTATCATGGTTTATCTGGGCAGGAAAACCAGCTCATTGGGTGTATTCTAAATTGGTAGCTCCCAAATCTCATTGCAGTTTACATGCACCAGATTTTAAAATTTATTATTCGGCTATCTACCTAAGCAATATTTTCCAGTAGATCTAACCCCCAAAACCTGTACCACTTTGTTCATACGTCCTGATATGACTCACCATAGAAAGAAACCTAATACAATCATGAGGTGTCTCCCCCAACTCATTACTGTATACAAAATACAAACTTTTGCCTTTGAGGGTTCAACATTTGGTAGTAGGCACCTCTCTTTTAACCTTGTGACAGGTGGCATCTAGCTTCCCTCTCCCATTAATTTTGGATGTTTCCCAACCCATAGTTCACAACCTTAACTTTGCAATCAGAGGTAAACCTATTTTTCCTGATCAGCTGCCCAAGTTAGACACTACGTCCCTTTCTGATTTACTGATTCGCTTACCACCTTCTGACCCTGATGCGCACCCGGGACTCGATCTGGTATATATCCAACAAGACCAGCTTGCCATCCAATAGACAAAGGTACAGGGAGGCCAGGAACAACTGCACGTGGGCCCTATGCCAAGCAAAAGCTGAGTATTATAAATCCTCCCTTACCTCTGCCTGGGGCTCAGGGCGCAAGTTCTGGAATAATATTAAGGACATCTGTGGCAAGACACATAATCTCGGTCTCGGCACCCAACTAAGGATCTAGGTTCGAGCAGACTTGATAGACCATAAGGCCTAATCTGCTGGCAAATAGTATGTTAGTATGTTAGTATGTAATCCCCCCACAACCTGATTAAGGTCGATGGGTGACTGTCCTCAGACCCCACCCATATTGCCTCAGCCTTTAATCATTCCTTCACAAATCTCACCCTTGTCCTCCCTCCCAACTTCTTCGACCCTCCTCCTACCCACTAGACAAGGCCCCCTCTGACTGCCCCTCCTTTCCACCTTTGATGCATCACCCCTGCATCAGCCAGACCTTATCTGGAGAACGCCCTTAGCAACTCCAACTACAGTAGCTACTCCTTGGACATGAGACTTCTTCGGCTCACACTTCACGAGGTACTCCACCCTCTCACCCATATTCTGAACCTCTCGCTCTGTCAAGGGAAAGTCCCCTCCCGGTTGAAATCTGCCTCCATTACCCCCATATTTAGAAATGGGGACCGTACTTCCACTTACAAATCATCGCCCATCTCTATCCTCCCCCATCGAAAGCGCTTAAGCGTATTGTCACCGATCAGCTCACCGAACACCTTAATAAATATGACCTACTCTGTAAACAACAACATGGTTTTGGCAAAAAGCACAGCACCATGACTGGCCTCTTGGAGTTCACCTCTCACATCCACTCCACCTTAGACAGAGGTCACAACGCTGGCGCTGTATTTGTCAACCTCTCAAAGGCTTTCAACACTGTCAGCCACTTCCTTTTACTTAACACCCTCTCCAACACTGGCTTCCCTTAGCTGGTTCACAGACTACTTGTCAGATCAATACCAGCAGGTCCAAATTTGTACAGCCCTATCTAGCAGACTTCCAGTCCACTCTGGTGTGCCCGAGGTGTCCATCCTCGGTCCTCTCCTCTTCAGTCTTTTCCTTATCTCCCTCCCCTCATCCTGCTCAGGCAATCTACTACTATATGCCGATGATGCTGTCCTCTTTTCCTCCAATGCAGACCCCACCCTACTACATATCTCCCTCCAATCTTCTTTCTCTGATGCCGAAAAATGGTTCTCCACACAGCGCCTTACTCTAAACTACATGAAGACCAAAGTCATGTACTTCTCTCATCTCCTGAATTCCCAGAAGGTGCTCTGCCCTCATATCCTTACCAACAATCTAACCCCTCCAGACCAAGTGGATACTTTCAAATATCTGGGCATAACTCTAGACTCAGCCCTCAACTTCCACCAGCATATCCATCGCCTCTCTACCATCCTTAACGTCCGGCTTGGTCTCCTCTATCACTTCAAGCCCTGTCTTACCCCTGAAGCCCTTCGGCTTGCTGTTTCCTCCTCAGTCCTCCCCCTCCTTGACTATGGCATTTTTATCTATGGAGCTGCAAACACTTCTGCCCTAGGCCATCTCAGGTTCTCCCTGAACAAAGCCTGCCGACTAGTTCTTGGCTGTGATCGTTTCACACACACACGTGCTCTCTATACACTGCCACAAACTGGCTGAGCCTTGACAGTAGAATATGGTTCCACACATGTCTCATGGCAAAATAGATTGCCCTGGGTTGCACACCCGCTGGTCTCACCCCTTTTATCCAACCAGCCCCGATGCATAGAAACACCTATAGCGCTGGCAAGATGCTCCTATCGGTTCCCAGGTGTCAAACCTCCCAATTCCAAAGAACTTTCAGTCACAGGGCTCCTTCTTTGTTGAACTGTCTGCCCAGTACTCTTACTAATATAACTAGAATTGTCCCTTCAAAGTCACTCTCAGAGACCACCTCCAGTCCTCCACCCCATGTGACTGTCCTTGATCTACCTTACCTCCCCTGACAACAGCCTCTAGCCAGCTCTCCCCCTCTCCCCCCATGTGACCTACTTCTGCTACTGTACAGGAACTATTTACCAAGCTTTTACTCTGTACAATAACTCTGATTCAGATTGTTAGCTACAGTATTTACTGTATTCACTGTAGCAAGTCTGTTTGAGTTCTGTTGTGTTCACTGTTGTATTGTTCTACTAAATGTGATGTGGAACCTTTGTAAATGAGTCTTCGACTCAAAGGTACTCTCTGAATTGTGAAATAAATAAATAAACTTGTGGAATGTAGATTTCGTCCTTTTGTCCATCTCCAGGAGACATTTCAATGGACAAGTGCTCAGGTGTGTAAGTATTTCCAACTTCAAGATGCAGTGAAATGATACCTGAGTCCCACTCCCTGTTTGAACTGTTGTGAATCTTTTGTCTCTCTTTTAAAGAGCTTAGCATTTTCACCTTGTGGTGTCTCTAAACTTTACCATACTTTGTTAGCAGAGTTTTACAAATCTTTCCCTATACAATGTAAATACTGGCAAGAGGTTCTCCCTCACTCAACTAGACTAAGATTTGGAAATTCACTTTTACCTCAGTAATACAGGACAGACTTTGTCTGACCCCGTGTTTTATATTACACAACTTATAATATACCCCAATAGGTTGTAAAAAATGGGGGAAAAGTGAATCACCACTTTGCAACAGGTGTGGCTTAGAGGATGGAACCTTGTTACATATATTTTGGGACTGCCAGCCTTTTTGTAAACTTTGGACAGAGGTTAAATGCAGGGCAGACTCCCTGCTGGACATACATGATTATTTTACCCCTGAAAGTTATTTGGTGAAAGACCATACCCCCTCTCTCCCCGTACCCTCCAAGGAACAAATATGCGCTATTTCAATGATTGCGATGTCAGTGAAGCATCTTATCTTGCGTCACTGGAAAGATACACTATAAAAATACAGGATGAGCAACTTCATGCATAACCAGTGTGTTCTGCCACCTCGGGGTTCTAACTCCCATGGACCGTTTGAACTTTGCTCTTGAGATTGGGGGAATCAGAACCCCTTTGTGGCAGAATACACTGGTTTTGCATAGTTGCCCATCCAGTGTTCTCTATTTTATTGTATCATTATTTGACTGTTTTTTAGACTAAGCACCTACCATGTACATAGGTTATTAAAGGAATAATTCATGATAGGTTGTGAGTAGTACTGGGATAACATCATGCCCGGGGTGATTAGGCACAAGGACACAAGCCGAGTGTGACTAATCACCCCAGGCATGACATTATCCCAGCATGATACACTCCCTGAAGTGCATTATTCCTATTATGCAATGGCTCAATGGGGGAAAAAAATAATTAACAGTTTTAGAATACTTTTTCTGTTTTTTTTTTATTAGTTTTATGTGTGGAAATATAGCTATAAGAAAAGTAGTGCTTTAATGCTTGCTTTGGCCACTAGGTGGCTATCTTTTTTTGTGATTGCGAGATTCTTGGCTTGCCCTTCCTGGCTCTGATTCTGAACACCCCAGTCGCTGGTGTTTCCCATCGGTCATTCTTTGGAGTCTGTTTTTTTTTTTTTCAGCAGTCAGAAAGTAACTGAAAAAAGAAGCCGGCTCAGTGGGAGAATGAATACTCCAAGAATGAAGCCAACACCAGCTTCCCCAATGTAATGTGTAAGTACAGCACGCTCAGTTTTTTTTTTACAAGAGCAGGCATTGTTTCAGTTTGTGTCTCGTCCGTGATGTGTGGGGTTTGTCATTTTTTCATTCTCCCGGTACAGTTGCTTGAGTTTACCGTTTGTACCAGGAGACGGAGAATGCGAGCTGGGAAAAAAAAGCTGTTAACTGAAAGGGACAGCTGTGTGCTGTTCTTCAAGTACCTACTATGGGCAGTGAGTGAGATGTAAAGCCAATCGTACTGTTGGCTAGGAGGGCTGTGGGGAAGTTAAGGCTTTGTTAAAATAAATGTCAGTTTTAAAGGTAACAGAGCAATAAGTATGGCCAGGTTGTTACTAATGGCAATGAGCTGATCAGTGAGTGAAGCGAGTGCTATGGTGTTCACGTGCTCACAGGATCATGCTGGCAAGGGAAGGGCAGCCGATTTCAGTTACTTTTTTTAAGTTTCTTTAAAGCATTCAACTTGTGAATTGTGTCGGAAGCAGATAGGAAAATAATGTGTGTTATGTGTGGGAAAAGTACCTAAGCTACAAATAGAACAAAAAAAAGGATGTTTGCGGGGAAGGGGATGTCAGTACAGTGGACCAATTGTGTGAAGGCAGTGGTAAACAGTGCTGTCACTTTTCCTGAACACGGAACATGTAGTGATTAATTTTGTGTGTGATTTGGTCTTGTGTGTGCTAGTACTAGATCCGTGATGTTATGCTGGGATAACATCATGGGTCTCGCTCTAGACTGACCAATCACAGGCCAGCATTCTTTTTTGCCATTGTATAATATTGGTTGTAGTTTGTTATTTGCTGTGGTTCATTTGGTTTTTTTTCTGTCTTATGATAAAATAAACTTAATTTCAAAAACATAGGCTCTTTAGTTTATGAGCTAGCTTTGTGTGCGGTACAATATTGCATGCTTTAGTGAAGTCCAGATATACAATATCTACAGGATGTTCTACATCTAGTTTTTCACTGACATTCTCAAAGACTGCATTGAGGTTAGTTTAGCATTATACCCCCTTACAGACTGCATACTGGTTCACTGAGTCTGTTTTTCTTTTATTTGTAAGTTTTCAGCAGTTTTTGTTCTCATGCTTTTCTCAAGCAGAATCCCAGGGGCTGGCATCAAGCTGAATGGCCTACAGTATATTTACCATAACTTGTTCTGTCCTGGAGTCATCTTGAATATTTATACCACTGTGGCCACTCTGCAGTCATCATGCATTTAATCAGTTCTGACAGACTCAATAAATGTAATTCGATGGGCTTATGCAACTTAGTCAGGAGTTATGCTTGTGTAACTTTGTTGATAGTCTGAAAGTATTTGAATGAATTAGTTGTAAATTGTTATAGGTGAATACTGTGGCTGTTTGCTCTCTCTGTTCTATGGGGAACTACCAACCTGTTGGGATACCATGAAGGCAAAGAAACCCTCTTGATGTGGGTTCCACCTCAGAAGTGTTGCAGGAACATAATTTTTTTTAGGCTAAACGTAACTTAGGAAGGAACTCTGAGGGGGAAAGGAGGATGGTGGGACAAAAAACAAAGCTTCTGAGTGAGGCTGGAGGGAGCTGACTTAAATAGCTAAGACAGGAGGTGTCTTTTAATTCAATGGGCTTACATAATATAGTGAGGAGTTATGCTTGTACAACTTTGTTGATAGTCTGAATGGTTGTGAACGAATGTGTTGTTGATTGTCATAGGTGAATACTTTGGCCATTTGCACTTTCTGTTCCATGGGAAATTACCACCCTGTCGGGGTACTGTGAAAGCACAGAAACCTTCTTGAGGAGGGTTCCACCACTAGAGGTGCCAAGGGAATATAATTCCTTTAGGCTAAAGGTACCTTAGGAAGGAGCACCAAAAAACCTGAACAGCAAGTAGTCATGGGGGACTCAGGGGAATGTGGGGAGGTCGGCAGGATATGGAGACCTGTAGACTGATTCCCTCCAATGGAGGGACCAGAGCTGCCTGCCAGGCTCCCAAGGCACAAAAACAGATAATAGGAAAAAAAAGTAATCAAGATATTTTTTTCCAAACCCCCAAAATAATCTATTCTTATGTGATATCTAACAAACCTTTAAAGAGCTAGAATGTGAGGTCATACATTTAAAAGTAAACAAAGATGTGTTGTGATCCTCACCTGCATATGATGTATTGCACGGTGTGAAATAGAGCAAATAGGAAGTCATTTCTTATGATTTAATGAATTTTCAGATCTGTGCACTTTCAAATGGTGTTGACCACTATCTAACATAAACTGGACTGGAAGTTGCATGGGGAGAGGAGAGGAGAGGAGAGGAGAGGAGAGGAGAGAAGAGGAGAGGAGAGGACTGCTGATGCTGTCAACAAGTGTTACTGGCTGACCGGCTTTCTGATCTTGTGATTTCTTTGCTGTATAATACCTCTGTGGCACTCTAGCATTTGTTAAATTTTGTAGATTTGTATGTATATGTATCTTGCCACTTACAAAAGTACTGTTTGTAGTTCTTTACTAATTAGTTAATTCTCTGACATGCCCCTCAGCCTTGTGGGGTTCAGCTGTTTATACAGTCAGATGATAATCACACCCTGTCATTCACACAGCGGCTGGCCATAGAGGTAAGTTGAGGGAATGTGCCAGTTGCTATGTGAAGTTTGGGGGGAGAGATCCCAGCACTGGGTAGTGGACTGATGGGGGAGGCAGTCTTTTCTGGACTGGGCAGTGGACAAAGCTGGTGAAAGTTTTCTTATGGGGAGGCTTCAACTTCATCGTAGTATTGCTAAAGTACAGTACTGCAGATCGCTTACAAAAAGTACTGATTGAGAAAGTCACAGCAGCCTGTAATAAAGAAAAAAGCTATCTGGAGGGATATGGGGGAACAGGAAAAAACACAAAAAGTGTTTTTATGTCATGATTCCTTAGATGGGGGTGGGGGGATCATGGCAGCACTTTTCCCAGTTAACTTATGGCATAAAAATATTTACATGATAAAGTACAAATTTTCAGCTTACAAAATCATAGAAATTGGCCACAGATTGAATGCTGAAAAATTCAGCTTGTAACACTAAACTTCTATTTATACAGTAAATGTCAAATGAAATAATTACATTGTTATAACTGTGACTGAAAAGAAGAAAAAAGGAAAACCTTATAGGTAAACATGAAATGATTAGTTCTATATAAATTTATAACTGAATCTGAAGTGAAATATGTGTTAGCCCTGACTGCGTGACACTTGCTAGCAGGAACAACACTGGGCTGAGTGACCTGTAAAACGCATACCGTGAAAGTTATTTTTTGACGGCCTCGCTCAAAATCTAAGAAAACCTGACCACCATAAGAATAGAGGTCTACTTTGACTATTGAAAGAAACTCAGTTTTTTTCATAACCACAAAACTACACACTATCGTTCACTATAAAGCAGGACTGTCAGGATGTCAAACAGCTATATGTACACTGTTTCAAATGGTGCCTCTCAAAAGCACCTTCCCTCGTTTACGTCATTCCTGTCTGAGGATTGACAGCCACCAAACACAACACTTCACCAATGAAGGACATCGGGGCTATGCAACAGGCTTGAACTGCATGTAAAGATACATTACTAGCTATAGTAAAGAAATGAAAGGGGGTGTTAGTATCTAGATAGAAGTGTTCGCATAAGAACAGAATCTAAATGACAGGTCAAGACACTAGCTCTCTAAGTTTAATACCCAAACTCTTTGCCGTTTTTTTCACTCTCCCTTGGCAACAATTTAAGAAGATAATTTGGCAAAAATATGTAAAAACAACATTTAATGACTTAAAAATGATGGAAGTGTATCTTTACAAAATTTGACAGGTTAAGAGGCCCTGAGACCAAAATGGCACATAACAGATTTTGCAGTCCAAGGGTCTAGAACTGCTGAGTTATAAGCACCTGAAAATGAGGATGTATACAGAAACAGCCAGTGCAACCCCAATATAGAGGTGCTACTACAGTACACCTCTTTAATATACAGTGGAGCCAGCCAGGATGCAACACAAAACTGCAGAATACTGCAGCAGAGTTACTGCAGTAAATACATCAATTTCAGTGGCAGTTAACACTTTTTATCATGCAGTCTCACAGGATACTGCACTGCATCACACCCAGCACCACTGTATTCACATATTGTATATGCTTCATTCAGCCAACATGCAGTAGTCAAAACAGAATCTCATGCTTACCTGTGCCACTTTCGTTTCGAATAATGTACTATACACTATCTCAGGTAGTTCAGCACGGTCAGGCAGAGATAAGATATCCTGAAATTGAAGATAAATGTTAATACAAGATATGCTGCCAGAGTGAAAGTATGCTAGCCTGCTGTCTAACAGCAGGACTACAGAAAAAGTCAGTGATCAGTGACCAAGCTAATTTGCCTTACTCTGGGACATAAGGATAAAGGAAAAGAATGTGGTTTTATATAATGCATTTTGTCCTCACTGTATCCCCAAAGCACTCCACAAGGCATGAACAGTGGCTGTAGCCATTCACAGAAACATAAAAGTTGACAGTAGATAAGGACTACAAGGCCCATCCAGTCTGCCCATTTCTTTTTCTACCTCATGAATGTGCCATAGGCCTTTACTCTGTCAATGGCCTATCTATTCATACTCATCTGTATTGCTCCCTTATGCTTATCCTGTGCCTGTTTGAATCCCTGCACTGTATTCATATCCACCACTTCCTGAGGTAGGCTGTTCCATGCATCCACCACCCTTTCTGTGAAAAAGAATTTCCTTACATTACCCCTTAATCGGCCTCAGATTGTACATGGACGAGGCAAGATCAAGGAAAGATAAGGAAAGTTCATGGAGATTAAACACAGAGGGTTTAAGTGACATGGCCAAGGTCATACAGTGAGAAGACATTTTTGGTGTGATTCAAACCTGAGTGTCCAGTCTCTGGCCTGTAATCATTAGACTACAGTGTCTGCCCATATACTGTAGCCCCCATTTTGCAAATTGCTAACAATGCTATTTTAGAAAAATAAATATTTCAACAATAATTTTCTTTGGCTCCTTCTCTGCTCAGGTGGTCCCCATCTGTAGCATTCTCCTTAGCCTTGTCAATCAGTGTCTCTGGGACTTACTCAACTGCCTGGTACAGTGCCCCACAGTTTGCCCCTGTGGCAAAACTCCCCAATGTTCTTCAAGCGTCAGGGACAGTTTAGTTTGGATGTAGTAGGCAGGGAAGCCCAGTAGGTGGTGCAGGGCATGCAGGAGGATGTTGAATCATACTGCCTCAGCCATCAGTCCTTTTCCTTGTTCTCCCTTCCCTTGGGTGCTTCGTGGGCAATGACTGCAGTGACATGAGCACACATGCATGCTTCCATCAGTCAGGAAGCATCCACTCACCTGTCAGGGCTCCACTTGTACTGCCACCTATGTCACCTATGTACCTAGTCACCTAGGTGGCAGTAGCAAAGTGAAGCACATGTTCCTCCCTCCTCCTCCTCTGAGGAGAGCATTCTCTGAGATGCTCAGTCCTCCTCCCCTGCCTGGCCCCTGACAACGCAGGATCACTCCCAATTCTGACTCACTAGCATTGCAAGTAGTGGCACTACTGCTGTGCTGACTTGTCAGCCAATAGTTTTCTTTTGAAGTATGTGTTTAGAATTGCATTCATGCTAACAAAAAATAACCCCTGAAACAGATGATGCCTTAACATTCTTCTGCTTATATTAAACCCACCTCACTCTGCAAAAAGGCAATCAAAACTCACTGCACTAAGAAAGACTAGTTAATTGAATTCACAGAAAAATAAGATGAGGTTTGGGGTGCTAAGTAGTATATACTGACTGCTGTGTTGTGTCCAGTTTTGATAGGTAGAAAGTATAGTATCCCACATTAAAAGTGTAAAAATCCACTGGGACAGATGCATGTGGCTGATACTGCAGAGAACACATGGGTTCAGTCATCGATGGAGGTGCTTGACGCAGCAACAGAGGTCTGCATCCCTGTAAACAATAAGGGAAAAGGGGCCACTAAGAGTCCTCCTGGCTAAACAGAGACCAAAGACAACAGGACCTGAAACTCAGAAAGTTCTATGACTAGGGAACCTTGTACTCTTCGGCAACGTAAGCCTATGTACAATCAGCATCAGGACCACATGCTAGCCACTGCCAAACCATCACCAGTGCTGTGCTGATTCAGCAGCAGTTCTGGGTGGGATTTACATTTTCAGACAATTCAAATGAGCTTTCAAATTGAATAAGTTTGCCTGAAAAAATGTGCTGAGAAAGGCAGCCTGAGGGAGCTCTGCAGGTGCATGGGCATGCCATGCAACACAGTTTTGGAGCCCTGTTTGAGAATTAGGGCTTGGGAGAATTGAAAAGCTACTAAATTAAACAATAAAGCATCATATAGTGTGTGTATTTAAGTAATTGGGCATGATCAAGGTGTATGTTAATTGTCTGTTAATCACCCTCTTGGTGTGTAATGTGGAATTAGGCATAGCTGAGTGTCGCGTGCCCCTAAAGGGTGATTAACTGTCCATTAAAGTAACCCCCGGGAGTGCCTTATTACTATTATAATAAAAAAATAAGTGTTAAACCCTATTCAGCATGTTATTAGACTCCGCATGTATGTTAATCAAAGATTAACAGAAGTTTACAATCTATTAGAAAGATCTATTTTTCAAACTCTTCTTATAATATGATTATACAATAGCAAGAAAGAATCCTGGATTCTGATTGGTCAGTTGGCCATCAGAGCAGGGATACTATCCTGGCACAACATCCCTGCTGATCAACTAGATGATGCAGCCACCCATTTCTCCTCTTCCTTTTTCCACTTGATGATTGTTTGCATCTTCTCTTAAAAAATATTTTTAAACACTAAAAAAACATTCTTTGAAATTATTTTTTTCTGTATAAAACAACGAGCCATTGTATAATAGGAATAATGCCCTCCAGGGTGGGTGTTATGCTGGGATAACATCCCTTCTTGGGTGTTGGACACCCTCAGCTGGTGGCCTCGGGCCCAACCACCCGAGGTGGGATGTTATCCCAGCATAACACCCACCCTGTCAGGCATTATTCTTTTAATAAATGCATGCCTTAGGAAGTGAAGCACAAGGTGACACTGAGTACCTTACACACCCAGGAAAAGCCATTATCCTACAACTGTACAAACACTGGAGTGCCTTATTGCAATTATAAAATGGTTGTCCTAATTTTTATTTTAAAACTGAGTAAGTAATAAAGTTCAGAAAGAAAAAATATTTCTGACCTTTACTGAAGGAGTGAAGTTGTGGTTCTCCATTAGTAGTATAAGTGCCCTACCAATGTGTACTTTATTAAAACTATTACTTTCTGAAAAGTCTGTGGCTGGGCTTTTTCTGAACTTACTGCATATCTGGTATTTCTACTGTACTGCTGCCAAAATGTATATTATTACTACTAAAATGTATGTTGCTGTCAGAATTCCTTTGTTCTGTTGTATATTAAAGGAATAATGCATGACAAGGTGTGTGTCATGCTGGGATAATGCCACACCTGGGGGGGTTGGGCACGAGGCTGCAGGCCGAGTGCGTCCATTGACCCAGGCATGGCGTTATCCCAAACGACACACACCCTGGAGTGCATTATTCTATTATACAATGGCTTGTTGTTATACAGAATAAAAAAATAATTTTAAAGATGTTTTTGTGTGGAAAAATATTTTTGGTTTTTAAAAGCAGATGAAACAATCCAGCTCAAGATCATCTCCAGGTTCACAGTGAGGCGGAGACTAGACCTGTGGCGTTGTGCTGGGATAACACCATGGGTCTAGCCCAAGACTGACCAATCACAGTCCAAGATTCTTTCTTCCCATTGTATAATCTTTTATATTATTGGAATGTTGTAGTTATAGTATATATTTTTAATACAAAACAAACAATATTCAGTGCAGCCCCTCCCCACAAGAAAAGCTGTTTGAAGAAGCTTTGAAATTCTTTCAAAATTACTTTATTTTTACTCACTTTCTTCATTCCATTGGTTTATAAGGTTCTTTATGCAACTATAGACCTCCTGATGGTGTTCTTAAATGAAAATAATGCTAAAAAGCACAATTTTAGTTTAAAAACTTTTGAGCAGCTTAGTGCATGGACTTCATCCCAATGTTTTGTTTATGCTAGCGCTCCATATCCTGTAGGAGGGCCACTGAAAAATCCATCATATGTGGGACTCAGTAAGGTTTATGATTTATTTTATCTTCCAGCAGCTCCCTCTTGCTGGCCCAGTGCTAGTTTAAAGCAGTGATGCTCCCGACTTCCTGCCCTCGCCTGCCTGCTTGCAATGCCAATCTATGAAGCAGTGCAGCTTCCACAGCTCCTTCCATCTCTCTCAATTGCATGAAGAGGGCTGCTTTTCTTCAACAATGATGGTGACAATCTACATCAATACTGCTTCTGGAGCTCCTTTTGTCCATTCCCCTGGGGATTTACCCAGAGGTAATGGAACAGTCAGACCATTTTATATTTGGCACAGGTCCACAAAGCCATTCTTTTCTTGCAGAAATTGCTTATATTTGTGTTATTCCATAGTAACATAGCAATTGATGGCAGATAAGGACTGCTAGGCTGACCTAGTCTGGCCATAATCTTTGCCTGCATCAGCTGTCACTGACCCTGCTTGGTCATTGGCTTCTACCTCTGCCCCACTAGGGTTCCTTTATGCCTGCCCCATGCAAGTTTGACCCCCCCCCCACTGTGCTAACTCCCACCACCTCCTGTGGTAGGCTATTGCAAGTATCCACCACCCTTTCTGTGAAGAAAACATCATTACACTCCCCTTATCCTGCCCCTCTAATCTCATATCATGTCCCCTTGTCCTTGTACATCTCTTATATGTCCACCCCTGGACTTTGATTATGCTCTTGAGATACTTGAAGATTTCAATCATATCTCCTTGCTCCCTCCCTTCCTCCTGTGGCTACATATTGAGGTCTTTCAGTCTCTCCTCTTTTCTAATGCAATCCCCTTACCATCCTAGTTGCCCTTCCCTGGACTGCCTCAACCCTGTCCACATCTTTGTGAAGATGTGACCTCCAGAACTGGACTCCCTACTCCAGATGAGGCCTCACCAGCATTTTGTACAGTGGCATCACCATCTCCCTTCTTCTGCTGGTAATACCCTTTCCTATGCACCCTAACATCCGACTGGCTCTCCCCACAGCCTTGTTACATTGTTTGGCCACCTTTAGGTCCTCTGAGATGATTATCCCTAAGTCCCTTTCTTCCCTGGTGTTTGTTAGTAACTCCCCATCCATCCTGTAACTCTCCATTGGGTTTCTGCATCCCAGGTGCATGATTTTGCACTTCTTTGCATTGAATTTTAATTGCCACATTTTGGACCATCTTTCCAGCTTACATAGGTCCTGCCTCATTCTCTCAATTCCCTCTAGAGTGTCTACCATGTTGCAGATCTTGGTGTCATCCACATATAGGCATACCTTCTCCTCTAGCCCATCTAAAAGTCTGAAATGAAGACATTGAAAAGGACTGGCCCCAGGACAGATCCTTGAGGCACCCACTAGTCACCCCCATTCTTTGGATTTAATCCCATTTACTATCACCCTCTGCTTCCTGTCCCTCAATCAATTTCTAACCGAGTTATTGACTTTGTGGCCCATCCCCAGGCTTCCTAACTTGTTAACTAGCCTTCTGTGTGGAACAGGCCTTACTGAAATAGAGGTAGACAATATCCACTGCTCCCTCCAATCCACCTCCTTTGTCACCCAGTCAAAAAAGTCTATCAGGTTTGTTTGACATGACCTTTCTGCTGTGAATCCATGTTGCTTTGGATTCTGTGCTGCACTGGATTTCAAGTGTTCCACAATTCTTTCCTTAAGCAGTGCTTCCATAACCTTGCCCACTACTGAGGTGAGACAGACCAGACTGTTTTATTTACTTATTTAAAAGTTTTACCAGGAAGGCACGCTAAGCAGAGTACTGTTCAATTCCAGGTGCATCCTTGGGGAGGGGGACAGTGGAGAAAAAACATGGCATGTATACAGAATACAATTAGTGCTAACAAAGGACAACATCTATGCAAATAGTACAATTAGTCCTAACAATGAGTAAACAGTGGATTGGCATTTGAGAATGGCAGGTACAATTGATAGTATGTAACAATACATCCAGTACAGTAGCAAGGGTAAGCATAGCATAGTCAGCCAGGATCAGTAAACAGGACAAGGATAGTGACCTATGCTAACAGGTGTGGATGGACTCATCTTAGCTGCAGGTACAGGTGGTGGAGAAATGCGCATTTATGAGGGAGTTGAGGTGCTGAGTAGAGGACAAGTGCCAGATGTCCGTGGGGATGGAGTTCCACAATTTAGGCAAGCGATGTCAGAAGGCTGACTGGCCAGCCGAGGAGGACATATGTGTGGCACAACCAGGAGATGGGTGTTGAACTTCCTGAGTGAGTACACAGGAGGGAGCATGTGCTGTTAGGACAGAAGCGAGATACATTGGCAAGGACTGGGACCAGAACTTGACCACAAGCCTGGCACAATGGAATTGTCTATGATTCTGGAGTGAGGGGAGGTTGAGAGACTGGTAGAAAACACAGTGGTGAGTGTGTGTGTGTGTAGGGGGGGTAATCCTGTTTCCTCCCTGCTACCACTTTTGTGAATAGGTACCACATGTGCCAGCCTCCAGTCCTCTGGAACCACCCCTGTATTGAGCAAGTCACTAACCAGGGCTGTTAGTGGTGCTGCTAGCTTCTTCCTAAGTGCCTTTATTATCCTGTGGTGCATACCATCTGGTCCCATCGCTTTGTTCACCCTTAGTTTTGAGAGTTCCTCCAGGACTCTGTAATCTGTAAATGGGCTGGTGTTTACCTCTCTCCCCTCACTGTATCTATTATCAAATTGTGATTCCTGTTCCTCTCCTTCCTCAGTGAATACCGAGCAGAAGTATTCAATCAGTATCAATGCTTTATTTAGGTTCCCCTCCACACGCACTCACATATGCACTCTTCTTCCCCTCTGAGTCTTATAATTCCTCCCCTGGACTTTCTTCTTTCGCTGACGTACCCATAGAAAGTCTTGTCCCCTTTTTATGTTGGCTTGCGTGCATGCGCAAGCAACATCTTGTGACAGTGCGGTCTTGGGGCGTGGCTGCTGTTGGCGACGGCGGGCACACATCAGTAGGTGCGCCCTCATTCCCCAATCAGCCTGCATGCCACCGCTTATAACATGCATTCATACGGGGCAAGACATCGAAGCAAAGGTCCGCTGCAACCCAGGCAAGCTCGTCATACGCAGCGGTTCTTGCTTGCCATGCTCGCCGCCATTGCGACCATGGTCAGCGAAAGCAGGTGGCCACCTCACGCTTTCCGGCCACATCGGGTGCCTGAATCCTGTCGCAACCCCCACCATGTTTGTGTGCAGACGGGGAGCCCACTCCCCGTCAGCATCCCCCAGCAAATGTGGAATGCCGGGGGTGCCCAATCCCCTCTGCTCACGCCCCGCTTTCTTTGCCGATGATGGGGAGCTCACTCCCCATCTGCATCACCCCCAACTGTTCAATGCCAAGGGGTGCCCAATCTCCCACCGCATTACCCCCTCCGTGTTGTGTGCTGACGAGGTGCGAATCCTCTGTCGGCACCTGACACCCCTCCACAAAACCTATTTAGGTGGCACGCTGGGAGCCCACCCCAGCATGCCAAATGCCCTGTAATGCAAAACTGTCCCGCTATAGTTTTTCCTTTTTTTCCACCTGCAAAGCAAACCGCCCCTCATAGTCTAGATGCCCTCCTCCCCACCCGCACCACCCACTGCGCATCCCCTCCCCTCACCCCATACTTACCTCCGGACTCCAGTGCGACAATCTTCTGTGGACGGGAACACGTCTCACTCTTCAAAGCCGACTAACTGAGGAAATGCCGTAAGCTGTATAATGCAATGAATAGGGTTTTTCAACTTTGTTGATATCTCAGGCATTTCTTGGAATTTTAGCACCAAATTTTCAACATGGGGTTTTGGGGCCCCTCCTCATGAATTCTTTCACTGTCATGGTGTGTCGGCCTCAGAAGGTGATTTCAGTCACTGCACGAAATCACCTTTCGGGACCCATTAATGAAATGATAGTGCCAGTGTTCAGTGAGGTGGCCTCTCAAAAAGCCTATGTTCCAAATTTGTGGAAAAAATCAAACAAATGCCTTGTTTATGAGCGTGCATTGCACAGTTAGTTATGCAGTAGCTCATAACTTCCAGCATTCGCAATATTTTAATGCTGTATTTTCAGCATTGGCATTTTTGTGCACCTCCTTGTGAACAGTACAGCTGTCATTTTCCACATCCTGCCCAAAATGTGTTTCCACACTTCTGGTGCACAATTGCACAGTCAGTGCGGGAAATCAGTGTTTGGGCCAGATTATGAAAATGACAGTGACACAGTTCATGATCAGAGCTCCTAGAATGCCTATGTTGAAAATTTGGAGCTGATACTCCTTAAAATGACTGTGTTACAAGGGTGCATTGGCAGATTGCAAGCATGCTTGTACCGTCATGCATTGGTGATATTTTCACTCTGGATTTTCACCATTGCCATTTTTACATGCCTCTTGATGAACAGTACAGCTGTCACTTCACATATCATGCCCAAAATGTGTTTCTGCACTTCCGGCGCAGAATAGCGTGGTCGCTGTGCGAAATCACTTCTTGGGACACTTTGAGGAAATGACAGTGACACTGTACATGAGCAGAGGTGTTAAAATGCCTATGTTGAAAATTTGGTGCCGAACACCCACAAACTGGCAGTGCTGCAAGCATGCCTTGCATATTTCCCACGCACCCTTGCAACTACGCAAATTTCGTATATTTGTATGCCACATTTTCAGCACTGCCATTTAATTACACCTCCTTATGAACTGTGCAGCTGTAATTTTTCACATCCTGCCCAGCATGTTTTCCCGCAATGCACTAACAAACACCCACAGGGACACCCTAATGCCTCTCACTCTCTGCAGGGTGGGGGTGGGTTGGCATCAGTTCAATACTTGACTGCCACTCCTATGCTGCATCTCTCTAACTCCTGCACTGCCAATGGCAGCAAGACAACATTCGGCATTGACAAATGTTTGTTTATTGTCTGTGCTAATCTTTCCTCTGTCTTCACCTTTGTGCTCCTTACTGCCTTTCTTGCTTCCCTCTGCCTCTCTAGGTACACTGTCTTATCCTCATCCTTCTGTGACTCCTTGTATTTTCTGAAAGCTACGTTTTTTCCCTTAACTTTCCCTTCCACTTCCCTTGAGAAGCATAGTGGTTTGCTCCTTCTTTTTTCCTTCTTTCTCAGTCTGATGCACTGATTTATCACCTCCATTATGACTACTTTAAGGTGTGCCCACAGCTCCTGCATCCATTCTCCTGCCTCCTTGCCCACTAGGGCTTCCTTGAGCCCCTTCGCCATCCTTGCAAAATCCACCTTGCTGAAATCCAGTACCCTTGCCTTCATGTGGATTGCCTGTGATGCTGTATCTATCTTAAACAACAATGTATGGTGGTCACTGGACCCTAGGTGATAATCTACTTGGACTTCTGCAATCCTATCTTCATTAGTCAGTACAAGGTCCAGAAATGCCTTTTCCCTGGTGGGTTCCTACACCAACTGCCTGAGTCCTGCTCCAACTGCCTGACTCCTGCCCCTTGGAAGGCTTCTATGATCTACAGTTTTGTAATTGGTAAATAGAGTCATCTTTTACTTTCTTTAGTCTACTCAATGTTTGCACAAGACCAAAGTGGCCATTGGCTTCAGGATTGAGTGTCAGAAGGATGGAAAGGGTTGCCCAACTGCCTGCTGGAATGCAACTGAACCTGTCTGTGGGGAATGGAACTGACAGCAAACTCTCACAAATACCATTTTAGGCTCACCGATGGTCATTTCTTCAGTGTGTTTGTGGGTTTTTTAGTGACTGCATCCATCTTTACATACTAGACATGTGTCTATGGTAGTGTCTGTTTTCCATGGCAGGATGGTGCTTCTGCAGTTTCTGTGAAACACAAGGCCCTGTCTATGATGGCTAAAAAGAGATGAGTTTCCATTAGGCAAAAGAGGAGTCAAAAATTGCAGTGAAGGACTGCTAAAGTGAAATTAAAGAATCCAAGAAGAGGCTAAAAGCCAGGAGAGCAGCAGAAGATACAGACAACGTGAAAGCTTTTACAGTATAAGTTCCAAAATATCTCTGCACTCATGTGCAATAAACCACCAACCTCAAAGTTGTTTCAATCAATAATATTTATTATACGGTTCCTCTGGTTCACAATAAGAGTGCTGCTCCTTATAACATCAGTGCATCCACCATCAAGCTGTTCCCCAGCACTTCGACCAGGGTGTGGTATTCCCCCAGAAGAAAGACCACATCCCTGGTCAAAGCTCAGGAGAAGTGCTCGATGGTGGATGCACTTATGTTATAAGAAGCAGCATGCTTATTGTGAACCAGAGGAACCATATAATAAATATATTGATTGAAATAACTTTGAAGTTGGTTGTTCATTGCATGTGAGTGCAGAGCTATTTTTGAACTTGTACTGTGAAGTTTGGGACTAAAGACCCCTCGCCCTGCACCATGTTTGAAAAGTGTACACATCTGAGAAGGTTGGATTGAACATGAAAGCCTTTTTCTGTACATAACTACAGTAGAAGGAGGAAGATGAAGGAGAGAATTAGCTCTTTGAAAATCAGAGAAGAAGAAGAAGGAGGTGGTGAGAGAGGCAGAGGTGATAGCAAAGATGCTGAATGAATTCTTGACATCAGTGTTCGACTAAAGGTTCCTGTGTGGGAATAGTACTTATTGGGAAAGTTCTGATATCAAGATTAGCTACAATGCAGCCTGTGGACATCACTTTGAGTGCAGTACCAGAATTAAGCAATAACAACTGAGAATGCAGTCACTTCCAACAGATTAGCGACCGGTTGGGGAGAAGGGTGGCCCGAGGTGCAGCCAAGGGCCACCTGCCTTCAGCTGGTCATTAATAGAAGGAAATGACTAACTTTGAGGTTGTTAATGTGATTATAAGTCTAATCATAATGACAATTGTCTTTTTTTTCCCATTTATTTTTACTTAATTAAGGTTTTAAGCAGAGTGGTGCAAGCCATGTGTGCTGCACAGCATCAGTTGGCAGTTGGAGCAGTCATTTCTAAGATGTTAATGACCAATCCAGTAGACAATCAAGAGTCCCAGTAGGCTCATGAATAATTAATTAGATTTATAATACCTGTTAAATATTAAGTCAGGTAATTCCCAAGTGCCAGACAGGATAGAGCCAAGGATTATGGTGGAGTTAAATGATCAATTAGGTGGGCGGCTTGAAGTGACCTCTTTAGAATTTATGCAGACAGGTGTAATACCAATGGACTACAAAGTGGCCAGTGTGGTCTCAATCTTCCAGAAGACAGCAAGGTTGTACTTGGTCACCTACTGGCCATTCAGCCTGTCATCAGTGCTGGACATGATTTTGGAAACGATTATTAAGGACAAAATAATGGAATATTTGGTTGAGTTCAAGATTCGTGTTCCCTCTGCTTGACTTTGTAAATGGCAGATCTTGTTGAAACAAACTTAATGGGTGACTAAGGAGGCAGACAGTGGAAGGGTCATGGATGTAACCTACCTGAACATCAGTGAGGCCATTGATAAAGTGGCATATGACAAACTTTTAGGTAAAGCACACAAGTGTGGTATAAACAAGACACACTCAGGTGGATTGCTAACCGGCTTGGGGCAGAAAGAAAAGGGCTGTACTGGGTAGGCATTATTCTGAGAAGAGAGAGGTACTCAGCAAGGAATCTAGAGTGGTTGGTATTGAAGCCACTGCTGTTCAACATTTTCATAAATGATGTGGAAGCTGGGGTCTCCAGCAGGGTGCTAACATTCACTGATAATGTTAAACTAGCTGGGGTGGTGGACTCTCTTTAGTATGGGAAACATTTTAGCAGGATCTGGACAAGCTGAGCCATTGATCTGACACCTGGAGTCTTAGATTCAATGTAGCCAAGTGCAAGATACTACACTTTGGAAGGAAAAACAGAGGCAGATGCTCCACATCCTGTTGGGCTATTTTTTTTTTTTTAATTTACATTTTGTATGCCAACGCAGAGCTGACAGGTGACTCCGTCCTTTCTGTGAGGGCTCATTCTCTGGTCCTGGATGGCCAGGCCATCATGGAGCCTGCCAGCTCCATTTTCATCATTTTCTTCCCAGGCCCCATGAATGTGCAATGGGAGGAGTGGCCGGACTCTGCCTACATGGAGGCAGCCTTGTGCCCTGGACTTGGGGCCCTTCCCGTTCTGGTGGTGCACATGCACTGACACCTGCTGCCGCTGGGTGCCGGTCAAGCAGCATGCTGCTCTGTCCCCCCTCCCTGAAGAATAAGAGCTGTCTACCGATGCTTGATTCTTCCTCCCCCCTGCCAGCGCCCGAGCGACCTGAGTCTGTTCCCGAACCCAGGTCACCGGCATGGCGCGAGGTGTGGCGTCCAGCACCTTGACCCTCAGAGCCACAGGTCAGCTTGGGTTCCTTATGGGCTCCTTTTTTTCTTACCCCTACTTGCAGAATTGCTGCTCTTATATAGAGATCATATTGTTACACATATCATGCCCTGCAACAAGAAACTCCTTGTCTCCTCTCCTCCTTTCTCTACTCCTAGTACTTTCCCTAACCCCTCTGATTGTTCTCTACTCACAAATGCCGAATAACTAGCCTTCTACACCCTCCTATCTCCAATCCCCTACTTACATCGTTGCTATCACTCCCTCTCCACCATTTGAACTATAGTCATATTCTCCCTCTATCCCTCATGCTTCATTATTAACTGTCCCACCCTTCTTTGCTGCTTTTCATCTCCTGCTCCTATACTCTCTTGCACACTATCCTGCCAGTTTCACTGGTTCCTCGACATCTAACTCTAAATACCCCAAGCTTCACTTCCTCATCTTAGCTCTACTCTTGCTCTCCTGCAGAGATATCCACCCCAACCCTGGTCTGTCTGCATCTCATCCCCTGACTGCTCCATTATCTACCACAGACCCTTCTATTGCTCCCGCCATCCTCCCGAAGGGTTTTAAGATCCTTTATCTAAATATACATAGTTTGTTGCAAAAAGAAATCAACCTTCTACAAGCCATAGTGGCCACTCTAGAACCTGACATACTGATCATCATGGAAACTTGGCTAAAGAGCACAATTCCAGATCTCTCTGTCTCCATTCTTGGCTACTCCCTCCTGAGGCAAGACTGAGTAGGTAGAGGTGGTGGCATTGCCAGATACGTTCTTACCTCCTTCCAGTATTCTATTATATATTCATCCACTAGCCCAACGTCCCACAACACACTGGCTATTCATTTAACTCTGCCCTTCACCCTCCCCATGTTTGTAGCCGGCATTTACTGTCACCCAAATGTCCAGCTCTCTATTGCTCTTGACCTCATAACCTCCATTGCGACCCTTACTTGCTTTGGTGAACTATACATCTTAGGTGACCTTAACTTAAACTGGCTGTCTCCCAAGACATCCAAAATATGTAATGATTTTGGAGCCCTGAACCTCTCACAATTGATCTCATAACCCACCTGCCCTAACCATACGACACAAAATCACTCCTTGATTGACTAGACTCTTACCACCCACCCCCCACAGAGTAATTAGCTCTGGCTTCCTTCCAGATGCTTTCAGTGACCACAACCCAATATTAATTGTCAGGAAAAGCCACAGACCAAAATCTCCAGATAAAACCATGTAACTGCTCCTTCAAATCCCTAGACCTTGAACCTCTCCTGCGCAACCTATCTCTTTCTGACTGGTCTCCCTTAGTCTCCTCCCTCTCAGTTGATAAGGCTCTAACCTACTTCAGAGAACTATTCCTTGCAAATTGGAACACCTTTACCCCTCTCAAACAAATTAGGGTTAGGGGTAACCACCTACCGTGGATTACTCCAGAAGTCTTAGCCTGTTTTAGTGCCAGAGATCATGCCTGGAAGTGCCACAAATCCACCAAGCTTTTTAGTGACCTCACTGACTACCATAAGCTCCGAAACACCTGTACCAGGGCAACAAGGCTAGTCAAGTCCAATTACTTCAAAAATGCTTTCCTCACTAACATAAGTTCCCCTTCCAAGTTTTGGAAGGTGGTTCATGCCCTCTTTATCCCTCAGTCCTGCCCCCTTCCCCAGTGCTAAAGGTAAATGGCAATCTTGTAGCCCACCCTCATGCCTAAGCTGTGGTATTTAACTCCTATTATAACTCCTTTGCAACTGAACTGCTGAAGTCCCTCCCTAATTACTCCTCCCCTACTCCCTCAAATGTCACAGCTGCCCCTCTATCTTCCCCCACAAAAAAACACTCCATTTCCTATTTCCCCACACCCCTCCTTCTCATTCTCTTCAGTCCCCCCACCGATACTTTAAATGCCCTCCTTGCCATCAACCCCTCAAAAGGATCTTCCACAGATGAGCTTGACCCTAAACTCCTCTCTCTCTCTCAGCCCCAGCCATTGCCTACCCCCTCTCCTTAATCTTAAATCTCTCCTTCTCAACCTTCAATATCCCTGCCACATGGAAGCATGCAGTGGTCCTCCCCTACCTAAAGGTGGAGACCCCTCATCCCCTGGCAACTATTGCCCCATCTCACCACTCCCTACCCTAGCCAAACTACAAGAACATCTAGTCCTCTCTCAACTCACCTCCTTTCTATCTGATACCTCCTTCTTCATCCCATTCCAATCTGGTGTCAGGAAAAAAAACACTCTACCACACCTCCCTACCTCAGCTCACTGACTCCATCCTCTCCCAGATGGACACTGGCCAAATCACCTCAGCCTTATTTGTCAACTTTGCCAAGGCTTTTGAAACTGTTTCCCACTCCCTCCTCCTTGGTTCCCTCTCATCTGCTGGTCTAACCTCTTCTGCCACTAACTGGTTTAGGGCCTACCCTACTAGTAGAACCCAGTCTGTTAAGATCACAGATGCCATCTCTCCACCCCTCATGATCCACACTGGCATCCCTCAGGGCTCCATGCTTGGTCCCCTTCTATTCTTCATCTTCCTTAATGATCTGCCATCTGTCTGCTCCCCCTCTTCCACTATACACATGTACACTGATAATACTATCCTGTATGTATCTGGCTCATGCCCAGTTGAGGTTACATCCAGCTTGCAGCATGACTTCAACAAGGTCCAGCTCTGGCTTGCAAACCATCAATTATTCCTCAATGCCAACAAGACAGTCTCGATGACATTTGGCACAAGGCAGAAACTCTATAGGCTTCCCTCCCTGCCTGCTTTCCACACTCTTGATGGGACTTTATTAGAGGACACCTCATCCTTCAGATACCTTGGGGTTTGATTAGACCAACACCTCAACTTCTCTGGACACATTTATTTATTTATTGGCTTTTGTTTACCAGGTAAGCATGCTAGACATGGAGTGACTATTTTCAGTTGCTACCCGGGAGATTATAAGAGTAGGTTTACAAGCAGAATGAGAACAATTACAACATAGTGAAACACAGGCACTGAACAGGGGAAACCAATAAACAAGTACAGGATGATCAGATAAGCATATACATCAAGGTAAGAACATACAAGCAGTAATAACAATTCGTAGTATAACACATGGGCTTTTAAGGTGGGACATTGGGTGGTTGTCCCGGTATAAGGATGATAAGTGCTGAGGTGCAGGAAAGTACATAAGAGTGGATGGTTCCCCTATTTGAGCTTGGTGGAGGGGGTTAGGAACCAGGAAAGTGGATGGAGCACACCTGGGTCCAAGCCAGGGTTGGAGGTACCAAGCAGCCTAGGGACAGTTACAGGCTGAGGCAGACTTCAGGTGTGACCAGAGGGAGCTCTTAAACATTTACAGGAAACAAACTACAGGAAATACAGTTTAAACCACATACAAAGTTAGAAACAACAGTAGTAGTAAGAAGCATATTTTTACAATAGTTCACATTCTAGAAAGGTACAAGTGCATGGTAGGGTTAACAGTCATGGCATACGTTCATGTTCCTATGGGAATGAAGGCGAAGTCATGAGAGAATAAGAAAGGGTAAGGATAGGCATAGTGAAGATGAAGGACTGGGAGAGAGATTCAAAAAGGGAAGAAAGAAGGGGGGTCAGTGGGGATGGACTACACCAGTTGGGCTAGTGGGAAATGGTAAGACAGAAGAGGTTTTAGTGACAATTTCCATTGCAGATGGGTGGCGAGAAGAAAGCTTCCTAATACCGTTATTTGAATAAGGAGAGAGACTTACATGTAAGTAGCAATTTTGAGAGGTTTCATTTTTCAGGTGCTGTGCGGGAGAAGGATCTTCTACCCACAACCAATCGTGTTCTGGGTAAATTTAAGATTGGAAGTTGTGAGGATCTGACGGTCCTCTGGGAGGTTTTAGAGGTGAGGAGATTAGATAGGCTGGGAGGGGGGAGGGTAGGTGGATGAGTTTGAAGGTGGCACAGGCCACTGGAAAGTCCATCATGGCTTCAAAAGATGGCCAATCCAGGGTGTTTAGAACATTACAGTGGTGGTACCGGGCTTGGGCCTTAGTAGCAAAGTGAGCAATTCTGTGATAGGCCACTTTTAGTTTGTCCAGAAGTGTTGTCTTGGCTGAGTGAATTATTGGGGATCCATAAAGGATGCCTGGTATGAGGTTAGTTGAGGCGATGGTCCTCCTTGCGTGGTTGGAGAGGTAGGGAGTGGTGCAGTATAGGAGGGCAATTTTTTGGTTAGTGTTTTTAACTGTACTAGTCACGTGCATATCAAAGATAGGTATTCATCAAGAATTAGTCCCAGATATTTGAAAGATGTAACCCTTTCCAGCAATATTCCCAAGGAAGATTTGATTACCAGGGGAGTCAGGGACGTATCAATGGAGGTATGATAGAACAACATGGATTTGGTGTTTTTGGTGTTCGGGGCCAACAGGTTTTCCTTAAACCATTTTTCCAGGGTTTGGAAATCATTTTCCAGGTCTGAGTGTATGAACTGACATCACTGGAGGATCTGTGAAGGATGGCATCATCGGCATAGAGCTGAACGACTGCCCATCCACAGTTTTGCAGCAGATCATTAATGAAGATCGAGAATAAGAGTGGTCCAGGGATTGATCCTTGAGGGACTCCATTGGTGATGGGGGATAGCGATGATGATGCTCTGGCTCATTTGATGCACTGGGATGGATTAGATAAATAGCATGAGATCCAGGAAAGTGATTTATCATCAAGGCCAATAATGCTGAGTTTGGAGATGAGAATAGGGTGATTGATGAAGTTCCTGTTATGACCCACCTTAATTTCCCTTGGGAATTTACCCAATTCTTCTATCGATTCTACTGCCTCTACTGACCCTAGCCCCTCCTAGGTGCTAGTTCTCATACCTTTCTCCTTTCCCCTACTCTCTCCCCCTTTTTCCCTAGCCTTCACACTCCCCTTGCAGGGTTTTCAGCATCCTGAAGGGGTCTTATAGTGCCTAGGCTTGCCACCTTTTCTTCCTCCATCTACCTATCCTTGGCCTTCCTGGTTCTTTTACCATTACCCAGCATCCTTGAGGGTTCCTTGGATCAGGACTCATCCCCTCCCAGATGTTATTTCTCATTATCTCCCTCTCACTATCCCTCTATAACTACAACGCCTAACTGCAGGAGTGTTTACAATTGCCTGAACTTCCTTGACCCCTCTAAGAGTTCATTGCATCCTGAAGGGTTCTCTTTTTGGGCCAGGCCTTATTTCCCCTCCTAGGTATTAATCCCATTTACTCCCTCTCTCTACCCCTCTCTAATCCCTACTCCAGTCCCCTGTCCCCTTGCAAAGTTACCTGCATCCTGAAAGGGTCTCTCGGGACATGACTCTGCACTAGCTGTCATCTCATCCTCTCTCTCCTTCACCCCTTATTTCACAATAGCACTTGTTCACTTATTACCATTGTACTTATTGTTATCACAAATTACATATGTATGCAACACTGTTTGTAACAACTGCCTTAATTAATTGCATGCTACGTTGATCTTTGTAAGTTGAATGTAAAATGTCTCATCCCTATTGTACCCCTTCCCCCCAGGTCGCACCAGGAGACAAGCAACCTGTTGCTCAGTGTGCCTTCCTGGTGAAACATTTCAATAAATAAATAAATTCCAATAAATAAATAAAGGAGGCAAAAATTATCTGAGGAAAAGAACAGACAAAGGGCTAAACCATTACAAACAGTATATGACTTTTGTTAAGAAGATATGAAGAATGTTTGGCTGCATAAAACTGGGGATGACCAGCAGTGCTGGGGAAGTAAATCTTGCCAATTTTAAGGCCCCGGTTAGGTGTCACCTGAAGTAAAGCATGAAGTTCTTGTCTTCTTAGTACTAAATGGTCACTGAGGCAGTTGAGAAAGTACAACACAGGGTGACCACAATGTTCAGAGGTATGGGAGACAAAAGCTATTAAGAGAGGCTGGAGGCCACTGAACATGTACACGTTCATCCCGCTGAGCATTGAGAGAGGATATGTTCTCAGTCTTCTGCATGTTCAAGGGAGTCCGCAAGATTGAATGGTTTGTGATGTTTGATCTGTGTCCTCCAACAGGTTGTGGGAGGTCACCTTTAAGCAAAAAGATGGTAAATTCAGTGGTACGTTAGGAGGCACTTTTTTCCAGATGAAGGTTAACCTATGGAGCTGTCTAGCACTGGGACCATGGACATAAAGACAGTATATGTTTTCAAGGTAAGTCTGGACAGATGTCAGCTTACCAATGTAATCACAGGGTTCCCTGGGTAATAGAGTGGATAGGGATTACCCAGAGGATAAATCTGTATGTTTGCACTGCATACTTATTCATCCCTTCTTATGAAGCATGACAGGGTGGACATTGTAGACCCACAGTTTTTTCCAACCTTAACTTATGCTAATGGCCCCTAGCTCTTCATCACATTTCACTGTGGATTTTTGTGGCAGGGATCCTAGGCTTCTGCAGTGAAATTTGTTGATTTTTACATATGAATTATTTATTTCTGAAATAAACTGAAGTCCTCCCATAGGATTAAATATGATGTGAGGTTCTTGATGACATCACATGGTGAGTATAAGAAAGGCACTTCAGGACAGACAAGCAGGGGAAAGGGGCCTGTCCCTATCAAAAAACTGAATATTTTAATGAAAATTCACCAAGAACATAGAATTCCATGGCATTGCATGTATTCTGGGATTGGATACAAGTTTTGGCGGAAATTCTTTGAGGAACTGTAGAATTCCAGGGGCCTTAATTATGTTACTTTTTAAATTTGTAACTCCTCAACCCACTCTAAGATCAAAACAGCCATCTTCCAGACCAAGGCAATTACACTGTAGAATACGAACAATTCTAAATGTTGTTGCTGAACAGCTTCAGGATGTGTAAGTATATTTAATTTATTGATTGACTGATTGAATTAGTTATGGAAAAGGCACAGGGAGCTGAGATTCGTTCTCAGATGCCACAGATGGGAAGGGTACAGTATATAAAGAACAAACAGCACTTTGTCCACACAAGCTGCACAGCTGTTTTAGCAGGCCCCACCCCTGTCACAATCAGGATTATCTGCAGTCTTGATCATCAGGCTGGGAACCACTGGAGGGACAATGGAGAAAATATTCAGTTGTGGACTGGGACTAGTACTGGATATGGTTCTATGGCAAGAGATGCAGACAGCAGTGGTCTGATACAAGTTGTAGCATGATAGCTAGCCAAAGTAGAAAGTAAACAGCAAATTGAAAAAATGTTGCATATTAACTTAAAATTTCCAAAACTGCTGCAAAATGGAACTGGCTACTCGGAAAAAAAATACAAAGCACTGATGACATAATAACACTAAGGAGGGGGTACACTATGGTTAGGAAGGATAGAAAGGAGGGCAGAGGGGGTGGAGTGGCTATGTTCATTAGAGATGACATAGAAATTGCTAGGGTAGAAGAGGCAGAGGGAAATGTGGAGGCCTTATGGGTCACCTTACGAGGGGAGTAGCCTTAAACCGGAAGGGGAGGAGGGGGAAACAGACTGGGGGTGGAGGTTTCAGGAGGAGCAGAGGGAGGATGGAGTATAAGGAACCTGGGTGGAAGTTCGACAAAGGGATCCAGGGATAAGGGGTGGGGGTTGGTGTTAGTAAATGCAGGGCTTGGGAAACAAGTTGCCAGAGTTCCACCATGCTGTTTGGGGGGTGGATGTGGCAGCGGTCACGGAGGCGTGGAGCCAACAAAAACCATGACTGGGACCTAAGCGTGCGAGGGGTACACTATGCTTAGGAAGGATAGAAAGGAGGGCAGAGGTGGAGTGGCTATGTTCATTAGAGATGACATGAAATTGCTAGGAGTAGAAGAGGCAGAAAGAAATGTGGAGCCTTATGGGTCACCTCCGATCCCAGCAGGAGATAAGGTCAAGCTGGGTGTAGTATATAGCCCCCTGGGATGAGTGATGTTCTAGAGGATGGTTTGCTGGACAACATCATTGCCCAGTGTGGACCAAAAAGGAAGGAGTGGTGTTGATGGGGACCTTAATGCCAGGTACAAACTGGGGAACCATGTCCTTTAAGGTGGCCAAGGAGCAGAGACTGCTGGATGGCTTCCAGGATGTGTTCTTAACACAGCATGTGATGGAGCCCACAAGGGAGGGGCATGTCCTGGACATGGTTCTGGCAGATGGGGATCTGGTAAGTGACCTGGTTGTAGAGGCCCCCTGACTGGGAGTGACCACAATACTGTCTGGTTTCAAATAAGCATGGGGGGAGGGGGGTGAGATCCAGGACACTGGCAGTGGACTTCAGAGGGCAGACTTTGTGGGCATGGTAAATATTCTCAAGGATCACTTGAAGGGGATTACATCAATGACAAGTGTGGAAAGGAGATGGGAGGTCATAAAACGGGGACTTCATGAGGCAGTCAGGATCTGCGCTAAGTTGAAACGTAAGGGAGCAAGGTCACATAAATCATGCTGGTGGTCCAGTGAGGTACAGGTAGCGGTCAGAAAAAAGAAGGTGGCCTACAAAAAATATAAAACAACAAGAGGGGATAAGGAAATGACCATCTTGCATCTAGAAAAGTCACCGGATGGTGAGGGGAGCAAATTCCAATAAAAAGAGCAGCGGCTAAGCACAGAGATACATGGAGGGGAAAAGGGTTCTTCGGCACATTGGGAGCCGGAGAAAAACTAAGGACCATCTCAGCAGATTGAGATCAGAAGGAGGGTGGGTGGAAGAGGCAAGGACCAGGCAGAGGTATTTAACAAGTACTTTGCCTCTTCTTCACTAGGAGAGGGATGGGATATCTACAAAGCAAGGCATGATGGGGATAGAAGCGGCAGTGAGTGGGATCAGGGAGCAACAGAAATGGAGCAAGAGGGAGGGAGAGGTACCTCAGGGGTGTCACATCTGGATAAGGATAAAAAGGTCAGTAAGGTGGAGGGGACGGATGATGCTATCTCTGCTAAAAGGGTGTGGTTAGCCCTCAAGACCCTAAAGAAAGACAAATCTCCTGGGCCGGATGGCATTCATCCGAGAGTACTATGGGATTGGCAGACATACTGGCTGCACCCCTGGTGGAGCTCTTCAACAGGTCACTGAGACAGGAGGGTACCTAGGGATTGGCGAGGCACATGTGGTGCCAATCCATAAAGGGGGCGAGGGAAGTACCAGGTAACTAGACCCATCAGTTTGACCTCGGTGGTGGGAAAATTAATGGAGAGTATACTAAAGGAACAATTGGGGTGTACTTGGAGGAAGTGGGAGGTCTGGATAGTGGCAACATGGGTTTGTCCAGGTAGATCATGTCAAACCAATCTTGTGGAGTTCTGAATGGGTAACATCAGAACTGGACAGGGAAAGCCTGTGGATGTGTTATTCTTGGACTTCAGCAAGGTGTTTGACTCTGTCCCCTACAATGGTCTGGTGGAGAAACTGATTGGGTTGAGAGATGGGCCCTTTGATGGTCAGATGGATTGAAAACTGGCTAGCTGGGCGCACCCAGAGAGTAGTGGTCTGTGGGAGCTCCGAACCCTAGAGAGGTTGGTAGTGGGTACCTGCAGGGCTCGGTCCTGGGTCCGATCCTGTTTAATGCATACATATCGGATATCAGGAAGGTATAGGGTGAAATGAGTCTCTTCACTGATGACTCCAAGATGGGGAGCAGTAGTTGAGGGAGAAGAGGGAGGTTGGCCTGCAAGGACCTGGACACCCTGGAAAGCTGGGCTCACACATGGAATTAAATTTCAATATCACCAAGTGCAAGGTGTTGCATCTTGGGCAGAAGCTCCTAAACACAGGTACACCTTGGGAGGGGCGTGGAGGCCTCAATAGGGAAAAAGACCTGGGGTCATGGTGGATGCACATATGAATAACTCTGAGCAGTGCAGGAGAGCGGCTAGCAAGGCAAACAGGATGTTGAGATGCACGTAAGGGGATCACCTCTAGGAGCAAGGAAGTGATTCTGCCGCTGTACAATGGACTGGTTAGACCACACCTTGAGTACTGTGTACAGTACTGGAGACCACACTTGAAGAGGGACATACAGCTCCTGGTGAGAGGTACAGAGGAGGGCAACTAAGATGATACGAGGGCTAGGGGATTTGACGTATGAGGACAGACTTGAGGAGCTCTGCCTCTTTTCATTGGAGGAGAGGAGAGGAGAGACAGGGGGGACATGATTGAGGTCTTCAAGTACCTCAAGGGAATAAATAGGGTAAACATGGAGGGGATCTTTAGACTAAAGCAGGGAGGTATCACCAGAGGGCATGGTTTGAAGTTGGAAGGTGGAAGGGTGAGGGGGGAAAAGAGGAGGAGGTTTTTCACTGAGAGGGTGGTGGACCCTTGGAATGCACTGCCTGGTGAGCTGGTTCGGAGATCCACAGTGGAGGACTTCAAGAGAAGGTGGGACAGACACAGAAAGTGGATGTATCAGATGATGGCCTGTCCCAGGGGGGTGGGGATGGATGATAGGGGTTTCTGGAACACAAGGGAGGGGAGGGCCTCGGCACCCAACTAGGGATCTGAGGTTCGAGCAGACTCGATAGCCCGTAAGGCCTAATCTGCTGGCAAATAGTATGTTAGTATGTAAATGGAATGTACTTTAAACAACTCGATGTGAAAAACACTCTCCAGTTGATATGCACTGAGCAACTAACACCCTGATCCACTAACAGCATATTTTCCATGGCACTCATCACACATTCAGTATCAAGTGTAACAGGATTGCAGCTTGTAACTTTATGCTCACAATGTGTCACCAGTGCCCACTTGCTATTTGACTGCCCATTGTTAGGAGAAAGAAGGAGGAAATGGCTTGACCCGTTTTTGAGGCGATTAAGTGGTCTAGAAACATGAAAGTGACGGTAGAAGGGGATCCAAAGATCCATCCAGTCTGCCCAACAACTTTCAATACTACTGGCTGGCAAGCATATTCCATTGACATATGCTGTTATTAAATTTTATCTTGATGCGTGTAACATTTTAAAGTTATAACAGTATGATAGTTTTGTTTTTTAAATTATTTTTCCTGGTTTAATTTATTGTATGCAATAACTGTACTGTCATTTGTTAAGTATTTTGTGTACTGAAGTGTCTGTCATTTCACTATACACTTTTCATAATTAATAAAGAAAGAAAATGAAAGTGCCGCATTGACGGGAAAAAAAAAGATATGCAGTGAGCAACTAACACCCCGAACCACTAACAGTATAGTTTCCATGGCACTCATCACACATTCGGTATAAAATGCAACAGGATCACAGTTTGTGACTTTATGCTCACGAAGTGAGAGATATTAGCTTCAAAGCAACAATTTAGCTATAGCATTCACTACACTGTTAAAAACTGAATTGTAATTTCTTATATCTTACTGTTAATAACTAAATGAATTTTGATATAAGAATATTGCTTTACCTCTGTTCTGTGGCCATGTAGGTTATTTAACTCCACGGAAGGTCTGTTATAATCTGGGACATTACCTTTGGATGAAAAAAAAAACACAACATAAATAATATTGGTTAAAAAATTACAACATTCTTCACTGCAAAGGTGACATTGGACTTCTATTAACAACTTTCCTAGTCATAAACCAGAAGCATGTCCCATTCAATCCTATCAGCAGTACCAGTAATGAAAGTGGTCTCAGACTTGTTCATCACAACATGGTGTGAGCAATGTACATGACTTAAACTGCAAAGCAGTACACTATGGTTTAGCTAAGTCTTCTTATCCTTCTCATGTCCTCATGACTTGAACATTTATGAACTAAATATGTTCCCTTTTTTGTAACAAATATACTGTAGCACCTTTTGAGAAAGACCCTATTACAGAACGTTGAGTGTTCTAAACCCATTGTTTAACAATTTTGGGGATTTGTGTAGCCCATGAAGTGTTCTGACTTTTCATCATTTCCTCAGATACTTGGATACTGTACAGTATGTTGCTTTATGTTCTTTGAATATTTTATTGTTTTCCCTTTTCACAATGGTTGTAACTCACTAAGGGCCTAACTGACAGTGTTTGGCATTGCACAAGTGTACCTGCTGACTCAGTGTGGTATTTCATGTCACTAACAGAAACAAGATGTTTGGTGATCCTGTTACAGGGTGGATAGCTCGGATAAATGTGCAGACTGACTACCTTACCTGAAAACTGAACATGCTGTCTTCATAACAAAGAAGGAAAGTGTGTCTGTCTGCACCCTCCAAGACAACCATGGAGAGACAAAGTGGTCCCAAACTCACCCTTCTAGCTAAAGGAGGAATGGTTGGATCTGACATTTTCCAATATGAAAGATGAGATTTGCCATAAGCTCCCATATGCCATTATTAGTATTGATTTCATGTACAAATGCACCACCAACAAAGTCCTATTATATATGTACTGTGCCTCTGCGTAGCCATACTACCAAGTCTGGCCTTAGGGCTGCAAGTTGCCTTGAATTTCATCTCAGCAGAATCAAAAGCAGACAACCAACATGCCTTTTTCTGTACTGGTCCATATATAGAACTTGCTTTTGGCCAAGTGAAGACCCTGCACTGATCCTATACCAGAAATTATTTCTGTGAAAAAAAATGGTACTTAAGCCAATTGATGGCGTTCTATGATTCTTGCTTAGGTCACATCATAGGAGAAATATCAGCACAGAACTGCTTAGCATGAATGCTGGGTGCCATTTAATGACAATAGTGATGTGATTATGGAAATGGAACTGTATTGGAGTAATATTCTTGTGCTAAGTTATATAGAAGATAATATATGGGGATTCATCAGTAACCACCCTGTCATTGCTTCAAGAGGTTACCGTGACAACACGTAAACCTCGAAAGTGAAGCGACCTTTTGGGAATGGACTCAGGTCATCGGGGTGCCTTAACTGAGGGCTGGAGGGTCAGAGCAGGATTTAGCTAGCCAGAAGGCAGCTCTCCTCTCCTTGGGGTGGTCACTTCCCCCATAGTCCCACTGCCACCAGGTGGAATTCCAGTGATTAGTGCACGTGGCAGGGGTGACACGAAGGGGGGGCAACTTGAGATATGGCTTGGCATGCCTCCACATGTGCACCTACATCCAAAGTAGGGGGCTGTGATCAGGGAGAAAAAGACAAAAATGCCATAAAAATCTGTATTAAAAAAACACCATGACATGCCACAACACACTCCACTATCAGACTGCTGACCATCCATTATGGTGTGACACTGATGGCTACCAATCCCCCATCTTTTGTTTTCTTATTAGTCTTATTGGCAAAAGAGGTTGCAAGTTAAAGGACACCTAACAGCCTTCTTTACCAGTGTAAAATGCCAAAATCAGGCTTTAAAGAGAGGAAAATGAAAGGCCACTGTTTAAATTGATGCTATAACTGCATTCATAAATTTAAGATAAATGCACTTTTGTAACATTTAAAAAATGTAAACAACAGCCTTCCCATTTGAAAAATCTGCTGTATCAGCTCTACAAAATGACTGACAGACATCAGACTGAATGATGTCATAGGAGATAGTGGCAGAGTTACATATCACTCTGTAGTGCTAACTGGTTCCTTTCATTTCCATTACGTTTTAGTTCTTTCAGCAAAATAAACAAACTCATGACTTAATGTGTATTATTTTTAGCAAAACACATATAAGGCCATGATCATGTTTATTTATTTTTTTAACATAAGCAGCCAAAAATTTCACAGAAAATTATCATTCTGATGTGGCCATATGAACTGAACAACTGTATAAGTCAACAACTATCTGGTGGTCTGTTGGTTCTTCTGAAGTGCAGCGAGTCATTCCAGTGCAACAGTGCAAAGTTTGAAAGGCTGGTAGGCTTACCTTAAAATACTGTGGTCAATCTCCAACATCTGTTTCCAGTTCCTGATGTCAAACACCCTTCCACCAGCCCGCCCACTGATCTGCATGTACATATACAGTGGCATGCTCCATTCATTCTCCTGCTCCTCCAAATAAAATTGTTGGCCACCAATCCCCAGTCCCACTATGAAGTATGCCAGCTTATTTCTGAGTACGTGCATGCGTTCCAAATCTGGTTCTTCTTCCTGGCAGGCACTAATAAATGAAGTCATTTACAAGTGTCAGCCAAGAAGGAAGAACCCGATTCGGAAGCTGTTTGCTCACTCACTACCAGTACGGACTTAGAAATAAGTGGGCCTGTTTCATAGTAGTACTGGCGACCAGCAACTAACAATTTTATGTGAAGGAGCAAGAGAATGGTATTTGAATGGAGTGTGCTACTGCATGTATGCATCTGGGGAAGGGGGGGGTTGATATCAGGAATGGGAAACAAATAGAGAATGACCACAGTGTTTCAGTGTAAGCCTACAAGCCTTTCAGACTTGGTACTGTTGCACAGGAATGGCCTGCTGCACTTCAGGAAAACAACTAGACCAATAGGTAATTGCTGACTTACTGTATGATGTTGTTTGGTTCATATGACCACATCCAAATGACAATTTTCTGTGCAATTTTTGACTGCCTTTATTAAAAAAAATTATCAAAATCATGGCCTTACATGTGCATTGCTAAAAATAATAATAGACATGTTAAGTGTTTGTTTTGATTATTTTGCTGAATGAACTATAACATGTAATAGAAATGATAGGAACCAGTTAGCACTGCAGGATGCTACGTAGATCTGCCACTTGGTCCTGTGACAAAATTCCATCCGACATCATTTGGCCATTCTGTAGAGCTGACACAGTGAGTTTTTCAAATGGGAAGGCTGTTTACATATTTTAAATGCTACAAAACTGCATTTAACTTAAATTTATAAATGCAATTTTAGCATCAATGTACACAGCAGCCTTTCCTTACTTCTCTGTGAAGCCTGATTTTGGTATTGTGTACTGGTAAAAAAGGCTGTTTAGGTGTCCTTTAATGTATGCCTGAGCTAGAGAAACACCTCAGACAGCCGTTTTGTATCAGTCAACAAAGTCTTTCATCATATACATTACAGTTCACGTTAATTGTCTCACCAAGTAGTTGCTTTTGCATTTCTCAGTGACTTGCATAAGTGTTGCTGGATTTAGCACAGCCTTACAAAAACTGTTGCCTAAGAGTAGTAACTCTGTTTTGCATTGCATTATGACAGAAGATGCATTCCAGTCGAGTTGCAGAAGATTTGATAAAAGATAGTCATGAGCTGCTTAAGGGTTGAAAAATAACACAATGTGAGTTGCCAATGCATTTCCAGCTTTAACAAACAAAACAAGCTCATGGGTGGGAGACTTTAATGAGAAGTATACTGTAGTTTGTTTTAGCAGAAATGTATTTCTGACAACATTACATTCATAGGGCGGGATTTTCAAATAATGACTAGTCATTGATGTAAATAATAAACCTGGTTATATCTGGTCCAACAGTTGTGTCCAGGCACAGACACAATACATCTGAAATTTATAAACTTGGCATTACACTATCAGAGGCTTGAACTAGTCTTAACTATGTCCTAACTTTGAAAATTAGATGAGTCAGTTCACTCGTATGTTCAAATTTCTGCATAACAGAACATTGCACCCAGACCTAAACTTAGAAAATCCCCAATAATTATTATCTTTTTAGTAGTAGTACTAGTACTAGTAGTAGTGTTTATTTAATAGTGTGTCCTTTCCCCAAGGCTCAGTGCGCCTAGCAAAACACGTGTATAGCATTCATACTGATTATACAATGATATAATATTTTTACATTGTTAAAAACAGCTTTCATAACTAGTCTTGTAATTAATGACTCAAGTCAATAATGATTGCCACTCACTACTAGTACCATCATAATATATCTGCAGTATCAATTCAGTATTTACAGTCAAAAGATATCCTCTCTGGAAGAGATTTTAAATAGTGTGAGTGCTGGCCATATTTAATGACATGGGTCATTAACTGCAAACCTAGTTATAAACTTTTTTTTAACAATCTAGAAAAGTTAAAATATACTGATTATGAAGTTAAGGTTGTCAGAATACATTTTTTTTCACAAAAACTATATGCTGAAAAGTTTTGCTAATTTATACAGCTCCACATCAAGTCGGTGAGAGGAAATCCAGTGCATTAAAAACAGCATGGTGAAAACTGAGAAAGTCAAAACTGTGCATACAGAATACCGGCTAGCATTTTGGAGAAAGTGTGATTTACTATTACAACACCACACTGCCATGGACTACTACTCTAGTGAAATTTTGTAACTTACATTTTTTTCTGTCCCTGGCTGTATTCTGCATGTGCAGTTTTGACTATTGTGGCTTTGTCTGCACTGTTTCTGACCACGCTGTTTTCCCTCGCATGGAGTTGACATACTACTGATTTATACATGATGCTATTTGACGTGTCTCTGCATCTCAGACGTACATTAATTTACACTTTAATGTGACTCACAGTGTAAGCTATTTTTTTCCTCTGGCAGGGCAGCTGTCCCTAACAATTTGAGTAGTACCATACTTAATGAAAGAGAGGCAAAGACCAGTAAGGGCTACCAAGGTACCAAAATACAGTACAGGGTGGAGACAGAGTGATGGAAGTACATCCTTGTTATGGTACGTGATAATGAAATGCATCATGATGGCCTCAGTACCACTGTATGTGTGGCCTTGTGGAGCACTTGTTGCAGAATGTAGTCAAATATCTGTTGTAACTAATCCAACAGAAACTGGGGAGATCATCAGGCCGCATTAGCACTAACAGGTAAGTTCCTGGTCCAAGAGATGGACAAACATTAATCACTTTCAGTGCTGTCACCTGGCAGGAGACTAGTGTGCCCTTTTAGAATAGTAAATAGAAGAAACAAAATATCTGGATCTTAGACACTGAGAAAAGTGTACAGTATCTCAGCTGTTGTAGTTGCATTGATGGGCCCCAAATCTTCAGCAGTTGGCTCAGCTGGAATCCATTTACCAAAGACTCCTGAAATTCTGTTTTGTTCTATTACAGTAATCAATTTAAAAATATCAGTATCAGACAATGTTTTGAAATGTCATCCTATTTCTGTCACTGCTCTCTCTGACGTGTTGTGATGATGTCAGGGACTTGGTGGTTATCTTGTCATCCTTCTGTGGCATGGCAATAACTATGCACGATTTGATTATGGACACACATTCAAGTTTATCAGTAGGAATGCTACCCCTACCAATAATGTGTAACCCACAACGCAGTTTTCCCTCAGGAATCTTCCTAGTTCTGCTTTGGAAGTCAAGCCTGTATAGTGTAGTGCCTCACATGCTCCCCAACCAATTGCCTCTAATTTTTCCTAAAGGGGAACAGTCATCACTAAGAGCCCCACATCAAAGTGTGGGGGCTGTTCCCAATTTGCATTTACATGCAAAAACATATTTTGTTTACTTATTGTTTACTGCAATATAGCAGATTGTATCAGGCTGATTCTACAGACTTCCAAGCTGACATTTGCTATAACCAGAAATCCCCTGCAGCTGACATCAGAGCAGGGCTGCAACAGTTGGAACTTTAATAGCCTGCAGTCCATGTTAGAGTTTTTTTGAGCTCACATTAGATGTTTGCTGGTCTAGCTGCTCTTCTACAGCTAAGTATAGTCCTCTGTGACCGTACCTAGCCCTGAGAGGACAGCGAGACTAGAAAACAGAAGACAAGAGCTTATAAAAACTCTTACTTCTACTATCATCTATTAAATTGCCTTTATCTTCTCTCTCAGCTTGTGGTGGTGGACCTTCCTGGGTTTAAGCTACCACCAGGTGGAGGCCTGGTGGCAATGCCAACATACAGGAGACAGACATAGGTCAAGGAATGGTGAAGGGTACCGTGGTTCTGAAATATATGCACACCTCCATATGCATGTGTTCTCTGTGTCACCACAGGTTCTGGGAACTAGTTGGAAAAGACAGAGGAAACTGAGCAGACTGGGCTCCATTTAACAGTGCCTGGACACCTGGACTTGCCCTTTCACTCTGACTGGTAAGGCGTTCAGGACTATGTGCTTCAGGGTGGGGAGGATGCCCCTCCCAGCCCTGCTGTGGAGGGTGGGGGAATTTGAGGGAGGACAAGCCCTCAGTCTAGAGGGAGGATAGGGATGGTCTGAGGTGTCTTGGGATGCAGCTGAGAAACCAACCTGGTCCAGCTCTGGAGGATAAAACCTTCATAGGAAAACAGAAATGGTGACTTTATGGAAGTTTTCTCATTGTTCATGAAGGTTGAAGCAAGGTATTTCAACATTTTTCAGTTTAATACATGTCTGAAGGAATAGTGTGTGGAGAAGGGCTTCTGATAAGTGAAAGATAGAAGCCCATTCTGGAATGATGGAAGGCTGTTCAAAGAGATGGTCTTTCTCCAAACAGAGGTTGAACTAGTGCCCTAGAGCTGAAGTTTGATGTCGATTGAAACAGCTGTGGTAGAAACTGGTGTTGTGATAAACCTTTACTATTGATAAGAAAGATCTGACACTCTCTCCCAAGAAACACAGGACAGGATAAACAGCAGAAAGGCTGAGCATGGGGGTAGAAGGAAAGGGGCTAGGGCTAGGAGGAGGGGGGGAGTGAGGGCCATGCTACAGGCAGGAAGAGGGCAGAAGAAAGTGTAATCCTCACACCTGCTCCAACCTTGTGTTCAAAAAAAGAGGTAAAAGATGGCCTGCACATTGGCACAGCAGTTAGATTTCCACTTGCAATGCTGGCAACCCAGGTTCAGGAATGGACCCAGGTCATCGGAGGGCCAGCTGGGGGAGAGGATGGAGCATCCCCAGAACTGCTCTCCTTCCCTGTGGGGAAGGTGGGAAGAATGTCTGGTGCTCAACAGACTCCTGGCAGAGGCAGGGTACTGCAAACATCCGGTGTCTGAGTTTGCCGGGGGGGGGGTGGGTGAAGCGGGTGATGGACATCATTGCACGTCTCCACCTCCAGAAAATCCTCATGAAAAAATTCTTCACTCCCGGCCACCCTCCATGAAGCCCGCCTCAGACTCGATTAACCTTCAGGCTAGCCCTCCGATCTAATCGTTTCATCACAGTACCGTTGAGAGTCGGTGCCATGACCCCATTCTATGGGTCAAGCCAGGGGGTATTGGTGGGTTGCAGCTAGATATGGAGGCGGAGGCCAAAGTTTGTGACTGGCAGAGTTACTGGGTGACTGGAGGCTTGTGGCAAAAAAGTATAATAAATAAAAAAAAAAAAAAGAGGTAAAAGAATTTTTAAACTTCTGTTTCATTCCATAGAAATTCATCAGAATAATTCTTAAATTCTGAAAGCAGCATTAAACCATGGACAAGGCCACCAGTTTGTTTGTTTTTAGGACTGTGGGTGGAGCCTACAGCCATTTGGGATCACTCAGTAGCTCTAAAAATGGCCAGTCGTGGAACCTTCCATTGGTCTTTTGGAAGTATCCTTCCAAAAGTCCAACAGAGCTTGAAACCCTTCACCACGACTGGCTGCTGTGGAATAACAGCCGCACTATTTCGGCTATTACTTTCACATTCTGTGTCTTGAACTGCGCATGCACGACTTGTGTGCATGCACAGTTCTGCTGGCGCTGTCATGTCGTGAATGGCAAAATGTCATCCACCACAACTGCACATGCGCAAGTGCCACGCATGTGCAGTTGCATCGCTGCTGCCACCAACACTGGCAACAATGAAAACATGCCAGCATTGGGATCTCTAGTGCCGGTGTCTGCATTATGTAGCCCCACCCCACTCATGTGGCACACTGGGAGCCCACCCCAGTGTGCCCCAGGGTCTGCTTTATTTTTGTTTACTTGTAAATAAAGAAAACAATTCCCTGACATGTTTTTCCATGATTTTTTTTTTATCTGTAAAAAAGGAAAAGGTCCCTTGTCATTGCCCCAGTTCACCTCCTCCTCCCCACCCTCCTACTGAACGCCCACCTCCCTGCACCCCCCCACCCCATATTTACCTCTGGAGGTCGGCGCTGTCATCTTCCCTGGACCATGTCTGCACTCTTCAAAGCCAAACCGCAAACTGAAGGATCAAAGGAAAGCATGCTATAATGCCATTCAACAGGGTTTTCAACTTATTTTGATAAATAAGCCATTTTTTTGGAATTTTTACCCCAGATTTCAACATGGGGTTCTTGGGACCCCACCTAATGAAAACTGTCACTGTCATTTTGTTACTTGGTCCCGAAAGTTAATTTTGAGGTCACTTCGTAGAATCACCTTTCAGAACCAATTCACAAAATGACAGTTGCACTGTTCATGAGGTGGAGCCCAAAAAGCCCGTATTGCAAATTTGGTGAAAAAATTCCAAAAACTGACTAAGTTACTAGCGTGCATTGCGCAGTTTCTACTCACACTCCTAACTTTGTCAATTTTTAATATTTTCCCTCCACATTTTCAACATTGCCATTTTTGCACACCTCTTTTTAAACAGTACAGCTGTCATTTATCACATCCTGCCAGAAACATGTTTTCACACCTGTAGCACAGAATGGCATGGTCGCTCTGTGAAATCAGCTTTCGGGACAAGTGAGTAAAATGACACTGGCAGTCTTCATGCGGAGGGGTCCCGAAAAAGCCATGTTACAAAATTTGGTGCAACACCTCCAAACAAGCATTTGTCAATGCCGAATGTTGTCTTGCTGGCATTGGTATTGGTAGTGCAAGAGCTAGAGAGACGCATAATAGGAATGGCAGTGAAGTATAGAACCAATGTGACCCTCACTCCACCCTGCAGAGAGTGACAGGCATTGGGGTGTGTCTTTGGGTCATTGACCATAACGCTCATGCCATTTCACTTCACCCTACCCTGCAGACTCTGACAAATGTTGCATTGTGTCTTGGGGTCGTCGAGCCTTATGCTCACCCCATTTCATGGGGAAGTATGTTGAGATGGGTGCAGTATAGGAGAATGGGGTGAACTTTGGTGCAAAGAGTCCAAGACACACCTGCATGCCTGTCAGTGGCTGCAGGGTGGGGGTGGGGGTGAGGGTGCAATGGTATGAGCATTATAGCCGACAAGCCAAAGGCACACCCTAACACCTGTTAGTCTGTACAAGGTGGGATGTTTAGGTTAGAAACCCTAACGCCCTGGGTGTTTGTTGGTATTTGCACTCCAAATTTTCTCTGCTCATGAACAGTGTCCCTGTGATTTTGTTAATGTGTCCCAAAAGCTGATTTCCCACAGTGACCGCACCATTCTGCACCACATAAAAATGTCATCTGCACCATTCAAAAGGAGGCGTAAAGAGATGGCAATGTTGAAAATCTGGAGTTAAAATATTAAAAATTCTTGAAGTTGTGAGCATGCATGAAAACTATGCAACACACATTCATGAGTCTTTTTTTTGGAATTGTTTCACTAAATTTTTAACGTAGGCATTTTGGGACCTCTGCTCATGAACAGTGGCAGTATGATTTTTTTAATTTGTTACAAACGTTGATTTCTGACAGTGAGTGCGCCACTATGCGCCAGATATGTGAAACCACATTTTGGGCAGGATGTGAAAAATGACAGATGTAATGTTTATAAGAAGGTGTGCAAAAATGGCAATGTCAAACAACTGGAGTGAAAATATTAAACATTCTCGAACTTATGATGTTGCATGGACACTGCGCAATGCATGCTTGTAACATAGTAATTTTGTGGAATGTTTTCACCGGCTGTTTTACATACGCATTTTGGGACCTCTGCTCATGAACAGTGTTACTGTGATTTTCGTACTGTGTCCCTAACATTGTTTTTCTACAGCGACTGCGCCACTGTGCACCGGATGTTCAAAAACACATTTCAGGCAGGATGTGGAAAATGAAGCTGTGCTGTTCATAAGGAGGTGTGAAAAAAATGGCAATTTTGAAAATATGGGGTAAAAATAGTAAAAATTCTTGAAGTTACAAGCGTCCATGGAAACTGCGCATTGCACGCTCATAACACAGTAACTTTTTGGAATTTTTTCACCAAATTTTCAATATAGGCACTTTGGGACCTCTGCTCATGAACAGTGTTACTGTGATTTTCTTACTCTATCCTAAACATTGTTTTCCTACAGCGACTGCACCACGGTGCACTGGATATGTGAAAACACATTTTGGGCAGGACGTTGAAAATGACAGCTATACTGTTTATAAGGAGATATGACAAAATGGCAATGCTGAAAATCTGGAGTAAAAATATTAAAAATTCTCAAAGTTACAAGTGTGCATGGAAACTGCGCAATGCACACTCGTAACATGATCATTTTTGAGAATTTTTTCAATAAATTTGTAGAAAAGGGTTTTTGGGAGCCCACCTCATGAACAGTCACACTGTTGTTTTGTTAATCAGTCCCAAAAGGTGAGTCTGTGCAGTGATGGCAAAATCACCTTTCAGGACCGAATAACAAGATGACAGTGACTGAATTCATAAGGTGGGGTCCCACGAATCCCATGTTGAAAATTTGGTGCCAAAATTCACAAAAACAACTAAGATATGCACCAAAGTTGAAAAAAAAAATATTTATACCATTATACAGCTTACCGGCATTTCCTCAGTTTGCGGTCGGCTTTGAAGAGTACAGACGTGTTCCTGGTCCATCGAAGATCATTGCACCAGGCTCCGGAGGTAAGTATGGGGCGAGGGGGTATGGGTAAGTGGGATGAGCAGAGGTTGGGTGCAGATTGGGGGAAGGGGCCACCACCAGCCAGCAAAGGACCGTTTTCTTTGTTTCAGGTAACAAAAAAAATCACCGCAGACTGTTTTCTGTTTTTTTGTACAGGTTTTGGGCACGTTGGGGTGTGCTCCCAGTGTGGCACATTTGTTGGGGCAAGTCATGTTAGCCACACTGGAGTGAGTTCCCAGTGTGGCACACAACTGGGGGCAGTGCCAGGAAAATAGGAGAGGTTAACATACCAACAGGGAGATTAGGAACCCCCATCAGCAAGGATGTCTGGGTTTAGAGGCATGATGCCGAGGGGGATTGGGCACGCCCATGGCACACCACAGCACAGGAAAGGGGACACATATGCTGACAGGGGGACTGGGCACCCCTGAAGTTGGCTACCTAGGGATTGTGAGGGGCAGGTGGTGAGCCGCCACCCACGATGTTTATTGAAATATTGCACCAGACAAGGCATGCCCTGCAATGAGGGTGTGCTCCCTCATTGCAGTGGCTAAAACCTTTCAATTTGATGGCACTCTTTTGCTCTGCTGTCATAGACAGTGAGCAATCAAATTCGTGCCATGCAGCCCAGCCTGAAAATGCAGTGGCGCCACTGGCCACAACACGACCGTGCCTCCAAAACCTGCTCTTCCACTTCAAACAACATCAATATGTTGTCTGCATTGTGTGCGCAAGACAACATAAAAATGGAAAAATGATGCCTGGGCATTCAATAATTTTTATGCACACGTGTAACTTTTCTCATTTGGCAGCTCATCACAGCCCTGTCGGCTCTGATCAATGCTTGTCTTTACAGCGAACACCTGGTAATATATATATATCAGAATCTGGACAGAATCTATACCACTAAGAAACAAGTATGTCACATAAATTGGACTTATATCTCACCAGCTCATTATCTGAAGCCTGCCTAATATTCCAGAAACTTGTTCTGATGATCACTGACATGCATGCCCTCCTTGTCAAATGCAGATCCAAGAAAAGATAGTGCCCTTGGTTCTCCCCACTCCTAAGGTCTGCTATCTGTACCAGAGATATCTTGTGGAAGAAGGCACACAAATTTAAACTGCCTGCCAACTGGATGACATTCAGGGCATCCAGAAATTCCTGCACCAAACTCATCCGAACAGCCAAAGCTGAATATTATCAGTCAGCCCTGGATTTGACCAAAATTAATGCTGCCATATTCTGGCAGATTCTGAAAGATATTGAAGGCCATAGCCAGACCTCTATGCTACCCTCAATAATCATCCAGGATAACTGCACCCTTACCAATGAGCAGGATTTTCTTACCCAGTTAAACAATCATTTTGCACTGCTGGGTTAGTATTCAACTCCTATCCCGCATGTAACCTGCGCGATCAGCTAAATGGCTCCTCCCCATCTCCCTGCCCTTCCCCACTGGGTGTACTAACAAATTTTCCTTTAGCCCAGTATCTTATAAACAGGTTGAGGACCTGTTATTGGCCCTGGACACTAAAAAAAATGCAGGCTCTGATTGCATCGAACCCATATTCCTAAAGCTGGGCCATTGTATTTTACCTGCCTCCATCACCCACCTCTTTAACCTTTCCCTCCCCATGGAACCATCCTGAATCTCTGGAAAACAGCTCATGTCGTACAGCTTTTTAAATCGGGTGACCCATGTAACCCCAACAATTATTGACCCATCTCTCTCTGTTGTCAAGTCTATCCAACCTCCTTGAGAAGTTAGTCAGATCCCAATTAAGAGAATATATTGAGTCAAATAATATCCTCAACCCTCTTCATTCTGGTTTCAGGCCTTACCATAGCACTACCTCTGCACTGGCTAAAGTTATGAATGATTGGTTAGTCGACCTAGATGCCAGGAAACATGTCTATGCCTTATTTTTAGATCTAAGTAAGGCATTTTATACTGTTGATCATGACCTTGTCCTTGCAATGCTTCCTAACATTTCTTGGTGACACTGCAGTTAAGTGGTTCAATGGATACCTAGTCAGTAGACACCAGCAAGTCAGAGCTCAGGGCATTTCCTCCCCACCTAAACTCCTGCAAGGAACAGTTCCACAAGGATCAATACTGGGGCCATTACTCTTTGCTGTTTACATCAATAGCATCAATGCAGGACTCAACAAAACCAATGTTCACTTTTTCTCAGAAGACACCATGCTGCATGCCTACAGTGACTCCCTAGAAAAAGCTTTCGCTGACCTTCAAAATGACTTCATTATTCTTCAACTTAACCTCCTTAACTTGAAGCTACTTCTCAATGCTAAAAAAACTAAAGCCATGATTCTCTCCCTTCCTGCTAGACATGGATCTTATCTCCACCACGACCTCCAAATTCCAAATCTGGACCCTGTTGAGGGAGCCAATAGAAATAGTGCATACATGTAAATACCCAGGCTTCTGGCTAGACCATAAGCTGTCCTTCACTGTTCATCTGGATGAATTGACTCAAAAACTTAAGCAAAGGTTGGGTATTTTTTATTGAAAATAAAGCACCTCCTCACCTGCAATGCTAAATTAACCTTAGTTCTGACTGCTTTCCTCCCCTTACTCGATTATGCGGTCTTCATTTATGGCCACTGCCCCACTGCCTAGCTAGCCAAGCTGGATACCCTATATCACGGGGCCATCTGCTTCATCACCAATGCTCCATTCAGAATGCATCATTGTGCCCTTTATGACTAAATTGGGTGGCACTCACTGGACCTCAGGAGAACAAAAAACCCTGTCCTCTGGACCTATAGAGCCCTCACCGATAAGCTTCCCAAATACATCTCAAGCCTCTTCACCCCCTCTGGAGGATCCTACTCTCCCAGAATATACACTTATCTCCTGCTCGATGTTCCAAGGATCAGAACTTGCCTTGGAGAATCTGCCTTATGCCATGCCCTTCCCATCATCAGAAGCAGCCTACAAAATGTTCTCAGGCTCTCGTCTCTTGCTGGGCTTTCAGTCTTCAAGTCCTTGTTGAGCTTGTCTCTCAAAGAAAATTGTGCTTGTGTTTGTTAAGTCACCTCTATCCCATTTTTCTGTGCTGCACAGGTCTCCTGTATCTGGGGCCTCTACTGATTCCCGTGGTGTTATGCTCCTGCACCTCTGTTCCACCCATCCACCCTGTCCCTCTTTTAACATTCTTATCTCTCCCCCTTTTATCCCTCCCATTTGTTCCTAGCCTTTCCCTCCTCCCTGTCCCCTTCCCCTCATCTGTGGTCTCCCCACCCTGTTGATGCTTATGGGTAGTCCACTTCTCATTTGTACTTATTTAGCAGGCTGGTTGTGTCTGGTTGGTCGACTAATTATTCTGCCTGTTGTTTATTTGCTCATCATTGCCATACTATACCCTCATTGTATCTTATGTGTACTTTTTGTTTGTTCTTGCCTACCTTTATGTAACCTGCACATTCTTTGTATTGTATGTATGTATGTTACATGTTTACCAGGACCACCTCGTAAATGAGCTATCTCACCAGTGTCACGCCTGGTAAAATAAAGATTGATTGAATGATTTATTGATATTATACCAGATCAGTAAATCTGTATAACTTGTTTTTTCTTTCAGTTGTTTCCTGTACCATTTTAATTTCACTAGATTTACATTACTGTATATTTAGTCTTCTTTTATTCTGATTATTTATACATTTACTACATGACTGGCAGTAGAATACTGGCAACAACAGGAAGTTAGACTTGCAGTCACTGGTGTGATCATTGCTTCAGTCACCACAAATCAGTGGGTTTGATCATAGATTAATAATTCACAGTTTACATAAACTGTGGATTAGTATTCTGTGTTTTATGTAAACAGTAGATTAGTTTTCTGTGATTTACGTACGGTAATCCATGGATTAGGTTTCTGCAAAATGCATAAAAGGGACATACAGTTTACATTAAAAGACAATGAGAATTCTGTAGAAAGTAGCACAAAAATTTGAAATGCAATTTGGAGCAGATTTTCTACTCTGCCTTAGTTCCACTGGCAGAATTCCACATTCCACATATCTCTACTTGACAGCTGAGTTGTACCTTAGTCTTCTGCACAAGACTGAGTGCATCAGTTCTGGCAATGTATACCAATATCTTCTAGATAGGGCCACCAGGCATTAGTACATGGGGTTTATTAAGTAAAAGCAATGTTGATATCAACTGGTACTTACCCTTCATTTTCTTCCTTAGCAATAACCATATGAAAATCAGGATACACAGCAAGAGAAACACTGCAGATGCTATAGCAGCGATATAAACACATTCTAAGGAAAAAAGATCAACATATTTACAGTATGATATGACTAAAGTCTTAACATTTAACACTTTACAATGGTCAGGCATATTATAAAATGGGTAAGCGTAACAGCACAAGTCAGAAATGCTTAACATTGCAAGACTCATTACTCAGTTTAAAAGCTAAAAATCTGTGGATCCATTGTATAATCACAACAAGTTTCTCCATAGTGTGCATAAATGTGTGATAATAGCACCTCTTGAGTGAGTAAGGCACTCGACATTGCCTCTTGCCTCACTTGCCAAGGCATGCCATATCAGGAATACTCATTATAGAAACACAGAAACGTAGACAATAATGGCAGAAAAAGACCAGAGGTCCATCCAATCTGCTCAAGTTCATTATAATTCCTAGAACCTACTGTTCCTCCAGGGTACTAATCCTCCCCGTCCTCTCTCTGTTCTCTTCCTTGGTTCTGTGACCCCCAGTAACCACTATTCCCTTCATTATGTCCCAGCCCTGCTTGAATCCCCTGACTATTTTCGCATCCACCACATCAGCTGATAGACAGTTCCAAGATTCCACCACCCTTTCCATAACGTAGTACTTCCTCAGATCTCTCCTAAACCTACATCCTGTTAATTTCCATTCATGTCCAAGTGACCGCAAACTGGTATTCAGGCTAAATAGTTCCCCACAGTTCACTTTGTTAATTCCTTTAAGAAACTTGAAGATCTCAATCATGTCTCCCCTCTCCTTTCTGGTCTCCATTGAGTACATATTTAGTGCCTTGAGGCACTCCTCATAGGATCTGCCCTGCTGGCCCAGAATCATTTTTGTTACTCTGTGCTGCACTGTCTCCACCCTATCCTTATCCTTTCTGTGGTGAGCACTCCAGAACTGGGTGCAGTACTCTAGGTGTGGCCTCACCAGGGATCTGTAGGGATCTGTTATGCTCATTGTATGTGGCCGGTTTACTGTTTGTGGTTGATTTGACTTATTGCAGTATTTATTTTAATTGTTGCACCACCCCTACGGCCTTTCTTATAACCTGCAGCTGCTTATTGTATATTAATGTTCGGTTTGCTGTTAAACTGCCTTATGTACTTTCTTATGAACTCCTCCACCAGGACTCTTCTGGAAACGATGTTTACTGCTCTGTAAGCAATCCCTGGTAAAGCACTTTTAATACAAAAATAATAACTAATTTAATGAATGCAGTTATTCCACAATAATGCACACCCTGGCATGACTTTATTGCTTAAGTATTTCCTCTTGTATTAAACTCTATTCCAGGCTTTCAGAGTCATTGACTACTGTTAGACACTGTCAACCCCCTCAGGCCTCAGACTGTCCCTAAATCAAAAATAAAACACACAAGTAACATGCATGTTATGATTGTTCACATCCTGTAGAGATTGCCGATGTGGCTGTTAGATTGATCCTGATTCCTTTTTTTCCTTTTAAAAGTATAAAACAGACTGTCCCCATACTGGTGCTGCCACACAAAAATGTGTTCATTTACATGCTTTGATCAACTTCCACTGCATCTTTCCTAGACTTAGGAATGCTCCTAACACATTTAGCCACTCATAATGCTGTGGGAGGGGATAAGACTATTATAACATCATGAGTGGCTGCGCTGTTTGGTGGAACTCCTAATGTTCAGGATGTATATAATGAGAGCAGATCAAGAATTTAAAGAAAAACAAGGTTGGGTATAATTAGAAACAGAGAAACATAGACTGTGTCAGCAGAAAAGGACCAGTTGGTCGAGCTAGTCTGCCCTACTTTCCCTGCCTAACACTACATATTGGACTCTATCTGGTCACAGGTGTCCCGCCCTCCTTACTTACCTCTGTTTATTATACTCATGTGCCTATCCCATACATGCTTGAAACTGTGATAGGCACATGGATATAATAAATAGACATAAGGGAGGCAGGTGGGACCCCTGTGACCAAGCAGAGTCTGGGGTGGCGTGTTAGGCAGGGAAAATAGCACAGACTAGCTGGGCCTGCTTTGCACCACTCCCATGCATTTCAGTTCTACTAAGAAAGGAAGTGGTTCAAGCAACCAGCAACTTCAATACGTTTTAGAGAAGGCAAGCAATGATAAAATGTGGTCATTCAACTAGAAATAATATGATACAAAAAGGATTGACAGTGTGTCCCATTAGTGAGTTGTGTTATAAAATGGAACTGAAACCAACAATCTGCAGAAGTCAGGCTAGGATCCTAAATGGCACTCGAGTGACTAGTACACCCCCATGAGAGTAACACCACAACTAAAATATTTCACTCCATGCTCAGCTCAATTTGTCAGTGTTGGATTATACTCTAACAAGCACTGACACCCATAAAATATCTAGAATAAATTTCAAATGGGTTGCATCAGCCCTTTCTTTCTGGATACAGGTGGGCATGGGGAGGTCTGAAAAAAAGTTCCCATATACACATCTACTGATGCTAGAGGTCAGAGACTAAATCAGCCAGATCAGTTTTTTAGGTAAAGGCTGACTTAGTCTATGTCAATATATGAATTCCCAGTTTAACAAATGCTGTCAGGAAGTATGCCTGATTGTCACAAACGGGATGTGTTTCTTAATTCATTTTCACCTGGGCAGCGATTCTGTATCAGGCTAAGCAATGGATGGTTTGGACTTCATACAGCATTACTGGAGGTAATATGAAGGAGCACCCACTGTGTCCAAGATGATAAATGCAGTGAGTGCTGCTCTTTAGAGAATCTCTTGCATGCAGCCTTTGGAAAACATGATCTTTGATATATGTATTTATGTATATATGTATGTATTTATTTTAAATTTGGTAAACAGGAAATGCACACTGAGCCAAGGCTCATTTCCAGGTGCAACTTGGGGAAGGGGGAAGTGAAGTAAACAGCAGACAAATAGCAAAACAATGTCTCAACAGACAGACGAGCAATGTGATACAATAATAGACTATAGAATAATTTGCATATGCAGCAGTTAAACAAGTGCAATGAACTTTAGCAGTGCATATAATCACAATCAATAACATGTGTTGGGTAAGATAAAGCCTTCAAGGGTGACCAGAAGGGTAGGAGAAGCAAGTGGGAGGGGGTGAAGTTTCAGCTGGTATCTGAAGGTGCTAGGGGATGTGGAGAGATGGAGGAAGGAGGGGCGTTTGTTCCCGTATGAGAAAAGCCTATAGGAGAATGCAGACTGTCCTGCAGAGGAGCGTGGGTGAGAAGTGGCAAAAGTGTGATGGTCCCTAGAGCGGATAGAGCAGGAGGCAGGCGGGAGTCAGGAGAGGAGCAAGAAGCGGTGGGATGGTAAGTGGTTGAACCAATATTTGGGGATGAAAGAAGTGCCATAGGCCTGGCAGTGAGAGGGCAATAGGAGGGTGGATAGGGAGGAATGTAGCTAGCAATGATATATGCATGAAAGACAGTTGGATGCAAAATGGCAGAAGGAGTTGAGGAGGGTATCCAGTCTGGTGAAGGAAGAGGAAGAGCAGAACTATAGACTACATCTGCATAGTTGAAGAGAGGGAGCACCATGCTGGTATTCGGCTCCCCATGGACATGCAGAGCTATGCAGTCTTTGTAACAATAAATGGCACAAAGCTTGGGAGAGAGCTTGGGTTGAAGTCAGGCTTACTGTCTAGTCACAGCCCCTAGTATTTAAAGGACTGAACCATTTCTAGAGGGTGCCATTCAGGGCAGTGAAGAAGGGAGGGGGGCAGTATGACTGGCTAGTTCCTAACTGGTATCAAGGTCATAGAGAATGTCTTTTTAGTGTTAATACTGAGTTGGTTAGAATGGAACCAGTTTAGGACATTGTTGAAGTCCTGCTGGAGCAGGTCTTCCACAGCTGCAGTGGAAGGACCTGAGATGAAGATGACTGTGTCACCTGCATACACGTGAATATGCAAGTTTACACAGGTGGTGGGAAGGTCATTGAGGCAGATGGAGAAAAGGAGGGGATCAGGGATGGAACCCTGTGGAACACTAGACTGGCTAGGAAGGGGAGCTGACAGGGAATCACCAACCTGTACCAATTGTAGACAGCTGGTTAGGTAAGAATGGAACAAAGCAACAGCAGAGGCAGTGAGGCCAACAGATCTCAGCTTGTCCAGGACTTGCCAGGACCAGGCTTGTCAGCTTGTTCATATGTTGTCATAATTCCCCATTTACCAGCAATGCCAACAAAAGTATGTGTGGCTATTATTATCTTTAAAAACTATGACTTTCCTGGATGTTTTACTCCTTGGATTAAACAGAATGGAAAGCCTGGTTCTGCTTCGAGCAGAATTACTTTAGACATGACTTGATAGGCATCTACTGAAGCTCCAGGAGTACCACAGACAGGACTGCATGAAATTGAAGGAAGCCAGGGTAAAGGAAAGGATCAACTATAGGGGTGGATCTATATCTTTGGGGCTCTGGATCCCTCTAGAAACTGGAGTAAGGTGCTACCCAGATAGGAAGGAAACATCAGGATTACTTAAAGCTTCCCAAGTGAAAATACTACCCAGGAAGTATGTACCCTGGTGTGACATCAATGCAATTCATTTTGTTTTTGTCTGTTCCTCTATACAGTAGTTCGGCTGATGTGGGAGGTAGGTGGAAAATTAGAATTGGAGTGTCTTCCCCTTTTTCTGACCTAAACTGGATGGCAAACATCCCTTTGATGTCACCAGAGAATAGAGGGCATTCAGCTGAAAGTGACTTTTGTTTGTAAAACAGTAGTAGCTAGAAATCCTTATAGAAGTGGCAGAGTGCCTCAAAGTGCAGGAGTATTTTTTTCTGATAGTGCACTTTACTAGATAAAGTATATTTTGTGTCCTAGCAGGGTACATGGTGTTGTGTTTGGACTTGGTACTAGAGTAGCCCAGACACTCTGGGTAGCTGGTTGCTATATAGAACAAAAGAGGGTGGGTTGAATTTGCATCTGAGACCCAAACCAGGTTAAGCTGATTTTTAGGAGCTGGGGCAGACATAGATCAAAGGACTACAGGACCCAAGGACTACAGGATCCAATGCAGCATGGTTTCACCAGGGGGAGGTCATGTCAGACCAACCTCATTGAATTTTTTGACTGGGTGACTAGGGAGGTGGATCAGGGGAGGGCAGTGGACATGGCCTATCTGGACTTCAGAAAGGCCTTTGACACTGTGCCACATAGAAGACTATTACACAAACTGGGCAATATGGGTGTGGGCAGGACAGTAGTGTGGTGGGTAGGTAACTGGCTGGGTGGCAGGACACAGAGGTGGTGGTAAATGCTGTCACTCCACAGAGGAAGAGTGACCAGTGGGGTACCACAGGGATCAGTGCTGGGACCGGTCCTATTCAACATCTTCATCAGTGACATTGCGCAGGACCTAGAAGGCAGAATTTCACTGTTCGCTGATGACACAAAGCTCTGTAACAGAGTAGACACACCAGAGGGTGTAGACAGAATGAGAAGCCACCTGCAGAAACTTGAAGAATGGTCAGGGGTTTGGCAGTTGAAATTCAATGCAAAGAAGTGCAAGATAATGCATATGGGGCACAAAAACCCTGGTACAATATATCAGTTGGGGGGTGAGGATATAGCATGCACCAAGCAGGAAAGGGATCTTGGGATTATCATCTCTGATGACCTCAAGGTAGGGAAACAGTGTGACAAGGCAGCAGGTAAAGCAAATAGGATGCTGGGATGTATAGGCAGGGGCATCACCAGCAGGAAAAGGGAGGTCATAATTCCACTATACAAGACACTAGTGAGGCCCCACCTGGAGTACAGTGTACAGTTCTGGAGACCATACCTAAGTAAGGACATAGACAGGGTAGAGAAGGTTCAGAGGATGGTAACAAAGATGGTGCATGGATTGCATCACAAGTCCCATGAAGACAGGTTGAAGGAACTGAACATGTACTCCCTGGAGGAGAGGAGGGAGAGAGGGGATATGATAGAGACATACAAGTATCTTACAGGGAGGAACAGGGTGCAGGAAAACACTATTTTTAAGCAAAAAAGATGTTCCAGGACTAGAGGGCATGGGATGAAGTTGGAGGGAGGATGATTCAGAGGAAACATGAGAAAGAATTTCTTCACAGAACGGGTGGTGGACAAGTGGAATACCCTGCCATAGGAAGTGATGGGGGCTGAAACAATCATGGGATTTAAGAATGCATGGGATAGACATAAAGGAATTCTGGACGTCAGGGGTTAGGGGCAACAGATTTCTAGGAAAACAAACTGAACTTACAAGCTCAAATGGGCAGACTGGGTGGGCCATAGGCCCTTATCTGCCGACATTGTCTATGTATCTATGTATCTAGTCCATGGTGTAATATAAGAGAATCAAGGCAGACATATGCAAAGTGACTGACCTGGCACTTGCATTTCTGTGTAAGACTTTTCCTTGTGAAGCTTTAGTCATATACTGGGAATTGATACAACAACATCTCTGTCAGTTCAGCTATGATGGAAGAGATTTAATTGGGTATAAGCTCAAACTATCTACTTAGAATGCAGCTCGGAACATAGTGAGATTATTATGTTTGTATTCTGCCTATTCAAAGGTTTTGTGTTTCCTTTTTCTTGTGTACTGTATTCCTCATAGGTTCTAGTGTGTATACTCCTATACCACATGTAAATACCATGTGGTATTAAATATTATTTCTATATACTTTATGCTCTCTGTGAATGTACTTTTAAGTATACAGATAACCTAGTGTAAATGGCAAGTCTGTGACCCATTTCCAAACAGACAGGCTGCTGAACTGTCCAAACCAGAGTGTCCCAGCTGTGACTATTTGGGTGTGTACACTGTCCTTTGGGAAAGGCCACTGTACTGAATGAGCAGTGGCTGATGGTGGTATTCTGACCTAAAGACACTCCAAGTGAAAGTCAAGAAGCATGGTGTCAGCATATCGAGGAGACCATTAATTCTGAAGTGTGATGAAAATAGCTGGTAGCAGAATGCAGACTGAGTTCTGGGAGGACCACTCAGTGACACCTGGGCACATCTAAGAGATTATTTCTATAAAGTATTCTGCATTATTTCAGAGTTCTGTGTAGGCAGAGATTAGAGATGTGTGTATTGGGAAAATTCACTTGGCAGAAAATTCAGTATTCTAAAATTCACAAAACTGTTTTTTTGTTTTGCTGTGTTGACACTTTGTGGGAAAACATTGTGCTCTGTGGATTAATTCTTCCATAGGAAGGTTATCTTGTGTGAAAAATATTCCATGGAATGAAATGTTTTCTGTGAAGTGCAAAGGCCCACTTTCCAGAAAATTTGCCTGCGAAGTTTAAATTCACTGCCTCTTTAGCAAATACTGATAGTCATCTTTTTTATAGGTTTATTACACACAGTGTCATACTGCTGCAGAATTAGGTCCTCTGTGCAGCAAACTGTTCTATAAAAAAATAAAAATAGCTGCCACCATTTGATGCACATTCACTGCTGGAAATATATCCCCATATGTTGTGACTTACATTTAAGGTCTTGTATAATTTGTGGGCAGAACAAATACCTTTCATAGGTTCATCTTAGAAAGAATGCCAGAATTTCCCAGACTGCCTAAACTACATTACACTACTTAAGAGAAGACACTGAGGAAAACTAGTGCCTTTTATTAACTAACAATCTCTGGAAGGCAAATTGGCAAACAGCATACAAAACTCACAAAACAGTATAGGGAAGACACACTAGCATGGCACATGACACTACTTCTCATTAGTAGAAACAGTAATTCAAATAAAATGGGAGAAAAGGTCAAACGTAGCCCAACAAACTGTAGCACAGAAATCTGCTGTTCTTTTTCACCTTCTGTACTTATAAAAGATGCAGGACTGAACGGAAACTGTGGAGGTGAGGTATAATACTTGTTAACCACATTCTTTCAGTCACGTTTCTTATGTAAGTACTGACAAAAAAACAAACAAAACAGAAACCCTTTTGCACAATTGCAGCCTCCAGATAAAAATATTAACAACACTTTAGAGTTTCCACATTGTCCTTGATGGCCCCTTCCTGTGTATTTTAGCATATTATCGGGTCGTTGCCCTCCTGAACTGAAAATGCCATGGTGATATCTGATTAAAAGTACATTTTGGAACATTTTCAAGGTAAATTCCCCAGCTTTCAAGAATTTCATGGGAGATTCCAAATGTTTTATTGTTTTTGGAAGTCATGTGGTCTGATGTATAATTGATGTTTTTTCCTTTTTCTATTTAAAGCGTCTTACATATTAGGTATACCCACTTCTGTCTGCACCGCCACCCTAACATCCACTGTCTCTGAGTACAAACCTCCATACTCCATTAGCTCCCTGGCTTACCCCTCATAGTGAGGCAGACCAGGGGTCAGAAGGCTCTTCAGAAGTCTTGATCAGTAGACAAGGGCACCCTGTCAGTGATAAACTACAGGAACCATGACACACACACCAGCACAGCTAAAGGTGCTAGTACCCTTGAATGGAAAACCAAGCTAGAAGCAAAAGAAAGTAACAAAGGGTGCATAAGTCAGCAAACTGTTTAGTAGAACAAATTCTCCTCCAGAAAGCAGTCACCTCTACATTGCACTGCAAGGCCTCATTGGTGCTGGTGCTGGGGTTAAGACAAGTGCAGTTTAATACTACAGATTTAAAAACATTCATACAACAGTGATTCAGATGCACCAATCAAATATAAGAAAAAAATAATAGTGTTGTGCCTGCATAAATAAACTGCACACATCATCCAAAAACATACAGTAGTTGCATTCATGTTAAAAACTAACAGTTTAAAATCAGCAGGTATTTGCAGATGTACTTTAAAGACCTAAGCATTATTTGTTTAAAGCATAATCCACATCTTAGTTATTTTTTTAACTCCATTTTATTAAGCAGCTTAAAAATCATTTACATGAGACAAGGGATTATAATACATCAAATACATGTTTGTACATTACAGCTTATTTGCATGCTATACTTACTTTGTGTAGCATAATAGATCTAACTAAATCACTATACCCAGTTCCCAACTGGGGCAACATATAAAGGTAAAAGTGTTGAGAGGCAAGGTGCAAGAGGTTTGGGTGAGTGAGGGAGTTGTGAGGGGAGAGGGTTTGTTAACCACTACATAGAAATATATCCCTGCTGGTAGAAGTGATTTCATACATCTCAGCATCTAAATACAAACAGATAACTGTACCAACTCCATGTACAAATGCTGAATATTGATCATCACATATAATACATCAATGTTAATTCTAAAGTGATATGTGCAAACTACTATTATATGACTAAATGCCAAAAAAGTAGGGGTCATATAGCAAAGAGCTCTGCCCATAACTATAATTCTTCAAAAAAAATGATTGGAAAAAATCAGCACAAATTACTTGCTAAAGACCTCTGTCTTTCCAACAGAGTTCACCTCCATGCACACCACATCACATTATACATTAATTAAAACTCAATACTTTACTATTATATTCTTCCATTAAAGGGCCAAAAAGTCAGCTCCAAAAGTATTCAAATCACACAACTCTCTCTTCACGTTACTGCCATGGGTGGGTGCCAGTATACTAATAAAATAAAGTAGGTCCTGTAGTGCACACCTGCTCATGCTCCTTAATTTAAGTACTCCAGGCTTGCAGAACTAATTGGTCCAAATAATTAATACTTATAATAAATAAAATTTACTGATACAATTTACATGTCTAGTGTATCACTTTAGGTGTGTTAATAAGCGAAAACAAAACTATTGAATGTCTCACATCACAAAAATCACTATGGCGCCATTCTGTTATAAAATATTAACCATAAGAAAAAATAAATAATAAATTAATGGTACAAAATCTAAACCAGCTAAGGATAATTGCTCAGGTACAGTTTCTTTTTTATTTTTGTTACGGAATCTACAGTCTAAGCAATTATGTGTTGGCATGAAAGATCATAAAAAATTGTTTTTTTCATTAAACTACTTTCATATAAGTGGCTTCATATCTGTTTGTACAGTAAAATCAGTGGGCCTGATTTTCAAACCATGAAATATGATGCAAGGTCCTGCACCAAAGGTGTATGATGCAAGTGACACCTTGCATCATAGTTTGCAGCATTCTCGATTTTTTTAATGCTGGCTGTGGTGAAATTGGGATGCTATTAGGCAATGCCTCTCTGCACCACCTTTGCGGCAAAAGCACCCATGCGCCAGATCACAAGGATGGGTACACCATGACAGTTCTGCACCATCCCCTTATTTGGGATTCTGTAAGCCTCACCATGGCCGCAACAGGGGGCTCACGTTAGACCAGCCAGGAGGTGGTCTATGGGCCATGCGCTACTGCTTAGCAGGGTGCTGAGTGAGCTTTGGGACTGGGAAGGTTGGGAATGGGGACGGCTGGGGCAGTGAGGGTGCCATATGGTATAAGGGGGCATGGGGTACTTACAGGGAGTGGAGGAGGCACCTGACAGAGGTGTCATATAGAGGGTGTACTCCCCAGACATAGATGCAATTTCAGAAACCTGGCTCAAACCACATGTACTGGACCACAAGGTTGATTTAAAAGGTTTCAAGATATTCAGGCAGGATATATTTGGAAAAAAGGGAGGAGGAGTCTTGATCTATGTCAGATCCTCCATCCGTGCTTCCCAGGTGACAACTCCTGCTTTAGAAAGTCCCAGCTGCAAAGTTGTATTCACAATATTGATGTTGGGAGGAACCAAACCACTGATGGTAGGGTGTATGTACAAGGCAGCAGCCGATGCCCTAAAATCTCTTCTTACTGTGCTCCCCAACCTCCCTAAGGGGGAGAAAGTGATACTGGGTGACTTTAACATATATTTGGGGCCTCAAACACATGGAGTACTAAAGAACCTAGTGCAAGAAGCTGATCTAACTAAGTTAATCCATGAGCACACACGACTAAACACAAAAACAGGAAACCATTCCACACTAGATTGGATCCTGGCCTCAATACCAGATAGCTTCAGACTGGCCAGAACCTTTGCAGACACCCTAAGCAACCACTCACCCACTTTTGGGATATTTCAAAATAATTTCCAACCCCCCCACCTAGAATATTCTGGGCCTGGAACTATTAAAATTTTGATATGGGATCCTTTTTAGAGACATTAGCCATGGTAAACTGGACACACATCAAACATGCCCCAAACTTGGACACAGTCCAAGACTTCTTCATTAACAACTTCCTATCAGCAGCAAATAAGCATGCCCTACTGAAAAAATCAGAGTTAAAGGTCAGGACACAAGGTGGTCATCCCGGGATCTGAAAAAAAACTCATGCGGGAAAGAGAAAGGGCGTGGGAGACCTTTAAATCCACAAGTCTACCCAAGGTCTGGCAGAATTATAGAGAATTATGAGATAAGTGTAAGAGAGAGCTAAAAACAGCAAAGAAATGCTACATCAGTGATCTCCAGAAAAGAAACCTCTATGACCCATGAAAATTCTGGTCACAAATTAACACCTTCATCAAGGGTAGTCTCACCTTAAAAACCATGTAGATGCTGCCAATGCATTTAACTTGTATTTCACTGACCTAAACAAGTTTAAAACTCCCCAAGCAGGGGCATCCCTACTCTACATAATACTAACAGAACTCCCCCCTCTTCTATTTTCTACTTTAAGCTTCAATCAAAAAAGAGGTCCTAAAACTACTTAGGAATGTCAAAACCCATGTTTCTGCTGGGTATGATAAGTTAGAACCTAGATTGCTCAGAATTGTAGCCCCACCTATTGCTGCTCCAGTCTCATGGTTATGCAGTAGATCCCTCCTAGAAGAGAAAGTCCCAAAATTCTGGAACATGGCCCTGGTAACACCAATCCACAAAGGTGGATCACGAGATCAAGTTGAAAACTATCGACCCGTATCGCTCCTTTCCATCCTAAGTAGGGTACTAGAGAGGACCATTTATAACCAAATAACAGATTATATTGAGCGGCATAATATATTTACACCTAGACAACATGGTTTCAGAAAAAAACATGGCACAGACACTGCCCTTGTCAGCCTCAACAATATTTTTTCAGCTCTTGACAAAGGCCAGTTCACCGCTGCAGTTTTCATTAACCTCACCAAGGCCTTTGACCTGGTGGACCAACAATTGCTCCTAGCCAAACTTCAACTCTTAGGCCTAGATTGTCAAACAGTTCAATGGTTTACCATCTACCTTCAGGGAAGATCCCAGTTCATCAGATGGTAGGGTGCCCAATCTGATAAATGCCCAATCACTGATGGGGTCCATCCTGGGGCCCTTATTATTCTCTATTTTTGTTAACGACATGCCAGATCATTGTGGTAAGATAAACATAACCCTGTACACAGATCTATAGGACCTCCAAAGACATATAAACTTTGAACAAATCATTGACGAATGACCTGCAACTCCTGGAGGGTTGGCTGGATATGAATAGAAAAAAAAAAACTAAGGCAATACTATTCTGCCAGTCAAGCCTGGGACCCAACAGAGCCTTAATTCTGACTCCCAGTCTTTCAAATGGCACAAAGGTTGAGGTAGTAGAAACAATAAAGTACTTGGGTATTACCCTAGATCAGAACTGTACTTTCGAGGTGCATACAGAACAGCTGACCAAGTCTGTGAACTAGAAATGTGATCTATTTTACTGCCTTAGCCCCTTCCTTACACAGGACTCCTGGCAAAGGATAGCTACTGGCACACTACTACCCACCTTGCTGTATGGGTCACCAGTACTACTCACAGTTAAAGTGGGGAAATGCAAAAGCTTAGAACCTTATATCACTGGGTAAGCTGGTTTGCTGCAGGGGCTTGGTCCCAGGAGCACCACTGCCAGGTGCTCCAAGCCCTGTTTTGGCCATCTTTGGAAGGGTGACTTAAGTATTCATTATTATGCTTAGCTTTTAAGTTCAGGTTGAATAATGCCCCCCAGCCGAAAAGCTATCTGTTAAACAAAATAGCAGGGCCCTTAGATCCTTTAACTGCCAGCTCCTCAATGTGCCCAAAGTCAGGTCATCCCAAGGACAGAGGTCATTCTCTGCTAGCATTCCACCCCTCTAGAACGTACTTCCAGAAACTGTTCAAGTATGCAACTCCCTTGGGGGAGTTTCTAAAAGGTACTTAAGGCTCATCTGTTAGAGCTTAGCCAATGCACTTGCTACCGTTGAAATACTGGTAAGTCCTCACTGCAAACAATGTCCCTGTTGTGATTGTCTGTAACCATGGATGTCATACATGGATTAACACATGCTGAGTATAGATAATTTGTTGGAATGTAAACAGTTATTGTAATATGTATGTTGTAATGTGAGACATTCACTGATCCATGTTCTCTGAAAGACTGTCTGTTGTAAAGTGTACAATTTATGAATTTGTGCATGTAATGAACTCTGGGTCACCCCTGAAAAAGGGACTGTCATGGTCTCAGTTGATCCACCCAGTTACCAAAATTATCATAAATAAATAAATAATATAGCATATCTGATACCCCAGGAGACCAGGTGGAGGGGAGTTGCATGGCAATATTATTATGATATGGGTCCAGGTGGAAGCAGCCCTGGCACCTGCCTCATAGGACTGTGGGTTCTGTGTGGCAGGTGCCAGGGCTGCATCGTCCTGAGGCCATGTTATAATAGTATTACCATGACAACCACCCTACTTTATCCCTTCAGGTGTCAGATACATCATATGGCACCTCTGCCAGGTGTCTCCTCAGCTTCCTGTAACTGCCACCATGCTTCCCTCATGCCCTATGGCACACTCACTGCCCTAGCAGCCCTTCTTCCCCAACTTCCTGCCAGAGTTCTCTCCTCTACCTCCACAGGTCATGTAGACTTGCACCAGAGGGGGTTGATGGATCCCTCTGTCAAACTCTGCAGGTGTGCACAGTGTTTGGCATAGCCATGCAGCTGTGGTAACTCCCAGATCTTTAGTGCTGGGACCCCTAATTTTGCAAAATTGGGTGCAGAGTCCTTGACACACATTGAGTTCACTGCAGCCATAGATCACTGCAAATTGCAGTGCCCCAAGGGCTCTTTGACAATCGAGCCCAGTGTGTTTAAGCAATAAATGATACATAGATACATAGATACATAGACAGTGTCAGCAGATAAGGGCCTATAGCCCACCCAGTCTGCCCATTTGAGCTTGTAAGTTCAGTTTGTTTTCCTAGAGGTCTGTTGTACTTTACCCCCTGACCTCCAGAATTCTTTTATGTCTATCCCATGCATTCTTAAATCCCATGATTGTTTCAGCCCCCACCACTTCCTCTGGCAGGGTGTTCCACTTGTCCACCACCTGTTCTGTGAAGAAATTCTTTCTCATGTTTCCTCTGAATCTTCCTCCCTCCAACTTCATCCCATGCCCTCTAGTTCTGGAACATCTTTTTAGCTTAAAAATAGTGTTTTCCTGCACCCTGTTCCTCCCTGTAAGATACTTGTATGTCTCTATCATATCCCCTCTCTCCCCTCCTCTCCTCCAGGGAGTACATGTTCAGTTCCTTCAACCTATCTTCATAGGACTTGTGATGCAATCCATGCACCATCTTTGTTGCCCTCCTCTGAACCTTCTCTACCCTGTCTATGTCCTTACGTAGGTATGGTCTCCAGAACTGTACACTGTACTCCAGGTGGGGCCTCACTAGTGTCTTGTATAGCGGAATTATGACCTCCCTTTTCCTGCTGGTAATGCTCCTGCCTATACATCCCAGCATCCTATTTGCTTTACCTGCTGCCTTGTCACTGTTTCCCTACCTTGAGGTCATCGAGATAATAACCCCAAGATCCCTTTCCTGCTTGGTGCATCTATATCCTCACCCCAACTGATATATTGTGCCAGGGTTATTGTGCCCCATATGCATTATCTTGCACTTCTTTGCATTGAATTTCAACTGCCAAACCTCGACCATTCTTCAAGTTTCTGCAGATCACTTCTCATTCTGTCTACACCCTCTGGTGTGTCTACTCTTGTTACAGAGCTTTGAGTCATCAGCGAACAGTGAAATCTGCCTTCTAGGTCCTCGCCATGTCACTGATGAAGATGTTGAATAGGACCGTCCCAGCACTGATCCTGTGGTATCCCACTGGTCACTCTTCCTCTGTGGAGTGACAGCCATTTACCACCACCCTCTGTGTCCTGCCACCCAGCCAGTTACCTACCCACCACACTACTGTCCTGCCCACACCCATATTCCCCAGTTTGTGTAATAGTCTTCTATGTGGCACAGTGTCAAAGGCCTTGCTGAAGTCCAGATAGGCCATTTCCTCTGCCCTCCCCTGATCCACCTCCCTAGTCACCCAGTCAAAAAATTCAATGAGGTTGGTCTGACATGACCTCCCCTTGGTGAAACCATGCTGCCTTGGGTCCTGTAGTCCATTGACAACCAGATGTTCCACCAATCTCTCCTTCAGTAGTGCTTCCATGCACTCTGTTTCTTTTTTAAAATGACTTTTGTCCTGCCCTTCCCCTTTGTCCTGCCATGGTATACAATCCAGGGCTCTAAAGGAAAATGCTGAGGTGATGCACCCCTGGTATTATGTGAAGTGATTCCCAAGATCATTCTCACAATCCCCTGCAGGATGACTCTGACATGTTCTTGCATTCTCTCCATCATGCATCTAATAGTTCTTCCCATATACACTTTACCTTGGATGCACCACCCCACACAGACCACATACTTGGTATGGCAGCTCACTTTTAAATCTGATGCAAAATTCTTCACCTGTGCCTGGGTGCACAAACGTAGGACCTGTTGCTGCAAAATTATAAGTGTTGCATTTATGACAGGTATAAAACTTTGTTCTGAACTCCTTTTTCTTCCAGTCTGCAATTACAGAGTAGCTGCTGGTCAGTTGATCCTTCAGATTTCTTCCTCTGCAGAAGCATATTTTGGGTGCTGCTCCAGCCAATTGCCCCATTTCCATATCTCTAGATACAATTTGCCATCTGTGCTTGATTATCATGTCCATAGGAGATGCTTTCAACCAGGTTCTGGGGGTGAGCATGGTCCGCTAATAGGAGGCTATTGCCTGCCACTGGCTTTAAAATTGGTTCACCGATCACTTTCATGTTAGAATCTATCTTGAACTTAAACTCTACAAATTCCATCACCCTTTCACTTTTGTTGTGGGTGCAAGTAATATTAAAGGTATTAGTATTTAGCCATTGGTTGAACTCCTCCACAGTATCCATTCTCCAACCCCAGGCATAGATGATGTCATCAATAAAACAATGCCATGTTAGTATGTGTCTAAGGCGGGGGTTGAAGATATTGGCATATGAAGGGGCAAGCCATAGCTGTTCCCCTCAGTTGTAGGTACACTTTTGACTAAAAATGAAATATTATACAATAGCAAGAAAATTTCCTGGACTCTGATTGATCAGTGTGTTCTTGTTACAGAGAGGTTATCTGAGAACAACCTCACAGGGTCAAGTCCAGACATACAGATGACTGCATGCCAAATTGAATAACAAGCCACAGTTTACCTTGCCAAAAAAATTTGAAGCCTTGCAATTGTAGTACAGAAGCAAAAGCTTAGTTTCATATATATAAAAAAAATATATTTACTTATATTGTGGGGGGCAAAAATGTTTGTCATGCCTAAAACATTTCATAGTTAGGCAGAGAACATGTGTCAGAACATATCCTTTATAGTGTGGCAACATCTCTTCTATAGTATCAGTTTTAAAGTTTTATTTGTTATGAGGAAACACATCACATATGAATGCACTGCATCATGGGTATGCAAATACCCAATTGCTTGGTATTGCATAACACACTACAATGATAAAAGACAATTGATTATTTGAATAGCCATGATGCAGTGCTTTCACATGGGGAGTGTTTCCACAAAAAAAAAAAAATATTAAATTAAAAAATAAAAACTGGACAACTGATATTAAAAAATAGATGTCAGTACACATAAAATGGATGGTCCAACACTTGTTCTTTGCCTAATAGCCATCTATATGTGCTCATTTGTGTCCCCACAATATTAATAAATAACAGCCATTGTATAATAGCAATAATGCACGCCAGAGTGTGGGCTGTGCTGGATGTACTCGGCATTCACTCCAGGTGTCAGGGTATCCCAGCACAAGCCACACCCCCATCATGTAGTATTGCTTCAATTATACATCAGCACAAAATGTAACCACTGCAGGATAAGCTTCTGTTATGCATCTTTTAACTATTTTTCCCTTGTCATAAATTCCTTGCAGACCCTATGTTGTACCAGTCCAATAACCCTGGTGGAGGGATGCCTTTCCTATTTACTTTTTCCTACAAAATTTGTTGCACAGCAGTATCTTCCTATACTATACTTTAGTCACTGCAAAACAAAACAGCTCAGCAGGGTCCAGAGTGTGTCGTATCAAAAATTAACAGGCAACAGCAAGAAACTGCACCACTCAGAGTAGACTTCACAATAGCAGCCTTTAATGAAACAATATATTAAAAAACACCACCAAAAGTGCAAGGTGCATCAGAGACACAGCTACAACCCTCTACCAGTTTCTCAATCAAACATGCTCACAGCAGCTGGAGGTCCAGTGGGTAGTGGAGGTGGAGAAGGGGCAGTAAACAGTTACAGGAAGTGGAAGGGGCTGAGCTGGCACCACAGCATGCGTAGCATGCCTCCACATGCTCACACAGCTGTATGCTGGGGCCTCAGAGCAGGGGTGTAGCCAGGGATTTCAGATCTGCATGCCAAGTGAACTCACTGCTACCCCATCCCCCTTGTTTGGGTGAGCTACCCCCCCCCCCCGGGGTGTAGCCAGACAATATACAGATGTACACCAGGACAGTGTTGTTGCCTCATTTGGCACAATAAATACAACTTTTGTATCTCATGACAGTGGTTGTTGCCATACATGGGTAAATGCAAATGCCATATATTGTTCCCTAAGACACCACCTACCAGCCCAGAGCCTGTAAAGTTGTATGTCCTTGGGATGCAAAGAGAGTATTAGTGACCAGTCCTTCTAGTTTCGACTCCTATGAATAAAATTACAGAAAGGTTCAGTATTTTCTTTGTTAGTTTTCATGGAAAAAGGAAACAGTTCAGAGTCTATTTGCTACCCCCCTTAAATAAAATTGCACACCATGGAGTGCTTGGAGTATGCCTGCCTACACCCATGCCTCAGAGGGGGGGATGGTCAGGGAGAAAATCTGTAAAATACTTATGTGTCCCTGTCCGCAGTTGGCAGGAGGAGATGACAGGGACCAAATAGCTTTATTGAAAAAGAAAATCCAGCTTTCTCATTAGAAATACAACCTCTCTTTCTTGCTCTCTCAATAATTCCATCCACTTCAACATTAAATGGAAAAGGGGGGGGGGGTTAAGGTAAAGGCTTTGTAGAAGCTATTGTCTGCAAGCTGCTGCAAGATTTCATTCTTATACTGCTCCATGTCCTGTATTATCACCATGCCCCCTTTATCCACATTTCTAATTGTAATCTCCAGAATATTCTTAAACTACTGAAACAGCTGCTTCTTGTAATGTCATATTCCAGTACCAGCTGGAGTACCCACTGCACCCCCCAACTCTCTACAAGCATGTCTGTCTAAATCATCTTTTCAAACATTTTAATAGTGTGTTATCTAGGTTGACCTGGGCAAAAAGTGCTTTTTGACTTCAGACCTCTCCTATTGATTCTATCACTCTGTTCCCCGTGTTCTAACTACACTCCAGATTCCTCTTCCTGTAGGAACAAATGAAAGTTATTCAATGAGTCCAATTCAGTCCCCAGCATTCTGTCATTCTGGCCTTCATCATTTGCTATAATTTGTTCAACGGCAAAATTTAAGTTTAAGTCTGGGCTTCCCAGGTCTTCCATATGCTCTGTATTGTTTGAGTAGCCCATTTCCACACTCTCTGCTAGGTCAGAAGTATTCAAACTTAAGTTAGTGTTTTGTTCTTTATTATGAAAATGATATTTCAGATCTAGCCTTTGTAATAACCTGAAAATGTCCACCTTTAATTGACAAAGATTTAGTTGTTGCGTAGGTGCATATGAGAGACCTTTTGAGAGTACTTGCAACTGTATCTCTGTTATGTCCCTTGTGGAGATACTGAGGACTGAAAAAATGTACTTCCTCTGCTGGTTCTTTCTTTTGATTATGTCATAATTGCCAGCTCCTCCTCTTGTCCCTTCTTGTTTTTCTTTTTCTTTTCTTTTCTCTGTTCTGTAGGTGGTTCCTCTGGACTCTGGCCTAATTAGCCACTTGCCTAGATTGTCCTTCTGGTTGCCTTTTATGAATCAGGCTGGAGTCGAACTGATTATTACCTTTTTTATTCCTTGAGCATCCCCTAGTGCTGTACACACATGTTGCAGTGTGCAAGAGGGGTGCAATGATTACATGCTCAGCCATAACCCAGCACAATGACAAACCACAATAACAATGACACACACATCAGCACAGCTAAAGGTTAATTAATATATAATGGGACTTTGTGTGGATGCAGACAAGCTCTGTTGGAAAGATTGGGGTCTTTAGCAGGGACTCTGAGCTCATTTTTTCCAAACATTTTTTAAAAGAAGAATTATAGATATGGGGAGGACTCTTTGCTATATGACCCCTACCTGTTTTTGTTTGCAGTTAATCATATAATAGATGTCCTCTTGTACCACTTTAGCATTAACATTTATATTTTCCATGTAATAATCAATATTCAGCATTTGTAGGCATGGAGTTGCATGTGTCATATTTAGCCACAACTGGACACCTGGAACATTCATGCCCCCCTAAGAAAGTTCTTGGTTTTTAAATAAAATAAATAAATAAAATATGTATATGTCGAGATATATAAAATTACCTCTACCAGCAGGGATGTATTTATCTGCAATAGTTTAAAAAAAAACACCTCTTGTCCCCCCCTTGACTCCCTCACCTCCAACCCCCTTAGCAGCTTAGTGTGCCTCTCCCGGTCACAAACTTTGAAATAAATAAAATAAATAAAAATCAACCCCCACTGCCTTGCCTCTCGGTCCTTTAATTTTTATGTGGTACCCAAGTTGGGAACAATGTGTAGTAAAATAGTTAGCTATACTATGACATACAAAGTAAATATAACATATGAGTAAGCTACAACGCACAAAAACAACTGAGACTGGGGTTATGCATTAAACAAATACTACTCAGGTCTTTTAAGTATATTGGTGAATACCTATTGTTTTAAACTATTAATTTTTAACGTGAATGTAATTATTACATATCTTTGGGTGAATTGTACACTTTAAATTATTTATTTATGCAGGCACAGCACTGTATTAATTTCTCTTTGGTTATATCTGATCGGTGCATTTGAATCACTGTTGTATGAATATTTATACATTTGTACCATTAAACTGCATGAGTCTTAACCCTAGCACTGCCCCCTGATGAAGCCTTACAGCACTACATAGGGGCACTTGGCATCTAGAGGAAAGTTTGTTCTACTAAGCAGTTTGCCAACTTATCCTGTATTGTGTGTGTGTGTGTGTGTGTGTGTGTGCTTTGTTATTTTCTTTTGTCCTGCTAGCGATGCAAAGCAGGAGTTGGCGGTGGGACTAATATGGCTCTCAGGGAAGTGTTGAAAACTGTTTTTCAGTGGAACTTTTGTCAAGGCCTAGTTTGCAAAATGGTAAGAGACACTAACTATAAATTACTCAGTATTATGGATTTAAATTACTCATAGTAATCAGAACGTTATTGTCTGCATTTGCAAACACTTATCCCCAGCCTCTGGTCTAACTATTTCTCAGTCATACAGTAACCTACAGCTTCCCTTTCTCCAGAATGGAAATCTTGACTCAGCAGTAACAATGAATGAGCAGAAATATACATAAAATAAAAGTTTCCCACAGATGTCAGTTGATGCCATCCATGTTTTAATATCTGTATCAGATGGGACTAGAAAAACAAGAGTGTGGTTCCCCTTAATGGAAAACTACTAATACCTACCAATGTGTAATCTATAAATACACTTTCTTTATATGAAATTCACTTCTTACTATTTATATATCAATACATGTTCAGGATAAGAAAAAAAAATATTTATAGCAGTAGTTAATGTAACACAATCAGGGTACCTCATCAAGAGACCGCTGGAAGAACAGTGCGGTATAAAAGGGCACAGTCAAAAATACCAAAAAGCAAAATCGCGTCTGTCAAAACAGTTACAGGGAAAACAGCACAGACTGCGCAGACCCCACTTCTATGCTTTCTGCCAGAAATTTCATTGAAGTTATTATCTATGGCTGCTTGGTGTTGGAATAGTAAATCTGCACTTGGACAACAAAGCATTGGATGTAAGGTAAGTGCAGGACACAAATCTGTGCCATTTTCCCCATAGCTGTTTTGACAGATACGGTTTTGTCTTGTGGCTTTTTCCCTGCACCCTTTTTGATCCTGCTCTTGTTCCATTCACCCTTGCTGTATAAACCCACGATAACAAAATGTTTATAAAAATATTTTCATTTTCATTTAAAAAAAAAATAGTATTTCTAGCAGTATGGAGTATGTGTATAGTTACTATTTTGAGGAAGTACAATAAAGGTAAATTTCTACTACATCGGCATGCTGAAACTACTTATATCATCAATATATGGAACTGTATTATTAGTACAGCAAATGCTTTGTGCATTTTCCATACATCAATACAATGAAAGGGTATCAATATCATGTAACCATGTTGACCTGATTCCAAGCTTTCATTTTTCAAATGTTAGTTCTTTTTAAAGAATTCATATTTAGAAAGGGTGAACTTTGGAATTATTAATCCTAGAAAGTTTTTTTTTTTAATTAATGCTTGCAGTCATTTCAATGAGGATGTATCATATGTCAATGTATCGCAATACTGGAAATGTAGTTTTATTATATTAAGATAGAATGTACTAATAATATTTTTCCACTAATACTAACAGAAAGGAGTATTCATTAGATGTACACATCAATACAGTAATTAGATTGAGAATAATTCATATGTATCTTTTGGTTATGAGTTTTTATTACATACCTGAGGCATGTGATGACCCATAAACCTCAAGAGCGAAGCTCAAGAGGTTTATGCAGTCATCATACACCAAAGGTGTGTAAAAAAATTCCATAGGCACACAGTTACACATATTCCTTTTCTAATAACTGGTCTTAGGTGTGTTTAATAAGCAAGCAGTTTTCTCCATCCTTAACCACCAGACACTGTCTCCCTCAGGGATCTAGCATCATCAAAATAAGCTTTTAAAATAGTTACCGACATACTGGGTATTTTTTAATATTTTTATTCCTAAACTGGGGAAAGGAGTCCTGGATAAGCATAACAAATATATTAAAATAAAGCCAAAATGTGGGCAAGCATGGCTCTAGCAGCCTATGCTGCTTGTAAAGGATCCCTTTCCTCTTGATTGATTTTTGTGTTCTATATGGAGAACTGTGCAAGATCAGATCTGCTAAGAAACTTGTTTCCTTCTTCTCATTAGCACAGTATCTAAATATTAACTAGTGGTGCTGGTTTCTGTAATAAGCTGCTAGTTTAAAAACCAGCACACAATTTGTTTTGTGCTATAGCAGGAAAGCATGAGTGTAAAAGCCATGCTAAGCACTATCAGGGCTGTTCAAAAATGTAAACGCTGTTAATAACTGGGTGCAGTGTCATACCTGGTTATCATGGTGTTTGATCAAAGTCATTGTTTTAATTGAGGGAGTCACTAATAATTATACACACATGATATTCAGAAAGATACATTTAAAAAATATATTTTTAAATGGGCACTTCATGTTTTGCATGGATTTTCAGTGTCTCTTTAATGAAGGTGCCAGTTAACAACTCTTTGCACTACTAAATGTTTATACGCTACATGATAGGCATACATTTTACTTCTACAATTCTAATCTCCATTGTCGTGTTTCATGAGTAATGACCCATGTTCAAGTTTTGAAGCTATTGCTTACTATTATGGATTGTGGCTTTCCATGCCTTAATGTCTCACATTTCAAAATTACACAGTTTGTAGAGGAGAGTCATCTAAAGTGTTAAACTACATTGTGTGGAAAAAAAATCCTAAAATGCTGAGTTTAGATTCTTATTCTGTGTACTAACCTCTGTTTTGAGAGTCTGGATTTGTTTCATTTGTCCTTCTTTCACAGCTCTGCTGTAGTATAACTAACATGGCCTGATTTGTAGTTGTATTGACCACTCTACAGCCATAGGATCCTTTGGAATCCTCCTCCTCCAGAATGACCGTTAACTCGTTATCCCATTTGAGACAGTGATTGGGGTCTTTGGGGAGTCTTTGAGGGTCCTCCTGCCAGCAGTATTTCACTTCTGTAGCCACCTGCAGTGGGCACTCAAGGGTATTCTTCATGGAAGCATCCAGAGGTGGTCCAGACTGTCTTAATTCAGTAATGTTTGGCTTAGATGTAGTTTCTAAATTAGAAAGTAAATAATAACATTAGAACATGCATTATGAGAAAAGGAAAAGTCTGATAGGTATACTATTCATGTCCTTAATGTAAGCAGTAAGTAACTTCAAAGTGTACATTAAAGGATTAGCAATGCATCCCTCAGGAGCATGGTAAGGTACAAGGCCAATGGCTGAGTGTCCTTACACCTAGAAATGGGCGAAGTGGCCCCAATTCGCTACATGGTATTCGCGGAGTGAAGGCAAATTCGTGAGTGCTCTGTCTGAGCGGGTACTCGATTATAATAGGTAATGAAGTCCATTGAAAAATGACTTCACGTTACTCTGCCTTCCCAAACCACTACTCCACCAATTCTTAAGACAAAGTACATTAAAAACAATGTACTTCACCTCACTTTGTCTTGTTTTTAAGCTCCAAAGGCGAATTTTGCAGTGATTCATGGGATTTCAGTTCACATGAGCTCTAGATTGTTCTGCACAGCCTCAGTTTGGGGTAGTGTGTGTAGGAAGCTGTAGAAGACAATCTGCTCTGAGAGCGCTCTGTGATTCAAATCTTCTAAAAGCTTTTTTGCTGAAACTTTAGTTCATCGATTATAGAAACCTTCCTGTGCTCATATCATCGAGCGTTGATTGTTTGTGTATGGATTTTGAATGTTAATGTACAACATTCAGTCTGTGTACTGAGAGACAGTGGAAGTGTGCTTTGGGGGTGAGGTGTATCTGTGGTGTAGGTAGATTAACTTGGAGAAAAAGACAGTGCTCTCTGTTTTGGTGATATTTTTCTTGTATAGCTGTTAATGTATACACAGTAATATTTCAATAATTCTTGCCATTATTTTGCTGATTGTTGTGGTGCAGCAGTGCATAATTTTAGTTTGTTTAAAATATGTGGTTATATTACTGAAGTTTTCAATTTGCTACGGATTACTTAGTGTGTGTGAGTATGTGTGTGACGAGTGTCATCAAATCAGACACCTTTTATTGTGCCACATAATTTCAGCAATGTGAACCTGCTATCCACTGCAGCTGTATAATTGTTGTACTTCTTTGTGATATCTTTACTGGTACTAGTACTAGTGACTGTTACTGCAGCAGTGCAGTACACTGCTCCCCCCCCCCGCGGCTCACCCCAACCGGCAAAGGTATTCTTTTCCAGATTTGAATTTCTGATGTTGTGCCTTTGCATCTGCATCTCTTCGGTGTGCAGCACAATCTTAATCTGTATGTGCATTTGCATCTCTTTAGGGCCCAATCTCCATCTCTAACTTAAGCCACAGTTGTTTTTTGGTTTCCCTTCAGAGTACTGGACAGGTGTGGTGCATAATTCTGCATGAACATTGTAGCCATTAATACGCGTTTTTAAGTCAGGACCATCATCACGAGTCACTCGTGATACAAATCACTTTCTTCATCATCACAGTCACAAATGCAGTCACAAATCATGATTTACAATCATGTCATGAATCACAACATTAATTTTTATGTTGATTGCCTGCATGCGCAAGAAACATATTGCTTCAGCTTTCTCCAGAAGCAGGTTGTGGAGGTGCGGCACAGTTGTGGCCAATGCCCCCACAGTCTGTAAAGGCTTGGCCCACTTCCCCCAATGCTGTGGAATGCTGCTGCTGACACTAGTAAAGCCAGCGGGCCACAACTTTCTAACGTTTTAGCTGCTGCAATCAGGGGCTGCCTCGTGATTGCAGCATCAGACATTCACTGCAATGAGGGAGTGACCCATCATTGCAGGGCAGAAATTTGAAACACTGATATTGTTTGTGAACATGGTGGCGGCTTGCCCGTGTTCCTAAACATCTACACAGAGGTGCACAATACCCTCGGCAGCATGTGTCCCCACCGTGTTTGTTTGCCGGCCGGGGCCCCAATCCATGACGGCTTCAGTGCCATAAGGTGTATGTTGCTGATGGGAGACCACTCCCCATCAGCATTATATAACCCCACTTATGTTGTCTGCCGGCCAGGGTGCCCAATCCCCGTCAGCATAATGTCACCCCCTTTTGTTGTGTGCCAATGGGGGTGCCCAATCCCGTCTGCATAATGTAACACCCCCCCCTTTCTTGTGTGCCGATGAGGGTGCCCAATCTCCCATCGGCTATAGCTGTCCCTCCAAACAGAAGACTCCATTGGCATGTTGGGAGCCCACCCCAGCATGTCACATGCCCCTGTAAAATTAAAAAACAGTCTCACGATGTCACTTTTTTTTAACCAGTAAAGAAGGTAACTGTCCCTCGGCGGTCTTCCTGCCCCCCTTCCACAACCTGTGCCCACCCACTGCACACCCGGCCTCCCTCCCTACACCCCCTCACCCCATACTTACCTCCAGAGCCCAGCGCAATGATCTTTGGTGGACCGCGAACATGTCGGCATTCTTCAAAGCCTACCACGAACTGAGGAAATGCCGGTAAGCCGTATAATGGAATAAATAGTTTTTTTTCAACTTTGATGCCTATCTCAGGCATTGTTTTGGAATTTTGGGACCAAATTTTTAACATGGGGTTTTTGGTACACATCCTCATGAATTCTGGCATTGTCATGGCGTTATTCGGCCCCGAAAGGTGATTTCGTGGTCACTAAGTGGAATCCCCTTTTGGGACTGATTAATGAAACAACAGTGCCAGTGTTCATGAGGAGGGCTCTCAAAAAGCCTATTTTGCAAATTTGGTGGGAAAAATCAAAAAAATTACTGTTTTACGAGTGTGCATTGCGCAGTTGCTATGCACGCTCATAACTTTGCAAATTTGCAATATTTTCACACCAGATTTTCAACATTGGCATTTTTTTAGACTTTCTTGTGAACAGTACAGCTGTCATTTTCCACATCCTGGCTGAAATGTGTTTTCGCAAATCCGGCGCAGAATAGCGTGGTTGCTGTGGGAAATCAGTGCTGAGGACAGATTAAGAAAATAACAGTGGGACTGTTCATGAGCAGATGTCCTAAAATGCCTATGGAGAAAATTTGGTGATAATACTCCATAAAATGACTGTGTTTCGAGCGTGTGTTGCACAGTTTGCACGCATGCTCGTAACTTCATGAATTTATAATATTTTCACTCCAGATTTTCAACATTGCCATTGTTCCGCACCTCCTTATGAACAGTACAGCTGTAATTTTTCACATCCTGGCTGAAATGTGTTTTCGCAGTTCTGGCACAGAATAGCATGGTCGCTGTGGGAATCCGTGTTTGGGACACATTATGAAAATGACAGTGACACTGTTCATTAACAGAGGTCCTAAAATGCCTAAGTTGAAAATTTGGTGACAAAAGTCCATAAAATAAGTGTGTTACGAATGTGCATTGCACTGTTTCCATGCACGCTCGTACCTTTGCAACTTTGCAATATTTTCACTCCAGATTTTCAGCATTGCCATTTTGCCACACCTCCTTATCAACAGTGCAGCTGTCATTTTTCACATCCTGGCCGAAATGTGTTTTCGCTCTTCTGGCGTGCACAATAGCACGGTCACTGTGGGAAATCAGTGTTCTGGACATATTAAGAAAATTATACTGACACTGTTCATGAGCAGAGGTCCTAAAATGCCTATGTTGAAAATTTTATGATGAAACTCCATAAAATGACTGTGTTATGAGCGTGTGTTGTACAGGTTCCATGCACCCTTGTAAGTTTGTAAATTAGTAATATTTTCATGCCAGATTTTCAACACTGGCATTGGTTCACACCTCCTTATGAACAGTACAGCTGCCATTTTTCACATACTGGCCAAAATGTATTTCCGTGCTGCTGGCGCAGAATACCGCATTCGCTCTCGGAAATCAGTGTTTGGGACAGATTAGCATTGAGTGACTTGGGGGGGAGTGACCAAGCTCAACTGAGCTCTGTCAGGACTGCTGTGGATTTCTTTCTGGGCAGGAAAAGGCGACAACCCAGGCAGGAGCCCAGTACAAAAGGGCAGCCTGTAGCACCAGGAGACACAGAACAAGCGAGTGAGGGAGGGGGAGTGAGTGAGTGAGTGAGTTCAACGGAGCTCTGTTGGGACTGCTGCGGATTTCTTGTGGGCAGAAAAAGGCAGCAATGCATGCAGGGGTTGAGTACAAAAGGGCATCCTGCAGGGGTGGGAAAAACAGAATGAGCGAGTGACAGTGGGGGAGTGAGCGAGCTCAACGGAGCTCTATCATGATTGCTGCAGATTTATTTGTGGGCAGAAAAGGGTGGCAATGCAGGCAGGAGCCCAATACAGAAGGGTAGCCTGCAGCACCAAAAGAAACGGAAAGAGTGAGTGAGACAGGGGGAGTGAGAGAGGCCAATGGAGCTCTGTTGGGACTGCTGCAGATTTCTTTGTGGGCAGAAAAAGATGCCGACAGAGGCAGAAGCCCCATACAAAAGGGCAGCCTGCAGCACCAGGAGAAATAGAATGAGCTAGTGAGATGGGGGAGTGAGCGACCTCCATGGAGCTCTGTCAAGATAGCTGCAGATTTCTTTGTGGGCAGGAAAAGGTGCCAATGCAGGCAGGAGCCCAGTACAAAAGGGCAGCCTGCAGCGCCGGCAGAAACGGAATGAGTGAGTGGGGGGGGAGTGAGTAAGCTCAATGGAGCTGTGCCAGGATTGCTGCAGATGTCTTTGTGGGCAGAAAAAGCCACCAGTGCAGGCAGGAACCCAGTACAAAAGGCAGCCTGCAGCAGTGGGAGACACAGAATGAGAAAGTGAGGGGGGAGTGAGTGAGCTCAATGAAGCTCTGTTGGTACTGCTGCAGATTTTTTTGTGGCCAGAAAAAGGCAGCAATGCACGCAGAGGCCCAGTACAAAAGGGCAGCCTGCAGTGGCGGGAGAAGCAGAACAAACTAGTGAGAGAGGGGAAGTGAGTGAGTGAGCTCAACGGAGTTGTATCGTTACTGCTGCAGATTTCTTTGTGGGCAGAAAAGGGTGGCAATGCAGGCAGGAGCCCAGTACAAAAGGGCAGTCTGCAGCGCTGGCAGAAACGGAATGAGCAAGTGAGACAGGGAGAGTGAGTGAGGCCAATGGAGCTCTGTCGGGACTGCTGCAGATTTCTTTGTGGGCAGAAAAAAGTGCCAACGCAGGCAGAAGCCAGGTATAACAGGGCAACCAGCAACACCGGGAGAAACACAATGAGTGAGTGAGAGAGGGGGAGTGAGCAAGCTCAATAGACCTCTATCGTGACTGCTGTGCATTGCTTTGTGGGCAGAAAATGGAAACGCAGGCAGGAGCCCAGTACAAAAGGCTAGTCTGCAGCGCCAGCAGAAACGGAATGAGCTAGAGAGGGGGAGTGAGCTAGCTCAACGGACCTGTGTCAGGACTGCTGCAAATTTCTTTGTGGGCAGAAGAAGCCACTAACAGAGGCAGGAGCCCAGTACAAAAGGGCAGCCTGCAGCTCCAGCAGAAACAGAATGAGCGAGTGAGAGAGGGGGAGTGACCCACCTCAACAGAGCTCTGTCGGTACAGCTGCAGATTTCTTTGTGGTCAGAAAAATGTGCCAATGCAGGCAGGAGCCCGGTACAAAAGAGCAACCTGCAGCACCAGGAGAAACAGAATGAGCGAGTGACACAGAGGCAGTGAGCGAGCTCAACGGACCAACACAATCAACATTCGGCATTGACAAATGCTTGTTTTGACTAGTTACTTGGATGTATTGTAAGCCTGTTTTGTAGTATCTCTCCATGCTTCACCACCCCACCGTTGTACTCATTAATGAGTGTTTTTAAGTGGGAGTTTTGTGCCACACCTCATCGGGGCCCGGGGAAGTACAGCTGTAGGCATTCATGTTTCTTCATCATCACGGTCACAAATGCAGTCACAAATCATGATTTACAATCATGTCACGAATCACAACATTCATTTTTTTTAATAGTTACTTGGATGTATTGTAAGCCTGTTTTGCAGTATCTCTCCAGGCCTCACCATCCCACCATTGTACTCATTAATAAGTGTTTTTAAGTCAGGGAGTTGTACAGTGTCTGCAGTATATACACAGACTGGGAAGAAGACTGACTGCACACATGCAGTTTAGCACAGTATACTTGCACTGCTCAGAATACAAAGTGGCATACATATGGAAGACAACATAAAAGGGCATAATTACATACAAGGGTCAGGGATGGTGGAGGAATCCATTTTATATCACAGCAAGGAAGGTGTGAGGGGTACATGGTGTGAGGAAAAAAAAACTTATGTGGGATCCCATGGTGATCCAGCAGCAATTCCAGCATGGACGTAATTTGCAACTAGTGATGTCACTCTATGCGATCCAGCCACTGCTCCACAGCACTCACCCTCTTTTTGTTCTCCTCGATAGCACTCCAGAGAACTGCCAAGTCAGCCTGTGTTACACGCAGTTCTCTGGGGTCCACACATTCTACAGGCTGACCTGCTGGTGGTGGTGGTGGGAGTGGGGGTGCTGGTGAAGCAGCAGTGCTGCTGTGACCCTCCTCTTCTTAGGGATGCCACCATGCACAGCTACACCCTGTGCCACAGAATGGCCAGCAGGTGCAGGTATGGTCCGTTCTGTGGCAGTCTGCCACTCCAACTGGTGGTGATTGAGCATATGGATGTTCTGGCTCCCAGTCCTCAGGTGAGTCCCCCAGGGGCCACAGCACACCTCCACCTCACATAGGCAGTGCTTGATCACACTGCTGTCCCCCCGACACAGTCAAAAAACTGATAAACAGCGGAGGTGCGGGGAGGACCAGGCACAGGCAGGAGAGGGCCAGATGAACTGGCAGCCAGTTGGTCATGGTGCTGAACAGGGATGGGATCCACACCTGGGCCCTGGGGAACAGGCACATCCCACTCCAGATGACCTGGTGCTGGACTTGGTAGTGGTGGTTCAACTGTCTCAGAGTCAGGACAGGAGGCGGCGCTGGTCCTGCTTCCGGGGTGGGGACACTCACAAGTTTCAAGCAGTCCAACAGGAATGGGCACCCAAGCCCCCCATGCATGCGCATGGTATGATGCTTACCACTACCACATTCTCCCAGAGCTGCCCCCATCCCAGACATTCCCTCACCCTGGTCCATCTCTCCTACTGAGCTCTCTCAGTCCAAGCAATCACTACTCACACTGTCACACAACACACACACACACACACAGTCACACAGACATAGACAAACAACTACTTATAAAGGTAAGAAAAATAAAATTTACAGAAAGAACAAATTAAGTAGAAAAGAGTACAGAAAAGACAAAAAGATGTAGCTTTTAAAAAAGCTGTTGGGTCTAAATCAAAGCTTAAATCTCCTCCTTGCTCTGATCTCAAAGTAGCAGCAGTCACAAAACACACTCCTCTCTCTCTGTCTGCACAGGAGAAAGAAAAAGTGTCTGCTTGTATGATTCACTTTCTTCCTGCCTAGCTAAAGAGCATGTGACTTACAGTACTGTAAGCCATGTGATGTGTGGGAGGGCTGCCAAATCTGAAACACCAAGTGGATCACTTAGAATCATAATGAGGAAAGCGAAATCCATTAAAAACAATGACTTTGCCTTACTTCACATTGCCATTCTGCCTTAACGCGAAGTGGTAATGACAAGGCGGGGTGAGCACTTTGCAGCAACGCAAAGTGCCCACTTCGCATTCACTTTGCCAGCAGAATTTAAATTTGCTGCATCTTTACTTACGCCCCATGGAAGTACATCGCTAATCTTTGAATACACACTCTGGAGTGGCTTATTGCACTTAGAAAATGGCTTGTTGTCATTTTTTTTTAAATCTAATTTAAACAACTGTTTTTCCAGGAGAAAAGTCTCAAAAAAATGAACTGGCTTCATTTAAAAAGTTCCTTATTACTTTTAAGCCAGCAGATAGAACTTTGAGCACACAGTTGCCATATTTTTGTTGTGTTTTGTAATTTTCAGGGTTTTAAAAGAGCTCGATAAGCTCAGGGTGGACAAGGCAATGGGACCTGATGGCATACATCCCAGGGTACTAAAGGAGCTAAGGGTGGCACTAGCAGTGACTTTATCAGAACTATTAAATGAGTCTCTGAGCACAGCAGAGGTCCCAGAAGACTGGGGAAGGGCTCATGTGATCCCGCTCCACAAGAATGGTAGCAGGGACGAGGCAGAGTACTACAGACCAATCAGTCTTACCTCAGTAGTGGGCAAGATTATGGAGGCAGTTCTTAAGGAAAGGATAGTGCAACACCTGGAATCCATAGGAGCACAGGATCTAAGACAGCATGAGTTTACAAAAGGAAGGTCCTGTCAAACTAATCTTATAGATTTCTTTGACTGGGTAACCAGAGTGGTGGACCAGGGGGGAGCAGTTGATGCCACCTACCCTGACTTCAGCAAAGCTTTCGGTACTGTTCCACATAGAAGATTGATTAATAAGCTGGGTAGGCTCGGGGTGGGTCAGAAGTTGGTCAAGTGGGTGGCAAATTGGTTGACAGGCAGGAAACAGAGAGTGGTGATAAACGGTATAGTCAGAAGAGATGCAAGTCACAAGTAGGGTACCTCAGGGATCAGTTCTGGGGCCAGTCCTCTTCAATATCTTCATCAGTGACATTGCAGATGGACTGGAGGCTAAGGTTTCTCAGTTTGCAGATGACAACAAGATCTGCAACAGAGTAGATGATCCAGATGGGGTGGGCAGAATGAGAAGAGATCTGGATAAACTAGCAAAATGGTCGGAAGAGTGGCAACTGGGGTTTAACGCAAAGAAGTGCAAGATCATGCACATAGGGAAGAGAAACCCTGAAGCCACCTATAAGCTGGAAGGGGAGTTGCTGGCAGTCACAAAGGAAGAAAGAGACTTGGGCATCATCATCACCACCGATGACCTGAAATCATCCAAGCAGACCGCTAAAGCAGTAGGTAAGGCTAGGGGGATGTTAGGGTGTATTAGTAGGAGTATCACAAGTCGGAAGAGGGAGGTAAAAATCCCTCTTTACAAGACACTGGTTAGGCCCCATCTGGAGTGCTGTGTGCAGTATTGGAGGCCACACCTTCACAAGGATGTTAACAGAACTGAGGCAGTCCAGAGAAGGGCAACCAAAACGGTGCAGGGACTGCATCAGAAAACATATGCGGACAGATTAACAGAGCTCAGTACCTATACCCTAGGGCAGTGGTACTCAGTCCTGACTGGCTCAGGAGCCACATGAGGAGTCATGTTAGTCAAGGAGCCATAACATACACTTCCTAGTACATTATGGCAAACTCACTCCAGTGTAAAAGAAAATATTTCGGTTACTAAACATTTCTTTCATTTCATTTATTTAATTTACTAAACATTAGTTAACATTTGCAGTCTGATAGAGTGCAGCTTGCAAGAAAATTTGCAATAAACTTTGAAAATAATGCTTGCTGGTGTACAATGCAGTGGTATTATAGTGCATCCTGGTTGGTTAATACTACATAGTGTGGGAACTATTTGCATCACTTACTGGGAAGAGCCACATGAGGCTCTAGTGCCACGGTGTGAGGATCACTGCCCTTGAGCAAAGGAGGGAGAGAGGTGATATGATCGAAATATTCAAACACTTTAAGGGCATTAACAAGGTGAAAGAGTCTAACATGTTTCAATATAAGAAAAATAGCAGGACAAGAGGACACAGCATGAGATTAGAGGGAGGCTGATTAAGGGGTAATATGAGGAAGTTCTTTTTCACAGAAAGGGTGGTGGATGCATGGAATGGCCTACCTCAGGAAGTGGTGGATATGAATACAGTGCAGGGCTTCAAAAAGGCATGGGATAGGCATAAGGGAGCAATACAGATGAGTATGAATATATAGTTCATTGACAGAGCAAAGGCCGATGGCACATTCATAAGGTAGAAAAAGAAATGAGCGGACTGGATGGGCCTTGCGGTCCTTATCTGCCATCAACTTCTATGTTTCTATGATTTTTTTTAAGTTATCTTATTTTTTTATTTGGCATGCTTTTTATGGTTGTGGCTGTGCCAGAGAGCTCTGTCCTGCCTCCCACTGAACCCGTTCTTTATTCCAGGGCTTACATTGGCAGTGAGACCCCTCTGCTTGCCCCCTCAGGGTGGGGCCATCCAGAGTCATGGACTTACAGACACTGGTACAAGAATGCCAACTGGGAGCACCAGTTGGCATTGCCTCCATGGCTTAGCCCCAAGGGCAGGGCATGGAGCCAGGCTTAAGCTGAGCAGATAACAGGCTAGACCACCGAACAAGTGCCATGGTGGCAATTGTGGTTGGAGGGGCAGACATCATGTATGGCAGCCTTGAGGTGTTTTTTGTAGAAGGCCCCATGGGGGCATGCATGCAGTAATGTGAACATGCCACTGTGCTGCCATCTGGCACACCCCCAACAGCATCCAGGCCTCAAAGCAACTGCCTCCTGACCTCTGCCAGGAAGCAGTAATGCACCAACAGCTCACCCACCCACCCCCTGAAGAAGGAGAGCAGTCCTTAGGATGCTTAATCCTCCCCCCCAGCCAGACCTCTGATTCTTGGGTCCACTCCTGAACCCAAGATGTTGGCATCACAGACAGACACCCTGCATCTCGCGCTGGTAGGCTGGCCCTAAGTTGTTATCTCTTGTTAGGGAAAGTAATTTTTTAAATGAAAACTCTTTCATATTTTTATTTTTTTGTCTCATTCTGATGCGATGCCATTCTGCTTGCTTCCACTGCATAAATCTACTGCTAGTGCCGCTGATCCTGTTAGAGCTTGCCGCTGCTGCCGCCTCTGTGTAGTGATGCTGTAATGTCCTGTTTTCCTGCTTGGTGTTACTTTGGTCAGAGAAGTACAGTCAACTGTACACTGTTATAAATAAGCCAGTGATATTTAATATTTCTGTTTGCAGTGCAATGAGGATCTTGCCTTTTTTTCATACTTTAGGATTGTAAAGTTGCAATGATGGAGTGGCTGTTGTGATGTGGGTGTGTGAGAGCCACTTATAGCAATAGCAAGAACAGTGGCGTTTTTGCAAAGCCCACAGCAACTACAAGAAAGACTTGGGGAATTAATAAGTTAAGAAACTTTTGGAAAACATTTAAATATGTTGACAGATTTGGAGTGAGGAATAGTTCTGAAAAGAATATGAATCATTGAGAAAGAAGACATTTTGAATATCAGGGTGCTAAGGTATCATATTAATAATAATAATAAAACTTTATTTCACTTAAGCGCCTTTCAGAATTTCAAGACTCTTTACAATAAGATTAAAACAGCAATAATAACAAGCATTTGTCAATGCTGAATGTTTGCTTGCTGGTACTGGAATTGGTAGTGCAGGACTGACAGATGCATAATAGGAATGGTAGTGCGCTATTGTAGTAATGCCAACTGCCACCCCCACCTTCCAAAGAGTGCGAAGTGTTGGGGTGTGTGCCTTTGTGTCATGGGCTGTAACGGTCATGGCAGACAGTTTCAGGTGTTCATAGGTGCTGGGAGATAGTAACAACTGAGGGGGCGGATGGTAGGAAGGGTACTTACGGGGGGAAAAAGGGAAGGGTGTGCAGAGTAGGGCTTGCCATAGAAAGCCTAAGGATGCAGAGGTATGATAAAGATAGTAATGTTATGAATGTAGTTATACCATATAGACATGTTTATTGCAATATATGGTGAACATACAAACCTATGAAAGTGTCAGCAGAAACAGATCACCTGGCCTAAGTCTGCTTCAGTGTACAGGTATAGTAAGAGATCAGCTGACAACCCATTGCCTCCAATGCCTGCATGTGAAGTGTGAATAACAGAGTCAGACTGCAGTCATTATTGGTGGTATTTACTTGGTAAAACCATGTTAAACATTTATATTGTAAATTAAGTTAAACATTGCTCCAAGATCTAAAAGAATAGACTGTTTACATTAAATGTTTTCACAGCATATGCAGTTCAAGAACCTATGCTATGCTATATGCATGATTACATGTTAAACACTTTAGGTTCACAATGTGTATATAAAATATATAACTGTTAGAAGACATCCCATGTAATATAGCACTCTTAGAAAAAATGCAGTATCATGCCATATCAATCGATTTAAAGAAGCAGTTATGTTAATTGTATTGTTTCTATTTCTAAAAGAAATATTAAACTCCAAGTGCAAAGTGTAGTAGTATAAGTGTCACTATATTCAATTTACTAATGTGCGTCAGTGAATGGGCTCGCGCATGACACAGTCAGACTGCACTCACTATTGACAGTATTAACTCGCTGAAATGAATCACGTGCAAATTTCATCTAAGTCATTTTCAGCCCATAATTAAGGCTTCAAATTTATATTTGTCGATCTGTCATCAAAGCGTAAAGTTACTAGGGTGTAGTGTGGTTCTGTTACTGTTCAATGCATAGTGTTCGATTATGCTAAAATTGCTGGACAATTAACTAAATTGCCAAATATACAAATAAATAGTTTACATTGGAGGCAGTATAGCACAGTGGTTTAAGGCTCTGAGCTGCAAATCTGGAGACCTGGATTTGAATCCCACCCCAACCCCACTTGCATACTGTGTGACCCTGAGCAATTCACTTAACTTCCCTGTGCTGCCAGGTCGCATCTGTAAACAAGCTTTCAGCTTACTGTGTCTCTCCTGGTTAAACAATTGGGGAAAAAATCATTTTTGGTTTTTCTTTTCAATCAATCACATACAATTTAATGTAGAACTGAAGTATAACATTTAAAATGCAAGAAGTACTGAACATTGGATCAAATTGCTTTATTCTCATCCTGTATTACTTCTGGCTGTCCTTGTTCTGAGTGTATTTGCTTTTGCTGTCAAGATCGATAAATATGAATTTGAAGCCTTAATTATGGGCTGCAAATGAATTGGATGAGATTTGCATGTGACTCGTTTTTAGTGAGTAAATAGCATCAATAATGAGCGCAGTCTGACTATGTTATGGGCAAGCCCATTCAGTGGCAGACATTAGTAAATTAAATTGAATTGAGTGGCAGTTATACTATGATACTGTGAAGCTGGAGTTTAGTATTTGTTTTAGAGTTAGGAACAATAGAATCAACGTAGCTGCTTATTTAAATGGATTGATATGGCATGGCACTGCATTTTTGTAAGAGGGCTATATTGAATGGGACGTCTTGTTACACATATATATTTTTATATAGACATTGTGAACCTAAAGTGTGTAACAATGCAATCATACATATAGCAGGGCATAGGTTTTTGAATTGCATATGCTGTGAATACGTTTAATGTGAACAGTCTATTATTTTGGAACTTTGAGCAATGTTTAAATTTATTTGCAATAGAAATGTTTTATATATAAATGGAACATAAGCTTTAATGGCCACTTTGTTGATAAATTTAGTTGCATTTAAGTTATTAAGGTAGTTGTTAAATTTTAGGATTTTCTAATTATGTTGCACATGCCCTTTGAGTATTGAAGAATGAAGGGGATATGGAATCGTAGCCTCTCAGGAAGCCGCAGCGGTGAAGCGCAGGGGCTAGTAGTGCGGCTAGTGACTAGATGCCCTGGACTGAGGCAGGGCATATGTATGGTATGAGACTGTACTTTTGTATTATATTGAATTGGTGTAATCTCTTTATTGCAATTTGTAGTTAAGTTGTGGGAAATAAATCATTTTTGCATTATTTAAAGTGCTATGGAAAGTTTTTTTTCTGGGCCCCCCCCCACCACCACCACCATTTGACCACCCATGAATTTGCTGACCAGTAACACAGTTGGCAGTAGTATGTATTAATAAAAAGCACTGAAACTGAAGCTCTTTTTTGTGGCTGAGCAGCCCTGCATTAAGGGAGAGTGGATTTCCTTCTCACTTTTTGGATTTCTAAGTTTGTAAATGGTAGTTTACTCACCTGGTAAAAGTGATTGTATTACTGTATATCCATGGTACCTCCAATCCATCACCTTAGGGTTATGTATGCCTGATAGGCTGCTGATGCACATGTGACCTAAGTTTCGGATTTCGGTCTCCACCAAGCCCCTTCCCCTCCTGGGTGTCTTTAGTTTCGATGCTTCCATAGCTGTAAAAATAAATGGTTATGTATATGCACAGACAGTAATCATAATCTTGAAAGCATTGTTAGTTTCTAATACTACTTTATTCCGTTATCGTAATACATTTATAATGCTTGTATGTCTTGTGCCACTTAAATGTTAGATGTTACTGGTTGCTTTATCATGCTCCCTTGGGTGGGTTGAGGTGCCATGGATATACAGTAACACAATCGCCTTTACCAGGTGAGTAAACTACCATTGTGTTGTCTGTATATCCATGGCACCTCCAATCCACTACCTTGATTGATTCAGAAGCAGTGCCTTAGTAATACGGGAGGGAAGAGCATGATGTGTTATCATATTTGTATTGTGTACCAATGCTTAAGAGTCTCTTAAATGTCCCTCACTGTGGCAGTCATTAGGACTTTATGTCCAAAGGAATTTTTGGTTGTAATGTCTGTGTCCAATCTATAGTGTTTTGTGAAAGTATGTATAGTGGACCAAGTTGCCACTGCACATATCTCCTGTGCTGTAGCTGTGTTTCTCTCTGCCCAAGAGGTTTCTACCGCCCTGGTTGAGTGTGCTTTTATTCCTATGGATGGTACCTTGTGTTTTGCCTTGTATGCTTCCGTGATGGCTTTCTTTATCCAAGTAGCAATAGTGCTCCTTGCCACTGGTAGGCCCTTTTTGTTACCTGATGATATGATGAACAGCCTCTCAGAATGCCTGAGTGGTGCTGTCTTTTCAATGTAAGCTTGTAGTGTTCTTTTGACATCCAGTTTGTGAAGGGCCCTGGTCCCGTCATCGGCTGGCTCCATGAAAAAAAGTCAGGAGCTCAATGATCCGGTCTGTATGGAACGTGCTGTTGACCTTCAGTATGAATGACGGGACTGTTTTTAGTATGGCACCCTGATCCTTGAATGTGGTGAATGGTTCCTTGCAGGATAGGGCTGCTAATTCTCTGACTCTGCGGGCGGAGCACACCACTACCAGCAGGGCCATTTTCAGTCCTAACCAGTACAGTTCAATGTTCGAGATTGGTTCAAAGGGAGTCTCTGTCAAGGCATTTAGTACTAAGGTGAGATCCCATGGGGGAATGGTTGATTTTTGTCTGGGGCGCAGGTTGTCTGATGCCTTGAGGAAACAGATAATGTTGCGGTGAGATACCGGAGAGGTTCCTTCAATGGGTCCTGTTGCTGTGCTTATTGCTGACACCTACACTCTCAGTGTCATGGTTGCTAGCACTTTGTCCATGCCTGTTGCAGAGACATCAGTGTGTTGGGTATTGGTGGTGACTGAGGGCAGATATTCCTCAATTTGCAACAGGATGAAAATATTGACCATTGTCTGGAATAGATCGAAGTGGTGGAGCTTTGGCGCGATTGTATCGTGGTGTCTATAACTGAGTCGTGGTAGCCTGCCCTTAGCGGAGGACTTGGGATTGCAGGTGGCATATCTGTTTGTGCCTTGCCTTTTGTGTTTTCATTGGTGTCCTCCCCAGCGTCCTCCTGGTCAGATGGCATTGGTGCATCTTCTGCATCTGATGCACACAGTATACTTAGTTGTTGTGAGGCTAGCAGCACATTGTGTTGGCTGCTACTCTTTGTTTTGGCCATTGTAGTAAGTTGAGAAAGGATACACAGGAAGAGTGGTGTTGGTGGGGGGGATTATATATATTGTTTTGTTTGTTTATTATTTCCCTTAATTTTTTCCCCCCTGCACAGTAATCAATGTTCTGTACCGTATAGGCTATTGTTGTGCCTGTGCATTAAAGTGTGCACTGTCCCTATAAATGTGGCTAGAGTGAGTGAGGGACTCAGTGTTATGCTGTCTTGCCCACCACTGTGGTAACAGTGCTGCCCCCAATGTATTTACCCCATTATTAATTGATTTTCAGATCATTGCCTGTATATTTAAATATTCGCATAGTGGTCTGCAGTTGCAGATCGGTTGGTGCTTTTTACCAATGCCCTCTGTGCTGGGTGGACATTTGTGAGCATAGTTGTGCTCTCCACAAGATGGTGGCAGTGACTGTCAGTCAATCTAGACTGTCTGGCGGCTGCCTGTACCCTTAATCCTGCATAGATAAGGGGGGGAGTGGAGAGCTTATCCGAGATCACAGCAGCAAGTCTCGTGATGATATTTGTCATGGCTGCCAATCTGGATAGGCAAGTTAGGTTAGTCCCTCAATGTTCCTCCTCCTCATGAGACCTACTTTGTTTGTGGTGTTTGAGTCGGGCAGATGATAGAGGAGTTTCCTCTACCTTTTGATAGAAGAAGGTGGGGAGTTTAAAAGAGATAATGTGCCATAAAAACCTATTGAGAGCATGTCAGTTTGAGGTGAGGCACAGAGGGACTGAGAAAATAATTCAGAAACTGTTGTGTAGTTATGTCTTGAGAGAGCACTTCAGGTGCTACTATCCTTGTAATGGGGAACTGTGGCACATGCTTAGTATTTTAGCACTCCGGGATACTGGCAGGGCACTCCTGATGTTCTAAGGTGGCCACTTGCTCATTTAATAGTGGATAGACTCTGGAGCTGCTGGCAGGGGCTCCAGGTCATCTGGCACCTTAGTAAAGTGGTATGCTTGTTCTAGACAGCATGTAGGGGGACTCAAGAGTATATACCCATTTAAGGAATGAGAGCCTTTAATTATTTTGTAGCCCCTGATGTACTGAGCTCCTGTGACTGTGGAATCTATTTGGTCATCTGTGAAAGATCTCCAACAATACATGGCTCTGTTAGCATCCTTTAAGTTTAGCATCCTTTAAATTTCAAAAATGTGATAAATTATGTTGTTCATGCCTTTTTTTTTTGTATAAAATTAATGGGGCTAAGTCATGCATTCACATTAGTATGCATTACTTTGTCATATACAGTACATAGTAGCGGCTCCTTAATTAATATGTGACTGTGCTATTAAGAGAAGGAAACTGTGGATATCAGTAAAATAAATGGATATTAAAGTACACTATTTCCCAAATAGTTATTTTATAGTAATCAAACCTCCTTGTATATTGACCCAATATAATACAGTATTGTGTTTTATTTATTTATTTATTTTTAATTTATATTATATTTAGTTATTCTGGCCCCTTTTGTATGCCTTGGTATTCTTTAGGATAATGTAGGCATGTGCCTTTAAGAGGAGGGTGATGGGCTGGATGTCTTAGCTAATTATTGCCTTGGGTGTGTGTGGCAAGCTGAGGAAGAATCATCTGCATTGTTTTTTTTTCTCTCTTTAAAATATGTTTCTTCAGTTGTCCTTCATGGTCAGTGTTAAAAGTTAGGGGACTTAGGCTTGAGAAGCTGTACTACTGCTAGCTCCATTCTCCATTGCAAGATGTGTTAGATTTAGTCAAATCTTGTTTATCTACCTCTGAGATGGTGGCCAAGATCTTGTGAGAGCTGAGAGTCAGTCAGCTTGCAGTTCTCAGGGAGCACGAAATTTGGAAACTATGAAGAAGCATGGGGGATGGTCATGCTGTTTGAGAAGCTGTAAAATAACATTTGAGTGTCTCCATTTTGGTCCCTAGATCTTCCTTTTCTCTGTGGGGAGTGTTTTTGGATAGAAATAACATGAAATGGCTGCCGGTGCTTTTATTTACTGCCACGGAATTTGAGGAATGGGTGAATACAGCATGGGCATTTTAAGCACCTTCCAATGCAAGGAAACTTTTCTGGATGAGTTTGTGAGTACTCTTTTTACAAGTTAGTGATGTTAGTGGGTCACCATGTTCTTGTTGGTGAATAATACAACTCAGGAACCGCTGACAAGGGAACCATGTTGATTATATATTATATTATATATATATTATATTAAAACAGAGGTGCTGGTGGTGGATCCTGGTGGTCGGGTGGTGAGGCCGGATATCGGTGCTCCGTCTGGAATTAGTCTTGGCGGAGTACCTTTGCCGTCCTCAGAACAGGTGCATAGCCTTGGATTTATTCTTGACAATAAGCTGACTCTTAAAGCTCAGGTGTCTGCTATTGTCAAGACTTCCTTTTATCATCTTAGGAACATTGCCAGGGTGAAGCATCTTGTTCCGTTTGACTCCCTGCCTACTTTGGTTCATGCCTTTGTATCCTCACGCTTAGACTACTGCAATGCCCTGTACTTTGGGCTTTCTGGGGTTGAAATCCAATCGCCTGCAGCTAGTGCAGAATGCACCCAAAGGTTCTGATGGCGACAAGTCGTTTTGTCACATCCGCCGTGCTGCGCGAACTGCACTGGCTGCCAGTGTGTGGCTGGATCACCTTTAAAGTCATTTGTTGACTTTAAAGCCCTTCACGACCAGGGTCCAGCCTACCTGAAAGACCTCCTCGTACCTTACTGCCCTGACCGATTACTCCGCTCGGCCGACATGGGGTTGCTAGAGATCCCGAGAGTGAATCTGAAATCCTCTGCAGCAGAGCATTTTCATTTGCTGCACCCTCTTTGAACTCTCTACCATGTCGGCTTCGCAGTGCACCCTGTGGAACTCTTTAAAAAAGAGCTGAAAACTTATCTGTGGAGCATGGCTTTTTTAGACAATTAATTATTTATTAATGCTCTGGTTTTTATTACCATATATTTTTTATCTCGTGGCATGTTGATTTTATTTATATGTTTATGTCTGTAATGATAGAATTGTTTAAATTGTTCAGCACCTTGATATGCTGAAAGGTGCTATATAAATAAAAATTATTATTATTATTATTATTATATTACCTCCTGTAAATCATTGCATAGATTCTGTGTTCTTTTATGTGGGTCAGATATTGCTTTTAGCTCCTGGCACTGCTAACAGGGTTGTTCAGGTAGCTATTAATCTCTATGCCTGTATGATGTGATAATGTTCATAATTTGAATACTGTGCTAGCAATTTCTCAGCTAATATTTTTCTAGACAACTGATGCTAGTAGAGGCCGCAGTGCTAACATTTTCCAAGACTGCCAGTTTTGCAATTTTAAACAGTTGCATATCTGCCGAAACATTCTCTGGAGCTGCTGTGTTGAAATATTCTACAGCACATCTAAACACAGGTACTGCTACCAGGGTATCAGTTTTATTTTGCAATAATGTCATCATTTATTGTCTGCCCCCAAGGATAATCAGTTACTGTGCCCAGTCATTCAGTCACAGTGTAGTTGAGTCAGGATCTTGCTAGGGAGAGGAAACATGCATCAACCAGAATCTTTTTGGATGGGCTAACTGCAAATGGATTGCACACCAGAGAAGCAGGCTTTCTTCCCCCAAAATGAGGGTGTAATGTAGGAGCAATATTTTTTGCAGAAATCCACTTACGGATTACAAGGCAGCAGAGTAATGTGAGGCATCCCTGAGAAAACTACCCCTATGGCTGCTAGCAGGAGTCATAGGGGGTTCTCTGCCCAGTACTATGCAGTAGTGAGTGCAGGAACTGCACTGGGACTGCTAGCAGGGGTCACAGAAGCCTGCTCATATTTATTTTCTCTTATCATCTTAGACTCACTAGCAGAGAGTCCAAGGAATAACCATGGAAGTATTTTGAAAAGTTTTTTTTTTTTACTTTCCCTGAAAGTATTGCTGCTTGGTGTGCAGTGCAGAATCTTTTCAGAGCAGGCATTAAACGGTATCCCCCCCTTGTGAGGGAAATGCCAACAGTAAGCAGTGTTGAGCCCATAATGTTGTATTGTGGACATGCCCCTTTAAGAGGTTCATAACCTGCTTGTGGGCTGCCCTTTTAAGAGGCTCATTCTGGATGGCTGAATGAGCGATGGGGTAACTATAATGCTTCTGTTCCCCTCTGTTTGACTTAAATTTGGTTCCTTTTATAGTAGCAGCTGCTCTCTACACATTGTGGGCATTAATTAGCGTGATCGTGAAGCGGATCGCTATCGCGCATGTGTGAGCACTCCGTGTGTGTGTGTGTGTGTGTGTGTGTGTGTGTGTGTGTGTGTGTGTGTATGTGTGTGCTCCTGCCCCTCTTCAAGATGGAGTAGCAGGGCATTGCGCATGCATGATCTCTGCAAGACATGCTGCATATGCGGGAGGGCTCTACAGAGCATGTGCGACAGTCTAGGGTGACAAAATGGCTGTAGAATGAGCAGGGAGGCTGAACATCTCCATGTTTGTTATTTTATGAACCCCTAGGAGTTGCATGGCCCTGCGGCCAGACAACGCCCATGAATGTGAACAGGTTAGCCAATTTTTTAAAAACAAATGCAATGGAACAGTAGCGAGAGCCAGCGGCAACAGGTAGACCATGTTGGGGGGGGCTTGTTTAGCCTGAGAGAGTCTTATTTATGTTAGTTTCAGCAAAAGAGGGCAGAGGCACAGTGCACCTTCATCTCGCTCATGAGGGAGATGATGAGCAGGATCTCCTATGGACAATCAATAGAGGGGAGCCCTTTTGTAATTTTTTTTTTCTTTTGGTATTGTGCCTCCCTCTAGGCAGTCGTTGGTCAGGAACTGCTTAGGGGGCAGAAACAGAATATCCTCACTCATGAGGGAGGAGTTCTGCTGGCGGTATATTCAAAGTAGCTGGCTCATGCTCAGAATTAGATTGCTATCTTATAACTGTAAATTATTTGTGCAGTAACACGGCGCTCATGATGCAAACCTGTCTCAGATAGATAATGCCTGATCCTGTGCTCTATTTCTTGCTATACAGATATTGAACCAATGAGATAAAAATAACTGTTTGCCCTCTGAGCAACATTACTATCCACTTATACTGTCTGTGCAGTTATTATTATTTATTTATTTCATTGCTGTAATTACCTTTTCCTTTGCTGATATGCTGGAGCTTGGGACAGTGATGCAGCCTCTTATCAGATGCACAAGTTAAAACTGAAGACACCCAGGAGGGAAAGCGGCATGGTGGAGACCGAAATCTGAAACTTAGGTCACAGGTGCATCAGCAGCCTATCAGGCATACATAACCCTAAGAGAATGGATAGGAGGTGCCATGGATATACAGACAACACAATATGGTTTGAGAACAGTGCTGTACTTTGATGTGTCTTATCTGTAGACTTGTTATTGCTATAGAGCACTTTGCAGCATTGAAAAGCAGCAGAAAGTGATACTTTGTATGTTTTATGACATGCTATCAGACAGACAGTCTATAGCTACAGTGTTTCTATCTCCTGTTGGATCTCTTGAGGTCTGCATTTGAAACACAGCAGGGGGTCTCTCTGTCTTAGCCTAGTGCAAAACATGAATATGCATTAGTAAGTCAGGAAGACACGACAATCACAGAAGTGCTGCCATGTACTGTAATGGTTTTGACTAATGTATTTTATATCTATTGAACAATGTATTGAAGGAGGTCTACAACGACAGTATGGAGTGGTGCAACATTAGTAGGACAAACATGTTTTCGCACTGGACATAGTGACAGTAGAGGTAAGTAAGACAATTAGTAACATGTCATATTATCAGACTATACAGTGGCTTATATGTTTCTCAGACTCATTATTGTGAATACACAATGTGTGTATGCATGAACATACAAAGACCTGCTAAAGCTAACAGACTATTTCTGCCACTGGTAAACTGTAGGTAACCTACTGCATTTTAGAGTAATGAAAAAAATGACATTATTGCTGTTTTCATGTCTTGACTCTTTTTTGTCTAACAAAATTAGAAAACCATGGCATGGTAGTAGAAAGAAAATTAAACAATATAAAGCATGCCTAATATGGGTTGCTTGCAGAGTTCTCACAATGGCCACTTGAAGGTCCAAATGAAATAGGAGGCAGTATAGCATAGTGGTTAAGGGCAGTGAGCTGCAAACCTGGAGAGGTCGGTTTGAATCCCATTAGCTCCTTCTTGCATACTGTGTGACCCTGAGCAAGTCACTTAACTTCCTTGTGCTATCAGGTTGCATCTGGAAGCAAGTTCTGATTTGGTGTGCCTTTTCTGGTTAAACAATTTTCCCAAATATAAACTTTAAGAATGGCAGGGCCCTGGTTGTTAAATACCATGTCTGTCTATTTTTTTCTCTTTTAGTCTCTTTTAGTCTTTTTTGGCTGCCACCCCCTATCCTCTCACCCTTCCTCCCAGATTTCTTCTAGGTTTCCAAAATGAGACTTTGTATGTGTTATTCATGTATCCTATTTACCGTGATGCCATATCTGAACAGATGAATATGGTTGTATGCTGTCTTTAATGTTGCATGCCCTTGTTTAACATGTTTAACATTTATGTACTCTCCTGACATGGAACCTTTGTAAAAGAGCCTTGGCTCAAAGTAATTCTAATCCCTAGATTTAAATAAATAAACACATTTATCATATGAAACCCAGTTTGGTTCTAGGTCATTATTTAGCATGTACCCTAATGTAGAGCAGTGAACGTAGAAGTTTGTAAGTAGTGGAATAGCTAGACTGCTACGGTGGTCTGGTCATATACTGTAATTGAGTCAGGTAACTGTGATGTAACAAAGCTGTTATTTGCAGCCGTCTGTTATGTCATTGTAAAATAACAAATGGGGGAAAAAAAATTTGTTACCATAAAGTGTGAAATCCTGAACTGCTATTCATTTGTTAAGTGTGCATCACTGACCTAATAGGGAAGGGAACACTAAGATAATCTCTATCGCGTAAACTTCAGGTCCATTCAGAAAGGAATGCATTGAACGTCTCTCTGGTTCTCTCTCTCAGCCACCTTGCAACATGATGGAGAGAGAGAGAGAGAGAGAGAGAGAGAGAGAGAGAGAGAGAGAGAGAGAGAGATTTCCATAGTAGTAAAAATAAATCATATGTCCATGCTGAATGTTTACTTGCTTGCATTGACGGTGCAGGAGGTAGAAATAGGCATCATAAGAATGGCAGAAAAGTTTTGATGTTGCCTATGTGAATTAGTACAGTACTGTAACATAGTAGGTATGTACTGCATATCTTCCTATGGCACAGCTTATTAGCTTTCTGGTATTGCACTAATAGTAGCAATCTTTGAGGTCACTAAAAACCATGCCCTGTGCAAACCAAACGTCACAATCCATCACTGCCACACATGTACTCCCACCCTTACATCTCCTTTTTTTCAAATGATCCCCAAAGTGAACATTTACAGTATTACAGGAAGATGGATATACAAGCCTATTTAAACTGGGATGCATCAAAAGGTTCAGAAAGAATTCTTGACATTTGGGCTGAAAATTACATTATTTTGCAGAGCTACACATTTTTGTGACTGTGCCCTTATGTTAGAGTAAGGGTAGAGAGGGAACAATATTTCATTTTGCATAAAAACACAGAGAGATGCAGTTGTGTCCTCTACAGATTGGATTAGGCCACAATTTTCCACTCTGAAAAGTGGAAGGACAGAGGATGTTGTTGTAGTCCGCAAGGGATGACAGACCTTAAAACATGTCCTGTTGCTTTTCCCTGTGTTGAATAAGATCAGAAACAAATAATTGACTCCCTTGATGTGCACTATGTATTCCATTCTATATAAATAGTGTACCACTTGCTCACTTTTAAAGTTATTTTCCAGTTTTCAGCAAAACACTAACAGATGGCATCAGCAGGAATCAAATTTCATAACATTACCAAAAAAAAACTTGAATTTTAGTATATAAGAGAATCCATTCTTTATGACTAAAGACTGAAGAAAATCTGTTTTTTTGGCCCTTAGACTGCATCTGTTCCCGCTACTTGTCCTGCCTTATAATCTTTTGCTGTGAGTGACATCATAATCCATTACCATGGCGCCATGGCAACAACTGATTGTGATGTTAGAAGCAGAAGACTGGGATTTAAGGAGGGAAGAGCAGTCATGACAGATGAAGTGTAAAGGACAAAGATAATGTTTTCATGTAAATCGTCTTCTGTAAATAAAATGGAACATTCAGAAATACACATTTTTTGGTGTGTGGGGTGGGGGACGGTGTAACTGAGCTCTGCTGCTGTCAGCAATGATTGTTTTGCTGTTTTTTATTTAATATGTCCCACTGAGCCACTCGTTGCAGTATGAGAGGTGTCATGCACTTTTGTTTGGTGAGAAATGGTGAATCGAGGCTGAGCTGTTCCCTCAATCACCAGATGCAAACGAAACCACACTTATGCTGCAATACATGGCTCTGTGGGACATACTGATACCTTGTAAGTCTGGGAAATGTTTCCATCTTAAATGTAAAAAGTAAAAATAAATAGATTGTCCAAACGTGCCAATTTCTAGCACAGGTGTACAGGAGACACTCTTTGCTGAATAAGAGTCTTGTTCAGTGTTGGGTAAGTTTCTTTGAAAAAGTAATCAGTTACAATTACTAGTTACTCTCAAATAAATGTAATCAGTTATAGTTACTGATTACTTTTGTATAAAAAGTAATTAGTAACTGTAGCTGTAATGCATATTATTTTTTCTATTACTTTCTATTACTTTTGACAACTTGGTGCAGGAAGCTTGGTTGGTGCTGGTCAGTGTTGTACGTGTCAACTTCTGTTAAGTCTAGTAAAGGTATCTCCTCTTGTATCAAACAAGATGTTTGCTATATAGTGGTGTTTCACACTTCTCTGAGGCAAGAAGTGCCACAGTGTGGTAGAACCACTGTCACTGCAGTCAGCTTGGATTTGGATTTCTTGAACACACATTTTGCGACCAACCTCCACAATAAGGACTTTTGGATTTATTCAGAAGAGATTTCCCCTGGACTTTACTAAATAGCTTGTCCAACATAACAGAAGTCCATCTTTTTTTGAAAACCTGAAGCCATTCTAAAAGCTCACATTGTAGCAAATCAGTTCTGTGGAGGACAAGGTTACAATCCCACAGACTGGGGGCTGCACACCTGCACAGCTTGTTTATTTTTTTTTTTTCACTTCTTCAAGCTGGGGATCTGGGTAGACCAGCTTAAAATGAGTGAACTCTAACATCATGAGAGAAAATAATCTCATATGACACTGAGCCGCCAGTCACCTCCCTTATATTAACTAATCAGTAACAAATCATTTCATTATCAGAAGGCTGTGGAGGTGAGGCAAAGTTTCAACAGAGCTGTTGAGATATGTTGCTGCAATCTGTGGTGGTAATGTGACATACTGTACTGTTCTGTACCCCAAAATACAGTATACTGCATGAAGCAGTATTGTTGCCAGAGTGGCTGATAACAGGTTACCTGCAGTGAATAAGTTATTAAGGATATGACAAAGGTTATTACACATACACACACACACACACACACACACACACACTCGTTGGAGGGGCTCCCAATTGCAGCAGAGGTGGTTGTTAATGTACTTCCCCCATTAAAATGAATATGACAGGAGGACTGACAGCAAATTGTTATATCCTCAGAGAAATGTTGAGAAAAATGCCACTGAAAATTGGGGCTAAAATAAACTTTTGGTGGGGTGCAGTATTAGCCATCCACTGCTAAACAATTTAAATCACAACTTTTAGTGAGAAAGAAGTAATGTGATCTCCTGGGAATTGAACCCAGGTCCACAGAACACCATACCATGCTCTAACCACTGAATTACATGCTCACTTGATTAGTTTGTGGTTCCAAGACATACTTCCTTATCCTGGTATTGCATATCCACCAACTGGGAATAGGAGGCTGCCAGGCTGGGATTCAACTGAGGAGGAGGAGTATGAGGAGGCAGTATAGCGCAGTGGTCCAAGGCTATGAGCTGCAAATTTGGTGACATCCAGCAGACCAGACCTGGGTTTGAATCCCACAGCTTTCACTTGCATACTGTGTGACCCTAAGCAAGTCACTTAACCTCCTTGTGCTCCCAGGTTGCTCCTGTAAAAAAGCTTTCAGCTTAGTGTGCTATACCTGGTTAAACAACTAAATAAATAAAAACAACTCCCAGTAGGTCACATAATTTCTTTCTCACTACTGTTTGTGATTTAAATTGCTTAGCAGTATCTAATATTACACCAAAAACATGTAGATCCCATGGATTCAAATAACTAAACTCTATCCCACTCAGAAATATGCTGGTATACTGTATGTGTGAAATGTTGAAATTGAATTTGTTTAGAACAGTCTAACCCACCTTGATCATCCCAAATGCATGGCTGCCCTCCCTATGTAAGTATATGCAATTAGAGTCCGGGGTCAGAAGAGTGGTGGTGGGGGAGGGGTCTAATTTGCCTCCAAGAACAGTGACTGCAAAGCCAGAGTCAAACCTTTTGCTGTAGGCTATTCCATTTGTTGTAATTGGCTTGACTGACACTTTAGTTGGATATGGGATTTGCGAGACTAATGCTGTCACAGAATACCAATGCAAGTGCATGGACAGGTGCTTGCTGTAGACGAAAAGAAAGGACACTGGATTCCCACCAATTTGGATCCCCCAAAAATATCTATGAGCCAAACTGTTTAAGGCTAGCATGTCTTAAAATGCACTGCCAATCTCCAATCAATCTGTTCTAACTCACATCTTATAAGTTATAACACAGCATGCAATGATTTGTTTAGTTACATGTTGTTCCTGTTTGATTTCCCACAACACAAGTAGGATCCCAGTATTAAATTGTGCATTTTATCAGTAAAACAATAAGGTTGGGTAGCCCAAAGTATAGGGTTGTGAATCTGGAGACTGGTGTTTGAATACTAAATTGTAAATTTATTTACACAGGATAGCCCAGCTGAGATGCAACACGTTGTTCACAGTGGGATCCTGCTTTTACCCATTTCCACAGCGGAGTGGACAGGCAGTTAAATGACTTGCTTGAGATTATAAAATAGAGTGCAGCTGTGGTGCACCACCAGAACCTTGCTGTTGTGGTGCAGTGCTCATTGCAATCTCTGCACAATGTTTTGAAAGTCTGGCCTCTGGATTAATAAACGGATCATTAAAATCAGTCAGCTAGTTGAGAACTTATCCTACTTACTATCTTTTTCTCAACTTCAGAATAGATTTAACCTGGAAAGCTCACAAATGTTTCAATATTTTCAAATAAGATCTGTAATAGAAAAACTTATAGGTAGGTTATTAACACTGGTAAAATAATCAAAAATATACAGTACACAATTCAGTACACAATAAGCAAGTAAATCACAAGATCCTAAATAGGAAGTTAAATATAAAAAGTAACTTAGACTTCAAATAGGATGGCAGAAAGAACTTTGTTGGCACTAACTTGTACACATCAGTATATTCTTTATAGTATATTCAATATACCTTCATTTAAGTTCCAGTGTCATTATAATTGGTACATCTTACTGCACAAGATTGTGTTTTAGGAAGCCAAAAAAAATATTATCATCTGTTGTTTAATCAATTACTCACTTTCTTTGTATTTTAATTCCAGCATGTTGTTCACTGTCCCTAGAGGTCAAACATCCTATGGCATAAATATACTGCATTAAACTATAGGTGTTTCATTGTTTCCTCCTACCATGGGACACCACTGAAAATAGGACTGAGTCCTAGACTAGTCAACTTTCCCAATTAACAAAGTAATAAAAATTACAAAAGTGTTTCAGATGGCATAGTTTACCTTGGGGGATGTTGTACTGTTATTTTATGTTTCTTTGTTAATTTCAGGGTATTTTCTAAAGAAAATTGAGTGATAAAGCTACCAACACGCTGCAGTAAAATGTGTTGCATTTTAAATGCCTGAAACAAAAAATAAAGGACTTAGTTGCACTCCTTTTATAGCCTACAATACAAACATTAAAAAATAGGAAAGTGTTTATGATGACCAATGATGATCACAGCTCATCATGGCATGACTGATTCACTGAAGAAATCCACACTCACAAGCAAGAGGCAGGCTCAGTTATTTATGCTGCTTTGTTTTGGCTCACAAGGAAAACAACAAGGATCAGCTGGAAGGTTAGCATATGGAACAATACTTGAGGGGTCCAGCCCCATTATTCGCAAATAGAAATTACAGTCCCTGTCTCTCAAGTATGTCTTTCTACACTCATGAGTATTGGTGTGCATTACAGCAGTTTGAGCAACAGCCAAAATGACACCAACTACCAAATTGTTCAGTCTAGACTGGGACCAGTACAAGACTGCAAGATCATTATGTGTATGGCACCTGTGGCGTCACACAACCAAGAGGTAACTTTTGCACATATTCACAAGTTCATGGAGCTAAGATTTGCATCAGGCTTTAATCATTCAGGCTCTGGAAATGTGAGATCCAGACTCAGTCTTCCAGATTCTGAACATGTTGGATCCAGACTCAGGCTGCCAAATTCTGAACATGTTGGAACCAGACTCAGCCTGTCAAATTCTGAAAATGTGGGATCCAGAGTCAGCCTCCCAAATTCCAACTATGTTATCCTGTTCTGCACACCTTGTATAGACAGATGTATTGAGAGTCCAAAACAGAATCCCTTGGATCCCATTGCAGCTTATAGAACCAACAAACCTTCCTAACATGATCAATTCTGTATTAATAAACTGATTTGAAAAACACTTTCTTTACAAATCAGTAAAGTGATTTTATTAGGCTGATAACTGCATTCATATAAGTAATATAAATAAATTTGAAAGCTTAACAAATATAAATTGTTCCGTCTAACAAGATCTTAATAAATATGATTTTATACAGGTCCCACTGCATATGAAAACAGTTTCAGTCACTGTACCTGTCACATCTCCTTTCTTTCCTGTCTTTCCCACTCGTGAGGGAGCAATCTTAGACCTCGTACTCTCAAACGGGGGCAGTGAGAGGATCTCAGATCTAGAAGTGGGTTGCCATCTGGGGACAAGTGACCATCAAACAGTGTGGTTCACGTTAAACTCAGCTACAGAGTCAAGCCATACAAAAGTGAGGGTACTGGACTTTAGGAGGGCTGACTTTGGCAAAATGGGAGAGTGCCTCAGAAAAGCACTAGCAAACAGGCTAGAAGGAGGTGTGGAGCATCACTGGGGAATTATCAAAACTGCCATCACAGAGGCAACAAGCCTTTGTGTGAAGCAAATAAACAAATCAAAGCGAAAGAAAAGTCACTATGGTTCTCAAGAGGTGGCTGTGAAAGTCAGGAAGAAAAAGATAGCATTCGGAGTATAAGGAAACACAGAAGGAGCAGGACAGAGAGCTGTACCAGTTAAGGCAGAAAGAAGCAGGAGGAAGTCAGAATAGCAAGGCCCAAACTGAGGAAAAGATAGCCAACTCAGTTAAGAAGGGGGATAAAACCTTTTATAGGTACATCAGCGAGCGTAGAAAGACAAAGGGAGGGATAGTGAGGCTGAATAGAATGAACGGTGGGTGGGCAGAGGGGGACAGTGAAAAAGCAGGAATACTGAACGAATATTTCTGCTCAGTATTCACAAAAGAGGAGGGGGAAGTGCCTAATCCAATTAACAGAAGCACTCTTGATAGGGGGGTCAATCCCAGTCCTTTCACAGAAGAAAGGGTTCTGCAAGAACTCCTAAAACTGAAGGTGGACAAAGCAATGGGTCCTGATGGAATTCACCCCAGAATTCTAAAAGAATTAAGGAAGGAACTAGTGAAACCACTGGCTACTCTTTTTAATAAATCATGGGAGGATGGTGTGGTACCGAGGACTGGAGGAAGGCGGATGTGATTCCCCTTCACAAAAGTGGGACCAAGACAGAGGCAGGAACTACAGACCTGTCAGTCTGACCTCTGTGGTAGGGAAAGTGATGGAGTCACTTCTGAAGGAAAGAATAGTTGAGTACCTAGAGGTCAGTGGAGCACAGGATCCAAGGCAGCATGGGTTCACAGCGGAAGGTCATGTCAGACAGATCTAATAGATTTCTTTGACTGGGTGACCAAAGTAGTAGACCAGGGAGGCTGTGGACATGGCTACTTGACTTTAGCAAGGCATTTGACACAGTCCCACACAAAGATTATTAGTCAAATTAACCAGCCTGGGAGTGGGTCCCAGGGTGGTAGCCTGGTAAAACATTGGCTGGACAACAGGACACAGAAGGTAATTGTAAATGGAGTCCACTTTGAAGAAAGAGGCGTTACTAGTGGGGTACCACAGGGTTCAGTATTGGGTCCAGTCCTTTTAATGTCTTCATCAGTGACATTGCAGAGGACTGGAAGGAAAGTATGCTTTTTGCAGATGACACAAAGATCTGCAAAAGGGTTGATACACAAGGAGGCGTGGAAAGGATGAAAAGGGACTTGCAAGGTTGGAGGAATGGTCAGATGTATGGCAGCTAGGATTCAATGCAAAAAGTGCAAAATAATGTACCTGGGAAACAAGAACCCAGGGAAGAATACACAATGGGTGGGGAGGTAGTAACAACAAAAAACAGGAAAGGGACCTGGGGTAACATATCAGATGACCTTAAGGTTGGCAAGCAATGGAGAAGGCAGTAGGAGGCGGGGTATACTGGGATGTATGAGGAGGCATCAGCAGCAGAAAACAGGAAGTTGTTATCCTCTGTACAGACAGTTGGTGAGACCCCATCTGGAATACTGTGTCCAGTTCTGGAGACCCCATCTCCGCAAGGACATAGACAGGATAGAGGCAGTCCAGAGGAGGGCAACTAAATGGTGCAGGGTCTGCAAGAGAAGCCGATGAGGAGAGACTAAAGGAGCTTAATATGTATACCCTTGAGGAAAGAAGGAGAGGGTGGACATGATAGAAACTTTCAATTACCTCAAGGAATCAACAAAGTCCAAGAGGGTAGCATCTTTCAGAAAAGAGACTTGCAAGAATAAGGGGACACAATTTAAAAGATAGAAGGAGGCGGTTCAGGGGCAATGTAGGAAGTATTATTTCACAGAGATGGTAGTGGATGCATGGAAAGCCTTCCTGAGGAAGTTGTGGGGTCTAAAACTGTGGGAGAATTCAAGAATGCATGGGACAGACATAAGGCAATTCTTGTGGGGGGCAGGAAGATATAGGCTGTTGGTTAACTAGGATCTGCGGCCTATCCTGTAGGTAGGGAATGGGCAGACTAGATGGGCCTAGCGGTCCTTATCTGCCGTCAAAGTCTATGTTTCTATGTTTCTATGTTTCATCTTATTATCCATAACTTTCTATATGAAACAGGCTGTTAATTTATCATACTAACTGTGTAAGGATTAGCAGTCACCCACCCACCAAACTAAATCACTTGCCCACTGTATAACAAATGATTAGGTGTCAGAATAAAAATAAACAAAAAAAGTTAATTACAGAAAAACAAACATAAATATGCAGACAACATGCAAAAGAGAACACAAAAGGAAATGAGAAAGAAAGCAAAAACAATATATTGCAAAATAATTCATAACCAAGCCCAGCAAAAGGGGCCGAAATCAAACCTCCAAATCATCAAAGGCTACACTACAATTCTGTTCTGGAACAATAAAAAGGTGTGCATTCCACCCACTAAAATGTTCTTTCAGAGAACAGGCTCCCCTGATGAATCTCCTGCTAAGATTAACACACTGGGCTGTTGACTGCCAGATCGGGCTTCAGCTGTTTGAACATATCTGCCATTTGGACTCATATAAACATATCCATGAGTCTGTATTATTGTGGATATGCTTAACTGCACTGTCACTTTGGTAATGCATGTATGCATTTGATTTATTAGACATTTGGAATAAGCAGTGGTAAATGGCTTGCCTTTATATTGGCACATACTGTATGGTGTGGGATTTTGTAAAGAAAATATTTGCTCTGCAGGTGGATGCACATTTTTGCAAGTGCATCTTTCTTATCAATTAGTGTGTTCTTTTCTTTTTTTCTCAGCTTCTCCCTTATTCAAGTGTGCCTCTTTCTGTAGGGTTCTTTTCTTTTCAGGCTACACTCTGTGACAGCACTACTCATTCTTGAATAGGCAGCCATTTAACAGTTTAAGGAGTCAGATGTTTTATCAGTTGTTAATTTATCACTTTGTCCAAACATGTGGGCTAAGTACTTGGAAAAAGAAAAAAAAATAAATCTTTCTTCACTTAAGGTCTGCTGACTATAAAACCTGCAAGAACTCTAGTTTGCCATCTGTTTCAGATTACCTCTTTCTCAAATGGACTGCTTTTAAATCATGGGGACCCTTTTGGCAGAGGCATAGCCCAACTTCCTAAGGTTTGCTCATATCTGCAATCTAAACAGTGCAGCAATACAGTTAAAATTACAGTGAGGGGGAAAAGTTAACAGTTCCCTAGTATTTAGAAAATCAGTCCCACCTGTCCACAGGTAAATCTCTAAAATTTGGAGTGACAGAGGATCTTGTACAGCTGTTTCTGTCACTGACAGCATGAAACAGCAGAGCTGCTTCATCCGAGAATAACAATCTCAGCTCCGATGAAGCAGTTGACCTGGATAGTGTCACTGCTAATCAGCATTTACACAAAGCCCCACAAAGCAAATCTTACTAGTGAAATTAAATGTTTTAGAAGAGCCAGAGATAGTTCAACTGCAGCGGTATTGATAAAATAGTATTCATCATGACCTGACACCAGCTTTTTTTTTTTTTCCAAATAGAAGAGCATTTTTGTTGTAAGAAAAAAACAGTCAGGGGTTACCATTTTAAGCAGTCTATGTGTTTGCTGAACAGACGCTCTGTATTTCTGTTGCGCGAGTCTCCCACAAGAAGTCAGCCTAAAGAGCGCAACCTTGACAATGACAGCTATTTGGCCGTCTGCTTTATGTTCCGAACAGTGACTGCAGCAACTCGTGATACAGCTGTAAAATGTAGTTTTCATGCTTGACTTCACTGAACACTACATTTTACAACATTTATCCAATAAAAGGAAAATGAAAACACTGTTGCTATTAGCTATGTGCCTGCCCTGACTTTCAGTATTCACAAGGACCTTGAGGTCGGCTATGCTCCGGCTGCAGGCTCACTGCTGACTTGTGGCTACTGCACATTGCTGCTGAATAACATTCAGTTATAAAGTGGCTGCACAGATTCATTTATCTGTACTTTAATAAAAACTATTAATTTGAGTGGACTTAACACTCAAAAATGTGCTTATTTTCCTCTGCTTCATCTGCAGTGCTCCACTTGGTGTTCCCACTCTCTCAGTAACCATTCTGAAGTAGTTCTAACTGAAATTTCAAATGACTATCTGGAACATGAGAGCAGTCTGAATGTATTTGGGAACACAGCAGAATACTGTGTTAATCTGTCCTTTAGTAAACAACATGGATTGCTCTTTACAAAGATCTTTGCCATACCAGGAAAATACCGAAAGTGCTCTGTATTCAGAAAAATCAGATTTTATTAATTTTATTCATTTAAATCACATTATTATTATTATTATTATACTGTATATGCTTATGCATAAAGAAAGCCATACCAACCCAACTGCTGCCATCAGAAACAGACAGCTTCTGCTCTCCTTAGAAGTGACTAGTTTCCCATGCACACACACCTGTTAGTTCAGAAGCATGGTCCCTCTGGAGAGTGTGTGTGCCCTGTGCGTTCCATTCAGCTTACCTCGACAGGCTCCTGGTGATGTGGAGAATTAATTTGATGGAATAATTCCTTTTAGAGGCCTTTTCTACTGTACAGTACCTCCTGAATTGGTGGTATTTTATTTCTGTTGGAGAGCAGCAGTTATTGATTTGAGACCCTTGCTGGGGCGGCTCTCGCTACTGGACCCAGGCACCATCAGAGTTAACTGAACTAATTTTTTAAATATCTATGACTGCATGAAAACTAAGCTGATTTGGATAGAAGAACTCAATTTCATTAGCTTAGGACAGGGGAAAATGAAAAATAATAAATTTAAATAGCTTTGTTTTACTTTGACTGAGCAGAACACTTAAGAGCGAGACAGAGAAAATTGCAGTTCAGGTTGCCATATTCTTCAGTGCTGGCGCATGCTGTATGCCTATAAGTATTTTTACAAAGACACTCTACTTGCAAAATAGCATTTTGTTTCATAAATGTTCAGGGGGTGGTGGTGGGGGAGCAGGTTGGGTATTTGCTAGACCACCAGGGCATCTTGTTATGGGGGTAGGAACAGGTGAATCATCAGATAACCAGGGTCTATAAACTTTAAAAAGGCATATTTGGCAGAGATGCCTGTCTGCATAGATACATAGATACATAGACAGTGTCCGTAGATAAGGGCCTATGGCCCACCCAGTCTGCCCATTTGAGCTTGTAAGTTCAGTTTGTTTTCCTAGAAGTCTGTTGCCCCTTACCCCTGACCTCCAGAATTCCTTTATGTCTATCCCATGCATTCTTAAATCCCGTGATTGTTTCAGCCTCCACCACTGCATCTGGCTGTAATCGATACAAAGACAATTTGTGATGCACTGCTGAGCTGATCAATAGCCACCCTCCTCCATAAAATTTCCCTGGCTCTCGTAGCTACCCAGGAAAGTGATAGAATCAGCTTGCAGAGTACTTATAATTTACTGGCAGCAGTTTTCTTTCCACATGGTTTGGAAAAAATTTGGAAGGACTCTTTTTTTCTTGTTGATCATGACACTGGGGGATTGGACAACCCCCCCCCCCCGTGTCACTGTTATTTTTTTTTGGAGGGGGTTGTTGCTGAGAGAGGGTCAGGTGGAACAATAAAAAAAAAAAAGATGTGACCGGGCATTGGGAGCAGCACGCTTGATGGGGGAGGCACTTACAGGGTGGTGACACTGGTGGGTTGGGCAACCTCTCTCTCTCTCTCGTGGGTTCCCCTGTAGTGGAAATACCACAGGGACTGAGGGACACACTGACAACCATGACTGCTGATAGTTGAAGGGGCCCGGCTGCAGTATGACTGAAGTGTGTGCTCTGCCACTGTACTGGAACCACTGTAGGGACCGAATTTTGGGGGGAGGGCTCCTTAAGAAATGGCACAGCCACAGAACAAATCATGTCAGCTCTGCTTGGACTCATTGCTGATGTCACAGCAAGGCATGCTGAGAAAAGTAGGCGGTAGCACAGCATGCATGTAAACCGGAGACATGTTTCATGTGCTGATTACGAGAATGCTGTGCACTCCACTGGCTGTCTCTACACAAATAGAGTTTTCTCTTTCTTCATCTCAGCAATGCTGCTCAGCGGTCTGTTGGTAATGGCAGTGCGGGGGTGGCAGGTGAGATGGAGAGGCAGGTGTAGCATGCATGTACCATGGAGACATTTCACGCAGTGATTGAAGCGGACCTTTTCTTTGAAGCCAATGCCACTGCTCTCAATCTGCTGCCATACACATCTAGCAGCTCCATTGGTGCATATGGGATGCACCCTGCAGACTGAGAACTTCATTGGCAGGGACAGGCACACACCTCCAGCAAGTCGTATTCTCCCAAGATGTTTCTTGCCCATGCGCGCAAGCAAACATAAAAAAATCAGGATACATAATAAAATAATAAATATAGTCTGATAAGTCCCTTTATTCAATGCCATAAAAGGCCTGGGGCCACAGAAAAGTCTTCAATGCCTGTTTGAAACTCCCCACAGTTGCACACTCCCGCAGCTGACAGGATAGAGAATTCCAGAAGGAAGGGGCTGCGTACATAAATGCATGGGCCCCAGAGGATTTTATAGACACCCTCAGAATCTCCAGGAACCCCTCATCAGCCAACCAGAGCTGTCGCTCAGAGCAGTAGGGTACAAGAAACTCTTTTAAGTAGTCAGGGCCAAGTCCATGTAGGGCTTCATAAGTCAGTAAACCAACTTTAAAGGTGATCTGCCACTGAATCGGCAACCAGTGCAGATCATGCAGCACAGGAGTAATATGAGAGGATCACGAAGTCCCCGTCAGCAAACACGCTGTGGTGCTCTGCACTAGCTGCAGGTGGTGGATATCAACCCCAGGTAGCCCTAAGTATAGGGAGTTGCAGTAATCAAGGTGCAAGGTCACAAAGGTGTGTACAGTGTAGGCAGATCCCTGGATGGAACAAGGTGCTTGATCCTGGCAATGTTCCTAAGGTGGTAAAAGGAAGACTTGATGACCGCCGACACTTGAGATCATAAAGTCAGCCCATCATCAAGCACCACCCCCAGGTCTTGCACCCATTCAGAGGAAAGGATCTGGGAGCCCACAAGATAAAGTTCATAGGGCTGATCAGCCTTCATCCCCTCTATCTGATGACCTGGGTCCACAACCATCACCTCGGTCTTTCCCGCATTCAACTTTAGCCAGCTCGAATTCATCCAATCCCGGATTTCAGTGAGGCAGTTGTTAAATATTGAGAGAGCACTATCCTGGTCAGGTGCAAAAGACAGGTAGAGCTGGGTATCATCAGTATAGCAGTGAAACCTCAGCCCATACCATCTTACAATGTCTCCAAGGGGCAGCATATACACTGCAAACAACACTGGGGACAGCACTGAGCCCTGAGGCACCCCACATGACAGAGAGAGTGGGTCCAAAGAAAAAATCCCAGACACCACTCTCTGAGTTCTGCCAGTGAGGAAAAATGTAAACCACCTGAGGACTGTACATGTCAGGCCACAGATGGACCTCAAGCACCCAAGCAGCACCCCATGGTCCACAGTGTCGAAGGCTGAAGAGAGATCAAGGAACACCAAGACTGAATGGCTTCTCCAATCTCTCGACATCAGGAGATCACTGAGCACCTGAATCAGCGCAGTCTCGGTTCTGTGCCTCTTTCAAAAACCGGACTGGAGAGGTTCGTAGATGTTATGGATGGTCAAGTGGTCCTCCAACTGTACCACCACTACTTTCTCAATAACCTTCCCTATAAAGGGAAACTTTGAGATTGGTCTGTAGTTGGCCAGAGAGTCTGGGTACAAAGAAGTCTTCTTCAGGAGGGGTGTTACCATCAACTCCTTCAGGGAGCTAGGGAACTCACCCGAATCAAGGGAGCACTGGACTATCTGTACAAGGACTGGACCAATAATATCACAACAACCCATCATCAGGGAAGTTGGGCCCGGATCCAAACTACAGCATGTAGGGCGCATACTCTGGACAATCCACATGACATCCACAAACTCCAGCAGGTCAAAGGTACTCCAGGAAGCACGAGGTGAGGTGACCGAGCACTGATCAACAGCATCCCCCACAGAGCGAGTCAAGAGGATCTCCGACCTGATGTCTGCCACCTTATTCGCAAAGAATCAAGCAAGTTCATTGCACTCCACTTATGAAAAAGCTCTTCAGAGCTGCAGACAGGCTGGGATGCACAGCCTGTCCATGGTTCGGAAGAGCTGAGCTGGTCGGTTCTGAGTGGCAGCAATCACCCCGGACAGGAATTCTGCCTTCTTATGGGAAATCACTGATTGGTAGGCCTGATAATGCTCTACCAATCTAAGGTGGTCATCCTCCAGAGTGGATTTCCACCAGCGCCACTCTAACCTTCATCCTAGTTGCTGCAGCTCCCTCAAGGACCCGTCAAACCAAAAGGGGCCCAAGGGCGAAGGGAAGAGTGGATGAACACAGATAGGAATAATCGAGTCCAGGACCATGGAGATAGCCTTGTTACAGGCCAAGACCAAAGCCTCTGGACTTGAGCTGGACACAGGAAACTCCAAATGGTCAATCACCACCGCTAGGCCTTCGGGGCTCACATCCCATAAAAGCAGTAACTGACCATCTGCACAGGGGCAGGCCTCTGGAAGGGGGGTGCAAAAGTTGAACCTTAAGGTGTAGTGATCGGACCAACTAACAGACTCCACCCCCAGATCGGAGGCTTCAATCCCCAGGAGGAAAACCAAATCAAGGGAGTGACCATGCAGAGGTAACAATCTGTGTCAGGCCCAGCGATGTCATCAGCTGGAGGAAGTGCTGTCCAAATTACGAGAGTTCATCATCAACCCAGGCATTAAAGTTAGCTAGGACCATCACTTGGGTGACTCAAACACCATGTCGACCATGAAATCCACTACTTCCTGTAGGAATCACTTCTCGTTCCCAGGTGGAGGTAGATGAGAGCTATCCTACAACCTACACCTGTTACCCTAGTAAACTCAAAAGATTTGGCTTCCTCAACTGGTACACTCATGAGGCTCAACTCAGTCTTAAAACAGACCGCTACCACCCCCCCAACCCCCGCGGTCCAATCTCGGGTGGTGTATCACGGAATACCCGGCTGGAATTGCAGCCTCCAATGTGGGGCCAGCATTTTCATCCAGTCAGGTCTCGGTGATGCAAGCCAGATCAGCTGTTCCAACAAGATCTGCAATAATTGCAGTCTTAATCTTAACAAATCTGGCATTGCATAACACTACTTGAGTTGGATGGGTTTACGGGGCCACCCTGGCTACTTGCCCACCAACAAAGGTAGTGCTCTTGGGCATTGGGACTAGACATGCTGAACCATGTTCCAGGCTACATTTCTCCCCAGGGCGTCTTCTAGGCCTAACTACTGCAATGTGACAGACCCGTTCATTCATCCTCTGAAGTTCGCACCCCCACCCCCACCCCCACTCCTACGAACAATACCCAGTGCTCGATCTTGCTAGTAAGTTGACATCATCAAAGGTGGGGGGAAAAAGGGTGGAGGGCACGAAGGGCAGAGAATGAATAGCGCACAACCGGGGGGAGAAGGCAACACATTCCACAGGCAGACCGAGATCAAATACACAAAACACTAAAATGCAAGCACCAGTCCCAAAAGAGACCTCCAAACAGCAGTAATAAAAAATATCCAACCCAAAACACTCAAACAAAATAAATAAATACACCCACCCAGAACAAATAAAAAACAAAATTAAAAAAATATGAACCCTGCCTCACATTACATGGATAATTCAGTCCAACACTTGGCTCACGGAAAAACACAAAAACAAAATTGAATAATAACAAAAAGTAAAATCTCTTGCAACCCCATCTCACTGGATATGCAGAACATAAAATTGTGAACCCCCCCAGGCCCTCTCACAGCCTGGGAGTAGTCAAAGTCAGGGCACTCTCACTGCCCCAGATTGAAAACCCAAAGTCTTGTTCACAGTAAATCAAATACAGTTAGAATTCAAAAGTCTTCTTTCAAGAAACAAAAAGAAAATAAGTAAAGTGTGGACACCCAAGTTCTCTCGCTACCAGGGAGTACCACAAGGAAGGACACTCTCACCGTCCAGAGTAACAGAATTCCAAGTCCAGCTGTAATTCTGAAGCAAAGTAGGGAATAATCCAAATAATGCAGGTAATCCAAAAGAAAACTCCAACTTGATTTAAAAATGGTCGAATCAAATGCCACATGTAGATGCTATTATTCCAGCAAGATATCCTGGGTCAGCAGTCAGGATCAAACAGGAGCCCACAAACTCCATCCACAAAGACCACCACTGGAAATATTCACTTCACCACTTCAGGTCCTGGGTAGTGACCACTCAGTAACCAGCTCCTCGGGAGCCTAGGAGAACTACAGGCTCATCAACCAGCTCCCTGGCTGATCTAAAACCCAGTCCCCCATGTAGCAGCAAAATCTGGCTACAGGTCACTGGGCGAAGTTGGGCCCCCTTACAACACCAATAGCTGGCCCCCACTAATGTCAACATCAGAGCCAGAGCTCAGAATCAGCTCCAATTAATAGCTAGATCATGCAGGTGGCCAGGAAAATCACCAGTTGGGCCAGTTCAAAGAACAAGATTTTCCCTTGGGCAAACTCCACTTGACAGTACGACCCAGCTCCTCCCGATAAATCTCTCTCCTCTCCTCAGCTTCAGATAGCTCAGCACCAACAGGAAACAAATGGCTGAGAGTAATAAGCCTGTTTCTGACCCAACATATATTACACAGGGTTTGGGGGCAAATTAAAATAACTCAGGTCCCCTTTTATATTTGGGCGGTAGCGGGACTATTCAAGAGTCCTTAATGTACACTACAAAAATGTTCTAAACTCCCAATAATGTGCAGAAAAACTAACTACTTCACTCCAAAACCCTAACTAACTAATACATTTAGGCTTAAGTAGTACAAGAACAGCAGTAAGAACAAAAATAGCAGAATAAGCGAATAAAAAGCAGAGAAAGAGCAGAGTAAAAACTCAGTTGCAGAGTGCAACTTGCAGCACAACCCAGCCCGGCGGCCATCTTCACTTCACAGATCATAATTTCAAGATTGTGGCTGCTGCTTTGACTTTTATTTTCATTTTGACATTTAGTGATATGTTTTAGTAAGTAGGTTTTAATGGGATGAAAATGAGATTTGGTACCTGTACGTACATCACTAGTATTTTAATGCATGATCGGGTGACATGTCTCAGCCAATGAAGCTTAGTTTTTTACTTGCCTTTTTGTAAAAGATGATAATTATTACCACTATCCTGGTCCCCCACTTTTTATACTTTCCATTCTTTCACAAGCCACACATCTTCCATTGCCTACCTAAGCTGCATATACAATACTGCATTTATTTCTCCAATGGCCTTTGCTGGCAACTAGTAAAATGGATCTAAAAAATGACATAACCTTATTGGATGAGATGAAACATAGTGTGTTGTTGTTTTTCATGTCCTCACATTTCACATATTGATGCCTTTACCCCACCACAATTATTGCATGAAAATAGTTTACACAGTTTTGGAAAATTACAGACCATTACAAATCCTAAACTGAAGGGAAGTTTAACAAGCATTTGTCAATGCCCAATGTTGGCTTACTGGCATTGGCATTGGTAGTGCAGGAGTTAAAGATGCATAACAATTGGTATGTTTAAAACTAGGCTCCAGGACTATCTCACTACCAACAGCTCCTGTGATTGCCCAACTTAACCTTGTTTCTCCACTTCCCTTTCTGCTCTAGTTGTCCCCCCCTTCCCTCCTCACTGGATTCTACCCTCACATCTTGGTATACCCAGTGCTGCACTTTTCACCCTCTCCCCACCCTACCTACATTCCTTCTCCCCCTCCTCCTCCCTCTCCTATCACTCTGGCACTTCTTATCTATTGTCTATTTTCTCTGACAAATGCCGCTGGCTGCCTTGTTACAATGCTACCCTTGAATTGTATTAATCTGTACTCTGTTTGCAATGTTCACATTGTTGCAATGTCTGTCTTGATGTTCCCCATAATTTGTATTTCTCTGACGTGGAACCTTTGTAAAAGAGCCAAGGCTCAAAGGTATTTGTAAGCCTAGACTTGAGAAATAAAAAAAAAATAAAATAAAATAACAGTAGTGGCAGTGAAGTATTGAACTAACGTACCCCCCCCCCCAGAAACTGAAAGGCATTGGGAGTTTGGCTTTGGGTTGTCGGTCATAATGCGCAGATACTGCACAACAAACGCCTATAACGTGGTCATTTTTGGGAATTTTTTTCACCGGATTTTCAACATGGGCATTTTGGGACCTCTCCTCATAAACAGTGGTACTGTGATTTTGTTAATCTGTCCCAAAAGTTGATTTTGCACAGTGACCATATCCATTGTGTGCCACAGGTGTGAAATCATGTTTCATGCAGGATGTGACAAATGACAGCTGTACTGTTCATAAGGAGGTGTGAAAAAATGGCAATGTTGAAAATCTAAGTGAAAATATTAAACATTGGTGAAGTTACGAGCATGTGTAGAAACTGTGCAACGCACACTGGTAATGAAGTTGTTGTTTGGAATTTTTCACCAAATTTGCAACATGGGCTTTTTGGGACCTCCCCGATGAACAATGGCACTGTCATTTTGTTAGTCGGTCCCAAAAGTTGATTCCGTGCAGTGATGGCGAAATCACCTTTTGGGACCAAGAAATGAAATGACAGTTACATGTTCATCAGGTGGGGTCCCAGGAACCCCATGTTGAACATTTGGGGTCAAAATTCTGAAAAATGGCTGAGATATCAACCTAAGTTGAAACCCTCCATTATAAAGATTTCTATCATTTCTTCAGTTCACAGTTCGGCTTTGAAGAGTGCAGGCGTGTCCTTCAGAGAGAAAATGCGGCTCCCAATCTCTGGAGGTAAGTATGGGTGATGGTGGGTGCAGGGAAGTGGGTGAGTAGAGGGAGGGTGGGGATGGGGAGGGAATGAGGAGACAATGGTGGACAGTTTTCTGTTTTGCAGGGGAAAAAAAAGACCGTGAGGAAGATTTTCTTTATTTACAGGTTCGGACCGCTTGGCGCTTACACACACAAAAGAAACTGGCACACTGGGGTGGTCTCCCAGTGTGCCACAATTTGGGGATGGGGGATGCCGACATGGGAATTGGGGACCCCGATGTCGGCAAGCCAAATAGACGGGTTGGGGGGCTGTATCTGACACCGGGAGTGGGCATCCTGCTGTTGGAAAAGGGAAGCTGTTTAACTAGGAAAGACACACTAAGAGGGGGGATGCCAACACAGGGATTGGGCACCCTGATGTCTGGATTGTGTAGCAGATGGCAAGGGCTGCTATATGTATTTATATGTTTCACCAGGAATGGCATGTAATGGAGGCATGTCAGATCTGCCACTGCAATGATGAGCCTGTCCCTGATTGCAGCGGCAGATTAGTTTCAAGTTGGTGGCACTCTCTGAAACTGCTGTCATCAGCAGCATGTTCACTGGTTGGCATCTGAGGGACACACCGACAAAAGCATTCCCTGGATTCGCCACATCACTGACACACCTCTGAAAGTGCTACTATCCCTATATGTTGTTTGCATGTGTGCGCAAGCCAACATAAGAAGTAGTTCAAACCATTTGTAAATGTCATGTGTACTGTAGGTAAGTGTTTACATATGAAAACTTTGAGTATGCCTATTGTTTACATATGTAAGTTCTGTGTAACATCTCTACTCTCTTTCATAGCATTGCAAAGGTCAAGCATTTTCTACATACTGTATGTTACAAGGCTGTTGTAAAATATAGTACATTTTCATTGCCAGCATATCTATCAAGTCACAGTTTTATATTGAAATGACCTAGATAATTGACACCAAGTATGTTGACTTGTATGCATCACATGCCTTATACAGTATAGTTTTTGCAAAAACACTAGGTTAATGCAGCAGTTAGAGTTCAAGTTCAAAGCATCAAAAGTAGAAAAATGCAATGTTAGGGTAAAAGCTGTACTGAGCATTTGTAAATCTGTTGCAAGGGTAAATCTCAGGGCTTGAATGAATGCACAGTGCAAAACTGGAATTGCCCTAACTTTGACTCTGTATTGCAAGGGATATAGATTTGTAAAAACAAAGAAAGACGGGGCAAAGTTCACCAAAACAAAGTCATGGATTGCAGAAGCTGGTGCAGAAATCTTTATTTCAGTGCCTCTTAGTGCATAACTTTAAAAAGGCTCAACAGGACAAGCTGCCTGACGCATTTCACACTAATACCTTCTGTCAAGAATCCAAGGGATAACAGTGTGTCACCTGCAGCCGGGGTCTGTTTTGAATGGTATGGCTGCATTCCAGTCCTAATACCTGACCCACCTCAGGTCCATCAGTTGTCCAAGACAGATTCTGAATCCCAGGATGATGTGCATGAGGTGTAACTCCATCTGTGGCTGTTAGATTGCCCACAGCAGCAACAGTCTCTAGAGGGTTTCCACGTTAAGCAGTTCAATTTGTTCTTTTGTAGTCTTTTGCCCTTGGGAGGGCACTTGTCAGGTTTTATATGATGTGGATGCTTGTGCAAGGTTGTACCATTACAACGATCCTGTGTTCCAGAAACCTCACCGGTCAGTTTGGTATAATAGAGTGGAGAGACCATGTCCATAAGGGGTGATGTGACCAGAGTTGGTGCAGTAGTGCTTTCTTTGGAGCTCTAACATCCCATGTCTGGCCAAGTTTTTTGATGAAGTTCTTAACCTTCCCCAGTGATGAGACTTTGTTTGGGATATCATTCCACACTACATGGGTGTTGACTGGGAATCTCATAGTCTATTGTGCCCCAGCCCTGAGCAGCTTTTGGCAGATATCTGTGAAGGCTTTCCTCCTGACTGCAATCTCTTGAAAGAAAGAAGTCAGGGAAGATTTGGATCTTGAACCCATCCAAACCAGGGGGCACTATCCCTAGCTAGTTGCATTATCCTCTCTTTTACAGAGAATCATAAAAATTTTAGGAGGTTTGGTTTGAGACACTTCCATTTCTAGGAAGGGGTGGCCAGAGACCTATGTGCTTCCTCGATTGGTAGGACATTTTAGAGGTATTGTATGGGGCCCAGTTAATGCAGCCTTCTGGAAACCTTATCAATCTCAGGATATTGCATCTGCTGTGACTCTCATGGTCTTCAACCCAGGACCAGAGACTTTGGATGGCTGAGCCTTGTTCCCTGATCAGTGACTCTATAAACAGTCAGCTCCGTTCTTAGCCAGTTTCATATGCATTTCGATGTTGTCAGTCCTGTGTCTCAGCTCTGTAAATTCACATATGGTTTGCAGTTCTACATACCTTAAGGTCATTGATCTCTAGTGTAGGGTGTTGAACATGTATTTTGTTTATTGCACCATAGATGCCCTGGTGCTGGATGACCTGTGGTTGCCATGATGATCTTTGTGCTGGCCAGTTTGAGAAATGAGGGATGAACCATGCTTGCTCTGCACTGCTGTGTGACTAACACTTCAAACTTGGACTTAACTAGATATCCTGTTACAAAGCTAGCGAAGTAATGGATCAAAAGTAACAGTGCTTTTGATAAGCACTGAGTGTAGCACTTAAAATGGGTCTCTCTGTAGCCAGGACTTTTGAGAAATCTTGAAGGTAAAACCAGTCAGATTCTCAGTGGGCTGTGTAACCACCAGTGCACAGGTGAATGCCTTTTTGTACTCTAATACTGAGTTTAAATATGTATTGCTCAAATAAAAGATCTTTGAGCAGCTCTGTATGTCTGATGCCAGTATTTCTGCTTTGTTCATCTCCCAATAGAACCTTCACCTTCCCCAGATCCTGGAGAACCTGAGCCAAAACGTGATTGATAGAACTGAGGCCCATCTTTATTTGGCCCATAGAGGCTCTCCAGGACAAGAAACTTACCTTCCATTCTCCCTTTTGCCATCACCCACCTTCCCACATTGTCTCTTCAGACTGTTTCATGAATCCATGTCAGTGTTTTCTTGCACAGTACACCACATTTCTCTGTGTTGTGGAAGCATTCAAAAACTCCGCCCCTTCCACACACACACATTCTTTTCTGCCTCTTCCCTTAGGAAGCAAGTCTCTTGGAGGACAACTATGTTGCTACCAGTTTCTATAAGTGATTTAGCACACACATATGTTTGACTTGATTATTCAAACCTCTCACATTCCAGGTGGTCAAATTTAATGTTGTCATGGTCCTTTATCCATATTCTCCCCTCCCTTGTCCTCCATCCATTACTTCCTATCTCACCAGAGACAAACAACACTAACAGGGTGAATAAGGAAACAAGAGTAGAAAAAGGAGCATTGAAAACAAAGACTTTTATCCCCAATTGTTCATGTCTATCAGCTCCAGCTATCGTGACTGACACTGTGAGTACAGAATGCAGCAATGTTTTCTTAGCTGCTCCACATCAGGTGTCATTATCTGTCTAAGGCTTTCATAACCCACTAGTTCCTTGCCACCAACCCCCGGCCATCCAGTTTACCTCTGCTAATTGTGGCTCCTTGATGAAATGCTTGCCTTCACTTTCCAAGATTCATTATTGAAGCCCCTTGTATTCTGTAATATGCCTTCCCCCCACTTAGTTTATTCTTTCCTATACCAGGTATTAAAGAAATACCCTGCCCCTCCATATACCCCTGTGGATTTGCATCCAGTCCATGCTGCCAGTTTCTTATGGTCCCCCCCTCCTCAGTTCAAGCCACATTAGACCCCCTATTTTTGCCCTCCTCCTCTTCCATATTACATCCCCCCCAGTGATTCCAGAATATTCTGTCATTGTAACATTGGTACTCCTGTCAACCTCCCCCCTTTATTAACGTCTGTTCGGAGCAACTTTTGTGACCCTGTGCTACTTTTTCCTTATTCTGATTCCCTATTGTGAGGGTACAATGATCTTTCTCACACTTCACCACCTCAGCAGTGTGAGGGCCATCACTGTGGGTCTCTCCTGCTCACCTGGGATCATTTTCCCCAATTCATATGGTGAATAAAAAGCACCTCAGCTGTTTGCCGCCTCCCCCACCTGTTAATGTTTGCCATTCTATTCAGCATGCCACCAGTATAAATTCACCTATTGGTGACATCCCTTGCAGGCTTCCCCTCCCCTTCATTCTCAACTTTGCAATCCCTAGCACTGCTTTACTAATCCCAACCTTACACGCATGAACAGTTGTTGAAAAGGAAATGAGAAAGGCAACCAGTTTCTCCACCCCAAGGGCAGCTTGACCATTTCTCTCATTAAGGTTACCAGTCATGGCTCTTTGTTTGAGTCACATCTAGTATCATTTGGAAACATACACAAATTTTGATTCCCATCTCATTTCCCCAACATCTTTATAACACTTAGTTTAATTTATAACATTATAACAAGTGGAATGACCTCCAATTGAGTAGGAGGGGTAGTCACCTATTAGGACAACAATTTGCTAGAATAATTTCTGAATCTTTAAACTGAACCATAAGGGGGACATAAAATCAACCTCTTGTGACAAATATCAAGGTCAGAACAACAACTTGTATAAAATCTTAATGGCTAATGCAAGAAGCCTAAATTTGTTTAAAAAGGCAGAATTAGAAGCACTCATGATTGAACAAAAAGTTGATGTTGCTGCTATAAATGAATCCTGATTGGATGACAGCAGCTCCTGGATGAGTGGAATTATAGGCTATCAGCTTTTCCATAAAAACAAAACCGATAAGTAGGGGAAGGGTGAAACATAGAAACATAGAATTTTTTTTTAATCATAGAATAATTTTTATATTTATTCAATGTCATTGTATACACCTGAGAAGGATCTTGAGTTGTATCAGTTGACTCCTAACATCCTGATATGCAGAGTGAGCAAAGTGGAGGCATCGGGACCATGTTTCTAAGGTGATGGGAACCTGAAGATCCACACTCCATGTGGCCCTGCATGGTTCAGTGTGATCTGGTTGTGCCTCACGCCAGGTGCTGTAGAATCATCCTGCTATGCCTTGGGAGGAGGTTTGTAAATGTAGAGAAGTCATCCAACGCCACTTAGGATCCACAACATACGTCTCACTGAGAGCTTGGACTATGCTACGGTGTTGCAGGTATCTCCAAAAGTCATTAGACTGAGGGAGTACAGGACCTTAAGCTGTTCAAATGACATCAGCATGTCGGAGTTGTGCATATATAAGTCTTGAACAATACGTATCCCCTTACTTTCCCAGGTCAACCAATGGAGCGATTTAGTACCCACTGTGAGAAACTGGTTATGCCAGAGAGCCATGTACCGGAGTGGTATAGTACTTGCTGCCTTCAGAGTTTTAGAGGCTACCATGAGTCTGAACCATGCCTTCCTGGTCTTGATCATAACCGGGGTGAGCTTACTGGAGTTTATGGGGGTGTTGGTTAAAAGTAGGCCCAAGGGGGTGTTCTGCATCAGCTCAGATTCTAGCTGGACCCATTGGGTAGATGGAGAGGAGGAGAGGACAAACCATTTAATAGCCTGAGTGGAAATATAGGCCCAGTGGTATCCCTGCAGCCATGGAAGTCCCATACCTCCCTTAGCCCAGTGAGCCCGCATCTTACTGAGGCTCCACCTTGGTGTCTTACCTTCCCATAGGAGGAATGATATCAGTTTATCTAACAGGTGAAACAGCTTGCCCGACAGGGTGATGGGAAGGTTGTTAAGAAGGTATGCTACCCTGGGTAGTAACAGCATATGGAGTGCAGCTACTTTACCAGGGAGAGAGAGGTTGAGATGGCACCAGCGGTTTACCTCTGCTGTTAACAGGGTTATTAGGGGGCCAAAGTTCTCATTTTCTAGGTGGTTCCAGTTAAATGGAATGAAAACACCGAGATATGAGAAGCTATGTGGAGCCCAGGTTATATCTAAACCTTTCAGACAAGAATTTGTACATGCTGTATTGAGGGGGTTACACTGGTCTTTTTTTGAATAATTTGCAGTTCCGACAACTGTGCAAACTCTTTCATAACTTCCAAGACTTTAGGGAGCGATTCTTTTGGGTGGGCCAATATTAAAAGTAGGTCATCTGCATAAGAGGCGGTTAGGTATGTATGCTGACCTAGCTGTATTCCCTTGATACTTTCCATGACTTGTAATTTCTGTGTAAGTGGGTCTAGAGCCACCAAGAACAATAATGGGGATGGGGGCAGCCCTGTCATGTACCCCTTTGCAGGGGGAAGGGGGGGAAATATCTTTATTGGTTAAGATTCGGGCTAGGGGGACATTGTACAGCACCTGGATCCATTGTCTAAAATAGGGACCGAACCCATAGTGCCGGAATATTTCATGAAAGTAAGACTATTCTACAGAGTCAAAGGCCTTAGAGAAATCCACTGCTATTGCTGCCATTGGGTTTTTGGAGTGCATTGCAAGCCATTTAAGGTCTAAGACCAATCTAATGTTGTTGACTGCTGCTGTTCCTTTAGTAAAATCCACTTGGGATGGGTGCATAATAGAGGGTATAACCTCTATCAATCGAGTGGCAAGCATCTTGGCTGCAATTTTATTGTCGACTGAAATAAGAGAGATTGGGCAGTAGCTGGCACAATTCAGGGGATCATCTGTTTTTTTGGAAGAAGGGTGATTAGAGCTTCACACATCGTGGGAGGGAGAGTATCAGTCACATGAGCCTCTTGCAACACAGAGAGGAGAGGAGTGCTGATTTCTGCACTCATGGCTTGATACAGTTCTGTGGTCATGCCATCTGGACCAGGTGATTTGCTTTGGCCAGCTGGTTAAGGGCGTTCAGAAGTTCACTTTCAGTAAATGGCTTGTCCAAGGCATTTTTCATGCCCTCAGGTAATTGAGGGGTATTGGCGGCAGCACAGAAGTTTGCCAGTTTGCATTCTGATTGGGCTCTAGGGTTGCATGTGTTTGATATAGCCACCGATAGAAATGTTGCATACATCTTTGATCTTTTTGGAGGTCATGACCACCTGATCTCCCGTGCTCGAAGGGCGTGAATAAGAGAGGCCGCCTGTTGTTTCCTTAACTGAAATGCTAGGAGTTTCCCCCCTTTGTCCCCACCCTCCCAATGTGTGTGCTTGGACCTGATCAATGCCCACTCTGCCTTTTGATGCAGCATAGCATTTATGCGGTATTTTAACCCTACTATCTCCCGGAGTAGTGTTGGGTCCGGTGTACGGGCAGTGGAGGTCCTAAACCTGGTTTCCAATAAAGAAAGTTCAGATTGTAGATTATTTAATTCTTTCCTTCTGGTTTTGTTTTGTTGTGCTGAATAAGTGATGATTTGCCCTCGCAGAACAGCCTTAAAGGCCTTCCAGACCATGGCAGCAGAAATGTCTGCAGTATGGTTTAGATAGAAGTACTCCCTAGCAGTTTTCCGTATCATGGAGTGGAATCCAGGGTCTCAAAGGAGTAGGGGATTACATCGCCATCTGGTACCCAATCTACACTGCCCAGAGGGAGTGTAGAGTCAAGATACTGGGGCATGGTCTGAAATTAGGATATTTTTTATCTTAGTACAGGTAATATCTTGGGCTGCAGGAGTATTGGCAAGCCAAAAATCAATCCGGCTGTATGTGGTGTGAACAGAAGAGAAAAAAGAATAATCTTGTCCTGATGGGTGGTCTCTGTGCCACACATCAGTCATTCACCACTCTGCCATAACCCCTTGCAGGGCCAGCACTGTTCTAGGGTGTGTTTGGGGAGTTAGTTTGGATTTATCAAGGAAGATATCTAACGTAAGATTAAAATCCCCACCCAGCATGATACGGATCTGCGGGTGATCAGCAGACAAGGACTCTACTGCCTTGTTGAGATCCAGCAGAATTTCCGGATTATCCATATTTGGACCATATACATTTGCTAGCACTACATGCCCCCCCCAGGTATGAAAAACGGACCACTATCCAGCAGCCTTGAGCATCAGAAGCAACTTGCTCCCGCACCCATGAGCATGATTTCTTAACCAGGATGGCCAACCCTCTAGATTTAGTTGATGCTGAGCTCGCTATAACACTATCGACCCATGCCCTCTTGAGCCACGATACAGTTCTTGTGGTGAGATGGGTCTCTTGGATAACTGCAATATCCACCTGCAAGGAGTGTAGGCGTCCAAGGACCATGGACCATGGACCATTTAACTGGGTGGTTTAAACCCTTCACATTCCATGATATAAGTTTAATATTTACATTCGTGTTCTGCATCGTAGTTCCACAGGTTAGATAGTATATGGATACTCACCACCCGTGTCCAGAAGAAATAGAGGAACAGGAGTAGGCAGATTGCCTGAGACAAAGGAAGAAGAATTGATTGAGTAGGGTAGAAAGGTAGTCTGTTCACTAAGTGAAAGTGGCAGTAATAACCTGGTACAAAAATAAACACTGTCATGTTACAACACTAAACACGCCACCAAGGTGACCAACTAACAAGAAAAGGAATTTAAATCTAAATATAACAGTTTCCCCACTAAAGGGTAGGAAAATTGAACTCTCTGACAGTAAAGGTCTAAGGACTCTGAGTAATTAAATAAGCACTAGGCAAAAGGTGAATGCGTGTATGCACAAGGTGCTATCCTCCATACTATCGAGGAGGAGCACTCAGCTGCACTGACCTTTCACCTGTAGGGGGAGAAATGGAGATAAACCAACTAATAACACACATCTCCATCTCCAGCTATATAAACAGATATAAAGCATTCAGGGAAAATAAGGAAGGGGGGAAGGGGAAGGGAGTTAAAGCCCATAATGGGGGGAGGGTCAGGGCTCAGAGGGAGAAGGGAGGGGGTTTGTTGCCATATAACATGGGAGATGTTCCAACTCCACAGAGTCAGTGAAGCCAACAAGCCTCCTTCTGGTATGCTAACCAGGGCCAGGTATCTTGTGTTCAACAGGCTTTCAGTGCTAAACCAGAGTTGCTGCAGGCACCATATATTTTAAAAGATCAAGTAGTACGGTTAAGGCCAATGGGCCGTTTAGAGGAGAGTAAAGGTGGGGGAGTCCTGTACCACCCACGGAGGGGTTGTGCCAATCTGGCAGGGCACAGTAGCCACCAGTTAAATTACCCCAGAAACCGGATTTGGGCTTCCTCCAAAGGCTCTCCAAGGGATTAGCCAATACTGGTAATGGGGGCCTTCCCCTGGGTCGTTAGATGGAGATCCCTGGTCGCTAAGGGAGTGTTGGCAAACTCTGGTCATCTGGTTCATTCTCCGCTGAGGTAGAGAGGGAGAAAGATGAACTGCTGACCATTGTTGTGCAGCTCTGTAATTATTATCCATATCAGGTGGTTTCCAATAAGGAGGAGACCTGGGGGAGGTATTTAGGTATGACCCTGTCCGGTTTGGATTGTGGTCCTCCCTGGAACCATCCCTTGGAGATTTGTTCCATCTGTCCCTTGGTCACAGTCCCAGAGTCCATAGCCTCTTGGGAATTGTAGTGCTGAGGGACAGCCTGGGCCAATACATGTGGGCCCAGTCTTCAATCTCCTGAGGTGTCTCCGCTACTATGTCCCTGCCCTCATGAGACACATAAAGGTAGGCCAGATTTCTGAATCCATATTTAACTCCCTGTGCTGCTAGCAGTTTCTTGATGGGTATAAAGGCTTTCATGCAAGCAGCCACCTCAGCCGAGAAGTCCCTAAAGAAGGATATTCTAGTCGCATGCTACAGCACTTCACCCCTGTCTTGAGCTGCTCTCAAGACTCTTTCTTTTGTGGAATATCTCAGTAAGTAGCCGATAATAGGTCTGGGGGAACCTTGGCAAGGTCTAGAGCCACTGGGTATGCGGTGTGCTCTTTCTATCTCTACTGGGCCATGCCATCTGTCTCCCAGTATTTTAGGGATCTCGTCATTTAAAAATCTTTCTGTATTTTGGCCTTCAGATCCCTCTGGAATCCAGAGGATTTTGATATTGTTGAGCCGCCAACGGTAATCTTGGTCTTCTGCCCGCCTCCACAGAATGGCCAGTTTTTCATCTTGGTCCTGTAGTCACTGCAATATTTTAGTATGGTCAGCTTCTAAGTCATCTGTGTGCTGTTCTGTGACATTCAGTTTGTCGCTGAGCACCCTCACCTCAGCTATTGTATCAGACAGGGTTGCCGAAATGGTATCTACCCTCATTAGGAGGGTTTCTAACATGGCTGTAATGTGCTATAGTGATGCGCTTACATCCACTGGTAGGGATGTATGTGTCCTTGGGAGTTAAGCCTAGGCCTTGCATGACAGGTTTAGGTAAGGCCATTCCGAAGCAGTACATTTCCCCAATATTAATATGCAGCCTGGGGTTAAGATTTATTCATTCACCGAGATTTGGCTAATTGCGGTCACGCTTGTTGTAACTGACCGCCACCAGGTAGTCAGTAACAGGTGAGTCGACATGTGAGATAGGTTATTCATGGCCTACACTGAGCTAATGTGGGTCACGTGGTGGCCAGTGCCACAAAGCCATATACTGGAGCACTAAATGCAATATAACCCACGCTGAGTAAACCTAGGAAGCTATGGCAACATATGAACGCTTTAGGAGGGTCGGGGGTCCCTGGGTGTCCACAGATCCAGATGGATTTTAGTAGCTGGGGATCGAGCTGGAGGTTTAAGTGGCCATCTTCCTCGTCATCCAGACCACGCCCCCCCCCCGAAACATAGAACTTGACGGCAGATAAGGACCACTTGGCCCATCCAGTCTGCCCATTTCCCTACCTGATGGATAAGCTGCAGATCCTAGTTAATCAACAGCTTACTTCCTCCTACCCCCACTAGAATTGCCTTATGTCTGTCCCATGCACAGGGCCCCTGGTGTTCTGCGGCAGAATTTTCTGATTTCTGCGGCAGGGCTCCTTGACTTCTGCGGCAGCATTTTATGATTTCTGCGGCATGATTTATTCATTTCTCTGGCAGAATGCAGTCCTGTCATTGGCTAAATATGATGTGATGTCATCAATTACATCATATGCTGAGCATAGAGGAGGGGCTTCAGGATAAACGAGGTGGGAAAGAAAGCCTGACACTATGGAAAAACAGTATATTTATATGAAAATTCACCCAAAACAATGAATTCTGCGGCATTATATATATTCTGCGGCATGATGCAAATTCTGCTGACAAATTCCGCAACCGCAGAACCGCAGAATTCCAGGGGCCTTGCCCATGCATTCTTGAATTCTCCCACTGTTCCTGATTTCACAACCTCCTCAGGGAGGCTGTTCCATGCATCCACAACCCTCTCTGTGAAAAAATACTTTCTAACATTACCTCTGAGCCGTCCCCCCTCTATTTTCAAATTGTGCCCCCTTGTTCTTGCACATCTCTTCTTCTGAAAGATGCTACCCTCTTGTATTTTGTTAATTCCCTTGAGATACTTGAAAGTTTCTATCATGTCCCCCCTCTCCCTCCTTTCCTCAAGGGTATACATATTAAGCTGCTTTAGTCTCTCCTCGTATGTCTTCTGGTGCAGACCCTGCATCATTTTGGTTGCCATCCTCTGAACAGCCTCCACTCTGTCTATGTCTTTGTGGAGGTGGGGTCTCCAGAATTGCACACAGTACTCCAAATGGGGTCTCACCAACTATCTGTACAGAGGGATAACAACTTCTTGTTTTCTACTGTTGGTGCCTCTCCCTATGCATGCCAGTATCCCCCCAGCCCTCCTTACTGCCTTCTTACATTGCTTGCCCACCTTTAGGTTATCTGCTATAATTACTCCTAGGTCTCTTTCAATTGTTGTTGTTGTTATTAACTCCCCCCCCCCCATTGTGTACTCTTCCCCTGGGTTTTTGTTCCCCAGATGCATTACTTTGCACTTCTTTGCATTGAATCTGAACTGCCATATATTTGACCATTCCTCCAACCTTGCCAAGTCCCTTTTCATCCTTTCCACCCCACCTTGTGTATCAACCCTGTTGCAGATCTTTGTGTCTTTGTGTGGATGCTGTTATAGCAAAGACTGTCACATAAATTATACTCAATTAAATTTACCACAAAATTCTGCGGTATCCACCGAAGCCATTTGGCTGCAGCTACAGTTTAAAAATAAGCCAAATGTTATCCTGGAAAACCATTGCAGGCCTCCATCTAGCTGTAGGGAATATGATATCTCATTAATACAAGAGGCTGGACTAGCTTTTAGTCTTGAGAACACCATAATACTTGGGGATTTCAATGCACCAGGTATTCTATGGAGTTCCTTGGTAGGCTCATTTGAATTCACAAGGGATTTACTAAACATCTTAAACTTTAATGGCTGAGAGCAACCAGCAAAGGTACCTACGATGGGGTGTCAACACTATTGACCTTGTGGTCACCAACATCGAAAATGTAAAATCAAACCTAGCAGTAATGATTCTACTAGGTATTAGTGACCACACTATGGTTGCATGCAGTATAATAGCATGCAAACATACAACAAAAAACTCCATCACTTTCAGATATTATAATCATGCAAATATGGGTGCCATCAAAACCTCCCTCACTTCCTTGAAGTGGGAAAACATACTATCAAACCTGGATATGGAATGTTGTTGGAGGGAAAAAATGAAAAGTATTATTTTGGGCCTGGAATATTAGTATGTTCCCAGTAGATTAAAATATAATAAGAAAGGGAAAATACCCTTATGGTTGACACATTCAGTTAAACGACAAATAAAACAAGAAAAAGCATAAGAAAAACAAAAAAGAAACCATCAGAGGCAACTATAAGCAAATACAAGTCTGAATTAAAGCAGCAGGGTGTGATAACAGTGAACATACTGACCTATACTTTTTTGTTCTGTTTTAGATTGCCCCTTATCTCCTGACTTGCATGATACCCTTCATTTCTCATTTTGAGTCTGCTTTACTACTTTTCCCCCATTTGAAATAAAAAAAGAAACACTCCTTTTAATGTGGCTCAAACCAGGTTTTCATCAGTATTATCAGCTGTTTTTGTACACGTGTTGTCCCATAACATCAGGGAGCAGTGCCTGCTGCATGCTAGCTCATTATAGTCACAAAAAAAGATCTTAAACAATGTGTGTTCAAAAACAACAGACAATACTGAAGAAAACGTGGTTCAAGTCATATTGAAAGAAGCACTCCTTTTAGTATTTCAACATTTGTCAATGCCGAATGTTGTCTTGCTGGCATTGGCATTGGTAGTGCAGGAGTTAGAGAGATGCTTAATAGGAATGGCAGTGAAGTATTGAACTGATGCCAACCCACCCCCACCCTGCAGAGACTGACAGGCATTGGGGTGTCCCTTTGGGTGTTGGCCATAGTGCTCATGCCATTTCACCTTTCCTTATCCTGCAGACACCGACAAGTGGCGCGGTGTGCATTGGGGTCTTCGGGCTTTATGCTCACTCCATTCCATAAGGAAATACACTGAGATGGGTGCAGTATAGGACAGTGGGGTGAACTTTGGAGCCAGAGTGTCCAAGGCACATCTTGATGATTGTCACTGGCTGCAGGGTGGGGTGGGGGGTGGCATGGCGTGAGCATTACGTCCGACAATCCCAAGTCACACTCCTGACACCTGTCAGTCTCTACATATGGGCGTTCAGCACCACATTTTCAACATAGGCATTTTAGCACCTCTGCTCATGTACAGTGTCACTGTTATTTCCTCAAAGTGTCCCAAGAAGTGATTTCGCACAGCGAGCACGCTATTCTGCACGGAGTGCGAAACACATTTGGGCAGGATATGTGAGTGGCTGTACTGTTCATCAAGAGGTGTGGAAAATAGTAATGGTGAAAATCAGGTAATATCACAAATGCATGGCCAATTTACCGCGTGCGTACAATCTATAATGCACGCTCATAACACAGTCATTTTATAGATATCATCACAAATTTTCAATATAGGCATTTTAGGACCTCTGCTCATGAACTGTGTCACTGTCATTTCATAATCTGGCCCAAACACTGATTTCCCACCGCAACTGCACTATTGTGCACCGGAAGTGCGGAAACACGTTTCAGGCAGGATGTGGAAAATGACAGCTATACTGTTCACAAGGAGGTGTACCAAAATGACAGTGCTGAAAATCTGGCATTAAAATATTGCGAATGAGCTAAGTTATGAGCCTGCATAGCAACTGCACAACACACACTCGTAAAACAGGCATTTGTTGGATTTTTTCCACCAAATTTGGAACATAGGCTTTTTGAGAGGCCACCTCATGAACACTGGCACTGTCATTTCATTAATGGGTCCTGAAAGGTGATTTCTCACAGTGACTGCGAAATCACCTTTCGAGGCCGATTAACGCCATGACAGTGATAGAATTCATGAGGAGGGGCCCCAAAAACCCCATGTTGATTTGGTGCCAGAAATCCAACAAAGTTGAAAACCCTATTCATTCCATTATACAGCTTACCAGCATTTCCTCAGTTTGCAGTCAGCTTTGAAGAGTGCAGGCGTGTTCTCGATCCACGAAGATACGTCGATGCGGACTCGGAGAATAAGTATGGGGTGAGGGGTGTGGGGAGGCAAGGTGCGCAGTGGGTGGGTGCGGGTGGTGGCAGAAAGCTACGGACCTTTTTGTTACGAGGAAAAGAAAAATAATTACATTCGGCACAGTTTTTTCAGGGGATGTGGTACACTAAATTTGGGCTCCCAGCGTGCCACCTAACTGTTCTTTAGCGAGTGCTGCAGCCGGCCCGGAAGTTGGGCACCCTACGTCAGCAGAAAATGGGGGTGAATTTATGCCCACGGGATTGGGCACCCCTGTCAGCACACAATGAAAGACGGGGGCAAGAGCTGAGGATTGGGCACCCCTCAGCATATAAGAAATGCGGGGGTGGCTGATTTATGCTAGTGGGGAGTGGGCTCTCCAGTCAACACACAATAAAAGCAGGGGAGGGACACAAGAACTGAGGATATAGGAAATGGGGGGCTGCTTGTGCAGCTACAGTAAGCCGCTGGGGGATTGGGCACCCCTGAAGTCGGCCATTGGACGGGCAGCCACCCACCATGCTGCTCATGTGGCGAGCACACAGGAAGGGTCCACTGTGTCTGACAAGCTTTGCTTGGATTGCAGCAGACCTTTCCTTAGATGTGCTCACCACATTAGCATGCATGGGGCATGAAGGCTGATTGGGGAATGAGGAACGCACCTACTGATGTGTACTCTGCATTTGCCCATCAGCGGCCATGCCTCCAAATCTGCACTACCGCAAGATGTTGACTTGCGCGCAAGTGTGGCAAGCCAACATAAAAAGTGGCAAACCACATTCAAAATGTGGAAGAAAAATTGTATCATACAAGTTGGGAGATGAGTGGCAATCTAAAATAAAATCAGAAAATATAGGTCAAATGTTTACTGCTATCATACACTGCTGCTTTAAGGAAAATAAAGAGTAAGATTAAAAGTGAGAAATGCAAATTGAAATTACAACTATCACAAAGGATAATAATAAATCATTTTATGCATACATAAATAAAACAAAAATCTAGGAAGAAAGATTGGACCAATATTGTCAAATGGAGCCACTATAACCGAGGATAAAGAGATGGCTAAGGGAATTAAACTTATACAGTACTTCTGTTCAATAGCTCTACGATGTCAGTTCGACAACTGTATTGTTGACGGACATCACAGAGACAGATTTATGTCAACCACAAAATGTGGTTGACATAAATCTGGCAGGAGACCCTGGGTATCAAAGGAAACACCTCACCAGGACCTGACAAGTTACATCCGAGGTTCCTAAGGGACATGGCAGATGTCCTGGCTTACCCGTTTACAACAGTATTTAAAAAAATCACTTGAGACTAGGGTAGTTCCAAGTGACTGGAGGCAGGGAATGGTGGTTCTGATCCATAAAAAAGCAAATAAAAATAATGTCTCAAACTACAGACCCATCAGTCTTACTTCTCAATGGAGCAAGTCAATTGAAAGATTAACAAAACAAATTTTAGACGAGGAAGTAATATCCCTAGATTTGGAAGACAGCTCCCTAACATGGTTTCAGGCGAGTCCTGTCATGCACCACCAACTTGGTCATCTTTTATAATAAAATCAGCACAAGTTTAAATATTGGGAAACCAGTGCACATAATCTTGTTGGATTTGGGGAAGGCATTCAACACTGTTCCTCATAACCTCCTAGTTGTTAATCTATATAATATGGGTATTAGTCATGACATAGTAAGAAGGATTCATTACTGGTTACCTGATAGAACCCAGCATGTTAAGATCTACGGTGAAGTATCACATAGGTGTACTGTTGAAAGTGGGGTTCCCCAGGGTTCCATGTTGGGGTCTACCATCTTCAGTCTTTTTATAAGTGACACGAATCAAAATGTCAGAAATACATTAACTAAATTTGCTGACAACATGAAATAGGGGTTGAGATCAATACCCAGTCTGCAGCCATCCATGGTGGTATGTGGAGGGTTGTGCTGGCTGCCTGCTTCAGTTTTGGATTGGGGGTGTGTGGAGTGATGGGACAATACCTAATGGGATGGGGGATCCACTGGGCCACCAGGCATAATTATGGAATGTTATGCAGGGGTGATCACAGGGGCAGGGGTGGTGGGGGGCAGTCCTCCAAATCTCCTGGCATGTTTTTTCCAATGGCATGATGGGGACCTGGGAGCTGTGTCCACTATGCAATCAGAGCTGGGGGTCTGCTTTCTTAGGTGACATCAGGGATTGGGGGGTATTACATATATACAGTGAAGAACACCAGGAAGAAACCCAGCTCTGGAGAATTCTGTAGTAGAGTTACTGCAGAAAACAATGCAATTTCAATGGGAGTTAATCCCTTTTGTCATGCATGAAACCTGTGACACTGCACTTCATCCTGGTGGGCTTCACTGTTCAGTGCTTTTTACTGTATTGTATTATATGGCATGCACCAGCACCCCAACAGGTGCTCACATATACTATACAGTTCTACCTGATGCCCACACTGCCATCTTCCTGGTCCCTGGTACACCTCTGGCAACCACCTGGCCTACTGTTTCTCCCTGCCATCCACCATCCTGACTCCTCCAGTGTTATGCCAGATGGGGTGCTGGATACCTGTGCCACATCACACAGATGCAGCCAGGTATTTGGCACATCTTCTGCAGCACGGGTTTGTCTCAGGAAGATCTTGCCGGACAAATCTGATTGAGTATTATGACTGGTTTGCAAAGGAACTGGACAAAGGCCATATGGTGGATGTCCTATATTTGGACTTCAGCAAGGCCTTTGATTCTGAGCCACATGGGAGGCTGGGGGAGAAGCTGGAGTATATAGGGGCAGGATCAAAGATGGTAAGTAGCATCACCAATTGGTTGAGGGGAAGGCAGAAAAGGGTGGTGGTGGTGGGGGGAGCTCTCATCACTAAGGGATATGATGAGCAGGGTGCCACAGGGATCAGTACTGGGACCAGTGTTGTTTGAAATATTCATAGCAGTCATCTCCCACATGGTTTGGATTAAGATCAGTCTCTTTGCAGATGACACAAAGATGGGTGTCATGGCTGATGACATCAAAGGGTGGAGGGGGCTGCAGGAGGACCTTACCAAATTGCAAGAGTGATCGGATGTATGGCAATTGGTATTTAATGCCAAAAAAGTGCAGGGTCTTGCACTTCAGGGATAACGAACAGGGGAGGAGCTATCAGCTGGGGAGGTAGAACCAGAATGCACCGATGAAGAAAGAAATCTAGGGTACTTATAATGGGGAGGATGAACAATTCAGCTTAGATCAGGAGGGTGGCATCAAAATCCAACAGGATGCTGGGGTGTATAGCGAGGGGAATCTCCTCCAGAAATAGGGAGGTGATCTTGCCCCTTTACAGGTCACTGGTCAGACTGCACCTGGAATACTGCATGCAGTACTGGCATCCATTCTTGAAAAGGACATCAGATTGTTGGAAGGTGTACAGTGGAGGGTGACAAAGATGATCATGGGGTAAGAGGGATACTCCTATGGGAAGAGGCTGAGTGAGCTGAACATGTATTTCCTGGAGGAGAAAAGGGATAGGGGGTACGTGATCAAAACCTTTAAATACTTGAAGGGGATTCACAGGGCTAGCAAAGAAGGGATTTTCCAAATTAGAAGGGGGAGGATCACGAGGGAGCACTAGATGAGATTGGAGGGGGTTAGATTCAGGAAGGAAATCAGGAAAATGTTTTCACTGAGAGGGTGGTGAATAAGTGGAATACACTGCCAGAGGAGGTATCAGCCTGTAGCATGGTAGATGGTTTTAAGAGGGGATGGGACAGCATGAGGGGGGTGTTTGTGAGTAGGGGAGGGGTAGGTGGGGCAGCTGCATGTTGAGGGGCTAGCTGCACAATCGAGCAGACTCAATAGACCATGAGGCCAGTTTATGCTGTTGTTTTCATATGTTTATATGTATCTTGCATTCTGCAGCAAACCTGGGGAGTTTGGCGCAGGCACCCTGCTGATATAATATCTCAGGAGGGTTGTTCTACACGTGACAATATTTTTATTTTAAGACATCTTATAGAAAAATATTTAATAGTAAGGAAGTAAGTATTGTATGCAGTCTTTATTGATTATTCCTTGGCGTTTGATTCGATTTCCAGAAGTAAGCTATGGAAAATCCTTTTAGATAGAGGAATAGATGAGAATCTAATATTTGTGATAGCCCAAATTTATACTAAAACATGGGCTACAGTTAGACTTGGGTTAAGTGGTAAACTCTCAGTACCATTTCCAACTAATAAGGGGGGTACGCCAAGGCTGTGTACTAGCTCTCTTGCTATTTTCATTATATATTGATCAGCTTTTTGTGTAACCTTAATATTCTTAATTCAGATTCTCCCAAAATTATTGATGACATCTGTGCAACTTCGGCTTATACTGATGATATTGTTATCTTTTCATTATCTAAAGCAGGGTTACAAAAGAAACTTGATTTTGTTCAAAATTAATCAACTAAACTAGGTCTGACAGTTAATATAAATAAAACAAAGGTTGTAATATTTGGACAGAAACTTAAATCTTCTAAATATTGGTGTTTAGGCCAAAATAAACTAGAAATTGTGGATTCATATGTGTATCTAGGGATTACAGTACATAAAAATGTAAATTGGACTGCACATTTCTCTGTTGTTATGGAGAAAGGGAAAAAAACAATGATGGGCTTGGAGAGCTTTAATTATAAATATGGTGGGAAAACAATAGAACCTTTATTACAAGCTATTAAAGTGAAATTTAAAATGCAGATTTTATATGGTGTGGAAATCGGGGATTCAAAAGATATGCAAAGTATTTCTAAACCAGCATTTAAAATACTAAGGAAAATAATGGAAATAGGGAACTCATGCCCTGCGACATATATTTGATCTGAATTAGGTCTGACGAATATACTGGCAATAGTTGATTCTAGGAAAATTAACTTTTGGTTAAGACTCCATAAAATACCTAGAGATGCTCCCGCTGACACTGTACTTGATGAAATTCTGATTTGTTTGGAGGTGGTGAGCTACAAATTTAACCGTGATAAAACTAAAGTTTTACCACTAAATGTGTAAGTCCTTCACCGGCAGATCTTGGATCTGGGCCTGCTGTGAGAGCCTAAAACTATTACTTATCTGGGCATCAGGGTTACCTGGGATCTGGCTGTGCAGGGCAGAGAAAACCTTGCCCCCCTTTGAAGGAAGTCACTGCTGGCTTACATAGATGGATGCATCTTTCCCTTTCCCTATGGGGTAGGGTGAATGTTATCAAGATGAATGTCTTACCCCGTATCTTAAACCCACTGGGAATGCTGGGGCTTTACTTACCTAAGGCCTGGTTTCCCAAGCTCAACTCATCTATTTCGGCCTTTCTCTGAAAACAAGGGGCCCCCTATAGAGCCTATTTAAAGCTCACCTTATCTAGAGTGAGGGGAGATCTGTGACTCCCCAATTTCTTCTTATACTACTGTACCTTGCACCCCCCTGTCTTCTCCTACCACTCTGGTTATCGCCCACTTTGGCTGTCCTTGGAACAGCATTTATGCGAATATGCGGGTCTCCAGCTTCACAGTCTTTATTCTCTTAAACCCTCCCAATTGCCGCCTAAGCTCTGTGACACACCCTTTTGGTGGTCACTTAAAGATCTCAGACAACTCTTTTTGTCCATGGATGAGACTGGGGAAAGGACCTGTCCCAACCACTTTTGGAAAATCCCAGCATCTAGATTGCAAAACAACCTATCCTTCTCTATTTCTGCCCTCGACTCAGGTCTGCCTCCCTCTCATCCTTAATTGATGGAGATATGGTAGCCCCACTCGCCATTGTACAGAACAGGTTTGCCCTCCCAATTTTTCACCATTTTAAACACCTGCAACTCAACAGAGCTATTGCCTCCTTTTTGGGCCCCCATCCCTGGTCCTCTCCGCCTGTGGAGGCTATAACCAATCTCCTTCATTTGGCAGCTCAGCCCCATGCTATCTCAGGTTTCTATCAGTTATATCAATTGAAAGACCTAGCCAGCTGGGAGGGTGTCTGTTATTATTGGCAGCAAGCCTTACAGCTCCAGGCAGAGGCTGTGGCCTGGCAGGGCATATGGCAGCACCTGTTCATATTTGTCAGACAGGACCATTTCAGATTGTTGCAGTTTTGCATTTTACACAATCTCTATTTCATGCCTTCTCAGCATCACAAGATGAGTAAATGTGTGTCTCCCACCTGCTCCCATTGTGGACTAGCCGAGGGCCATTTGAAGCATATCTTCTGAGAATGTCTGAGGGTGATTCCTTTCTGGACTTCTATACAGCTTTTCCTAGACCCATGTCTAGAGTTGGAATCCTTCTTTACTCCTGAAGTCTGTCTTCTGGAGTAAAGAGGAGTTTTTTAGGCCTCGGTGTGCCTATATGTCACTGATTTCCATCACAGTGAAGCTAATACTCTGCCAGCATTCACTGGATGACCCCATCCATTCCTACAAAGAATGGCACCAGGAGATCTTGCTGGCTCTCGAGATGGAAAAGCAGATCACCTATAGACAAAGTAGGCCTTATTGCTTTAAGTCTCGCTGCGATCTACATTATGCCTTGCTATCCATTTCACCTCATCCAAGGGAGCCTCAACCTGCCTCCTCCTCTGAAGGTCATTCCAGTCCATTCTCACTTGAGTACCATGATAGTTGATAACTGTTTTCTTATTTCCTCATTTCTTTCTTTCTTTCTTTTTTTTTTAAATTTATCCTTTATGTGCCCCGTCCTACCACCAAGCATTTGCCCTGGTCACAGACCCCCACATCTGTGGCACCCCACATTAGCCACCCTCCCGTGACCCCTTGGATTGCCCCTCAGGGTGGGGTCATGGCACCCTGGCCTGAGGTGCCACAAACGTCAGGATAGGGTGGGAGTTGGCTTGGGGGAGCCGATTGCAGCTGGAGGTGTGGGCTTCATAGACATGGCAGGTGGGTGTGTTTTTCCCTATTTTTTGTTGGGGGTGGGAACGTGCAATGACACTGGCATCTGTCCCGCGCCCTTGGTCCTTGCTGGTGCCAACTCCTTGCAGAACCTCTGGCCTCCTCCAGAGGTCCGCTGCACACCAGCGACACCCAAACCCTCCCCCCAGAGAAGGACAGCAGTCCATGGGCTGCTCAATCCATCACCCCCCAGCCAGCCTCCAACAACTCAGGTCCATTCCCGAACCGGGTCGCCAGCGTCGCAAGTGGAAATCCGGCTGCTGCGCTGATGAGCCAGATCCTCATTTCTTTCTAAAATGGGATGGCTGCTGGTGTGCTCTGGGGGAGGTGGGAATATATTTGTGGGGGGTGGGGTGTTGCTGTTTGTTCCTGTTTGTAAATGTAATCCCCCCCTCTGGGGGCTTACCTTGATTACTCCAGTTTCTCCCATCCTCTTCTGGCGTCCTCCCCAAATCCCTATGTTGTTCATCACCAGGCCGGAGTTATTGTCTGGTGCTCTGTACTTTCCAAGCAACCCCTTTATGTTATTTTAGCCCAATTCAGGCTTAAAACATAATCACGGTCCACCCACTGCATTCTGCTGCACTCCTTAGCAGCAGGCGACCGTGTGTGCGTAAAGGGTGCTTTGATCTGGGCAACCACCAGTTTTGCGGTCATTCTGGAGGGTGTCTAGCAGTCCCAGTTCTCCTCCTTAATAAAATGGGGACCAGTGACCTCAGAGGGGTTGTCAAAAAGCCCCTGTAAAGTTGAAATAAAAAGTTTGGAATTGGGGCGTGATTGAGGGCTCATGAATCATTCATGAACCCTCATGAATATTAATGAGGGTATCACTGTTGCCTAGGAGGACAGAGTTTTGTCAGCAGCAACAACAAATGTATGCGGTCTAGCTGCACAAGAGTGGGCTGTCTGGAAAGGGCATTGTTTGGGCCACAACACGGTGGGGCGTTTGGGTTAGCAAAGTGTTTTGTTGGCTGCACCAAACCTTAGGAGGCGAGGAACTGTATAACCCTGCACTACACAGACTGGGGACTGACATCTTGTTTGTTTGTTTATTTATTTATGTCTTTAGTAACCAGGTAAGGGCACTTATCCATTGGACCATTTTCAGACACAACCCAGGCCACAGATGTGGCTAAAAAATAACACAATCAACAGGGACAATGTACAAAAATAGCAATAGTACAGAGTAACAAATATACCATATATACAATATGATACAAGATTTGATAATGGACCTCCAGACAAGGTAATTAACACATGATAAGAGACAAAGCAGGTCTGCAAGCAAACATTCAGTGTTCAAGGTCTATCTAAGATGCGTACCTGCTCTAACAGTGGGCAGTAGGCTAAATTAGTAGGTACATGGAAGCTTACACGGAGCATACAAGCTATACAAGCTGATACTGATCTAGGATAATTAGTTGCATAGAAGCTCAGACTTGCTAGAGAAATATCAAAACAGTGTATCAGTAGTACTGCAAAGAGGTAAGAACAGGTTAGGAGAGCAGAGAGTACTGTAAAGTATGAGGCAGGTAGAGAAGGCCAGGGGCAACAGGAAGGTGAGTTAGAGGAAGGGGAGGGGTTTCCAAAAGATGGCTCAGCATGTCCTGGTGCCACGATGGTCCACACCCACTGGTGGCACCTTGGGGGCAATTGATTCTGGCAGAGAACGCTAAGGGACAAACAGAGCGGGAAACACATTGACCCCAATGTAGCAGCCAATCAGTGAGCTAGGCACCTAAAACTGTGACAAAGGGACTCCTGGGAAAAGGAGGGGACTAATTCTGGTGCCTAGATCATGCCCCAATAAATGAGCAGGAAATATTGATCACTATGGTATCCATTATTGATAGGCTCCATCAGCCAATCAGAACGCTGAATTTTCAGCTGAAACAGTGTGGACTTTCTGGGATTTCTTCAGTCTGTATGAGTCAGGAGTATCTTGTGAGCTTGGACTTTGGACGTGAGGGGCTGATTCAAGCCTTGTGTTGAAGATTACCATATTGCTGAATTGAAAACTGCTGAATATGGAGACTGCCATGTTGCAGAAACCGAGTGAGAAGAGGAAAGGGAGAAAGAAACTGAACTGTGGTGCTGATTCCCCAGATATGGAAGAGTTGCTTGATATTCATGGGAGAGACTAAATGCTGCAGACACCCTGCACTGTGAAATTAAGCTAGATGAAGGGACTGAGCAGATTATGTGAGTACTACAGCTGCTGCTGAAAGGTCATTTGCTTGTATGGACTGCAATTGTATTTTCTTGAAGAGGCAGAGCATCTCTGGTCATGAGGGTGCTAACCAGGAATTGTGTATTTCCTGAGTGAACTGGTTAAAGTGGCTGAGAGCTGAGGTCTTGCTGCAGCTGAGGAAAGGTTTTGATCACTGCTAAACTGAAAGTGTGGACCTGTGTGCAGGGGTTTATTGCTGCTTAATTTTCCCCTGCTGGATTGCACTGGCACTGCTTGAGATAGAAGCTAGTACCCACTAAAACTAGCACTGGACTTCACTGGAGTAACTGCCTGAAAATCCTTCTCGTTGAGAACTCAGTGCAGAGACTGCAGGAGGTCTTCCACTGTTAGGAAGTCCTCACCCTGAGCCAGGGAGGGAACTTGCCATCCTCTCACAAGTGGGACTCACTGTCTCAGGAGGTCACAGGTCTTGCACCTGAGTGCTAGGGTGGTCCAATCCTGGAAGCCATGCTGTGGGGCCACTCCCAGGTCTGGGCCTTCTGGGGATGATGATGTTGTCCTGTGACAGTGATCTAAAGCAGGCCAGAAGCTGCTGAAGGTGACAAGTGGCCAGAACTACAATCAAGGTGATCAGTTGCAAGATCCTCGAACATGTTCCATCTAGACTGAGGGATCCTCGCCAGCCTGCTTCTCGATTTGCTGCGCAACTCCAAGGAAGAGAGGAATTGCTTGTTAATCATTTTCAAGTTGCTAAATAATTACAGGGCCCGAACAGCCATCCAACCAGCAGCACCGTACCAGACCTACACCTAGCTGGTACCCCTAAGAACATCTGGGAAACAGTGGTACCAGTGGGGGTGGGTTCAGCCTGTGGGCCCCAATGTTTGGTGTGTTGCTATATAATTAACCATTTTTTTCTATCCACAGCCATCCTTGGTCTTGGTACCCTATTTCCTAGTACTATACCCCCAATAAAGCTGTGGTTTACTTTTTGAAATTGTGTGTGCAGGAATTCTCTGAGTCTGTCAAAACATTACTGTTCATGGTTTATGGTGGTACTGAATTGTTGGGTATCCAGTGTGTGGCATGGTTGGTTGGAGAGGTGCAGCATCCCAAGGGGCTGTACCAGCCAGTCATCTGACCCACTTCTAATTCTCTCTGAGTGGAGGCACCATGCTATTTTTATCTTTGGGATAGGACCCCCAAACTCCACCAGAGCAGGACCCAGGCCCCTTAACCTGTTAGAGGAACAACAGGCAGGGGTAGTAGCCCACTGGCACATTGCACTTGGGCTACATAAACTTTATCGTCTTATCTACTTTTGTCTGTTGGTTTTAAGCTCTGTTGATTTGGTTTACGTATTTTCTGAAAACTCAATAAAGCTTAGTAAATTGAAAAAAAAAATAATCTTATAGCCATTTCTAAAATATAGAACATCTGTTTTACTTGCCTTTTACTGTGTATAATAATACATTACTTCCATGACTTGCAAGCACTGCATTTTGGGTGTGTATATAACATGGGTTATACAGTAGCTCTGTCATTCTCTGAGAAATAAACTTCTGAACAGTAGCTCATATGGAAAAGTGGTAAACAGTAATTATCTGGGGAGATCTGTTTGTAATTAATAGTCATATTCTTTGTCCTCGACCACTCCTGTGCCCAGTGTGCTATCCAGACACAATGTTATGTGTAGATTTGCATAAGGTAAGTAAAAAACAAAAGTATAAAAGCATTGTAGACACACTGAGGTAACGATCACATGTAAATTGAGTGAAACACAACATGTGGAAAATACAACTGTGCACTGGCAAACTTGTTGTGGACTGCACAATTCTGTGGGGAATTTCTTCCATTTTAAATCTATGCCAGAATAACTGTGTAACATTCCTGAAGTATATAAGTAGAGTGTTGTTTATTTATATTGTAATGATGTAAATACTTTATATATTTTATATATATATATATATACTCTGTTTCTCCTGTCGACACAGTCATCCCTGGAGAGAGCCCCCAGCCCTGTCCCCCAAAGTCTACAACCCAGCATTAACCCTCACCTCCAGGGCTTACCCCCCCGGTGGGGACGACAGTCTCCCCCACCCCCCCAACCTGGAATTGAATCCAATGAAGCTGGCCCCGTGGTTATCCGGGGGCAGGGCCTTCGAAGTGCCCTTCATCATCCTACATAGTAAAGTTCCTTTTTCTCCTCCATTTTTCCCAAGGAGCATGAGGCATGCAATGATGTCTGATGGAGGAGGCATGCACGTGTCCGCACATGCTCCTCCAGATGTCCTGATCCATTTCTACCCGTATGTTGTTCAGCATAGGTGCATTGACCCTCAGCCTCCTCTAGGGACCAATAAAGAGCTGAACTCTGGCAACCGCCCCCTCCCTGCAGAAGGAGAGAAGTCCTATGGATGCTCAGTCCTTCTCCTTCCCTGCCCACCAGTGATGGTTCCTGAACCCAGGTTGCCAGCATGGCACGAGGTGTGTCGTCCAGCACCTTAGCCCTCAGCACCACTGGGCTGGCTTTATTTATTTAATTTTGATAACTGGATAGGCCCACTGAACCCTGAAGGTATCTTCTTCAGGGGCTACTGGGAATTAGTTACACAAAGTAAAACATTTTACTTATACATTACATAAGTGAGCAGACCACATTTGATTACTTAATTGATTTAATACTTCTTTGTACTGTTCAAAACACAGCTCCTTTCCTAAAGTAATCAATAAAACATGTTAGAACGACTGTTTTACTTGTTTTTTACCATGTGTGAGAATACAATATTTCCATGACTTGCAAGCACTGCATTATGGGTATGTAAATAATATGGGTTATGCAGTAGCTCTGTCATTCTCTGAAAAATAAACTTCTGAACAATAGCTCATTTGAAAAAGTGGAAATAATAGTTATCTGGGGAGATATCTTTGTAATTAATAGTCATATTCTTTGTACTCAACTAGTCCTTCAGTACTTTTACAGCCTGTGCTGTACTTTTCACATGTTTTTCTCATCCTTGGCCTTACTGTGTTGTGATTTTGCATGTATGATTTTAAAAGTGTACCACTTACTATTCATATTCTGGCCAGATAACAGGATCTGGCAGGCTTAGGGATACTACACAGGGTAGCTCCACCCTAACTGTGCCAGTACAGGCATTTAATCAATGGTCAGATGGGCTTCCTGACCAATTAAACTTCTCCCTCAGGACACTCATGTTAAAATTCAAATTAACAAACACATAAGATAATGTTCCTGATCTGGAATATCATCACACTTTCCCATATTTCAAAACACTGCATATTTTCTACACTCCTATTAGGGTATGTGTCTAACAACCAAAACCAAGTTAAAATAACATGTACAACACTACATTAGTTACCAGAAGTATATACAGTACTTCATGAGTGACTGCAGATTTTCTGGAGTTCTGTCGCTGCTGCTTTACATACGAACATACTATGAAACCAGTAGATATAGGCCTAGCAGTTTATTGAGTCTGCTCGAGTGTGCAACTTTCAGTGTTGGTCCTGATGCTGCCGCCCCCAACCCAATCGACCCCACCCATACTATCTCCCACTGAATTACCCCTGAATTTATATATACAAGTATGTTACAGTTTCTGAAATGTGCAACTTATAGAAAGGACAAAACATTACAGTGACAAACTAAATTGCACATTAATAAATGTTCAGTTTATAGTCTAATTGTATTTGCTTACCTCTGTTTTGGGATTCCGGATATGTTCCATTTTCTTTGCCCTCACATATCTGCTGTAGTATAAGTGCCACAGTCTCATTCCTAGCAGTACTTTCCACACTACAGCTGATGAATTTATTTGAATCCTCTTCCTTTAAAAGTCTCTTTAACTTGTTCTCTGAGATCTGGCAGTGCTCGACAACTGAATGCCTATTCCCATGCCAGCAATAGACCACCTTTGTAACTTTCTGCACTGAGCACTTCATGGTAATATTGTGGGGTATAGTAGAAGATGTTTCAGATTGTCTAATGGTTGTGAAGGCAGTGCTGGTAGTGGGATCTACATTAGAAAGAAAAAAAATAATATCAGAGCACATAAACCATGGCAGTAGGAGAATTCTAAGTAGTTCAACAAGCTTGTCCTTATAACATGATTTTCATCACTATTTACAGTACAGTACCTGCCTCCCTGATTCTTTATTATCACACATCTGTCTCTTAAAACTGCATAGGTATATCACATGGACCACCAAGTCTTACTAACTACAGGGGCAATACTTTTGGAGGTGTTCATCCAAAAACATATGCTCTAATGCTAATGATTTTATTAAAGTCATCCAAATGAAAATACAGTAAATCAAAGGGAGGTAACAATTGTCCACCCCCCATGATGGAGCAGCAGGGAGGGAGGGCACATGGAAGGAAAACTCCCCTAGAGCAGGACTACAGAAAGGCAGGGATGGGGACACAACAAAAGAAAAGGAGGGCAAAACTCAGATAAGTAAGGCTAGAGGATTAAAAAAGAAATGAGAACATTTAAAAGGTGGGAAGAAAGTCAGGGGGAGCCTCAGGGAAAAACATAGTCAGGAATGAGAGGAGGAAGCAGGGCAGGGAACAGGGGAAGGAAGGTGTGGAGAGCCATGTATGCAAATGCAAGAAGTCTTGAGAACAAAATTCCAGACTTAGAAGTCATCAAGGTGGAGGCTGACCTGGATTTAGTGGCCATTATGGAGTCATGGTTTATGGAACACAATGCTTAGGACATGACCATACCGGGCTTCTCTATGTTCAAGAGAGACAGGGAAGGGAGGGAGGAGATGTTGTTTTATATGTGAGGGAGGAAATCAAGGCCATGGAAGTACAAGGTCACCAGGAGGAAAAGGATGGGCTGGAGGTACTGTAGGTCATCCTGGAGACAGGCTCCAGGGCAGCTATCCAGACTGGGGTGGTGTACAGGCCTCCAGTACATGGAGATGAGTTGGATACAGCACTTGAGAAGCCATTATCAAAATGGCAAATAAGACGAAATGTTGTTAATTGGTGACTTCAATCTGCCAGATGTGGAGTGGATCCTTCCAAGTGTAGCTTCTGAAAGGAGGAGGGCCATCCTTTGCTCCCTACAATGGGATTTTGTCAGACAGCTAGTCAAAGAACCCACTAGGGATGATGTAGTACTGGGCCTGATGCTTACAATCAAGGATAGTGTGCATATGTCATAGAAGGCAGTCCCCTAGGTACCAGTGATCACACTGCATTGAGGTTTAACTTTAAGATAATGACAGATGAATACACCTGATCTTCTTACTAGCACTCTCAATAAACCTTACAATCTCTTCTAAAACCAGTTGGCAACTCGTGCAAATAGTTTTATTCGATACTGAAATACTGCATGTACTTTAACAAATTTCAAGGTTTGGAGGTGAACTGTTGCAGCTTTCTTATTTTTTCCTGAAAACAAATCCTCATTGCTAGTTTTGACAGTTATGGCTCCCATGTGATCCAAGCCAGCCACTGCGAAAATGGCACTCCTACACCACAAAAAAGATCTGACCATGCCACCATTAAAGACATGCTAGCCAAAATCAAGGTGGATGTTTTAAAATTTCCCATGAACAGGCTGCAGGTGAGTCTGATGATACTAAACATTGTGTTACTGTAACTGAATGTAAGGCTGATCAGATAGAAGAAAATGTAATTCAGCTTATTGACAGTTCTAATTATTATGACAAACAACAGGCATTTATGTTACAAAAATTGGACAATCTACTGAATCATGGCAGATAAAATAATACCAGAATCACAGGTCTGCCAGAAGGAGTAGAAGAGAGTAATACAGTATAATTTTATTCTTACTAAAGTTTTTCCTAAAAGATTTTTCAATGTAAGTGGGACTGGCCTCTTGAAACAGAGCAAACCCACAATTCACTTGCCCGCAGACCACAACAAGCATTTGTCAATGCCGGACGTTCGCTTGCAGGTATTTGCAGTGGTGTTTGGCATGTATGGTGCTTTACCCTAATGCCCTGTGCGATTGCTGGTATTTGCACTACAAATTTTCAGCATGACCTTTTTGTTACCCCCACCATAAGCATATACTTGATACATTTAAAATCATGAGTATAATACAATATCACTAAGATAAAGGGGGAAGAAAAAAAGTATGAGGCAGGTAGAGAAGGCCAGGGGCAACAGGAAGGTGAGTTAGAAAAAAAACTAACTCCAAACATAAATTAGCATATCTAATGAAATTAAAAAGTAATACCAGCCCAGTAAGATGTAAATTGGGTAGGAGAAAGATATTTTGATTCCAAGTTCTGTAGGTTCAATAGTGTTGATTCAATATATTGAATAATGACTAGTGGACAGGTTGGTATCTGTTGTAGGACGTATTTGCATCTAGCCTGCCACATATAGTATTTGCAAGCTGCGAAAAACACCCTCAATGTACTAGGGTGGAATGCATCCCAGACACTAGGAAAAATTCCTAAAATCAGGGTAGAATATGTGATCCTGCTTAAAAAAGGCCATTTCCACTTATTTGCTAAGGTTTTCCAAAATAATAGGGCGTCTGCACAGGTAAAAAAAAAATGTTCCATGGACTCTTCAATATTAATACAAGATGGTTTGGGACAAAATCTGTCTTGTGCTGATTTGTGTTTTAAATTACCACGAACTTGCAACCTACCATGACAGCATAACCAGGAGACATCCCACATGTGAGCTGGTATTCTTTTATCTTTGAGGATTTTAAGTGCAGACGTTATATGAGATGGAGGGCATAGTGGAAAGCTTAATATTGGGTCATCAAGGTGTAGTAAATAGGTATATAACTGTTTTTCTAGTTAGGCCTAAAATAGAAGATTTAGTCACTTTCAGAATCGGAGGATCAAAACTATCGATAATACAGGATGGAGTAGAAGGTATCAGAGCTATGGGTGGAAGATCAGTCATCATGCTGACATTAAAGAACCTATTGCTTCGATACCCAGGAATCACATATATTTAATGTATAGGTATGACTTTGCAAAATATGGTGTAAGAAAAAGGAGAGAAAAAAGAATAGAGGGTTTATCATTCCTAAGCCACCTTGAGTAGGGGGTAAGTATGTGACCTGTCTCTTCACAGGGTTTAGGCGACTACCCCATATCATTTGAAAAAAAAAGGCTAAATAACCTAGATTCCAAATGTTTCGGTGGACAAAAAGCATGACTTAAAAATAAAAAAATTGGGGATAACATTTTTTTTACCACCACTACCCGCTTCTTCTTATTTAATTTCCATGTTTTCCAAATACGCACCTTATTTTCTCCTAAAGTTAATTGTTTGTCCCAGTTATAAGCCGAATTATTTGATGTATTGAACCATATCCCTAGTATTTTCTGAGGGGTAGTGCAGACTCTAATCCCATGTATTATTGTTGTATCATTTGTGATGTGGTGTAAGGGAATACATACACTTTTTCTAAATTTAGTTTATTTCAGATATTGATGTGAAAGATTGAAATGTCTGAATAGCTTTAGCACTCGAGGGAAGGTCAGAGCACAATAAGACTACGTCATCTGCATAAGCAGATATTTTAATGGAAGGTAAACTGGGGTGAGGAGCAATACCTATAATTTCTGGATTCCATTAGTATCTGCCGAATGATGGGATCTAGTGCAAAAACGTATAATAATGGGCTAAAAGGGCAGCCTTGACATAGCCCAATTCATTGTAAAAGGGTCAGACCACGAAATCCATTTATCATTGGAAAGAAAAGTGCCGATGATAACATGTATGAAATCCATGATATGAACCGGCCAGGGATACAATACAATGATAGTATATTTAATAAAAAATTGTGATGTACCGAATCAAATGCTTTTGACTGATCTAAAGCAAAGAGGTAAGCAGATATTTTATTATGTGTTTTTTTTTCAAAAATTTCACGTAACAGAAAGAGATTTGTGTGGATGGTTCTACCAGGCATAGCACAGGTTTGAGCAGTATCAATTAAATCTGGTGCAACCAGTTGTAATTGAGAACAAAGAATTTTGGAAAAAATCTTGTAATCTGTATTTAGGAGATGTAGAGGTCTCCAATTTGCTAGGGAAGTTACATCTCCTTTTTTGTATAGGAATTTCAAGACAGATAAACCAAAACCTGATGTTTTATCCATTGTATCTAGAAGATAATTAAAGACCTGTGTTAAAATTTCCAATAGGTGTTTTTGAAACATTTTGTAGAATTCATGTGTCAGACCATCTGGCCCAGGGGAAACTTTTAACTGTAAACAAGAGATAGCATTGGCAACTTCTTCCTGTGAAATCCGACTGATTAGTTTAGGAATGCAATGTTTTGGAAGTTGAGGGAACTGGGTTAACGAATATGGGGATATATCAGTAGGATAGTTAGGGACAGTACAAAAATGGGTCCATAAATATTCAGACGTAACTGATATCATGTCAGGGATAGAGGTCAATACAGTACCATGAGCATCTTTTAAACCATGCATAATTGTGGAGTGAAGTCTGTCTTTAAAAGCAATAAAAGGATCAACAGATAGAAGTAGAAGTGCCAGTTTTCATAATGAAATCTAATGACCGGCTCTATCATATTGGTGGAGAGCATACTGGTTTTTATTTTGGAAATTTGTGATGAATAATCTATTGTGGATGTGGATTGGAGAGACATTAGTTTGTACAGTTGATTACGATACATTAGATATATAAGTAACTTTCCCGGGCAGTTTTTTTCTAAAGTCTTGAAATAAAGGCCAAGTCCACCTTTAGTTAGTACCATCATTCCCACAGAGAATCATAACAAATCATAACTGAAAGACGTGCTTGGAAAAGACTATACACATGAGATTGGGCAGATTGTGAAGAAAATAAAGAATTATTTAATTTCCATAGGGAATGGTGCAATATGGGTGTATTAGGGGAATTGATGGAAAAATGACCAATCAGAAGGCAATGGTCTGAGATCTCATTTGGCACTACGGAAATAGAAAGTGGGGTGCATTGATGAGAAACAAAAAAATAGTCTATTCTGGTATGAAATATTGATCTATAGTATGTATATCCTGCATCTGAGTGTAAAGAGCGGTATGCATCAACTAATCCGCATTTTACCAAAGTGGATAAAGCTGTGGAATCACAATATATTTTTTCCTGAAGAGACCCTGCTTTGTATGTCAATAGAACAGTTAAAATCTCCACCCCAAAAAATATATTTGCGTGTACATAAGAATGGTTTGATTAAATCCAGTAATGCTATTCGAGCTGCTTTAGTTTGTGGACTATAAATCACTATCACCCTAAATGGTAAAGTGTGTTTAGTGAAATCTATGATGAGTGCTCTTCCTGGAAGTATATCAATAATGCGGGTAATTGAAAATTGGGGGGAATAGAAAAGAATACCTATACCATCAGCGGAATCAACTCCAAATGTCCAATAAGAGGGGCCCTTGTACCATTCATGCTTTAATTGTTGAATATCCCAGATATTTGAAACATGGGTTTCTTGCAATAATAGAATATCTAGTGCCAGAGAGTTTGCATAATGTAAAAAAAAACATTCTCTTCTTATAGCCTTTAAGGCTGCATACATTCAGAGAAGCAATATGAAGATTCATTGATAAATTCTATGTTAGCCACTTCCATCAGTTACTGTCATATTTTTCCGTTTTTTCCCACCTTTTTTTGTTTTCACTAATTTCTTCCTGGCAACATCAGGAGGTTTAATAGTGGGGTTATCAACACCAGAGGGTACTATAGACACATCTGAATCCCTGTCTGAAACCTCTCTATCTCTTTCAGGCAATCAAAGGTATTAGACATGGGGATATCTGGAGGTCTAAGTGACTTTCAGCAGCAGCCCTAGTAACTCCTTAACGGTCTGAAGCGTTCTTTATCAATGGTAGTGGAAGAGGAAGGTATGGTGGACAAAGGTTCAGGAGGGTCAGTGGAAACCTTCACATGGGTAACCTGGTCCTGTTGTGGTAGGGGGCTTGATGTTCCAGTGAGACTGAAATAATCGGTTTGGAGGAGGGACAAGGGAGGGTCGGAGGCAGTGGGCAGGAGGAGCATGTTCTTGCACTTTAGCTTGTGCTTTTTGTACTAGGGTATTGGAATTCCAACCTTCTGATCTGTTTCTACTTGCCCACGGACATTGGTGATAAGCATGTCCTGTTTCATTGCACAAGTTACATTTAAACACATTCATACAAGACATGCTCGGATGTCCATATCCCCTGCAGAAACTACATTTAAGTAGATCACAGGTACTACTTAGATGTGTGGTAGCACCGCATTTATAGCAGGCTCTAGGTTGGCCTCCATAAAAACAAACCCCCCTATCTTTACCAAGAAAAAAACTGTTTGGTAGGTGTACAACTTCTGAATTAGCCTGAAATAATTTTACCTTGAACCTCCAGCCACCAGTCCATAGACCGTCATCATCATCATCTAGGATAGCTACAGGAGGGGAAAGGACATTGCAGTGATTTTGCAACCAATGGTATATATCACTGATGCTGACACCTTCATTCCTGAACATAATAGTCACGGTTCGAATCGTGGGCTTAGATAAAGGTATAACAGAAAAGGGGGTCCATATGGGATCATTTTTCTGCAGAGTATATAAATGCCAGAAACGGTCTAATCCTGCAGAGGTCTTAAAACTGACATCAAAGGTTTCCTCTCCTGAAATATGTATCAGGGTGTAAATGTCAGAGGCTGTGAAATGTAGTGTGCTTTTGAGAAGGTCCTAGTTACATGTAGTATAGATCAGGAAATTCAGGAAGTTCCCCCATAGCGAAAGACGAACCGCATTTCCTGGGGGTTGGTCTTAAGCTTATTTAAAAAGGTCTGAAAGTATTGAGATCGACCAGGTATCTGTGTAGCGGGGGTTTTATCTCTATTAAGGGTTAGTGTGGTAGATGTACCTGGTTTAGGGTCTTCCAGGAAAGGAGTGTTGTTTGGTCCAGAGTCTAATAAAGTAAGTGAGGGAGAGACAGCAGGTTCTTGAGACAGAATAGTCTCAGAGGTTGAGGGACCGGGGGGGGGGAGCTACTGGTGGTATGTGCAGAGATATTAAAACATATCAGTATCTTCTTGTGGTGTCTGAATAATCCCTTGATCAATAGTATCCATTATATCCCCCCAGGAATGTGTAAGTGTGACAGAATTAGGTTTCACTATCTTAGAGTCTTTTACAGTCATTTTATTAATATGTGGTACCTCGTTGGAGCTCAAATTCATAGCAGGCCTGTTGGTAGAGAATAAAACACCCTGTGTAGATTTGTTCCAAGTTAGGTCAATGTTCCAGGTCCTATCGGCAACTTGAGTCCATCCTGCAGTGGATAGCAACGTCCGAAACAGACCAGGAAGTCCCGAAACTACCTTCTCCGGTTACAATCCAAAGCGTGAACATAGTAGGTCCGTTGTAGTAGAATCTTGTGAACTGGAACAATTAAATAGGCTGGGTGTAGTAATTTGTGGGAAACATTGAAATCTAATGCAGAGTCTGATATGGTGCAGATTCTTGGTAGCAGCGCTCTCCGACTTGCTGTGAGGGAGAACCGGAAGCATTGGGGAAGGGCGTTGTTACTCCTGCCACACCCGTGAAACTCGTTCCGGCAGATGGATTGGACAGTGCAGATAGAAACTGAGTTGTCCGCTTCACTACGAGAAGGATCCGCTTGAGAGACTCCAGTCTGCGATACATCCTGCTGTGGTGCTTGAATCGTGGAACGATCAGTGTTAGTTTTCTTATCATTGGGAATAGTTGTATCGGGAGTCATTGGTAAGAAAGAAATCAAGGAGTCGGTAACACAGTCAGCTAGAGCTCTACCTGATTCCTCCATATTGTCGGCGAACGGAAACTCCACCCTACTGAGTAGGGGAATTTCCCCGGTGTCTTGGCCAGATTTCACTCATTCACTCAAAATACCACCAACAGCTTAATCTGGTTCAAGGTCAGTTGGCATTCATCTGTATCCCCCTCAACCGGGTCGTGCATGAAAATAGGCAGGATTTGTCTAGTGCACTTACCTGGTCAACAAAAACTAAAATAAAAAAATAAAATAATGTCAAGGCTGTCACTACCACAGCCTTCCTGTTCTTCATTACCACCTTCTGGTGTCATGCTGGGGTCAAAGATACTGAACACATTCAAAATGTTATGTGTTTGGAAACCCTTCCTTAGTTTGCAAATTAGTGCCTTTATAAAGGCGTTATGCACAGAGGTTCTGAAACTATTTAACTGTGTTTTGCTAATTGGCAAGTTGAGACCATTATCATTCAGGAGTACTAATTCAGTCAAAATGGAGAAGTACTGACCACGTTCCAGTAGTCATGCCCTAAGAATGCCTAAAGTTGAATTTACATGCCTCTTTATATCAGAAAATTTCAGAGCTGAGGTTTGAAAGCATTTCAATAAAATGCTGAGGTGTGAAAGTATGTCACATATCCAGAGAATACAAAAAAACTCGTTGGGCTCTATTCTCAAAGGTTGGCACAGGGCGTATAAAAGCCCTGCACCAATGGTGCAGGTGTCCCAAAGACTTTGGTGCACGGTGTTCCCTGTTCTCATAGGTCATGTACCTTTGTGACACGATATCCTTTTTACGGCAGCTTGTGCCCCACACTTGTCGCAAGTTCCATCAAAAGATCAGCGAAGTTAGACCAGCAAAAGCTGATCTAACTCGCTGAATGTGGCGCATGGAGGGTTTAGGCTCTGAGAATTCCGATTTCAGCCCTGGGATTGCTTCAGACTCCATGTGCTGTGTGTTTGGTTCACCTGGGGTTTGGGGCAATCTAAATAATTTTAGAATAAAGCCAACTGTTTTCCACCATTCTTTCTAGAACCACAGCTTAAGGATCATTCCTTTTAGAGGCTTCTCTATACAAGGATATAATGACTGAGGGAACAGTTTTACTTAGCGTGTCACATGCTGCATCATGGGAGAGCCACCTAGCAGCTTTTGCCTGTTTTGACTTTAAAAAAGGGTTCTCCATTGCCTGCTGAATTTCTTTATGGGCAGCCATGTGAACAGCAGAATATTCATAGCATCTATGTAAGTGATCTAGGGTTTGATTAAACTTTTTAATAGCGTTCACCTCATTTGCTGCTGATTTTACAGTCAAGGCTTCCTGATGAGCCATACAGTGATTTTCAACCAGTATGGGGCTGACTTCTTTTAATTTTTTGGCCACTCCATTTTGCCTGCCCAGCATAATGGTTGCTCCATCACAGCCCAGCCCTGTAAGGTGATCAACCGAGATTCCATTGTTAACAGAGAACTCCAACATTTTTTTAACAATTGTGTCTGTCTTTCTAGCAATTAGTTCATCAACTCCAAGGAAAGAAACTCTGAGTTTCCCTTTTTTGCAGTACATGCCACATAAAATTAGTTACTTCAGAATGGTCAAATTGGTTGTTTCGTCCATCAAATAAGAATATAATTTTGCAGACTTCAGATCTGTAAGAATTAATCTCCTGACCATGTCACCTAGTGAGAGAACAATTTCTCTGATTTTTTGATCAGATTGATGTTTAACAACATCTACAATATGTATATTGTCCAGGTATTTGCATAACAATGATTTGGCAAGATCCAGCAATGAGCCATATTTTGTTGTGTGAGGTAGCTCATTAGTGCTGTGGGTGCAGCCTACAGCCATTTTGCGAGAGCTCTGTAGCTCTGAAAACAGCCTATCTCACAACAGCTTCCATTAGACTTTTGGAAGTATCCTTCCAAAAGCCCAACGGAGCTTAAAGCCCTCCACCATGATCAGCCTACAGAATAACAGCTGCACTATTTCAGCTGTTAATTCCACATTCCAATGCGTGAACTGCGCTGCGTATGACTCGTGTGCATGTGCAGTTCTGTGGCTACCGCCATGTTGCTAATGGCAAAATGCCATTCATTGTAGTATAACTCCCCCCACCCCAATTCATGTTGCACACTGGGAGCCCATCCCAGTGTGCAAAAATGTTGTATCTTTTGTTTCTGAAAAGTAGAAAATGGTCCCTCATGGTTGTAGGCTATTGTCCCTGCTGCACCCCTCCCCATGTCATGCCCTGCATGGGGTGCCCAATCCCCATGTCGGCATCATGTACAATCCCCCTCCTCATTCATGTAGCACACTGGGAGCCCACCCCAGTGTGCCAAAATGTGTTGCTTTCTGTTTGTTCCTGTAAATTAGAAAACGTTCTCGTGTTTTTTCCCCTTAAAACTAAAATTGGTCCTCGTCATTGCTGCAGTCCCTCCCCCAACCCTCCCACTGAGCATCCACCTCTCCACACACCTCTTACCTATATTTATCTCTGAGGTTGGCACTGTCATCTTCTCTGGATCAAGACATGTCTGCACTCTTCAAAGCCCAACCACAAGCTGAAGAATTAAAGGTAAGCGTGCTATACAGCCATTCAATGGGGGTTTCAACTTCTGCTGATACCTCAGCTATTTTTTGGAATTTTTGCCCAAGATTTTCAAAATGGGGTTCTTGGGACCCCACCTCATGAAAACTGTCACTGTCATTTTGTTACTCAGTCCCAAAAGGTGATTTTGCAGTCATTGCATGGAATCACCTTTTGGGACTGATTCATGAAATCACAGTGCCACTGTTCATGAGTTGGGGTCTTAAAAAGCCCATGCTGCAAATTTGGTGAAAAAATTCCAAAAAATGACTGCGTTATGAGTGTGCGTTGTGCAGTTTCTACGCACGATCCAAACATCGCTAATTTTTAGTATTTTCACTCCACATTTTTAACATTGCCATTTTTGCACACCTCCTTCAAAACAATACAGCTGTCATTTTCCACAACCTGCCTGAAATGTGTTTACACACCTTTGGTGTAGAATAGCATTTTTGCTTGTGCAATCACCTTTCAGGACAATTGAACGCAATTACACTGGCACTGTTCATGAGGAGGGGACCAAAACAGGCCATGTTGAACATTTTGGTGAAAAACTTCCACAAAATGACTGCATTATAAGCATGCATTGCACAGTTCTTAAGCACATTCCTTACATGGTGAAATTTTAATATTTTCACTTCACATTTTTAACATTGCCATTTTTGTATACCTCCTTTACAACAGTATAGCTGTCATTTTGTACAACCTGCCTGACATGTGATTTCACACTTGTGGTACAGAATAGCGTGTTTGATCTGCGCAATCACCTTTTGGGATAATGGAATAAAATGACAAAATGACACTGGCACTGTTCATGAGGAGGGGTCCAAAAAAGGCAATGTTACAAATTTGCTGCAACACCTCCAACATATGGCCAAGATACACCTGCACGTTGAATACTGGTAATTTCTACACACATGTATAACTTTTGTAACTTATTAGCACTTCACAACCCTATCAGCTCTGACCAGAATTTATTTTTTATTAGCCAGTTCATGCAATGAAGGGATGCCACAAAAACTTCTTGTTCCAGTGTCAAGGCCTGCTGCGTTGCCTCTTCTATGCCACCTTTTGCAACTGAAATCCTGCAGCTAGCTTCCAGTTCAGAATCAATAACATGAACACAACTTTCTGATGCCTATAACATCATCTCTGTTTTGCACCCAGTCATTACCCAAACTGTTCCTGAGTTTGGCATCTGTTTATGTTTTATGCAAAATGCACAAAATATGCCAACTGTATTTGTTAAGCCAGCCAGTATAAAAACCCAGATGCTCTGTGCTTAGAGGTGTTTATATCTTTATTACAGGAGGTGCTGGGAGTCTCTTGGAGATCAATATCTGGTCCAGCTGACATTGTAATCTCAGATATGTCTTCTTTATCATCAGGATAAAGTGAACTTACAAACTCAAATGGGCCCCTGTCTACCAACAGTGTCTATGTATCTACGTACGATGTTTCCTTTTCTAAATTAATTTGAAACCACAGTTTGTTTGTTTCTGCATTGTAGACTATTGCAATAAAGTTTTTATCTCTAAGTTCGTTGTAGTTGTTCATTTGTCACTCCACCTGAGCAGAGCTTTGTAATGCTGGCTGTGGACTGACCTAGAGTGCTATACAGGGTTGGGGATGGGCTACACTATTTTGAAAAATATCTTCACTGGCAATGTTAGCACACAACTGTTAGGCCCCCAATTTTTTTTTGTTACTCTTTTGGGTAACTATAAATGCAGCTTCACCGCTGCTTACAAAAAAATAAAGCTGACGCCTTTACTGGCTAGTGGCACACAAGTTTTATTTTCTCTTTTTTGTTTTTTAAGTAAATAATATAGCTGCATCTGCTGCCCCAGCAAAAAATAAAGGTTAAACCTTCACTGGCTAGTAGGACATGAGGCTGGCCTTTAAAGTTGTTTTTTTAAGTAAATACAGATACAATATCTGAGCCCCTATAAAAAATGAAAATAATGCCTTCATTGGCTTGCCGGTGGCAGACAGGACCCTATAGCTTTTTACTTTCTTTGTGACATGTAAAATTCAAGAAACATGGCCAAGCTGCAGGTATATGCTAGCCACTAGATGTCATCAATCTAAGTTTTTTTCCCACACACATTTTTCATCAGTGATAGGAATGCTGGGAGGAAAACAACCCTTCAGTTAGAACCACACCATCACAGGCTGATCAGGTCCAGAACTAGTACAGTGTCAAACCCCTGATTTTATTTGCACACACACAAATCATTTTTTTTGTTTTCTAATTATAACAGGGAGACAAGATGAGATATGAAAGTTTATGGAAGGTCAAAGCAAGCAATTACAGTTTAGTTTACACTAGGAAGGACACGCACTTAACTGGCAGGGTTGAGCGGTCCAGTTGTGGCACCTGATGTGGTGCCCTAGGCTCTTTTTTCTCTCACAGAAATTACGTTCTTAAATTTTTATGACAGTAGCTGGGAAGAAAAGAACAAGTCTCACACACACTTAGGAAAAGCACATGCTACTTGCAGGATAGGTACCTTCAGGTCCAGTGGTGACAATGCTTGAAGCCCTGTTGTTTTTTACACACAAATTATTTTCTTTAATTTATCCCAATCCATAAAAAGAGAAATAAATTGCAATGTGAGAATTACAGACCAATTAGATTAATTTCCATAATATGTAAAGTATTATCCGGGAAGAAATTGAAAATCAATCATGTACCAAAATAAGGTTGATAAATCACAGCACAGCTTTTCCATGGGGAAATCCTATCTAACCAACTCATTATTCTTTTTCAAGTAAAATTAGTAAAGTCTTGGATTTAGGTAACCCAGTTGATGTTGTATTCTTGGACCTTCGGAAGGCATTTGATTAAGTATCACATAAGGAACTGATAGTCTAAAAATGCAGAAAATAAATCCTAGAATTATTGCAATGGTACAGTCATGGCTAGAGTACTGCAAGTAGTGATGTATGTTATGACATCTAGTGGGACAGCTGTGACCAGTGTGGTGCCCCAAGGCTCAGCTCTAGGCCCCTGTTTATTTAATCTGTATACTTCATCACTATAATGCACTGATAAAGTTTGGATAGAAAATATGCAGGTGACACAAAACTTGGCTCAGTAATTTCTAACAAAGAAGAAATAAACTAACTCAAGTATGAAGAATGCATGGGATAGACATAAAGGAATTCTGGAGGTCAGGGGTAAGGGGCAACAGACTTCCTGGAAAACATAAACTGAACTTACAAACTTAAATGGGCAGACTGGGTGGGCCATGGGCCCTTATCTGCCGACACTGTCTATGTATGTATGTATCTATGTAACTATATCAAATAGAACAATGGGGATGAGAACATAAGTTAGAATTTAATATTGAAAAATGTGTACTGTAGTTATGCACTTAGGAAATAATAATAGAATATTCTCCTATGTATTTGAAGGACAAACTCTAAGGACAGTCTCCGATGAATGAGATCTAGAAATCATAATAATAACTTGAGTTCAAGTACATAATGTGAAGATGTTATTAGAAGGGCTTTTAAGACTTTAGACTGTATAAAAAATACATAATAAGCAGAGATATGAGGGTAGTTGTGCCTTTGTATTGTTCAGTTGTGCTATCACACTTGGACTATTGTGTGCAGTTCTGGGCCTCATATACAAAAAGGGATTTCAAAAACTGGAATGTATATAAAGGAGAGCTACTAAGATTATTTAAATATTGAAAGGTATGGAATATATGGCTAAACGTAATAACTTAAATATGCATACGTTGCAATATAGAAGGATGAGGGGTGATTTCTGCCAGGTTTTTAAAGCATTCAGCAATCCTGATATGTGGATTGTGTTAGCCTTGATATAAAAAACAATGATCGTAGCACTAGGTCCCAGTTGTTCCAGCTTTAAGGTGGTAGATGCCATACAAAGAGAAGACTGATGTGGTTTACTGAAAGAATGGCAACAATATGGAAAGGTTACCATTAGGTGTAGTGGCCAGTAGAACCATGATCGAATTCAGAACTAAGTTGGATGAATTCTGTAACCAACACAATATTCTAGCATATAGGTCATAAAAAAGATGTCAAGCACACAGGGACAACTTGTCCATCCTGCTTGTATACAAACCTATGAACTTATATGACAGTAGCTGGGTAGGAAACAAGTAGCACACACTGACTCAGAAAGGAGCACATCTTACTGGCAAGATAGGGACCAACAAGTCCAGTGGTGACACTGCTTGGAGACCTGTTTTTTTTTCTCACAAATTATTTTCTTAAATTAATATGACAGCAGCTGGGGAGAAAAACAACAAGCTGCACACATTTAGGAAGAGCACACGTTACTGGCAGGACAGGGACTGACAGGTTTAGTGGTGACACTGCTTGGAATCCTGTTTTTTTTATCCTTACACACAAATTATTTTCTTAAATGAATATGGCAGTAGCTGGGTAGAAAACAATAAATAACACAGTGACTCAGAAAGGAGCACACATTACTGGCAGGCCAGGGACCACCAGGTGCAGTGGTGGTACCACTTGGAGCCCTGGTTTTGTTTTGTTTTCCTCCCATGCAAATTATTTTCTTAAATTTACATGACAGTAGCTGAGAAGAAAACAAATCACACACAAATTAGGAGCAGCACAAGTTACTGGCAAGACAGGAGCTGGTCATACAGTGGCACCAGGTGTGGAGCCCCAAGCTTGCTTTATCTTAAACACAGATTGTTTTTTTTATTTCAAATCATAACAGAGAGTGAGACATGGATGATTCGATTTGGGAGGGGAAGGCAACAAGACTAGTTCACATAGGAAGGGTGGACACAAACACCATGGGCAAATATTTAAAACCATGATGATAATGGGGACAGCAGACATCTAAAATGGCTGAGCTGGCTACAGAACCCTATAATTGCTGGTCTTGATGCTAAGTAGGATTTTTTTTTTTTGGGGGGGGAGGGTCACTACAGGCTTGATCCTGTTCTCTGTATCCTCTCCACCAAAACTGGCTCTACTGTACACCAGGAGGACTGTCTGTGCAGTCTTTTTAGTGTTTGTTTTTGTAGCAGATAGCCAGTCATTTTTTTCTTTTCTTTTTTTTTTTTGTTCTTTTTAAAGCAGCCTCTCCAAGAAAATGGTCAGATCTGCCTGGGTAGCTGCCTATGGGAGACCATGTGATATCTCCCCTCCCCCCCCTTCCTCACTCATACACTGTAAATTGGAAAGCTGCAGATCAGATAAAGAAAAAAAAAGGTTTGCCCTTTCTGTGTCATCCTGACAGCTACACTGGTACAGTTTTTTTTTATTTCACTCAAGTATTTGAGCAATAAAAGCTACAATGCAACTGCTTTCTCTGTCTCCCTACACAATCAGTGAGATCTCTACCGATGGAACACCACAAATGCACTGACCAAACTCCCACAAGTGGCAGCAGACTACTGAACTGGGACTTGCCAAAAAGTGTTGTAGCTGCTCCAGTGATAGGGCTTCTGGGCTGTCACTCACCAAACCTTCTTTGTCATTGGCTCCAACATTTTGTGCTTTGCAGTCTGCCGACCATCTGCTGACCATCTCCCAGCTTGACTCACGATCAGCAAGAGCCCCGACCACCTCCTCCCAAAGAACTGTGGTTGCACAAAAAGTGCCAGCCCGCATCTGCGGTGCAAAATTGTCAGCTGATGTGCCAGCTTGCAGGCTTCCCATGCTCGCGTAAGTGCAAACTCCTAGTGCAAGAATGCTCATAGCAGGCTCCCAGTCCTCCTGCACATGTGAACTACTAGCCCAAGTATGCTGATTTAAAGAGACATGCAAGGCGGCTATGAAATAAAGAGTGGCAGCTAAACAAAATGACAGGCAGCTGTTTAGAATAGTGTGGCAGCTTGCCTCTCCCTTTTAATGAATGGGGAATCCTGAATATCCAATAAAAGCAGAGGAAAGAGGGGATAGAGAGCAATGTTATTTCTTAAAGGAAAACACTGGAAAAGGCACAGCTTTCTTCAGGCATTACAGTAACTCTCAATCAGTGCTTTCAGACACGAATAACTTTTTTGATGATTTAAAACAGCTACCCACAACTTCCACTTTCTGTTGCTGTCAGCAACCATCTCATGAGAAGCAGTGAGACTCCTGAGCTCACTGTATGCTAATATGTCTGTTTGACCTCTGCTATTGGTTGGCAGGACATATTAGCATAAAGTGAGCTCAGGAAGCTCACTGCTACTCATGAGATGGTGGCTGCCTGCAACAGAAAGTGAAAGTTGAAGGCCATTATTTAAATCACTAAAAAGCTATTAGAGGTCATTTAAAAAAAAAAGATGTCACTGTCTGAAAGCACAAACCAAGCATTTTTGTAGAGAGAGCCTGGGTAAAGTTGTGCCTTTTCCAGTGTTTCCCTTTAATTACCACACATGGCACCACAGATGCAGGGGGAGTTGGTGAACCACAGGGCAATTTCATAAGATAGAGCTTTGGAAGCATTAGACAGCACTGTGAAAAGCCATTGAATATAGCAATGCTCACTCTTTGCATTCATTTGCATATGTACATCAATATGTTAGTTCTAACTTGCTATCAGATTAGTGCTATGCTAAGTGTGTGTTTCAATATAGCAGTGGCCGTGCTAACAGGCTATCAGCCATGCTGCTGTATTGGCACTGAGCGCAGTGCTAATCCTGTTAGCATGGCTCTGTTTGAATACAGTGCCTCTTATGCCCTAAACCAGCCATGCTTGATAGTTGTGTGTCACCACCCAGTCCCCTGGGGTTACTAGAATCCCATTAGTACTTTTCTATAGGCAGGTGAAAAGGCAACTGGTAAGAAGCTCATTAAGGGTGTTCTTACATAATGACATCAGTAGGACTTCAGACTGACTGTCTAAGGTAATAAGTATTGCATAGCCTGGAACTGTCTGTTGAGGTAGGGTGCTTTCATTTTTCTTTTATCTCTTTGCAGGGGTTTTAATGTTGAAGGTTGATGGTTGTTATTTATCCGTGCTCTCTATGTCTGTACAGTGTGGAATCGTAATTTATATTGCATTCTATTGTGTTGTGTTTTGTTGTACCACTACTTAAATCTTTTGTTTTTATACTCTGCATTTTCCAACTTGATGGCCCAGGTCATGCCTGAAAAAGGTCCACTGGACCAGTGTACTTAACCTGTCCACAAATACATTAATTGATTAATTAACTAATTAAATAATTGTTTACTCAGCTAGTCTGAGAAGGGATGATTATGTCACTTAGAACTCTCGCAGCAGCATAACCAATTTCAAAGCCCTACAGGGGGCATGCCTTAGACAGCTAGTGTTGGAAGCCACTCAGGAGGGAACAATCTTAGACCTGGTACTCTCAAACGGGGACAGAGAGAGGATCTCAGATTTAGAAGTGGTAGCCATCTGGGAACAAGTGACCACCAAACAATGTGGTTCATGATAAACACAGCCATAGAGTCAAGCCATGCAAATGTGACGGTACTGGACTTTAGGAAGGCTGACTTTGGCAAAATGTGAGTGCCTCAGAAAAGCACTGGCAAACGGCCAAGAAGAAAGGGTGGAGGAACAATGGGGAAACATTAAAACTGCCATCACAGAGGCAGCAAGCCTTTGTGTGAAGCAAATAAACAAATCAAAATGAAGGAAAAAACACTATGGTTCTCAAAAGAGGTGGTGGGGAATGTTAGGGAGAAAAAGGTAGCATTCAGGAAGCATAAGGAAACACAGAAGGAGCAGGATAGAGAACTGTACAAGTTAAAGCAGAAGGAAGCGGGGAAGGCAGTCAGAATAGCAAAGGCCCAAATTGAGGAAAAGATAGCCAACTCGGTTAAGAAGGGTGAATAAAACCTTTTATAGGTACATTAGAGAGAGAAGAAAGAGCAAGGGAGGGATAGTGAGGCTTAATAAAGGGGAGGATGGATGGGCAGAGGGTGACAGTGAAAATACAAGGATACTGAATGAATACTTCTGCTCAGCATTCACAAAAAAAGAGGAGGAGGAGGTACCTAATCCTAGCAATAGAAGCACTCTGGATAGGGGGTCAATACCAGTCCATTCACAGAAGAAAGTTTCTGAAAAAAATCCTGAAACTGAAGGTGGAGAAAGCAATGGGACCTGACGGGGTTCACCCCAGAATTCTAAAAGAACTAGTGACACCACTGACTACCCTTTTTAACAAGTTATAGGAGGATGGTGTGGTACCTGAGGACTGGAGGAGGGTGGATGTGACTCTCCTTCACAAAAGTGGGAGCAAAGCAGAAGCAGGAAACTACAGACCTGTCAGTTTGACCTCAGTGATAGGGAAAATGATGGAATCACTTCTGACAGAATTAATTGCTGAGTAGCTAGAGGCCAGAGGGGCACAGGACCAAAGGCAGCATGGATTAACAGTGGGAAGGTCATGTCAGACAAATCTAATAGATTTCTTTGACTGGGTGACCAAAGTAGTAGACCAGGGAGGGGATGTGGACATGGCCTTCCTAGACTTTAGCAATGCACTTGACACAGTCCAACACAAAAGATTAATAAACAAGTTACACAGCCTGGGAGTGGGTCCCAGGTTGGTAACCTGGGTAAAAAATTGACTGGACAACAGGACACAGAGGGTAATAGTAAACAGAGTCCACTCCAAAGAAAGGGGGGTTACTAGCGAGGTACCGCAGGATTCACTACTGGGACTGATCCTTTTTAATGTCTTTATAAGTGACATTGCAGAGGGACTAGAAAGAAAAGTATGCCTCTTTGCAGATGACACTAAGATTTGCAACAGGGTTGATATACGGGGTGGGGTGGAAATGATGAGAAGGGACTTGCAAAGATTGGTGGAATGGTCAAAAAGTGTGGCAGCTTAAATTCAATGCAAAGAAGTGCAAAGTAATGCACATGGGAAACAAATACCATGAGGAAAGAGTACACAATGGGGGGGTACTAACAAGAAGAAAAACGTAAAGAGACCTGGGGTAGTCATATCAGATGATCTAAAGGTAAGCAAGCAATGTGAGAAGGCAGTAAAGAGGGCTGGGGGGATACTGGGAGGTATAGGGAGAGGCATCACCAGTAGAAAACAAGTTGTTGTTATCCCTCTGTACAGACAGTTGGTGAGACCCCAACTGGAGTGCTGCATGCAGTTCTGGAGACCCCATCTCTGCAAGGACATAGACAGGATGGAGTCAGTCCAGAGGAGGACAACTAAAATGGTGCAGGATCGCACCAGAAGCCATATGAAGAGAGACTTAAGAAGCTTAATATGTATACCCTCGAGGAAAGGGGGGAGCAGGGGGACGTGATAGAAACTTTCAAGTACCTCAAAGGAATCAACAAAGTCCAAGAGTTTAGCATCTTTCAGAAAAAGAGAGGTGCAACAACAAGGGGGCACAATTTGAAGACGTGGAGGCGGCTAAGGAGTAATGTGAGGAAGTATATTTTCATGGAGAGGGTGGTGGGCACATAAAGTGGCCTTCCTGAGGAGGTCGTGTGACCAAAAACAGTTGGGGAATTCAAGAATTCATGGGACAGACATAAGACAATTCTGGTGGGGGTTAGAAAGAAGTAGGCTGTTGGTTTACTAGGATCTACAGCTTATCCATTAGGTAAGGAAATGGGCAGACTGGGTGGGCTAAGTGGTTCTTATCTGCTGTCAAAGTCTAGGTTTCTAATGTTTTTATAAGTCAGCTGCTCTGGGGAAGTTTAGAATGTTCAGTTGATCTGAGTTTGGAAGTTAGAGTGGCAGGACGTCTGCCAGATGGGGCTCTGTCACTGAGAGCCCTGTGTTTCTCACCCTAGTTTGGATTAAATCTACAGTTGCCAGTTAAGTGGTGGAGGCCTTTTGCAGCAGGAATCCTTGATTTAATTCCAGAGGGAGTGAGAGGGACTGCCAGTTCAGTGGATTCAAGAGGCAATCCCCTGAAGGTCCTAGAATGTGTACAGCCGGCTTTTGAGAAGGACACTATGTGGGAATTTCTGACAAGCTACCATGTGAAAAGGGTGCTTTCTGGGTTGTTTCCATGCTTAAAAGGAGCAACAGATACGTGAGTATAGATGCAGAAATTGTTCTCATTAGGGAGTTGGCTGAGGTATGTGCCCAAGATAAGGCTTGAACACACCTGTCTGGACCCTTCATACACTTCCGTGTCAAATTTTCAGTTACAGTATGGAATCTTTAGCAATTCAGTGGGGACTTGAAGGCCTCTTTTGCTGTAGCCCTGAAGGAATGGCAGAGACTGTCAGTTGGGGCAAAGGGTGGAAGGAACACCATCTGGAGTCTACAAGACAGGGCTAACTGGTTAATTGATGGGTGCCAAGGTCCCCTGGGTAGAAGCCAATGCCCAGGATGAAATCTTAGATATGTGTCTCAGGTCATGAGTTTACACTGTGAAATGTGTTTTGGAAATGGCTCAAGAATATGGTTCAGGCCAGGAGCATCCAATCTGGGAAATGGAAATGTGTTTGAAAGTAGCTCAAGTATGTGCTTCAGGCCATGAGCATTTTGGGAAAAAGAGAAGTTTCTATGGAAAACTGTACTTTCTAACAAAGAGTTTCTTGAAAAAGAGTGTACCTGTTTTGCCATTACCAATCATTGGGGGTCTACTTGGGTTTTGTGCATTTCAATAGGTTTAGTGCTTTGAAGTTAAAAGATATAAATATATATACATAGTGTCTTGGGCACCTGAAAAGGAAGTACATACTACTGAAATAAATGCTATTCTGATAATTTATTATGTTTGCTTGCACGCATGTGCAAGAAACATAGTGCCACTATATGAGTTTTTGTAGGTGTGCCACCCCCGCTTCCAATGCCCTGCTCCTTTTTGCAGGAGCAGCCCCACTGTACCAATAAAAGTCCTAGCTGTCTATGACAGCAGTACAGATGCAGTGACGTACAGTTGAAAGTAAACCTCCACTACAATCAGCGGTGGTAACGTGTAGGCAATTTACATACTGCCGTGGACAGGCAATTTGTATTCTGCCATCGGCAGTGTGCAAATTGCGTACAGGCTGCACTGCATCTGAACTGCTGTGCTCCCTGTATATACAGTACAGTAGAATTATGGCAGGAAGCACCACTCTGTGACTTGTTGTCATCACTCTCGCCAGCTGCGTAGCCTTTGCCTTTGGCAAGTTTTCATTATTTTTTCTGTCTTGCCCACTCTACCGACTAAAGAAAAAGATTAAAAGTCCTCAGGTGTGTCGCGCACAGAGAGTAGTGTAGAACAAAACAGCGTGCACCATTACACATTGCTAACTGACATGAAGTTCATTTCATTTTAAATAGAAAATTAAAAATACACTGTGTGTGAATGCAGAGAAATGAGAACAAAAGTCGGCTCATGCCTCACATCCAGCGAGTCTCCTATCCATCCTTTCCAAGTGCAAGTGTCTGTTCTGTCTGTTCTTGCTTACTGGACTCTCATGCTGTTGTTCGATCAGCTCCTATTGCTGGGAATTGAAACTTGAGAAGCTGAGCTCAGGAATAAGTGATGTCTCTCCTCAGAACAGATTGTCTGCAGGGAAAAGGCGGATGGGCCACCTCCCACTCACACCCTCCATTCCGGAGAGAGGTGCAAAACAGAAAACATTAGTTTTGGGGTTGGATACAGAAACATATAAAATCTGAAGGCAGCATTAGAGGAAAAAGTAAATGATCTTAAAGAGCTGTGCCTGTGCTGCATTTAGTAATCTTCTCCCTATTCCATTGTGATTTAACAGCTGTACGATTTCATTTTATTGTCCTGTCTCTGTGTGCTGCAGTCCTGCCCCGCGCCCTCCCAATCATATTACCTGCCTGCCCCAGTTTGCTCTTCTACCTTTCTTTCCCAAGCTCCCAGTTCCCGGACCTTGTCTACTAGTTGGTGCTGCTGTTGTTCTTGCAAAGGACTCCCAGGCTAGAAAGAAAGTTGCTTTCGGGTCCTGCTGTTCTGCTGCTCTCTAAAGAGTTTTTCTCCCAACAGTATGTGTGATAGGTGGGTTCTCGAGTTGGACAATTGTATCTGATTAGAGCAACAACAACAAAAACCCTGTACACCCTGAAGTAGTCTGTTCCAAATGTTGGGGCTGCTTCCTGAAGAGGGATAGTGCAGCAGGCAGAGGTGTCTGAGCTCCAATTTCAATAGAACGTTTCCTAATGCTGCCTTAAAAAGAGTCTAGCCCTACCCAACTCTCCTCCCCAAAAATACTGCTGTTCTGCTCCCTTTCTTTCTTGACATATTATGACGTCATAACGGTGGGGGGGAAGGCTCTCGTTTCTCTTTTTTTTTTAACCTTTGTTTTACCAGGAGAGACACAGTAAGCTAATAGCTTATTTACAGATGCAACCTGGGAGCAAAAAAAAGTTAAGTGACTTAATCAGGGTCACACAGTATGCAAGTGGGGGCTGGGGGATTCAGAACTTAGGTCTCCAGGTTTGCAGCTCAGAGCCTTAAACCACTGCACTATACTGCCTCTTGAAACTGACTACTTGTGTCCTCATTAAACATTATCCTTCTTCTCGGAAGCAGAAAGTCCCCCTCCCCTCACACATCTTTTTTTTTTTAATTCAACAAAAAAAAATCACATTTACTCATCTTTATGTTTGATATGCATTGAAAAAGAAACTGTTAATGCCTACCTTACAATTACAAAGCCACAAAAGGAGAACATTCAGATTAAGTTTTTTAATCCTAACACTGCTCCCTCTCCCCATCCCCTACCCTTGTGACCCAAGCCCAGGCTACAGGTCTGTGGCCATGTCCCAAGGGATTGCTACTATTAGCTACAGGTCTGTGGCCATGTCCTCAAAGTGCCCCATAGATGTCTTATTTAATGTTAGACTGTACACAAAGAAACAGACTTTTGGGGAATGGCCCTTGCTGCATAGGGTGTAAGGAGCAAGTGCATGGCCCCAAACATATGGACCCTGAGTGAAGCAGCAGATGCATGGAGCACAACAGTGAACCTGTAGCTTGCTTTGCCCAGGGACCTGTGGGCCTTTCAAGAAACAGCAGAAGCATGGGGCATTGCCCCATGATGTGTACGTTGTTTCAGGCAGGGCCTAATGGGGCACAGCCCCCAGCCTCTATCTTGCTTTACCCAAGGCCTAATGCAAAGCAGCAGACCTGTCAGGCATGGACCCTGATTTGTTGCTTGCAGCAGCTGTACCCAAGGGGCATGGCCCCATACCTGTAACTTACACCCAAGAGGCACAGTCCTGGACACTTGAGGTACTGCCCCAGACCTGTACCTTCAAGCAACAAACCCAAGGGGCCATGGCCCCAGACCGGTAGCTTACACCCAAGAAGTGCAGCTCTGGACACTTGGGGAACTGCCCCAGACCTGTAGCTACAAGCAGTAAATCTGAGGGGTTGTAGCTGGGTCATGAAGACAGGGGATGGGGTGCTGTTAGGGTTGAAAATCCTATTGTCACATTTCACTCCTTTTGCAGTTTTGTAACCCAGTGTATGCATTACTGTAACTTCCTTACTTTTTTTTTTTTGCTAATTTCTTATTTTACTCCCCACCTGGCCCTGGTTGGCCCCTCATCTAGCCTCCACTCCTTCAGGCCCTCATCCTTGGAACTCCCATGGTTTACCCCCCCCCAAGTTGGGTGATGGGGAGCTCCCTACTAACCCGCCCATTAAGATCCAATTCAGGGTATTAGCTCTGGAGATGGAGCAGCAGGAGACAGCCATCAAGCCATGACTACCAGCCACCATGGTCTTTTTCCATTTTCTCCCTTGTGAGCACTCAGCATGCAATGACAATGGTGGCGGGCACACACATACACCCATGCGCATCTCTGCCAGGCATCTGCCATGATTTTGCCCCCTTGTTCCGGCAGCAGCGCTCCGCTGAGCCCCAGCCTCCACCAGGGGTCAGACATGCGCCAACAGCAAGTCACTCCCATCCCCGGAGATGGAGACCAGTCCATCAGATGCTTGACCCATCTTCTCCCTATTGACCCCCGGTGGCCCGCACTCATTCCTGAAGGTTGCGGCGTGGCACGAGATGTGGCGTCCAGCACCTCAGCCCTCAGTGCCACCGAGTCAGAGCAATTTCCTTACTTTTTGAGAAAATATAGTGCAAAACATATAACTTGCTTCACACCAGAGATAAGTCAGAGCTGTCTTTGCCCAGGGCCTGAAGTATGAGTTGAGTCATAACTTGCTTTGTGCAAAGTAGCAGTTGACTTATAATGAATGACTAGTTACTTTTGGACAAAGAAGCAGATGTGTAGTAGACAACTCGTAACTATGTTAATTGTTTTAGGACTTTAAAAATTTTGTTTACATATGACTTAATTTGCAGTACAAAATGCATGTGCTTTTTTGTTGCATTTGCACCTTTTTTGTGTGTTTTGGGGCTTTAAACATTTTCTTTGTGTAGGACTTAGTACATTTTACATAACATTTTTACAACTCATTGAGTAACTCAACAATCCCCCCCCCCCATGTGTTTTTTTTATTTTCGGTCATGTTCTTGGCTTTTTTTTTTTTTTCTTTCTTGTTTTTTTTTTGGGTTGTCTGTTACTAAGCAGATAATCTACAGTATATAATCTTAAGCATGTGTCGAGTTCATTAAAGTTAGTCACAATGGTTTTTCAAGGCCATCACAAATGTTCTTGTTTCTAATTAAAATACTAGCTCTAATTAATTTTTGGCAGGAAGTCAGCTCAGACTTTTAGTTAGACTGTCTTCTGACAAACCATACAACTGTGAACCCATTACAGTTAAGGACTTTTCATGTTTGCAGCTTTTAAAGATTTTGCTTGTGTCGAACTTTAACACAGAAAAAGTCACATTTTCTTCAGCTTTGTTTTAAGTAAGACACATATGCACGTTACAACCTATGCCAAATGAACTTGTAGGTTTCATAACTTAGCTCCGCCTAGTGTTTTTTTTTTTTTCTACTGATAAGCAACGACCCAAAGGCTCACCCCAATGCGTGTCCATCTCTGCAGGGTGGAGGTAGGGTTGGTGTGAGTTCAATACTTCACTGCCATTCCTATTCTGCATCTGTCTAACTCCTGCACGTCCAATGCTAATATCAGCAGCAAACTTTCGGCATTGACAAATGCTTGTTTATTTATGTGTAGGGTTTTAAGTGTAGTTCTGCCTAGGTCACAGACACATAAGCTACATTTAAGGATGGATGTATTAGTCAAAGCTTGTAGTAGCAAAATAAAGCATATAATATATACGTATTTTTTCTTTCAATTGTTTAAACAGGAGTGGCACACTAAGCTGAAAGCTTGTTTTTAGGGGCAACCTGGGAGCACATGGAAGTTAAGTGACTTGCTCAGGGTCACCCAGTATGCAAGTTGGGGTCTGTGGGATTCAAACCCAGATCTCCAGATTTGCAGCTCAGAGCCTTAAACCACTGTGTTATACAGCCTCCCTAGTTATGGTTCATAATGTTGGTGTAGTAAGCAGCAGTACATTGCATCGCAGGTGTAAAATGTCAATAAGTAGGTCATGCAATAGATGTGCTAAGCAGTTACTGAAGCAAGAAATGTATTTAGGATAGTAAAATATTCCTGTTAGAAAACTGATAAATGTGTGACATTTGCATCTCAATTTCAAGGTGGTCCTTATGCGGTGTCAATGTACAATATAAAGTAGTTATAGTTTTCAAGTTGTCTGAGTAATTGCTTTGCACTACCACTGTTACTAAATTTAAATTGTTCTATGAAGGAAATTTAAGTTTATGTAACTGTCTGTAAATGTACTATAAACATTTACTTGTCCTTATAATATAATGCATTAAATGCTGTTGCTAGGTTAAGAAGTCACATAACAGAAACAGAGATGAAAACAATGGGATGCATAGGAATTTGGAAAAAAGTATACATTAGCAAGAGCAGTGTCATGACTTCACCAATTTTTTTATAGTTTCACTCCAGATTTTCAACATTACCATTTGTTGACACCTCCTCACAAACAGTACAGCTGTCATTTTTTACATCATGTTCAGAATGTGTTTTTGTACCTATGGTGCCAACTGGCACAGTTACTGTGCAAAATCACCTTTTATCTAATGAACTGATAGTCACTGTTCATGCGGTGGGGTCACAAAAAGCCCATGCTGAAAACTTGGAGTGAAAATACCAAGAAACGTACAGGGCATTAGGGTTTCTAACCATAACACTCTGCCCTGTAGGGACTGACAGGTATCAGGGGTGTGATTTGGGATTGTCTACAGTACTGCTAATACCATTCCACCCCCCATCCCCACCCTGTAGCCAGTGACAGGTATTGAGGTGTGCCTTTGATTCTTCAGCCCCAAAGTTCACTCTGTTCTCTTATACTGTATTCATTTCAGTGTATTTCCTTATGGAATGGGGGTGAGTGTAAAGTCTGAGCACCCCAAGGCACACCGTGACACTTGTCTGTGTCTGCAGGGTAGGGTGAGGTGAAATGGCATGAGCGTTATGGGCAATGACCCAAAGGCACACCCCATGACTGCCCATCTCTGTGAAGTGGGGGTGGGGTTGGCATCACTTCAGTACTTCACTGTCATTCCTATTCTGCCTGTCTGTCTGTCTCTCTCTCTCATCTATATGTCTATTTAATTATCTATCTTTCTATCAATTGCATGTATTGCTATTTTTATCTATTTTTTAAAACAAATCTGCATATCACATTTGCCTGCACTCTGAGCACATACTGATGAAACTGTGCATATTTGTACTCCACTTCTGCATAGACCTCACACTTTCCTAATATTCCTATTATCACAAGTATAACTGCCTTGCCCTTATCAAAAGTGACCCCCTCTGAAAGTTACAATCACATTTTCTCTGCTAGCAGTCCATCATTACACTTAACTTCCTGACATCAACAAATTGCTTAAATATAACTTACATCACCTCATGGACAAAAAACGTTTCTCTAAAAAAAAACAAAAAAAAAACCTGTGTAAATAATCCCAAGGCTGAACATATGCCAGCCATTACTTTTTCATGTACTGCCACCTTCTGTACCATCTTGGGGATCTGCATATGTTTCCCACGATGCTTTGTATTATTGAGGTATGTGCAATTGTGTTTTCTTTAAAATGTGGCTGTCCAGACCATATCATCTGGGAAAACACATACCTCAGTGGCATTTGCTCTGGGGTTCTTTTGTAAACCTATATTGCTTCCTATTCCTTCCATTAAAAGGTACACCTCCATATATTTTCCTTATAATGTGTATGCCTTCCTTAGAACAGAAACTACAACAAATCATACTGCTTACAAATCATTGTGTTGCTTCTCCATACCTCCTTAACAATTCCACACAACTTCACTAACTTCATTATGCAGCCATGGTGGATCTGACCAGTATTTGTCGCTCTTGTTAGTACCCCCACCCCCCCATTGTGTACTCTTCTCCTGGGTTTTTGTTTTCCAGGTGCATTTCCTTGCACTTCTTTGCATTTAATCTAAGCTGCTGTACTTTTGACCATTCCTCCAACCTTGCCAAGTCCCTTCTCATGCTTTCATCTCCCTTGTGTATCAACCCTGTTGTAGATCTTTGTGTCATCTGCAAAGAGGCATACTTTTCTTTCCAGTCCCTCTGCAATGTCACTTATCAAAGACATTAAAGAGGACTGGCCCCAATACTGAACCCTGCAGTACCCCGCTAGTAACGCCCCTTTCTTTGGAGTGGACTCCATTTAATATTACCCTCTGTGTCTTGTTGTTCAGCCAGTCTTTTTACCCATGCTACCACCCTGGGACCCACTCCCAGGCTGGCTAACTTGTTTATTAATCTTTTGTGTGGAACTGTGCCAAATGCCTTCTAAAGTATAGGTAGACCATGTCAAAGAAATCTATTAGATTCGTCTGACATAACCTTCCCGCTGTGAATCTATGCTGCCTTAGGTTGTGTGCCCATCTGGCCTCTAAGTACTCAACACAATTCTTTGTATCAGAAGTGATTCCATCATTTTCCCTACCACTGAGGTCAAACTAACAGGTCTGTAGTTTCCATCCTCTGCCTTGCTCCCACTTTTGTAAAGAGGAATCACATACGCTTTCCTCAAGTCCTCAGGTACCACCCCATCCTCCAATGATTTATTAAAAAGGGTAGTCAGTGGTGTCACTAGTTCTCTTATTTCTTTTAGAATTCTGGGGTGAATCCAATCAGGGCCCATTGCCTTGTCCACCTTGAATTTTGAGTTCTTTCAGGACCCTTTTTTTCTGTGAATGGACTGGTATCGACCCCCCTATCCAAAGTGCTTCTATTGTTTGGTTTAAGTACGTCCCCCTCCTCTTCTTTTGTAAATACTGAACAAAAGTGTTCGTTCTGTATCTCTGCCTTTTCACTGTCACCCTCTGCCCACCCCCACTCCCCTTAATAAGCCTCACTATCCCTCCCTTGGTCTTTCTTCACTCATTAATGTACCTATAAAAGGTTTTATCCCCCTTCTTAACTGAGTTCGCTATCTTTTCCTCAGTTTAGGCCTTTGCTATTCTGACTGCTTTCTCTGCTTCCACCTGTTTAAACTGATAGAGTTCTCTGTCGTGCTCCTTCTATGATTCCTTTTACTTTCTGAATGTTATCCTTTTCTCCCTAACCTTCCTCACCACCTCATTTGAGAACCACAGAGTTTTTTTCCTTCATTTTGTTTTATGTGCTTCACACAAAGGCTTGTTGCCTCTGTGATGGCAGTTTTGATGTCTCCCCATTGTTCCTCCACCCCTCCTTCCTGCCCTTTTGCTAGGGCATTCCTTAGGCACTCTCCCATTCTGCCAAAGTCAGCCCTCCGAATGTCCACTACCCTTGATTTTATATGGCTTGATTCTATGGCTGTTTTTATTGTGAACCACACTGTCTGGTGGTCGCTTGTTCCCAGATGACTACCAATCCCAGATGACTACTGACTTCTAAATCCGAGATCCTCTCACTATCCCTGGTTGAGAGCACCAGGTCTAAGACTGCTCCCTCCTGAGTGGGTTCCAACACTAGCTGCCTGAGGCATGCCCCCTGTAGGGCATCAAGAATGACTCTACTTTTGGATGTGGATACAGTAAATGTGCTCCAGTTAACATCTGGCATATTCAGGTCCCCTATCAACAATATCTCCCCTTTTTCTGCTATTATAAAGATGCCTCCTATCATTTCCTTGTCCATTTCCTCCCCCTGAGACGGGGGTCTATATATAACCCCTATGGTGCCATTTCCTGTCTCCAACATGACCCACAGTGCCTTCTCTCCTCCCTGTTTACCCTTTAGTTCCATTTCTTTGATCCCTTCCCTTATGTACAGAGCTACTCCTCCTCCTTTTTTTACCCTCCCTCTCCCTCCTGTAGATTGTGTACCCTAGTGTTGACAACCCAGTCATAGTTCTCTGTGTACCAGGTTTCTGTAACTGCCACAATATTCAGGCATCCCTCTTCCATCAAGGCCACTAGTTCAGGACATTTATTACCCAGACTTTGGGCATTGGTACTCATCACCGTCCATTTTTTGATGGCCTTACCCCTTTTAGCCCCATACCTGTATTTACCGCCTTTGCATTTTTCTCCATCTGCCTGCCCCTTATTGACTTCCGTACCTTGGTGTAAACTTCACTAACTACCCTGTTTTGTGGGGGGAGGCTGGGAATTCCCTGATCCTTTTCAGTGCCCCCCCCGGCTAGTTTAAAAGCTTGCCAATGAAGCATTTAAACCTATCACCTAGGATCCTGGTTCCCCTTCTGGACACATGCGGACCATTGTTCCATTATATGCCCATATCCCTCCAGGCAGACCCCCAGTCCTAATGAAGCCAAAGCCCTGTGCTCCACACCAGTTTTTCAACCATTCATTAAATCCCAAGGTGCAGAGTATACTAGCCTCACCCATGCCATAGACAGGCAGCACATCTGAGAAGGAAACTGTGCATGCTACTTGTCTAAGGCCCCTTCCCAACTCCACAAACTCCTCCTGCACAGATCTGATCCCATTCCCAGCTAGGTCATTTGTTTCTTAGGTGGACAATGATATCCAGCTCCCTCTCCCATGCAGCTGCTCCTGCAATCCTGAGAATTCACTTCCAGTCCCTCCATGCCATGGCTCCAGGCAGGCCCCTCCCTCCTTCCCTCAGTTCTATCCCCCTAACGATTGAGTCCCCAACCAGGAGTTGTTTCCTTCCCTTGTGGGATCCCATGCCACCCTCCTGTGGTCTCCTTTGTGAAGGATCCCAGCATCCTCCTTGGTCTCCACTGTGGTTGCCGCCATAGAAGAACAATGCTCCTCCAGAAAGGCATATGAATTGTGGAGATGTACAACTGGAAGGATGCACCTCTGTTCCACCACCTTCACCCTCCGTGAGGGAGTTGTTGCACCAGCTGTTGGCACCACAGGGTTCTGAGTGGCGTTCCCACATGTCACACCTTCACTGTGTACTGCGCAGTACAGCACGGTTGACACATAGTTCATCAGTGGCCCCATGTTGTGCCCTGGAATACTTAGTATGCATGTGGGGTATGGAATCCATTCCCAGGTCCCTTAGATGCCCCCAGCATGTCAACAGTATGCCACTACACACCACAGAGCACACTGCATGGCACAGGAGAGACATGGCTTGCATTGGGGGTGCTGTGGGGTACTTACAGTGGCCACCACTGCTACATCAGGTAGTCTACCCCTGCAAGCAGACCCTCAGAGGATATCAAACATGATACTATATCATCAGGACCATTGTCCGATATGGGTCTATCCCCACACCTATGTGGCATGTGAGCTGTGTAGGGGAGGCAGAGAATGGCTGCAGTGCATGTTCGGGTACATCCCTCTGGGATGGTGCCTGTTGGGGGCATGCCCCATTATTTATGGAGTTATACTTTAAGTGTCTGTTACAATGTAACTAATCATTAGTTGCATGCAACATGGTAATTATACGTTAGTTACATGTTTGTTGCTTGTTACTACATTGCAATTGCAAGGCAGTTATAGTGTAGTTACATTATAACTACAGTGTAGTTAAATGAAGCTTAAAGTATAACAGGTTACAGCAGGGATCTGCCTGGTATATCTATGCCACAGTGTTTGCATCTTCCTTATAGGCATAAACAGTACTGCACATATATAAGTTAAGCCACGCATGCAGTGCATGTCCATCCAACATACCCCAATGTACATCTGCACAGGGCTTTCCTGGAGTATGCACATGCCATGACTACACGAGCTATGTAGCCTGGTTGTGCATCCCGCTTAATTGGGGATATGTGTGTGTGATTCACACATAGGGCTGTATAAGGGGCAGCTATGCAGGTTGGAGAATAGAGGCCATTATTTATAATATTTACATTTATTTGCTATCAAGGACATTTTTCATTTCTATACTATAGCTGCGATTACACATCACTAATCCATTTAACATTAACATCTTCAATACATAGATCAATGCATTCTAAAATTATCAAGCTGACTGATTTCATTAAACATATACAATTGCGTTTACCAGGCATTTAAAACATAACATGCAAATTTTGTGTGATTTTTATGACTCATTGGAACATCATAAAAAATTGGTTCTTCATTGATAGTCTTATTTCCTGTCCATATGACCAAGAATCTTAGGCATTATATGTTATTTGTTTTCCTTACATTTTCATTCACTGGAATACCACCAGCTGCTTAATATGATTCAGTATGTCAGATTGTATCTATATTGCCACCTCCCTTTTCCTGGCTAGAGCCACGCTGCTAGCGTCAGCATACCTTCCCCAGACTCAATACCCAACTGAGTTAATTATTGAACTCATGTTCCTAGCATTGAAGTCTGGCATGCTTCTGTTGGGCCATTTGGTTGCTTGTCTATTACATTTCTAACTTTTTACATATTGCCTGTATATTTCCTATATATTTCCATCAGGTCCAGTTCCCCCAGGACTCCATCCTTGGACTACTAATTTTCTCCATCTTCTTAAATGACTTCCCTTCCACCACTGTCTCCTTCCATGTTCACATGTAAGCAAATGAAAAAAAAATCTATTTGCTTCAATTATTTTGGTACCAGAAATGGAATTAGCACTTCTTTCTGACTTTGGCAATATGCAATTTTGGTTTCACTCTAAACAGCTATAAGTAAATGTAAAAAAAAGTCTGTTTGACATTGGTCATTAGAGATTAGCAAACCTCCAATATACCCCTGTCTTCAAAACTCTGGATAGCAACCTGCTCAAACAGGTACACCACTTCAAGTACCTAGGGATGTGACTTGATCAGAATCTCAGCTTTTCTAACCACATTGACGTCATGCAGAAGAAAGATTCACCCTAATCTTAGTGTGCTGTATTGGAACAAAACATGTCTTCCTCTCCCAAGGGCTGATTCCAAGATAGATGTCGCAACTCGCAGGCATATTCAAGTTGTGACATCCACTGCTATGCTGGGGACCCTGGGTTGTATTCTAAGAGTGGCTGGGACCCGGAACCTATAACCTGCACCTTGCGGCAGGCATAGGCTAGTGCAATAGGCATGGTGCAATAGCCTTGATTGCTGCAAATCGTGACCCACTGCAAACTGCCCCCCTGGAGCCCTCCCTATGATGGAACACCTTGGCAAGCACCAGGGGGTATGGAGGGGGCTGGACATGTGGCACAGGGACTTTAAAGAACAGATCCTGAGGGCCCCCTGACATTCTGGGGGTTGGGAGCATGAACATGTTCAGGGGGATGGGGAGCACTGCAGGAACTTTGCCGTGGCACTGCGGAGTGGGCATCCATCAATTGGCATGGATGGATGCCCCATAGACCATCTCCATGATGGTCTAACTCCACTGTGCCAATGCAGCTCTTAGAATAGCATAAGTGGGTTATGGCAGACACCTTTTTGGAATAGGGTGCAGTTGCTGCCGTAACCCACCCTTGTGCCATACCTCTGTGAGTTGCAGCCTAGTGGGTGGTGTAACCCACATTTGGCACAACCCACATACGGCAGGGTGGAAGGCACCTTTTGGAATAGGAAAGTGTGTAATGCATGGCACAAGTTGCAATTTACACCATGGGGTTTGGCGCAAATCAGCTTGCGCCATACATAAGCCATCTTGGAATCGGGTCCCCAGTCTTCAAAGAGATCATTCTTAAAATTATCTTGCCTGTGTTTGACTAAGCAGATGTAGTCTACAGTGCTGCCCCAAAGTATACACTTAACAAGCTGGGCCCCTTTTTTTCTATTCCTTCTGCCACTTTGCCCTTCGTGCTCCATCTCTCACCCATCACTGCTCTCTACATTCTAATCTCTGTTTCACCTTTCTTAAAGAGCGACGCTGCACTTCAGCATGCACTATCATAAATGTTTCAACTGTTACAGTTTACTTGAGAATAACTTGCATGATGGAGGAGTCAGAGGAAGGGGAGGTGGAGGCATTATGGGTTAGGTTAAGGTTCAATAGAGGGAGAAAAGTGATGTTGGGGGTGGTTTAAAGTCAAGATGAAGAGAGGGACAGGGAACTGATGTCACAAATATTGGAAGCTGCGGGGAAAAGAGAGGTGGCAATTGTTGGGGACTTCAACCTGCTCAAGATGAACTGGAGCATACCATCCGTGACATGTGCTAAGAGTCAGGTGATCCTGGAAGGACTGCAGAGTGGGTTCCTGACTCAGGGCATCACTGAACCAACAAGAGTTGAGGCAATTCTTGATCTGGTGCTCACAAATGGGGAGCATGTACAGGAAATAATAGTCAGGGAACCACTGGGTGGAAGTGACCATTGCACAGTGAGGTTAAAGTCAGATATGGGCAGGGAAAGGATCCCAACAAGGACCAAAATCTTGGATTTCAGGAGGACAGACTTAAATAAAATTGGTGAGGTGCTAAGGAGCTATCTGGTGGACATCACAGCAAATATGGGGGGTGGACCAAAGGTGGTCCATCATTAAGGAAGGAATACTGGTTGCCACAGATGAGTGTGTTAGTCTCAGGGGGAAAAACACAAGGGCCAAATCACCCAGCTGGTTCAGTCCTGGGTTTGCCAAGGCAGTAAGAGAAAAGTGGTTGGCCTATAGAAAATTCAGGAAGACCAAGAGAGAGCTGTATAGGAAAAATTACCTAAGGTTGGCTAGTGAGGCAAGTAAGAAAGTCCAGTGAGCAAAGTTACAGAAGGAGCTGCAGATAGCTGAAGGAATTAAAAAGGGGCAGAAGGCTTTCTTTCACTATATAAGTGAGAAAAGGGACCAGAAGGAAGGGATTGTTAAGCTTAAGAAATGGGTGGACTGGCTGGAGGATAATGGGGGAAAAGCAGAGATACTAAATTAATACTTTTGGTCTGTCTTCACCAGAGAGAAGGACTGACCAGTGCCTTCAGGAGGGAAATGAAGAGGGGGGAGGGGAACACAGATGTAGTGACAGAGGAGGATAGAGTGAGGGAGGGTCTGCTGGCATTGAAAGTGGACAAATCACCAGACCCAGACAGAATACATCCAAGGGTACTAAAGGAACTGGCTGAGGAGCTGGCATGGCCACTGGCAGACCTATTTAATAGTTCACTAGAGTCAGACGTGGTACCGCAGGACTGGAGAACAACACATATAGTGCCCCTCCACAAAAGCAATCCCAAGGATGATCCAGGGTATTACAGACCGGTCAGTCTGACCTCCATTGTGAGTAAGCTCATGGAGACCATAGTAAAGGAAAGGTTGGTGAAATATCTAGAGGAGCATGGTCCCCAGGATGAGAAGCAGCATGGGTTCATGGAGGGGGTGAGTTCATCTCAAACAAATCTGATTGACTTCTTTGACTGTGTCACTAAGACAGTAGACAGGGGCCAAGCAGTAGACATCCTCTAGCTTGATTTTAGCAAAGTCTTTGACTCTGTGCCCCACAAAAGGTTGATCAAGATGTTGGTGGATCTTGGAGTCAGGGAAAAGATGGCCAGATGGGTGTAAAACTGGCTGAGGGACTGAATCCAGAGGGTGCTTGTGGAGGGAGAGTTATCTGGCACCAGAGAGGTAACCGGTGGGGTCCCAAAGGGCTCTGTTCTGGGACCAGTGTTGTTCAATGTCTTCATCAATGACATTGGAGATGGCATTAAAGGCAAAATGTGCATATTCACAGATGACACCAAGCTCTGTGGGAGAGTAAACACAGCTGAAGAAATACAGGACCTACAGGAAGATCTGCAAAAGCTGGGGAGGTAGTCCAGGATCTGGCAGCTTAGCTTCAATGTCAAGAAATGCAAAGTTATGGATATTGGAGTCAAGAATCCCAGGACAGAGTACTACCTGGGTGAAGTCTGAGTATCGGCATCAGAGGAGGAGAAGGACCTGGAAATGATGATCACTAGTGACCTGAAGCACTCCACACAGTGCAAGAAAGCAGCAACAAAGGCAAATAAGATGCTGGAATGCATAGCTAGGGAGATCAGTAGTAGGGGAGAGGAGGTTATACTGTCCTTGTACTGGTCACTGGTAAAGCTACATCTAGATTATGGAGTTCAGTATTGGTGCCTACATCTCAAAAAGGACATTAACCTACTGGAGAAGGTCCAGAGGGAAGGTTACAAAGATGATTGCCGGTCAGCAGGGCAAGGCATATGAGGAGAGGTTGAAGGCACTGAACATGTACTCTCTGGAAGACAGGAGAGAGAGAAAGAGAGAGGGGACATGATTGGGGCCTTCAAGTACTTGAAAGGGATACATAAGGTTGCTAAGGACAGTCTCATTAAGCTGAGTGGCAACCATAACATCAGGGGGCACAGTCTTAAGCTGGAGGGTGGAAGGTTTAGTAGGAAGGTCAGGAGGCACAGAGAGAGTGGTGGACATTTGTAATGTGCTGCCAAAAGAGGTCATCTAGTTGAAAACAGTGGGCAGCTTTAAGAGAGGCTGAGATAGGCATGGGGGAAGGTAAGGATCATGGGTAGAGAGGACAGGAGGAGTGAGGAGGGAGGGCAGGGACAGTAGCTAATGTTGTGGACCCTGCAATACGAGCAGACTTGATAGACCAAATGGCCTTTTCAGCTGGCTTCTTCATATGTTCGTATGTTTGTAATAATTTTTTTTTTAATTTTCAATGTTCCTTTCCAAAATTTACAGTGCATCTTGGTAGTTCATCTAAACAGTCTATATAGAAAACATTTGCCTCTCCCCTGTTAACCTCGCAGTGCCTTTGTTTATGACATCATAGTGCCCCCATGACAACAGAATGTGATGTCACAAACAGCAATTGTGAGGTCAGCAGAGGGAGAGTCAGACACATTTTTCAAGATTCAGTGAACTAGGCACTGCATTTTCTGCAATATTTAGTGGACCAACAGCAGGAGAAAGTAAAAAAAAAAATAGAACAAATAACTAGAAAACAATAAAGTTAAAACCTAATTGGTGTAAATCAAGTGTTTTAAGCTTTTCTTGTATTATAGAGTTGCTTTTTAAAGTTGTCAAACTGTTCCTTCATCGTGGCCAGCTTACCACTCTTCCCGCTTACTTCTCTCTCCTTAGCTCTGCCATCCCCTCCTCCTCCTACTCCCTCCATTCATCTGCTGCTTGTTCCTTTCACTTCCTTCAAAGTAAATCTATAGCAGGCCTGTCTGCTTTCTTTATCCACCTTCCAAAACTGTAGGACATTCCACCTCTCACTCTTACTATCCATTTGCCCTCCTCCATGTACTCTCTTATACCACTCTTACTGAAACACTTCTCAAAAGCATGCACCTGCAGCTAGGCTTCTTCCTCTTCTCTCCACATCACAACAAACCATGCCCTATTCACCTCTTCTCCCATTGTTTTACCTATTTCACCCAGTTTGCCTCTTACTTTGCTTTATACTGTATCTTGCAACTCAGCATACTCTGTAATTTGAATTTTAGGCATTATGATTCTGTACAAATATCTTGCCATATGTTGGCAGCACATTCTCCTAACGCTCTTCCTGGCTATCCCATAACCAATGTTCACTCTTTACATGAGTTTTTGTTTTATTAAATAAGTCATTAATTATCAAATTAGTGATAAACATTGTTGTAAATCATATGAGAAAAGTAAAAATATACTGGTGATCAATCTGTTTCACAAAACCATGTTAATGTTAAAACACTATGTAACATATAGATATCCATAAAAGCAGTACTGAAAACCATACACTTTTTTCACCGTAACACCACCCATGTAATTCATTGATAGTTTTATGAGATCCTGTAATGCTGTTGTTCCATGTTCACTGATAGTATTACGAGATCCCATAATGCTATCGATGCACCTCCCAATATACTGTAGAGCCACGGGAATGCTGCTTCTACAATCTCCACATACACTCTGAACAGCTGTCTGCGAGCCCATGTTTACTGTAATAGTCCTGTACAGTAAAAGCCACTCATCACAACAGCGAACTAAACCAGATCTCTCAAAACAGTGTACCAATCCAAAATACCAAAATGAACAAAGACACCAGTTCATAACAAGAAGAAACAGCTTTTGACTTGCGCTTCCTCAAGTGTTTGTATGGCTTCAGTCCAGGTGAGGGCGGCAAACAGAAGAGTCAGGCAACTCGGGCTGCACAACAAGCTGCTCGGGGATCACTTCTGACTGCAGTTCCTGGTAAGAGCATGGAGATAAGCTAGTGTCTGGATTCATATATTACAAAAAAATAACAAATAGGGGACTGTGTATGAGTGATATCAGCTACGGTGTGGAGGAGCTAAAGCAAGACGCTGAAGAGGACATGGTCGCACAAGTTAGAAATGCCATGCTTTTCTACTGAATTTTTATAGCCCTACATGGGTTTTATCCCTTTCCAAGTGCTGTATTAATATTACTTTCTCTTTTCCGTCTGCATAGCCCTTGGTGAGAAGTGCTCACTGAGTAATAGTTGCTGGATAAAGACCTCGTTTCTGCAAATTTAACATGCGGATTCCTTTGGTTTAGAACACCATTTTTAAATTGCCAGCAGCCCTCCCTGGTAAAAATCAGATTTTCTGAGCTTTAATGTTGGCTTAAAATACATATGTTTCATTTTATTAAATTAAGGCCAAGCAGCTAAAAATCTATTGGAAAAAGAAAAGAAAGAAAGAAAAAAGAAGAAGTGGGAGGCAGCAAAAATGGCAAATGAGCATTAGAAGAAGCAGATAAAAAGGAATGTCAAAGTCACTGAGAAGTGTAAAAGAGATTGCAAGGAACCATAGAGGAAAAAAGCCACAAAAAGGTAAGAACAATTCAGATGATGAAGTATGACTGGAAAGACATTTGGACACAGATTCAGAGAAAAACAACAGCACGTGGGCAAGTGAGCCTTTAATTTCACCACTTCCAGATACTCCTATCAAACAAAAAACAGATGTAAGTCATAAAGGGTTTGGTAAAATAACTCAGTTCTGTAGCTTAAAAACCTTAACTAATACTGGGACTAAAAGTAATCTTGGTAGTGCACAAAAAGAAATGGAGAGTGCAACATTTATCGAGCAGGACGGGTCGCCAGTGGGTGCTAAATCCAGCAGGTCATAATTGTGGGTATAGGAGCCTCAATGTGTACAAGAAAAAGGATTGGTAAATCAGCAGCAATTACAAGCAAAATGCACGCTCCAAAAAGGGATCCAGGAGGAGCGAGATCAAACAAATAAGTCACAACATCAAGGCCCTAACGCCATGCAAGATAAAGTAATTGCGGGGGGAAGCATCCATATCACCGCAGGTTCAGCGGATGTAATGCAGGTGGTGGTTGCTTTGCGGCAAGACATGCTTAAAGCCCTGGGTAAACTGGGCCATTCTATAAAGGGAATTTCGGACACAATGTGCACTATAACAGAAAAAAAATGTCTACTCTGTCAATAAGAACACAAGAGCTAGAGCAATGGGCTTCTTAGGTAGAAGATATTAAAGGAACTCTATTAAATATACAAACACAGCACAAAATTCAGATTAAGAGCCTGACCACTAAAATAGCAGACTTGGAGGACAGATCTAGAAGAGGAAACATAAGATTAAAGAATATTCCAGAAGGTATAGAAGGAATGGGGGACCCTCTAAAACATTTTGAAAAAATGATTACAGAAGCAGTGGGGAGAAGTTATCCTGAGCAAAAAAAAATTATTGGATAGAGCTCATCACATCGGAGCAAGATTTAATAATGATTTTAGCAACTTCCCACGTTCAGTGTTGATAAAACCACATAAATTCCAGGATAGAGAAATTATACTACAACAGGCAAGAACTGAAAAAGGGTTGAAACACACAGGCTTTAAGTGTAATGCATTCCCAGACCTCTCAATGGATACAATAAATAGAAGGAAACTATTTAATCCCTTGAAGAAAAAATTATTTGAAAAAGGAATTTGCTTTAAGATGCAGTATCCAGTTAAGCTACGCTTTGTAGTAAATGGCAAAATTATGATTTTTGATGATCACAAAGAAGCTGTAGGAGCTTATGAGAAATGCTATGGTAATCCAGCAGAACTACCCCCCCCCCAATACAGGGAGACCACATCCATATGAATAATATGTATAAGGAAGGATTAAAAGAAAGCAGAAAGAAATTAAAGTAAAAGGGATGGGAAAAGAAAGAGATAGTAAAAAATGAGAAAAAGAAGACTCATTTAAAATAAGCAAGGAGGCAGAATAGAGTAGAAATGGGTGCCACCACAGAGGAGATTGGGAGTTTGGGGTGAAGCTTAATTTTTTTTTCCCAGTTTTATCCCCCATCAAAATTAAAAACAGGCATTTAAAGATTTAGCAAAAAGAAGCAGAATTATGTGTAAACCAACCCTTCCCAGTACTATTATTCCCCTATTTTTTTTTTTTTGGTAAGGGACTCTCTACATACCTCGTCTTATTGTCGGTTAAAGCAGAGAAACAGAAAGAGTAAAGATGCAGAAAATAAAGGAAAGAGAATGGAAGACAGAGAATAAAATAATAAAAAATTGTGAGCATGTCAACAAAGCGCAAGAGATGCCAATCAGTGCATCTCTGCAAAACAGGAGTGCGGTGGGGGTTCTACAGATCCCCCAACGGGGAGGCAACAGTAATTTTAATAAAAATAAAAAAGGAAAGCACCTTTTTAAAGAATGGGAAAGAACAAAAAAGGCAAAAAATGAAGAAATTTCAGGCTATTAAAGAAAAAAAATTTAATTAAAGTTCAGATGGGAATGATCCAGGCTAAAATCAAAAAAAATAAAATGGTAAAATGGCTGCATTAAAGATATTATCTAGGAATGTAAAGGGGTTAAGAAGTAGAACTAAAATGGTCAATATTATAAAATATATTAATAACAAAGGAATTAACTGCTTATTAATACAAGAATCACATTTCTTAGAATCTGATTTTGCATGGTTCCAGAAAAAAATGGGCGAAGGGTATACATTCACCTTACACTTCACAAGCTAGAGTTCTTTTACAGAAGAATTCTTCAACCCTCTATATTGAAAGAACTGAGAAATCAAAGTGGAGGAATGTAATTACTGAAATAAAAATAGATAATCAAGTTTTGACTATGGCAACAATCTATGGTCCTAATTACAATAACCCATTATTCTTTTCAGATTTTTTTCTTACAATTGTCATGCTTTAGCTCACCCTACATTATAGGAGGGGATTTTAATTTAGTATTAAACAAATCAGATAGAATATCATGTGTAGCAAATGACATCAAATCTGCAGCTAAGGTCATAAAACATTTTATGGAAGATTTGAATTTTTTATTTATTTTTTTTAAATTTGGTTTCTGGGAGAAAGGCACACTGAGCCAAGGCTCATTTCCAGGTGTTACCCATATACAAGTGTACACTGAGTTATACAGAGGTACAAAAGTATTTAGGAATACAGGCGGTATGTACAAACAACAGAAGAAGTACAAACAGTATTATAGATTACAGGCATTAAGTACAACATCAGAAAAACAGTACAGGCATTTAAACAATTTGCAATATGGTAGAAACAAGTCCTGGAGTTATTCGATAGAGAGGCATGAATTCACTTTGGGAACTGCTGTACAACGGTGGCCCTAGTAGCTTCTGAGAGTTTGGCCCGAGTGGAGCCATGAATACAGATGGAAGAAGAAAATAATCAGTACTCTTATTATTCTAATACACATCACTCATACTCTAGAACTGATTTTTTTTTTTACTTTTAGAATCCTTATTATATACAGTTAAAAAATTATCTTATCCAGGAATTATGATCTCTGATCATTCTCCCTGTATTTTGGAAATTCAATTGAACCATCAAAAGTTAAAATTTCCATTATGGAAAATGGATCCACAGGTTTTCAAGGCTACCCCCACTTATGAAATATTGGAAAAAGAAATCAGGGAGTTATTTGAAAGAAATGTAAATCAAAACGTAGATATAATGGGGGTCTGGGATTCATTTAAATCCTGGATAATTGGCCTGCTTCAGGAAATAGGGTGTAGGAAGAAAATAAAAAGGTTTCAACAACTTAAGGTGCTAGAGGATGATATTAAATTACTGGAACAAATTCATTCTTCTACGCAGGACACTCATATCTTAAGAGAATTAACAATTAAGAAAGACATATAATAAATTAATTACAGAGAAAGCAGAGTACCACATTTTAAAAACAAGTGCTAATTATTATATTAACACTGGTAAACCTTTAAAATTAATGGCATGGCAATCAAAAAAAGATCAAGAAAGAAACAACATAACACAAATAAAAGATATGAAGGGAATATTGAAGAAACACTCAACAGAAATTATGGATACATTTGTAGAATATTATAAAGAATTATATACAGCCCAGAAAAAAATGATAGATCATATCAGTATATTGGAAAAAATAAACTTAAAGCAATTAACAGAAGAAATGAAAATAAATTTAGATTTACCATTTACATATCTAAAGATAGAAACAGCATTGGAAGAAATTAAGTCAGGGAAGGCTCCTGGATCAGATGGTATACAAATTGAATTCTACAAAAGATTTAAGACAATACTAATCCCCATTTTTGTGGAACTATTTAATAAAATAATAGAATTAAAAAAAGTTCCAAAGACTTTCTACGAAGCAATCATCCTTCTATTTCAAAAAAAATATAAAGACCCTGACTTATGTAAATCATATAGACCAATATCAATATTAAATTCTGATTAGGTTCTTGCCAAAGTTCTTGCTATAAGATTAGATAGATTTCTGCCGGATTTAATAAATCAAGATCAAAATGGGTTTATGAGAGGAAGAAAAATTATGGAAAAATGTTAGAAGAACTGTGTATTTAGTGGAAAATAAGGACAAAAAAGACTCTTTATTAATAGCAATTGATGCAGAAAAAGCATTTGATCATGTCGAATGGAAATTTATTATACACACAATACAGAAAATGAACTTTTGTGGGAACTTTCTGGAATGGCTAAAATTGATATACTATCTTCCAAAAGCACGATTAAAAATTAATAATGGCTTATCACCAGCATTTAAATTATCATGAGGAACACAGTAGGGTTGCCCTATTTCTCCATTAATTTCTGCAATTGTTATAGAACCTTGAGCAGAATATATCAGGCAGAATGATAATATTAAAGGATTAGTATATAGCAATACATATCATAAAATAAGTTTATATGCAGACGATGCATTACTGAATTTGGATAATGATCAAAATTCTATAAAGGAATTCATACAAATAACAGAACAATTTGGGAAAGAATCAGGATTTAAAATCAATTATGAGAAAACCTCGATATTGAAAACATTAGATACAGGCAGATAAGTTTTCAAGAATACTAAATATGGCTTAGAAACAGATTAATTTAAATATTTAGGGATTATTACAAAAAATACAGATAATCTATATACGCAGAATTATGATAAAATATTACAAACAACAAAAATAGATTTAGAGAGATGGAAGAGCTTACCATATACTGTAATTGGTAGGGTTAACTTGGTAAAGATGCAGTTATTACCTAAGATTCTATACCTATTTCAGGCATTACCGATAGAAGTCCCTATGTCATTTTTTAATTCTTTAAAAAAAAATTACTAATTTCATTTGGTTAAATATAAATCCAAGAATAGCACATAGTAAATTGGTGCTTCCGGTAGAACTGGAAGGTTTGGCATTACCTGACTTTTATAAATATTATTTAGTTTCACAGGTAGCTATAATATGGAACTGGATAAACTATCAGATGGAAAAAAGAAACTCTGTCATAATGGAACAATCTGTAGGGAATTACCCTACTCTAATGAATCTCTTATTTTCAGGACAGGAAAAGCATAGAGCTAGCTTCATGTCGCTTCCAATTTCTGTGAGAACAACACTTAAAAGTTGGCTCCAAATCCATAGGATTCTAAAATTTGATACAGAAATTACAAAATATACACCCAAATATAATAACTGGAATTATCCCCATCTATTAATGATTAAATTACTAAATTATGGTGCACATTTGGTCTGATAGAAATGGGTCAACTATTTGATAAAGAAGTATTAATTACATTTGAACAATTAAGAGAAAAATAACCCCTTCCCTACACCTGTTATTTCAAATATATACAAATTAAACAATATATAACAATAACAAATGATGATTTAAAATTAAGAACAATACTAATTTTAGAAAAATTACTGGAACAAGAGGAAAATAAAAAAATTGATATCAGTACTATATTGCTCTCTATCTGGAATTCCCATCAAAGAGATGGGCAAATTAAAACAAAAATGGCAAATGGAATTAGGATCAGAAATTAAGGAAGAAAGGATGAATGATCTATGGAAGGAGATCTTGGCTTCAGCATTTATGAATATTAAACCTACTAATTTAAGACAAATTCAGTATAACATTTTACATAGAACATATCTTACACCATATAAACTGCATAAAATGAATAATGTAATAAACAATAAATGTCCAAGTTGTACCACTACAATGGGCACACTGATACATTTAACCCATAGCTGCCCCTTTCTAATAAATTTCTGGTTCAAAATCTATAAATTAATAAAGAAAGTCATAAATAAACAAATCCCATTTAAAATTGTGTTTACTATGTTTGGAATTATGGAATATGATAATAGGATTGATCAGCCTCAACAAGTGTTTGTATCAATAGCAATGACAACTGCAAAAAAATGTATCCTAACAAAATGAAAATACCCTAATCCACCAACTTTTAAAAGCTGATTAAATTATATGGTGGATGCAATGAATATGGAAAGAATTCAATTTATTAAAGAGGGACAGGAGTAGGAATTTTAAAGAATATGGCAACCCTTTCTACTTAATATATCAGAAGATATACAAATAAAGGTAAACATTATATAGAATAAAAGGAAAAATATGAGCAACGTATGCCATAAAATAATAAGCCTGGAGCATGTTCCTAGAGTAGAGTAGTGTAGGAGGTTATGCTGTTAATGAATCTAATGGGTAATATTCTGGTGTATTATGAATACCAGATAAATCTATTTCCCATTTCTTTATATTTGTTAAGACTGAACCTCATAAAAAAATAGGGGACTGTGAATTTCACAGTTATAATACATTGTTGTGGTTCTAGTGACATATTTGAACCTCTTGAGTTTTGATCTCAAGGTTAGGGTTACCACCTTTTAAGAAGCCCAAAGTGGGACATTTCTTACTGAAACATGATTTTTCGAAGCACAGTACAGAACCTCAACCAATGCAACAGACTTGTTTTTTCTATATAATCAGAATTAAGGTTATGTACTGTAGTTTCTTAGTTTTTTCTATTGTTTCATATAATTTTAAGGTATTTTAGTTAAGGTATTGCAGTTTTTTGCAACATTTAGTGGAAAGTTAGAAAATATTTTTTCTAAGATAAAGTCAGGACTTATAGTATATTTTCATGTTTTTTTTGCAGGACACAGCTGCCGAAATCAGGACTGGCTTGTTAAAATCTGAACAGGTGGTAACCCTACTCAAGGTTCGCATGTCACCAGCACCTCTCAACGGTATTATAGTCTCATAATACACAGTCCCCTATTATTCTATTTATAGCGAAAATTTTTAGTGAAATTGTTGATGACTAATAAATATTGCTACTTTACAGCTTTACAGTGCACATGTAGTACTTTAACTTCTATAAATAATCACAATAAAGATCACTTTTTGCAATTTATTATTGAAATGTAATTTACAAAAGGAAATGGCCTGCCTAGACTTTAGTAAGTTATTTGACACAGTCCCACATAAAAGTTTAATAGTCAAATTAACCGGCCTGGGAGTGGGTCCCAGGGTGGTAGCCTGGGTAAAACATTGGCTGGACAACAGGACACAGAAGGTTATTGTAAATGGAGTCCACTCTGAAGAAAGAGGGGTTACTAGTGAGGTACTGCAGGGTTCAGTACTTAGTCCAGTCCTTTTTAATGTCTTTATAAGTGACATTTGCAGAGGGACTGGAAGGAAAAGTATGCCTCTTTGCAGATGACTCAAAGATCTGCAATAGGGTTGATACACAAGGAGGCATGGAAAGGATGAGAAGGGATTTGGCAAGGTTGAAGGAATGGTCAGAATTATGGCAACTTGGATTCAATGCAAAGAAGCACAAAATAATGCACCTGGGAAACAAAAACCCAGGGGAAGATTACGCAATGGGGGGAGGTAGTAACAACAACAAAAATGGAAAGGGACCTGGGGGGGTAATCATGTCAGATGATCTTAAGGTTAGCAAGCAATGTGAAAAGGCAGTAGGTAGGGCTGGGGATATACTGGGATGTATAGGGAGCGGCATCAGCAGCAGAAAACAGGAAGTTGTTATTCCTCTGTACAGACAGTTGGTGAGACCCCATCTGGAGTACTGTGTCCAGTTCTGGAGACCCCATCTCTACAAGGACATAGACAGGATGGAGGCAGTCCAGAGGAGGGCAATTAAAATGGTGCAGGGTCTGCAAGAGAAGCCATATGAGGAGAGACTAAAGGAGCTTAATATATATACCCATGAGGAAAGGAGGGAGAGGGGGACATGATAGAAACTTTTAAGTACCTCAGTGGCATCAACAAAGTCCAAGACCAAGAGGGTAGCATCTTTCAGATAAAGAGATATGCAAAAACAAAGGGACACCATTTGAAGATAGAGGGGGGATGGATCGGGGCAATGTGAGGAAGTATTTTTTCACAGAGAGGGTGGTGGATGCATTGAACAGCCTTCCTGAGGAGGTTGTTGGGTCTAAAACTGTGGAAGAATTCAAGAATGCATGGGACAGACATAAGGCAATTTTTGTGGGGGGTAGGAAGAAATAGACTGTTGGTTAAATAGGATCTGCAGCTTATCCTGCAAGTAGGGAAATGGGCAGACTAAGTGGGCCAAGTGGTCCTTATCTGCCATCAAAGTCTATGTTTCTATATTTACTAACAGCATATTCAAATCTTGGTATATGAATTCCCCCTCATCTAAAAATATGTTTTAAATGTGATATACTGTAAATAGCAATTTAGCATTTTATTATACTTTACATAAAGAGAAGATGAAGACATGTTCTCTAGTGATAAGTACCATACAAACCTTGACTCGGTAAGTAGTACTAAGATGACTATGAGTTTAAAAGTAATTGAGCACCAAATGCATTACTGTAGTAGAAACCCCACTGAGCAATCATAGAATTATAGAAAATGTTGGATGACTAGACTTTTGGACCATACAATCTGCCCTGTTGTATCCTCTGCAGCCCCAAGATCTATCGTCTAGATGTTTGTTTTTTGCCCCTGCCAAGTTCTTAACTCTGACCCAGCCACCTCTGCCAATTGGCTAGTCAATGACTCAGAAACTCTTTCTGTAAAATAAAACTTTCTCACATCCCTCCAGAATCTCCCTACTTCCGGTAAGTTTCCAATCATGTCCCCATGTTTTTGACTTACCATTCTTGATGAAAAGTTCATCACAATCTGCCTTGCTCATTCCTTTCAGGAACTTGAAGGTCTCTAGCATATTGTACCTCTCTCTTCCAGTCTCCAGTGAGTACATGCTCAGAGCTCTAAGTTGATTGTCATGGGATCTGCCATGCTGGCCCTGAATCATTTTGATCACCCTATGTTACACTATCTCCAGTCTGTCATTATCTTTCCTTAAGTGAGGACTCTAGAACTTGGAAGAGTATTCCAGATGTGGTCTAATGTGTGATCTGTAGAGAGGCTGCAATGCCTCTTTCCTCCTGCTTTCAAAACCCTTCCCAATGTACTCCAACATTGTGGTTGTCTTGCTGTAGGCCTTATTGCGATGTCAGGACTGTTTAAGGGAGTAGCTTGCGATGACTTGCAGGTCCCTTTCCTCAGAATTAATGCCTGTCTTAATCCCTCCCATCCAATATTCTGTCCTGGGACTCTATAAACTACCCAACCTTAAATCACCTTTTCAACCTTTGCAGGTTACTCAGTAACTCCCTTATCTCCTCTTTGCTGTCTACCCTCCCACGCAACACAATGGCACATTGTCATCTGCTGAAAGACATAGCTTGTGCTGTATTCCTTCTCCTATGTCACTGATGAACATATATAAAAGAACTGGTCCCAAGAGTGACACCTGTGGCACCCCATTTATGACTTTCTTCTTCCCAGTTTGACCCCATTTGCCACACCCTTTGCTGTCTCTCTCCAGCCATCTACCCATCCACCCCTCTTACTAGGCCTTTTGCCACACCCAGATCCTTTAATGTCTTCAGCAATCTTGTGTGGGGTACAGAGTGAAATGCCTTCCCGAAAATAAGAAGAGTAAATCCACTGCGTGTCTCTGATCCACTGTCCTAGTTACCCAGACAAGGAGTACTATCAGGTTGATCTGGCAAGACCCCCATCATGATCCCATGCTGATAACTACCATGAAGCCAGTTTCTCTCCAGGTAGACCACTATTAGAGATGTGCAGAAAAAAGTCTTCAACCAGCAGAATTTGAACGAAAGTCAGAAGTTTGTTATTGTGAAAATTTGGAAAGAATTTTGGCAACGTTCATGGAAAATCCGACTTAAAACCAAGGAATAAATGCACAAACTGCTGATTAATGTATGAAACCGTGGAACACAATTCTGCAGAAGTGATCACTGTCAGAGGTCAGTTCTACAGAATTTAATTTGGCAGCTTAATACATTCGTCTGAAATTCAAATATTTGCTTCACAGTTCTATGAGTCACTGAACTGTGGAATGAATGTCTGAAAACTCTGTGTTTATCGCCGGCCCTTATAATGTTTGATTTCCAATCCATGGCATCTAGTGGCACTCCCATCCTCCAGCTGCTGACCCCCTAATAATTTAATGTTTTCCTGGTGTCTAGTGGCACTCCCCCACCCTCCAGTCACCGGCTCCATAAGATTTAATTTTTACCTGGTGTCTAGTGGCACACCACACCCTCTGGCCACTGGCCACATACTACTTAATGTTTCTCTTGTTTCAAATGGCACTGCCCCACCCTCCAATCAACAGCCCCATAAAAATGTAATGTTTCTAAGATGTCTAGTGACACCTCCCACCCTCTGGTTACCAGCCCCATAAAATGTAATATCTCATTGGTGTCTGGTGGCACCCCCCTCCCTCCAATCGCCTGCCCAATAAATAATTAAAGTTTCTCTGGTGCCTAGTGGCCCCCCACCCACCAGTTGCCAGTCTCATACAACTTATTTCCCTGGTGTCTACTGGCACTCCCCCTCCACCCTCTGATTGCCAGCCCCATAAAAATTTAATTTTTCCCTGGTGTCTAGTAGCATGCCCCCCATCCTCTGATCATTGGCCCTGTAAAATATTATTGAATCCTAAATTTATTTAAGCTTTTGTTCCAAATAAGCTTATATAAGTTGATTTATTGATGCAATTTTATATTCTAAAATGACCATTACTATATCTTTTAGAATTTCTACAGGTTGCATTATATGGGGAAAAAAAATCTTCCTTCCGGTACAGTTGGCTCTTCTGTAATCTTTCCGGCACAGATGGGTCTACCACAGTTCCTCTGTATCTATCTCTCCCTCTACAACTGTAAGATATTTTGAGAAAGAATATTTAAAAATAACAAGTGATTTAACATACTGTTTTAGAGAAGTTGAAAATCTCATCTCTGCTATGTATCCAAGAGTGAAATATAAGTTCTTAAACACTAAGAAATATGAAACTAGTTTATAAAGAGATTTTTAAGCACAGTCATTAACACTAATTGAAAATATGGTCTTTGTTTACAAATTTGGTGTATCCCTAATGTTCTAGAAGAACCCCTTGGTAAAAATATAAATATAAGATCAAATTAGTACTTTTGGTATATAATGATTAAGTGCAATATGTATCTATGTAATACTTGTTATATATCCTAACTGCATTAGAAATTTAAGGAACTTTCCTTTTGCCTTTTTCTTATTCCTAAAATACCCCCAATTTTGGTTCCTTCTGTTTCTTTCTTTTTCTTTTTCCTTTTTTCCTTCTTCCCCCCTCCTCCCCTCCCCATCTGATTTGGCTCTCTCTGTTTTACTTTCCTTTTTCTTCCCTTTTTCTAATGAATTTACAATGAATGGTTTAGATTGGTTAAAGAATTATGTGATGTCACACTTGAGTTGTATTTAAATGAATGCTGTCATGGTTTTTGTATCACGCCTCCTTGAAGGCACTTTGCTGAGGTGCTAGGGGCTCCCACAAGTGGTGAAAATAAATTCAACAGTGGTTGATAGGTGCTGTTTGCATTTCCGTCTATTTTCTTTGGAAGGGCGCTACCGTTTGGAGAGAAAATGTTATGTTTCCCTGGTGTCTAGTGGCACCCCCCCCCACCCTCCAGTTGCCTGTTCCAAAAAAGTGTAATGTTTCACTGGTGACTAGTGGCACCCCCCACCCTCTGATTACTGGTCAAGTAAAAATGTAATGTGTCCCTGGTGTCTAGTGGCACCCTACACCTTCCGATAACTGGCCCAGTATTTCCAGATGTGCCTCATCTCTCAAGTTCTCAGCTCAAATGCCTGACACATCCATGCTCGCTCTCATCCCATTTCCTAGTCTTTCCATCACATGGTAGTCTTGGAGACAGTCTCTATGACTACTGAGCAATGTGAAGACTAAGAACTTGGAGGAAGCACAGATTTGTCAGGCACTTGAGTTGAGAACTTGAGATGAGATACAACACAGCCGCTCATCAAGAAATATGGGACTGGTGAATGGATGATACAGTTGCAGTTTGACACCAGGGGAACATTAAATTGTTATGAAACCATTGACCAAATGGTGGGGGTGCCACTAGACACCAGAGAAACATTAAATTATCATAAGGCTGCTGATGGGGTGGTGCCATTAGACACCAGGGGAACATTAAATTGTATTGGGTCAGGGACCAGAAGGTGGGGATGCCACTAGACATCTGAGAAAGGTATTTTTTTCTTTTCCTTTCTATTACAGGATGGCATAGAACTGAACTGAGAAGTAATTACAAGAATTGTGGATACTTGTATCAGGTCCGCATATCATGTGTATTATTCTTCAGTTCTACAAGAGAGTTCCACAGAGCATAGCAAAAAATCGTCAAACACATTCGGAAGATTTCCAATTTTGCCAAGGGTAGAAATTTGGAAAATTCCACAAAAGTTCACAAAGCTTCAAAAAAATTCTGTTAAAGTGGAATTTATAACTTTCACCCAGCTCTACCCACTAAGTCTTTCCTCATGAGTGTCACCATCTGTTTACCCACACTGGAGCTAGGACTGCTGGGCCTTTAGTTACACAGTTGCTCATAGTCCTCTAGGTTGTGGGACTGAACCATGTCTGCTACCCTGTTGTCTTTCTGAATCACCCCTGATTATAGTGAGGCACTGAATAGCCCTGCAAGGGGTTTAGCCATATGAACATATAAACATACAAAAGTTGCAAGAAGAAGGCTCAGAGATCTATCTAGTCTGCTCATGTTGTTAAGTTCTTGGTGGGAACTAAAAGCTTTGCCTCCTCCCCATCTGCTACCCCACTTTTTGCCCCCCCTTGACCTTGACCTTCCCCTTTACTCTGTTCCACAGTCTTTTGAAGCCTTCCACTGCCTTCAAGGAGACCACCTCTTCTGGGAGTTCATTCCATCTTGCAACCACTGTCTCCTTGAAGAAGTGCCTCCTGAACTTTCTCTTGAACCTTCCCCTTCCAGTTCAAAGCAATGCCTTTCATTGTTTGACTTCCACTGAGATGGAAGAGACCCCCTTTATTCAGTCTGTTGATGCCCTTCATGTACTTAAAGGTCTCAATCATGTCTCCCCCTTTCCCTTCTCTCCTCCAGGGAGTACACAATTAGGCCCTCCAGCCTCTCCTCAAGGGTCCTGCCCAGGGTTCTATGTGATTAAAGAGAGAATTACTGAGCGACTGCAATATGGGCGAATACAAAAGAGTGACTGCCATTAGCACAACGGTACATTGCAGTGATGGTACAATTTAGTGAACATTTGCCACCATGCTGTCCACCACATCCTGTGTCATTCTACCCACTCACTCACAGTTGCGCCCATGTTACACGGGGGGGGGGTCCACCTGCTGCACCCCCCTCACAGGGGATTGCACCCCCTTGACCTCCCTATATCTACGTTTCCAACACCACGCCACACTTAGACACTGGGGGAAATGTTATCCATTTGTAGTCGCTCATCTGTACATATCACCTTAAATTCACAGTTGCCCATATTGAAGTCACCATTATTCTGTTGCCTAAATAGCATCACCAAAAATCTCTTGCACAATTAATGTGCTACCCCTGCCCAGTTGACCATTAACTACTTTTTTCACCATCCTCTGGCACCATCTCTAGTAGGTGCATGTTCTTTTCCAGATAGGAACAACAGTGCTGCACACTATAGTCCAGGTGAGGCATCACCAGTGATCTGTACAGTGGCAAAATTACTTCCTATTGCCTGCTAGTGATTCCCCTGGCAATGCAATCCAGCATTTTATTGACGTTCACCGCTGCCATCCTGCAATGTGAGAAGTGCTTCAAGGCAATAGTGATGGCAATGCCCAAGTCCTTTTCTTCCTTAGTTCCATTTTGTATAACCACATACTCCAAAATAGTGGAGTGCTAAGGTGACCAGGCAGCCGCCCTGGGTTAAACATGTTCCCTACGATACCTAGAACTGGAAAGGAAGACTACTTGATGCACTTCACTGCAAAATGCTCATGAGGCTTTAATTGGCCAAAAGGTAACCAGTGCACACAGATTCCACTGCAAACCTTACCCTGGCACTTTGAGATTGCTCTTTTCATCCATATTCTTCCTTTGCTGGGGACCTTTTCTTTCTTCGACTTGGTTATTGCGAGCCCTCCCAGGCTGTACTCTGTTCTCAGATTCATAGCACCTATGTGCATAATCTTGCACTTCTTTGCATTAAACTCAAGTTGCCGTAATCCTGACCACCTCTCCTGTTTGGCCAGATCTTCCTTTACGTATTGTATCCCTTCTATTGTATCTACCCTCCCACAGAGCTTGGTGTCATCCACAAACAGACAAACCTTGCCTTTTATGTCATCTCTACTGTCATTAATAAATATATACCAGACCAAGTGCCGAGCTGTGTAGAACCCCACTGGTGACTTCCCTAGAACCCAAGAGCCCCCCCCCCCATCACCATCCTTTGGGTCTTGTCCTTCAACTAGTTTGCCAGCCATCCAGTGAGTCACTCCTCTTCCTCCAGATCCTCCAGTTTTCTGATCAGCCTCCTGTGGTGTACAGAGTAAAAGACGTTGCAGATGCTCAAATAAAGAATAAAAAGTGCCTGGCCCTTATTCACAGGTTTTGTCTCCCAGTCAAATAAATCATTCAAATTTGTTTATTAGCACCTCCCAGCCATGACCCGTGTTGTCTCTCATCCTGCAAACTATTTTCTTCTAGGAAACCTATCAGCCTTTTCTTAAAGATTGCCTCCATGAGCTTACCCATGACTGAGGTAAGGCTGACTAATCTTTCGGTACCCAGATTTTCTCTGGTCCACTTTTATGGAGTGACACCACATGCACTGTTCTTCAGTCCATTGGCACAATCCTCAATTCCAGCAAACTATTGAACAGGCATGCCAGACAGCCTGTACTGTAGTTCCACCACTAGTTCTGTTAGCACCCTGTGATGGACACCATCTCATCATAGGGCTATACCAACCTTAAGGGTCAATAATCCTTCCTTCTCCCTTTCTTCATCTTGTCCTCACTGATCTTTTCATCTGTTCTCCCACCCCCCCTTCTCCTCCCTTGTGGTACAGGTCCATCCCTCTAGTATTTATTCAAGAGCTCAGTCTTGCCTCCACTGTTTTCCACCCACCCTCTGCTTAGGTGAGCAATACTGTCTTTCTTGTCCCTCTTCTCTTTAATGTATTGAAAATGCTTCTGCCCTTATCCAATCCCTTCCCCTAACTGCAGTTTCTTCCAGGCCTTGGCCAGCCAGACTGCTTTCTCCACCTCTATAACTTTTCTGTGGTACTCCTTCTTGTCCTAATCCTTCTGAGTCCTCTGGAACTTTCTATAAATGGTGCTTTCATCCCTGACTGCCTGGCTACTTCTATGTTAAACCAACTGGGCGGTTTTGCCCTAAAGTGTTTCCCATCAGCCTTATACACTTGTTCATGGCTGCTGCCATCACTTCCTTGATGATGAACCATTACTGATCCACCCCTATTCCATCACTAAGGATAGTCAAGTGTTCCCTTAGCAGATCCTCCATCTTTCTGATGTCTGCCCTTTTGAAATCCGGGACCCTGGTGTTGGTGTTGGTGTTGGTGTTTGCTTTCTACTTTTGCATGTCTAACCTGAATCATACTACAGGGTGGTAACTCTGTCCTTAGGGCTCCTTTACCTGTATGTCATGAACATGGTCCCCAGTTGTCAGTACCAGCTCCAGGACTGCTACTCCCTGGTGAGTTCCATGACATCTTGAGTCAGGAATCCACTCTGCTCTGCATCCAGGATTAACTGACTCCTTTTGAGGGTTGTGGCTGGAATATTCCAATCCACCTTGGGCAAACTGAAGTCCCCCACAATTACTGTCTTACCATGCCAGCATCCATCTTGATTAAGAACCACAACTCCCAATCTTTTTCCTCCTCCTAGTTAGGCAGTCTATAAACTCCCTGGCCACCTGTGATCCCATGGCAACTGTACACCTCCTTGGTTGCTACTCCCCACAGCCTTGCCATGCCCCCTCCCTTTGATTAGTGATGGCAGTCCAGTCGCTGGGGTCAAGGAATTTAAAAGTTCAAGCTGTTAAACGCAGCAGAATTTGCAGCAGCTGCTTGTGCAGAGAAGTGCAGACAAGTGCTTCTGGAGTCTGAGGGAGTCAAAGGGAGTTGAGGAGCTGGAGCCAAGCGTTCTGTGCAATTTAGCAAGGGTTGGCTATATGCAAGTCCTGAATATGAAGGCAAATAGGGTTATGCTTGTTAATTGCTGTATTTTATTATTTTTAGTATGTGTGAATAGTTTATGTTTGCAAGCTTCTCTATTCAGGATAATTTAACTGATTTTACTCTATCTAACCTATTGATTAGTGAGTTCAGCCATTGGTCTAGCAGTTTAATGTGTAATGGGGATAGGAAACTGTTCTATGTTAGTGGCTCATTGTTATACACCTTGGGTAGAAGTTGTCATCGGAAAGGGCGAGAGAATGTAGGCTTTCTTCTGAGACTTTCCATTTGTTTCAGATTACTTTTTCTTGCTGGGGATGTTAAATTGAATCCTGGGCCAGTTGACTACACCAGTTCAACTGCCCGTCCCTCTGTTCCATAGCATGCAACACATGGTCTTAAATTTTTACACTTGAATACCCAGAGTTTATTGGCCACATTGGCTGAAATTGAAAATATTTCCAATGCCTATAAACCTGACTTAACCCTCACTGTGCCGCAGACTGATATATCAGTCCAGGATTCCTATACTTTTGAATTCTGTCAGCAGCCTAAGGGTTACTTTTTATTTCTGAAACTTGGTTAAAACCTAATATAGGAGACCATTTGTGTGCACTTACAGGGTGCAGTATGGTTAAGGTAGATAGAAAAGGGAAAAAGAAGGGGGTGGGGTAGCAATTTATTTCAGGGATCATTTCCAGGTCACTATTGTTTTGAGCAGCATGAATAATGTCTGCCTGGATGATTGGCTGGTAATACATTTGGTACTGGGTGGGTGTAAGTATGTTTATTTAAGTGGTGTATGTATAATCCACCAGATTGTAGCATTATGGGCCTGTCATTTATTGTACTGTACTACTACATTTGTGGAGGTCCAGACTACATAATGCATGGTGATTTTGAGGTGAACTGGGCACTGTCTGATACTTTAGGCTTAGAAAATGTATTGCAATATTTTTCATTGGTTCAGCTTATTTCTGATCCTAATAGGCTGAACACAGCCACAGGTGACCATTTTATTTTGGATTGGGTGGTGACTGGCAGTCCTCAGAGAATGTCCTTGGTTGGGATGCTCTCCAACTCTGTCAGTGACCACCAGGCTACTTACTGTGTGCTAAATTCTAAGTAACCCAGAGTTCCTTCTCACCTCTTACAGTTTAGACATTTTAAGCAGGCTGATATGGCTGCCTTACATAAATACACGTTGGAAATTGATAAGTCCTGTTTGGACTGCATATCCGATCCCAACAATGCTTTTGATTTCCTTTGTAAGACACTAGTTCCCATTCAATATATGTTCTTCCCACTTAAAAAGATAAGAGTCAGAGGGGTATATAATAGATGGCTCACCACTGAAATTTTGGATTGGATAAAGGCTAGGGATATTGCATAGTCCAACTTTAAGAATATGCCTTTGTAATTCTTGGATATATATACTGTATGTTACTTCGCAACAAGGTGTCCTACTTGGTTAACCATGCAAAGAAGGTTTTCTACAGGAAAACTATATCTGATAAATTAACCAACTCTAAATCATTTTGGTTGTCTGTTAATCAACTTCTGTCCCCCAAGGTTAAATGTAATATCAAATCACTGTCAAATTCTTCAGTGGTAGTTACAGATCCTACTGACATTTCAAGTCAGTTTGGTCTAAATTTTCAAATTTATCAAGTTATTGTAATAATAGGCTTAAAGTAGCTGTGCAAGAAACAGATACAATCACATGGCCACGTCGTGTTTTACATATACCTGTTGTTAGATGGTTTTATACGTCTTCAGCTGACATTTTAAATAGTTGCATGTGGTAGTTTTTAATGTTTTTAATAAAAAAGAAAGGAAAAGACATGCATCTTTTATGAAGTCTTGCATGCCTGCGATCGGATCTCTGTCTGAATTCCATGATGGCGATGATACCTGTAACTGCTCCTGAGAAGCCAGAGTCATCTCAGCTCATTCACGCAAACTGCCATTTATATTTGTCATGAACGAGCTGTGCTCGAGACATACCGCTGGTAATCAGTAATGTAAATTCATCCAACCTTTTAATGTATTGTTGTTTTTATTATTAGTATGAATGGGACAGGTCTTGTATTTTGATTTTGTTTTTTTTTTCAAATGAAATAGCTTGTGTACAGAACTGATTTATAGTCTACACAATCTACATTTAGTAGTGTATGTCCTGAGTTTCTTTATGATACTGTGCTCATTTTATGTTGCCAATCTTAAGACGTCAAAATAATTACTATTTCTAGCCTGAAAGTTAAAAGGTATTGTTTACTATTACATGCCTTCATTTTATGCATAATTGAATGTGCCTTGTTGTTTGCATAGCGTTGCTGAGTAGCATAAGTTTTCCTCTCCCTTCCCAACACTCATCACCCCCCCCCCCCACACACACACACACGAATACCACATTTTAATGTCTAATTTCAGTCTGTTTTCATCATGGTCAATGGTTTATTCCTACTGGGAATTTATTATTTGTAGTAAGTTTTTCTCCTCCCCCCCTGTCTACCATCCCACCTCCCACCCCAAACCCAAAGCCACCAACACCCACGCGATGCATCTGCAACAGATCACTCATACATGATGGAAGGTAGAATGAGATGTATTGTCACATGATACCATTTCTAGTCATAAAAAAATATCGTTGATTCTGTGTAATTATTCTCTCCCCATTTCAGTGATCGTGGTTATGCAGAATTATACAATGCCAAGGAAACGTTCTGTCTTCTGATTGATCAATGGGTGCCTGAGCCAGTGATATTATTACACAACATTACTGTATGGATTTATTGGACCATTTAGACCATTTGATTGATTGCTTTTTTCTCTTCAGAAACACAAAAAATCTACTAAAAACATTTTTAATTTTTTTGTTTATTTTGCATAACATCGAGCCATTGTATAATTGCAATAAGGCACTCCAAGGTGTGTGTTATTGTGTAATAATGTCACTCCTGAGATGGCGGAAGCACTTGGCTTTGCCTCGTGCTTCAACCCACCCCAGGAGTGACGTTATGTAAGTAATAATACCCAGCAGGGTGGGTATTATTGGGATATAACAGACCGTCCAGTGTCTTATAGCCCCTGGAAGGTCCATTATATCCCATAATACCCACCCTGGAGGGTATTATTACACTTGGATAATGAGCTTATGTTATTAGTTATTTTTTTTTAAATGATGATTTCATTAAAAATATTATAAAATGTTAGTAAAAATGTACTGAAATGTTGGGTTCTGTAAAATAGTCCATTTAGTGCCAATAGAGGGTGCTGTTGTTTGTTATATGTGTTTTTGGTAGTGTCTTGCAGTGCCACTTCTTAACAGCAATGTCCAAGGAATTGTTTAGTTTTAATTTTTTCTCCTGCTCGGTTAAGTGTTCGCCTTATGTTAAAATATATAATTTAATTGCCAGAGTGAGAGGCGGGAGCGAGAGGCTGAGCTGTAGAGCGGGAATCATGCGCTGTTCTCTGAGACTATTCAGGGACACAGAAGTCAGCCAGTGAGGTCTGGGGCGAGAAATCAAGGAGGTACTTCAATTTTATTTAAAAACACAACATTTGTCAATGGAGGAGTTGGAGCTTCATTTCAATTTTTGGATGAGATGGAGCCACGGTGCCGGGTAGTGGCAGTTGCGAGAGTGGGACAGGATGCGATGTTCTGGGCCTTGACAGCATCGACGTGAGGACTGAGTTACAGTAGTAGGGGGAAAAAAGAAGAAAAACAAGAATTTTCATTTTTTTGTGGTGTGTTACTGTTAACTGGTTTGAGGATTGTTTGTGTGTGGGTGGTTTTAGGTTATCTTGTTGGTAACAGTATGGTACAAAATAACGGGTAGCAGAGCATGGGCACAGAGATATCAGGATGTGATGGGTGCTGCTAGGGGGACCTTGTTATTCAGTGGGACATTGTTAAGAAATAACAGCCTGGGTGGCAGGCTGTTTCAGCCAATCAGGAAGTGAGTTTCACTTTATCCATTATCTAATACACACTAACACACACCTTGGAGTGTCTTATTGCTTAAATAGCTAATTGGTAGGGGTATGTTTTCATCACAATAGAGGTTGAACCTAAGGGGGGGGGGAACACAAGCATGTGTGTTTTTAATTCTGAATTATGTTGTATCTTGATTCAGTGTGTCTCCTTTTTTAAGTCTGTGGAGACGTTAAATGTCATAAATGAAAGAATAATGAATATTATTCACTAAGGCAGTATAGTGCAGTGGTTTAAGGCTCTAAGCTGCAAATCTGAAGACCTGGGTTTGAATCCCACAGCCCCCACTTGCATACTGTGTGACCCTGAGCAAGTCACTTAACTTCCCTGTGGTCCCAGGTTGCACCTGTAAACAAACATTCACCTTAATGTGTCTCTCCTGGTTAAACAATTGGAAAGAAAAAATTGCTGCTTCTCGCTCTCTGTTTGCAAAGAGTATTCCTAGCAGTAATGTTAGTTAGCCTGTACTATAGTAGATTCAAAACTGCAATAATAAAGAGTTAACATCTACTGGTGAATTTAGAAATTGAAGGTTGACAGCTCATGTGAGAATGATGAAAAGTGTTGAAATCATTCTTCACTGTCAGGAATATTGTGTTGCCGGCTGAGATGAGAAGGATAGAGCATCCTGTGGACAGTTCTCCATCTCTGGGGGAAGGGTGAGGGGAATGCTCAGCATGCAAGGGACTCCTAGTGGAGGCTAGGAGTCCCCACATAACTGACGTTAGTCAGATTCAGGAAGCGGAGTGGATGCAGGATGTCATTGCATGTCCCCACCTCCCAGAAGAATGAGAAAAAACTATCTCTGGGGTGCTCTGGATGATGCTGCCCCTGCGCCTAGCCTCCATTGCTCCTCACCACGCTGCCAGCAACTTAATCCTGGTTCCACTGGGCTCCACTACTGTCCCTGAACCCCACCCTGGGATGGAAGCCAGGGAGGCAATGTCGGGGAACCAGCACCTTACCCGTTGTAGTTGGGGAAGGGTTGTGGAGTAGGTGGTCCCACGCTGAGGGACAAGCCAGGAAGTATCACTGGCAGTTGGTGGCCATTGGAGGGTGAGCCAGGTGCAGAAAGCAGTGCAGCTGATGTGCGAGCAGCAAAGGGGGGCAACAAGTATAAATTAAAAAAAAGGAATATTGTGTTATAAATTAGTATCAAAGGTCATTGTCATGATTTATATAATTTCCACATTAACAACTAAATGATTTGCAATGTTTAGATCTTAGATGGGACATGGAAAAATCGGAGGAAACCAGGACACAGAGCGACCCTGGATTCCTTCTCAGTTAGAGGAGAGCTGTCCTCCGGATGCTACATTTTCCCTCTCCCCTGCCAACCCATGGCTACTCATATCCGTTACCTAAACTGGGTTGCCAATGTGGCTCTAGGTGTGGTAGCCAGCACCTCATACATCAGTGTCACTGTGCTGGCCTATAATAATGAAACTTCCTGTGTAATACTAACATATGGAATGACTTATAAACAGACCACACAGGTTTATTGAGTCTGGTCAATTGTGTAGAAAGCCCATCAACTTGCAGCTGCTCCACCAAATCAAATCCTTCCTCACAGTCATCCCCGCCCCCTCACTCTGTCCCATCTCTTTGTTAAAAGGTCCACCACCCTTCATGAAACCACCTATTAAGTTATACTGTTACAATTGTCTTCCACTTGATCTGTGAAATAATGTCTCTTGATTTCCCTCCTGAAATTTTCCCAGTCCAACCTCAGTTGATGCCCTTTTGTATCCATACCTATTTTGACACTGAATATCTCTCCTGTATTAGCCTTGTTTTTCACCTTCATGTACTTAAAAGTCTTGGTCATATCTTCACTATCCATCCTCGCCTACATGGTATACATGCTAACCATTTTTCAGCCTTACATCATATGATCTCCTGTCCAAAATATGGAACATCTTAGTCACTTTCTGCTGTGCCCACTCCAACAGTCTGATGTCCTTCTTCATGAATGGGTGTCAGTGATGCATGCAGTATTCCAGATGTTGCTTGACCAGTGACATGTACAGTGAAATAATAAGCTCATTACTTCTCAAGGAGTTCCCCCTTGCTATACAGCCCATAATATTGTTGGCTTTCACTGATGAGTTTCTGTACTTAGCAGAGTTGCTCATATTCCTTGATATCATCACCTGCATGTCATATTCCTACTCTGTGTTACCCAATTGTCCCCCACTCACAGGTAATGGCTATTCCTCTGTTTCTTAGATCTGAATTGCAGCACATTTCAGTTATTGGCATTTAACCCCAACTGTATCATTTCAGACATCTCCTGATGTATAGTCAGGTCTCCCTGCTGTCCCCTCCATTGCATCTCTCATCATGGCATCATCTGTGAACAGACTGATCTTACTCTGGGTCTCATTTAAGAAATCTGATATGAATATCCCAAACAGCACTGGTTTCAGTACCAGTCGCCATGTGGAACCCTTTTCGTTACTATTCTTATTGATGAGAGTCTTCCCTCCACTACCACCTTATGCTGCCTGCTATTCGTCCAGTTATTGATCCAGTTGACCATCTTATTACCCACCCATACATATTCCAGTTCACCCCCCATCCTCCCATGTGAAACAGATTCAAAGACTTTTCTGCGTACCAAGTACAGGACATCTGCTGCATGGCTCTTGTACATTTCCCTGTTCACCCAATCCTAGTATTCAATCGTTTTTGCCTGACAGGATCTACCTGAGACAGAACATTGTTGTTGCCCATCCTGGAGACTATTGTACTCCAAAAATGTCACTAGCCTACCTTTAATGATTGTCTCCATGAGTTTCTCCTAATATCCCCCTTCCTTATTATTTACAGTACATAGATCAACAACCCACCTTTCCTGTGTGCCCTGACTTCTGAATAGCCTGTACACTGGGATCATTACCACCCATTCCTGGTACTGGAAGGCTCACTTTTCTGTTTATTGATGCAATGTCCACCTGCCCCACTGCCAAAAGAGCCTGTCATTTGGCTGATTTATTCCTTAAACTCATCACGTTCGGTGACACTACCCTACACCTTTATTATTTCTCTTCCCCTCATTGATTATCCCACTCCCTTTTGCTCCTACTCTGGTGCCCTTCCCTGTATTTTGGGTGGTAAGCTCATCTGACTTTCCTCTCTATATGGAAATTCTTCCTACCAACTATCCACTGGTCACCACCCTTTCCTATTTTAAATGTAACCTTGTCGCTGTGTTCATCTCTATTCCTGACTTAAGTACTCCCTTCCCAATCCTGCTCAAATGTAGCCCATTCCCTGCATACAGGTAATTAATGCCCCAAATTATGACCCTGACACCAACTAATCCATACCTCTTGGTACCTATCATTCTCTTCTTCCTTATACTTGAAAAGTGTATTGGAATCACATCAGAGAAGGCCACTTAATTTCCTACCTACTCACACAATCTTACCAGTACAGTGAATTTTTAGAATGGACTTCCTTGTCCTGCCTGCAACCAACCCGTGAACAGACTTGAACCATATGAGACTATGTCTTTCCCCTTCACTGCCCCATCTGATCCCTTTCAGTGTTGAACCCTCAATTCTAGCAAACCTCCCTCTTCATGCCCAGTTCCACCTTCTTCCATTTACTTCATTTTATATTACTATAGTATGACCTTCCTTGCCTGTTTATGTCTCCTCCCTGTCACTTGACCAGATTAAAGCACTTGACCCCTTGTTAGATGCGATACAGCATTCCCTCCCTGTCCCTCACACTACATGATTTTCATCCCCGCAATTACCATCCTGTCACCCCTATGGAGATGTCACAATGACACCTTAACCACCCCTCCACTTACACCCTCTCCATCTCTTCACCAGGTCACTGCACTGTTTCCTTCAGCATCCATAGCCTGTGGCTGATTGGACACCCCCCTATTCTCCATAATATGTTCATCTGCATATCTGTTCCACACTCATTGCAGCCTACTCTTCTACACATGGTGCCCCCCTCTTGATCACTGTTGTCCCCTTGTACCACCCACTGCCCCTATTTTAGATGTCCATCTCCTACTGTATCCATCCATGTACCTCTCCTTTTCCTTCTATTTCATTGTATCCCTTGTATTCCAACAATGGTACTACTTAAGTCAAAGTCTCCTCTACTATTTAGACCCATGAGTGTACCTATCTCTAATCTATAGTGTACCCTTCTTCTGTCTAACAGGATTCCCCCTCATGAATACACTCACAGGTACTCACAGTCTTGCTTGATGAGCTGGGAACCTTAGAAAATGCACCCGGCCATGCTATGAGTGAACTATGAGTAAGGTAGCAGTCATCAGTAGCTGAGCAGCAACATCCCAATATATCTGGAGTATATGGGGGATGGTTTGATGGGAAAGGGTGGGTTAAAGACCATCCCTGATTCTTGCTGGAGTTTGCCAGCCTATCCCTTATCTCCAGTATCCATCTTTTATTTCCCCACATCCGCATCTCAAATGTTGTTAGTCAATTTGGTGATGGAGTTGCACTCCTCATCTTAATCTGTGCACCAGCTGGTTGAATTCATAACATGGCCCTTTTGCGAATACCAACAGACTCCCATTCATTTCAAAATAAAATGATTATGTTGACAATCTATGATAAAAAAAATAAGTTGTTGCACTTACAATCTTGGGAGGTATGGGGGTCAGGGTATGTTCATGCTTGTTGTTTTTTGTTGATGTATACCATGTGAAATAGCATCCCTCATTTAGAATCAAATATATAGTTTGTGAATGAGCAAGGGTAAGCAGTTAACATCTGATACAGTTTGTAAATGGATAATGATGACTTTCTCAGTTTATTAGCTACACACTATTTATCAGCACATTGGCTGTGGACCACATCTGAATCCAATTTTTTTTTCTTAGATGCACCATATATAAAGGTATGCCATTTGAGACAGATGCAGTTTAGTGTAGGGACCCAGCTGATGGGTGGTCTACCTCAACGTTGGAAGCTGGGTGAATTCTTAGCAGGGTCCTGTTGTGAATACCAATACTAACATACTAAAATGCCAGCAGAATAGGCCTAACGGTCTTTAATGTCTGCTCGTTTGGTCAGCCCCCACCCTGGGTGCTGACCTTGCTGCCCCCCTGACCTTCTCTGGCTTCTCCCTTCTCAGTTCTGGATATTCTCGCTGCATTGGATTTTGCTTCCAGAACCCTTCCCCTGTACCTTTCCCAACCCCTCATATAGAGCTGCTATGAGGTCACAGTCACAACCCAGATGACTCTTATTTTATTTTATTTTTTTTATTAAATAAGTATGTTGACAATCCAGTTGTAATATTAAGTTGTTACAACATTACTTTTGTGTGTGGGTGAGAGTCAGGGTGTGATCATACTTGTATTTTATGCTGATGTATGCCATATGCAGTAGTACCCCTCATTTAGAATCCAATTTATAGTTTTTGAATGAGCAAGTATGTAAAGTTAATATTTGATAAAGTTTGTAAATGGATAGGATGGATTTAACACTTACTTAGCTACACATTAATTGTATGCACGTTGGCTGGGTATCACACATGAAGCAAATTTTACACTGATGCACCCTATATAAAGTAAGCTATTTGAGCCATATGCAGTTTCAAGTATTGCCCCAGTAGATGGGTGGTCTATCTCACCATTGGTATTTGCTAATTACACATCAGGGCTATGAGATGAATACCAAGAGATCCCCTGAATTAACATGTTGCTAATTCAGTTTAGAAAATAAGTTGATGCATTTTTTCTGTGTGTGTGTGGTTGTGGTAGTGGTGGTAAGGGTCTTTTATGACTTGTTGATTTGTTTGACATCCCCTATACACTTTGCCCCCCCCCACACATTTTTTCAGGGGAAATACACATAGAGCTGCTATGAGGTCACAGTCACAACCCAGATGATCACACACTCATTCCTGATACAACTCCATGATAGTTACCAGGTATAGCATACAACACTTGCAACTTGCACATTCCAAGCTCTGCTAATCCACACCACTCCCCACTCAATCACTTCCTCTCTGCCTAATTAAACACTGATGCTATTTCATGATGTAATAGCTGCAATCAAACTTAGCACACATATATTATAGTTATTATTTCATATAGACATTATTTTAAATTAGACCCTTTATTGAGAATAACTTTGCATAAGTAGTTTACATTACATAAATGATTAATGATTTTATTTAGTTGTTTATTTATTGAAAATGTTTCACCATGAAGGGCACACTAAACAACAAGTTGTTTGTCTCACGGTGTGTCCTGGGTGTGGTTGTGGGGGTTAATATGGAGTACGTATGTATATGTGTGTGTATATATATATATATATATATATATATATATATAGATATAGATATATACAAATATTCAACAAGTTGAATAGTACATTTTATACAATAATACAATAATAAAAATACTAACAATGATGTATCTAAAATCAGTTACTGTCTGTAATTATTGCTACTAATATGAAATATTTATCTATTTTGGCTAGCAGTATAGCCTAGAGGTTAGAGGAACGAGGTGTGAACGAGCTTGGTACATCCAGCAGACTAGACCTGAGTTTGATTCTCACAACCTCCACTTGCATACTGTGTGACTCTAAGAAAGTCTCTTAACCGCCCAGTGCTCCCAGGTCACCCCTGAAAACAGGCACTTGTGCTCAGTGGGCCTTACCCGGTTACCAAAGACTAAAATAAAAAAAAAATTAAAAAATTTCAACCACTGAACGCCACCTTCCACTAAATGTTATTTCTGTATGTCTACTGTGGTCTGAATGAGTGCTTATTTTTAAAAAGCATGCACCTGTTTAATTAACTAAAGCAAACAAATGCAACAAAATAAGCCCATAAATATATACAGTATCTTTGATGGTGTCCAAACGCAATTTTAAAACCATGAATTTGTCAGTAAAACAACAATATATGTTACTGATCAGATACAAATAATAAAAAATAACAGCTAATTATCTGTGAACATTACAATGTATAGTCACTTATGTCATTACTATTAAATAGCTTTCTTTTGAATGGCTGCTATCCCAATGTTCTTGTCAGTACAATGGTGAACTGCATTTACATTTTACTTATGATGGAAATAAGCATATCTCTACACTAGATGGAAGAAACCCTACATAATGACCATTTGGGTCTGGGTATTTATCCCTAATTGCCCAGACACAGCATGAAGGTATGGCTTTCCGATTGCCAGAACCAAGTCACCCATACTGCCATAATATGAACTGGTGATATGCGGCATATTTCAGTTGTTTATTATTATCATCATAAATGTGACAAGCTGTCCCAAATATATCATTTCTATACACTCTGGCAATCGATAATACTGTGGCATCTAATGAAATAAGGCTGAAAGTATTACTTATACTTAAACATTGGCTATAGTCCATTCCACAGCAGACACATTCAGCAATGGTAGGCATTTCTCTACATCTACTGCACAAACACCATGAAGGTCCTCCTTCAGAATTCTGTGAAGTCACACTCCTACTATTGAGTACATCAAATATTAAACCTGGTTGCCTTTCAAACATTTGTTGAATGATCTGAGTAAGAGCCTGCCTATCCATGTTTACAAGCATGCCCTCAGTGTGGATAGAAACACAAGGTGAAATGTGATATTATTGATGCATATCCTTTGATACAAATATAATAACAATTATAAGCTTCTCCATTTAGAAATTTATAGTTTTAATAGACAAACATATTATTTTTTAAGGGGATTATTGTATTCCCCCCATCCTCATCCTAACATGCAATCTTTTTTCATTTTGCTGTCCTCCAGATGCCATCACCCAATGATCAGACACCCTATCTTTTGCCTACCATGACTTAACCCTCGTGGCAGGTTGGTGTGGTTGTCCGTGAGGCAGAAAGTAAGGCACAATGTCAAAATCCTTCACACAACTGGTTCGGCAAATGATTTCATTTTTGACAATCTATTTATACTAACATACAATTATGCAAGCAGAAACAAGCCTCATGGATATCATGTATGCTAGAATGTTCAGATATCCCACAACATGACAGCTGTCTCACCCTCCAATCACATTTCCCCCCCCCGCACCCCCTCAACCTGTCACATCCTCTTATCAAACTGACCACCGTCCTGCAGGATATCACCTCTTTGGGTAGAGCATTCCATGCATCCACCACCATCTTTGTAAAAAAAAAAATGTCTCCTCATCTCTCTCCTATATTTTCCACCTTCAAATATGAGACCATCCCTCTCAGGTCCATACCCTCCTCAACCTAAATACACATTATGTACCTGTCTTGATTTTCCATGTCATGTATTTAGATGTCTCAATCATATCTCCCCTGGTCTTTCCTCTTTCAGCTGAATACATATTCAACTCTTGCAGCCTGTTCTCATAGGGTCTGCCCTCCAAAACCTGAATCATCTTTGTTGCCCTGCACCTTGTTCCCACCATTATTCTGATATCCTTCTTCAGATCATGGTGACAGATCTGCACTCAGTACTCCAGCAGTGATCTGAACAGTTAACTGTACAGATGCAGGATAACCTCCCTTCTTCTGGAAGAGATTCCTCTCACAATATATGCCAGAATCATATTGGTCTTAGATGCCGCCTTTCTGCACTGAGTTGAGTTGTTCATATTACACATAATAACCATCTCTATATCATTGCCATCCCACAATATAATCTGAGTTAGCAACTTTTGAAGCCCCTGTTTATCTGTACTTGTGTACTGTGATTTGTTTCAAACTTTAAAATATTGTATACAGTACATAATTGATGTTAGTTAACCATGAACACATTTTTAAATATGTGACCTTCATTTGTTTGATTATCTATAGTTTATCAAACATCACATAATGTCTGAGTTGCTGGAGAAAAGAGGGTGTCCCAGAATACCAACACCTGAAAGAGAAAGAAAAGGAAAACTGAACATGATAGAGTTAGAAACAAAACTACAGTGAATATAGGTAGTGCAGTCACACAGTGAAGGAGCTTAGGGATGCATTAGGAATGAAAAATGATCACGATTTTGCTGAATTTTTAATATGTCACTAGAGCTGTGTAATGAATTATGTTAGACTTGATGTAATAAGTTATTTAAACCATAAATTATGATATTTTGGTGGGCATCTGTTATCAAAATTTTAAACGCACATTCAAGTTGTGTGATGTACCATGATACCAGTGGCTGGGTTCCAATACTTTTAAGATAATAATCACACATCAGTGGTGTGTGTAACATTTTTGAATATTGACTCACCCACCAATATATTATTATTATTATTTTTTTAGCTATCTGTTTCTTCCCCTTAGCTCCAGGTTGGCTGTTCATCCTGACCAACCTCCTGGCCCACCCTTTGACATTAGGTCACCTCATCTATTTCCCCATGGCTTTCCTGCCATGATGGGGTGATGAGGGGCCTCCCTTCCCTTAAGCTCTGCTCACCCTGTACGTATCCAGATGAGAAAGTGTCATTCAAGGTCAGGCCGCGGAGGTTGGAAGCTCATGCTGCCTGACCAGGAGACATTTTCTACTTTTTTTTCTTCACCCTATAGCCTCTCATATGGTCCAGTCAAGAACCAACCATTGCCTTCCCCAATCCCCAGAGAAGGAGAGCAGTCCCTTGGAACATCGATCCTTCTCCTCCCCTGCCAGCCACCTGTGGCCTGGTGTGAGATAAGGCATCCAACACTTTGGCCTTCGACACCACCAGCCAGCTACCAATACAGTATTTGATTTAATTATTCAATATAATTATTTTTTTGTTGTCGTTGTCATTAGCTGGATGATTAATATATTGTAGAACAGGAGATTAAAGGAGGTCAACAAAATGAAAAGTATGTTATCAAATTCCTCATCAGGAAAATCATCAAATGGGAATTCAACACCCGCAGACCCATCTTCACCAAAACCTCTACATCTGATGTCAACGCCTCTAGCTCAAGCAGTAGATAATCAGAACAACGCAAGATTTGAATGCCAGTATGTATCCATGAGGGTCATATATAAATTATGTTTAATCATTCTCCTTTTTTTAATATATAAACAACACCATTAAACAATTATCTCAAGCACTTCTTATACAGAAATTCAGATGATACTAGTTCTGGTAGTTCTTTGAGTATGGTTGAAGACAGATTGTTATCTCTAAAAGATATGACTTAGACACCTTCTCAATATATATATATATATATATATAGTAAAGTGATACTTTTTGATAGACCACCTATCAAATTATATAATTTAAAATACATCCATGGAACTAATTTATATAAAAGTTCTGGTATAGCTTTACGTAAAGTGATTAGGCTGACACTTTGGTGAAAGACCCATGGATAAACTCTGCATATACAAACGATTACATAATTAACGAAGAAATAGATGTGTATTTATTGACACACATACAAGAAATGGAATGCAATGTGGTGCAGCAAAACTCATTCTGGCCTTCAGAAAGTGTAAACATGCATGACGTCATGAAATTATAGAGTTTAGATGCAAATATGTTGGAACATGTCTAGAAATATTTATGCGGCACAAGGCTAATCATGCATGGTCATGGTGATCTCATTGTTGGGTAACAATTATGGGAAAGTTGCACTACAGCTGAGATTCATGAATATGAAGCCTCCCGCTAAAATGACGTTTTATGCCATCCAGAGAAAATATGTTTGTCCTGCTGTATTGATGTATTGGCAGAAAATGAGACAAGAGACTATCAAGAATTTTAAAGACCCAATAACTGATAAGTCACGGTCAAAATGAAAGTCCTGGTCATTCGTCAAAGTATTTGACGTATACTGTAATGGAGAACTCATCCAAAATAATTATAGCAATACAGACAGTTGACATACTTGAAGTTAATGGAAAGTCACCAAACATAGAAGTTGTTGGGTTCAAGAAATGCTTATCCACTTTACAAAGTGATGGTATAATCATAAAGGAGATCATAACTGATGTGCACGTCCAGATACTCTCGCTGATGAGTCAGTATCCGCCTTTAGTGGTGGGCGAAGTGAGCAAAATTCACTTCATGGAGAAATCCATGAAATTCCACCCATTTTGCAGAGTGAAATGCAAAATTTTGCCTGATAGAGTGGAGAAATTTCACCTGCGAAGGTGGAATTTTTCCCATGAAAACAAAAATTTTCCTAGGCGAAATTCAAGCCCAATGCGGAAAAATTTTGCAAATTGCTCTGCCAGACAAATTTGGCCACTTCACTGGCAAAATTTAAATTCGCTGTATCCCTATCCCCCTTGTGTTTTATCATAACGTTAATGTTCATTTTTTTATATAATCTTAACAAATATTGTATTATTGTTTTCAATATAGAATGTGAATAAGCATATATTCAACATCAAATTGACATCTGGCATGCAAGCAAGGCTCTGACCAAGTGACTATGCAAGGTAAGGAACTATTAAATGCTGATATCTTTTGTTTCTTTTTTTTGTTGTTAGTGTTTTTTTGTATTTTGTGTATTTTTAAATTAAATTATATTCTATAAGTTCAAGAGCTGTTTATTTGTAATACAGTTAATCATCCACTTCCCCCTCTTGGACAGTATGGCACTCGTCTACATCTCATTCCTCTATACATCCCTATGATGTGTTTATCAGTCAGTTAATTTAATTGCTGGCCATGCCTTATTACTTAAATAACAATAATATCACCATGACCGAGTGACAGTCTGTAAAATATAGGGGTGGGCAAATAGCATAATTCCTCCGGATATCGGATTCAGATTTACACATCAATATACTGTAGAACTGATTGAATTCGTGGTTGCCAGAATTCGTGATCGATACAGCTCTCACATATTCACCTCCATTTGTATTAGCGCATCAGTGGTATTGTAAAATATTGTAAAATACAGTCTCTAATAGAGTAGGACACCACATACTGAGCAAGATGGGAAGAAATAGGACTGTGCTGGAACAGATTTTTTGTTTAGGTTTCTTTTCATGTTAATCTGGGCTCCTTACAACCTTTTGTTTCATACCTTTCATTTTGGCCTGGTGCCAACTTACATCCATTCTCTCTACCTATTGTATATGGCTGAAATTACATAAAAAAACAAACCTTTGTATCTTTCTGTAGGACACTACAGGGCTTTACCTTTACATGCACATATTGCCCTACAATTTATTTATTTATTTCAGTCTCCTTTCTGTATCCGAGGAGCGGATACAAGCACAGTAATGCAAAGCACCAGAGGGTGGAGCAAAATACAGCTCCATGGCAACTGAACACAGTGGACTTTCTCCGATGAACAGGCATACTATTTTTAATACCGCTACAAGTGGTTTCAACTTCAGAACTCCGTGGCTCTGTTTCAGGAGACATTTCCAGCATGAACATGCGCAGAGTCCTTCATGAATGTGCACACACATTTTGAACAGACTTGCATTATGGGGCTGTCATAGCTTTGGAAAACAGCACAAAATTCATCGCTCTTTCGAATTCACTGATCATGCGTTAATACTGGCCACCGCATTCCTGCAGGGTGCAGCTATCTGGGACTACCATTTGGCTTACTGGACATTATGGACTACCCCAACATTCACAATTGAGTGCTTAAGAATTAAACACTTTTTTAAATCTTGCTGTTGCTCCGCTTCCTCCTCATTACAGATGGTAATAATTTCTAAATGTAATCACTTTTCATTTATTTTAACACAGCGAATATAGCGAAAATAAATGGAGCACGATTAAAAATCAGTTCTACAGTATCCGAACAGTTCAGGATATTTATCGGGTTGGATATATTGATGGAGAGAAACATTGGACTAATAAAATGTTTGCCCCTAAAAAACACACAATGACCGAATCTGACAGAATAATCACTTTAATGAAGCACGGTTAAGAAATCATAAATGAATACAGGGACACTTAATTTTTACAAAAGTTGTCCATATTCTGTTTTATAAAAAGCAATAGTCTGGATCTCCCATTTTATCTTTTTAGACGGTGGCTCCTGAAGAGATTCAGCTTGCCTTGCTAATTCATTACAAGCTTTCCCCCTTGCAAATCAGCATACTCAGACCTGTGCTCATTTCGCAAATGATTTAAGAGTCCTGAAGTCCCGAAGCTACGAACTGAAGACCCCCTGCTTATGAACATGGGATTGTGGCACAGAGAACACTTAGCCTTCAAGTCGGAGTCTCCGTCCAATGTAAAATATGCCCATACCAAACTTTTGTGTGACATTTGTAGTATAGTTGAACGCGATCACAATTTGGAGACTCACACACCGCAACTATCACCTCGCATCTGCATGCACTGCTGGTCTATTACTTTTTGAGATAATTCTGAGACAAAACTAACAGGTTCACATGTGCTTAATGAGACAAGCCAATCACTTTGCACCTATACACCTTGCAACTTGCATCTGTTGTTAATTGGCAAAAAACAGAACTTGCAATTAGAGCATTAAGTATTAAATGTAGAAAGTGTTGTTCCATGCTGACAAGGAAAAAAAATCCGATCCCAGATCGGTTTGCATGAAAAATCAAGCTACCCAATTGGATTTATTTATCAGAATGATTATCCACCCATCCCTAGTAAAATATAAATCACAGTAGGTCATGTTTTATGCATTATCATTTTGACAGCATTCCAGACATAAGGTTCATAAAATCTTGTCTCTATGGAGTCATGATATAATGAATCACTTCTGGTACAGTGCAGCAAATTGTGGGGGTAATATCCAGAAGTTTGTGGTATGTATGACTATCTTACAAATAGTATTTCCCAAGAAAAATGGTGTAGTTTTAATGAAGTAAGCACATGGATAAACATTTAATATTTATTCTGCCATATTCTTCAAAAAGGATATGGCATGGTGTACTCCACCACACAGTGAATCTGCACAAATGGCAGATTATTCAAGACAGGGATATTGACAGATGTGCTCATGATGAAATCACTAATCCTGAAAAGCCCTGACTTATACCAGATAGCCCTGGGCACAGTGCCCTAGGAGAGGTAGTATATGACCATTGGATAAGGGATAAATCTCCATATTTCATGAACGCACTCTCCCAACATCTACATAGACAGACACTTATACAGATGTAATACTAACTCTTTTTAATATATTTCTAAGTATTAAACATATAAATGTCATATTCTGACAGTACTGATGAGCTGAACAGAATTACTCATAATATCCAAAATTTTTATTTTCTTATAGTCTGATGTTCACATATACAGAAGCTGTTTCACTAAACATTGTTTAATAAACAGTTAAAAAAAAATGAGTCAAAGTTCATTTAATTAAATGTTCCTTTTTTCATTTTCATTTGAAACACAAAGGTCCACTAGTGAATTGGAGATGTTTCTTAATCGCATCTTGACGTATGCTGTGAAAAGGTTTGCTTACAAGAAAGCTGATGTGCTAAAATGTTTGTGAAAACATAGCTGAACTTATTTATTATGTTAATACATTGTAAGATAACATTAAACATTGGGCTAATTAGTGTAAATAACATTAAAGAGAACCTTTCCCAGTTCTTTTGACTATCATGCATATTATAGATTGGAGCAATCCTTTCCCCTGTGCATGAGGCACTCTTATTCTGTGAAGAGCATCTCACATGCAGGTGCCCTGTAAATGGGCACATTCTGGAAAGGTTTATTTTTTTAAAATATATTATTGCTCGCTCTGGGATTGTATTTCATTACTGTTCTCTGCAGTTAGTTTTTGCACTCTGAGCTGCTAAAAAAAATGCAGGATGAACCACAGCTTAAATAGCAAACATCAAAGTCAAAAGCACTGAGAAAAGTGCTCTTAAAATTTGTGTATCTCAGTAAAATAAAGCTCTTTTTAAAGATTTATTTTCCTATCAGTTGAATCTCTGCTTCCTGTTCTTTTAAGTTATAAGTAAATGGGACTGTCAGTATCAATACGTTCAATTTTGCACATTATAATCACAATGAAACACTCCAGTGTGTATGTCGTCACTGAATAATGTCACTCTTAGTGTGGCTGAAGCACAAGCCCTGTGGCTTTGAGTTTTGGCTCACCCTATGTGTGACGTTATTCAGCTATATCGCACACCCTGGCAAGCCTTATGGCTTAAATATGGGGCACGGGCAAATAAAAAAAGTTCATGGGCCCAATTTTAGAAGGGTGGTGCAAGTCACCGCCAAACACAACTTGCACCACCTGCAACTGTGACATTGACCCTGCGCCCTATTCTGGAAGGGGCAGGGTCTTCGTAGCTAAGTCCTGCAACTTGTGACACGTGGCCAGATACGCCAAACTGAGGGAACTGGGGAGCATGTTGCAAGCTGCAAAATGTAGAGCGCATGTGCATCTCTCTGCCCAGCAACCCACAATAGCTACCCCGCAGGGCTGCCCACACCCCCATCCCCTGAAGTGTCCAAATAGAGCCCTGCAGGGCTGCTCACACCCCCAGCCCCCAACATGTCCAGATAGAGCTCCATAGGGTTGCCAACACCCCCTGTCCCCCAGCTCTATTGTTCCAAGAAGCCCCGCAGGGTGGCACAATCAACCCCCCACCTGTGCCCCAACCCCCGAGTCACCAGCATCAAATGCAGCAAATACCCTGCCCTGGTAGTCTAGTGGCCAAGCTACCCAGCCATGCCATCCCACTCAGCACCCCTCCCACCCGTCCCCATCCAGAAACTGGCACAGCTCACCTCTCACCTCCATGGCCAGCCGCTGACTCAGTCCATTTGGATCACATACAGAAAAGACCACTCAGAAATTACTTTCTGAACGTGTCTTTTCTGTATGCTCTACTACTGAGCTCAGTTGGCAGCTGGCCATGGAGGTAAGAGGTGGGCTGTGCCAGTCACCAGCTGGCGATGGGTGGAGGCTTCTGGGTGGGCTGGAATGGCTGGGTGCGGGGCCACTAGGCTACCAGGGCAAGGTAATTGCCACATTTGCAGCTTCGACTCGGGGTCGGGGCATGGGTTCATATGTATTTATATCATAAACCCATATGTCAGTTTTACATTAAGCTCACTACATTACTGTCAATTCTGTTATAATACTGCTGATTGTAATCCAACATAAGTATGCACACAAAGCCGCATTTGCGGCTGCGACTTGGGGTAAGGGCATGGGTGGGGGCATGACAGTGCTGCCCTGTGAGGCATTTTGCAATGGGGGATTCAGGGGCGGATGGTGTGGCCAGCCCTGTGGGGAAGTTATTGTAGGATTTGGGGGGGCAGGAGGGTGTGGGCAATCCTGCAGGGCTCTTACAGTTAACATTGGGGCAGTTGGTGTGGGCAGCCCTACAGGGCACATAATGGACACGTTGGGGGTGGGGCACCCATTGGCATATGCTGGGCATGGGGGGGTGGGAAACTGTGTTATGCCCACTGGACTGCAGGAGGGCCTACAGGACCCCTGGGGGCCATTCATAAGTTATACCAGCTAAATGCTGGTGTAACTTATGTTAGCAGTTCTCCTCTGGGGGTTCTTGTAGAATCATGACCTTGGGGACTTTGATGCTGTCCTTCTGGAATGGGGCGCAACTGTTGCCATAAACCCCCTAGCACCATGTCACAGGTGGTTTATGGCACAACTAGCCGATGTGCTGCTGTTAAGTTGCAGTGGCCTGTGCCATGTCATGAGTACATTGTAAAATGCACATGTTGCAACTGCTAGGCGAGTTGCTACATGCGCCATTCTACTTGGCATAACTGGTTGTTACGCCAGGCATAAGTGTACTAGAATTGGACCCCATGTCTCAAATGATCTGATACATGAAATGATGATGACAGTTAGTCATAAATCATATGCCAGGAAATGCTTATCAGTGTTTGTGCTTTGAACCCAATATAACAGAAATGAATCTTTTATGAAGTATATGTCAAATTGGCTGCATTTGATTATAACATTCATCTTGATAGACAGCCTCTTAAGAATTCAAATGCTGAAATATTGTAAGTATGTTTATTAATGATCACATTAAACAATTAAAAAAGGAAAATGAGGGACATAGTTGTGAATGACAGTGCACAGTACACACTGCAAGTCTATTGGTCGACGGGGTTCATCAATGGTCTGCAGGGTGTACAGTAGCTGTCAGTCACAAATAGCCCTGTCGGCGGGCAGGCATGGCAGTATAAGGATAGGTTGTGCTGTCCACCGTTTGGGGGGAGATGCAGGAATGGAGGGAGTGTAGTTGGTAGGGGGTGCCTGAGTTGGTGGGGTGGTGGGATGTCTGTCGAGCTTCAGAGGGGTCATGTGGACTACCAGAGCAGGTGCATTTGGCTCAGGGAGGGCAGAGGGGGTTCAGTACTCTGCATTGTATTGCTGCAGGAAGTGGCAGTTTACTGGAGATGAGGGCAGGGAGGGGGCCTATCCTAACACTTTTCTTAGACAAGACAGAGACACGGGATGGAATATTAAAAAGAAGAAGAAAGACAGGTGAAGAAATGGGTAAAAGGGAAGGGTTGGGGAAACTGGAGGGTTTAAGAGCTAATTAAAATATACATGAATTTTGCTGTTCATAATATTTAAATATAAGATGGCATGTCAGTGTTAGGATGTGCTGGATCTGTTTTAAAAAGCTGTACAAATGTTTATTTTGATCTGGTGAATTTCTTTACACCCCAAAAAAACACATCTTGAATCATTTTATAATCACAGTGACACTCCAGGGTGTACATTGTGGTGGGGTACTGGCACTTCACAAAATAAACATATGGATGCCTCTGTTGCAGCACAAGATATCTTTATAAGGACACTAGATGGGACTGTTAACATTGATGTGTACAATTCTGCAAAGTGAAAAATTAGATAATTGCAGGAGTAGAAAAAATATTGCTATGCTCAAATTAATAAAGTCATATATAACAAGGTCAGTGTAAGCAGTATGGAAGGATGCAATTAAGCTCTCAAAGTGACTATTTTATCTCAATTTTATATCTAAATTTATTATAATAAAGTTATAACTTCTGTTTTTTTATGTTTATTGCTTAATCATCAAAGTCTTGTCAGAACTTTTATAGCCATATTATAATCACTATAAGGCACTGCAGAGTGTGAGTCATCACTGCGTAACATCAAATCTAGGGTGGCAGAAGAACTCGGCCTGTGGCCTCATGCTTTGACCCACCCTGGGTGTGACATTATTCAGCAATGACGCACACCCTGTCATGCCTTATTGCTTAAATGATAAGTGAATGTTCAAGTTGTTATAAAGAGTAATTTATATGTACTGTAGTCGTAAAAAAATGTAGACATTGATGAGTATTCCCTGGCCCATATTGGTTTGATTCACAATGGACCAGTAGAGGAAGGAAGGACAGGTAGGGTTGAGGCTGTTCCTAGCATGCCCATGAAGGATGGACTCAGTCTTCTCCCCAAAATGGAGTGGGGGTTGGACAAAATGGGAGCACCTGACTGTACACATGGGAGTGAGAGCAGGCAGCTACCTGGGAGATCTCAGTTTGGTGAAATGAGGGTGGGTAAGGGAAAGGGATGGAGGGTGGTCCTGATCAATGCCAGGAGCAATGGAAACAAGATGCATGAGCAACAGGCAATGCCAGTAGAGGGGGAAGTGGATGTGGCTAGGGGACTGGCTATCTGGGAGTTTTCTAAAGCTATTGATCAGGGGTTAGATCTCATTTTCTGGGGAAGGTCATTAGCAGGGTCCCACAGTGATTGGTGCTGGTCCCACTCCTGTTTAACACTGATATCTCAGACACCAGGAAAGGTACCAGGAGCAATATGAGCCTCCTTGCAGATGACTCAAAGCTGTGGGCAGTGGTGGATGGGGATGAGGGTAGAGTAGTCCTACAGGGGGACTAAAAGACTCTGGATAGGTGGTCACATACCTGGAAACTGAAATTTAATACAGGGAAATGCAGGGTTCACTACCTGGGGCTTAGGAACCCAGCTCATGTGTACACCCTGTGAGTGAAAAAACTGCAGGGTTCCAAGAGGGGGATAGTGACACTGGGGTGGTGGTGTATGCCAAAATGAACAACTCAGAGCATTGTAGGATGGCTGCAGGAAAATCAAATAAAATGCAGGGTTGCATCGGCAGGGCGATAACATCAAGAAGCTGGGATGTGTTTTTCCCTCTGTATAACTGTCAGATTAGACAATACCTTGAATACTGCTTGCAGTTTTGGCATCCGCAGGCAAAAAAATGACATTACACTCCTGGAGAGGGTCTCGATGAGGGTGACCAGAATGATATGGAGTCTGTGAGAGAAGTCCTATGGGGAGAGACATGAGGAGCTCAAAATGTACTCCCTGTTGGAGAGGAGGGACAGAGGGGATATGATTGAGGTCTTGAAGAATATAAAGGGGGTAAATAGGGTATGCCTAGATAGGGTGTAACATCAGAGAGAGGTAGGGGCCACCAAGTGGCTGAAATTGAGGCTGGTGGGTGGAAGAAAGAAGTAGGCATTGCTCCACTGAGAGGGTAGTGGAACTCTGGAATGCACTGCCTGAGGAACTGGCGGATGTGGATTATGTGGAGGAGTTTGAGCGAGGATGGGACGAATATAGGAGAAGGGTAAAACTGGGTAATGTCAAAATGGGAGGAGAACTTCAGTTGGGGGATGGGGGATCCGTGGGGGAGGCAGTGAGGGCAGCAACAGTGCCCAAAAAGGGTGGTCATTCTCAAGGAGGCTCAATAGACAATGAGGCCTCCTCTACTGGCACTTTATGGAAGCTAATATGAACAGCTCAGCATCATCCAGGTCATCATCAATTTAAACAATGGGAAGAGAGGAGAGTTGCGATGGAAGTGCAGCCTGGTTAAAGAAGGTTAGCCGGTGCAGCCTGACTATTCATTGGCATTGTGCTGATGGTTGAGGAGCTAGCTCAATTGCTGGGGGCATGTGAGCTATTACTACTGCATACCAGTGATAAGGCCCACATGTGGCTATGACTTCTGGAAGAGACCATGCACCATTTTAGCTGCCATCCTCTGGACTTCTTCCAGCCTATCTGTGTTATTGCAGAGACTGTATCTCTATAACTGCACTCCAGATGGGGTCTAACTAACTGTCTGTACAGATGAATAACAACTTCCTGCTTTCTATTGATGATGCATCTCTCTGTACATCCCAGTATCACCCCAGTCATCCTGACTACCATCTCACATTACTTGCTTATCTTTAGGTCATTTGATATGACTATCACCAGGTCCCTTTCAATTTTATTTTTTTTGATAATACAACACCCACCCCACCCCCATTGTGTACTTTTCCACTGGGTTTCGGTTTCCCAGATGTACTACTTAGTTATTTACATGTAATCTAAGCTTCCATACTTTTTGTGTGGCAGAATGTGAAGCCTGTCACAAAAACACTTTTACTTGTAAACATTGGTTTCATACTGGAGATGGTTTGCCATCAGTGTTATCCAAATTGAGCTTCAGTTAACTCTATTTTAGAACCATTCACCATCACAAAAATAATGTAAACAATATACAAATAAAGAGATGTTTTAATCCACTTCCCATAATTTAAGAGACATATAATTAAAACATAACCACATCTGTCTGTGCAGCTGGAGGAGCGCAAATGGAATGGGAAGGACATATTGGGGACCATCACATCTGCTTCCTCCTGAAAAGGGTCCTGCAACACACTCATTGTGGAATGATGAGTGTGGGATTCTTATATCAGTGATGTTCCAGTGACTCATGACCCACCCAAACACAAGTAATGATTACACCTCACAGGACAATCTATAGCTGCTCAGCTTTTTCCAACATTCATGGTGATCTGATTGAAGATTCAGGCACCAGCTCCAAGGCTGAAGGCATATGAAATTGATGCAGGATTCACTTATTACAGAAGGACTGCAGGGATCGATGTCCATGTGGCTGAGAGGGGACTTTAGGAAGATGTAATGTGCGTCTGGAAGCTCGGCACCCACACAGGTGAGGTACAGTAAAAAAAAATTGAAAAAAAAAATTCAGAACTGCAAAGATTTAGTAATTAATAAAGTTTTTTTTTATCAAATCAGCTGAATGAACTGTTCTATGACAGTTCAAAACCATCAGCCTCTCAGATACAAAAACCACAGCATATGTATGTAGCGAGGGTTTTGAGAGTACAGGTTAACATATACTGACAGTAGTGGGGATATTTAACTAAATGTATCAATCACATCTGTCTACATTCAACACACATTGTGCCCAGTGGCAGCAGCAGCTGTACAGCAGCAATCTGTGGAATAGGTGTAAAATCACCCATTGGGCCACCACAGATACCGCTGCTGGGGCAGAAGCAGTGATGCTGTTCTCCCTGGACAAGAAGTGCTACTATCATCAGAAGCCCTGATCAGGACTACATGATCTTTAAAATCTGCACTGTAGTGTGACATTCTAATTATTTATCCTCAGAACAGACATTTAACTACTTCAACTGAGAGTTATGGCTTCCCGTCCCACAAAACATTACAGCGTGATGATCATTCCACCTGCACTGGTGATGTATGTGCCTTCAACTGGCACTGCATCACTGGATTGTGTATTCATATAATATGTTCAGTGTTAAATGCTTTATGAGAAGGATGGATGAAAATGAAAAGGGGGAATATTAGAAATAGATGTCACCAATGTACAAATGACAAATGACATTTGTTGTATGTAATGCATTACACTGATTTTGCTAACATATTTTGTGCTAGTGATCAGTACAATATCTCTGTATGTGATATTTAAGTAGAGGGGGGTTAAGTGAGTATGTACCATTTGAATCATTACAAAATTGGAATATTCAACAGCTCATATATTGATCACCATGACCCACCTCTCCTCCCCTCTTCTATCTCACACACACACACACTACCACAGCCAGCTTAGTAAAGTGCACATTAATTGAAAAGTATGTGCTAAATCTGAATGCCTGCTAATGCCCCACACACATGTACAGCACTTATCTTGCCTACATTCATTCACAACACCCTACATAGTCATCTATGTACTTCCATTTATCCAGATATCAACATCCATTGCTTTAGAATCAGCCATGTAACATTTTCTTTATATGATTGCTGTGCTCTTGTTTATTTCTGTATGACAGAAATAGCACAGGACATTAATAACATGCTATCAAGCGCTATTACTTTACGCTCTACAGTAACCAAAATTTCAAATATTGAAAATAGTGTGGAAAAAAACACCCTGACTCAGATGAAATGCTTGTACTCATGCTCGTGCTGCTATTCATGGCTGAATTCAGTCATATGATGTGTTAGCTGTCAGAAAAAAAAAATTACCAATATCGAAATAAAAATTTATTTTTTTTTTTTTTAAAGACACTAGCCAGGAACTCCTCAGAGCATTTTACAAGCTGTCAATAACTCTGATTGAAAGCAGATCACAGAATATGTCACATGTTCTCGTCAATGGCAGACACCAGCATGCAGACATTACAACAGTCTCATTACGCGCATTCACATTGGATGCTACTGCACATTCAAAAGGCACATGAATCGAGAGCGAGTACGGAATACATTTTTACAAATGGCAAACGAGGCAGGGGTGTGTGCACAGTGCTAAGACAAAATATGTCCCGACTACAAACCATCCAGGATTTGGCATGCACCAAAGGTAAAATCAATATATGGGCATCAAATAGGGTACAAAAATATAAATATAAAGGATATCATGAATATGCACTGCTGCTTTGAGTTACTTGTTTCAAAACCATCTAGTCCACTCGGTAGACCTCCTTTTTAGGGCTGTGGACGAAGCCTACAGCCCTTCTGTCATCTGTAGCTCTAAAAATGGCTTTTCCTAGAACTCCCATTTTAGACATTTGTATGCATTCCTTCACAGTTACAAAGTAATGCACTCCTCTTCTGATTGTTGCTATGTGTTGCTCTATATTAATGGCATCTGAAGGGTGGAGGGGATGTTACTGTATTGTACCTCAGAACTTCTCAGGATATTAACAAAAAAAAAACTTTTAAACTGCTGTTTCTATCAGCTGTCCAGCTCAGTCTAAAAGACTTGTTCTATTTCTTTCAGCAACCTAGAGGCTAACTCATTTCCTTTTGATTTTTGTGAAAATGAAAGTCAGACTCAGTGTCAGATTACTGACAGTGGAATTCCAGTTCATTAGCCAACATTCCTTTCTGAATTGCAGGTTAGAGGCAAGCACTGGAAACAGAAGACTGTTTTTTTTCTCATTTTATGATATGATGTACCAAGTGTGTATTTAGTTGCAGGGTCAGGGCCTTGAAGAAAATAATAATATTTATGTAACTCATTCAAAATTCTGTCAGGTGGTCAGAAAAAAGACTGAGATAAATTGTGCGAAAACTAGCAAACGAAAGATGCAAAAAATAGCATTCAAATTGGCCTTTGAGACTGGAAGATCTGAAGGATGTGGGTTCTATCTCCACACTTGGCATGTGGGTTAAAGAGCTTGTGTACTGCCTAAAACTAATATTTGATTTTAAAAGCAGTCAACCATTACCTTTTATATTTCAGGTACTTTATCTTTTTTCATTTGTTTAATTAGAAGATTATTTACCTGATGTTAATATGTGTGATGTGTGGAACAGCACTCTGTGTGGCAGCTGACATAGCTAGCTATACTGTCCCCACTACATCACCAGCATCGTGACCTCACTGATTGTGACACCACTGCTACTTAGGAACAGCAATTCAGTGACTTCCATCCAGGTCATTCACCTGTGATTTCACTTCCAGCTTGGCATATAATTGTGATACCTAACAGCAAATTAGTGCCCTTTTCCTGATAAAAGGCTGCCAACATATTACATTTAAATAAACAACAAAGTCACAAATAAGGAACTAGTAGCTTATGAAAAAAATATACAGGGATTTATACAGGGATTTGATGCTGCCTTGGCAAAGAATATACAGGAAAAATGAGGGCTTGTTACAGGAAAATGGTTATTTGGATCTGAGAACACTGTGATGATTGTGACTAAACAGCACTATATGGCACCAACAAGAAAATAGCTTTGACCATTTGGTAGTTTTTCACAGCCCTATCAGCTCTGGCTAGAGTTTGTTATTATTACTCTGTTTTTCGGAAAGAGGTCCTTAAATTGTTGCTGACTATACCTGACAAATATGATGATTGTGGGGAGGGTTTAAATGGCCACTTGTTCAGACTTGTAGCTCCCTACATTGCTAGTCCCTTATGTTCAATCTTTAATTTCAACTTAGTTTCTGGTACTTTTCCCTGTAAGTGGAAATTGTATTTATTTTTTTAGCTTTTGTTGACCAGGTAAGTACACTAGACTAGACATTTGCCTATTTTTAGGTATGAACCGGGAGAGTACAATTTCATACACAGGACAGCATGATACAAGTTAGGCATTACACAGAATCAGGTAGAACCAGATGCACATAACACAATGCTCAAGGCTCACTAGGCATAAGTGCCTGTTCTTGGTCACAAAAAATTGGGTGCATCTGGACTGGATGATTTTCAACCTATTTCTGTTCTTAATCCTTTGAGTAAACAACCTGAAACACTGCCAATAAACAAGTTACCTCTTATTTACAGAAGTATGATTTACTGTGTCCCCAACAACATGACTGTTGGCCTAATCATGGTATTGAGACTACCTTGATCAGGCTTACTGATGCCACCTTCTGTGGTTTGATAATGGACTTATGCTTGGGACGGTGTTCATGGACCTGACCAAGGCATTCAGTTTGATAAACCACTCATTGTTATGTGTTAGATTCGGTGAACTAGGATTCTCTGACAATGTGGTTGCTTGGTTTAGGGACTATTTTTCTGATTGTTCTCTTTATGTTACTATTGATTCTTCTATGTCCTCTACCATTCCTATTCACTCTGTTTTTCCTCAAGGGTTTATTTTGGATCCTCTCTTGTTTCTCTGTTTATTAATCCTTTGCCTTCTACATGCTCAACCTGTGTCAGCTTATTTTATGCTGACGACTTGATACTTTTTACTCAATCTTGGTTGTTAATGTCTGTAACTAGTCACTTGGAGCAAGATTTTACATCAGTTTGTCACTGGCTTGGTGAAAATGTTTTGGTTTTGAATTCTTCTAAGATCAAAGTTAGGTTGTTTAGGACCTCATCTCATTTCCATAACAATCCTAGCTTAGTTTTCACAATGTTCATGGGAATCCATTTGAGCAAGTGTATGAATTTAAGTATTTAGGGCTTTGCTGAAGCCTGGTCTATCTTTTCAAGCTCAAATATTTTTTTTTTATTTTAGTCTTTGGTAACTGGGTAAGGCTCACTAGGCACAAGTGCCTATTTTCAGGGTCAACCTGGGAGCACTGGGGGGGGGGGTTAAGTGACTTGCTCAGAGTCACACAGTATGCATGTGAAGGTTGTGAGAATCAGGAGGCAGTATAGTGCAGTGGTCTAAGGCTCTGAGCTGCAAATCTGGTAACATCCAGAAGACCAGACCTCGGTTTGAATCCCACAGCTTCCACTTGCATACTGTGTGACCCTGAGCAAGTCACTTAACCTCCTTGTGCTCCCAGATCGCTCCTGTAAAAAAGCTTTCAGTTTAGTGTGCTATACCTGGTTAAACAATGAAATAAAAAAAAAAAAAAAAGGTCTGTTCTGCTGTGTGTATCAACCTCATTCACAGCTCATTACTCTAACCTCTATTCTATACGTCCAGCCAAGTTAGACTAGTTAGCCACAAGATTAATCAAAAGCTGGGTGTAATTTACAAATTGAAACAATATTTCACTCTTGAGACCAGAAAGGCCATAGCCACTGGGTTACTTTTACCTCATGTCGATTATGCAGGGAGTCTGTATCAAAAATTATCAGTGAAGAAAACCCAGGCCTTATCATTTGTATATAATAATACATGCCACTTTGTGTTAGGAACTCCCTTTCATACACACCACTGTTTGCTTTATTCTTCCCTTGACTGTTACCACTAAATGCCCACTGTATATATTTTGTTTGCTGTTTAATTTTTAAATCAGGTTTTGAGACTGAAAAGTTTCTCTTAACTGAACTGGTGAAGGTTCAATGTCCAACACTGAATCTCAGATCTTTCAGTGCAGCTCTTCTCCTTTTCAAATCTTGTTCCACCAAAGCTGGCTCTAGAGCCTTTTCTGTTTCTGCTCTGCTTCTCTGGAACAGTTTGCCTGAGGATCTGAGAACTGTCAGTATGACTGGAAGTTTTAAAAGTAAGTTGAAAACATGCTTGCTTGCCTCACGTAAATGTAAATGTTTTTAATTATCTGCTGTTTTTGTTTGTGTATTTATGTTGTTTGCTTTGTACTGTATTATGTATTCGGGTTGGAACTGAAAATGTGCTTGTCTCGGTGTCCTTACCTGAATAACACAATAAAAACAAACAAATCACCCCCGGCCTTACCTTTCCACCCTTAGTGAATGCAAATCCACTCACAATACCTCTGCTTCACCTTCTTTGCCTTATCTCTCACACAGGTTATCCCCTCCTCCACATGCATAGCTACAACCCTTTCCTGCTCCTCTGTCCCTTCTGTACAGCTTAGACCCAGGGATTGAGTGGTCCCAGTTGAAGGTTGGTGAAGCCAGAGTTTCTGTGACTTATGCAGTGTCCATCCTGATTCTCAGCCATCACCTGCAAATCATCCATTTTCTTATCAAAGCTTCTTGCATTTAAAGATGCCTCTTCCTGCATGACTCCATGCCCCCCCCCTCTCTCTCTCACTCTCTCCCTTAGCATGACTGTCATCCCCACCTGCCCACTGCTGCCTGCTCCCTCTCCCTGTCCTTCACCCCCAGTATCTCCCTGATAAACACTGATAACATTTACTCAATATGCCCCCATGCCTTGTACCCTTCCTCTCCCCAAAGCTCCATCCCCTCTGTTCCCTGTTGATAACTGCCCCACTCTCTGTCTCACACTCTAATCCCCACTCAGCCTGCTCAGACTGCGGGAGAGCCTGATGGGCCCCTCCTCCTGGAGACTCTGGGCACAAAGACACAGCCTTTCATATTAAGACACATCTGTTCATAGCAAGGCTGCCAGTCATGTACCCTCCACCTTGACCTTAAGCTCCCTGGGACCCCGCTGCTAAGGTACAGCTTATCTGGAGCACATAGGGTTTTGTCATTTCTGATTTCATCCAGCCAACTTCATGTAACCAAAACCCTCCAATCTGCACCAATCCCATAGCCGGCAATTGAAATCCTTAATCTTCTTCTTCCTTGCTCTACTGGCTCTAGGTACCAACAGCACTTTATAGAAGGCAACCTATTTAGCCACTCTCCTACAGATCTTCCCCATTCCCCTAAGCTTTTCCTGCACTATCTCTACTTCTATTCCAGCTAGGATATTTGTACCTAGATGAATTATTATGTGAGGGTCCCCACATACCCCCTGCATAAGCTGTTATAGCATTGGGCACACACATTCTGCCATGATCCCTGGCATATAAGCCACCTTCCCACCTTTGTACACTTCCCCCTTCTCCTCCCAGTGTACTCCATTCATTATTGAGTAACAGGATTACAACTCTTCCTCCACTATCCCTCATACTTTACACCCTCCTACCACCATGCCCTCACCTCAAGATCCCCTTCTGTCTGTTTGATCCCCCAGTCTTCCTCTCCAACTCTCCCTCATGCCCTTCCCTTCCAACTTGACTGACCTCCCCACTGCTCTCCCCAGCCCCCTTGCCTACCTCCCACCAGCTTCATATTGTCTTATTGTCACCCCTGCTCTCCTCTCCCTCCTTAGTCCTCCCCCCATCCTTCCACTTACCGCTCTGTACAGCAGACCTCTCCTCCATATAACCCATTCTACCACTACTTCCATTCCCTCTTCTGCCTCTCACTGCCCCCTTAACCTCCATGGATCATCTATCCTGAACTGGACCCCTCTCCCTATCTCTACCCCCTATCCCAAGTCAATGGGAGGAATGTATTACACAGTGGCACCCCCACTTCTGCTCCCTCCCTCCCTCTTGACGTCCCCCAGTACTCCCACCATTCTCCACCCCCTCCCTAGGTTTTCTCACCTGCTGAAGTAGAGCAGCCCAAGGCATTTGTGTCTCCCAACCTCACCCCCATGGATACTGGCCATGCCCCTCCGACCCCCAACCCTCCCTACTACCCATCCCAAATGCCACTCATCTCCCTCACTAGCCTGTTTAACTACTGTCTAAGCTACCTTATCTGTGCCATCAAGTGGTTCACACTCCTGCATACATGGCAACTTCCTACCTTTCCTCAATGTACCCTGGAACACCGCTGCCCCACACCCCCCACAACACACCACCCTACTTCTGTCCTCCTGCCATCTGTACTTGATCCAATCCCCCACACACTACATGTATCTGCCTCTTACTTGCTGTCCCAGACTACCCATCTGATTTCAGTGCCAGTCCTCTGAGCAACCTCATGTGCACCCCATCCAGCCATGTTGCCTTATCTAGTTTCAGGGCTGCAAGCCCTTTTCTAACCCTTTCTCCTGTAATTACCACCTGCCCCATTTCTAAGACTCCCCTTCCAGGAGCCTTTATTCCTCTTTGCAACAAAGGCCTACTATCCCTGTCTGTGAATACTAAGCAGAAGCAGTCGTTAAGAAGGACTGCCTTCTGCTCATCATCCTCTATTACCCTGCCCCACTCCTTCAGCCTTCTAATGCTACTTTGTCTTCCTTTTGTCCCCTAATGTACATGAGAAACTGTTTTCCCCTTCCTTAATGGTCTCCAAGTTATAGCTTTGTGTATGCTTTGGCATCCCCAACTCCCTAGTTGGCATCCCTATCCTTACTTGGTATATACTCCATTCCTTGTCCCTCTGTTTCTCTTTTTATCTGATGAAGGCACTTTTTTGACCATCCCTGTCTCCTAGACCTTCTTATAGAACCAGACTGGTCTCGTGTTCCTGTTTCTCTTAATAACCACTCTCAAGCATGACTTAATTGCTTCAAGAATGGCACCTTTAATTGCACACCACCTTTTCTCCACCCACCGATGTTGTTCATCCCAAACAACTTATCCTGGACAAATTCCATCCTCTGGTCAAAGTCTGCTCATCTGAAATCCAGAAACTCATCCTTTCATGAAGGCATGCAGTATCTGGGACCAGTTCAAATCATATTGTATTATGATCCCTGGATCTCAGTGGTTCCCTTACTCACACTCTGTCTACAATTTCTGCATTTGTAAGCAGCACACCAAGATTAGTAGCCTGCTTTGTGGGTTTCCTGTTCATCTGCACCCACATGCAGTCCTGCAGTATGTCAAGCAGGGCCTGACTTTTAGTGTTCTTAGCTGGTGAAATATCCCAGTCTATGTTTAGCAGTTTGAGAGTCCTCAAAACCATGACCTCCCCCTTTGTGGCCCACTGCTCTGTTTCTACTCTGAGTTTCCTACCACCCCATCCCCCTGTCCTGGTTGCCTATAGACCACCCCCATGCAAGAAGTCTTACCAGATTCTGTCATGAGCTGTACCATCAGTGACTCTGTTTCTCCATTACCTCCCTGATAGACCCATCTGCTGACACATCTGTGTCTTCCTTAACATAAAAGACGGCCCTTTCTCACTTTCCATCCCCCCATCCTACATACACATGGTGTACCCCAGTACTGCCAGGTCCCAGTTGATATTTCTGGAGGCCCATGTTTCTGTAATGGCTGTGAGGTGTAACCTGCATCTGCTGCCATTTCCTGGAGCTCACTGATTTTGTCTCCTAGGCTCCTGGCATTAGTGCCTTCCTTCTTTCTCAGCCTCTCATCCTTCATTCCCCATTCCCTGAATTTCCTGAGCTTCCTGTTCCTTACCCCCTTTGTGAGCCCCACCTTCCCTGGAACCTTTTCTGAACTTATTATGAACTGCTGCATTGCAATAACAATATGTCATAAGCATTTACTTGCTTTTATAAATGTGAACTTAATTAAAATAAAGTTATCTTTAGTTAACATCTTGAAATATGACTTAATAGATTGAAAAAAGATTTACTATCTTGCAAAAATCTAAGATTTATTACAGTGTTTTATAAGATACAGTCTGAAAATTTAAAAAAATATACTTCTTATTTAAAAAAAATCTAATTAAGGTAATTATTTTGTTCCATCAACAGATAGTTTGGATTACTCTAAGTATAAAGGGCTGGATTATAAACCATGTGCGGGGACTTGCAGGATGATCATGCTGCACCTCTGCTAGCTATAATATGCATCTGCCATGACTTGTGATGACACGTTAGCCCTATATTTATTTATTGATTTATTTATGCATGTCTTTGGTAACCGGGTAAGCGTGCTGATCCAAAGGACCGTTTTCAGCCATGGCACGGGCCACAGTGTGGTGGACAGCAAACAACAACAGAGGTATAATACAGTATTACAGGAAGACAAACACAGCTCGATATGAGGTCAGCACATGGTGTCTACAATATGAATCAGTACATGCAGCAGTAAATCAAAAACAGGGTTACAGAAATGATAAAAGGGCTAACATAGAATGATTTGTATGTACTAAACTGACAGGCATGAAAGTTTAGAATGTATGATGCAACAAACAAAAATGAAAATTTCGTCCCTACTGTAATTCTTGATCTTTCTGTGTATCTTCACCATTCATCACTATTGGGTACTGAGCCGGAGATCAGGACCCTGCAGGAGCTTTTTAATTTTTTTTGTGTGAGAGGAGGAGTTGATATTGGGATGGTGCTGCCCTCTAGGCGAGCATATTATGTGGCACTCACGGGTTGGCCAGTAACTGCTGTCGACTCCTCCTCAGTCCCAGTTCTGCATGCCAGAGAGAGACAGAAAACAAGGAGGATTGGGGAGTGGGCAAGGGAGTCCCAAGGACAGAAAAAGGAAAGGCTATAAAACTAAAAGGAGGAATATGCCAATGAGAGGACAGGAAAGGAGGAAGCCTAAGAGATAGGGGAGTAAGGCCCCAATCTCTGGGAGAAAAAGAATGGGTGGGAAAGGAGAGGTAGGAGAGCAGAGAATAAAGGAAGGAAGGTGAAGGAGGAGGGGACACCACCCCCAAGGCATTGCCCTGAACTGCTTTGAAGAAGGCAGCCACAAGAGAACAGACAGCCAGAGAAGCCAAGGCTTGGAAAATGGCACTCTTTCAGAGGGCAGAAGTAGGTCAGGGGACTAAAGGCAGGACTGTCTTCCACTCCTGCAAAGATTATTGAGGCAGAAGGATTGCCTAAAAGTTCTCTGGAGAGACACCTCAGAGGATAGAAACGTAATAATTTGGAGGGGAGGGTACCTCCATAGGAGGAACCAGAGGGAAGAAAAACAAATTCTCTGGATGAGAGATGACTGCAAGGGGTTACAGGGCTGGAGAACTGAGGAAATCACCAGAATCCCCTGCCACCATCTAAACTCCCTCAAGAGCACAAGAGGGAGCTGTAAACCCAAAGAGTTACCTAGATTGAGGGTGAGACAGAAAGAGAAAGAGGGAGAGAGCTCTGGCGATCCCCAACAGTAGAACCCTCCCTGTCTGCCCCCCAGAGGGAGAACCCCTGACCTCAAGAAAAGGGAGGGAGATACTAGAAAGGGGCCAAGATCCAAGTAGGACACAAACAGGGAGGAGGAGAATCACCCAAAGACTGAGGTCTGAGAGGGGGAAGGTGGGTGGGATTCAGTGACTTGAATCTAAAAGGGGCTGTTATTAAGTTGATTGTGCATTGTTTGTTAGGTTGTGGTGATGTGCATCCAAATCCAGGTCCTCATAATATGTTAATGGATGAAGATGGATTACATATGACACAGGGATCCATGATTATCATTCATTTCAACGTTAGGAATTTGAGAATGAAGTTTGGTGAAGTGAGAGATTGGGTTAAAGAGGTTAAACCTGGGGTTTTAATTCTAACAGAAATTTGGTTGGACAGTAGATTTCAGAATACTGCAATTGATCTGGGAAATTTCCAATTGTTAAGAAGGGACAGGACAAAAAATTGGGAGGAATTGCTGCCTATATTGATTGTAACTTAACTGTACAAGAGGTAGCTTGTTCTTTTCCTAGTAGTGGATTAGAAACATTGGTATTAGAGATAGAGGTCCCTTTTTGAAAACCTCTATTGTTGACAGGGATATACAAACCTGCTGAGGTTGCTGTACACATTTTTCAAGATTTGTAGGAATTTTTATTTGGTTTTCAAGATTCGCATGAACTGTTTGTAACCGGAGACTTTAATGTTGACTGGTTGACTGTTGATGTGAATCATGAACCAGTTGACTTCCAGGTTGGACTGGGCTTGACTCAGCTAATTCTGGAACCAACTAGAATTAATCACAAAGATCTTAAGAGGTCTACAATATTGGATATGATGTTTACAAATTCTTCTCCGTTTTATTTACGGGCAGGAGTTCTTCCAGAATCCTTCTCAGATCATCAGGTTATCTACTCGGTTAGAAATATTATAGTAAAGCCTGTTACCGAATCAAAAATGTTTTGGAGATGCTTCAGACAGCTTGATTATATTAAATTTATTATTGATGTTAAAAATATTAACTGGGATACATTGGAATTGATTCCCACACCATTAGCTGCCTGGGAATTTTTTTTAAGTGAGTTTATGCAAATTTGCAATAAACATGCACCTTTGAAATCAAGAATGTCAAAAATTAAAGGCAATGTTTTGTTCTTTCCAGAGTTATATAAAATTAGGAAAGATAGAAATAAAAAATGGAAGACGGCAAAAAGAACTATGTTAGATCAAGATTGGGTTTCTTACAGGCAGGCTCGAAATTTGTATACTAGTAAGGTTAGGGCTACTAAACAACAGTTTGTTCAATCTAAATTAGATATTAATCATAAAAAGAACCCAAGAAGGTTCTGGGAAATTATTTTGGATTTAATGGGGAAAAATAAACAGACTTATGTAAATAAAATAGAAGTGGATGGCATTGCGATGCCTCTGGGGGAAGGAATGGTCAATGCTTTTAATGATTATTTTGTTAAAGTGGGTTTGGTAGGCTCCATGGATGGAGCTTACTTAGTTCATGATAATGCCCTGGAATTTAACTTGAGAGAAACTAGTACAGAGGACAGAGAAATGGGGGGGGGGGGGTTGATATTGTCCATTTCACCCCAGAGGAAGTATGTACTGAACTTTTGAAGCTAAACATCTTTAAAGCAAAAGGATCTGATGAGATACCATCTAAACTGTTGAAATATGTGACCCCTTGTGTAGCATATCCTGTGGCTTATATTTTCAACTTGTCAATGGATAGTGGGGAATTTCCAGATGGATGGAAGTTTGCTAAAGTGAGACCTATATTTAAGTCCAGGAACAAGAGCGAGATGGATAATTATCAGCCTATCTCACTCTTGTCTCAGGTTTCTAAAGTATTTAAAAGAATTGTGTCTTGTCAATTGAAGGGGTTTCTTGAAGATAATAAACTATCACCTTTTCAATCAGGTTTTAGGGTGCTGCACAACACCCAAACAACTTTGAGCAGGGTTGTAAGTGATCTTCAGCTGAGTCTGGACAAGACATTGATGGTTGGAGCCTTGTTTATCTATCTCTCTAAGACATTTGACACCCTTAATCATCGAGTGCTCCTGTCCAGACTCAATGAGATCGGCTTGTTCCCCCAGTCATTCAAATGGTTTTCTTCTAATTTGATGGTCCGTAGTCAATTTGTGGAAGTGGGTCTCTATAAGTCTGGTGTACTGGAAATGAATAATGGAGTACCGCAAGGTTCGCTACTAGGGCCCCTATTATTTAATATCTATATAAATGAACTTAAGATTGCATCAGCAATTACTCGGTGCCATATGTACACAGATGACACCATATTGTATGTAGAGGGAGATACCCTAGACTCAATTAATGTAAACCTGCAATTAGCCTTTGATGAATTGCAGGATTTTCTAAAGATGCATCATCTTATTCTAAATGCCAATAAAACACAGTCACTTTTATTTAGAAATAAAAGTAATAAAAAAACAGGACTTTCATTTGGAAATTAACACCAAGGATGGCATTGAGATTAAGCAGGTTGATTCATATAAATATCTTGGAGTTTGGTTAGATTTTTGTTTGAGCTGGGACTCTCATATAGATTCCCTTGTGAAAAACACAAATAGGAAGCTGGGTGCTTTATATAGATATAGAAGATTTATGACCAGTGAGGTGCGAATGAGTGTGGCTAACTCCCTTCAATTTCCAGTGATCAGTTATGGTGACCTGCTCTATGGAGGGGCTATTGAAAGGTATATAAATAGAGTAGATCTGGTCTTCTGTAGATTGGCCCATTTTGTATTGGATGTGCCTTATAGAACACATAGATGTGCACTATTTAAGGAATTAAATTGGCTTCAACCCTCAGTGAGAAGAAATTTACATTTACTACAGTTTATGATTAAAGTCTGGAGTAGGGAGGTCCCTGATTATGTTATTGATTTCTGTAATGTTAGGAAAGTAAAGGATAGTTTGAGGAACTCTGCTGGAACCCAATTTACTTTGATTAGCTGTAACTTGAATATAGGAATATCATCGGTTCCTTTTAGAGGAATTCACATATGGAACAAATCCCCCTCAGATTTGTGAAGCTGCAGAACTAAACACAATAAAATAGAATTAATAAAATGGTGCACATCTGGTTTAAATAATATTGCAACTTGCAATAATTGCTAGCACTTTAAAATTTAGTACTGTTTGTGAATGATTGCTTTTTTATTTGTATGTTCTTTTTATTTATATGTGTCATTGTCTAATGATGTATAATGTGTGTTTTGGTGTATTACTGTATAATATGGAACCTTTTTTTATATAATGTGGAGCTTATTGAAAATGATTTTTGCTCAATTGAATGTATCCTTTATTCTTGAATGAATGAAAAATGATTTACTACTTACTAAGTGATGAATGGTGAAGATACACAGAAAGGTCAGGAATTATGATAGGTACATCATTTTCATATCTTACCTGTGTCAGTTTTCACCAAATTCATCACTGTTGGGTGATTACCGAGCCACCCAAAGGGGGCCCAGAACTTCCCCAAGGGACACTGTCCCATAGCCTTCAGGGGGGTAAACACTGGAGGAGAGAACCCTCGCAGGTCTGGCTAGGCTTGAGACTGATCTGGGTGAGGTGAGGATCTCCTCGCAGGAGAGGGAAGGCATCCCTGAAGCACTCGCCTCACCCTACCATAGAGAGGTGGTTTCTCCTGAACACAGAGGTAGTCACCTTACTCTGGGACAGGGGTGACAAACAAAAAAGACAAAGCCATGCTGACTGCCTGATACAGATCACTGTCTCCACTATCCTGGAAGTCACCGCATTGGCATCATATGCTTGGTGCCTTGAAAGCTCCAAGCCTCACACAAAGAGGGCAATGGCTTGTCTGGTTTCCTCTGAATCAGGCAAAGAGGCTAGGACTTGGCCTAGCAATGATCACAAGTGCCTGTTGTAAGCAGCATGGTGGACTTGATGTGCTGACATACAAAGCAGGAGATGTGCCGAGGAGAAAGTTCTCCTACCCGAGAAATCAAACTCAGTTGAGTCAGAGTCCTGGGGTTGCTCACTGCTCAGGTTTCTATGCCCAGAGGGGAAGGGGTGTCCAGTAGTGTCACGCCTGAAGAAGGGTAAGGCAGACTTCCTGGAGACCCGGGGGGGCATAATACTGCTGACAAAGGTCCCTCAGGGCAGGAGGTAGGGACAAGGGACATCACCAGACCAGGTGCGAAGCCTTCCAGAAGGGAATATGCCAGGTGGGAACCAAAAGGTTGACTGCACTGAACTCACCTAAGAAAGCACACATCGACTGGTTGGGATTGCATTTGCCAAGGGTGGATATGTGGAGCTCATTGAACAACTCCGATAGGAAGTGCTGATAACTGGAGGGATCAGCTGCTGGGGAAAGGTGGACTGAGGACTCCTCTCCCTCAGAGGAGGAAGATGAAGAAGCCGATGAGCTCAGTGAGCTAGTCAGGCTGCACTGAGTAATGGTGGAATACCTGTTCATCCATGGCATGTAAATAGGCAGGGTACAGTGCAGCCTTGGCCCTGAACTGTTCCCAGGTAAGGGGCCTCAAAGGACCAGAAATTCCTGGGAAAGAGGGAGGGGTTGGCAGAAACAAGGGGACCAGGAACCTCCAAGGAGGGGCACTGCCTCTGCCCAGGCAAGGAGATCAGATGGGAGACCTCAAGAGAGGAGTCCCAACAGACAGAGACCGCCCAACTGAACTGGAATGGCCAGAGCTCAGCCCAATGGAAGAATTGTCCCCACGAGGTGACTGGGGCTGCATGAGCCCAAAAGGGAAGCCCCTGACTTCTAGAGAAGATGTCCCTCCCGGGGGACTTCAAGGAAAAAGACTGGTCCAGTGCTACTGCTCCTCCCCAAACTCCTGCAGGTTATCAGGGAAAGCCACCACACTGAATCAAGCCCTCTCAACCCCTCAGATTCTGAGAAACCCCTCTTCCTCACCACCAGCATGCAGGTGGTACCTGTCGTGCCTGACTCTTGGGAGACAGTAGGGGGTGGCGCACCCTCCCCTATCTGGGATGCCCCAGCCCACCCAGATGTCATGCTGGCTAGGACTATCCCAGGAGGGGGTACACCTCCCGAGGGGGAAGACAGGTCACCAATTCTGGGTTGCCCTGCAGTGCCCACCTGGGCACCTGAGGGCTGGTCAGTACCACCAATCCTGGTACCAATGGAATCTGTCAGGTCCCAAGGAGGGGGTTGAGTGGGGGCTGAAGCATTGAATGAAGAGGAATCAGAGGATTCCAAGGAATCCAGGAGCCAGTCCTGGTAAGCCTCCAAGTCATCATCACCTGAGGAGGCTAGGACCCAGATGACCCCCCCGATCTCTATCAGCCGCAGTACCATGAATGGCATCACAAACTGGTGTTGCACTGCCCATGGTGCCACCCCATCCCCGGCACTGTGAGTGGCACCAGAGTCAGAAACAGCACTGGAGGCCGGCCCTGCACCTCCCATTGTGCTGCCCTGATCCCCGGAGCCGCAAGTGGCACCAGGATCATGGGCAGCACTGATGATCATGATGGCCTGGACCCCAGAATCTGACACCAGGGGAGCCTTCACCTCTGAGGATGGGATTGCCAGGGTGGTGCCTCCCTCCCAGCCCCCAAGGGGACCAGACTGAGCCTCCTGCACCATGGGAGGGACTCCCACTCAGGCAAGGCTAGGAAAGGCAGAACCTCCCCTTTTCTATGGGCCATATAGGACTGGGAAGGGACCTGGAGGAAGGGTCATGAGCCCTGTGTTTGGCTTCCTGAGTATGAGTCTGTCCCCCGAAAGTCGGCAGTGTACGTCCAACATTAAATGCACACTATTCTAGGACTTGACGGTCCATGGAGAAACAGGCATTACAATAATCCATAGCATGGTTAGAGCCCAAGCAGGTCAAGCACTGGTCATGCTAGTCCAAGACAGAGAAAAGCCAGCTGCAGGGACACCGCTGCATCAGAGGCCAACACGTCTTAGAAAATTTCTTCTTGTCACCTGAACAAGGCATGGCCAGATGGCAAACACAGCAAACAAAACAAGATACTCAATATCGTCAAAATAAAAGGAAAGATCTCACTGGTGAGATGGCACCGAGAATGGAGGCAAAGCAGAACTAGAGCTGACAGAGCTGATGGACTAGGCCGCTGTCACAGTGTGGGTGTGGGCAGGACAGTAGTGTGATGGGTAGGTAACTGGCTGGGTGGCAGGACACAGAGGATGGTGGTAAATGGCTGTCACTCCACAGAGGGAAGAGTGACCAGTGGGGTACCACAGCAATCAGTGCTGGGACTGGTCCTATTCAACATCTTCATTAGTGTCGTGCGCAGGACCTAGAAGGCAGAAATTTCACTGTTCACTGATGACACAAAGCTCTGTAACAGAGTAGACACACCAGAGAGTGTAGACAGAATGAGAAGGGACCTGCAGAAACTTGAAGAATGGTCAGGGGTTTGCAGTTGAAATTCAATGCAAAGAAGTGCAAGATAATGCATATGGGGCACAAAAACCCTGGCACAATATATCAGTAGGGGGCTGAAGGATATAGCATGCACCAAGCAGGAAAGGGATCTTGGGGTTATCATCCTGATGGCCTCAAGGTAGGGAACAGTGTGACAAGGCATGCACGTAGAAGCAGGTAGGATGCTGGGATGCATAAGCAGGGCATCACCAGCAGGAAAAGGGAGGTCATAATTCCACTATACAAGACACTGGTGAGGCCCCACCTGGAGTACAGTGTACAGTTCTGGAGACCTTTACTTACGAAGGACATAGACAGGGTAGAGAAGGTTCAGAGGAGGGCAACAAAGATGGTACATGGATTGCATCACAAGTCCTATGAGGACAGGTTGAAGGAACTGAATATTTACTCCCTGGAGGAGAGGAGGAAAGGGGATAGATAGAGGCACAGGTATCTTACAGGGAGGAACAGGGTGCAGGAATACACTATTTTTAAGTGAAAAAGATGTTCCAGGACTAGAAGGCATGGGATGAAGTTGGAGGGAAGACGATTCAGAGGAAACTTGAGGAAGAATTTCTTCACAGAACGGGTGGTGGACAAGTGGAACACCCTGCCAGAGGAAGTGGTGGGGGCTGAAACAGTCACAGGATTTAAGAATGCATGGGATAGACATAAAGAAATTCTGGAGGTCAGGAGTAAGGGGCAACAGACTTCTAGGAAAACATAAACTGAACTTACAAGCTCAAATGGGCAGACTGGGTGGGCCATAGGCCCTTATCTGCCAACACTGTCTATGTATCTATGTAAGTTTCAAAGATTCTTATGAACTTCACACATGAGGTCCTTACTCAAAAGCGGGAGAAGCAGAGCTGGGGCTGAGAAGGCATCGACGATGGTTACTGGCCAATCTGTGAGTGCCACGTAGTACGTCAGCCTGGAATATGGTGCCTTCCCAAAGTTGACTCCTCCTCTCACAAAAAAAAAAAGCTCCCACGGCATCCTAATCTCTGGCTCAGTACCCAACAGTGACGCATGGTGAAGGCTGACTCAGATAAGATTAAGTGTTATCAGTTGACTAGGCAAGCTATGGATTCCTGAAGGCTAACCTAACGTTTGGTAACCACTAATATGAAACAACAGTTTTACAAAAAAGGAAAGGAAGCTGACATTCTTATAGACTTTCATAGCCATAATGATGCATGTGTCTGTCTTTAACACATGCTTCATTATTTTGCTGTAACATGGTGTCAACTGTCATTTAAACAGCAACATTATTGAAAATAATATTCAGACATTTTATTCTGCTTCAAGCTCAAGCTTACTTTAATGGGACCTGCAGGACCCCTGAATATCCAGCCCCAAATGTTGAATCTGTCATTTTGTTCTCATTCTAACAAGGTAATTTTTGCAGGTCCCTTATTGACTTGAGACATTTTAAGAAATGGCCTCAAAAGCATTCAAACAAATGTCAAGCTATCCACACTGAAACATCAAGTATTAATATACCTTAGAGCTGCAAGAACCAGCTAACCTTCAGCACAATGTCAGCTGTCTCAGCACAGGGTATCAGTAGGGGTGCTTACCATTGAACTGCAGTCTTTTTGTGTATATCTGCATATCGAAGTACAGTACATTTCCACATTAATGCATATTATAATTTGCCCATAATACCATCCTGTAAGAAAAACTCTCTGCAGAAATTGCAAAATAAATTAGCTTCACAGTTTGATTAAAACAAATTGCCATATCATTAAGCTATTGCCTGTACACCATTTTTACTTGAAAGAAATATCATTTCCCCACTAATAACAAAATGTGTTGCTCACCTAAGACAGAAAGGATGATATATTGAATGAGTTGTCTCCCATCACTCAGTATCACATGGGCTGTATAATTCCCACTGTCTTCTTTCTGCAGCTGGTTAATCTGTAAGGTGCCGCTGTTGTGAATCACTAGTCTGTTGTTAAATTTGTTACTATAAGGTATTCTGTCTTTTCCATTAGTCAATTTTGCTATTTCCAGCTCTTTTTCTCCGGGTGCTTTACATTTCCACATTATTTCTGATGCATTTACTATGGACTCAATGTTCAGATCCAAAGACAGATGCACGGACTGCGCCACAGTCCCATACTGATATGTCAAATTGTGTGCCTCGAAAAATTTCACTCCTACAAAATAATCAAAAAGAAAAGTAACAACCTTGTGAAGACTACTCACTCAGAAATATTACTTATCATACTTAAATCAATCTAGTAAACGCTGGACATGTAATTTACTATTTAATAGGATAGCCCTAATTATACAACAGGTATCTGTTTTCAGCCATTCACAATAGAGAACAGACGTCAGTTATTGCCTCACAAACTACATGTAGAAACACCCAGAGAGTCAGTTATTCAAGTAAACCACTCCAGCTGTCAGTTAATGGCCCCTAACCATGCCTACAGTTAGTTAATGGCCCTCTAACCACACCCACAGTTAGTTAATCATACACTTCAGACATGCCCTCAGGAGGTTAACCATCCTCTGGCAAACTGTCAGCTGTTTTTAGTGCCCTTCAGTTTGTGTCTTCTACATTCTGTCTCTCTAGTGTAAAATTCACATATTTATTTTTCTTCAGTATTCCCTGTTCTACACTCCCCAATAAATTATGTACAAACTGCTACTTCCTAGCCTGCACTGCTCACATACCTCCTAAGAGTCTGCATGCAACTACATGAACTAGTTTCTTTTTTTTCCAGCCTTGTCTGATAAATGTATATTATGATCGAGGATGGCTTTCTAAGGTTGTAAAAGTGACTCTTCTTTTATTAAACAACATTTTTTATGCCAAATTTAGTCACCAAAATGGTTGACTGTCACTCCAGGCATGTAAATTAACTTTGACACAAATGTGCATGCCTGGAGTCACAGCTTTCTATTTTGGTGACTAAATTTGGCATCAGAATTGTTGTCATTTAAAAGGAAAGTCACATCTACTACATTAGAAAACCATCCTAGATCATAATACACATTTCTCAGACATAGCTGCAAAAAAGTCATTCATGTAGGAGCATCAGACACTTAGGAGGTTTGTCAGCAGTGCAGGCATGGGAGTGGCGACCTGAGCATTTAACGGAGGGTAAAATCAAATTACAGTCTGTCATGTCTGTTGTATAATAGTAATAACATTCTGTATGCTGGAGTAAACTTGGAATAACCGGCTGAAGTGAGTGATTAAATGCCTCGGCCTTCGGCCGCAGCATTTAATTACTCACTTCAGCCAGTTATCCCTTCATACACTGCTCTCAGAATGTTACTACTATCAACATAAGCATATTTTTTATATAACCCTTTCACATAGGGGTGTTCTGGACTATGCAGAACAATGAGTACAATGTCAGAAGTGTGCTACTCTACCCAAGCAAATGCAACAGACAACTGAGCCTATGCATGAAACAAGGGCTGTAGTGGTGCGGTGCCCAAAGGCCAGGTGTAATGTTGTATGACAGTGTACTGCACAAGCCATGGTTAGGTAGCATACACAAAGTGTATGTAGTGGCGTGTAAACAGGCCACATATGTAGCTATGCACTGGCCACAGTATGCATGCTTGTGTCCACATAGCGGCAGGCGTGCTATGCAGTACATACATGCACAAAATGCACATCTCCCAACAGCATGGCCCTGCATATGGAGCAATACATGATGTGGATGGCAACCATAAATGGCAGTCGTGTAACATATGCACACAAATTGGAGTATGAAACAGCCATCGTGCATGGTGCCATGGGCACAGGACAGAGTAGAACCCATAGCGTAGTGACACCACAGCAAACAGGATGCAGGGCACCCTTGTCAGGATACTCAGTGATGGACAGGACATATACTGGCACCAGGGAATGTGCAGGATATATGGCACAATATGTATAGTATGTGACAGTGACAGACACCTAATATAGAAACCACATTATGGTACACCAACCACCTCAACACACTGAGGCACACCACAAAGGCAGCTAAGTCCCATGTGTGTAGTGCACACAAAGGTGCATGGACCCATGGGCAAGGAGTGGTGTTAGCCACCCCACCAACCATACACACGTACAGTACCTGTGAAATATAGAGATGTTCGGCAGGACTATAACCATGTCTAATTATGGCAGCATCTCCCCCCCTCCGGCCCACATGTCTGGTACCTATGGGTGTAGTAGGAAGCATATATCACTGCAACATGTGTATGGCATGCACATTGGGCTACAACAGGGAACAGCAAGACCGAAGGACAGGAGGCCATTATACACTACATACAAGGCAGGGTGCAAGACATATAAAATGTGCCATGCCAAATAAAACCATAGCAGGCATCTTACAACAGCAGCACCCCCCCCCCCGATCAAGGACACAGCTGCCAGCACAGGGTGTGCAGACCATGGGCAGACACAGAACACAGGCATAGCAGGCAGATAATACATGTGTCAAGCAGCATGGACGGCCATGTGATCATGCCACTTCCTGAATGGACGCCCCACTATATGGAACAACAATGAGTCAAACTGAGGTGGGTATAGTGGAGACATTCAGGATGGATGCAGGGACAGAGTATGCCCTGTGGAACATAGAGGCACTTTTCTCACAAGCAGCAACAGATGCTTAGGGCCGACAGCAGAGGTGCAAAATGTAGTTACCCATGGCCCCCAGCCCACAGACCCAGATGGCGGAAAGACACCACCACCTGGAATGAGGATAACACCAGTGTGTATGGCAAAAAATCTTTAGTAACAAAATGTATACACAAGCCCAATGGGCAGCCCCATCCCCTTGCAACACAGACCCCCCCCAGTCACCAGGGTCTTTGTAGTCCTCACTCAATCCCTTAGGGGTGGTATCAGTGTATCCTTGGTGCACTACTAGTATTCTCCTCAGTGGGCTATGATACCCCTGTGAAAGAGGACAAAGAGGACAGCCATCAGTGGTCTGGACACGGTGGACCAATATTCTGTACAGCGTGCACACACATTCAGCACTGACACCTTCAGTACATTCTGTTGAGGGTTATTTAATGGTACACAGCTCTCTAACCTAGTCCTTGTAATATGCATCCTAATACCCTCACACGCTATGAAAGAAAGAATGTCACATGGGCACATGCCTCCACTGATCCACCTCCAATGCTATCCCTTCTGGCTGTTGGACTTGTTGCAGCACGAAGCTCCCTGAATGCCTACAGTAGTCCTGTGGCAATACCATGGGAGGGTACCACATTACCAAAACAGCACAGCATTATGGGTACTTAGGTCAACAGATGGTGCACTACAGAGGTCACAGGGCATAATATACCCTGGGTGGAAAGGGACACACTACCACTACTATAGGGTATGCACCAATGTACAGGTGTATACACCACATTTTCTACATAATACTATCTGCGTCCCAGACCCCCCTGGAATTTGTGCATTCCTTTAAATACCTGGGCATCACTTTGGACTCTGGCCTTACCTATCACGAGCATATACATCAATTATCTAAGGCCCTAAATATTAGGTTGGGGCTTTTGCACCGCTTTAAACATTGCCTTACCCCTGAGGCCCTTAAGCTTGCTATCTCCTCCTCAGTAACTTTCCCTGCTCAACTATGGCCTTCTGACTTTTGGTGGGGCAAGCTCTTCTGCCCTTGACAGTCTTAGACTTGTCCAAAAACAAGGCCTGCTGTCCTATATTAGGATATGACAGACTCACCCATACCTGTGCGCTATATCAGGACACCAATTGGCTTAACCTTGACAACAGAATCAAATTCCACACCTGTGTCTTTGCAAAAAAAATCTCTCTTGGCCTCTCCCCCGCAGCACTCACCCTTTTAATCACCATGGACCCAAAAGCTCAGCACACCCATAACTCAGACACCCATCATCTCTCCATCCCTTCCTGTTGCACAACTCAATCCCAAAGATCCTTTTGCTACAGGGCTACCCTGTGGATGAATAACCTTCCTCCTCCCTTATGCCTTGTTCAAAGAATTGGTAATTTCAAACACACCTTAGGGCCCATCTTCAGGCCACAAGGCACCAGCACTGTAAAAATCCGTGCCCCTGTCCCTCTATTACTGACAAAGGCCTCTGGCTGGCTTCTGCATACATCTCTTAACTCCGCCATCTCAGGGATGTTAAGTCCCCAGTCCGTTTAACTGTCTCAAACTGCACTAGTTCTTGAATGCTCGCCAAGTTGTTTCTGCTATAAACATATCTTTACTCTGCAACAATTTACTTTATTGTGTATTTGTACCAACTGTATTATCTATATATTGTATGTGACATGGAACCTTTGTAAAGGAGTCTATGACTCAAAGGTATTTCTGATCTCTGAAATAAAAAAAATAAAAATAAATAAATAAGGACAGAAACTGTGAGACATGGATAGGACAGCAGCAGACAGACATAAATTACATATTGCCACTTATTTTGGCAAACTCCATCATCTGCCACATTTGGCCTCCGCTTAGGTGGTCTTGATATGTCGTGGAGGACAGTCTCCACAACTTGTGAGGGTACACTGCACAATGCCCTTACTTAGGTGCAGGTGCTGTCCTGGTTGTCTCTGCTGCAGCCTCCACCATTTTGAACAACATAAGTGTATGGCTTCTGGTGACTCCTGCTGATGTGCAGTCACCATGGGTGTGTCAGGTCAGGGTCCATTTAAAGGGGGATCAACAGCTGTGGCCACCACAGTGATACATTATGCAGAGCTGTGTGTATTGTGAGGAGGTGTTGTGTTGCTTACACATAGTACAGTGTCCACACAGGTATCCACAAGATGTGCTCCAGACTGTTAATGAATCTTCTCCTGATGGAGGGTGAACAGGAGAGGGAGAGGCCTATGAGGTGATTCCCCAGGTCTCGGATTTTCAGGCCTTGGCTGAATGTAGAGCACCTCTGTGACACATAGCACTTGAAATGGTTCTACCTGGACCAGGCAATGATTTTGGGGCTCTGCAACATGCTCCAACTACAGCTGGCACCTAGGACAGGAAAATCACAGGCCATGTCTATGGAAACAAAGGTGCTGCGTGCCCTGTCATACTATATAACAGATTCCTTACAGAGGGTTGAATTTTGGACTTTTTCATTCTTCATTCAACAACAACGATTGCAGCCTGTATTGTGCTTTGGTTCTTACAGAGGATTGCTGGAGATGTCACTGGTTTCAGCCAGTCATCCGTAAACAGGGCCCTGCACAAGGTCCCTACTCCAGCATGTGCAGGATCATATCACATTTCCCTCAGCTGTGGCAGAGATCAGTGCCACAAAGGAGGCATTCCATGCCATGCACAGCTAGCCTACTGTATTGTGTTCTTGATTGTACCCCTGTGGCAATCCTAGCATCAAGTGCGGACAAGGAGGTGTACAGGAAGAGAAAGGGTTTTCACAGTATCAACTCAAGCTGGTCTGTGATGCGGGTGGAATTATCACTAATGTGTGTGCAAGTTACCCTGGGTTGTGTCACTCATGATGCCTATATATTCAAACGATCCAGGCTGTGTGTCCACCTCATGGTACATATTGGTGGGGATGGATGGCTTCTAGGTGAGTATGAATGTGTACAATATGTGGCACAATTGGACACAGTGCCACAGCACACAAACATGTCTGTTCTGTACCATCTACCCAGGTGACAACACATACCCACTACGCCCATACCTGATGATGATGCCATTCCTGTCAGCAAATTATGTGGGAACAGAAGGCATCTAACAAGGCAAACAGGAAGACCTGTGCTGCTACTGAGCAGTCCAACTGGGTGCTGAAGATGAGGTTCTGTTGCCTGGATCACACCAGTAGCATGGTGATGCTAACTCCCAGGAAGGACTGCAGAGTGATCACCACATGCGCTATGCTACTTAACATGGTAGTGCACAAGTGGCTACCCATGCCACAGTGTCAGGACATAATATTTCAGAGGGTGAGGAGGAGGTGAAGAATCCACAGTGACATGGACCCAAGATGCTTTGTGGTTGTGTGGCATGCCATGCCTTTGTGCTTGGTGCATTCCGGAGATAGAGATTACACCATTGTGGCACAGTGATAAGTCTGGTATGATCTGAGTACCCATGTTGGGGCTGTGTGTCCATTCATGTGGCTGTGCTGTGTTGCTATCTTTGTCTGTTAGTATGGGTGGTAGTGGTGGTGAGGGGGTGGCCATGTGTGTACTACTGTGACTGTGCATAGGTGTGGACTGCCCAAGGTCATAATGTGGTACAAGGTGCCCATAATATGCTGAGTGACAGGGCACACTTATATACACTGTATATACACCACTGGTATCCAGGAGTGGAGATGACATCCAGGGAATGCACAGAGGGGTATCACATCGACCATGCAAGGTACTTCCAAAAGCCAGCTAAGGTCTGTGTGTGCTGAGTCACTGCAGTTGCACTGTTTCATTGCTGCCATGGCTCATCTCCTACTATCCCCCTATGTACCAAGCCATACTGATGATCATGTGGCCAAATGCTTCCCTTTATGTTTACCTTCCCACCTTGTGTGGCCATGTAGCAGGATGTGCAACCATCAGTTGATGTGGTTGCCCCCAAGGGCACACTGGGACCCCTGTGGTGATGAATGCTTGGTCAACACCACCATCTATGTGTGTTACATGGGCTGGAGCACCAGTTACAGCTGTCAGGTGGGTGTCCATGTCTAGCACAGGGCCACTATGACCAGTGACATTGGTATGGACTGTATAGTCCATCTGTGAGGTGAGTCTGTGGGGGCTGTTGGCCACCAGCAACACAGGTGCATCTGTCTGTGGCACAGGAATGGGTGGGGTTGGTGTAATGGGCATAGCTAGCAGGTGGTCAGCCAACTGCTTTAGGATGTCACCAGTGTGGTCAGTGCCATGCCACACACCCCACACCTCCACAGTCAGGTTCTTCAGGGCCTCTGTGTTCTCCCACTGGGCTTGTAGGCAGTCATGTTCCAGTTGGCACACCTACATACATAGATACATAGATTATGCCAGCAGATGAGGACCCTCTGGCCCATCTAATCTGCCCATTAACCCTATTCACCTCAGGGTAGTTTGGGTGTAGTTTGCCTAGTGTGGACCTCTTCAGTGTCCTGCAGGGCTGATGTTGTGAGGGAACCTAATCCCCACTGTCACATGGCCCTTGTGCAGTGGCATGGGTACCACCAGTGTCCCCTGGCAGTGGGCATGTGCCATTAGGGTGTTATACCTGGCCAGGCATGTGGGACTGTGTTGCAGGGACTTCTGTGCCCTGTCCACCACTAATGGGCAGCTGGCTGTGCATGTGGTTGAAATGCAGAGGAGGGGCTGGTCATATGTTGGCTCCCTGTGGGAGTTGTGTAAATGTCCGACATGTCCTCCAATGTGTCCACCATGGTCTCTGTGTCCTCAGGTGAGGCCATCTCCAGTGCTGTGTCCATCGTCCCCTACATGGTACCTGTGTGTGAGAGTGATGTCGATGTTACCTGCAAGTGCATTCCCATGTGTTGTCATCTGTACTGCTGGTTACAGTTCAGTACACTTACATGCACCATCTGTGTCTGTGTCTCCCTGTGTGTCCACTTCCACAGTGGGCAGCTCCAGTACCTAGGTGCTGGCCACCATCACAAGCTATGCAGGGTGCAGGACAGGGCGTTAGTACCTCAGTGTCATCCTGTATGTCCCACCCAGTGTTCCTTCATTGTACTCTATACTTGCCAGTGTGTCGATGCCCTCCTCCTCCTCCTCCTCCTTTTCATGCAGGCTGATGTTGTCTAGTGTGTTGGCCGCCATCCTCTTAATGTGTGTTGGGACTGGGAAGATCACTGTCAGTGCCTCCTTATGCCTGTTCTATTGTGGACAACTTGCATTTCACAGCTGACCAGAGCTCACACCACTTGTGTCTTATTGCCATTAGTATTTGTGCCTCCTGATCAGTTGCATTGACAGCAGCTTGGATGTCAAGCCACAGGCATGCTTTTGGTTTCCACAGGTGCTTTCAGGGACTCAGTTCCATACACCATGAATAATGTTCTCATATATCCACCACAATAATCTGCAACCTGCCAGCCTGTGACATTTGCAGACTGTGACCAGGTACCACTGCACACCCAGAGCTTCCACAGCTCTCAGGGCATTCATGTCCCATGCTGCCAGATATTGCAGTGGGCTAGGTACCTTGGAGTGCAGTGCTACCATATCCTGCTCCTGTTCTTCCACCCTCCACTATCATGGTATTCATTTCCCTGTGTGACTGTGTCTGTGTGTGTGTGTGTGTGTGTGGTGGCGCACATGTCTATATTTGGTGGGGCCAAGTGGTTAGTCCATGACTGATCAACCCACCTAGCAGTCCTGAACATGGTAATGCATGCATCTGATGCCCACACCTCTGCCTCAGCCTGCACAGCATTTGCATTTGTGAATGGCACTTGGAGTTTAAGACAGCTGGGGCATGCTTTTGTGCACCAGTGTTACCACACATCTGGGTGTATTTTCTGTACTTTTGTGCATAGGCCCCAGTATGAACAGTATCACCAACTTGGCACTTATGTGTCACTTGTGAGGACCTTAGTTCCAGCCAGTACCTATCCTATAAGATTTTATATGAAGTGGAGCTTGCAAGTACTGTAACTCACCTTAAAGCAAAAAAAGTGAATGATGCCTAATTCGTGGAGGGAAACATTTTTAATTTATGTATGGGCAGTTTAAACTGAACCAGCAAGGGGAGAGTGTGATGAATAATGAACAGTAGTATCCAAGAAAAAATATATTCACTTAGAAATAGAAGGGGATTTAATGCAATTCAAGAGACCAGGCAAGTCTTGTAAAATGTGAGGTCCCAAGAACCTCATGAGTAATTGTGACAGTTTTGTACAAAACAGCCAGGGATTAAATTCCAGATTAAATCATTTGCTTTGAGCCAATGCTATTGTGTTGAAGAAGCAGTTTCAACAAGGTGTTAATTTGGTCGCGGGGGTTCACTACCTTAAATGTCAGATCATGAGAGCCAATAGTAAGAGATCCTAGCAGCAAATTGTCACAAAGCAAATAGAGTTGTCTGAAATGAGAATTAGGCTAAAGGGAAGAGACAAAGAACCTCTGTGTGCAAACACTGAGGCAAGGGTTACCCCAAAGGGTATTTGGCTGGGAAGCCAAGTTTCAAGAAAATACAAAATCACACATGCCCACACAATGCAAAGCATCATGGGTTGCATATGCAAATCACCACAGAATGTTATGCTGGTTCAACTTTAAGCAGAACTGCGTGGTGCCAAAAGGCCTCTCACACAGTTTACAAAGGGTGCTAACAGATGACATAGACACGTGTTTCATTCTACCAGGGCTCATCAGTATGCCTCATCTGTTTGATATCCCAGTTGAATGAACTAGCTACCCTAAGATGGTCTGTCTGGGTTATGTTGTGGTGAACCCATTAAAATAAAAAACTATTTAAAAGACAAAGAACCTCTGTGCGCAAACACTGAGGCAAGAGTTACCTCAAAGGGCATTTAGCTGGGAAGCCAAGTTTCAAGAAAATACAAAATCACACATGCCCACACAATGCAAAGCATCATGGGCTGTATATGCAAATCACCACAGAATGTTATGCTGGTTCAACTTTAAGCAGAATTGCATGGTACCGAAAGGCCTCTCACACAGTTTGCAAAGGGTGCTAACAGATGACATAGACACATGTTTTGTCCTACCAGAACTCATCAGTATGCCTCGTCTGTTTGACACCCCAGTGGAATGAACCAGGGGCCAGGGGCAATCAACTTCTTCAAACAGTGTAGGTTGCCAAGGAGGATGGAAACACATTTTAGTGCTTTCAGGACTGCTTGATGTATGCCATCATACCTGCAGGGATCGGGGATGTATCTGCAGCTGCTCTGAGCTGGTTGCTGCTCTGGAGAGGCATATTGCCAGTCTGTAAAGGCAACTGTCTGTGCAATGCGTGATGCACAGGGGTTGATGCTGGGGATGGTGGAAGCTAGCATCTAGTACCCTAGGAGGGAAACAAATCTGATGCAGTAAGTGGGCTCTGAGATGCAAACCATCCAGTCTATAAAGGGGAAGGTGAGATACATCTAGAAACAGAAATTGTCAGCAGAAAAGAACTGCTTGGGCTACCCAGTCTGCCCAGATTTTACCTGCCTAGTTTGTCTCCATGGACCCTGCCTGATATCTGTCAATGTTTATGACTATCCCTTGCATACTTAAATCCTCTCACTGCTGTCACTCACACCATCTCTGTTGGAAGACTTTTCCAGGCATCCACAACTCTTTCAATGAAGTAGTACTTCTGATGTCCCTTTTAAACGTTCCCCTTCTAGCTTCACTGCATGCCTTTTTGCCCTGGTGCACATCCTGATTTGAAAAATATTTGCCTCCTTTTTTTTTTTTAACTAGGAGAGACACGCCAAGCTGAAAGTTTGTTTACAGGTGTGACCTGGGAGCACAAGGAAGTTAAGTGACTTGCTCAGGGTCACACAGTATGCAAGTGGAGGCAGTGGGATTCAAAACAATGTCTCCAGGTTCTTGAGCTGTCAGAATCCCTGTTCTTGAACTGAATCCCCATTTGTGAGCTGTCAAAATCCCCATTTGTGAGATGAGAACCACATGGCCCTATCTCGTGAACAGGGACTCCCCGTTCGTGAGCTGTCAAAAAAACGATCCTTGTTTGTGAGCTAGCAAAATTCCCTTTCATGAGATGAAAACCAGATGGCCCTATCTCACGAATGAGGATTGGCTTGCAAACAAGGATTTTGTCAGCTCAAGATTGGGGATTCCCCTCACGAATGGGGATTTTGACAGCTCATGAACAAGGATTTGTAAAATGTTTCCAGTTCACTGCTAAGAAGCAGTAAAGACTTTTGGCTTAAAATTTGCAGTGTGCAAAGGGGGTGTCCCACTGATGTGACCTATGCTAGTTTGATGTAAAACAAAATGCATTGGTTACAGTTATGATATTCCAAAGTTGAGACATTTCCCATAGATTAACATTGCAATGCCCATGATACCTTTCGTCGCCTGTATCTTGAAAATGAAGCAAGATATGGATTTTTTGCTACTTGCAGCTTAGGTCACCTTTAGGTGGCCTAACCTGCAGAAACAATTTTGGAATCATACATTACACCAATAGAGGACATTTTTTCTTACTTGTTATGGTTAAGGAGATATTGGCAAATTTGGGTCACAAGGATTGCAAAGGGTGCCTTTTCAGTGCATTTTGGTGCCTGTATCTCAGAAATGATGCAAGATATAGATTCAGTCAATTCATGTCTCATGCAGTATTCGCTGTCATAGTTACAATGACGCTTAACATTTTTGTCTAGCTGCTACAGTTCCCAAGATATTGGCAAATTAGTATTACAAGGGTTCTTTGCCATATAGGGTTGCTGTATGACTCTCTAGCTATGTGTAAGTGGGAGCACAGGGCCCAGAGGGCCCGCGCTCACGCAGATGCATATCGTTATGTATAAATGGGCAACTTGGTGGGAGCATGGGGCCCACCAACACATGCTATTTACTAGTTATATTGTACTTTTTCAAAAAGTGAGGAAATTCATTGCAAAAAAACTTCATTTAATGCATCAGTTAGGGTTAAAGTGACAAAAATGTGGAAATGTAATATTAAGGCTCAGCCCCTAACTCCCCCACCACCCCATCCCACCCCCATCCTCCACAGACCGACAGATGCCGGGGTGTGCCATGGGTCATTAGACCTAACTCTGACCCCATTCTCCTTTTCTGTACCATGTCAACCTGTTTACACATGGAATGGTGTGAGAGTTGGGCCTCATGACCCCATGGCACACCCAGGCTTCTGTTGGTCTGTGGAGGATGGGGAGGGGTAGGGTGGTGAGGGGTTAGGGACTCAATCCTAACACCTCATTTCCCCCCTTTTGTCACTTTAACCCTAACTATATATATTTAAGTTCCAAGTGAAGTGAGTTTACACTTAGGAATGAGGGTTTGTGCACTAAAGTAGGTGGCTAGCCCAAAAGAGTTAAACAAATCCAAAAGGGAATAGTGCTCAATACCAAAATACAAGCAGTTTAGAAAATGTGCAAAGTCCAATGAGCATAGAGGTGGATTTAATAAAAGTCATAGGACTTTGCAAATTTTCTAAACTGCTTGTTTTTTGTAATCACAAGGTACCCTGGGGTAGTAGAGTGTGTGTGGGATCCCAATAAATCAGTATGTGTTTGCACAGCATAATTGTTTCATCTGTACTAATGAAGTGGAGAGGCAGACATAATGCTTCTGAAGTCTGTTTCAACCACTCATGACTATGTTACTATTAACTTCACACTTGGAGATGTGGGCAAATGGCTTCATTCACTAGCTGGGAGAAGGAAATATTGGGCAGGGTATTGGGATCATGTCTTTCTATTTAAGTAGTACCAGAAGATCTTTTACTTTGACCATGGTTTGTCATCTCTTCAAATACTACATTTCTATGCTTTGCAGTAGCTCACTCCCTAGTATAGTACTGCACATAATGTAATTGACAAACTTGGGTGTCACTCCAAGTTCTAGTACTGTATGAGGAATAATAATGACATAATATTTTGACCAAGAGGCAAGGGTGCTAGCCAATAAGCCTCACTGACACCAGCAACCCAAAAGTTAGTATAAACTTATACATCATACAAGGTGTATTTGTGACAGGGTCAAATAAGACCCTATTCCATTTGTTATGCAAAGAGAGTTAAAAGTAAGGATCTAATCAGTTATCTTTTTTCTGTCACTTGTCTATCTCTGCTATCTGACTGCACAATCAAATTTTCTTGTGGAATCAAGGAAATGCCCAAGGGTTCCACAATCCCCTACACACACACACACACACCCACACTATCTCCTTTTCTTCACTTGCTGTTTCTAGCTGTTCCTATTCTTCCTTACCCCCTTGCTTTTCTGTCATTGAAAAATATATGTGAATATTTATGTGAAACTGGGACCCCTTGGTTTGCAAATGTGTGTAATTACAGTATCTTGTTGAAATATTGCAGAAAGTTATTTGGGTTTCATAGAAATGATAGCAAGCCTTGAAATGTTTTTTGACTTCCACAAGCTTGTTAACAAAACTGTCAGCGAGGGACCAGCCCTGGGACAGAATGCTTTTGTGACAGAAATGAGATTAAATGTTTGGGTTTATAGAAACTATTTTTATGGTCTTCTGATTCTCACCAAAGGTTTTGCTTGACGTGCTAACAAGAAGGGGAAAACATTGGGATTCTACATCACGAGTAGGTTGTACCTGTGGACAAGGGTAGTAAATCTCAGAGAGTGTCCAGAAGGGGATGGACATTCACACATACATACACACAGATGTTTAAAAGGATTGATATGTTTTAAATACATACAGGTTGCAGAATTGATCTAATTGGACATCTATACGTTTTTAAGCTGATTGGAGCAGTTAAACACAATCATGCTAAATGTTTGGTGAATTCAAAAAATGACGTACTCACAGAAGTCAGCTTAGGCTATAAATTCAGTGAGTTAAGGACAAGAAGTGCTTTTTGGTTGGGAACATCCATAATAAACAAAGCTTGTCATTCACTAAGCTTCATGTGAAAGGAAACAGAAAGTTTAGATTCCAGTTTCTCTTTGAGCTTAGTGGAAGGCAAGTATTTTTATGTTAGGCTGAAGCAGTCCATAGTGCTTTTCTTGCTGACTCCTGTTGTTCAAAATCATTAGTTTACTTTTCCTGTAAAAAGTGTTTTCTCTTCTTTGTACTATACATATATCCTGTAGTTGCAACCCCTGACTTTAAAAGTAAATATTTTTATTTACACAAAAATCCGTGACTGTGAATTCATTGTAAGGTAACTGCATTTTTTTTCTACTGGCAAATGAAAAACTCTGTCTAGAATCCACCAATCAAAAGAGCATATTACACAATTTTTAACTCTGAACTGTAACTGACCTCCCAGCTTTGTGCAAGGGAAGGAAAAATACAGTCCTAGAAATCCAGGTTGGTGGCAGCTGAAAGACAAAGAAACAGACAACTTCCTGAAAACTGTTCCAGTCCAGAAGACAGAGTTCATCACAGCTCTATCTTTTTGCACCTGTGCAGACTAAATGGACTCCTCAGGCTGATCACCAGAAGGGCAACAACAAAGGTTTGTTACATGCTGTGAAACAGGAGATATCACTAAAGGAGGACAAGATGCAGAGTTTAAAAAAAACTGCAAAGCAAATACCTCTTATGAAGAGTGCAACGTTTTGGTTTTCCAGATTTAGATTTAGAGATTCTCTCAGATGTAGGACTTTTGTTAAACTGCCTGTATTAAGAGCAATCCTGTACAATTTTGTTTTATTTTATTCTATTGTTATTAATAATAAAATGCTACTTGTGAATTTTAAAACTTTTCCTGGTCTGCCTATGCTTCCTGCCCTTTACCTCTATGACACTATTCATAAAATAAAAATATGCAATATTATAGGTAAACCATGATTTCTAAACATGGAGAAATGTTACTTTTTTCATTAGGATGTACTTCTTTAAAGTCCCGGAATAGGTATATTTAGATGTTATTTTAGGTCCTTGTTTTTGACTCTAATACTTTATTGAGATTTCAATATGAGTTACATAACATGGTGTAGAAGAAATAAGCAACGCAAATGCTGGATCAGCACCACCTGTCTGTGTATTAATGAACAATATACTAACAGTTGTTGTGAGCCACCTGCAAAGAGAATCAGTGAGCACAGCGGGACTCATTATATCTGTGAGAGCGCTAAAGTGAAAGGCAGCTATTACTAAAAGGAAAGGAGAGAGAGGTATTCCTTTTCTGGTTGTCCATTCATGTTTTACCCATGCGGTGAGTGAAGGCTGCAGTAGTTAGACTGAGCAACAAAGTTTCCACGTGTGGCTGAATAATGTGATCCGATAGTGCTGTGGATTGTGTCCTCCACTCACAGTGACAACCCTTCCTACTTCCATTTTGACATTCTCTGTCCATCCTCTGTAGTTCTCATAGAAATCTAGTTATGTGTCCATCCCCCCCCCCCGCAAGTCACTGTATTCTTTGTTCTGAGTGTCGTACTGACAATGGGTTAGAGATACGTAGGCGGGTATATCAAGTGTAGCAGAGAGAACTCTGACCCACTGTCAATCCCCAGTGAGATCCTGTACATAGTGACAGTGCATTCTCATCCCCCTACCCACCCTGACGTTCTCTGCTCCCAGTCTTCTGGCCACCAAGAGCAGGACTCACTGCTAACAACAGTTTCCTCTGTTAGAGAGAGAGAGAGAGAGAGAGTGCAACACAGTGGGACCAGTACATGCAAGGGAAAGTTGTGGCACTGTCTGTGTGTGTCTCTCTCTGTACAGACTCTGGTGTCTCCAGTGCAGTGTTTTCTGTAACAGCGAGAGAAAGCGAGAGAGAGACTGGGATGAGGAAGTTGATACAATCCTCTCTCTCTTTCTCTCTCTCTCTCTCTCTCTCTCTCTCTGTCTTTGTTGTGTGGGGAGTGGGAGACTGTTTTTCCAAGTCTTTGATTGTCCCCCATTGATGTCAGTGTTGCTGGGTGACTCTGTAATGGTTATTGTCTGTTGCCCTGTGTTGTATTCTGGCACATCCCAAGAAAGGTCTCCTTCTGATGTCTGCACCGGCCGAATTGCCGGCTGTCACTGTGTAGCAGTAGGTGAGTGAGCTTCAGCAGGGAAAAAGTCAAACAGTGACACAGAGAAATACAATGCTTAATTAAAAATTGCTGCACTGTCCTCTCTGTGTGTCTCTCTCAAGCAGTTTTGCTGCAGTTGAAGGTGGGGGGGGTGAAACACAGACAGTGAAAGCAACACACAGTCTTCTGTTTCTCTGTGATTCCAACCCCGGTCACCTGTATCCCACCAGTCATGCGGTAAGGGGAACAGCAAGACAGAGAAAGTGCACTGCATTGTCTGATCTCAGAGAGAGAGAGACACAGAGAACAGGGAAGGATCAGGTATGAGAAGAGGAGTGTGTGTGTGTGTGTGTGTGTGTGTGTGTGTGTGTGTGTGTCGGGAGAAAATGCAAAACTGCATGTCTGTATGTGTTGTACAGTATGAAATGAACAAGAAATGTGAGAAGTCATCATAACAGTATATTTCTTGCATTTCTGTGTTGATAACATCAGTGCAATATGCATACTTTCTTGGAGACTAATTCTTAAGTTGGCACAATACAGTACCAATTCTTGTATTTGAAGTGCTATAAAATGGTTTGCATTACTAACAAAGACCCAACATTTTAAGCACAAAAGCCCACTCCAGGGCATGGTGTTATTGAGGATTAATTGCACCCCGGATATTGTGAGGGCACTTGGCCTGCAGCCCAGTGCCTCCCAATGCATCTGGGGTGTTGATTAAGCCCCAGTACGCCCGTACCCTGTTGTGGGTTGTTGCCTACATAAAGGATAGCAGAAATACATTTAAAATTGAAGAAAAGAAGAACTAAAATAATTCAGTGAACAAGTAATAAATTATGAAACTTAGCTGAAGAACATTCAGTTAAAAGCTCTATATATAAAATTACTTCATTAAAAGATTTAAGAAACCATGTCGGCCCGGTGGCACTGAGGGTTGAGGTGATGGACTGCATACCTCATGCTGCACCAGTGATATGAGTTCGGGAATGAGCCTGGGTTGCCAGAGGTCAGCTGGGTGGAGGGTGGGCGCTGAATTGAATGACCATAAGGCAGCTCTCCTCTCCCAGGGAGGGCAGCCAGTCATTCCCACTGTAGGGCTGCCCTCAGGTGGAGGCCCAAGGGTAGTGCAGATGGTGAACAGCTGTAGTAGGAAGGGCACTGTGGATCGTTGCATGTGTGTGCCTTCACACATGCCCAAGCGACCACGGCAGGGAGGGGAGAAAACATGAAAATAGGATGGCCCAGCTGTGCCCGCACCAATTTCCCCAGATTAGTGTCTAGTGTGTTCTGGGGGGTTAAGAAACATAGAAACATAGAAACATAGAATGTGACGGCAGATAAGGACCGCTTGGCCCACCCAGTCTGCCCATTTCCCTACCTACTGGATAAGCTGCAGATCCTAGTTAACCAGCAGCCTACTTCTTCCTACCCCCACCCCCCAGAATTGCCTTATGACTATCCCATGCATGCTTGAATTCCACCACTGATTTTGACTCCACAACCTCCTCCGAAGGCCATTCCATGCATCCACACCCTCTCTGTGAAAAATACTTCCTTAATTACCTCTGAGCCGCCCCCTCTATCTTCAAATTGTGCCCTCTTGTTCTTGCACACCTCTTTTTTGAAAGATGCTACCCTCTTGGACTTTGTTGATTCCCTTGAGGTACTTGAAGTTTTCTATCATGTCCCCTCTCCCTCCTTTCCTCGAGGCTATACATATTAAGCTCCTTAAGTCTCTCTTCATATGTCCTCCGGTGCAGACCCTGCACCATTTTAGTTGCCCTCCTCTGGACAGCTTCCATCCTGTCTATGTCTTTACTGGAGATTGGGTCTCCAGAACTGCACACAGTACTCCAGATGGGGTCTCACCAGCTGTCTGTACAGAGGATAATAACTTCCTGTTTTCTACTGGTGATGCCTCTCCCTATGCATCCCAGTATCCCCCAGCCCTCCTTGCTGCCTTCTCACATTGCTTGCCCACCTTTAGGTCATCTGATATGACTACCCCCAGGTCCCTTTCCATTTTTGTTGTTGTTAGTATCTCACCCCCCATTGTGTACTCTTCCCCTGGGTTTTTGTTTCCCAGGTGCATTACCTTGCACTTCTTAGCATTGAATCTAAGCTGCCATACATTTGACCATTCCTCTAACCTTGCCAAGTCCCTTCTCATCCTTTCCACCCCACCCTGTGCATCAACTCTGTTGCAGATCTTAGTGTCATCTGCAAAGAGACATACTTTTCCTTCCAGTCCTTCTGCAATGTCGCTTATAAAGACATTGAAGAGGACTGGTCCTAATACTGAACCCTGATGGTACCCCACTCAGTAACCCTCCTTTCTTCTGAGTGGACTCCATTTACTATTACTCTCTGTGTCCTATTCTCCAGCCAATTCTTTACCCAAGCTGTCATCTTGGGACCCTCCCAGGCTGGCTAACTTATATATTAATCTTTGTGTGGGACTGTGTCAAATGCCTTGCTAAAGTCTAGGTAGGCCATGTCCACAGCCCCTCCCTGATCTACTACTTTGGTCACCCAGTCAAAGAAATCTATCAGATTGTCTGGCATGACCTTCCCGCTGTGAATCCATGCTGTCTAGGGTCCTGTGCCTTCTGGCCTCAGATACGCGACAGTTCTTTCCTTTAGAAGTGATTCTATCATTTTCCCTATCACTGAGGTTAAACTAACAGGTCTATAGTTTCCTGCTTCTGCCTTGCTCCCACTTTGTGAAGGGAATCACATCTGCCCTCCTCCAGTCCTCGGGTACCACCCCATCCTCCCATAATTTGTTAAAGAGGGTAGTCAGTGGTGTCACTAGTTCTACCCTTAGTTCTTTTAGAATTCTGGGATGAATCCTATCAGGCCCCATTGCTTTGTCCACCTTCAGTTTTAAGAGTTCTTTCAGAACCCTTTCTTCTGTAAATGGGCTGGTATCAACTTCTGTATCCAGAGTGTTACTACTGTTTGTTTTATGTACCTCCCTCTTCCTTTGTAAATACTGAGGCAAAATATTTGTTTAGTATCTCTGCCTTTTCACATTCTCCCTCTGCCCACCCTCCCTCCCCTTTATTAAGCCTCACTATCCCTCCCTTGGTCTTCCTTTGTTCTGATGTACCTATAAAGGTTTTATTCCCTTCTTAACTGAGTTGGCTATCTTTTCCTCAGTTTGGGCCTTTGCTGTTCTGACTGCCTTCCCAGCCTCCTTTGTTTTAACTGATACAGTTCTCTGTCCTGCTCCTGCTGATTCCTTGTACTTCCTGAATGCTTTCTTTTTTCTTGAACCTTCACTGCCACTTCCTTTGAGAACCATAGTGGTTTCTTACATCGTCTTGTTTTGTTTATTTGCTTCACACAAGGCTCGTTACCTCTGTGATGGCAGTTTTATTATTCCCCATTGTTCTTCCACCCCTCCTTCCCGCCCATTTGCTAGTGCATTCCTAGGCACTCACCCATTTTGGCAAAGTCAGCCCTCCTAAAGTCCAGTACTTTTGTCTTTGTATGGCTTGACTCTATTGCTGTGTTTATTGTGAACCATACTGTTCGATGGTCGCTAGTTCCCAGATGGCTACCCACTTCTACATCTGTGATCCTCTCTCCATCTCCATTTGAGAGTATCAAGTCTAATATTGCTCCCTCTCGAGTGGGCTCCAGTACTAGTTGTCTAAGGCATGCCCCCTGTAGGGCATCTAGAATAACTGCACTCTTCGAAGTGGCAGCTGCAACTGCGCTCCAGTTAACATCTGGCATATTCAGATCACCCATCAGCAATATCTCCCTTTTTCTGCCATTCTAAGTATACTTTCTATCATTTCTTTGTCCACTTCTCCCTGAGAAGGGTTCTGTGTCAACCCCTGTGCGGATTGTGGTGCCATTGCTGTCTCCAAATTTACCCACAGTGCTTCTTTCTCCTGTTTACCCTTTTGTTCTGTTGCTTTTATTCCTTCCCTTATGTAAAGAACTACTCCTCCCCCTCTTTTACCCTCCCTGTCCCTCCTGTAGATAGTGTATCCTGGTATGTTTACGTCCCAGTCATGGTTTTGTGTGTACCATGTTTCTGTGACTGCCACGATATGTTTCTATGTTTCTATGTTTCTATGTTAAATCTTTTAATGAAGTAATTTTATATATAGAGCTTTTAACTGAATGTTCTTCAGCTAAGTTTCATAATTTATTACTTGTTCACTGAATTATTTTAGTTCTTCTTTTCTTCAATTTTAAATGTATTTCTGCTATCCTTTATGTAGGCAACAACCCACAACAGGGTACGGGCTTATTGGGGCTTAATCAACCAACGATCCTCACTCTCAGCTCTGCTGTGGGGGGGGGGGACAGCATCCATGGGGGAAGTCCCAGGGTAGGACTGGGTGGGGTTAACTTAGCCAAAGAATGAGCCCCCAAGGGAGGGCAGGAGCCACCTGCCATCTCCACAGGAGGGAGAAAGACAATAAAAAAAAAAGATTTTAGAAACAAGCCTTTCAAAAACACAATCAGATTGGTAATCTATGTAGTAGTGGACTATCATAGGATTCAGTCATAGGAGTCCTAGGATGTTACTAGCCAGAACACAGCTTGCACATTTATGGTTAGCCATTTCTCAATGGTTTTGGTAATATAATATTACGTTTAATACAGTATCCATCCAATGTTTCCTTGAAATTTTACATGTATTTTCTATGTACAATAGCATGTAATATTTCATTCCGTATTTTAACAAGCCTTTGTGAGAACCACGTACTCCTTCTTTTGGTCTTGTATAGTTCACCTCTTAACTGCAGATAACGAGTTCTGGTAACTGGCCGGCTGCGTGGGCAAACAGGTGTGGGGTGTGCAAAATACAGGGCGGGCCAACTCTGGCACCATATTAAAGCAGATAGCATAATCTGAAATGACCGCTCTATCTGTTTGTGTATCAAACTCTGGTAGTATGGCCCACAGCAAGCAGTCACCATGTCTGACACAGTGCTACTACTGGGTGGGACAGAATACCTCCCACAGGGATAAAGCATGGCACAAACTGGATAGCACCACTACCCCCCATGGGCTATATTTAGCCCAAACATGTAGGTGAGCATAATTGGGCATGCATGGAGCAAGTGGGCCATTTGCATGCCCATGATGGGCTCATCTGCATACCAGCACTGCCATAGGGTGTGCCTGGCCAGGGCGTCCCACCCTGATCCATGTATCAATAATAAATCTGCCTTATCTCTGGTAGTCTACTGGTCCACCCTGATCCATATATTAATGAAATACCACCCTTATCCCTTTCAGTCTAGTTGGTCCCCCTCCCAGAGCCTCAATCTGTGTATTAATATAAAATCATCCTTATCCCTGATAGTCTAGTGATCCCCCTACCCTGATCTCCAGTCTGTGTATTGATATAAAATTATCCTTTTTCTTTGGTAGTCCTAATGGTCCCCCTCTCAAGCACTAATCCCATTCAACATAAAAAAAAAAAATCACCTGTTTTCCTGGTAGTCTAGTGTACCCTCACCATGCTAGGCAGTGATTCACCACCCTGATCCCCACCAGCCCAACTGGAGCCAGCGACTGGCACAGCCCTCCTCACGCCATCACAGCCAGCCACTGACTGAACTGTATTGGAGTACGTACAGTGTACAGTACATGCTTACTGGTTGACTGGTCAACCAATGAGCACATGTTGTACACTGTACACATTCCTATATGGCACTAGGTGAAGACAGCTCTGGTCAGATTGAGGGGGAACGGGTGGATCTTTGTATACTGATATGGGGGAGTGGGGGCCACTAGACTACCAGGGAAATGGGTGGTTTTATTATGCTGAATGGGATCGGGGCTTGGGGAGGAGGGATCACTAGATGACCAGGGGATAAGGGTGATTTTATATTAATAAATGGATCAGGGCTTGGGGTGGAGGGTTCACTAGACCACCAGGGAATCTGGGATTTTATCTTATCACATGAATCAAGGCTAGGGAGGAAGAACTAAACTACTGGGGTACTCAGCCCTTGACAGTTGGCAGATGGGTCTGCACACTGTTAAGGGTTGAGTTTCAGAAGCGTTAAACTGTGTCACTGCTGGTGGCCATTTAGTGCTTCTGCAAACTTTCAGTATTGTGCTTCATCACATATGCATGTGAACCCTCATTTGCATAGGCACAGCACGATATTATTGTGTGGGTCAGTGCTGCCGGGAGTCGGTCGTGCATCTCTGCCCTTTCAGTATGGGCACACCTCTGACAGCTGGCACTTTCCAGGTTAGCATGGCACAAACCCGGTTTGTGCCATGCTAACCTTTTGTAAATGGGGCCCATGGTTTCTTTCAAATGCAAGCCTAGACAGTCGCATAATTTAGTGTCATTGAAGGCCTCAAAAGTTAACCACAGATTGCCCCTTAGCCTACAATATTCTAATGTGTATGAGTTAAAGTGCTGGTGACACGTTCAGGACAACTTTAACAAAACCTAATATTTAAACATAGTCCAGCGTGTATTTCCCATTAGTGCTACAGTCCTCCTCTCCATTATTTATTACTGAGGTAATCTATATGAAAACAGGATCTTTGCTCCTAAAGAGTTTGTCTGTTCCTGTTGCCTTCTCCCTAACTGAAGTCACAGAACACTGCTTTTGACATCACAGTTATCCCCATGGCAACAGACTATGACGTCACAATAGATGAGTATGACTTGAAGTAGGCAGTAAGCTATAGAGGCAGATGGACTCTAAAGAAACTCTAAGGCATAAAGATCATATATTCATGCAAATTTCCTTAGTAATAAATAACGTGGAGGAGAAATACATAAAATCTAAATGGAATGCAGGCAGAATTGTATCTAATTATGCATTTTAATTTTTTCTTTGCGGCGTCAGTAGCTCTTTAAGGTTTTGTCTCCTTTCTTCATATTTCATATCTCTTAGGCCCATTATTGTTTTGGCTGGTTTCCTTTTGACTGCTTCTAATCATTTAATACTCCCTATGCTCTGAGAGGCCCCAAACTGACTATCATTATCCCATATGGGGTCTCACCAGAGCACCATGCGGGGCATAATCACCTCCCCTGCCTCTGCTTGCTGTATCAAAGGAACTATAAATCATAGCAATTTAAACTTGAGACTCTATGGGCTGGATATTCAGACTGCACATGCAGTGGTACAAGCCTGGGTGCAGCACAACCATGATGCGTTGGGGCCAGGACCAGGTGATATTCAACGGTGCTGTGCCATGGCGCAGCACTGTTGAATATGGCAGGGCCAGTGCACATATTGTGCATGGTACAGTGGCACTGCGCCAGCGCAAGCCACTGCTAGGGAGCACGGGAATGTGCCAGTGCAGGTGCAAGAGGCATGCAAATGAGGTCATAATATATGCAAGGTGCAGATGAGGCCATTTGCTTGTCATTATGGCCCCATTTGCATGCCTTGCACAGGGCAGCCCAGTGACTTGCACTCAGAGCCCTGCACAGAATAACATTGGCAGTGGGGATCCTGGGGCATCCCTTGCCCCTGAAATCATGGTGCCAAGCCGTAACCCAGTGCCTTGGTAGTCTAGTGGACCCCCTTCCTCCCAATTCCCCAGTTGCCAGTAGTCATAATGTAAATCATTCCCTGGAAGTCTAGCAGCACCCCCCTCCCTCCCGTTTCCCCAACTGTCAGCAGCCATATTGTAAATCATTCCCTGGTAGTCTAGTGGTACCCCCCCTCTCTCCCGTGTCTCTGATCGCCAGTAGCTGTATTGTAAATAATTTCTTGGTAGTCTAGCAGTCCCCCCTTCCCTTCTGTGTACTTGATCACTGGTAGCCGTATTATAAATCATTCTCTGGTAGTCTAGTGGCACCCTCCCACCTTGCGCTTGATCAGCCAGTAAAGTACCGTAATAGTACTCCCAGTCCTGATAGTTTAGTAGTGCCCCCGCCCATCACTACGATGCATGATAAATCCCCATACTATACATCTTGGTGATCCAGTGGCACCCTCCACCTCTCCCACCAACACAGAACCCCTTGCTCTGACTTTCCCCATCACAGGGCAGGCTGTCAACTCGCTCACATACACACTCCAGCCGCTTGCCAAATGACAGGTACAGTATGGGCTTGCAGGAATATAGTACTAGACAGTCCCAACTATGTGAAGGACTTCATTCACATATTTGGGACTGTCTAGGACAGTATGACCTGCAAGCCCATTGGTCCACCCTCAGGGACCAATGGACTTGCAGCCCATACTGTACCTGTCATTCAAGCGGGCAGGCGGGTGGTATGCGGGGTTGCAGCTGCCAGCCGATGATGGGGGGGTGTGGCAGGCAAGGAGTTGTGTGTGGGTGGTGGGGGGTGCCACTGGATCACCAGGGACATGGGTTATTGGGATTTAATGCAATCTCAGTGATGGGTGGGGGGTACTGCTAGACTACCAGGGACTGGGAGTACTATTAAGGTATTCTACTGGTGATCATGGCAACGGGCAGGAGGCGGTGCCGCTAGACTACCAGGAGTTACTCAAACAGTATATTACCGGTGATCAGGGACACGGATGGGAGGTGGGTACTGATGGACTACCAGGGAATGATTTACAATATGGCTACCTGGGATCGGGGAATCAAGAGGGAGGGGGATACCACTAGACTACCAAGGTTCTATGGCTGCATTCAGACGATGTTCTGGGTGACAAGTGGCCACCCACGGCTGGCAGTTGCTGTGTTGCACCATGCAATACAGCAGTCTGCCTGTGAGTGGCCAGGATTTGTTCCTACTCTTCATAGGCTCAACTTTGAGCCCCTCATGTGGCACAATGCAAGGTTGTGCCAGCATATGTGCTGCACATCCCTGTCTGAATATTGGGATATGCTGCATGTGCATGGGCACACCCCCTGCATCTGCGCCGCATAACATTACATTGCGCCCCGACACATCTGGATTTGCACTGCACCTGGAAGCCCTTTCAATATCCCACCGGGGCGCAATGCGGGGTTGTGCCGGCACAGCTCTGTTGTGCCATGAGCAACACCTTTGAATATCTGGGCCTATGTATATAAAAACACTTTTTTTATGTATAATTAGTGGTATTTTGGGAATAAAATCTTAACTTTCAGTAAACTGGTATACAAAAGTGTAATCCACTTCTGAAACACTAACATGAGTCACAGGTATTATAAATAACAGTGAGCACCCTTTAAAATTAATGAAGGAGACTGTTAAAGTGAGAAGTGAACCATTGTCTATAACCATGGATCTAGATACTGTACTACAATTTTTTCATTCAAAAAAAGGAACAACTATTATATTTAAACCAATCCGTTTTTCTGGCAACATGTGGGACTATCTCTCAAATGCAACTAAGCTATCCATAAGTGCAAGTCAGTTCCTTACATGGGAGCATTATTATTTCTCCAATTAAAAAAAATCTTTTTTCTTCCAGTGCTGCAATAATAATCCATTTATTAATAGGCCCTGTGCCTCACAGAATAATTTAAGTGACCCATAATCAATAAATATGTGGAATCTGGAATAGAGGTTTTAGTAATAATATTTATTTATTTTTTATTTAGTTTTTGTTGACCGGGTAAGTGCACTAGACAAATTTTGCCTATTTTCAGGCACGACCCAGGGCAGGGGGATACAGATGAATGCCAACTGACATTGAACGAGGTTAAGCTGTTGGTGGCATTTTTAGTGAAGAAGGGAAATTTGGCCAGGACACCGGGGAAATTCCCCTACTCTTTTTCGAGAAGTGCCATGGGTTCTTTAACATCCACCTGAACTACCACCAATCCAGGCAGATGGGAACTCGGTTTAATGTCTCATCCGAAACACGGCACCTCAGAAGTGCAGCACCCCTCTCATGCTGCACTACAGTGTCAGTACTGGGATATTAACCCAAGTGCCAGATGTGGGAACTGAACCTACAGCCCTCTGATCTCCCGGCCTCAGAGGCGAGTGTGCTACCTACTGAGCCACTGACATACAACATATAGTAAACAGCAGATTGAATTGTGTACCAATACTGCCTGATATGTGGACACATCCATAAAATATGTGTCAAATCACCGCCCCCTTGAGAACACATTCAGGATTCGCCTGTAGTCATAACTCCTCTGTTATTAAGAACAGCTGGTGTGTCATTCTGGTGGCACTCAGGGTTGAGACACTGGATGTCACACCTCATGCCACACCAGCGACCTGAGTTCAGGAGCAGACTCAGGGTGCCGAGCGTCAGCCAGAGAGGAGAGGATAGAATGTCCAAAATACTGCTCTCCGCTCCTGGGGTGGGTTGCTGGGGAATCCCCACTTTGTAGCAGCTCCCAGTGGAGAATGGGAGCACTACACCAGCAGGGATGAGAAAAGGGGAGAGGTGACAATAGATGTCTATTGGAATGGGTGAGCATACACCCTCCATGCGTTGAAGTCATTGCACGTCTGGACCTCAGGGAAGAAACAAGCAAGGAAAATCTTGGCTGCTAGGAGGCCGACAGCAGACTCGAGGGAATGGCACACATACCCACCAATGGTCCCATCCCAGTCAACTCTCCCAGATTCTCTCCTCTGTCCAATGCCACAGTGGGAGAGGGTTCTGTCCCCGATTTCCTGGTCGGAGGAACTCAGGCAGGGCAGTAGGAGCCACTCAAGTGGGTCTCGCCTGAGGAAGTTCAGTGTGGCTCAGTTGGTAGCACATCCACCTCTGGACCAGAAGATTGTGGTTCTCGCCCAATACCGGGATTGGACTCGCACCTAAAACACTGGCATCCGAGTGCAGTATGAGGGGGTGCTGTACTGCTGGGATGTGCTGTCCTTCGAATGAGAAGTTAAACCGAGGTCCCTTCTACCCATCCTGGTGCTGTCCTGGTGGGTGTCCAGGTGGAATAAAAAGAACCCAGGGCACTCTTCATAAAGAGTAGGGGACATTCCCAGTGTCCTGGGCAACATGCCCTTTCCCATAAACTGGATCATGCAATTGTCCAGGCTGTGTGTGGGTGATGATGTGTGATATGTCTGCTACTACACATTCAGTTACTTTACTACCAGTTTAGCACTGCTTGTAAAGCACTTTGGGATACACTGTGTATGAAACGTGCTATATAAATGCTGATTCTTCCTCCTTTTCTTCCTCCTGGCAGCCAGTGACCAGGAATGAAACAGAATCAACAACAAAAAAAAGAACAGCTGGTGTAAAATATTACCAATGGAGAATTCATTTCTGAAAAAGCAGATATCTGATATCTTTATGTACTGGTTTCAATCAATGCTAGGAGCCTCGGGAACAAAACTGATGAACTGCAGGCCTGGTGATGGAGTGTCATTTGACTCTGGTCGCAATTATCACGACTTGGGCATCCCGAAACCACAAGTGAGATTTATCCATCCAGAGGCTTACCCTCCTTAGGAAGGATGCAGCAGGGGAAAGAGGAAAGGGGAGGAGGGATGGTACTGAATGTCAGGGAAGGGATTACAGACACAAAGAAGGATATGGTATGGTACAGAAATTAGCTGAGTACAGGTACAAATAGGGGTAGTTTGAATGATTAGAATGGGGTAGTATACAGGCCTCCAATTCAGAGTGAAGCCACAGACAAAGAGTTGGAAAAGGAGATCAGGGAGGCTTCATTACAGGGTGGAGTGGTAGTAGTGAGTGACTTCAAACCACTGGCTATAGATTGAAGAACCCCCCCCCCCCGAAAATGGTCATCTAATGCTTGTGGGTCCTACATAGTTAACAAATTACAAATAAAAATAAAATAAAAAGCGCAGTAGCATAGGCTAATCAGTCCTGGCTACAGTCCAAGATGGCTTCTTAATCGGAGGGGGGGGAGTGAGCTATCTAGGGATTGGGAAATTGCGGACCTAGTACTGACAAACTGTGATTATATTACGGCCATCACTATAGCTGAGATTCTGGGAAGCAGTGATCACCAGTCACTGCGGTTTAGCTTAATATAGTGAAGGAAATCCTGAACACTAAAACAAGGGTTCTGAATTTCAAAAGGGCAGATTTTGGCAAAATGGGGGTGTACCTGGTCAAGAGCGGATATCGACAGGTTGAGGAAACTGGTCAGGGATAAGTTAGTAGGAATGGAAAGGGGAAAGATAGGGGCAATAAAGGGAGCAATCCTCGAGGCATCAAAGGCAAGCACAAGAACAGTATCTAAACAAGCATTTGTCAGTGCTGAATGTTGATTGCATTGGTCTGTTGAGCTCGCTGCAGGCTTCTGTTTTGTACTGGGCTCCTGCCTGGGTTGTTGTCTTTTTCTGCCCACAAAGAAATCCACAGCAGTCATGACAGAGCTCCGTTGAGCTTACTCACTTCCCCTCTGTCACTCACTAGTTGTGTTTCTCCCGGCTCTGCAGGCTGCCCTTTTGTACTGGGCTCCTGCATGCATTGCACCTTTTTCTGCCCACAAAGAAATCCACAGCTGTCCTGACACAGCTCCATTGAGGTCGCTCACTACCCCATCTCACTCATTCATTCTGTTTCTCCAGCCACTGCAGGCTGCTCTTTTGTACTGGGCCCCTGCATGCATTGCTGCCTTTTTCTGTCCACAAAGAAATCCACAGCAGTCCCAAAGGAGCTCTGTTGAGCTCACTCACTCCCCCTCCCTCACTCTCCCATTCTGTGTCTCCTGCTGCTGCAGGCTGCCCTTTTGTACTGGGCTCCTGCCTGCATTGGCGGCTTTTTCTGCCCACAAAGAAATCTGCAGCAGTCCCAACACAGCTCCGTTGAGCTTGCTCACTTCCCCTCTCTCACTCACTCATTCCAATTCTGCTGGCACTGTAGGCTGGCCTTTTGTACTGGGCTCCTGCCAGCATTGCTGCCTTTTTCTGCCCACAAAGAAATCTACAGCAGTCACGATAGAGCTCCGTTGAGGTTGCTCACTCCCCCTGTCGTTCCTTCATTCTCTTTCTCCTGGCGTTGCAGGCTGCCCTTTTGTACTGAGCTCCTGCCTCTGTTGGTGCCTTTTTCCGCCCACAAAGAAATCTGTAGCAGTCCCAACACAGCTCCATTGAGCTCGCTATCTCCCTCTCTCTCACTCACTTGTTCTTTTTCTCCCACTGCTGCAGGCTGCCCTTTTGTACTGGTCCCCTATGTGCATTGCTGCCTTTTTCTGCCCACAAAGAAATCTGCAGCAGTCCTGACACAGCTCTGCCAAGTTCGCTCAGTCCCCCTCTCTCATTCGCTCGTTCCGTTTCTGCCTGCGCTGCAGGCTGGCCTTTTATACTGGGCTCCTGCCTGCATTGCCGCCTTTTTCTGTCCACAAAGAAATCCACAGCAGTCATGATAGAGCTCCGTTGAGCTCGCTCACTCCCCCCTCTCACTCACTCATTGTGTTTCTTCCGGCGTTGCAGGCTGCCCCTTTTTGTACTGGGCTCCTGCCTAGGTTGCCACCTTTTTCTGCCCACAAAGAAATTCACAGCTGTCCCGACAGAGCTCCGTTGAGGTTGCTCACACCCCTAGTCTCACTCGCTCACTCTGTTTCTCCTGGCACTGCAGGCTGCCATTTTGTACTGGGCTTCTGCCTCTGTTGGCACCTTTTTCTGCCCATAAAGAAATCTGCAACAGTCCTGACAGAGCTCCGTTCACCTCAGTCACTCCCCCTGTCTCACTTGTTCATTCCTTTTCTGCCAGTGCTGCAGGCTGCTCTTTTGTACAGGGCTCCTGCCTGCATTGCCACCCTTTTCTGCCCACAAAGAAATCCACAGCAGTCACGATAGAGCTTCGTTGAGCTCACTCACTCCCCTTCTCTCAGTCGCTCATTCTGCTTCTCCCGCTGCTGCAGGCTGCCCTTTTGTACTGGGCTCCTGCCTGCATTGGCACCTTTTCTGCCCACAAAGAAATCTGCAGCAGTCCCGACAGAGCTCAGTTGAGCTCAGTCACTCCCTCCCCCTTACTCGCTCGATCCTAATCTGTTCCAAACACTGATTTCCAACAGCAACTGCAGTATTCTGCACCGGAAGTGCGAAAACACATTTCAGCCAGGATGTGAAAAATGACAGCTGTACTGTTCATAAAGAGGCATGGAAAAATGCCGGTGTTGAAAATGTGGAGTGAAAATATTACTAATCTGCGAAGTTACAAGGGTGTGTGGAAACTGCACAATGCATGCTCGTAACACAGTCATTTTACTGAGTTTCATCACAAAACTTTCAACATAGGCATTTTAGGATCTGTGCTCATAAACAGTGTCAGTGTGATTTTCTTAATGTGTCCCGAACACTGATTTCCCACAGTGACCGCACTATTGTGCGCCAGAAGAGTGAAACCACATTTCAGCCTGGATGTGAAAAACAACTGTACTGTTCATAAGGAGGAGCAGAACAATGGCAATGTTGAAAATCTGGAGTGAAAATATTACAAAGTTGTGAAGTTACGAGCATGCGTGGAAACTGGACAACGCAGGCTCGTAACACACTCATTTTATGGACTTTCATCACCAAATTTTCAACATAGGCATTTTAGGACTTCTGCTAATGAACAGTATCGCTGTCATTTTCATAATGTGTCCCGAACATGTATTTCCCACAGCAACTGCGCTGTGAAAACACATTTCAGCCAGGATGTGAGAAGTGACAGCTGTACTGTTCATAAGGAGGTGCAGAACAATGGCAATGTTGAAAATCTGGAGTGAAAATATTATAAATTTGTGAACTTACAAGCATGCGTGCAAACTGCGCAATGCACGCTTGTAACACACTCATTTTATAGAGTATCACCACCAAATTTTCAACATAGGCATTTTAGAGCCTCTGCTCATGAACAGTGTCACTGTCATTTTTGTAATCTGTCCTGAACACTGATTTCCCACAGTGATCTCGCTATTTTGCGCTGGAAGTGTGAAAACCCATTTCAGCCAGGATGTGAAAAATGACAGCTATGTTGTTCACAAGGAAGTGTTGAAAAATGCCAAGTTTGAAAATCTAGCATGCAAATATTGTAAATTCATGAAGTTACGAGCGTGTGTAGCAACTGCGGAATGCACGCTCGTAAAACAGTCAGTTTTTGGATCTTTCCACCAAATTTGCAACTTAGGCTTTTTGAGAGCCCACCTCATGAACACTGGCACTGTCATTTCGCTAATCAGTCCCAAAAGGTGATTCTCCGCAGTGACTGTGAAATCACCTTTCAGGGCCGAATAATGCCATTACATTGGCAGAATTCATGAGGAGGGGTCCCAAAAATCCCATGTTGAAAATGTGGTGCCAAAATTCAAAAAAATGCCTGAGATATGCATCAAAGTTGAGAAAACCTTGTTTATTCCATTATATAGCTTACTGGCATTTCCTCAGTTCGCGGTCGGCTTTGAAGAGTACAGATGTGTCCCCCGGTCTCCCGAAGATTATCGCCCCGGACTCAGAGGGTAAATATGGGGTGAGGGGGGTGTGGTGAGACAGGGTGTGCAGAGGGTGGGTACGGGTTGTGGGAGGGGGCAGGGAGACTGCGAGGAACCGTTTTCTTTCTTTACAGGTTAAAAGGAAAAAAACATTGAGGGATGGTTTTGTTTTTTTACAGGGCTATTTGACATGCTGGGGTGTGCTCCCAGCATGCCAAAAGTGTTTCTTTGGAGGGCAGGTCTAGTCGATGGGGTTGGGCACCTCTGTCAGCACAAAAGAAGTGCGCAAGAGCCGAGGAGTTAGGCTCCGCCAATTACAACTGCACTGGGTGTTTGGGGTGTTATGCCAGCGGAGTGGGATCCCCATCAGCAAATTAAACTTTGGGGGGACATAATGCTGATGGGAGTGGGCTCCCCGACAACATGAATGTATTTCTCAAGAGCACTAAAGCCGATGGGATTGGGGCCCCGTCGGCACACAAACACTGTGGGGGGGACATGCCCTTGGCATGGGGGGGGGCCTCACTCATATTGTTTGTGAACATGGTGGCAAGCCGCCGCCATGTTCACAAACAATATCACAGTACTAACATTCCGCCCAGCAATGACGGGTTGCTCCCTCATTGCAGTGAATGGCTGACGCTGCAATGACGAGGCAGCCCCTGATTGCAGCAGCTGAAACTTTTCAAAGTTGTGGAACACTGGCTGAACTAATGTCAGCAGCAACATGCCACAGCATTGGGGAAAGTGGGCCAAGCTTTTAAAGGCTATGAGGGCATTGGCCACAACAGTGCCATACCTCCACCACCTGCTTCTGGCAACCTGCCTCAATATGTTTCTTACGCATGCACACAATCAGCATAAAAAGGTGTAAGAGACCTCTATGTTTCTCATTTAGGGTCAGAGAAGCAGTTGGAGACAAAAAGAAGGCCTTCTATGAATATAAGGAAAAGCAGGGGGAGGTAGAAAGGGAGGATTATCTGTAAAAATTAGAGAGGCAAAAAAGGTCATCAGGGAGGCGAAAGCAGACACAGAGCTGAGTAACGTGCAGGGGGTCAAGATTGGAGAAAAAGAGTTTTTTAGATATATCAATGTGAAAAGGAAAAGGGGGGCATCGCACAGCTAGTTGAGGGGGTGAAGTGATAGAGGAGAATGAGCAATAGGCTGCCATCTTGAATGACCACTTTTGCTCAGATGTCACTAAGGAGGACTGCGATTTCATGCCAGAAAGTATCCGCTAAGGAAGTCCCAGAATTAGACATCCAATACTTACTAGTGAGAGGGTCCTAAAAGACCTGGCAACCCTTAAGTGTCCAGTGGTCACGAGGGTCACAAGGGTGTATTCCAGCAGAGAAGCCCTCTACGAACCCCCCCAACAGAAGCGCAGTGCTGCTCGGATAGCCCTCAGCTGTCCGGTGGTCGCGAGGGTCACGAGAGTGTATTCCAGCAGAGCAGTCCTCCCCAAACCCCCCCAACACAAGTGCAGTGCTGCTCAGATAGCCTGCAGCTGTCCAGTGGTCATGAGGGTTGTGAGGGTGTATTCCAGTAGAGGAGCCCTCCCCGAACCACCCCCAACACAAGTGCAGTGCTGCTCGGATTGCCCACAACTGTCCGGTGGTCACGAGGGTGTATTCAAGCAGATGATCCCTCCCCAAACCCTCCAACACAAGAGCAATGCTGCTCAGATAGCCTGCAGGTAATCAGCAGTAACAACAGCTCCAACGGCTGTTTGTGAAACTTCTGAATTCTGGAGTTTGGCACCAAAACAGCATCCCTTTATGTCGGGGTAGCAATGCTGATAGTTTTTTAGTCTGTACTTTCCTAATTTTGCACACTGTTTCTGGAGCTTTTCTCCCCAGTTAATTTAATACCTGAACTGCATTTCCTTTAAGCCTTTCTCCTCACTTTAAATTGTTTAAATGCATATGTTTTAAGGGAGCCTTTCTCCACAGCTTGAGTTAATTTAGACAAAGACTGCAAATGTTTTAAGGGAGCCTTTCTCCACAGCTTGAGTTAAGACAAAGACTGCAAGTGTTTGAAGGGATCCTTCTCCACCGTTTGAGCTAATTAAGTCAAAGACTGCTAATGTTTGAAGGAAGCCTATCTCCACAAGCTTGGATTAAGTGTGTTAAAGACTACAAGTGCTTTTTGGGAGATTTTCTCTCAACTTAAATGTATTTTAAAGCACTGTGCTTCACAGAAACACTTATGTTAGTTCAGGGAGGCAGTGGTTACTGAGAAGCATGCTAAACATCGCTGGAGTCAGCTCCCTCCTCCCCCTCTCTTTGTTTTCTCTCAGCCACTCCTACACCTACCTCCTTAAGTTGAAACTGTGTTCTTTTCCTCCACAGCTGTCTGGTTGTCGTGAGGGTGTATTCCAGCAGAGGAGCCCTCCCTGAACCCCAGCCCCCAACATAAGCGCAGTGCTGCTCGGATAGCCAACAGGTAATCAGCAGTAACAATGGCTCTAACAGCTCTTTGTGAAACTTTTGACCCTGCCGATGCTGAGCACCAGCTGCCCCACCACCTTCACCACCGCCCTTGGCCGACATCGCAATTTTTTCCTCACGTCACATGAGCGCCCTGAGCTCAAAAACCAATCCACGCTTTTTGCCATTTGCAGCTTATCTGAAACCACCACCAGTGGCCACTGTTTCAATACCCTGCACTTCTCCATCCCTCCACCTCCCCTAAAATCACTTTCTGCTCACATAGGAACTACTCCCTAAGGAATATGGCTTTCTATTTTGTCCTCTTCCCAGTAACTCCTCCAAACTCTAAATACCTTTCCTCATCAGTGCCCCAAATCAATGCAAGTCTTTTCCTGCTTGCTACATCTGCGTTGTTTAGGCTACTGCTAGCAACTGATTCAGCTGTATCAATTCTAGCTACTGAACAAAAATTCTTTCATTACTACACCCCTACTCTCGGCCTGCCCAACATGGCCCCAAAAAAGGTCACACCCCTAGCGTCATTATTTCTGTCATCCCTATCAAAGAACAAAAACAACTAGGTTATCTGATTCATTCCGTCACGTTCAATAAACACCACTGACATCCCTCGACCTGCTCCCTCCTGTCCCTCTTTCTACCAGCCCTGCTAGCAAGTGACATTGAAACCAACTCAGGACCCAGGAATGCACACATTGACCACACTAATGCCACTTGGGCTGGACGCCATGGTATCAAGATTGCTCACCTAAATGTATGTAGCCTTCCTTCCAAGTTCACAGAGATAGAGGCCTGGGTGACCCTATACAAGCCCCAAGTGCTAGGTCTCTCAGAGACCTGGCTAAAACCATACCATGACAATGCCTTGTACCAACTCCAAGGCTATTCCTTCCTCTGGCTAGATAGGCCGGGCAGGAAGAGAGGAGGCGTCATTGCTCTGTATGTCCAGGACTGTATATCAGCTGCCACTGTTGCCTGCTCCACTGCCATCTCAATTAGTGAGCGTATTATTACTGAGCTAACCATTAGTGCCTCAAAAAACTCTACGTTGGCTGTTGCTACAACCCCCCTCCAGCTACTACCCAGGGACTGTCTAGCTTACTGTCTGGTCTAGCAGGCACCACCCCACCCAGAGATGTCTTCCTACTGGGGGATTTCAATCTCAATTGGACATTAAACTCAATCGCTGACTACGCAGCCCTACTAAAGCCACAATACCTAGAGCAAGTAATCTCGATCACAACAAGATTCAACCAACACACACCAAACCACTCTATCCTTGATTCAGTTCTAACTAACTGGTCTGACCTACTCCTCCAAACAGGCACCAAGTCAGAGGCTATTAGCGACCATTCCCCACCTACATCGTTGTGAACAATAAATCAGTTCGCCCACCGGCAAAATTATTGTCCTTCAGATATTTCAGCAGCCAGGATCATGAACCTGTGACTAGGGAAGCAATGTCGTTAAACTGATCTTCCCTATACCGGCTTGAAAATGTCTCCGCTGCTTTCCAATACTTCACCAGCACCCTTCAAAGACTTCAGGACCAGTATTTTCCCATCAAAACCAGAAGGGTTAGGGGAGGCTGCACGAACTGGATAACAAAAGAACTGTTACTGCAAATGAAGATCAGGGACTCTAAATGGAGAGCATTCAAAGAGTCTCCATCCCCCAACTGTGGAATGCTTACAGGCAACTGCAAAATGCCTGTAAGCAGCTGCAAAGTCACTAAAAAAGAAATACTTCACTGAGCTCCAAAAAAATACTTGGGGAATCCACATAGCTTCTAGGCCTCAATTAGGTCCATCCTAAACCCAAAGACCAGTAAGCAAATAACACAACTCACATCCCCAGCAGGCACCATCGATGACCCTGCTCTCATCGCTGACCTCCTCAATATTATGTTTACCGACCTGATCCGTTTATCTTAACAAGCTCCGTCCTCACCCTCCCTCCAACCCAAACAGTAACAGTAGCCCCTCCATTCCTACAAACACCGAAGCCTCCACCCCTCCTTTCTATTTCAGGACCATTGCTCCAAAGACCATTAAAATACTCCTGAAAATCCTCCCTTCCAGCAGCAGCCCCGGAAGTGACAGGCTGTACCCTGCTTTCCTGAGGATCATCTCCCCAGTCCTTGTCAAACCACTAACACACATTTTTTAACCTCACCCTGTCTACATCAACAGTGCCTAACACCTGGAAACATGCAAGTGTGGTTCCCATCTTCGAGGGGGGAGACCCCATTTGTCCGGTAAACTATAGACCCATCTCCCTGCTACCACACCTCGGCAAACTACTTGAGAAAGTAGCTCATTCCCAACTAACTGAACATCTCAATAAATACAGCCTCCTATTTCCCTTTCAACATGGTTTCCGCAAACACAACAGCACCTCCTCTACCCTGGCAGTCTTCTCAAACCATGTCCTCAGAAATATGGACATTGGTATGGCCATGGGTGCAGTCTTTGTTGATTTATCAAATGCGTTTGACCTCATTGACCATCAACTCCTCCTCTCCACGCTTCAACATTTTGGTTGTGCCCCTGGACCTGTAGCCTGGTTTCATAGCTACCTCACAAATAATTCCCAGTCCATGCTTATAGGCAAAGTTGCCTCAGCTTCCCTTACCACCAGCACCGGAGTTCCACAGGGATCAGTCCTTGGCCCCCTTCTTTTCTCCATGTTGATCAATGCTGTACCGGTAGTTAGCCTAAACTGCAACACACTCCTCTATGTGGATGACCTAGTCCTATACCACAGCAATAAGTCCCTAGAGGCCATCTCCTCCACTCTCACTGACAGTTATGCAGCGGCTGTTCACTGGTTAACATCCAGAAAACTCCTTGTAAATGGGGAAAAGATGAAGGCCATGCTCTTCAGATCAATGCCTTTCCTAAACAAGTCAGCCAAGTTAAACTCATCCCTCACTGTATATACACCTGCAGGACCTCCACTTGAACAGGTCAACTCTTTCAAATATCTCGGTGTTACCCTTGACCCATCGCTCACCTATAACGATCACACAACCCTGACAGTAAATAGGACAAACCAGAAGCTAGAAGTGGCAGACCGCACAAGCCACCTGCTATCATCTGAAGCTCATCTCGCCATTGCGCAGGGAAACCTCCTCCCACTCCTTGTCTACTGCTCCCCATCTACTCCCATGTGTCCATAAAGCAACACTCCTGCCTCAACATGACATACAATGCCATCTGTCACTTTGTTCTCAAAGCCCCCACCTTAACTCATCACTGTACACTCTACCTGTCCCTTGGATAGCTCCCTCTCCAGGCATGTTTTGACTATACTGCAGGCTGCCTAGTCAACAATGCCCTGAGAAGTAACCAGCTGTCCCCATATGCCCCCCTACTCATACACAGAGCATCCACAAGTCCTCTTAGGGCATCTTCCATTCAATCCCTGGATGTTCCCCATGTCTCTACAGTGATGGGCAGTAAGGCCGTCTCTGTCTGTGCCCCCTCCCTCTGGAATCGTTTTCCCACGCCTGTTCATACATCTATATCCCATGCATCTTTCAAATCTAACCTAAAGGCCTGGCTAATGGAAGGCTCCACCTGCAAATGCACACAGGGCAGCGCAGGAGACTGAAAGCCACCATAATCCTATCACTGTTAGGCACTTTCTGACCATCCTCCTCTCCCCCCCCCCCACTGTCCTTAAGCACAAGCCCACATGCTAAACTCTTATATTGCCTCTCAAACCTACCTGTGCGACCTCTTCCCACATCACTGTACCTGGTCCAGGCTGTGGCTCAAGGATGCACCAGGATCTGGTAGGGCACATCACTAACTATTCTGCTCTCCAGTTTACTCAGCCTAGGCAGGGGCATCACCAGCAGGAAAAGGGAGGTCATAATTCCACTATACAAGACACTAGTGAGGCCGCACCTGGAGTACACTGTGCAGTTCTGGAGACCTTACCTACGTAAGGACATAGACAGGGTAGAGAAGGTTCAGAGGAGGGCAACAAAGATGGTGCATGGATTGCATCACAAGTCCTATGAGGACAGGTTGAAGGCACTGAACATGTACTCTCTGGAGGAGAGGAGGAGGAGAGGGATATGATAGAGACATACAAGTATCTTACAGGAGGAACAGGGTGCAGGAATGCACTATTTTAAGCGAAAAGATGTTCCAGGACTAGAGGGCATGGGATGAAGTTGGAGGGAGGATGATTCAGAGGAAACGTGAGGAAGAATTTCTTCACAGAACGGGTGGTGGACAAGTGGAACACCCTGCCAGAGGAAGTGGTGGGGGCTGAAACAATCACAGGATTTAAGAATGCATGGGATAGACATAAAGGAATTCTGGAGGTCAGGGGTAAGGGGCAACAGACTTCCTGGAAAACATAAACTGAACTTAGAAACTTAAATGGGCAGACTGGGTGGGCCATAGGCCCTTATCTGCCGACACTGTCTATGTATCTATGCTCCCTCACTGCCTTAACTCAGCGCACTGTCTGGTAGCCATGCCCTACCTTTACCACAAGCTCCTCAGGTTGACCTGCTCTCTTTCTCAGGACAGGTGTGTTACCTAGACTAGATATTGATGAGTCTGTTACATTTACACTGCTCCTTGTCAACCTGTGCTATGTGCATAACTGTTTTCCCCTTGTACTGCTGCCAGTATCACTATGGTACTTCACTGACCGTTGTTTGTTTACCATAAATAAGCATTTGTCTGTTTGTTGTCTATTGGTGCTTGTACAGTATTTTCAAATTGTATATTATATCTACTGCTTGTATCTATGTTCTGCCACCTTATGGCCCAGGTCGTGACTGAAAATGGTCCTCTGGATCAGCGCTCTTACCTGATTACCAAAAACGTAAATAAATAAATAAATAAACATAGATAAGGCCCCATGATAAGATGGGCTGAATCCAAGAATACTAAGGGAATTAGGAGCAGAACTGAGTGAACCACTGGCTGGGCTGTTCAACAGCTCACTAAGGTCTGGGGATGTTCCAAGGGATTGGAGAATGGTAGACTCCTGGTAAAGGAGCTTGATGGAGAAGAGCTCCTGGAGAAAGACCTCAATGAAGAAGGGGAGTAAAAGGAGAAGTGAGTGCTTCAGGAGGGATCCTGAAGAGGAATCCCAGGAAGGAGCATCATGGGACCTGCAGGGGCAGCTGGGAGAACCCTACCAGCCTGCTAGCCTTACTTTAAAAAAGGGGGCTTAAAAGAGCTTTATCACTCAAGCTTGGCAGTTGACTGTAGTGTTCAGCAGCTGGGGAGGCTGGCAAAGTCAGACAGCCTTTCTCAGAATCTCACAGGTACCTGGTGGCAGATTCAGCTAGCAGGTTGACTAGCAGCACAGCACCTTGCGAGACTTGGCTAGCAGGTTGGCTAGTGGCGCAGCACCATAGGAGACTTGGCTAGCAAGGTGACTAGTGGCAGAGCACCTTGGGAAACTTAGCTAACAGGGTGGCTAGTGGCAGAGCACCCATTGTAAACTCAGCTAACAGATCAGCTTGCAGTGAAGCACCAGTGGAAAACTCGGCTAGCAGGGTGGGTAGCAGTGCAGCAACTTTGGGACACTCAACCTGCAGGGCAGCCAGCAGCACACACCTTGGGACCGTTGGATGGCACGGTGGTTAGCAGTAGATCTCAGCTTCAAAAGGCCTGTATCTTTTGCAATTCTTGCAGCAGTCCTTGGGGGAGGTGTGGCACCCGGGGAGGGAGACCTGGGGTAGTGGTATGATAAAGTTCTTAGTGCTAAGGGAACAGTGATAAGCCTTGTACAGTGATTTTAGTGCTCAGGTTACAGTGATAAGCCTTTTACATTAATAGACTTGACCCCAGTGAAAATTGTATATTGAATTACCGCTTTATCCTAATAGTACATGCTATTTATTTCACTAAATTCTATCTGTGAATGTTGTTTTTAGCAGCTCTTGGTGCCCTCTTTAGTCTGTTTCTCTGGGTGGTGGCAGTGGTATCTTTTTTGGAAGGACAGTGTCTCCAACTTATTACGGCACTTTTTCATTCCTGCCAGTGGCTGGCTCCATACCACATTTTGGGTGGCCATCTGTCGGGCCGAACAACCCGATATTGCCCCCTCAGTCAGTTTAAGCCTGCTACTTTTGGCTGAGGGTGGCACCTCCAAGGAGGCCTCTTGGTGACTTCAGCAGACATGTATAAAAAGGCAAGTTTATTTGATTGTGAAAATAAATTTGTTACAGATTTATTTCTGTGCTATCTAAACTTGTCTTTTATACTTGTCTGCTGATGTCACCAAGAGGCCTCCCTGAGCCACCCTCAGCCAAAGGTAGCAGGCTTAAACTGACTGAGGGGACAGTGTCAGGGTTATTCGGCCCGACAACTGGACGCCCAAAATGTGGTGCGGAGTCAGCCACTGGTGGGAATGAAAAGGTGCCTTAATAAGGAGGAGGCACTGTTTCCCCTGAAAATATGTCACTGCCACCACACACAGAAAGAGACTAAAAGGGAAACCAAGATCTACTAAAATAACATTCACAGACTGAATTTAGTGAAATAAATAGCATTTACTATTAGGATAAAGGGGTAATTCAAGACAAAATCTCCACTGGGGTCAAGTTTATTACTGTAAAGGGCTTATACTGTAACTTAGAGACAAAATCACCGTAAAGGGGCTCATCACTGTAACCTTAAGAATGTAATCACTGTAAATGAGCTTATCACTCTAATCTTATCAATAAAGTCACTGTACAGGGTCTATCACTGTAACCTTAGCAATAAAAATCACTGTAAAGGGGTATATCACTATAACCTTGTGAATATAATCACTGTAAATGGACTTATCACTGTAACCTTAGCAATAAATTCACTGTACAGGGTCTATCACTGTAACCTTACTATTATAATCAATGTAAAGGGGCTTATCACTGTAACCTTAGGAATATAATCACTGTAAATGGGCTTATCACTGTAACCTTAGCAATAAAATCACTGTAAAGGGCTCATAATTGTAACTTTAAACAACAAGAACTTTATCATACCACCACCAGAAGGCTCCCTTCCTGACCGCCACACTTCCCCCAAGGACTGCTGTAAGAACTGCAAATGATACAGACTTTTTTGAAGTTGAGGTCTACTTCTAGCGACCTTGTTAGCCAACTGTCCCAAGGTGCTGTGCTGCTAGTCACCCTGCAAGCCGAGTGTCCAAAAGGTGTTGCTCTGCTAGACAACCTGCTATCCAAGTGTCCCAAAGGTGCTCCGCTGCTAGTCATCTGGCTAGACAAGTTTCCAATGGGTGATTCACTGCTAGCTGAGTTTCCAATGCTTGTTTCACCACTAGCTGACCTGCTAGCTGAGTGTCCCAAGGGTGCTTCACCATTAGCAAACCTGCTAAATGAGTTTTCCATGGTACTCCACTACAAGCCACCCTGCTAGCTGATTCTCCAAAGGTGCTCCACTGCTAGCCATCCCATTAGTTAAGTCTCTCAAGGTTCTCAACTATTGGCTGACCTGCTAGCTGAGTCTTCCAAGGAGCTGCACCACTAGTCAATCTGCTAGTTGAGTCTCCCAAGGGGCTGCGCCACTAGCTGACCTGTTAACCAAGGCTCCCAAGGTACTGCATTGCTAGCTGAGTATCCCAAGGTGCTGCACTGCTATCCAACCTGCTAGCAGAGTCTCCCACCAGGTACCTGCAAGGGTCTGGGGAAGGCTGTGTGACTTTACCAGCCTCCCCTGCTGCTGAACATCAGAGTCAACTGATACAGCTCTTCTAAACCCCCTTTCTAAAGTAAGGCTACCAGGCTGGCAGGGTTCTCCAAGCTGCCATGCAGATCCCACAGTGCTCCTTCCTGGGATTCTTCTTAAGGATCCCTCCTGATCCCATCACACAATTCTCCTTCTGAACTCCTCCTTCATCTAGCGTCTTCTTCAGGAGCCCTCCTTTGTCAAGCTCCTTCTCCAGGAGCCCTTCTCCAGTGAGCTTCTTCTCCATAAAATCCTCTCCTTTGAGTTCCTTCTCCAGGAGCCTTTCTCTACTGAGCTTCTTCCCCAGGAGCTCTTCCCCAGGGGCACCACTCCTGAGGCTTCTCCTCTGGACTCCCCTTCCAGACTCCCCCTTCTGACTCCACTTCATAAGAGGGTGTAGGGAGAATCCAGAGTACTACAGGCCTGACAGTCTGACCTGCATCATAGGAAAGCAGAAGGAATCACTGATCAAAGAGGACCTTTTGGACTACCTAGACAGCAACAAGCTCCAGGATATTAAACAACACAGTTTTGTGGGGGAGTCTTGTCAGACTAATCAGATTTTTTTCTTTGACTGGGTGACAAGGACGTATACAAGGGCCACACTGTGAATCTGCTGTACTTTGACTTCAGCAAGGCTTTTGATTTGGTACTGCACAAAAGGTTGCTAAAAAAGATGGAAGAATTGGGTGAGGCTCAAACCATAGTGAACTGGGTGGGTAGTTGGCTTGAAATAAGGCAGCAGAGGGTGGCGGTCAACAGGGTTAAATCAGAGGAAAGGGAGGTTATGAGAAGGGTTCTAGTGGGAACTATCCTGGGTCCAGTCCTCTTCAACATTCTCATTAGTGACACTGATGATGGACACCAGGGCAGGCTATGTCACTTCGCAGATGGCACAAAACTATGTTGAAGGGTGGATAGTGATGAAGGAATAAGGGATGCAGAGGGACATACAAAACCTAGAGGGGTGGTCAGAGGTCTGGCAGATAAAATTCAGTGCCAAAAAGTGCAAGGTAATGCATCTAGGTAAAAGGAACCCCTAGACAGAGTACTTACTGGATAGAGGAGGTGAGATTTAGCACTACAGAAAAGGAACAGGATTTAGGAGTTATTTTATTTATTTAAACTTTTAGTAACCAGAAAAGGCACGCTGAGCCAGAGCTTGTTTCCAGGTGCAACTCAAAATGAACATTAGTAACTCTGTAAATAAATGAGCCAGTGCAACAAGACCTATAGCAAGGCTAACAGGATGATGGGATGTATCGGAAGGGGTATTGACAGCAGAAGACAAGAGGTAATACTTCCCCTATACAGATCTCTGTATAGGTGATCCCTGTCCTTTGATAAATGACTACTAAAGTCCAAAACACATCAGGCATGTGCAGACTTTGTTCAGTTTCATTCCCAGCATGGGATTTTAATAAATATGTATTGTTTTTTCATAAGCTACAGTGTCTAGAATAATTGGTTTCGTGAGTGCCTGGCTTCCAGTTTGTGATGTACATCCCTAGAGAGGCCTCACTCACCTGTAGTACTGCATCCAGTTCTGGAGCCTTCACCTCAGAAAGGACATGGATAGATTGGAAACAATGCAGTAGAGAGTAGCAAAAATGATTCAGGGCCAGCAGGGAAGATCTTATGAGGAGCGTCTTAATGCACTAAATGTGTACTAACTGGAAAACAGAAGGGGGAGGGGAGATATTACAGAGATCTTCAAGCTCCTTAAGGAAATTAACAAGGTAAACTGTGGAGAATTATTTACCCAGAATGCCAACTTGAAGTCATATGTTCACAACTGGAAATTAACAGGAGGGAGGTTCAGGAGGGACATAAAACATGTGTTCTTTACGGAAATGGTGGTGGAATCTTGGAGCAATCTCATGGCTGAGGTGATGAGTGCAAACACAGTCAACAGATTCAAGCAGGCATGGGATAGAGCGAAAGGAATAGTGGTCACTCGGGGTGACAAGACCAGGGAGGAGAATGGGGATAAGATGGAGAGGGTTAGTACCTTGGAGGAACAATATATTCCTGGGATGGTCCCAGGTATTATAGGGTATATGGGCAGACTGGATGGACCGCAGGTCTTTTTCTGCTCTCATAGTCTATGTTTCAATGTAATTTTCTGCAGCTTTTGATACCATATCAAAATCCATTTTATAAAATAAGCTATCTACCATGAACCTTGACAAAGTTTTATTAAAAATAATTATAGCACTTTATTCATCAAATTTGTCCCAGGTGCATTTTGGATTAAAGGCAAAGCTTTCTAATATGTTTGAACAAGCATTTGTCAATGCCGAATGTTTGCTTGTATGTGCTGTTTAGGTATTTGGAAGTGATAGTTCAATGCCTTCCTCCCAAGACATCCACTGTGTCTTTCTGTTCAGTATTCACAGAACAGTGGGAAGGGCAAAGGCCACAGCAGTACAGCAGTTGCCAAGAGGGTGAAGAGGTAGACAACAGTCCATTCAAAGGCAAAAGAGTTCTGTAGGAGCTCACTAAGTTGAAGATGGACAAAGCAATGGAACCAGATGGCATACACCCAAGGATATTAAGAGAACTGCGAAGGGAGATAGCAGTACCTCTGGCAGCCATGTTCACTGAGTCATTCAACACGAGTGAGTTAGAGGAGGGCACATGTGATCCCTCTACACAAGTCCAGCAGTAGGGGGGAGGCAGGGAACAATAGGCCGTTCAGCCTGACCCCAGTAGTGGGGAAGATCATGGAGACATTGCTTAAAGAAAGGACAATGGGGCATCTAGAAGCCATCGGAGCCCAGGACCATAGACAACATGGATTCACAGTGGGGACATCATGTCAGACAAATCTGGTTGATTTCTTTGACTGGGTGACAAAGGAAGTGAATCAGGGTGGGGCACTGGACAACGCTTACCTTTGATTTCAGCAAAGCATTTAACACCATCCCATATAGGAGGCTGATAAACTAGCTGGGTTGGCTGGGCATGGGAGAAAGGGTGGTAAACTGGGTTAGAAACTGGCTAACAGACAGGAGGCAGAGAGTGGAGGTAAATGGGGTGCAGTCTAGGGAGAGGGGGTGACCAGTGTGTTGGCTACTGGGATCAGTCCTGGGGCCAGTCCTGTTCAATGTCTTTATTAGTAACATTGCAGAACGTCTGAAGGGAATTTTTTCACCAAATTTTCAACATAGCCATTTTAATACCTCTGCTCATGAACAGTGTCACTGTGATTTTCTTAATCTGTCCCAAACATTGACTGCACACACCGAATGCGCCATTGTGCGCTACATGCACGGAAACACATTTTGAGCGACATGTGAAAAATGACAGCTGTACTGCTCATAAGGAGGTGTGTTAAAATGGTAATGTTGAAAATCTGGAGTGCAAATATGAAAAATCTACGAACTTATGAGCGTGCATAGGAACTGCGCAATGCACGCTCGTAAAACAGTCATTTTTAGGAATTTTTTCACCAAATTTTCAAAATAGCCATTTTAAGACCTCTGCTCAGCTCATGAACAGTGTAACTGTGATTTTCTTAATGTGTCCCATACATTGATTTCGCACACCGACTGCGCCTTTGTGCGCTACATGGGTGGAAGCATGTTTTCAGCGAGATGTGAAAAATGATAGCTGTACTGCCCATAAGGAGGTGTGGTAAAATGGCAATGTTGAAAATCTGGAGTGAAAATATTGAAAATTTGAGAACTTATGAGCGTGCATAGGATCAGCACAACAAATGCTCGTAAAACAGTAATTTTGGGGAATTTTTTCACCAAATTTTCAACATAGCCATTTTAAGATCTCTGCTCATGAACAGTGTCACTGTGATTTTTTTAATCTGTCCCAAACATTGATTGCGCACACCGACTGCGCCATTGTGCGCTACATGCATGGAGAGACATTTTGGGTGACATGTGAAAAATGACAGCTGTACTGCCCATAAGGAGGTGTGGTAAAATGGCAATGTTGAAAATATGGAGTGAAAATATTAAAAATTTGTGAACTTATGAGCATGCGTAGGAACTGTGCAACGCACGCTCGTAAAACAGTCATTTTTAGGAATTTTTTCACCAAATTTTCAACATAGCCATTTTAAGACCTCTGCTTATGAACAGTGTCACTGGGATTTTCTTAATGTGTCCCATACATTGATTTTGCACACCGACTGCGCCATTGTGCGCTACATATACGGAAACATATTTTGGGCGCGATGTGAAAAATGACAGCTGTACTGCTCAAAAGGAAGTGTGGTAAAATGGCAATGTTGAAAATCTGGAGTGCAAATATTTAAAATTCACAAACTTATGAGCATGCATAGGAACTGCGCAACGCACGCTCGTAAAACAGTCATTTTTTGGAATTTTTTCACCAAATTTGCAACATAGGCTTTTTGAGAGCCCACCTCATGAAACTAGCACTGTCATTTTGTTAATTGGTCCTGAAAGGTGATTTTGTACAGAAACTGTGAAATCACGGCCCGATTAACACCATGACAGTGACAGAATTCATGAGGAGGGGTTCCAAAAACCCCATGTTGAACATTTGGTGCCAAACTTTCAAAAAATGTCTGAGATATGCAGCAAAGTTGAAAAAACCCTATCTATCCCATTATACAGCTTACCGGCATTTCCTCAGTTCACGGTCGGCTTTGAAGAGTGCAGACGTGTTCCCGGGCCACCGAAGATCGTCAGCGCCGAGGTCCGGAGGTAAGTATGGGGTGTGAGGGGTGGGGAGGCAGGGTGCACAGTGGAGGGTGCATGTTGTGGGAGGGGGCAGGGAGAAGCACCGAGGAACAGTTTTTATTTGCAGGTTTACTTTTTACTAAGATGGCGAGGATGTTTGCCATGCTGGGGTGGGCTCCCAGCGTGGCACCTGAAAGCTTTGGGGGTGTGCAGCCATGGAGCCGGCGGGCAATTGGGCACCCGTCGGCTATGACAGTGTTTTGGGGGCGTGAAGCCGGCGAGGGATTGAGCACCCTAGTCGGCCGCATACAGTGTGTGTGCGGCGGATCAGCACGCAATATGCATGCTTGGGGGGGAGCTCTGCTCACTGAAGCAGAGCTCTCCCTTTCAACTGTATGCCACTGCATTTTGAACTGTTGTCATAGACAGCTGCAGCAGTGATTGGGGAACTGTGGCTGCACCTGCAAACACACTGACTGAATTGGAAGACGGGTGCCACACCTTCGAAAACTCTGATGATGGCACTATGTTTCTTGCACATGCATGCAAGCAACATAAAAATGAGCAGTTACACATGGATGCCTTTTGGCTCCTCTTCTAGTTAACCTTTACATCAATGTCATTCTTCCTGAACTAGAGATGAATTCCTTATTTGCTAAAAAAAAATGCAGGGTTTTCTTGCCCGTTCCCTTAATATATATAAATGATGTAGCTTTATTGGCGTAGTTAAACCAAAATCATTACAGACTAAACTGGATACATTTGCCAACTAATGCAAGAGACTGATGCTGGAAATGAATGGACTAAATAAAACAAAAGCCTTGATTTTTATAATCCAGTTTGTTGAGAAAACATTGACACCTTAATGATATTCCAATAGAAACTGCTAAAAATTATACTTACTTCGAATTATACTTACTTGGGTATTTGTTTCTTTGCTAATGCTAAGTGGTTTTATGAAATCACAGCGAAGAAAATTAAGTAACTCCCAGTCATATACATTCTTCCTAGGTTGCTTTGGAGTTATGGAGCATCTGCCATGGATGCTCTTATCAAAGCACAGCATTGTTTTCCAAAGTCAATGCTATAGCCTTATAGGGTGCAAAATGCTGGGGATTCTGTCATGAAGCACAATTGGAGCCTGCTATGATGTTTTTATTTTAAAGATTGGAGTCTTCCTAGGTCTAAACCCCTCCTATTAGTAGGAGCAGAACTCTACCTTAAACAATACTTCTATGCCAAATAGCAAAATTAAGTTTCCTTGTTTACTGGACTGGTCACACTAATGAATGATCTAAGCTACTAATGAGTGATCTAAGCTACTCCACAGGAAACAGGAAAAGATGAATCTGCCCTTATGCAGATATCCTCCTGCTTGACTGAGTAACATGGGAGACACTCTGAATGTGAGCAATCCAGCTTGAAGAAGGACACTAGTAGGGTTCCACAGGGCTCTGTGCTTGGATTAGTGCTGTTTAGCGTCTTTATCAACAACATTGGGGATGGCATAAGGGCAAAATTTGCCTGTTCACAGACAACACTAAACTCTGTGGGAGATTGGACACAGCATAGGAGATACAAGACTTAATGGAGGATCTTGAAAAACTAGAGAGGTGGTCTGGGATTTGGCATCTTGGGTTTAAAGCAAAGAAATGCAAAGTTATGCATATTGGAGCCAAGAACGTGAGGACTGACTACAGCCTGGGATGGGTCCAGATATCTGAATTAGAGGAGGAGGAGAATAATTTGGATATGATGATCACTAGTGACAAGCACTCCATGCAATGTAGGAAAGCAGCAGCCAAGGCAAAAAACATGTTGGGCTGCATTGCCAAGAGGGACCAGCAGCAGGTGAGAACTGCCCTGTACAGGTCATTAGTGAGGATGCATCTGGATTACAGGGTACAGTACTGGTGCCCATGCCTAAAAAAGGACATTAACCTATTGGAGATGCTCCAAAGGAGGGCAATAAAGATGATCATGGGCCAGCAGGATAGAACATATGAGAAGAGACTGGAGATCTTGAACATGCACTCCCTGGAAGAGAGAGAGGAGACATGATTGAGACCTTCAAGTATTTAAAAGGAATAAATAGGGTGCATAAGGAGGGTCTCTTCGAGTTTAGTGGAATGTGAAATGTAAGGGGACACAATCTCAAGTTGGAGGGGTGAGGTTTAGGAAAGAGGCTAGGATGCACTTCTTCATGGATTGGGTGGTAGTGGGTTCAAATGTGCTTCAGAAGAAGTGATTTTAAGGAGAAGGGAAATGTGTGTGTGGGGGGCAGGGTCTGTAACTTGAGCTGGGAACCCTGCAATACATGCAGACTAGATAGACCTAATGGTCTTATTCTGCTGGCTTCTTTGAATGTTTGTATGTAATTGGATTTAAAGGTTTTCCTGAACTCTTGAAAATATATATTGTGGTAAGCAGATCACATACACAATTTCATTCAAGGACAGATATTTGACATGGCTAGGCAAATTATCTAGATTACATTAAAAAAGCAGTACATATTCTTTATTCTCTTTAATGAAAGTACCTCATTTTTGTGAACCCTACATTTGGTTGATTAAAGATCAGGTTGATATGAACAATTATACACCAAGATTTCAAATATTCCCTAATGCTGTAATGGAAGCAAGAATGCAAATTCACTTGAAAACAATTTAAGCAAATGGTAGTTTACTCATCTGGTAAAGATGATTGTGGAAGAACATCTCTGAGGCACTCCAAACCTTACTCACTGAGTCTCCAAGCCACCTGATTGGCTTCGATGCACATGTAAATTTTATAAAGTCCAGCCCCTACTAGACTCCCCCTCTGTCCCTCTGTGGTCAGTTAGACCTCTTCCATAGCTGTGCCTACATACTCAGGATAAATACATATTAGGATGTCATGGCTACCATGGTGAAATATTGTAGTCTCATATTTTGTGCAGTTTTCCTTTTAATTCCTGTTATGTGCACGCTAATGTGAACCGGACCTTATGGCATGGCAGTAAAACCTTTTACTCCACATTCTAATATTATTCTGTGCCAGAGTCATGAACTGTTTTCCAGTCAAGAGGGATGTGGAGTGCCTCAGAGATGTTCTCACACAATCATCTTTAACCGGTCAGTAAACTACCATTGTAGGTAGAAATCTCTGAGGCACTCCAAACCTTACTCACTGTGTCATTAAAAAGCAGTACTTGGTCCCGGTCAGGGTGGAGGAGATAGTTTGTGAGTGGCTGAGTGACAATGCTGTTTTTAATACTGCTGTGCTGAAGTTTGCTGTTACTGTAGATATTGTATCCAGTATATAATGTCTTATGAAAGTATGCACAGATGCCCAAGTTGCGGCTGCACAAATCTTTTTGGTCGTAGTTAAGTTATGTTCCTCCCATGACATAGCTACTGCCCTGGTCAAGTGAGTTCATATACCACTAGGAGGTATCAAGTTCTTGACCTTGTAGGAACTTGTGATGGCCTACTACAGCCATGCTGCAATAGTGGATTTTAATGCAGGATACCCATTTTCTTCCCATGCCATAATACGGACATTTGGTCAGTCTTTTGGAAGTCCTTTGTTCTGGCCAGGTATATCATTAAGAGTCTCTTCACACCCAATGTATAAAGTTTAGTTTGTTGTGCAGTATCCTCTTTGGGCTTATTTGGGCATTCTATAGTTTGGGACATATGAAAACTTGAGCTGACTTTTGGGATAAAGGATGGAATTATTCTCATAGTAATACTGTCCTGGTTGAATACTATGAATGGCATCTTGCATGTTAAGGCCTGTAGCTTACATGTTCTTCTAGTGCAGCATATGGCTACTAGCAATACCATCTTTAGTGTTAGCCATTTCAGGTCAATTTTCTCTAGGGGCTCGAATGGGTATGGAGTTAGAGCCTGCAGGGCCAGAACCAGGTCCCATGGTGCCACAATTGTATTGGTCCTGGGCCTCAGGATGTTGTCTGCTTTAATTAATCTGATTACATCTGGGTGAGATCCTGGTGCCGTGTCCCCTGCCTGGCCCCTGGCAGCTCCAATTACTGGTACTTGTACTCTCATGAATGAGGGGAAGAGTCCCTTTTCCAGCCTTTCCTATAGAAAGAGTAGGATTGTTGGGATGGGGACTTCCTTTGAAACAATTCATCTCTGCACACACCAGTTGACAAATCTGCTTCATTACCTTTGGTACGTGTTTGTGGTTGAGGATCATCTAGACATAGTCAGGGTATTTACCACCTTCTCTACATAGCTGGCCTTTAGCAGTCTCTCCCTTTAAGGAGCCAAGCAGTAAGTTGTAGGCTGTGAGGGTCTGGGTGTATGACTGAGCCTTGGTGGACAATGTCCCATCTGGTCATCAGTATCCAGGGCTGGTCCAGTGCCATGGCCACCGCCATTGCGAACCATGCTCTCCTCAGCCAGTATGGTGCAACCACAGTTACCAGTGCCTGTGATTGTCTAACCTTGTGAAGGACCTGTGGGATGAGTGGGGTAGCTGGGAACACATATGCGGTCATGAACTTCCATTCCTTCAACAGTGTGTCCACCCTGACTGACTGGGGTTCCTTGTATCTGGAGTAGAACTTCTGCACCTGTGTATTTTCTGTGATTGCCATCAGGTCTAGTTCTAGGGAGCCCCAACACTTGTTAATCTCGTGGAATACTTGTCAAATCACTTGCCACTCCCCGAGTGAATGCACTGTCGACTCAGCCAGTCTGATATATGGTTTAGTTCTCCTGTCAGTCATATTGCTGCCAGGCAGTAGAGATTGGCTTGTGCCCAATTGAGGACTTTTGCAGCTTCCCTCTGCATTTCCACACTCCTGGTGCCTCCCTGCTTTGCTAGGTAGGCCACCATGGCTGTGTTGTCCGAGTGTATGAGTACGTTCTTGTGGTGTACTCAGTCCCAGAATGCCATCAGTGGGTTGAATACTGCGTGCATTTCTAGTATGTTGATGAGGAGTCTGGCCTCAGCTGGGGTCCAACTGCCCTGAGCCAAATGGTTGTTCGATGATGCCTCCCCCAGCCCTGCAAGCTGTCATCCATCTTTATGACCATCTCTGCTTGTGGGTCCAAGGGAGCACTCTTTGTTAGGTTGTCTACTTTTGAGTACCAGGTTAGGGATTTTCTCACTTGTGGTCTCATGATGAAGTGAACTTACAGGTCCTGATTTCCCCGATGGCCCTGTTTTAAGTGATACAGTAGCAACTGCCTCATGTTCCAATGTGCCAGGGTGTTAGATCTATGCATAAGATGGAGGTCACGTGATGCAGCACACCGAGTAACACTCTCCTGTCTTTGCTCCTACCCTCTGCTCTGATTTAAGTCTTTTATTTATGTTGTTTAAAGCGGCTTTAAACGGTTTTTGGTAGTAGCCTGTTGAAGAACCGATGCTCGTTTTATTGGGAATTAAATGGAGGTAGAAATGAAGAAGAATGTCCCTAGGCATATTCCTCCTGCGTCTCCTGAGAAGGCCCTGAAAAAGTCCAAGGCCTCTGCTACTAGCTCACCGCAACCTTTGGGCGCTATGAATGCAGACTCAGAGCCCCTCACCCTGGCTAGATTTTAGGAAGAATTTCAGCCCTTTAAGTCAGAGTTGCAGTCGATCTTGGGTGAACTCAAAATGGTATCTAGCAAGGTGGAACTCCTGGCTCAGAAGACCTCCAATAATGAGGCTTGCATACGCTCGCTAGAGCGCAGATAAGATCAGGCGAGCTCAGAGCTGGTGGCCGTTAGGTAAAAAATAACCAGATTGGAAGCCAAAGTTGAGGACCTGGAGGGCAGAAGTCACCGCAACAATGTGGTTTTAATCGGCCTCCCAGAGCATGAAGAAGGAACTGACCTGATCAAATTCACAAAGAAACTAGTAGCCAAGATTGCTGGCCCTTCCCCGTTTGGCAATGATTATATCATCGAAAGAGTGCACAGAGCACTCCATCCAGCACTGCCTGCAGGAGCTGCCCCTTGATCTTTTATCTTCCGTTTCTTGAATTATCAAGAAAAGCAGCATTTTCTGTCTAAAGCCCGGGAAGCTAAAGAAATCACCTGGGAGGGTGCCAAAATCATGGTTGCTCAGGATCTGCCCCTGTCTGTACGCCAAAAACGCGCTTCTTACCACCCTGTAGTTGTTAAACTAATAGCTGCAGCTATTCAATTTAGAATGGCTTACCCTGCTAAACTGCAAGTGCTTGTTGCAGGCTCCTGGCGTGCTTATGAAGATGCTGAAGCAGTGGCTTCTGGTTTAAAGGCTGCCTTTCCAGATCTTTTCGGCACCCCATAAATTGGGATTCTGAAGAGGTTGTTCACTCAAACTGGTTCATTGGGCTGGACTTTCTCCGTATTTGAGGGTTGGGCTTCCTTATTTTCTCGTTGCAAAGCTACTGGCAAGGGAAGCGAGTAAAGCCCTCCAGGATCTGGTATTGGATTCGCCAATGCTCGTTTGAAAGACTGTACTTACCAGGCAAGGTGACTTAACACCAATGGGTCTGGCTACTGGTGATCATCACTATTTCCTCCAGCGGCACCGCTAAGGATGACTGAACAATAGTGGGAGCCCTGATCCCATGGACATTTCTGTTGATTTGTTGTGCGGTTTTCCGTTGTTATGGACAGTTTACTTTGGCCCCTTAATTTCTCGATTGCAACTTCCACTTTAGTTATATGCACAGTTAAATATGCTACAATGATTAAACTAATCACTCCTTATAGCTTTTGCGGGGGGGGGTCAACGTTTTCATTCATTTGTAATTTGTTGTTGCTCCAGCCTGGGTGCCCATTTTATGTAGCAGTATTAGCTGCGCAGCACTAGATGGCGCCAAAGGATGTATGTGCTGCTTTCTTACCGTTTATGGTACTGGTCTCCTTGGGGTATTTAGGTAGACATTGCATGATGAGAGGCACCCCACTCAAAGAATAATCTACATTTATTTTCTTTGCCTGGCAAGGGATAATGGGGTTGTTCCTTTTATTTAGTAATCTGGGCCGTTTTCTGGTTTAGTGATGTCCAGTTTTTGTGAGTACCTGCCAGAGCGATAGTTGGTTCTTATAATACATGTACTTGCTTTATCCTCAGGTAGGGGGCTTCTCAATTTTATGTTTTGGCATGGGCAGTTAGCCCGGGTTTCTGAGTTTGGACTGAGATGTTATTGGATCCTATAATATTATAGCCGCATTACTTAGTTTATTATTGTTATGTATTATGTAGTTTAATCTGGGGTCGGGGTGGGGGTGGGGCAATGGGGAAGCTCTGGTAAACTGTTCATCATGTACATTGCACTGTGTGGGTGGATTTGGGAGAGGGTAGGGACTTGTTCTCTGCTATTGGGGCTGTTATCAGGGGGAGACTGTTATAGAGGTATGGGGGGGATATGGTTGGCTGGTGAAAGGGAGGGTCCAGCACAGCATATACTTAACAGGGGGAGCTAGCGATAATGTGAAGAGATATGGGTGCCTTTTTATGTTAGATGTTAGGTGCATTGCAGCAGATGGCTAGGGCTCTTAAGTGTATTACCTGGAACATTAAAGGGGCTAGGCATAAAGTCAAACAGTACTCAATTTTAAAATTCCTGAGTTACCTCAAGACAGAAATCATATTCCTGCAAGAGACGCATCTTCTTAACGCCGAAGCTGTTAAGATGAGGCGTCAACAGGTGGGGCAAATTTTCATGGCACAGGGCACTTCCCAGAGTAGAGGGGTCATAATCTTGTTACACAGATCTGTTCCCTTTCAATCTCACCATGTGGTTGCTGACCCTGATGGGAGGTTCCTATTCATAAGGGGGACACTTTATACACTAGATGTTCTTTTGGGTATGGTCTATGGCCCTAACGTAGATTCTCCTGGGTTTTTTGTCAAGCTCCTGGAAGTGGTGCACTCCTTCCCTGACCTTCCCATTATAATAGGGGGTGATCTTAATTTGGTGTTTGATCAGGGGGTAGATAGAGCGGGTCAAACTTGATCCAGCTTCTTGCCTGCGCAGAGGGCATTTCGGGACTTATTGGATTCCGCTGGACTATGCGATGTGTGGCGGGTACTTCCCCTGAGCCAAAGAGATTACACTTTTGTTTCGCAAGTCCATGGTACCTCCTCCCGGATTGACTACATTTTGGTAACTCACAACATCTTACCTGGGGTTCTGGATTCCAACATTGTTTCTGCCCCGCTTTCAGACCACTCGGCCGTCACTTGCCAACTCTCATTAGCAGCACTGCCCCGGAAAGGTAGCAGATGGAAACTTAACCAAATCCTGAAGGAACTGGATAAGGCTGCCTATATAGCCTCTCAAATTCAACAGTTTGTTGCTAGAAATAATAATTCTTCAGGTCGACCTGATATAGAGTGGGGGGCCCTCAAAGCGTATGTGAGAGGGATTGTGATTGGTATTACATCCAAGAGGAAAAAAGAGAATGAAAACAAGGTTGCTCAGTTACAATCCCAGATCAGGATCTTAGAGGCAAGTCTCTCCCCGGCCTCCCCCGAGACCACTAGACAAGAGCTAGTTAAACTAAAAGATGCCTACTTGGGCTTGCTAAGAGAGCAAGCTGAATTTGCAATTTTAAAAACCAACGCAGTCTATACAGATCAAGGCGAGAAGGCAGGGCGGATGCTGGCCATGCGGGTGAAACAATAGGAATCCAGTAGGTTTATTGCCGCTGTCTGTTCGTTAGCGGATAATTCATTTAAAATCTCCCCCCCAGAGATTTTACAGGAATTTGTTACTTATTTTCAGGATTTATATGGTCCTATGAATACCCCCCCTTCAGATGCACAATTGCATGGATTTCTGGAAGACTTGCAACTTCCTACTCTCGTCGAGTCTCAACAAATCACACTAACCTCCCCCATAACTGAAGCTGAAATACAAAGGGCAATACAATCCCTTCGGTCAGACAAAATCCCTGGCCCAGATGGGTTTTCCTCCAATTTTTATAAAGTGTTTTCGAAACAATCAGTTCCCATTTTGCTTCCTCTTTTCTGTTTCCTTCTCTCAGGTCAAGCAACCAGCGCTTCTCTTTTTGAGGCGTTGATTATCTTATTGTCCAAACCAGACAAGCCACGTGACCAGGTCCTTAGTTACAGACCGATTTCTCTACTCAATCAAGATATTAAGATTCTCGCTAAATTGCTTGCTGATCGACTGAATCAAGTTCTTCCTTTTATTATAGGGGAGGAACAGGTGGGATTCATGAAAGGCAGATCTTCAGCTGATCACCTCAGAACCCTTGCTCATGTCTTCTCTGCCTCCAGGGACGCCTCTCTCCCAATGGCCTTGGTATCCCTGGATGCAGAGAAGGCCTTCGACAGAGTTTACTGGAGGTACTTATTTGTAACAATGGAAGCCTTTGGTTTTCTGGAGAATTTCAGGGCTGGGTCCACTCATCGTACTTATTACCCACTGCCAGGATATCTTGCAATGGTTTGGTCTCCGACCCGATCAAGTTATCCATGGGAACTAGGCAGGGATGCCCACTATTCCCTTTGCTCTTCAATATCTATCTAGAGCATCTCATCCGTAGGCTGATAAAGGCGAATAATATCCCTGGTATTCCCCTAAATGATTATGAGGTTAAAGTCGGGACATATGCAGATGACCTCCTTCTCCAGTTGTCCAACCTAGTTACATCTATCCCCTCGGTTCTCAAGATCATAGGTGAATTCAGTCAAGTCTCGAATTATAAACTTAACATAGGTAAATCCCAGGTTTATCTTCTTAACCATAAAGTTTATAAACATGAAATCACCACTTTTGGTTTGGCTTGGAAGGCCGACTCTATTAAATACCTAGGTATCACTTTGTCTCGCAGCATGTCCTGTCTGAAGCAGTTAAACTTAGATATGCTGGTACAGAAGATCGAGCAAGACCTCCGAAGATGGTCCCTTCTCCCTCTTTCTCTTTGGGGCAGGATAAATCTGGTGAAAATGAATGTTTTCCCCCATCTTCTCTATCCTATCAATATGTTAAACATTGTACTGCTGATGTCCTGGTTCAAAAGAGTGCATAGCATACTTTCCAATTTTGTTTGGGGACACAAAAAAGCGAGGTTGGCATACCAAAAACTAGCTGCACCTAAGGAAAGAGGAGCTTTAAGGTTGCCACATTTGAGACTATATTACTGGGCCTGTCAGGCTGCCAAATAACTTAGATGGGTGTTATCAAACACACCGGTCACTCCTGAGTACATTCCGCTATGGCTGAAGGTTGAATCTGCCCTTATCAAAAAATGTGGTTATCTTCCCAAGGGGATGCTGCATGCTAAGTTATGCTCTCTTCCGGAGCCAATTAGGAACTCTCCCATTGCAATCTCGATTAAGTCCCATGCGCAATTATGTGCATATCTCAAATATGATAATGGCAGGATATCTCTCAGGCCATTAAGGATAACCACAATATACAAATAAATAATAAGCCGTTGCCACTCTCCTGGCTACCTCAGTTGGGTCAGTGTCAGTTAGAGAGTTTTATTCTAGCTGAGGGGCGCTGGGCCTCCTCAGAGGATATTATGCATAAATTTAAGATACACAGTAAACACGTATTGAAGGTCTACCAGCTACGGCACCTTCTATTGCAAGTGTTTGGGGCCACTCCACCCTCCGAAACTCTTTCCCGATTCCTGCCCACTGTGACCCAAGTGGTAGGCCTGCCTCATGCTGTATCTAAACTATATACTTTGTTCTTTGCCTGGGCATACCCTGACAACAGCATGCCAGTCCATTACTGGCAAGCCCTGTTACTTGGGATGGAACTTGATTGGTCCCATATTTGGCGGGATTGCCACAAATACCTGTTACAAGATCAACTCGGGCTGATGCAATTTAAAATTTTACACAATATCTATTATTCCCCTCAGAAACTTGCCAAACTAGGCCTCCTGCTCTCTCCACTCTGTACAAGCTATGGGATGCAGGTGGGTGACCTCCTCCATATTTTCTGGGAATGCCCTAGAGTGGTTTCACTTTGGTCCATGATTTAGCAGAGAGTGAACCCGCTATTAGGATCTCAGATTGCTTTACGCCTGAAATTTGTGTTTTGGGAGATTTCTCACCCATCAGCGTGGTGTGTAGAAGGTATTATATGGTGCTGATCTCCTCATCTGTTAAAAAAGTAGTTCTTAAGCATTGGAAGGATTCTGAGAGTTTAAGTTATGTGGAATGGTTACAAGAGCTTTTGGCTAATCTTAGAATGGAGAGGACAATCACAAGTCTTTCACATAAAATGGACAAGTTTAACAAGACCTGGGGCCCCTTTCACATTTTATATGCTTTATAAAGCTCGTTATCGCCCTTTGCTAGGTTTTCTTTTCTTAATTTTCTTGCACCCTTGTTAGTATATTGCTGTGCTGGGTCAGCGGGGGTGGGGTTTGGAGGGGGAGAGAATGGACCACATATATCCTGCTTATTCTTGTATCACTCTGGTACGGCCTATTGTGGTTCATTCTCCATTATATAAACTTTAATAAAAGTTGAATTGAAAAAAAAAAAAAAAAAAGATCTATGCATAAGGCCATCTTGCCCAGGAGCCTGTAAACCTCAAGCAGTAACACTGCCTCAAGAGCCATCAACTTCTTGGTGAGTCAAAGCAGCGCTTGCACCCAGTCACCTGCTGGGCACACTTTGCCCTCTATTATACTTATCTATGGGGGTGCCCAGGTGCTCGATCCTCTGGTTGGGCAGTAGGGTGCTTTTCTCCCTGTTGATCACCCAGCAATGGTTTTCCAGGCATTGTAGTGCTATGTCCATGTCCCTTTGTGACTGTGTTTGGGATCTCACTCAAAACAGCCAATCGTTGAGGTAGGGTATCACTTGGATGCCCTGCTCTCTCAGCTTGGCTGCCAACACTAACACTGTCATGGTGAAGACATGGGGAGCCAATGTAAGACCAAATGTAAGTGTTGTTTACTGGAAGTGTTGGCCCATGATGTGGAATCTCAGGTACTTGTGGTGGGATGGTCTCATGAGAATATGTAGGTATGCATCTTTTAGATCTATGGAGTTGAAATAATCCCCCAGTCTCAGAGCCCTGAAAGTGGACCAAATCATTTCCATCTTGAGTCGCCTGTACCGGATGAAGCAATTTAAGAATTTAAAGTTAAGCATTGAGTGAATGTCTCCTGTTTCCTTGGGCACCATAAAGAATAAGGAATAGATCCCCATGTCCTGCTCATGCTCTGGTACCTCTGCAATTGCTCATATTCTGATGAGTTTGCCCAGAACGTCCTTGACTTGCTTTGGGGAGGCCCTCTTTCTGGATATTGGGGAGGTGACCAACCTGTCCCTTTGTAGATTCTCTGCCAGTTCTGTTGCATACCCATCTGTTACTAGCTCCATCACCAACCTGTCTGTCATCAGTTCTGGCCACTAGTGAGCAAACAGCTTCAGTTGGGACCTGATGGGTGGGTACCCCGCTTCTGCTGCCCCCTGCCTGTAGTCATTGCTTGCCTTGCTTGGGCTTGAATGCATTAGTGGGGTGATTCATGTTGTACTAGAATTTGTTGCAGAGTTTGTATTACTGACTTCTTTTACTTTGCTGGCATTGCCCTTAGTAGTTATTTGAGTTATAGTTGTTTCTTTTGTGACAAAAATTGCAGTTGTCCCTGGACTTTGATCTGTCTCAAACATATGTGTTAGATGATGGCTGCTCTTTCACCATCTCTCTGCCTTCTTTCTTTTATTTTAGGAATCTCTCCATTCCTTCACTAATGAGAGACATTCCCCTGAAAGGAATCTTTAAAAGCATGGTCTTTGATTCTAAGTCTGTGTCCCATATCTTCATCCATATGAGTTGCCTGTCTTTATTGGTTATAGCTGTAGATCTGGCACTTATTATTGGTGAATCAACTGCCATATTCACCAAGTACTTTGCAGCTGGTATGGACTGCTTCATCAAGACCCCTTCTGGTGAGTTAGGTGCCAGTGTCTTTTGTATATCATGGAGCCAGCATACTTGGCCTCTGGTAGTGCATATAGTTGTAGTGGGTGCTCTGAACCCCAATCTAGCCAGCTCAAAATTATTTTTGAGTAGCTTCTCCAATCTCTTGTCTGTTGGCTGCTTAAGCACCAAAGTGCCTTTGTCCTACAGCACCATCTTCTTGCTTAAAGAAGTGACTTGTGGGTCCACCTGTGGAGCTGTGCACCATGGCTTCAGTTCATCCACATGAAAGGGGTACATTTTGTCCCAGGACCTGTGTTCTAGGATTCTAGTGGGTTCCAAAGCTTCCCATTCTTTCTGAATGACCTACTGAAGTGACACACAGACAGGACAAGTGATGATTTCAGAGCTGGGTTTAGTAAAGTTATCAGCTTAGATGGAGGCTCTGCTGGGGGGTTCACAAAGCCTACTGTTTTTCAGAGTAGTGATGTGTTCAGGAGTATAGTATGTTGCCATCAGAATCTATGGGTCCTACTCCATTGGTTCCTGTGGTTTTGGATTTTCATTTGATTGTGCATTGGACTCTTCCCCGGATTCATCTGGATTCTCCAGCTGAGAGAGGGAGGGAATTGTGTGACCTCAGAAGGGATAGCATTGCCCCTGTTGGTTGCTTGGACTGGGAGATCTCTGCCAGCTTCTGGAGGATGGACGACATGAACTGCTGCTGCTACTGAATCAGCATGTTCATGGTCTGTTGATTTTGTATGAGCAAGACTGCCATGTCAGGCTGTAAATTCTCCCTGGAAAGGATGCTGATTGGCACTGTCCACTGAGATGAGGAACCCTGGTCCTGGTCGGACTGGTCAGAATGCTTGGACAGTTCTTCATCCAAACAGTCAGGGCACACCTGGCTCAAGTTTGCCAGCAACAGGGTTATCTTGTAGGTCTTGCAGATTCTTGCCTTTACCATGATTCATTTGGGGGAGACATCATGAAATAAGATGCCCTCAGTATCATTGCACGGCTTAGGTCTCTAACTAGCCAGGGCTCTGCTGTCCAGTTTTCTCTGCCTGTGGCTTGACTATAGTTTAGTATGGGCGTTATGTAATTTGCCTATGTTGAGGTGAAGGGGAACCAAAAACTGCAAAAAATGACTGCCCATGTAGTCCAAGTTTAAACTTCAATCATGGCTGACTGCCATGTTTACTACAATGACGGCTGCCCACCCTGTGCCTTATTTACTGTTACTTTTATTTTCATGTTATTCTTTCCTGCATTCAAGGTCCAGGGAATGTATTGTAGTCAGTAACCTGCTAGGACAGCACTGCCTCCATCTTGCTGTCAGGTTTTTTGATTCCCACCGCCATTTCCTGCATAGCACCTGGATTGCCATGCCTAAGATGACAGTGGCGGAGCATGCACAGAAGAGTGACATCATTGCACGCACACTCAAGTTATGAAAATCCCTGTGAATGGATGAAGAAGACACAGTGGGGGTCCAGGTAATGGCCACTCTCTCTCCTCCATGGGCAGGCTCCATAGCTGGAAGAGATCTCCCTCCTCAAATCTGGACTTCCTCTTGTCAGGTCAGAACTCTTGCATTTCCTTTATATCTTTCTAAGCGTTCCCCTCTGATGGCAGGCAGGCTTCTGTGCAGTCACTAGGAGGGACTGCATAGTGCTGCCCACAGTGCCAATAAGACATAGAGCACCTCACTATCAGAGAAATGTTCTGGCCCTTTCTGACTCTGGTGTCAGTGGTCCAAAATGATCACTGCTTGAGGGATGCCAATGGGACTGCCTGCAACAACCATTAAAACTGTTTGGTTGGAATTTATGGAATAGTATATTAGCCCTGTATCCTTTACTGAGTGATGCTAAACGTGGGTCTGAGTCAGAATACAGCCTGCTCGGAATTCTCTTAAGATAGCCAAGTGTTAGTATTAGCCTGTACAGTATCTATTTAAGGGGTGATGTCAAAAGATTCACCATAGTCTAACCTTATTCTATGAATCTTATAACAAATTGCCCAGGAGCTGGGCCCTGTGGATATAGCTTGGTCAGATGCACATGAATAACTTATCACAGAGGAAGAGAAGAGGGGGTCTAGAAGAGGCTGGACTTCTTAGAAGTCACATGTGCATTGAAGCCTATCAGGTGACTTGGAGACCCAGTGTGTAAGGTTTGAGTGCCTCAGAGATTTCTCCCCACAATGGGAAAACTCAGGCAGGCAGAAGATGAAAAATATATTTTATTAAGATGTACTTGGTACAATAAGTTAAAGAGGACTTGATCAATCCTATTCTAACCGACTCTTTAGTGCTGAAAGAAACAGTTATACTCTCATAAATTCAAGTGAATAAAGAACATATACAAAGCCTGGCTACCTTAAAAAACAGTGGCAAAATATTATGGAGGCTGGACTATCGGTATAGTGTAGGACTTGGCAAAATTAATAAATTCCACTTTTGCTGAATCTTTGTGAAATTCTGTGAAATTTTGCAAACATTTTGAACTTTTGGGGGGACTTTTCTGAAATTCATTAATTGGTTATAACTCGGTGTTATAGCTGGAGATCTGAAATTAGGCATGCATTTTGTTTGGGAAGAATCTATAAACAGCCCCATGTATAATGACATTTGCCTGCGGGAAGAGGACATTATAAGGGTTCAGATCCTAGTAATTTATTATTCATGTGAAAGGTTTGATGAATATTTCCATGCTTACAATTTAGGCATCTTTGGAGCTAGATAATTGAAAGTTTATATTCATACTTTCTTGGAAGAATCATAGAAACTGTTAAACAGATAGGTTGATACACAAGGAGGCATGGAAAGGATGAAAAGGGACTTGGCAAGGTTGGAGGAATGGTCAGAAGGATGGCAGCTAGGATTCAATGCAAAGAAGTGTAAAATAATGCACCTGGGAAACAAGAACCCAGGGGAAGAATACACAATGGGTGGGGAGGTAGTAACAACAACAAAAAAGGAAAGGGACCTGGGGGTAATCATATCAGATGACCTTAAGGTTAGCAAGCAATGTGAGAAGGCAGTAGGGAGGGCTGGGGGTATACTGGGATGTATACGGAGAGGCATCAGCAGCAGAAAACATGAAGTTGGAATCAACAAAGTCCAAGAGGGTAACATTTTTCAGAAAAAGGGACTTGCAATAACAAGGGGACACAATTTAAAGATAGAAGGAGGGTGGTTCAGGGGCAATGTGAGGAAGTATTATTTCACAGAGAGGGTAGTGAATGCATGGAACAGCCTTCCTGAGGAGGTTGTGGGGTCTAAAACTGTGGGAGAATTCAAGAATGCATAGGACAGACATAAGGCAATTCTTGTGGGGGGTAGGAAGAAATAGGCTGTTGGTTAACTAGGATCTGCGGCCTATCCTGTAGGTAGGGAAATGGGCAGACTAGATGGGCCTAGCGGTCCTTATCTGCTGTCAAAGTCTATATTTCTATGTTTCTATTGTTTTTCTAACTTGTATGTTACAGGCATTTAGAATGTCACAATTTATTTGTTAAATTGTCTGAAAATGTTTAAAAAATGGATGTGTATGGCTCCACTGCTATGGTAGGTACACACTCAAGATGTGGCATGTATACTAAAGTAAATATCTTCTTAAATCTAATCAAGCTGGGTAAATGTGGTTTAGTAGGTTAGAATTTATTGCTGATAATTTAGCAACTACTAATTGGTAAAACTGGCTCAGAAATTCATGGATGTATAATAGGCAATGCCACTAGAATTCCATTTGTGGAATTTAATTTTCACAATGAACTTACAACCACTGAATCATATTCACTGCACTAGCACCATGGCCCTGCCATACCACTTCAACACTCCTGCAACAGTGATGCCCAGCATCGTGCTCTGTCATGACTAGAGATATCTAGATGCTTGTGTCACAATGGCCTACATCAGAAGTACCAATTGTAAGTCTTGATGTCACTTGGTGCCACTGTTTTCAACTAGTTAAAATATACTTTGCTATAATTGTTGGTGATACCCTTTATCACATGCTTAACAGGTACTTTTCAAATGCTGTAATAACCAGAAAACTGGTTATTATGGTGTTTTCCTCTAACTACCTTTTCGGTTCCACTCCTCGCACTACATACAGTTCTGTAAACATGGTGGCTCTGTCATCACTTAGCGCTGAGCCACTAGTATGAGACTCTCAAGTCTCTATTATTATTAATTTTTTTTAATTTATCTGATTGATCCTGCTATTAAACATTTCAAAGTTTTATCTGTTTGATCCTGCAGTTTGTCAGCTTCAGCACTGAGCAGTAACACACCAAGTCTGATAGTCTTTAGCACTACTTAAGCACAATCCCAATTTCACAACACATGTAAAAAAGAGTCATACTGAAGGAGGAGAGAGAGAGAGAGAGAGTGTGTGTGTGTGTGTGTGTGAGAAACACTGTGTAAGATGCAGCAGCAATTAAAGAAGTTGCAGTCCCTGCACCAGTAATTATAAAAAATAAAGGACAGACAATGGGATCCATATGAAATCCCGATATCGCAATCATGACAGGGTTGCAACCCCGCCACACAAATGACTGTCCAACCAAATCCTGATACTTATGCTTAAAATCATGATGATTGGCAATACAACACATTGACACGCCCTTTGCATTGAAAAAGCTGGTCATGCACCACTGGTTTCACCTTTAAACTGAAGTCTGCACTTTACATTGCACTTCAGTCTGATTTCAAGTTATGCATGAGAAAGCTAACTCCCTCATCACTGCGCTACCCTACTGATATAAAAACATTGCACCACCTTTAAACAGAAGCACTTCTCTCTACTTTTCAAGTAAAGGCAGGAAATCAGGTAACAGATCTGGTTTTACCTTTAAACAGAAGTTTACACTTTACTTAACACTTCAGGTGTTTTTCAAGTTATGCCCAAGAAATTTAGATCTCACATCACTCTGCTACCTTACCCTACCCATTTCATATAAAAACACTGCACCACCTTTAAACAGAAGCACTTCTATTGCTCCTTTTCAAGTAAAGAAATTATGTAACAGATCTGGTAACAAGTCACTGCACTATCTGCTCCCACATCGCTTGCTGTTTTCTTAATTGCATTTGAGGAAACAATTCACTGCACTGCCATTCATTGTCTACCACTGCCTGTGCATGTTCGATTTTTCAACAGACTGATGTGAAATGTGTTGTGCTGAATCGAGTGAGCAATCACTTTTTTCAATATGAGAAGGTAAAAACTAATTGTCTGGTGTAGTAGGGTAGTGGGTGAGTGCAGCAATACAAGAGACTAAAGTTAGTGAAAAGAAACTTGTTGAACTTAAAGTGCATTGTGCTGCTGATCACCACTGTTTGTAATACTCTCAATGTTATATTTAACAGCAACAGGATAGTTGGGTTCCTTTAAATCAGCATTAAATCATTGTCAGCATTTCAATGGTCGGGATTATGGTGTCAGGCAAGCATCTGTTGGGAACTGGGGTATCCGGCCTTTGTACCAAACCCTAGACAACTGTTGTCATGAATTTTTTTTTTACACACCCTTGCTGTGTGACAACCTCATAAACCACTCAAGCTTCACTCTCGCAGTTTATGGATCATCATACACATTGGGTGTATAAAGAAATCCATAACACACAGCTGCCTAACCATTATTCTCTACATCTACTGGGTTCTTAAAGAGTACACAAGTGGCATTATACAGAAAGAATGCTGCATGTGCTTCCACAAGTCATTAAATCAGTGAGCTCTGGTGGTTATCTGGCATACTGTAAACTTCAGGGTAGTGCACAGTGATGTCCAAGAGTATTCGTCATGATTCGTCAGTCAAGACAGTAAGCAGACACTTGACACCACTATAGATTTACTATGAAGCCTCCTATGAATGATACCTTATTGCAACTTCACCCAGCCTTTACCTTTCTCTACAATGGCAACTCAAGTGTATGACTGGGCAAAATGTAAGGAGATGTCTTTGACTAAAGTGTCACAACATTCTACAATTTCACAAAAGCTCATGAAATTCAACTTTAATCGCTGATGTTATTTTGGAATATTTGTCTGCTTATAACCTAGCCAGCCTTTAAGCAAAGAGATTAGAGAGTTGACACACACACTCTTTTTTTATGTTTGCTTGCATATATGCACAAGAAACATATTGTGACAGCTTGCTGGAGTAGCAGGTTGTGGACGTGCAGCAGTATTGTGGCCAATGACACCACTGCTTTTTGGGGCTTGTCTCTGTGGCACAAATGAATGAGCATGCTGTCTATGACAGCAGCTCAGAAGTGTGCCACCAACCTGAAACTATTTTGCCACTGCAATGAGGGAGCAACCCATCATTGCAGGGCATGCCTTGCCTGGTGTAACATTTCAAGAAATATGGCAGTGGCTGTCACCACCCACCTCTCAGAGTCCCAACTGAAAGCCGACATTGGGGGTGCCCAATCCCCTTGCCAGCATGCCCCCTTCCTAGTTAATTTGCTGATGGGGAGCCCCGTCCCCAGTGGCATAATGTCCCCTTGTTCATTTGTGTGCCATGGGGAGTGCCCAATCCCCCTCGGCATCATGCCCCCCCAAAACACAGACACTCTTTCTTTGCTGATCAGGTCCCCAGTCCCCATCAGCTTGAGTCCCTCTCCCAAAAAACACAGGTGGCACACTGGGAGCCCACCCCAGTGTGCAAAAGGCAAACCTGAAAAGAAAAAAACATTCCTGCGATGTCTTTTTTAATTTTTCCTTTGAAAGGAAAAACGGTCCCCCCTGGTCACGATGCCCCCCTTCCCCAGCCCACACCCATCCTCTGCATAGCCCACCTCTCAGCACCCCCCCCCATACTTACCTCTAGAGCCCAGTGTGATGATCTTCGGTGGAGTGGGAACATATCTGCACTCATCAAAGCTGACCACGAATTGAAAAAATGGCTGTAAGCTGTATAATGGCATCAGTGGGGGGTGTGAACTTAGGTGAATATCTCAGCAATTTTTGTGCCTTTTGGCCCCACATTTTAACATGGGTTCTTAGGATCCCACCTCATGACCTCAGTCACTATAATGTCATTATTCTGTCCCAAATGGTGATTTTGCAGTCACTGCATGGAATAACCTTTTGGGACTGATTAACAAAATGACAGTGTCACTGTTCATGAGGTGGGCTCCTAAAAAGCCTATGTTGCAAATTTGGTGGAAACATTCCAAAAAATGACTGTGTTACAAGCATGTTGTGCAGCTCCCACGCATGCTTGTAACTTCAAGAATTTTAATATTTTCACTCCAGATTTTCAACACTGCCATTTTTCAACACCTCCTTATGAAATGTACAGCTGTCATTTTTCACATCCTGTCTGAAATGTGTTTTGGTGCATCTGGCCCACAATTTTATTTATTTATTTTTTATTTATTTATTGAGTCTAGGATTACAGCACCTTTGAGCAATACAACTCATTTACAAATGTTCTACATCAGTAGTACAAATACAAAACAAGGTAAACAATAGATAAGTAAATAGCGGACATCAAGAATATACTTTAAAAATACCAATACTTTGAAATAAATCAAAATAGCCCTGAATGTTACTCAATATATAGTAGAGTGGGCTAGAAGAGAGGGCAGCCTGGGAGGCCTCGTCAAAATCTAGGAGAGAAAGTAAAGGGGTGCAAGGTGGGGATGGGAGAAACAAGAGGGAGAAGGAGATGAGTTACGCAGAAGGTGGAGCAGAGTTGCAATGGAGGTAATGGGGATAGAGAGAGAGATGAGGGGGAAGGTGGATGGAGGGGAATGGGGAAATTGCTAGATAAGGGTATAGTCACATATACTGTTTGCTAATAGATGCTGCTGGAGTTTGTGTTTGAAAGGGCTGAGTTTTGACTCAGCAGAGATGTCACTGTGATGTAGACAGCCAGTTCTGAGTGCTGTATAATATTTTTTTTAATATAAAGTGTATTAATGTCTATCTGTGCTGAAACAATCTAATGCTCTAGGACTGACCTCAACCCCCCACCCCCCCCAGTTTTCAGTTGACAGATGCAAGCCAAGAGAAATGCTGACAGCATGTGTATCACACACACTCAGTTTTTAGATACAATGTGTTACATGACAGACCAGGAGCTAATTATAAATAGAATAATAGGTAGGTTCTGGTGTATTACAAGGTAGTAATTACATTGAGAGGTTCTGGGGACACAGAAAACCTCGAGAGCAAAGCTTGAGAGGTTTCATAACCCCAGAATCCTCGAAGATGTAATTACTACCTTGTAATGCCAGAACCTATTTGTTATTTTTTTAATATATGGATAGAGGTGAATTGACTCACCTCCATTTCAGCACTGGAGTTAGCGGGTGGATGTGCATGCTGGCAGGGTTCCCAGTCCTGTGTGGGTGAGCGGCTGCTGTGGGCTTCATATGGCATTTTTTTTTGGTAGGTAAGCGATATCAAAGCGAGGCAGTGAGCCGAGGAGAGTCCGATTGTCAAATGGTTTTCAACCTAAAAAACAAAAAAAAAGCGTTGCTTCACAGAAGATTGTCTCGCTAAGCGGCGAGCAACCGCCATGTACCAGACTCCTTCTGCCGCTCACAGAGGAAAGCGGCCAATCAGAAGGCACGCGAGTTTAACACGTCAGGGATAGACTTTGACATGCGCTCTTCAGTTTTTGATAATACTATCATTCGGGTGCCGAACGATACTATTACGGCACCCGAACGATAGTATTATCACTTCGGAACAGTAGTATTATCGCTCCGGGAGCGATGGTATTACAAGAATTTTTTTGTATGCTTTTCAGGCATATTATTTCAACAATCCATATATTAAAGAGTTATTTAAGTTATCTTTGTTAAGAGGGAAATCATAAAAAGAGGTTTATGATGTTCAAGAGAAAACCCAGGTTATAACACAGTGGTGTGAGGTTGTAAATGCTCATATGAAGCGCGTGTGAGGAGGATGCAGCATGGATCAAGAGAGATGTCATTTGAAACATGAGTCATGCTGAAGGATTGCAAAATTGATACTTTAAAAAAAGCCTACTTTTTTATTAGATATATTTTTAAATATAATCTGACAGAGGAGGAGCTAGCTGACCTCACCAAAAGGGGGTTGGCCAATACAATTGTTTAAGGAACACTCTGTTTTACTACACAGAGACATTTTTACCTAGACTCTGACCAAGCAAGATTGGTGAGTACTTAAGCAAGTATTTAGAGACTAAGTACTGAAGTAGGAATTTGCACTGTTTAAACCTTGTTTCTTTTAAAAGATGTGTATATATTTTGATATAAGAGTTCTGTATTTTGTCTTTCACATATTTTTAACTATTTTAGTAAAATTATTTTTAGAACTCACTTGGTCTGTCTTTGACTTCTTTTTATTTGTAAGAAAAGTATATGTTTATTGCAGATACTAAACATAAACTTGAATGGTGGTACCAAACTGGAAAGAGAAGCATTTTAAATTGGAGGTCTTCATTAAAGTTTAAAAGGGTTCATCTCTGTACACCTGGTTAGATGTCCATAGGCAAATATATCTGGCCCCCTGAAGACAGATATATCTGAGCCTGTGCATTGGGTATGCTAGCAAGAGGTTAACAGTTTGAATCCCTCCAGAGCTTAAGAGCAAAGGTTGATCTGAACTCACAAAAACAGACAAGAGGGTTACCTTGTCTGCTACACTGTTCACAAGACTGCGCTCAGAGGTTGGCACTTTGGGAGTAGAGGGCCTGAGCTGCTGAGTGGGTTTGTGACAATCACTAACCAGGAAGTTGAGCCAGAAGGAGGCTCCATAAGTGAAAGACCATTGACCTAAGGTGGTGAAGCATCTGGGAACAGTAAAGACCTGAACTGCTGAGCTGCAAGTATGTTGAGTACTGTGACAAGGGCCCAAGGGTGTAGTCAACCAAGGTCTGCCTTCTTGGAAAGTAGGCAGGTTTGATATTAGATCCGACTGAATAATTGAATGGCATGGTCACTGTGCAAAATCAACTTTTGGGACAGATTAAGAAAATCACAGTGTTAATGTTCATAAGGAAAGGTCTCAAAAAGTCCTTTGTTGCTAATTTGGTGAAACAATTCAAAACAAGCATTTGTCAATGCCAAATGTTGTCTCTCTGGCATTGACATTGGTAGTGCCGGAGGTAGAGATGCATAATAGAAATGGTAGTGAAGTATTGTAGTGACGCGAACCCCATCCTCACCCTGTGGAGAGCGACAGGCATTGGGGTGTGCATTTGGGTCATCAGCTATAACTTTCATGCCAGAAAAAGAGATGTGTAAGAACAAGGGGGCACAATTTAAAGTTAGGGGGGGATGGCTCAGGGGTAATGTGAGGAAATTCTTTTTCACTGAGAGGGTTGTGGACACATGGAACCACCTTCCTGGAGAGGATGTGGGGTCTAAAACAGTGTGGGAATTCAAACATGCATGGGATAGACATAAGGCAATTATAGTGGTGGGGTTGCAGGAAGTAGGCTGTTGGTTAACTAGAATCTGCAGCTTATCCAATAAGTAGGGAAATGGGCAGACTGGGTTGGCCAAGTGGTCCTTATCTGCCATCAAAGTCAAAGTCAAAGTCTATTGTATCTCACCCTACCCTGTAGACACTGAGAAGTGTCACAGTGTAGTTTGGGGTCTTTTGGCGTTATACGTACCCCATTCCATAAGGAAATATGCTGAGGTGGGTGCAGTATAGGAGAATGGGGTGAACTTTGTGACCAAACAGTGCAAGGCACACCACGATGCCTGTCACTGGCTGCAGGGTGGGGGTTGGGGTTGAATGGCATGAGCATTACATCCGATGATCCCAAGTCACACCCCTGACGCCTGTCAGTCTGTACAGGGTGGGGTGCTACAGTTGGAAACCCTAACACCATAGGCCTGTGTTGGTATTTTCTCTCCAAATTTGAAACATGGGCTGTTTGTGAGCCTACCTGATGAAAAGTGGCACAATCAGTTTGTTAGCTGAAAGGTGGTTTTGCAGAGTGGTTATGGCATTTGGTGACACAGGGACGAAAACACATTTTGGGCAGGATGTGGAAAATGACAACTGTATTATTCATGAGTATGCGTAAAAAAATGGCAACGTTGAAAATCTGGTGTGAAAATATGAAAAATTCGTGAAGTCATGAGCATGCATAGAAGCTGCACAACACATGTCTGTAACCCAATTATTTTTGAAAGTTTGTTAGCCACATTTTTAACATAGGCATTTTGGGACCTCCCCTCATGAAGAGTGGCACTGTGATTTTGTTAATCTGTCCCAAAAATTGATTTCCCACAGTGACTATGGCATTTGTGCGCCACAGGTGTGGAAACACATTTTGAGGAGGATGTGAGAAATGACAGCTGCACTGTTCATAAGGAGGTGAGAAAAAATGCCAGTGTTGAAAATCTGGCATGGAAATATTGCAAATTTGTGAAGTTGCAAGGGTGCATGGGAAATGTGCAATGCCCATTTGTAACACAGTCATTTTATGGACGTGCAGCACCAAATTTTCAACATAGGCATTTTAGCCCCTCTGTTCACGTACAGTGTCACTATTATTTCCTCAAACTGTCCCAAAGAGTGATTTCACACAGCGACCAAGCTATTCTGAGCCGGATGTGTGAAATCACATTTTGGGCAGGATATGTGAAATGACAGCTGTACTGTTCATCAAGAGGTGTGGAAAAATGCCAATGGTGGAACTCCAGAGTGCACATATTACAAATGCACGATGTTACGAGAGTGCGTCCAATCTGCCAACGCATGCTCGTAACACAGTCATTTTATGGTGTATCATTGACAAATATTCAACATAGGCATTTTAGGACCTCTGCTCATGAACAGTATCACTATCATTTTCATAATCTGGTCTGAACACTGATTTCCCACAGCGACTGCGCAATTGTGCGCCAGAAGTGCAGAAATACATTTCGGCCAGGATGTGAAAAATGACAGCTGTACTGTTCACAAGGAGGTGTACAAAAATGACAATGTTGAAAATCTGGTGTGAAAATGTTGCGAATTTGCAAAGTTACAAGCCTGCATAGCAGATGTGCAACGTAATCTCATAAAACAGCCATTTTTTTGGATTTTTTCCACCAAATTTGCAATATGGGCTTTTTGAGAGCCCACTTCATGAATGGTGGCACTGTCATCTTGTTAATCAGTCCCAAAGGTGATTCCACGCAGTTACTGCGAAATCACCTTCTGGGACCAATTAACGGTATGACAGTGCCAGAATTCATGAGGAAGGTCCCAAAAACCCCATGTTGAAAATTTGGTGTAAAAATTTCCAAACATGCTCGAGATTTGCATTAAAGTTGAAAACCCCCTATTTATTCCATTATACAGCTTGTTGGCATTTCCACAGTTCGTGGTCAGCTTTGAAGAGTGTAGATGTATTCCCAGTCCAACGTAGATCATCGTGCCGGACTCCGGAAATAAGTATGGGGTGGGGGTGTGTGGGGAGGAAGGGTGCGCAGTAGAAGGGTGCGGTTTGTGGTAGGGGGGTTTTTGCTTTACAGGTTAAAAAAAAAATTAAAGACATCGGGGGACTATTTTCATTTTAATAGGTGCTTTGGCATGCTGTGGTGGGTTCCCAGCATGCCACCTGAGTGTGTGTGTGTGTTAGTGGGTGCTTTAGCCGATGGGGGATTGGGTACTCCCATTGGCAAACAATGAAAGGGGGGGCTGCAGGAGCCAAGGGGCATTGAGCACCCCCTCAGCAAGCAAAAAACGGGGAAGGGACACATTATGCCAACAGGGAGTGGGCTCCCCTGTCATCAAAATTAAGGGAGGAGAGATACATGCCAACAGGAGTTGGGCCCCATTGGCAAGAAAAAACTGTTGGAGGGCCTTGCACGATGCCGAGGGGATTGGGCACCCTTGAGAATCAAAAAAGGGAGGGTTACATGATGCTGATGGGGATTAGGCACCCCGTCAGCACACAATAATGGGGGTGTTGACAGGCAACAGTGGCAGTCACTGCCGTCATGTTGCCTTGCATGTAGGGGGAGGCGTGTTGTGGACACGCTGCATGAGCTCTTCACTCTCATTGCTGCAGACCTTTTCTCTGATGTCTTCGTTCACCTCATTAGCTAGGCAGGGTGTCAACCCCTGCTGCTGGCTGATTGGGGAATGCAGAACGCAGCCACTAATGCGTGCCCTGCATTCGCCCAACAGTGACTGCACCTCCAAATCTGCACTACCGCAAGATGTTGGCTGCGCAATTGCACCAACATAAAAAAGACAAGCCTGAAACTAAAATCATGTCATGAGGAATAATAAATCATTTCTCTTTCACTTGGAATTCTTCCACTCTAACAATCTAATAAATTGTAATATAATGTATGGTTATGGCTTACCTGCTTGGAATTCAATCAACTCAAAAACCGTGTTGTGCATGTTCTATAATTAACTGCAAGTGCGATTCCTTCATGCTGACTCCCACTGCCCAGTTTCACTTTCTCTGCTCACTGTATGTCAGCATTATCATGTGGTTAAAAAAACAGAAATGCTGGCTGGCTTGGTGGCACTGAGGGTTGAGGCACTGGACACCACAACTGGTGCCACACTGGTGACCCAGGTTCAGGATCGAACTTGGGTTGCCATTGTTCGGCTGGGGGGGGGAACATGGAGGGAAGGGAACCAGAATCTCCTGGTTCTTGGCTGCCACTGAGTGGAGGCTGGGTGGTACCACCAAACCCAGTGAGAGACTCGGCATTAGGTTGGGTGAAGGGAAGAGGCCATCATTGGAGTCATGGGGTATGTGCTCGCCTCCACAGGGATGCACAACAATGTTCTGGGGCCCCAGGAATACAAGGGAGATTACCAGAAAAAATGCTATGTCTCCCCATTGCTGAAGGAGGTGGGAGATGGCAATGGGGAGCAAAAAGATGTACTGAATAAAAAGAAAAAAATGAAATGCCAGCTGTTTTTTTTGTTGTTAATCACACACTATAACAAATAAAATATTTGCACCTATACTTGCCTTGTGTTTCCATCTCGGGGTTGGGATACTAGCATGGACCTTCTCAACCTCTCAATGGAAATGCAAGCTCATTGTGTTTAGATGCCCATACATTATTCTTTATCATCTGCCGCTTAAAGTAGTGTTTCTCTTTTATACTTATATTTTAATTTTAGGATGCTATCTAGAAAGGTGTCCAACACTTAATTGAAATCTCCCCCCCCCATTATTAAAATTGATTCCTGTGATAGGGGCAGCTCTAGTGGAAGTAAAATGAGCAAGCAACCTGAATTCAAGAGCGAGCTCAGGATGCCACATCAGGAGTCACCTTGGCAGTGTGCTGCAGTTGGGAGGGTTGGAGGAGTTATACTACTGGTGTCACAGTGTCCCCGTAGTGGGCCAAGAAAGGTTGCTAACTCTGCAAGGTTGTCACTGCATGCATCCAAGGTCCAGAAGCAAAGTGTATGCTAGTGGAAGGAGGGAGGGAGGGAGGCTGGGAGAAAAGGTCAGGGAGAAAACACCCAGAGAACTTCCTATATGACAGACTGGGTTCCAGACACCCTGGGTCCTAGTGTCTGCTGGTACAAGATCCTGGCTGGGGGGGGTGGGTACTGGTCCCTCTGAGCCCCCATCATGGAGGGAATAGCTGTGGGGGAAGTAATCAGGGTGTGCCACCCAGAGTGAGCTGGAAGACAATGGGTCAGATCAGGGCATATTTATTTATTCAAATGTTTGGTAACCGGGAGAGGCACAATGAGATGGGACTTGTTTCCAGGTGTGACCCGGGGGAGGGGTACAAAGGAGGATAAGAACATATATACAGATGTGTTCGGGTAGGTTTCATGGTGCCTGGGAAAGAATGCAAGTACAAGAAGTGCAAGGACACAAGCAGGTTATAGAGGTGCCTGGGAGGAATCAAATACAAGAAAAAGACCATACCATATACAGTAAACCATATATATATATATATATATATATATATATATATATATATAAAACAATAGCACAGGAATTTCAAAGGCAGGTTACAAGCATTGTATAGGCAAGATTATAGGCAAAGGGCACACAACAATAGTTTCATGGTAGGCAGGGTACAAATAGCCTAATAGATTTAAGACTTGAATAGAGGATTTGACACAGTGGGGCCCTGTAGGGGAGTTAGTCAAGTGGGTGGCAAGTGTGGGGGAGAGGAGCAGCAGAGGGTGTGTTTAATGAGATGTAGTGATGGCAGTGATTAGAACAAGGTGGGGAGGGAGTGCTACATAATGAGAAAATGGAAGGAGAAAGGTGCCTTACCAGAGTTTGTGTGGGGGAGGGCAAAAGAACCAGGGTTCTGTGTGGGGAGAGGGGGGAAAGGAGGGAGTCAAGGTAGGGAGGGGGTAGATACCAAACCAGTATTTGGCTGAGATGATGGAGGTGTGGTAGTTTCAGCTGGAAGACAGAGAGAGGAGTGACAGAGAAGAGTAGAGGGTGCAGTGGTGGGTCCCAAGAGGGAAATTTAATGTGAAATGACAAAAGACATTGACTAGGACGTCCAGCCTGGTGAGGTGGATGTGAGGGCGGACCCGTACACAATGTCAGCAAAGTCAAAGAGTGGTAGGATAGTTTTAGTGAGGAGTACCCAGCAAACATGTAAAGAGAGGGCATCTTTATTTTTGCAGAGAGCATTAAGTTTAGGCAGGAGCTTGGTGTGCATGTAGTTAAAGAGCTACTGACGCATCAGAGAAAACTTATAAAAACAAGCATTTGTCAATGCTGAATGTTTGCTTGCTGGCATTGGCAGTGGTAATGCAGAAGTTACAGAGCTGCATAATAGGAATGGCAGTGAAGTACTGAACTGAAGCCAACCCCACCACCACCCTGCAGAGAGTGACAGGCATTGGGGTGTGCATTTGGGTCATCAGGCATAATGGCCTTGCCATTTCACCACACCCCACCCTGCAGACACTGACAAGTGTCATGGTGTTCCTTGGGGTGTTTGGCCCTTATGCGCACCCCATTTCATTAGGAAATGCGGTGAGATGGGTGCGATATAGGAGAATGGGGTGAACTTTGGGGCTGAAGAGTCCAAGGCATACCTCGATACCTCTCACTGGCTGCAGGGTGTGGAATGGTATGAGCATTACAGGCAAGAATCCCAAGTCACACCCCTGATGCCTGTCATTCTCTACAGGGTTGGGCGTTATGGTTGGAAACCCTAATACCTCAGGCATTCGTTGGTATTTTCACTCCAAATTTTCAACATGTTTTTTTTGTGACCCCACCTCATGAACAGGGGGAATATCAGTTTGTTAGCCGAAAGCTGCTTATGCACAGCGAGTACGGCATTTAGCACCACAGGTGCAAAAACATTCCGAACAGGATGTAAAAAATGACAGCTGTACTGTTCATGGGGAGGTGTAAAAAATGGCAATGTTGCAAATCTGCAGTAAAAATATTTAAAAAAATGGTGAAGTCATGAGCGTACATAGAAACTGTGCAACGCACACCCGTAATATAATTAGGTTGGGGATATTTTACAGCAGATTGTCAACTCAGGCATTTTGGTGCCTCCGATCATGAACAGTGTCACTGTGATTTTCTTTATCTGTGCCGAACAATGATTTCCCACAGTGACCATGCATCTCAGCGCTGAAAGTGTGAAAACACACTTCAGCCATGTTGTGAAAAATGACAGCTGTAATGTTCATAGGAAGTGTGAAAAAATGCCACTGGTGAAAATCTGGACTGAAAATATTACAAAGTCATGAACTTACGAGGGTGCGTGGAAACTGCGCATTGCTCACTCGTAACACAGTCATTTTATGGACTTTTGTCACCAAATTTTCAACATAGCCATTTTAAGACCTCTGCTCATGAACAGTGTAACTGTGATTTTCTTAATCTGTCCTAAACATTGCTTTCTGCACACCAACAGCACCATTGTGTGCTACATGTGCGAAAACACATTTTGGGCTACATATGAAAAATGGCAGCTGTACTGTTCATAAGGAAGTGTAATAAATGGCAATGTTGAAAATCTGGAGTGAAAATATTAAATTTGCAAACTTATGAGCATGCATAGGAACTGCACAACCGCAAGTAAAACAGTCATTTTTTGGAATTTTTCACCAAATTTTCAACATAGCCATTTTAACACCTGAGCTCATGAACAGTGTCACTGTGATTTTCTTAATTTGTCCCGTACATTGATCTCGCACACCGACTGCGCCATTGTGTGCTACATGGGCAGAAACACGTTTTGGGTGACATGTGAAAAATGGCAGCTGTACTGCTCATAAGAAGGTGTGATAAAATGGCAATGTTGGAAATCTGGAGTGAAAATATTGAAAATTCGCGACCTTACGAGTGTGCGTAGGAACTGCGCAATGCACGCTCGTAAAACAGTCATTTTTAGGAATTTTTTCACCAAATTTTCAACATAGCCATTTTAAGACCTCTGCTCATGAACAGTGTCACTGTGATTTCTTAATTTGTTCCAGACATTGATTTCAAGATTACCGACTGTGCCATTGTGCGCTACATTAGCGGAAACACGTTTTGGGTGAGATGTAAAAATGACAGCTATACTACTCATAAGAAGGTGTGGTAAAATGGCAATGTTGAAATCTGGGTGAAAATATTGAAAATTCGTGAACTTCTGACTGAAGGAGCTGTGCAGCATGCTAAATAAAACAGTCATTTTTAGGAATTTTTCCCAAATTTTCAACATAGCCATTTTAACACCTGAGCTCATGAACAGTGTCACTGTGATTTTCTTAATTTGTCCCGCATATTGATCTCATGATATCGACTGGCACCATTGTGCAAATATGGGCAGAAACACATTTTGGGTGACATGTAAAAATGAAAGCTGTACTGCTCATAAGAAGGTGTGATAAAATGGCAATGTTGGAAATCTGGAGTGAAAATATTGAAAATTCACGACCTTACAAGTGTGCGTAGGAACTGCGCAATGCACCCTCGTAAAACAGTCATTTTTAAGAATTTTTTCACCAAATTTTCAACATAGCCATTTTAAGACCTCTGCTCATGAACAGTGTCACTGTGATTTTCTTAATTTGTCCTGTACATTGATTTCGCACACCGACTGCGCCATTCGTGTGCTACATGGGTGAAAACACATTTTGGGTGAGATGTAAAAATAACAGCTGTACTACTCATAAGAAGGTGTGGTAAAATGGCAATGTTGAAAATCTGGAGTGAAAATATTGAAATTTCGCGAACTTACGAGCCTGCGTAGGAACTGTGTAACGTACCCTCGTAAAATAGTCATTTTTTGGAATTTTGGCACCAAATTTTCAACATGGTGTTTTTGGGACCCCTTCTCATGAATGATGTCACTGTCATGGTGGTATTCAGGCCTGAAGGGTGATTTCACAGTCACTGCCGAAATCACCCTTTGGGCACGAATACCGCCATGACAATGACGTAATTCATGAGAAGGGGTCCCAAAAACCCCATGTTGAAAATTTGGTGCAAAAATTCGCAAAAATGCCCGAGATATGCAATAAAGTTGAAACCCCCCTATGTAACCCATTATACAGCTTACCGGCATTTCCTCAGTTCGCGGTCGGCTTTGAAGAGTGCAGACGTGTTCCCGGTCCACCGAAGATCGTCGCGCCGGAGTCCGCGAGGTAAGTATGGGGTGGGGGGTGCGGGAGGCTGGATGCGCAGTGGGTGGGTGCGGGTTGTGGAGGGCGTTGGGAGAGCGCAGCGGAGCAGTTTTTATTTTACAGGTCTTAAAAAAAAAAGACGTCGTGAGACGTTTGCCACACTGGGGTGGCTCCCAGCGTGGCACAAAGACTTGGGGCTGTTCAGCCGACGGGGATTGGGCACCCGTCTGCAAAAAAAACAAAAATGCCATACGGTTTGCCACGCTGGGGTGGGCTCTAAGCGTGGCACAAGGACAGGCGTTCAGCCGGCGAGGATTGGGCACCCCGTCGGCAAAATAAAAAATATCTCGGCACCATTTGCCACGCTGGGTGGGCTCCCAGTGGCACAAGGGCTGGTGGGGAGGCGTTCAGCCGGCGGGGATTGGGCACCCGTCGGCTATTCAGTACAGGCGGCGCCGTCTGTCTGCGTGGGGAGGTAGCTGCGGCGTGAGCAGCCGATATCTTATCGGTGCTCACTCAAGCGTAGCTCCCCCTTTCAACTGTATGCCACTGCATTTTGGAGCGTGTCATAGACAGCTCCAAAATGCATTGGCTTACTGGGGCCGCGCCTGCCAGCCCAGTGCCTGAATTGGAGGAGGAGGTGACACACCTCCGAAATCTCCGTTCATGGCACTATGTTTCTTGCACATGCGTGCAAGCAAACATAAAAATAATAATTAGGTACAAGTATGCTTGCTTTCCATTCATATTTTACATCTTTGTCCTCCACATAATTAATTACTAAGGAAATGTGTAAGAATATATGATTGCTGTCGCTTGGAGTTAATTTTGAGTTAATCTACCTCTACAGCTTATTCCCTACCTCAACTCAAAATCCTCTGTTGTGACATCACAATCTGTTGCCATGGGAGTAACTGTGGTACCACAAGCAGTGCTCTATGACTTCATATGGAAAGAAAGTAGCAGGAATAGCTAAACGTTTTTGTAGCAAAGATCCTGTTTTCATACAGATTACCTCACTACTAAATAATGGGGAGTAGGAATACAAAACTAATGGGAAATACAAGCTGGACAGTGCCTAAATATTATGTTTTGTTAAAGTTCTCCTGAATGTGTCACTGGCTCTTTAATGTGTGTTGAGAAGTCAAGGTGGCTGTCTAGTCAGACTCCTAAATACTTTTTGGCCATGACTGTATCCAGAATGGTGCCACCAAAGGTGGAGAACGAAGGGGGTGTGGTGAGCTTGGCTATTTTTTGGTGAATGCCAAAAACCATGGCAATAGTTTTAGTGGTATATTCCTTGAGTCAGTTGGTTTGGAACCAGTTCAAGATGCAAATGAAACTGGATTGCAGCTGGGCAGTCACTTCAGGGGCAGAGGGGCTAGAAGTGTAGAGAATAGAGTCATTAGTAAAAAGGTGTATTTTGGAAGAAGAGCATGCAAGAGATAGATCATTGAGAAAGATCAAAAAGAGGATGGGACCAATAATAGAGCCTTGTGGTACCCCTGCTTGAATTGGGGGGTGCATCTCCCACCCAGACATATTGGGAGTGGCCAGAGTGGTAGGACTTGAACCATTTGACTGATACAAGGGAGATTCCGGCACGTTCTAGTTTGGTGAGTAGGAGAGAATGGGAGACAGAATCAAGGGCCTTGGCTAGGTCTATCAAAATTGTTGAAGTGAGGTGACCTTGACCCATGCCTGTAAGAATTATCATGAGGGTGAACCTGTTAAGGACAAGGGACTCTTGGAACTGGGCTAGATCAGGAAAGAGGGAGATAGGGCAATAGTTACCTGGTGAGGAGTGATCACCACCTTTGTGGAGGGGATCACTTTTGCAGATTTCCAGGCCTGGGGTACTGCCCCAAGGGTGAAGGAGAGGTTAAGCAGGTGGGACAGGACATGGCAATGGCTGGGGCTGATATCTGTCATAGGAGAGGCCTGAGTCCATCTGGACTGAATTTGTTGGGTTTCAGTGATTTAAGGGCATGAAGCACATCATGAGTGGTGAAAGGAGAGAAATGAAATGTATTTGAGATTGGAGTAGTGAGTGGAGAGGTGGGGGGTAGCAGAGGTATTTGGAGCAGGAGGGGTGTGCAGTGGATTGGGGATTAATAGAGGTGGTGGTTAGGGCACAGGTTGTAAAGAATTTGCTTAAAGTGAAGGCAATGATGAGAGGGTCTGATACTAGCTTGTTACCAATAAGGAGGGAAGAGAGCAGGAATTTGATTGGGAGGTTAAAGAGGGAAGAGAGCATTTGCCAAAACTTAAGAGAGAGGTTTACTGATGAGACCTCACCTACAGTACTGCTTCTAGTTCTGAAGACCACATCTCCAGAAGGATAAAGGCAAAGCAGAGGCAGTCCAGAGGAGGGCAAATAAAATGGTTCAGGGTCCACATCATAAGCCGTATGAGGAGAGACTGAAGGACCTCAATATGTATACCCTTGAAGAAAGGAAGGAGAGGGGGAGATGATAAAGACTTTCAAATACCTCATATGTATGAATAAGGTTCAAGAGGAAATCATTTTTCAGAGAAAAAGATGCTCAAGAACCAGTGGTCATGCTATGAATTTGGTGGTGGTAAGGCTCATGGGAGATTTCAGAACAGTCACTAAACCTCCAGTACTTTACACTAGTTAAGTACTTCTTCACAGAAAGAGTAGTGGATGCCTAGAACAACCTACTAGCAGAGGTGGTGGGGTTAAAGTCTGCAGTGGGATTCAAGAAGGCACAGGCTAGGCATAACGGAACCTTAGTGATAAGGAAAGGGGGGGTACTGGAGATCAAGTAATGTCTGCGATGTTACAGTAGTTAGAGGAAATGGACAGATTAGGTGGGCCAATTGGTCCTTATCTGCTGTCATGCTCTATGTTTCTGCATTTCAGTCACTTTTACAATGAAACATAGTAACAGATGATGATGGCAGAAAAAAACAATGGTCCATCCAGTCTGCCCAAATTTCCTGTCTAACCCTGAGACCTACTGTCCATCCTGGGTCCTAGCTCCTCCCCAATTTTCTTTCAGTATCTGTCATATCTAGTGACCACTATACCCTTCATTCAGTTCCAACCATATTTGAAACCATTAACTTTTTTGGCACCCACCACTTTGAATGGTAGTCTGTTCCATGGAAATGGAATGTATTCAGAATTGACGTAGTTGGCAGTGAAGTAGGAGGTTTAGCCAGGGTAGTTGGAGTGGGAGGGTTGTGCAATGGAGTTGGGTGGTTGGAGGGGAGGATGGCATAGCACAACTTGTAAAAAATTTGTTTAAGGTGGAGACTACGGTGGAGGGGTTGGAGATTAGTTTGTTGTCAATGAGGAGGGAGGAGGAGGAGGAATTTGATTGAGGGTTATGGCAGGAAGAGAGTGACTGCCAAAATTTGTGGGAGGAATTAAGGTTTTCCTGTTGTGTGTTCTTGAAATATTAGGATTTAGCTATCTTAATTGCTTTAGTGCACACATTTCTCAGGACTCTGTAGATAGGGAGGTAATTTGGGGGAAATAGACACTTTGTAGCAAGCCCATTCACGGCTGCAAAAGTTACAGAGCTTGATGATGTCAGCTGACAACCAGGGATGGTGGAAATGTCTCATCCTGCAGTGACGTAACATAGAAACATAGACTTTGATGGCAGATAAGGACCGCTTGGCCCACCTAGTCTGCCCATTTCCCTACCTACAGGATAGGCCACAGATCCTAGTTAACCAACAACCTATTTCTTCCTACCCCCCCACAAGAATTGCCTTATGTCTGTCCCATGCATTCTTGAATTCTCCCACAGTTTTAGACCCCACAACCGTCTCAGGAAGGCTGTTCCATGCATCCACAACCCTCTCTGTAAAAAAATACTTCCTCACATTGCCCTGGAACCACCTCCCTCTATCTTTAAATTGTGTCTCCTTGTTCTTGCACGTCTCTTTCTCTGAAAGATGCTACCCTCTTGGACTTTTGTTAATTCCACTGAGGTACTTAAAAGTTTCTATCATGTCCCCCCTCTCCCTTCTTTCCTGAAGGGTATACATATTAAGCTCCTTTAGTCTCTCCTCGTACAGCTTCTCTTGCAGACCCTGCACCATTTTAGTTGCCCTCCTCTGGACTGCCTCTATCCTGTGTATGTCCTTCCGGAGATAGGGTCTCCTGAACCGGATGCAGTACTCCAGATGGGGTCTCACCAACTGTCTGTACAGAGGGATAACAACTTCCTGCTTTCTGCTGGTGATGCCTCTCCCTATGCTTTCTAGTATACACCCAGCTCTCCCTACTGCCTTCTCACATTGCTTGCTAACCTTAAGATCATCTGATATGATTACCCCCGGGTCCTTTTCCTTTTTAGTTGTTGTTACTACCTCCCCCCATTGTGTAATCTTCCCCTGGGTTCTTGTTTCCAAGGTGCATTATTTTGCTCTTCTTTGCATTGAATCCTAGCTGCCATACTTCTGACCATTCCTCCAACCTTGCCAAGTCCCTTCTCATCCTTTCCATGCCTCCTTGTGTATCAACCCTGTTGCAGATCTTTGTGTCATCTGCAAAGGCATACTTTTCCTTCCAGTCCCTCTGCAATGTCACTTATAAAGACATTAAAAAGGACTGGACCCAATACTGAACCCTGTGGCACCACACTAGTAATGCCTCTTTCTTCAGAGTGGACTCGATTTACAGTTACCTTCTGTGTCCTGTTCTCCAGCCAATGTTTTTCCCAGGCTACCACCCTGGGACCCACTCCCAGGCTGGTTAATTTGACTATTAATCTTTTGTGTGGGATTGTGTCAAATGCCTTGCTAAAGTCCAGGTAGGCCATGTCCACAGACCCTCCCTGGTCTATCACTTTGGTCACACAGTTGAAGAAATCTATTAGATTTGTCTGACATGACCTTCCCACAGTGAACCCATGCTGCCTTGGATCCTGTGCCCCACGGGCCTCTAGGTACTCAACTATTTTTTCCTTCAGAATTGACTCCATCACTTTCCCTACCACAGAGGTCAAACTGACAGGTCTGTAGTTTCCTGCCTCTGTCTTGGTCCCACTTTTGTGAAGGGGAATCACACCTGCCTTCCTCCAGTCCTTGGGTACCACACCGTCCTCCCAAGATTTATTAAAAAGAGTAGCCAGTGGTTTCACTAGTTTCCCCCTTAATTCTTTTAGAATTCTGGGGTGAATTCCATCAGACCCCGTTGCTTTGTCCACCTTTAGGAGTTCTTGCAGAACTCTTTCTTCTGTGAAAAGGCTGGGATGACCCCCCCCCATCAAGAGTGCTTCTGTTAATTGGATTAGGCACTCCCCCCTCCTCTTTTGTGAATACTGAGCAGAAATATTCATTTAGTATCCCTGCTTTTTTACTGTCCCCCTCTGCCCACCCACCATTCATTCTATTCAGCCTCACTATCCCTCCCTTTGCCTTTCTCCGCTCTCTTATGTACCTATAAAAGTTTTTATCCCCTACTTAACTGAGTTGGCTGTCTTTTCCTCAGTTTGGGCCTTTGCTATTCTGAATTCCCTTCCTGCTTCCTTCTGCCTTAACTGGTACAGCTCTCTGTCCTGCTCCTTCTGTGTTTCCTTATGCTTCCTGAATGCTATTTTTTTCTCCCTGACTTTCCTAGCCACCTCTTTTGAGAACCATAGTGGCTTTTTCTTTCATTTTGATTTGTTTATTTGCTTCACACAAAGGCTTGTTGCCTCTGTGATGGCAATTTTGATATTTGCCCATTGTTGCTCCACCCCTCCTTCTAGCTTATTTGCTAGTGCTTTTCTGAGGTACTCTCTGATCTTGCCAAAGTCAGCCCTCCAGAAGTCTCATACCCTCACTTTTGTATGGCTTGACTCTGTAGCTGAGTTTAGCGTGAACCACTCTGTTTGATGGTCACTTGTTCCTGGGTGGCAACCCACTTCTAGAACTGAGATTCTTTCACTGTCCCCATTTGAGAGTATGACATCTAAGATAGCTCCCTCATGAGTGGGCTCCAAAACTAGCTGTTTGAGACCTGCCACCTGTAGGGCATCGAGAATGGCCCTGCTCTTGGATGTAGCTGCAGCAAATGTGCTCTTGTTAACATCTGGCATGTTCAGGTCTCCCATCAACAGTATCTCCCCTTTCTCTGCCTTTCTAAGAATGCTTTCTATCATATCCTTGTCCATTCCCTCCCCCTGAGCTCTGCACTAGTTTTTCAACCACTGATTGAATCCCATGGTGTGGAACACCCTAGCCTCTTCTAGGCCATAGATGGGCAGCACCTCTGAGAAGGTTACTGTGTCTGCTACTTGTCTAAGGCCCCTCCCCAATTCCACAAACTCTTCCTGCACTGCTCTGATCCCTTTCTTAGCCAGGTCATTTGTCCCTAGGTGGACAATGACATCCAGATCCCTCCCCTGTGCAGCAACACCAGCAATCCTGAGGATTCGCTCCCTGTCCTTCCAAGCCATGGCACCAGGCAGGCACCTTACCTCCCTCTCCCCTTCCTCCCCCAGTTCTACCTTCCTAACAATGGAGTCCCCTACCAGGAGTTGTTTCCTTCCCCTGTGGAGTCCCATGCCACCCTCCTGTGGGTCTCCTTTCTGGAGGTTCCCAGCATCCTCCTTGGTCTCCACTGCGCATGCCTCCATGAGGAACCCCACTTTACCAGAATGGCATCAGAATTGTGGAGAGGTACAACTGGAGGGATGCACCTCTGTTCCACCACCCTCACCCTCCCTGAGCCCACTGTGGTCCAACCACTCCTCTTTCTTGGCAACCTCTGAGGCAACAGCAGTGGCACTGGTAGTCCATGGATGGAAGAGGAGGTCCCACAAATCCTGGCCAACTCAGCCTGGAGATGAGCAACCTCCTCCCTCAGCCCTCAGAGGTATAAGTTTTCCAGATTTTGTTAAATGTGTGGTAGAAAAAGCAGTGTTAACATCATTTGAATAGAAAAGAGACCAGTCAGACAAGGCAAGATCATGCAGGAGATCTGATGTGTTTAGGGAGCATAAGAAACGTATCCTGTAGTAGGCTGGGGGAGAGCAGGATAAATGTTATTTGTATATACAGTAAGTTCATAAATGGTCACTGAATATATTGGGTAGAGTACCAGTGCAGAAATCCAGTGGTATGAGAAGCCAGGATTCAGCCAAGGAGGGTGTGGTTGTGGGAGTGTGGGTTGGATCTGGTGGGTTCTTCTATGAGCTGGTGGAGGTTTAGTGACTCTGTTTGCTGTATGGGGGATTTTAGGGCAAAGGAGGCCCAGTCCAGGTTGAAGTCACTGAGTAGGATGTGTTTGCCTGAGCTGGCAGCGGATGATAGAAAGGAGATGGTGTTGACCGCAGAGGAGGGGGATGTTTTGGGCAAAGAATATTATATACCAATGAAAATGGGGAGACAGGAAGGGGGTAGCATTTTAACCTGTGGATAAATTCAGCTACTTTCTGGGAAAGATTAAGGAAAACCACAGGATCTTCTTGTTTTGTAACATGCAAACAACATAGAGTATATGTAATGTTATTTACAGTATGGTGCTGACAGCCATTGTCCATAAACTTCTGAATCAGTACTAGTTATAAGATTATACAATGGTGTAAATCTAAAGATGTAAATCCAACAATCTGATTGGCTGGCTGGCACCTTTGCCAGAATGATAAATCATCCAGTATACGAACCGGAAAAGGTGCCAGTCAGCCGTATCTCATCAAATGCAGAAAAAAAAGAAAAGAAAAACCAGTCTGAGCCGCCATGTTGTTTTCTTGCTAAACTATGAAACCTGAAATGAAAATCATCCATACAACCAAGTATAGTGAGTAGACAGTCCTCCAAAACATCACAAAAAATGTCAAAAAGTATAAAAAAACTTCTGCCACACGTCCTTTTAAAATGGAAACTTCATCCCCGATCCCAACAAAACTGTACCTGTTATATGCTACCTCCTCTGAAAACACTCACTCCCTCTAGGTCCTGTAACAGTCACTGCTGTCACTTCTCCTACCGTACCTCACCTCATAAACAATACCGTGTGGAAACTATTAAAAAGACCAAAAAAAGCCATTTGTTTTAATTTCTTTTGTTTCTAAGAAAAGCACCATAGTATAATAGCAATGTACTCCTTCAAAAAGTGGGTATACAGGTGGATTTACTATTTCTGGTGTGGTTAAGTCATGTGGCTGCGACTCGTGATCGAACCACACTGGACTTGGTAAATCTGCTCATATACCCACTCCCAGCTGGGGTATATTGCTTAAATATAGGAATTTTCACTTTACATTTTTTATTAAGTAGGATGTCATCAACAAAAAGTGCATCTGCCCTATGCAGTCACAAAATGGAGGTGCACAGATGGATATGCACCTATGCCAAGCAGCACTTCTTCTCCCATACACAGCATGGCTGCTAAAGGCCCTCTCAACCCAACTATGGCTGCTTCCACACAGACGCTCTGCAGAACAGTGGCACAGGGTGTGACTAGCAATATGCACCTGGCCGCAGCTGTGATGCTGATCCAGAGCCTCATAAGGACCCCAGCGCAGATGTAGTGGAGGACTGCCTACCATGTGTGCAGGGAGGCTGCTGTAAAGAAGGCAGGTACACAGCAGAAATGGCACATGGTGGGCAGCAGCCTTGGATAACAGGGACTGTATTGTGGCCCCTACAGATGAGGATGTGCCGATAATTGTAAGGGCACCCCTGTAAAATATGTAGTGATAAGGGGATAACTCTGCAGCCAATAGGTGGGATGCGCTGGAGGCCTGCATACAAGGCAGATGCATCAGCTATGCTTCCCACATTAGGAACACAAGGGCTCAGGATGTAGAAGCCCAGTTGTGCTGGCTTAAAGACCTGGAGAAACAATACATGGACGCCAACTGCCACACACTCGAACTGCTGGCAGAGATCACAGGGATGAGGTACAAGGTAAATATCTAGCTCCATCAAAAAGTGGAATACGTATTATTCCTCCTTCAACAATACTTTTTGATAGGCCGAAGAGAGAAACCCGGGAGGCTGTTGGCCAATCAATTCAAAAAAAGACAAGAGAGATCCCAGATCACAGGCATAATGGATTCCAGTGGAACCATAAAAATGGACTGGCTGAGTATCAATGAGGCCTTCTTGTGCTTCTACCAAAGTTGTTACACTAGGGAGAAGACCCCTACCACCACCGACATGGACAACTTTACCTCCCTGCTAGCCCTACCCCATCTCACCATGCAAGTCAAAGAGGTCCTGGAGAAACCCATTGCATCTTAGGAGGTAAGCAATGCCCTCCACAAATGCCAGTCTGGAAAGCACTCAGCTGAGATGGACTCCCTGCAGAGTTCCTATCTTCCTTCTGCAAGCAAATCCTTCCACTACTAATGGAGGTTTTGGAAGAGGCATGCACTTCTGGACAACTCCCAGCATCAAGGAGGACAGCTACAATAGCACTAATCCCCAAACCAGGGACATACCCTCTAGTCTGTGGTAGTTACCACCCTATTTCCCCTACTTGTATGGACTGCAGGGTCTTTGCCAAAATGTTGGCCTTGTGTCCTGCAGACGGTAAAACCAGACTTGATAGGCAGGGAGCAGGTCGGGCTCATAACTCAGAGAAAGGAGTCAGAGAATACTAGATAACTGCTAAATCTCAAATGGCAGATCCCCAGACAAAATCGTCCAGCAGTCTTGGTATCACTGGATGCGGAAAAGGCATTTGACAGGGTGGAGTGGCACTATCTCTTCCATACACTGAAAGTCTTTGGCAGTGGGGATACCTTTATTCACTGGATATGAACACTGTATCAAGGAGCCCAAGCCAAAGTTCTAACCAACTTCATGGAATTGTCCACCTTCACTCTGGGGAGGAGGACCTGTCAAGGATGCCCTCTATCCCTACTTCTGTTTATCCTGGTCTTGGAGCTTTTGCCCCAGACCATTTGGCAAGATAGAAACATCCTCAGAGTTTGGATGGTGCAGGAACGTGAGGCTCTGGCATATACCAATGACATATTGCTCACATTATAACAGCCAGAGAGGTCATTCCCTGACCTCATGTCTCTGTTAGAACACTGTCACCAGCTTGCAAGTTGCAAAGCAAATGTGACCAATTCCCACTTGTTGCCCTTTGGTCAAGAGGCCCCAAACCTTTTGGGCTTCCCCTGGTATCTACACCCAGTAAAAGAGCAGCTCAAATATCTGGGTATTAGTTTCTCCTGGTTCCCAGAAGCTATGGTTCAGTTCAACTTCCTCCTCTCTTGGCATTGATTGCTCTGGATTTAGAGAGGTGAAGCAAACTACACTTGTCCCACTGGGGCAGAGCCTATGTATACAAAATGATGGTGTCCCCCAGAATACTGTACCTACCAGACAATCTTCCCATTAATTTGAAGACAGAACTCTTCCAGTATCTACATATTAGCATGCTACAGTTCTTTTAGGGCACTGACCCTAGCCACCTTAGCTTTCAGAGGCAGACAAGGCATGTTACTAAGGAGGGAGTCTAACTACCCAGTTTTGCACACAAACATGACACTCACATGCTCCTCCAACTGTCCCAAACCTTTTAAGGTGGGCCACACTCCTACTATCTGTAGTGGGCAGACTGTGAAGAGGCAGCCTTGGAGACCACCCTGAACAAGGCACTTAGGTTCAGCAACATCCCCAGAGAATTGAAACAACATTCCACCATTGCTGTATCACTGAAGGTCTGGAAAATATGAATGAAATGTTGCTGATGGTACCCCACCCTCTCACTGATTTTCCCCTTTGGGAAAAGTAAAGCTCACCCAGTCATGTTGTCACAGGACCTCTAAGGGGATATTCCACCTGAACCAGCTGTTTGAGCTTCACTGTGGTTTCCTCAAGTCTTTCACCCAACTACAGTGTGAATTCTCCTTGGAAAAACAGCAGCACTGGCACCATGCCTTGAGGGGTGTGCTTGGACCATCTTTTCAGATGCAAGAAAAAAATAAGCTTGATGACCTCTTGCACCCCTGCTCTGAGAAGCTGCCTAAGTGCAGCACAGTATATCAAAGTTTGGTGGATTTTGAACAATAAACAAAAATGGGAAGTGGAACTGGGGTGTGCAGTCTCACATAGTGCCTGGAACTGGGTCTGAATCCAACTCCGCACAGTCACTCTACACATGAGAAATAACTTTACACATGAGGAATGGCCAAATGTATGGCAGCTTAGATTCAATGCAAAGAAGTGTGAAGTAATGCACCTGGGAAACAAAAACCCAGGGGAAGAGTACACAATGGGGGGTGAGATACTAACAACAAAAATGGAAAGGGACCTGGACGTAGTCATATCAGATGACCTTAAGTTGGGAAAGCAATGTGACAAGGCAGTAAGGAGGGCTGGCGGGATACTGGGATGCACAGAGAGAGAAGCATCACCAGTAGAGAACCAGAAGTTGTTATCCCTCTGTACAGACAGTTGGTGAGACCCCATCTAGAGTACTGCATACACCTCTGGAGACCCCACCTCTGCAAGGATATAGACAGAATGGAGGCTGTCCAGATGAGGACAACTAAAATGGTGCAGGGTCTGCACCAGAAGTCATATGCTGAGAGATTAGAGGAGCTTAACATGTATACCCTTGAGGACAGGAGGGAGAGGGGGGGACATGACAGAAACTTTCAAGTACCTGTAGGGAATCAACAAAGTCTAAGAGGGTAGCATATTTCAGAAAAAGAGATGTACAAGAACAAGGAGGCACAATTTGAAGATAGAGGGAGGGATGTCTCAGAGGTAATGTGAGGAAGTATTTTTTCATGGAGGGGGTTGTGGATACATGGAGCAGCCTTCCTGAGGAGGTAGTGGAGTCAAAAACAATGAGGGAATTCAAGAATGCATGGGACAGACATAAGGCAATTCTAGTGGGGGGGGTAGGAGGAAGTTGGCTGTTGGTTAACTAGGATGTGCAGCTTATCCATTAGGTAGGGAAATGGGCAGACTAGGTGTGCCACTTGGTCCTTATCTGCCATCAAATTCTATGTTTCTATGTTTCTAATTTAAAATCCTCCATCACTGGCAGGCAACCTCACAGCAACTGCAGAGATGGGGTCTCATGGACTCTGCTAAATGCTAGCAATGTGGGACACAGACAGGGATTATAACCCATATTCTTTGGATGCTGTGAGAAGCTACATCACTTCCATGAAGCAGTTTAAGAGGTGTATACTGTAGCACTCTCCTGGATGTTCCGGTTCCTCTGTTGGCCCCCCTGGTAATGCTGAGACACCTATAAAATAACCCTTCCCTGAGCCCATATCAAAGTCACACAGTTACTGGCTGTTGGGTACATTAGTGATTGCAAACTGGGTTATCCTGTGACACTAAAGGTCCCCGCAGCTGCTGGATATCCCAGAGTGGATCCAGAAGCTTGGTACAGTGGCAAGCTTTGACAGAGTCCACTATTTGACTCTTGGATGGCTAGATCAATACCTTGAGCTTTGTAAGCTTACATGGATTCTTTGTTATGTAAAATCCTTGTGGGTTACCATATGCCCTCCTATCTATTGAATAAACAAAAGACACACATGCATAGTCTTCACAAACCCCTCCCCCCAAACCCTAGCTCCCCTCCTATGTACTTCTGTATCCCATTACTTCAGTGACTGCGATTGGACACCTACCGAAGGGTGACTCAATCACGCTGCCTCAACTGGGAAAGGTGGATGACCGGATGGTGGGATGCACAAAATAGTGACATCCTGTCACTACATGCCTACATATGTGGGGGGAGGAGCAAGCATGCCGAGTGTGGGGTGGGAGGGGACTGAAGGGTTGTAGGAGGTGGTGCTGCAGTGAGCTGCTGAGCTGCTTCCATGGTGTGGTGGATGGGTCCAGGGTTGCGGTGGGAATGGTGCTGGGTTCAGGTCCCGGCATGGGTGCCTTTTGTTGTGTCCAGCCTGAACTATTTTTTTATTGGGTTTTGCACTCCGCCTACGTGCACCCCCTAGAGTTGAGAATCCTTAAATAGAGGGGTGCTGAGGGTGCAGACCCCACATAAATCATAAAATCCCAACTCCCCGACTCTGTTTTGTGTGCACCAAGGAGTACATAGCCGAAATATTTTTTGGGCAATGTGCCGTCACCCTAACGGCAATCGCCATTATCACATAGATCCACATACTTTAGGTACTGACTTTCCATTCCAACTTGAGTTGCTGATTATGTTTCACTTTCTGATCTGTTTGGTGGATACCTTGTTAGCTTTCTGATAGTTGTAAACCATGAATTATTACTGTTACTCTGTGCTCACTATGGATATGGTGTGAGCTTTTAGTCTGCACATCCAAGGGACTACTTTTAGTCCTGGCTAGGTTGATTGCACTGTGATACCTGTATCTTTATGCTGGAATATGTGTATACTTAAAACCCATAAAATGTTGATTATAAAAAAGTATATGTCGTGATAAAATATGTACAGTGTAGGGTCCCAAGTAGTAGTCCTGCAGAGCACCATAGTGTACAGTATGTCCATGATGCCCCTCTGCTGGCACCATGATCATGAAACTGAGTGATAGAATGTAGAGGCACATGAAAGAACAGGTGGAGGCAGTGCAGACAAGGGCTACCAAGATTGTCTAGGGCATGCATCATAAAAACTATGAGGATAGGCTCGAGAGTTAAATATGTACACACTAGAGGTTAGAAGGGAGGGGGGCATGATAGTAGCATTCAAATACATCAACGGAATAAATAAAAGATGAGGAGGGCTGCTTTCTACAAAAAAAAAGAAATGCACAAGGACAAGGGGGTATGGTATAAGTCTGGAAGGGGTGAGACTTAGGGGTAACATGAGGAAGTACTTCTTCATGGAAAAGGTGGTAGAACCTTGGAACAAGCTACCAGCGAAAGTGGTGGGTGCAAGCACCATGAAGGCATTAAAACATGCATGGGATAGGTACAGAGGACTCATGAAGTCAGAAAATGAAGGAAGAAAGGACACAGGTTTCACAGGATCTGTGGTAAAGAAGTAGGAGCCAATCTAGAACCAGGGCACACTGGAAAGACCATGGAGTCTTTTTTTGCTGACAACTACTATTTAACTATGTGTCACTGCCTCTCATGAGTACACTGGCATCAGGATCGGATATGGTGTTTATGACGCTTGGCCAGCTGGTTATGATTATTGTATGCTATTTGTAATATAAAAATAGTAGGTGATTGTCTCATATAATACAACCTGTGCTTATGGGTGCCCCTCCCCCGATTTCAGTGAAGTGACAAGTGATCTGAAACCAGAAGGTAATTAAAAGACCAGAGAGACTTAATTAAGGGTCTCCTGTTTTTCTGTCTTAATTAGAACTGACCAGGCTGCATAAAGTTATATGATTCGTAAAGGAAGAACTTTTATACCAAAATGGTGCTGAAAGTTGTAAAATCCTTTGATATGCCTTGAGAACAGGACCCACTCAAGATCAAAGAGAAAGTGTTTAATTAAAGAGTCATATTTAGGAAGTGAAATTTTTGCTGATGTCACCTTAATTAACATACCTCCTGATAGGACATAATGTTTGTATTTTTTTTTTCGGTTCTAAAAAGGAGGAGCTAGATGACTCACCAAGGGGGTTGGGAGATGGAGTTGAAATGTATCCTTGTAACTGGGGAATGTGACATATCATTTTTGGGACTCAAGAAAGACAGCTCTCTGATCTAACTATAAGCACTACAGAGGTAATACATTAGATAGAAATTATTGTAGATTGGGAATGGGAAGGGTAGTGGTAATGGGGGACCTCAACATGCCAGGAACAAACTTGGGGACTATGACATCACCAGTGGCCAGAGAGCAGAAGCTGCTGGATGCCTTCCAGGATGCGTTTCTGACACAACAGGTGGGTGAGCCAACTAGGCAAGCCTGGACGTAGTCCTGGCGGACACTGATCAGATTAGGAGCCTAGAGGTGAAGGACCCATTGGCTGTGAGTGATTATGCCACAGTTTGGTTCTTCCTGGACCTGGGGGGGGATGAAAGCTGAACAAGGATGGTAGTAACAGACTTTAAGGGTGCAGACTTCAGGGAGATAGGAAGGATCCTTAAAGATCATCTAGACAGGATAAGTCCGGATATGAATGCTGACAGCAGGTGGGGGATTATTAGGAAGGGAATGCAGGAGGTTATCAGATCCTGCGCAAGAGAAAGGTGTAAGTTTGGTGAGGCCAGAAAACCCTGCTGGAGAACCCGGGAGGTACAGGAGGTGGTGAGGGAAAAGAAGGCGCTTCGAGTGGTCAAGGAGTTAAAGGGATCAGGAGGAATATGAGCTGACAGCCAAGAGAGTTACCAGGGTGGTGAGAGCAGCTAAAGCAAAAAAGGAGCAGTCCTTGGCCAGTTGGATCCAGAGGGTCAGATCAGCAAGATAAGGGTAGGGGACGGTTGGGCACAGGAGGCGGGGGAACAGGCAGAGGTCCTAAATGAGTACTTTGCCTCAGTTTATACTGGGGGGATGGAGGGGCTAGGTCCTGCGAGGTGAGCGGGGGCAAACCAGAGCAAGGGGTGAGACCAGTAGAGACCATGGGCCCTGATGGGTCTGGGGAAAGGGGTTGGCTACCACAAACAGGTAGAGGCCCAGCAGTGCATGGTTAAAAGAAGTAGAATGAGGCTGAAATCCCAGTAGAGATAGTAAGGGAAGCCGTCAGGTCCCTTTGGATGGAGAATGCACCTGGGCCAGATGAGATACACCCCAGTGTACTGAGGGAACTGGCAGATGTCCTGGCAGTCCCTCTAGTGGAGCCTTTCAACATCTCTCTGAGGACTGGGTGGGTGCCCCAAGACTGGAGGATGTCCCATGTTGTGCCAATCCACAAAAGGATCAAGAAAGGAGGTGGGGAATAGCAGACCCGTTAGCCTGACATAGGTGGTTGGCAAGGTGATGGAGGGTACTGTCAAGGAAAGGCTAGGAGGGTTACTGGAGCAAGCTGGGGGCTTGGACAATAGGCAGCATGGCTTTGTCATGGTAAGATCATGCCAGACAAATCTTGTTGAGTTCTATGACTGGGTGACGAGGGCCTTGGACCAGGGTAGGCCAGTGGATGTCCTCTTCCTGGATTTTAGCAAGGCATTTAATTCGGTACCCCACAGTGGCCTGCTGGCTAAGCTGAAGGAAATGGGGTAGGGAGACAGTTGCTATGATGGATAGGAAATTGGCTCTCTGAGCGTACTCAGAAGGTGGTGGTGGTTGGAGAGATAGCCTCATCCCCAAGGTGGGGTTACTAGTGAGGTACCCCAGGGGTCAGTGCTGGGGCCACTCCTGTTCAACGCCTATATCTCAGACATCAGGAGGGGGATCAGGAGTGAGATGAGTCTCTTTGCAGATGACTCAAAGCGAGGTGCAGTGGTGGATGGGGAGGAGGGGAGGGTGGCCTTGCAGGAGGACCTGGAGGCTCTGGAAAGGTGGTCGGGAAAATGGAAACTAAAATTCAATGTGGGGTAGTGTCAGATTCTGCACCTGGGAGTCAGAAATCCAGGCCAGGCGTACACCCTGGGAGGAGACATGAGGGTGAGAGAGACTTGGGAGTAGTGGTTGATGTCAAAATGAACAACCCAGAGACCTGTAGGAGGGCAGTGGCAAGGACAAATAGGATGCTGGGATGCATCACCAGGGAGATTACCTCCAAACAGGCAGAAGTGATCTTTCCACTGTACAACTGCTTGGTTAGGTCACACCTCGAGTATTGTGTACAGTTTTGGGGACCACATTTAAAGAAGGATATTACACTCCTAGAGAGGGTCCAAAGGAGGGCAACAAAAATGATTTGGGGTCTGGGGGAGAGGACCTATGAGGAGAGGCTCAAGAAGCTCAACATGTACACCCTGGAGGAGAGGAGGGACAGGGGTACATGACAGAGGTCTTTAAGTACATGAAAGGGATCAATAAAGGAGGCCCAGTCAGGGTGCTCCAAAGGAAGGATGGTTGGGCATCAAGAAATCACAGGTGTAAGCTGGAAGGGGGCAGGCTCAGAGGGGAGAGGAGGAGATGTTATCTCACTGAAAGGGTGGTAGCATCATGGAATGCACTGCCCACAGAGCTGGTAGAGATGGTGACTGTGGACAGGTTTAAAAGGGGATGGAAAAGGTACAGGGGGAGGGTAAATCTGATCAGACACAACACAGGTGGAACATCTGGGACTGGGGACAGTATAACCCAAGGGGGAGGGGGGGACACCAAAATCGTCCCTCAGTGCAGGTGCTGAAAATCGAGCAGACTTGAGAGACTGTTAGGCCTATTCTGCTGACATTTTAGTATGCTAGTAGGTAGTATATTCCATCAGGAGGCAATCATTCCATGTTTTTCATTTAAGCCATAATGATTAATGGATTACTAGTGTTGATGCCATTACTGGATTTTAATATATGGATTCTCTTTTTAACACTATTCAAAAGTATGCAAGAAAATCCTAGTAATAGCATCGAAAACTTACTGGTAATACCACACTTGTCCAGTGGTAAGACCATCGTTCAGAAGTGATAATACTATTGTTCCAACCTGAATGATAGTATTATCACCAAAAGACATTAGCGCATGAGCTAGTTTTCCTTCCCACATCTCCAAAGCATGCTTTCCGACTGGCTGCTTTTCCTCTTTGGGCAGGCACAAGACTTCACAAAACATGGCGGCTAGTCTCTCGCTTAGCGAGAGAGTTTCTCATGGACAAAATGTCCCTGTAGTTCTCCTCGCAAAATGGATATATCTGGCTCAACCTGCGTTTCCCATTTCCAAAAAGAAGAAAAGGTAGGACTGTCTACCAATTTTATTACTCTGTGCTGCGAATGAGCGAGCAGCAGGGAGGGAGGGGATGAACCAGACATCGCGATGCAATGGGGCATTTCAGTTAGGACTGAGACAGTCCTTAAATGGCTGCCCGCCCATAACAAAATAAAACCCCATCCATATATTTAAAAAAAATAACAGATATGTCACTGGACATTACCAGTGACATACCATCTTGAGGTTCTGGACACAGGAACCTCTTGATGATATTATTCACCGGTAATGCCCAGTGACCTATCTGTTATTCTTTTTCTTGGACACACTGCTATTCAACAAGTACCATTTTACATGACATCCCATAATAGTGCCACTGCAGTAGTTCTGTGAATGGATCCTTTTTTATATGGCCAAACTCTTTTTTCGTGTGGTTATGTGAAAAAAATGGAAGTGAGTCAAAAAAAAGATTTTAACATCTGGAAAAAACACATTTGGGAGTAGTTTTAGCAACACTTAACAGCAGAATCCACTTAACGAGGTCCAAATGAACAAAATACATGTGTTGGTGCCTCTGGTGGAGGTCATTTTTGTGGGTTTTGAAAATGTTATTTTGAAAAAAAAATTGGAAAATGATGGTAGCCATATGAATAAGGATTTTTGCTTCAAAAAAAAGGATGAGCCTCATATGACAAATAATTCTTTTTTGCATAGACCCAACTATTTTTTTCATTCCAAGCAGCTATCTGAAAAGAACCAACATTTTTAATATTTAATAACATTGAAGAGCATTAATCTTTTTTTTTACCAAACCAGGGAAGGGCTCATCTGTGGGCCAAGCTCTTTCAACCATGAACATTTCAGATCAAAATTCCAAACTGTCTGGGTGCTAGGCGATGATAAAAAAAATTGCAAAAAGAAAAGTGATTTTTTTTTTAACTTTTTTGCTATCTGCATCTCAGAATCTGCATATCCAACTGAAATGAAACTTGCCGTGTAAAAAGATCTACCCCCTGAGACCACACATGCAAAATTTGGTGCAAATCCTTTGAACAGTTGCGAATATATTAAATTGCAAAATTTGAGGTTTAACATAGAAATCCCTGCTAAATCCCAACTATAGCGCCACTTCTGTGCCACTACAATACTTATGATGTATTTTTATCTTTTGCATGCAGATTTCTTACTCTGAGGAAGCCCAAATTTAGGTAAAACATTGAGTGTGGTCCGGGCGATCTCTGCTTGATTTATGAAAGTAAAAGTAAAGTGGGATTAATTCAGAATTCCTTGAGTACATCTGGTTTCTGAATTATTTGTTGCTAGAAGATATTGCTTTGACCAGCCCCAAAAAATACACTGACGTACAAGTATTTCAGTAACAGGAAGTTGGCCCACCTGGAACTGTGCTTTTCAGATTTCCCTTCCCAAGTGGTTCCATAACCATCAGACTCTGGGACGCTTCCTGCATTCTGTCCACCAGGACCTGGCTTTTTGCTGTTGCTGTGCTCCACTCCACATCCTGCAGATAGGAGTCCCCAATATCAAAACTGCCCCAAGGACTGACATTGTAATAATTTATTACCAAGCTCGATATCTACCCAATTCTCCTGTGCTACAGCTAGCCCACACCTATCCCAATGACCCCTTCCCCCATGGCTTGTACCAAATTGTGTTCATCCCTTTTGCACCATCATCCTGAAGCTCTGAGGCCAGGACACCTTCCTTGACATATAATACAACTCTGCATCCCCTTTTTTCTGTCCCTCTTGAACATTCCTGTTGATGTATTTCTGTTGAATTCCTGTGCATGCAGTATATTTGTATACATTATATCTTACATCTGATATATTGTTAGTGTGCCTTATGCATTAATAAGGTTTTATTTACAATGCAATATCACACAAACACATGCACGCGTGCACACACACACACACATACACACATATCTATATTTATAGAGGGAGAGGAGTCTATATCACTAATCAGATTTATAGCCACCAAATATTTCAAAAACTGTTTTGTTGCCTCTGCATACTCCCTTATTAAAAGAAATGTTATACCCACGGGTAAAAGCATATTCACCAGTAGATTAGTCTGAGAAGTTTGTTTTCTCCAGAACCTGGCTGCTATGCCTTATGGAGGGCTCTGTATAGTCTGAAAGCTTGTGTTTTGTAAATCTTTTGTTGTGTAACAAGGGATAAAGAAATTTGTCCCAATATTTCAGGCTAACCTCATTTTGGTCTAAACCATAATGTGTTTGTGTAACAAATAATGGCCTATATAATTGAATCATATTAAAACTTGTAAAGCTACAAGTTTAACTGAGACATAAGTTGCAATATTAAAGTGCCTTTTAATATTTGTATTGACCATGTGAGTAATAGAAAACAAGTGTCTTAAGTGTCTGCACAAATAGAAATACAGGGATAGAGTTCAAGTTACCCTTTTGACTATTATTATTAGGACGGGCCAGAATGCCTGTGTGCACATTCCTAAGTGCAAACCTAATTCTTCCTCCTAGACCTTGGTAACTGGTAATGACAATTATTACTAACTTTATATAGTAATATAATTTACACTATCAATACATTAGTGCTGACCAGAGATTAGCTCATACATATACTAAAAGGAGAATTGCCTTTTAAGTTGATGTTTGTACTTGTTTTGTACCAATCATAGAACTCCATAGGAAATGATGATACTGTTTTCCACTATATAAGCAAGCCACCATTCACTGTTAGTTTGAAGAATGAAGAATGAAGGATGTACCACTTGTGATCTCTCGCTGTGATTATTGTTATAATCATTAAATTCTTCTGCCTTCAGTCTTGTCTCCGTTCGTCTCCTTTCTAAGTATTTGTAATAGATAATTTACTAATGGTAATTTTTTCCAATGCTACATGTTGGTTCAATAAAAAAAGTATTAAATCACCCACTTCTTGAACAGTGTGTATCCTGATTCCTGCAGATCCCAATCACGGTGCTGTGTTGTCCACAGAAACATAGATAATATCAGCAGAAAATGACCATCAATCCATCAGGTCTACCCTGCTTTACCCTATCCTGCCACATGACATATTTTCTAGACAGCATTTTCACTCTAATCTCCCACTCCCTCCCCTGCTCACTGCCTTAACCCTATTGGTATCCCATGATCTGAGCGAGTTAATATTAACAAGTCAGTTTGGGAGAAGGTAAAAGAGCAAATGGTAAAATGGCTACATGATTTTAGAGTGACTGTGAAAATGGCTCCTGTGAATGTACAACTAGTGTCAGTATAAGTGAGTTGGTAGTGAGGATCGTGGTTTGGAAAGGATGTAGGGGATTTATGTGTCAGGCTGTTTCCAAGTTGGCTGCCTGGTGTAGAGGAGAGACTCACTGACTATTAGCCTGGCAGGCCAGGGTTTGATACTGGATCTGTAGTTTTTTGTTTGTTTCATTCTGGGAAGGTTTTGTTTCGTGTGCGTTTTAAGTGGGGAATGATTCATTCCAACATTCTGCCACCTCTCAAAACATTCCCCCATTTGCCACTGCCCCTCCAGTGTTCTCTCCTCCCCTAGTTGTCCCTCTCTCTCCCAAGTTTTCCCCTGTCCCAATGTTTCATCCTCCCTGGAGTTTGTTATTAAAAGTTTGGGGGGGTGGGGGGCACATCAGCCTGCTGAAACAAAAAGTGTAGATTTTTTTTAGAGAATATATTGACAAAGTAGTTGAACTTGCAGCTCACTATAGTGCTGACTGTGCACAGAGTCACAGAGTCAAACATGGCAGGACTGCCAATGGGCAGAGAGTACAGCCACAAGAAGGGGTAAAGGACTGCACTAGCGGGCAGGGGAACAGGGCATGGACAAGGCCAATCAAGGCATGGAGTGGTGTTGGGCATGTGGACAGTACACTGAGAGTTGGGGTCTGGTACATGGCACCATGGTCCCATGCACATTGGGTCTGTGGGGGCATTGTTCCAGGTGCACTGTTCATATTGGTGCTCCTCACTGTTGCTGCACCTCCTGTGGCCCCATAGGCTTTCGGTGGGTGAGTCTGTGGGTGTGCAGTGTTTCTACTGCCCAGCTGTACTGTGTTGGTTGGTGCTCCTGGTCCTCTGCGCCTGTGTGGTCTGGAGTTGTGCCTGACGGCGACCTCCCACTGGCACTCTGATTGTCGGTGCCCTGCTACTGGTGCCCTGACTACCCGAAACCATGCAGTAGGCTGCTTCATGGTTCAACCACTCTGTCTGCAAAGTAACATTTTGTTGCACCCCTGAGAAATTCCCCTCACCCAGCAGCTTCCACTCATGCCCCTTGTTTTTGACCCCTACATTGCTGCTGAATAGTTCCTTGCAGTTTACCTAATTTATTCCTTTCAGGAACTTGAAGGTCTCTATCATTTTGCCCTTTTCCATTCTGGCCTTCATTGACTACATGTTCAGTGTCCTAAGATGAGACTCATAGGATCAGCCCTGTTGCCATAAGTCATTTTGGTTACCTTATTCTCCACTGTCTCCAGCTTGGCTATGTTTTTTCTCATGTCGGAACTCCAGAACTGGGAACAGAATTCCAAATGAGGTCTCAACAATGACTTAAAGAGAGCTAGTATTACCTCTTTTTTCCTGCTAATGAAACCCCTCCCAATACACCTCAACATTCTAGTTGCCTTTGCCGTGGACTTTGTAGCATTAGCTAGTTGTTTTAGGAAGTTACTTATGATGACTACCTGGATCCTTTCCTCTGAAGTAGTGCCCAGTTTAAACCCTCCCATCCAGTATTCAGTCCTGGGGTTCTTGCTCCCTATGTGGTTCCCTGTGCCATATTATTTCAGGAACAGCCATCATGGCCACGTGCACTTCTGTCACTACTGCCTGGAAGTCACAGTTTTTTTTTTTCCAGGATTATGGCACTGACACAGATCACTCTCTACATGTGCTGTTTCCAACTTGATATCTGCCTTTTTCCTGACAGTTGTCCCCAACTTCCTTTACTGCACTTCACCTTGTTCCCCCAGTTGTACACAGTGCCTCCTCAACACTCCTGTTAACTTATTACTATTCAGTGCAGATGGCTTAGTTACTATGTCCCTCCCCACACCCTCACCATTTGTTGTTCCTGCCTGCACTAGTTTTGAGGGGAGGACCTTCTGTTCCTAATCATTTGAATGGATGTGTCTATCCTCAGCTGTATTGCCCCCCAAGCATGGTTTAAAGTTCTTTCTAGGTGTTGTGCAAACGTATTCCCCAGCACCCTGTTACCCTCCTCTTTAGGATGAATGCCATCCTTCCTAAACAACCTCCATCCCCACCAGGTGTGGCTCCAGTTCCTTACTGAACTGAAACCTGTTCCTGACACCAGCTGTGAACTGAGCTGTGAATTGAACTGCTCCAATTTCAGTTGCTCTGTGCAACTGCAATATGACTGTGGTAAGACCTCAGGGAAGGACACTGTTCCTGCCTTTTTCCTGAGCATCCTGTCTAAGGTCTAGAGACTCTCCTTCACTTTCTCTACAAACCACCCGGCCTGAAAATCAATGTCAACATGTACTATAATATATGAACACCGGGTCATAATGTTGGGGTTCAAATCGTGCACATCAAGAATCCCACACGCAAATCAGCATGCGGCATAAAAACATCGGCACAACATGCTGACAACAACAAATGCAGTGCACACCAGAGCAGTATCTTGGTTTTTGCAGGAGGCTCTTCCCCTTGCACCCCCGATGTGGGAGGCTACACCCCCAACACCCCCCAAACTAAATATAACCAGCACTGTGGGATCATGGACTTCAGGGAAACAAAATTGGAGCATTGATTTTGTTTCTTTTTTCCCCCAAAAAAGCCACAGCATAGTGCGACCTGGGGAGAACTGAACCACAGCCCCAGGTTCCCGGTGCCACTGGAGGCAGGTGCTCTAGTCACGCCACCAAGGGAGCAGCTTGATCAGGCACTGCCCCAGCAGCATCCTTCACTATCACCAACATCACCCTACAATGACAGGGGTAGCAGTTCTGACCGCATGCTTAAAGGACCCCTTTTGCTGTAAAACCATGCATGCTGCTTACAGCATGGTATTCCATATGTGGTTCTGTCCACGCTATATTCACCCAGTATCTCATATATGGCCTCTTACCATCCTTCCCGATAAGCTCTAGCACCTTTTTTGGAGTCTGCAGCTGTTGACCCTAGGAAACAGTAGACACGTTTATGATGCCTGGTAAGGTAAGCACCATCCCACCTGTGCCCCTGACACTTGAGTTACTTATTACCATGGTCATCATGGTATGGTCCTTGGGGTTCCAACCCTTCCTTAGCTCATGCATGGTGGTTGGAGCCCCCCATTCAGGAGTGTTGGTTCCTGCCCTTCCCTAAGGGGAGAACAGGTGAGTCTCCTGTAAGAGTAGCTGGAACCTGTTTGAAGTGGGTCCCAACTGCAATGTAAATATGCTCTTATGTCAATTTCTGACCTTCCTCTCTGCTAGGATCTACTGACCCTGAAATGGCCTCTGGACCCACACAGGCAGTGGTACTGTACTTGTAGTCCCCAAAGGCATCACAAATGGTATAGATTTGAAACTTTAAACTTTCAGATTTGTTAGGTCCTGGCGAAAAAGTGATGCATCTGGTGTTTTCAGAATGAAATATTTTTAAACTGGGGCTGGCAGTATAGCCTAGAGGTTAGAGTAACAAGCTGTGAATGAACTTGGTACATCCAGTGGACAGGCCTGGATCCGATTCCCACAGCCTCCATTTGTACACTTTGTGACTCTGAGCAAATCACTTACCCTCCCCAGTACTCCTGAGTTGCCCCTTAAAAGAGGCACCTGTGCCTAGTGGGCCTTACCTAACATACTAATGTAAGAGGACTAAGCCTCACTTTTAGGTTTTTGGCAATATTGGGAATGCAAATAAATACAAACAAGTTGCATTCGAGTAATAAATGAGTTTATTACTACAAAAGGGATAAATCACAGTTGCCCTAAGCAGTTCTTACCAATACGAACCGGGAGCCAATGCTAAGCGTTCCCTACACCTCGAGGTTTTTCTGTAGTCTCTTGGGATCTCTCGGGTCTCCAAGGTATAAAGCCTGTGCATGACATTATATACCTGTGATAATTACTATAGTTACCAAAAGACAGAAACATTTCTGGTTACAGAGATGAGCCCTATTGGTTAAATTAGAGGTGGCTCCATGGTCCAAGATAACATTATATAATTCTGTAAAGTCATTAGTTTTAGAACAAAGACATTCTTATACAGAGTCTTACATAACAAAGTGTAGTGGTGCACATCACCAAAGGATGGCAATGTTGCCTTACATATTATAATTACTTCAAGGACAGGTGTCTTGGCATCTGACAAGTAAGAAACAGACAGAAAATACATGGTATAATATGTGTGCTTTAGCCAGCAAAGTGGATTACAACAATATGCATTATATCCTGACATCTACTCTTATACGGTAGACACCCTTAGCCCTATATATTAGTATAGCTTATGCCTAAACATTAACTGTCTATGGTGTACCCCTGAGGGTATCAGTTAGGGTGCAGGAACCTCGTGTAACAATTCCCCCTCTTGTTGCCTCCAAGGGCAACACAGGAAAATTTAAGGAATGGACTGGAGCAGTGGTTGTTTACAAACCCGAGGCGCGGGCTTTGTAAAGGAACTCAAGCTGCTCACGGTGTTGGTGCAGTGCACAAATCAGGAATGTTGAGTCTGGGCCCAGCCTTACCGGAACGATGAAGGACGCAAGGGGGACTCAAATTGTGGGGACGGCCTTCATTTACTTTGGGTATGAAATAGGGTAGTGACATGGGGGGGTAACAGATCATAAATTACAAACCCCATTTAACACTATTCTAGCAGAGCTGAAGAGCTGGAGGGTGCTACCTATTGCTTGGTTGGGATGCATAAACCAGCTAATGTGAATGCCCTATCACGGATGTTGTAAGTTATGCAGATGCTACCGATGGGTTCCACCAAACTAGATCTCAAATGGTTGAAAAAGTGATTCTCGGTCTTCATCTGGCAAATTAAGAGGCCAAGAATGAGCCTACAGTGGCTCAAAAGTGGAATGGAACTGGGATACATTACATCTGGTGGTCACACATCATAATAGGAACTTGTAGGTATGAACCTATAGAAGGCAGTTAGGTAGGGATTCTCTGGAGGTCTCTCCACTATGCCCATTTGAGCAGACAATTCTTGGGGTTAGAGTCTCATCCAAGCAATTCATTGCAAAAGTAGCCAGACAATGCAGGAGTAAACTGCAGGATCCGTCAGCTAAGGTAAAGAGTCTGTAGACAAGGGACATGTGGGTGCCCATAATGGAGGAAAACTGGGGTGAGATTCTTGGATTGCATATAAAACTCCAGATATGCAATAAATATAAAGAATCTCAGTATATATTTCTGAATAGACTATATTGCCCACCAAGCATTGTGCACATGTTTAGCCCCATGATTCCTCCTATATATAGCAGGTGCAAAATTGCTTTGGGTACCTACAGTATATGCACTATTTTTGGGAGTGCACAATGCTTAAGCCATACTGGGATGCCATAGCACAAGCACCACTAGAATATTGGTAGATCAGTATTGTGCACCCCACTCTTGCTGTTATTTGAATGGAGGATTTAGAGGAGGAAGGCTGGGTGCCAAATCTAAGGTGGGTGAGGGCATTGCTAGCCCTGGCAAGGCAGTGTTTGCAGAACACAAGAGTCCTGTGTGATTCTCACTCTTGAACTGGAAGGCATTGGCTCTTCAGGCCTTAGCAATGGAAAGATTGTTGTATGTCTTGAAAGGGAGGGAGGAGTCATTCTGGAGCAGATTAAATAAATTCCTCAGCTCACTACCACCAGCTGGAGCCCTTCTGTTTCAAAAGGACATGGTGTGATGCTTTGAACTGAGATTGTACTTTATAAAGCTAAAGAAATAACCAGATGACTCATGTTGTTTTCAGAAAAATTCCTTTTATTGTAACACATAGAATGAGAATGCAATACCCTTTTTTTTCTAATTTTATGAAGTCTTTTATTTACTGCTCATATTTTTAACCATGTATTTCCTTCACTGCCCATTTCGTGGTGATACATCAATAAGGTTATATACTGAATGTTCTTAAGTGCTGTTCAGATTCTATGATTTTTTTTCTATGACCCTCTTTATATTCCAGGTTTGGTACCCTATGTCCTATAATATTTGCTACTGTAAATTTAATAAAAAATATTAAACAAAAAATAAATAAGCATGTAAAGATCGGGTCAAAAACCTGTTTGTGATCCAAGCATGAGACTCCCCCCATAACAAACTCCTAGTCCCTCTTTCAGCAACTTTTCTCAATCACATCAACTGATCTTGAATTAAACACCTGCTAATAGAACCAGACTGGCCATAAAAAAAGTGTTATTTATTTATTTATTTATTAGCTTTTGGTAGCCAGGTAAGTGCGCTAGGCAACAGACCTGCCTATTTTCAGGCACGACCCGGGAGAGCACAGGACATTGGTTACAATATGCAGAAATGCACAGACATAATATAGGTGTACAGGAGCAAAACAAGATATACATTGGGTAGCACAGTAATAGTTACATAAGGGTACATTTTAGGCATAGATCATAATAAGGATGTAAAATAAAGCAATTAGGGTAACCATAAGACAGCTGAGGACAGTAAAGACATCAAGATTCACAGCCACCTAGACAAGCGTATTGCATGGGAGAACATTAGTGTAGTACTCAGGGTCAGACCCGACAGCCTGCAGTGGGACAAAGCAAATTAAGAGCATTTGCATTGGCCAGAGGCTGGGAGGTGGGTGAACAGTGAGTTTTGAATTCGATGGGAGGCTGAAGTTTTCACCATATAAGGGGAGTGAGTTCCAGAATTTGGGAGCAAAATGGGCAAATGCCTGTTCACCCATTTTTGTCATGCAAGGTCTAGTGGAGAGCATGGGGACAGAGGAAGACCTGAGGGTACGGGTGTGTGAGGCAGGAGTCAGGAGATTGGCAAGATAGACAGGGCCGAGAGGTCTAGACAGGGAGTCGATAAAGCAGCCCAGGTAGTAGGCTCGAATATCCTTAGGTGACAGCCAATTTAAGCCAGCGTAAAGGAGACAATGATGGGTAAGACGTGGGGCAGTTAAGGCAAATCAACAGATGTTGTTGTAGACAGTGTCCCATTTGTGGAGTGTAGCAGAGTTTGCAGCAAAGAGGAGGGGCAGAGCATATTGGAGCTGGGGTAAGAGAATACCTCTCCACAAGCATTTCCATAAGCTATTTACGTAAGATGTTTGTCAAAATTTTATAGTCTGTATTTACAATACTTAATGGTCTTCCAGTCTTTCAGAATGCACTTATCACTTGTCTTATACAGAAAAATAATATATATCATCCCCATGGGCTCAGGAGGAGTTCTATTCTATAAAATATCTTCAAAGTGTTTTTAAAGCATGGACACTAAGAGTAGACTAAAACTATTTTAAAATTCTACTCCCAGTTCATCACATTAAGGAGTTTAATTACAATGTAAACTCTTAATGGTCCATTACTTTTTTTCTTCCAAAATAAGAGACAAAAGATTATTCTTTTCCAGGTGCAGCAGAGAGGAAGAAACTGTGGATCTGAAAAATTCCATAAAATAATTACTGTATCTGAAGGCAAGGAGGGAAATATACCTACCAAATGTACCAAATAGATGCAGTAATTGTGCACTTTTTTATGCATAGAAACATAGAAATATAGACATTGACGGCAGATAAGGACCGCTTGGCCCACCTAGTCTGCCCATTTCCCTACCTAAAGGATAAGCTGCAGATCCTATTTAACCAACAGTCTATTTTTTTCCTGCCCCCCACAAAAATTGCCTTATGTCTGTTCCATGCATTCTTGAATTCTCCCACAGTTTTAGACCCCACAACCTCCTCAGGAAGGCTGTTCCATGCATCCACCACCCTCTCTGTGAAAAAATACTTCCTCACATTGCCCTTGAGCCATCCCCTCTATCTTTAAATTGTGTCCCCTTGTGCTTGCACATCTCTTTTTCTGAAAGATGCTACCCTCTTGGACTTTGTTGATTCCACTGAGGTACTTAAATGTTTCTATCATGTCCCCCCTCTCCCTCCTTTCCTCAAGGGTATGCATATTAAGCTCCTTTAGTCTCTCCTCGTATGGCTTCTCTTGCAGACCCTACACCATTTTTGTTGCCCTCCTCTGAACTGCCTCCATCCTGTCTATGTCCTTGCAGAGATCGGGTTTCCAGAACTGGATGCAGTACTTCAGATGGGGTCTCACCAACTGTCTGTACAGGGGGATAACAACTTCCTGTTTTCTGCTGGTGATACCTCTCCCTATACATCCCAGTATCCCCCCAGCCCTCCCTACCACCTTCTCACATTGCTTGCCAACCTTAAGGTCATCTGATATGATTACCCCTAGGTCTCTTTCCATTTTTGTTGTTGTTATTACTACCCCCCATTGTGTAATCTTCCCCTGGGTTTTTGTTTCCCAGGTGCATTCCTTTGCACTTCTTTGCATTGAATCCAAGCTGCCATACTTCTGACCATTCCTCCAACCTTGCCAAGTCCCTTCTCATTCTTTCCATGCCTCCTTGTGCATCAACCCTGTCGCAGATCTTTGTGTCATCTGCAAAGAGGCATACTTTTCCTTCCAGTCCCTCTGCAATGTCACTTATAAAGACATTAAAAAGGACTGGACCCAGTACCGAACCCTGTGGTACCCCACTAGTAACCCCCTTCTCTTCAGAGTGGACTCCATTCACAATTACATTCTGTGTCCTGTTGTTCAGCCAATGTTTTACCCAGGCTACCACCTTGGGACCCACTCCCAGGCTGGTTAATTTGACTACTAATCTTTTGTGTGGGACTGTGTCAAATGCCTTGCTAAAGTCTAGGTAGGCCATGTCCACAGCCCCTCCCTGGTCCACTACTTTGGTCACCCAGTCAAAGAAATCAATTAGATTCATCTGACGTGACCTTCCTGCTGTGACCCCATGCTGCCTTGGGTCCTGTGTCCCACTGGCCTCTAGGTACTCAACAATTCTTTCCTTCAGAAGTGATTCCATCACTTTACATACCACAGAGGTCAAACTGACAGGTCTGTAGTTTCCTGTCTCTGTCTTGGTCCCACTTTTGTGAAGTGGAATCACATCCGCCTTCTTCCAGTCCTCAGGTACCACACCATCCTCCCATGATTTGTTAAAAAGCGTAGTCAGTGGTGTCACTAGTTCTCTGCTTAATTCTTTTAGAATTCTGGGGTGAATTCCATCTGGCCCCATTGCTTTGTCCACCTTCAGTTTTAGGAGTTCTTTCAGAACCCTTTCTTCTGTGAAAGGACTGGGATCAACCCCCCCCTCTCCAGAGTGCTTCTGTTAATTGGATTAGGCACCTCCCCCACTTCCTCTTTTGTGAATACTGAACAGAAGTATTCATTCAGTATCACTGCTTTATCACTGTCACTCTCTGCCCACCCACGATCCATTCTATTCAGCCTCACTATCCCTCCCTTTGTCTTTCTACGCTCCCTGTTATACCTATAAAAGGTTTTATCCACCTTCTTAACTGAGTTAGCTATATTTTCCTCAGTCTGTGCCTTTGCTATTCTGACTACCCTCCCTGCTTCCTTCTGCCTTAACTGGTACAGTTCTCTGTCCTGCTCCTTCTGTGTTTCCTTATACTTCCTAAATGCTATCTTTTTCTCCTTAACCTTCACCACCACCTCTTTTGAGAACCATAGTGGCTTTTTCTTTCATTTTGATTTGTTTATTTGCTTCACACAAAAGGCTTGTTGCCTCTGTGATGGCAGTTTCGATATTTGCCCATTGTTGCTCCATCCCTCCTTCTAGCCTGTTTGCTAGTGCTTTTCTAAGGCACTCTCCCATCTTGCCAAAGTCAGCCCTCCTGAAGTCCAGAACTCTCACTTTTGTATGGCTTGACTCTGTAGCAGAGTTTATCGTGAACCACACTGTTTGGTGGTCACTTGTTCCCAAATGGCTACCTATTTCTAGATCTGAGATCCTTTCACTGTCCCCATTTGAGAGTACCAGGTCTAAGATTGCTCCCTCACGAGTGGGTTCCAAAACTAGCTGTCTGAGGCATGCCACCTGAAAAGCATCAAGAATGGCCCTGCTTTTAGATGTGGATGCTGCAAAGGTACTCCAGTTAACATCTGGCATGTTAAGGTCACCCATCAACAGTATCTCCCCTTTCTCTGCCATCTTAAGTATGACTTCTATCATATCCTTGTCCATTCCTTCCCCCTGACATGGGTGTCTATATACAACCCTTGTGCGGATTGTGGTGCCATTTCCAGTCTCTAAGGTGACCCACAGTGCCTCCTCTCCTCCCTGTTTACTCTTTTGTTCAGTTGCTTTTATCCCTTCCCTTACATAGAGAGCTACCCCCCACCCTCCCTGTCTTTCCTGTAGGTTGTGTACCCTGGTATGTTAACATCCCAGTCATGGTTCTCTGTGTACCATGTTTCTGTGACTGCTACAATATCCAGGCATCCCTCTTCCATCAAGGCCACCAGTTCAGGGAGCTTGTTGCCCAGGTTTTTATCTTCTGGTGTACTGTGGCAGTTGTGTTCTGTCCTGTCCCTATCTTCCTCATCTGTCTACTGTCGCTCTCTCTGGTCCTGCAAAGCCTCATTCATCCATAGATTGCCCCCCATGTTGAGGCCATAAAGAGGAGGACTGTCCTCCCTCACCCAGTAATCCTGTGTCCAGACTGGGAGTCCAGAGGACCAGCGACAGAGCAGGAGGAAGGCAGGCAGGGCTTCAAGAAGTCTGTGACTGCCATTTTTCTCTGATTTTCTCCTCATGCCATGGCAGCCATAAGTGTATGGAGGGGGGCGTGCATGTGCTACATAACCATGGCCCTACAACTACACTGCTCGACTGTGCCACTGCCACCTGGCCTCCACCAGATGGCAGCCATGGAGCGAGATTGCAGATCCCCCCAACCCGGAGAGGAAAGCAGTCCATCAGACACTCAATACTCTCCCCCACCACCAACACATGCTCATTCCCAAACACAAGTTGCCAGCATGGTGAGAGGTAAGGTGCAAAGCACCTCAGCCCTCTGCACCACTAGGCTGGCCCAGTAACTGTGCACTTGAAGAAGAATACCAACATTACTTTTGGCTAAAGCACTAGGGCAAGATTTTTAAATGGATGTGTCCATTTGCCAAATGCAACTCTGGAATTGTGCCCATAAACATAGATTACAAAAAGTTGGTCTAAATTTTAACACAGAATTCTGCTGTTGCATCTGACACATGGACGTGAAACCTTCAGTTGAGGCAGAAATTACCATAAACCATGGGAATTGCTGCAAATACATCTGAATGTCTGTGAATAGAACATTGACATCTAGACACATCTACGTGAACACCGAATGCATACAAAATACAGACTCAAGTGCTGCATCCACCTCTTTAAAAATCCCACCCCAAGAATCTAACTGCAATTATAAAATAATTTTATTTTGACCTCCTTATTTGCAATTGTGAAACAAATCTTGAGATATCCATGTCTGGTTCCTATATTTTTGTTCCTTATGCAAAGTTTTCTATCTATCATCCTGACACTTTTGCATTTCAGACTTGGTGGCCTGGATCTGACTTTTCACATCCCTGTCACCAGTGCTAAAGTTGGAAAAAAAGAGCATAAACAGAATGTTTTATATCCAAAATAACTCAATCTCCCCTTATACATTTTATAACCAAAATCAAGAGAGTTTGTAAATCATGCTAAGTATCTTTTCCCTGTGCATTGTGATCATTGTACAAGCATCCAAAAGAATATAGTAAGCAAAAATTCTCTAATTTAAAACAACACATTTTCATAACTTCAGAGCTCAGTATTCAGTTTTCTGTATGATCTACTTTGTTTTAACTCAAGATGTAGATTAAAAATACCACACACCAGTACGTGACTATCTTGATCTCAGAATTCAAAAGGCACTGAAAGGACTCTATCCAGAGCTATGTGGTGAGAGACAAACAGAAAATCTATATGGGTCTTAATTTAACTCCTTTGCTAGGTAAAACATTGATCTTTATGACATACCCATGGGCATCCCCCAAATCTGCAGATAACATTATTTAAGAAGACTGTGTCACGTAACAGTTTGCTTAGTCACCCTTTCCCTTTCATAATAGCCCAGGAAACAATTAAAGACCCACAAACAAAATACTATTCATAGTTGTATAAAGGTAGTATTGAATTAGTTTTAAAAGTGTAATTCAAGGAGTCAGCCCGCTGGTGAAAAGGGCTGAGGTACTCTGCATCTTATCTTTTCCCATGCTGGTGACCCAGTTCAGGAACAAGTTTGGATTGCTAGTGGTCAGCTGGGGAGGGAGAGGATTGAATGTCCAGAGGACAGTTTTCCTCTCCCGTGGTGGGGTGGTTTGCCATGTTGGTCCTTGGCTGCCCTCAGGTGGAGGACTAGGGATTGTGCTGGCAGCCCAAGTGATACGAGGGGAGGGGCTGCATTTCTGTTGGTGTGTGCACCTCCACATCCACCTCAATGTGCCACCATGGCAAGGGAGCAAAAGGCAGAAAAATGGAAAAGGATTGGTGTGGGCTAAATGTAGCACTGCCTACCTACCCCTGCCCCTCGCTGTTGGCCCGATTAATTGCCCCATCTGGATGTGTGTCATCAGGTAGGGGGAGGATGGCCCTCCTTTTCCTGTCCCTGCCATCGAGAGAAATCTGTGAGGGATTTCAGCCATGGTAGTCTGGTGCAACATGGTGCCAGGTGAGAGGAGAAATGAACATGCAAACATATGAGATGGGGACAGGGTTGAGCCTTCCCACACCAATCATGGGAGAAAAACTTCTATGGCAAAAAAGTGCAGTAGTACTAGCTTCAAAGTGGCTGAAATATGCAGTAGGTGGTGAAACATTTCATCAACATTTAATTTTCATTTTTTACTATCTAATTTTATAATCACTTCAATGTGCTTACGTAAATAGATGAGATGAGATGATACTTGTATAACTTGATTTACTTTGTGGCTTTTTGCCTCTCTATCCATGAGATATACCAATCTGTAGGGGTACGACACAAGGAACCCTAGAGGAGGGTTTCCCCTCAACAGGTGCAGTGGCAATGACTGCATTGGCTAAAGGTAGCTTAGGAAGAAGCCCACGGGTAAGAGAGATGAGCCACTGGAGGAGGAGGGGTGGATAGTGGGCAACAAGAAACAAATCCTGAAAAGCCCCAGGATGAGTGACCTTTTAAGCCTGATGGAGAGTGATGTAGTTGGTCTGCCCATCGAACCTCAGGCTTAAAGCCTTCCCATTCAGTGTGCTTATGCAACTAGATGGGATGAGATAATGTTTGTGTAACTTGATTTACTTTGTGGCTTTCCACCTCTCTATCCATGAGATATACCACCTTGTAGAGGTACAATGCAAGGAACCCTAGAGGAGGGTTTCCCCCTCTTACAAGTGCCATGGAAATGATTACATCAGCTAAAGGTAGCTTAGGAAGAAACCCAAAAAGAATACCCAATTGGGTGTCAAGCATTGAAGAGGTAAGGATGATTAATGAATGAATTCTGAGAAGATGATTAAGGACGGGCTTCCTAAGAAGAGAGAGGGGAAAGCTGGCGCCACCATCCGCCTCCTCCAACAGTGGAATCTAACTAATTAATCTAAGAAAGCACTAATCCTAACTAATATTATGACCATTGGTACGGAGGAGAGGAAAAAAAACCTTTAAAGGGGAAGTCTCCCATAGTTCCACACCAATATTTTCCCAACTCCTTATGTGTAACTGTTGTGTGCCTCCTCCAGTTGTCAGCAGTCCTATTGCTGTCCAGATCTAGATTATAAATAAAAATATACAGCCCCCAAAAGTTATCAATGTGTTTGTCCTCCATTTTGCCATCAATGTTGCTGGAGGATGATGTCATCAGAGCAACAGATAATGGTGCTGCACTAAATGCAGTTCCACCAGTAGATCAAACCCACAATGTTTGGTTCCTCACTTGAGTAATGGAGGAACCCTTTAAGTGTTGTGCACATCCTGAAGTGTGGGTCTAATAGGGACTAGGACCATGTGAGTGTGATGCAGCATCGATTTGAGGTATATATAGTATTCACATAAGGAAGTGCCTGTATGTGTTGTGTTACTGTTTCTGTTAGCAAAAACAGTTTACCCAATAAACGACTCTAGGTACAACAACAGTTTTAAGTGGTATTATGCAGCTGTTGTATTAAGGTGTGTGTGTGTGTGTGTGTGTGTGTGTGTGTGTGTGTGTGTGTGTGTGTGTGTGTGTAACATTCTCTGTTTTGATTGACACCAGCAGTGAGAAACAATCTTGCAAATAGGGCCCTTTCCCTTTGTAACTAGGCAGTCAGTGATTGGATGGCTGCTGTAAGGCAATCAAAAATTCAGCTATGGCAAGGAATAGGTTACCAGGAAAGCACAGGCACAAGCACTGGGGGACTCTGGTTCAAATCCTACTAGAGTACCTTACTCTCTAACCCTTAAGAAGTTCCCCTAACCTCCTTAGAAACTGTGATGGCCCCACAGGTCCATGACTTTAAAAGTGCCCCAATTCCCATTATAAATCATTAGCAGTGATGTGAGAGCTACAGCACTTCACTTTCAAGGTACTAAGGATAAGCTGTGGCAGCCCCCAACCCCTCACTTTGTAATGCCAGCATTTGAAGTAGGATGTCCCTCACAAATCAGATGCTACACCTCAGCTGTAGATAAAGAAACTAATCAGTCTCTGTTTGTAGTGCTCTGTATTTGCTTAGCTCACTCCTCCCATGTCATATGCATTCTGTGTCTTGGTATTTCTGGTCAGAAACTCAGATTTAAGGAGCATTTGAAATGTAAAACAATACACTTAATAAAGTAAATGATCTAGCTCTCCACTTTCAGGCTGCTGAAAGAGGATGTGTATAAGTCAGTCTTGTGTGATCCTTTGGTAAACTGCCCAGGCTCATCTTGTAACAAATCTTCCTAAGGGTGCTCACCTGGTTCAATACAGAGTAACTGATTGACTGCTCGATTGACTGATTGATTGATTGGTTGATTGACTGATTCAGTCTACTGCTTTCTACAACATGTTACAACTGTCTCACAGAGAGAAATGAGCAGTACAGAGAAACAACTTTTGTTTCTTGTGAATGAAATACTATTGGATGTATTATTTGCTCTACACATACAGTATTAAGGCTAAAAGTACTACTCCTTGTGTGAGTTGCATGACAGAAGTGCCTTAAGCAATTGCAAACTTAAACTAAAATCAGGCTAGACAGCATTGATACCCTTATGTTTTGTTCTGCACTGTTGCTGCAGTGACATCAAGGAATGGGAGGGGCTGTATTACAAGTAACTCATTTGCATGTAAAAGGAGGCTTACTTGACATTTTACTACCTTGTGTCAGAGCCTCAAACTCTAGATATGTGTTGCAACAGAAGAAATGGCTGATCTCGTATTGACATATGTACAATACTTGATGTAATGTATAATACATCAGATATATCCAAATCATACATATACAGGAGTCTTCTCCTTTAAGGAGGAAACCTCTGGGGATCCAAGGCCTAGGTCACCTTCCCTCCATGCTAACGACATTTGATTTAAGGTTGCATGTCATTAAAGAGAAGGATATGAGTGCAGAAGATGATGACTGGATAGGGAAACTCCAAAAAGAAAGCACTGATCCAAGAAGGAACATGAGGCAGCAAGGACCTGAGAGAGGTATGAGGAGGAGTCAATGGGAAGAAGCAGATCCATGTAGAAGTCAGGGGAGCAAGGGTATCCAGGTGCGCTCATGAGAAGACTGAGGATAATGCAGACTGATGACAATCGCCACAGGAGCCCAACAGTCCAATATGAGAAGACTGAGGATGATGAAGATGGATGACGGGTGTGTGGAAGAGGAGACAGGAAATTAACTTGAAAATGAACTTGGACAATGGCGGTATTCACGACAAAGCAATGTGATGAAGTAGACAGCTTGAAAGGAGGTAGGTTCAGAAATGAGGTAAATTCGGCAATGAACTTGAAAAGGAACTATGTGATGAAGCAGGCTTCTCAAAAGGAAGTAGATTCAGAAATGAACTTGAAAAGAACTTGAATGAAAAAGGAACTTGAAAGATGTTGGAGAGCTTCCAGCAAGCCCTAAAAAAAGGGCAACGGACAGGAAGGCACGGCCATGAATGGAGATAGATGAAAAGTGAAGCCATGAGTGGAGTGAATCCGTGATGGCTGGCACAAGAACAGGCATGATGAGAGATGGAAGCCATGATTGGAGTGAATCCTGGATGGCTGATGATGGTTTGAAGCCATGATTGGAGACTCAATGAGATAAGAAATGGTTAAAGATGACCAGAGTCAGGAACTTGATACATGCAGGAGGGCTCCAGATCAATGAGGTGGCATATGATTAACGATAGGTACGCCCAAAAGAAATATCGATCATAGGCTTAGATTGGAGCAAATTCTGGATGGCGGCTACTGGATGAGAATTGCAGGAGATCAGCAGAGAGGGAGAATGGGAAGCAATGGAGAATAAAGATTCCGGGCTGCAATAGGCCAGAGATGTTCGGTGGTAGCCCAGGAACAGCAGACATAGGAATGGCAAAATTGAGAAAGTGGTACATGGTTGATCCCCGAGCAAGAATATGAGAAATGAGACAGGAACATGGATCATGCATGGTGATGAGGTATGGTGATGGAGTGGAGCCATGTGTAAAATGGTGGAAGGCTCATGAATAGCTCCGTACTGAAGAAGAAGAAGAATCAGCATATATATAGCACTTATCAGACACAATGTATCCCAAAGTGCCTTACAAGCAATGGAAGACAGGGAGCGAAGTGACGGATTGTATAGTAGCAGCCATATTGCACAGCAACACCCACACACAGCCTGTACATCAAAGCAAGTATACATGCAGAGCAGAGAAGGTGCACAACCAGATCCACATGCTCTGAAAGGGTAAATAAAATCATGCAAAAAAGTACAGAGTGAAGCAGCATAGCACCAGGCATACCTGACAATAACGAGTGCACACACAGAGAACTCCAACCCCTGTGGGACTTCTGGGGTCCTGCAGGGGTCGATTCTTGGCTCCCTGCTATTTACCCTATTTCTTAACTCCTTACCTAAAGCTTGTTCTGGGAACCTCTTACTGTACGCCGATGATGCAATGTTATTTAGCACTAACACCAACCCTGGTGCTCTCCAATTAACCCTCCAAAGGTCATTCACTGAGGCTGAGTCCTGGTTTGCAGACCATAGGTTCATCCTAATCTACAAAAAATGAAGTCTATGATGTTTGTGCATGCCCAGAATAAGCTTAGTGCCCATCCCCTGCACATTCTTACCTCCTGCAATGAACCTCTGGAACAAGTAACCTCATTTAAATACCTAGGTGTTACCCTTGACTCCAGTCTCTCCTATCATGAACATATCTGCTGACTTAGGAAGGATGTCAATGTGCGTATCGGTCTTCTCCACCAGTACAAGCGATGCCTCCCTCATGACGCACTGCAGCTTGCCATCTCCACCTCAGTCCTGTCACTCATAGATTATGGTATCATTATCTATGGTGCGGCCAATAGCACATCCCTCAACAGGATTAGAGTTGCTCTGAACAAGGCCTGCAGGCTGGCCACTGGCTGTGACTGGCTCACACACACCTGCATGCTCTATGCCAGTTCCAAGTGGCTAAACTTTGATGATCGCCTAAAATACCAGACCTGTCTTTTTGCCAAGAAAATCACAGTTGGCCTCATGCCCTCTGACCTTGCCCCACTGCTTATGCCAGCCCCTACTACCAGACACACCCGTCATTCAGAGAAAACTCTGTACCAGGTCCCTCTTTGTAAAACCTCCATGAGTCAAAGAACATTTAGGTACAGGGCTCCCCTCTGGCTGAATTCACTACCCAAATCAATCATCTCAGAGTATAAACTGCGCCTGTTCAAATCCCACCTCCATAACCACATAGTACAGGCCTCTTCCTGCGCCTGCACTTGACCCCCAGCCTTGGCTGTGTCATGACAATGGGTCCCCTGGTCCTGCCAGAAGGTTCATGTTTGCCAGCCTGAGTGGCTGCTCTCTAACTCCCACATACTGGCCTGCACTGCCTTGCACTTGCCTATGTGTGGCACCATTGTAAATACTGTACTTTGTAAATCTCCATTTGTACCAATTTTCTGTATTACTCCTGACTGTCGTTAATGTCCTGAACCACTTTTCCTATATGCACTTTACTCTGTATCTATTGTACTGTGTGATCTCCTTCAAAACACTGTTTTATACCCTGTAATTGTCTAAACATATGTCTGACTATTGTTTTCTGTGATGTGGAGCCTTTGTAAAGGAGTCACTGACTTAAAGGTGTTAATTCCAATATGATTCAATAAATAAATGGTAGGTGCAGTGTCAGACCATCACACACAGAAACAGACCCCTCAACTGCTATGAATTTTGCACAGGGCTATGACTCGCACACTCAGAGGTATTCATGCTCTGAAAAGGTTTACTGATGCCCCTAATAATGTTAGGGCCACTTCAGGATACACAAACCACTAAATCATTTAACTAAGGAGATAGAAACATTCCTAATCACGAACTGTATGAGACCCATTATTCCTAGACATGTTAATCTTTTTTTTTTTGTGTGTGTGATCTATTTTTCCGCCCCGTGCTCGCTGGTCCTCTACTTCTTTGGGCTCTTGCCAAGTTCCCCCTGACCTCTTCTGTCCCTGCCTGGCCCTCCTCTGACTCCCCAGATCACAGCTGACCCCAGGGATATCCCGGTGTATCCCTTCACTGGGCGGGTCCCTCTCCTCCAAGGGGGAAGGCACCGGGGGGGGGAGGATAGCCCCAGCGCTCACTTCTAGAGTCCGGGGATGCTACTGGGGAACAGGATGCACTGGGAAGGCACTGGAGGCCCTCAGGAATACAGGTTCATCATCCGGAGGCCAGCGAGTGATTTTCCTGGCTTTCTTGAGGTGCGTGACATCCGGACATCAAGGCGAGAGCCAACGTCTGTCATGCATCACCTCTAATGACCCTGACGTGTTGCTCTACCACCGGCCTCCACCAGTGGTCACTTCAGCACCGGGTCATGACCCCCTATCCTCCCTGGAGACAGCAAGCAGTCGGGGGACGCTCAAGCTGCCTCCCCCCGGCCGGCTCTCCAGCACCCCGAGCTCGTTCCCGAACCTGGGTCGCTGGCGTCGAAAGCGGAAATCTAACCACTGCGCCGATGGGCCGGCACTGACATGTTATTCTTTAAAAAAAAAGAAAGTGCTGCACATTCAGGCCATCCACCATGATTTGTGAAGGAGAGTGCTATGATTTACAATGCTAAGAGGTTGAGAGGTATGCAAGCTAAGACTGAGATAATACAGGAAAAATGAGGACTGACAAGAAGTGAAAAGGTGCACAAATGAAGGAGACAGAAGCAGGAATACAGATGCCCCAATACAAAATACTACCTAGTGGCCAAAAACTCACTGACTGCAGAGTAGCAGAATGAAGGCTGAGGAGGTTAGGAATCGAGTATGAGCTGCTGTGCTGCAGACCTGAATGCATACCTGTGCCAAGGAACAACCACAATGCCCAGCAGAGGGAGCGGGGAGGAGGAACGAAGTGGCAGACCAGGGAGACAACCAGGAATGAGGTGCAGACCAGCGGCAAAGAAAAAGAAGAGGGATGAAGATAAGAAGGGAGCAAGGAGGCAGGGCAGAAGGCCGTGGGAGGAGTAGCGTGAGGGGGGGCAGTGGTAGTGAAGTGCCAGATAGGCAGGATAGGCTGCCGGTCAAGAGGAATGAAACTAGGGCAGGCTCCCAGGAAATGACATCCAACCCGGAGCACCAGCCAGGGATGAAGCAACAGCTCTGGAAAGAGAGTGCTCAAACGGGAAGGTAAACGGCAAAGAAAGCAGGAGCAGCTGGAGCCTAGAGACAAATGCCTAAACAATAATAGAAGAGGCTGCCGACCGAGCCTCCAGCTGCAACAAGAAATGAATCCTGAAGAGGTGAATGAGTGAGCTTTTAAGTCTGATGGGGGAGTATTTATTTTTTATTTTTATTTTATTTTATTTAAACAGCAGTTTGGAAAACCTTTGAGCCATAGGCTCATTTACAAAGGTACCTTGTCACAGTAAGACAAACCAAAATACACAGTATAGCAGTACAACACATAAGTATAACAGTAAATTAAGACATAGATACAAACAAGCTGGTACAGGTAGGATGGATGCAAACAATACCAGAGTTATGTTGTCCTTAGCAGCTTAGTAATAAGCTTTGTCATAAGTATTGAGTACGGCTTTGACTAGCGGCAGTTACAGCATCGGGTGTTAATAAGGTGGTTACGTAAGGAAGTTTTGAAGCACGATATAGTTGGAGCTGGAGATGGAGGGGGGCAGTGTGTTGAACCAGGAGGGGGCCCTAAAGCTGAAGGCTCTTTGGCCGTGAGAGGTCCTAGCTCTAGGGATAACAAGAGAGGTTTTCCCAGAGGTCCGAGTATGAACTAGTGGGACAGAGCGGCGTATGGTGGTGGTCAATCCTGGTGGGGAAAGCCCAAGGAGGGTCTTTTTTGTAAGGGTACAGGTCAGATATTTGAGGCGCTCATCGAGATCATGTACCAGCACTTTAGCATACAGTAGACAGGTGTGTGTCATCCTAGGTGCTCCAGTAATTAACCGGGGGGAGGCAGTGTTTATACCGATGTAAGATGACCAATCGGATATTAGTGGCAGTGGCTAGGGCAGCGATGTGTCCATGAAAGGAGAGGGAAGGGTCAAAATGGATCCCTAGGTATTTATAGGAGCAAACTTGTTCGAGTGGGAATGAGGACCCAGAGTGAATGAGGGTTTGAAGTTGCAGGACTTGTTTTGGGGATGAGAGAAGAACATGGTTTTGCTTTTTAAGATTTATCACCAATCTATGTTCCTGAACCAGCCCTCGGCTTCAGTGAAGGACTTCTGCAGCGAGTCCTGGAGGGCAATAGGGTTACGACTTGAGGCAAAGATGACTGCATCATCAGCGTACAATAGAATGTTCCCGAGCAAGAGCGTGGAAGGTGTTAAGGTAAAGGGAGAATAGTAAGGGCCCAGAATGGAGCCCTGGGGAACCCCAGAAAAGATGGGACAGATGTCTGAGTAGGTCCCATTAATTTTACACGCTGTGAGCGATCAGACAGATAACTGGTGCACCAGGAGATAGGCCAGCAGCAAAACCAGAGAGACTAAGGGCATCAAGAAGGAGGGGGTGGGAGACAGTGTCGAAAGCTTTCGAGAGGTCAATGAAGACAGCACCAGCCAGAGAACCAGTGTCTAAGGAGGAGTGGAGAAAGTTGGAGAACTCTAGGAGGGCTGTGTTGGTACTGTGGCCCGCTTGGAAGCCATGCTGCTCAGGATAAAGGACATTGTAGGTGGAGAGGTAGTCAGAGATTTGAAAGGCCACCACTTTTTCCAAGGCCTTGGAGAGCGGAGAGAGAATGGAGATCAGTCGATAGTTTCCAGCCACAGTCCTATCACCACCTTTAAAGATAGGGGTGACAGTGGCGACTTTCCAGGCAGTTGGAACCTTCCCCAGGCAAAGAGAGTGGTTGATGAGGCATGTGATCGGGGTAAGGACTGTGTCTAAGACCAGCCGTAGGATACATGGATCAGGGTGTCACTGCCTGTACTATTACTCTTGAGGGCAGTGACAGGTGTGGCCCTAAGTTCTTGGGCAGAAACACGGCGGAGGAGAAAATAAGGAGCAAGAAAGATTATGCAGGTGCTGGGGAGGAGGGTCAAAAAATTTGTAGGGAGGATAGGGCTAAGGTCAGTGAATGAGGTGTTGAGGTGGTTGGCTATGAGGGCTGGGTCTGAGGAGATCACACCATTAATGTTGATCTGGGTGGGTGGGGAGTGTGCACTCCCATTTAACTGTTTAATGTTATCCCAGAAGGTTCTGGGATTCCCCCATGAGGCAGTGAGTGAGGACCGATAGTGCTCAGACTTGGCCTTTCTGATGGCCCGAGTGCACTTGTTTCGGGCGGCAGCATATAACTGCCTGTCATTGGGCCGTCCAGTCTCAATGGCATGGTGCCATAGGTTGTCCCTATGTTTGAGCTGGTGGATCAAAGCTGGGGTAACCCAGGGGGCATTCTTCCTTTTAGAAAGGTGGGTCAACACTGGGGCAAAGATATCACAGGCATTATTAAAAGTTTGGGTAAAGAAGGAGAGAGCTGTGTCAATGTCAGGAGTTGCCAGTATAGGAGACCAGTCAATTTGGGACAAGTTCTAAGTTTTATCAAGTCCACCAGGTATTAGCGCCGGCATGTGGACTGTGCTATGGGTTTGGGTACTGAGGTTGACCAGTGGAATAGAATGGGGAGTGATCGCTGAGAGAGTCTGGGAGGACTTGTACATTGGGGATCCGATTAGGCGGTTGGTGAGTACCACATCAAGCAGGGTACTGGAGCCTCTCTTGGGGTTAGTCCTGGTAGGGTGGGTAACTAGTTGCATTAGGTCTATTGCAGAAAAGGAGTCTCGGGTAGAGGAGGAGGAGGAGGCTGAGCCAGTTGACATTTAAGTCACCCACCAGAATTTGATCAGCGGAAGGAGGCAGAGAGGTAAGGTATTCTGTAAGAGAGGCAATGGCCTGCATTTGGTCCCTGGGGGGCACGTATGCAGTAGTCAGATAAAGGGGTCCCTTTAAATGGTCAGGGGTTAGTTTCAGCATAAGCACCTGGGCCCTGGAGTCAAGGATGGGAGTGGGCAGGGCTAGTACGGGGAGAGATTCCTTGTCATAAATAGCGCAGCTGCCACCTCGTCTCCCAACACGGTCGGACCGGAAAAGGATGAAGCCAGGAAAGGAGACTAGGGAGTCAGGGGAGGATTTCGACAGCCAAGTCTCAACCAGGGTGATGACATCAGGGTTAATTGATGTGACCTGGCATTGTAGTGAGTCAAACTTTTTTAGGAGACTACAGATATTCATGGAGACCATGCATAGGCCTGTGGTGCGAGTTGGGGAGCTCCTGGGAACCGGGCCAGGGTTTGGATGGTAGCGTGATTGCTTTGCCCATCGAACCTCGGGCTTAAAGCCCTCTCATTATCCAAATGTCTCCACAGTTGAAAAATATGAAGGACTATAAAAAAGGGGTATGTATAAGGAGTTTTTCATCTTAATCATCAAAGGAGGCTGAGAAACAAGGAGGCAAACATTTTGTCAAAGTTTAATTTTCAGATTTATCCATCTAATTGTAAAAGAATGTATCCAAATTTGAAATGTTATACTAAGTATACTGTACAACATGATAAGTGTGCAGTGTTTCAAGTTTCTAGCTTAAAAGATGGCAGAGCAGTAAGTATATAAACTTCCAGGAAGTTTTAAATATACAGTTTTCAAGTATGTAAACTGTAAAAATGACAAGTTTCTATGACATCACAACAAGGAAAGTCAATGCTACTAAGGTTGTCAAATTCATAGACAATCAAATGAAGGCTATGTGTGCCAGTTCTGTAATATCTTTCTTAAAAGATGTCCATGTGTTAAACTACCAAAAATTGAAAACAAAGTAACACCAGGGACCCGATTCCAAGATGCGTTACGCCTAGTGCAGGGTGATTTACGCTAAACTCCATTGAGCAAATCGTACCTTACACTAGGCATTATGCAAGTTGCAATTCCAAAAGGTGCCTTGTACCATGCCGTATGCAGGTTGTGCCAAAGGTGGGTTATGCCACCCACTACACCCACAATCCACTGCGGTATGGTGCAAGGGCAGTATCTGTGCCCTATTCCAGAAGGGCGGCTGCCATAACCCACTTACGCCATTCCAGAACAGGGAATGGTGTAGCAGAGTTAGACCAGCTAGGAGGTGGTCTAAGGGGCATCTGTCCTGGTGAAATGACAGATACCTCCACCGCAGTGCCACAACAATGCCTTGCCTGTGCTCCACGTGTCCCCCCCACACCCCCCTCAGGGTCCATTTTGCACTTTGCCTCCCTGATCACCAGTGCCACCCAGCCACCCCCCCAATGCCCCCAGGTGCTTGTGGTGGTGTTCTGGGGTGGGGGGACCCCGAGGGGGGCAGTTCTCTGTGGGCTGCAACTTGCAGCGTGTAAGTCCATTACACCATTCCTGTGGCGCTAGCCTGTGGCTGCCGCAAGTCTCAGGACATAAGTGCCAGGGACCGTGCCTGTCTTGGAATACAGCACAGGGTCCCCAGCATAACACCCCATGGCGCAACTTGCATAAGCCCACGAGTTGTGCCATGCATCTTGAAATTGAGCCCCAGTACTGTACATAATGTTGAATTCCATGATATTCTGTGAAAATTTTGGAATTTTGTGAAGTGATACTACGTTGCAAGTCATATTCATTATTTTATCATGTCAGAATCCTGATCTGTCAAGCAGGAGAAATGAAAAGGCTGGTGGGAGTAGTTAAGAAGTCATAGGAGACTCCATTGTAAAAGTAGCTGGTGAGTTAGATGGTTGCAGGACCTTGATGTTAATGCAGATAAGGTGATTTGGTTGTCTATAGTATAGGTGAAATAAGGGTGATCCATAGCCAAACACTTCAGCTACAGACAGAAGCTGACTGCTGTGTGCATTGAGATATAGCTTGCAAGTTATGAGGACATTAGAAGGTCATTTATTGAATTAGAGATGTTACTAAGAGGAAATATGCCCACAGACATATTTTCAAAGGTTCTTATGGTTCTGGGGGATGTGAGGAATGCATGTGACATAGAGCAATGCCAGGCAGGATACAGTGCTGCACCTTAGAATTACTGCAAAATGCTGCAGTATGCAGCAGGCAATAGTGTAATTCAGTAAGTATGCAGTAGTTTGTGACATGTCATTTACTGTGTTGCATCCTGGCTGGCTAAGCTATAAACTAGTCAAGATAACTGTGACTAAAATTCTGTGGAAAGAGAGAGGGTGATCTTTCTCTTGCAAGTTGAAGGGTATTCTGGAGCAAGGAATACTTGAATGATGGGGATTATCTGCAGTCATGCCAAGACAGAAGGGGCACTGGCTGTGTCGAGGGACAAGGCAGTCTGGGGGATTTCAATTAAAGGTTGGGGATGGGGTTTGGGCAGGCAGCTAGTGCAGAAGGGCTCATGTGTCAGGAATTAGATACATGGGTTCACCAGGAAGTGGACAGCTAACTAGCTAGCGCAAGTTTGGTAGACCCCCAACAGGAGCAAGGACATACCGAGGGACACCAGTTGCAACTTAAATGCAAGTCATACAGTGGAGCAAGCCATGATGCATTGTGACAACTTGAAGTAAAAGACATGTCACAAAACATTGCTGTAAAAAAGGGATAAATGGCCATTGAATTATACTGTCCTGTACAGCGTACTGCAGCATTTTGTTAGCTACTACAGCATTACTGTGTTGCATCCTGGCAGGCACCACTGTATAAAAATGACACCTTGCAAAACTGACAATCCTGGGACCCCTATGCACTTGTAAGTCTAGGACTTTGAGGCAATCGGGCAGATGTAGTTGGGGAAGAAAATCACTAGGGCACCAATAACGGGGAATTCTAGATATTCCAGTGGAATAGGTCTAACATGAAAAGGTGTTCAAGTTTATTTGTAGGAAAACTCCACTGAGCATGTTCATTTACAAGGAGGTCCTGGTAAGGACAATGTGGTAAACAGGATATAATACAATAAATGACATTCCACACAGTTAATAAAAATAAAGGAGACAAGTATACAGTTGGAACAAAAGAACAGGAATACAACTGTGCCAAATACATATTGGTGTGAAATTCTAACAGATACTACAAACAGGGAAGGGACTTAGTTGAGAGGACACAAGTGCTGGTTGTTAACAGCAAAGTAGGTGACTCTATTTTTAAGTGTGTGTGTGTCACTGTGAAGAACAAGGAGACTATCTTAGGATCAAACAATTCTACCAAGCCTATCTGGTCAAACTAAGAGAGGAAAAATGAGGGGGACAAAACTGGCAATCAGGAAGGGACTACAGAACTTCTTAGCTCGGCTTATCAGGTGTAGTGGTGATAGTTGCTTTGTGAACACTGAATTTCACTAGTAGAATTCCAAAGGCATTGCCTATCATTCTATCATGAATATTTGAGAAAAACTTTGTGAATAATAATTAGCGGTATTTCTACTGTAAATTTAAAACTACTAAACCAAAATGTTCCAGCTCTGTTAGGTACCAATATCCACTGACACTGGATATACATGCCAAAGTTTAGATATATACCTGAAAAAGCAGGAACATTACTAATATCTATATTTTTATAAAGGTTTAAAAAAAATCACAATTAGTGAAATTATGAAAACCTGTGATGCAAAAATGTCTAAACTAACTCTCCATATCCATATTTAGTAGACTCTGTGAGCCTTACGACTATGCTATTCATGCTAATTTTCCCATACCTAGTTCAAATGGTGGCCGGGTTATTTCCATTAAATCCCCTGACATAAAAAAGCCAAATTGTGAGCCCCTGTACATTCCTAACTACACACTGAAATGTTATCATATTTTAGCATGCCCATAGCATGGCTTCCCATTCTCTTGGAATAGAGGGCAGTGGTGGTGGTGATCGGGGCCAAGGGTGCATTATTCCATGGACTCCTGTATGTGCTGTGCATGTGCATAAGTGGTTTTTAGTAAGGTATAGAGCATTAGTATCATAACACGGGAAGAATAACAATAAAGAATGGTGCTAAAAGACCATTTTGGAGGATTTTATAAGAAAATTAGGGTGATAGCAAAAAAAATATGGGGAAGTGGCAAAATAACTATAGGGTGGTGGTAAAAAATATAGTGTGGTGGTAGAGAAATATAGGGTGGTGGCCCACCCTGCTGAAACAATGAATGGGGAACATTGACATAGAACATCTAACAACAAGTAACAGTGCCAAATTGTAGGTTTCTAAATCAATAGACAGATAAGTTATAAACAAATACATTTTCAAGACTTCTGTGAAATTCCACAGAATTCTACTAAATGGCATGGTATTATGTTAGAATGTTGTGAATTTGGAGTTTTCTAATTTTGCACAGCCCTGGTAGGAACTCTGTGTTGTAGGAATAAAGTGTCCTGGGCCATTGTGACCAAATTGGGCAACAAAAATACAAAAGGAAACCAGGTACTGTTTACCTCTAAACTACCAAGTTAGCTTCTTTTTACTCCGCTCTTCCAAAGCGATCTCCCTTTTCTTTTTGTGGGTATTCCCTGCCACCTTCTCCTCAAAGTCTGAAGACAGATGAACTGGGTGGAATACCAAAGAAAAGGACTCAGAAAAATACTCCTCCACAGCATTCCCTCAAGACTTATGCTCTGTGGGCTCAAACATATTACAAACCTCAATATCTTCACCCTTATTCCAAACTAATTTGTGGAGCAGAGCCCTAGGATGTGTAGTTTAGTCATTCTATTTCAGTTCACCAGAGTTATGGACTCACTGAAAGGCATGCCTGATCTTACTCGAGCAGGTGCGGGCTCAGTTTCAACATTAAGATGCTTAGAAGGGGTTAGCGAAGAGATGGAGAGCAAGAAACTATAGAAGAATCTGTAATACGTTAACACAGAGACCTCAGGGTAAACAGTCTCTAACTTGGGGGGAAGGCTAGTGACAACCTCAAATACAAGTGCATAATCAATGGCTTGCCTAGTGGCCTCCACAGTTACAGGAATAAACTTGAGAACTATTTTACTTATTCAGGCCAGCTCTGTTTCTGGGCAGCAGATGGGATTTTCTCTTGAGTTTGCTTCACTACCACATTACGTGGCACCTAAGGCCACTGATTAAAAGTATGCAAAACAGATTCTGTGAAAGAGATTGCAGCAGAAAACCACTGGCTCATTGGTGAACATAGCACTCGTGGAGCCTAACTCATCTCATAACCCACAGCAGATGCAGTTACTCAAATTCAACTGAAATCCACACCTGTAGCAAGTTTTGGGCTAGCTTGGGTAAAAACAAATTCCTCTATCCCTCTCAAAAAGAAGATCATGTACTATCCCTTTCTTTGTATGTAGCAATTTAACCTGGAACCACAACCCCCCAGTTCAAATACCCTCTGAATCAACTTTTGGATCTTGGTGATTCAGTACGTCACACATTTTTTAGAGCCAACATTGGAGTGGCAGTATAGCCTAGAAGTTAGAATAATGAGCTGCAAATAAGCTTGGTACATCCAGCAGGTCCTGGTTTGATTCCCACAACCCCCACTTGCAGACTGTGTGACTCTGATTGTCTGATGGTCTTTCAGGTAGCCTGGGCCCAGATGGTGAGGGGCCTTGAGTGACAACAAACACACCTTGAAATGGATGCACTATATACTGGCAGCCAGTGCAGTTCACAGAGCACCAACATAACATGCTCTGACTGGGTAGTCCAAGAAATCGGCCAGGCTGCTGCATTCCGAATCAACATCAGGTGATGCACCAGCCTTGCAGAGAGCCCTAAATAGAAGACTTTACAGTAGCCCTGTCCAGAAGTGACTAAGGCATGCACCAGGGTCACCAACTCAGTTGGCACATGAAAGTGTTTAATCTTGATGATGTTTCAAAGGTGAAAAAAGTGACTATTGACGACTGACACATTATTGTCTAGTGTCAGCTTGGAATCCACAGTGGCACCCAGATTTCTTTCCCTATTCACGGCTCCTAGCATGATGTAATTTAAAGATGGCAAACTGACACCAGTACCATTCATTGCTGAACCACACTGATCTGGTTCCACTAGTAGCACCTCCATCTTTGTGAAGCTCAGACTAAGCCAACAGTCAGTCATTCAGTCTTGAAGTTTCTGTATGCACTCACTCAGCCTCATGACTGCATCATCCCCATCTGCAGCACAAGACAGATATAACTGGGCAGCACCAGTATAACTGTAAAAACCCTGCCCATACATATAATAATCTCCCCCAGTGGCAACATACACATTGCAAACCACATGGGAGCCGGAATCAAGCCCTGAGGTACTCCACAACAATGAGCAGTTCTGTCTGAGATGTAAGACCCCAATGCCACCTGCTGCTCTCTGTCGAATAAGCAGAACCCAAACCACTGCAACACCATTGCTGAGAGCCCAACAAAGTGTCCCAGATATGCCAACAACACCCATTGTACACCGTGTCAATTGCTGAGGAAAGGTCAAGCAGGACCAAGACTGAATGATCATGTGACACATTATTGACATTACCTAGCTTTAGCACTCTCTATCCAAGCATTACTGTGCCAGTATTATAGTTACATTTTATAGTGTCATTTAACTACACAGTAGTTACAGTGTAACTACACTGTAACTGCATTGCAGTTGCATGCAACAAACATGTAACTACAGTGCAATTACCCTGTTGCATGCAATTAATGATTAGTTACATTGAAAAACACACTTAAGGTGTAACCTGTAAAATAAAGTGTAATCAGTGTTATATTTTGTCTAACAAGACAGTGCTGAATTTAGTATAATGTCAAGCAGAAGTGATTGACCTTAAGACATTATGTACTCACTAGAGGCTAGGACAGATCAGGGACGTGACTGAAACCTTCAAAAAGCATGCTCCGTAAATGTGAAACATTAGTAAGGAGGTTATCTGCTCACTACCATATGTTTTCACTGCTATTGTGGTTATGTAGAATTATGACTCAGACCTAATCTCAGGTTCTGGTGTCTACAACTAACAACTTATTCAAATGGAGGAAGAGTGAGTGCACCTTTTGTGTCATCTCTCATATTGCACCCAGAATCCCACAAAGTTCCTTACCCCAGTCCAGGTTGCAGGCTTAAAGAATACAAATGTGTCAAATTCTGTATTTTGGAAGGGAAGGAACTGTATTTTAACTCCATGGAGCCAAGACCCCAATCCTTCCACTTCTGTATTCTGAGCACCACCCCCACACTAGCACGTTTTGTGATGCAGTAGACTGGAGATCACGGGGGGAGTACTTCATAGACTTCAATGAGGGTGTTTTTTTGTATATATACAAACTGCAATCAAGCCCGATTTCAAATAATAAAAAACATCTCTTGACTAACTTTTAGTTGAACAGTGGCCTTGATTCGTTGAAACTGGGTTTTTAGAATACCGCAATTTGTATTTAACAACCACCCCCATTGAAGTCTATGGAGCTCGTCCCCCAGCTCTCCAGACTATTCCATCACAAAATGTGCTAGTGTGGGGGTAGCATTCAGAATATTAAAGTGGAAAGGATCAAGCTCTCGGCTCCACAAAGCTGAAATATGATCCCTTCGCCCCAAAATACAATTGATATATTTTTATTCATGAAGCCTGCGACTTGGACTGGGAAAAGGAAATTTGTGGGGTTAGGAAGTGTGTACCAGAAAAGACGCGCTACATCAGTCTTGTATCAAGTGAACATTCAAACTCCAAGGAATAGCACACCACAAATTCCCTAAGTCTCTAGTGACAGTCTACCAAACTTCTTATTTCCTTACTGTTTATGTTTTGTGCTCCAACCCTAACAATACAGTAATGTCGGTTTTTGGGGGTTTTTTTTGCAATTTGTTTCCTTACTTTTTGAAAAAGATATAAAACAATAGATAACTTTAACTTTCTATACACAGACGCATCAGGAATGGTGCCAGACATGTAGCTTTCCTCACATAGAGCCTTACACCCCCCCCCATGTAAGGCAGCATGCTCCTCGCTCTCAGTGCCTACCTGTAGCTTACTTTGTGCAAAGCCCTGCAAACCCTACACAAAGCAGCATACCCATAGGGTATGTGGCAGACCTGTGCCTTGCTTAGTACATGGCCCTGTCAGCCCTACACGAAGCAGTTGATGCATCAGGCAGAGCACCAAATGGGTTGCTTTGCACAGGGCCCAGTGGGACCTAGGCAAAGCATCACAAGTAAGGAACTACAGTATGCTAGATCTAAAGGATGCTTAAGGCAGTACCTTGCAGGCTTTTTAAAGTAAAAAGTCCTATCAGGTACTGTAGATGTGAAAGTTGTCAACTGGATAGGCGTCTGCCTCCAACCTTTCCCGTGGGAGCTGCACCTTCTCCGGAGGCTCTTCCACGGTGACCTGCCTGACTAGCAGCCAGCTCTGAGACCCACAGGCCACTAACCCTAAACGGGTGTCTGCCTCCAACCTCTCCCATTGGAGCTGTGCCTTCTCCGGTGGCTCTTCCATGGCAACCTGCCTAACTGTCAGCCAGCCCTGAGACCCACAGGCCACTAGCCCTAAATGGGCATCTGCCTCCAACCTCTCCAGTGGGAGCTGTACCTTCTCCGGGGCTCTTCCATTATGACCTGCCTGACTGCCAGCCAGCCCTGAGACCCACAGGCCACTAGCCCTAAACGGGCATCTGCCTCCAACCTTTCCCATGGGAGCTGCACCTTCTCTGGGGGCTCTTCCACGATGACCTGCCCGACTGCCAGCCAGTCCTAAGACCCACAGGTACGGACACAGAGACGCTGCCCGGCCTTTGGAGCTACCAGGTTTAAATGTTGGCACTTTCTATCTCCACTGGCTGATGTGATTCTGTATCTCACTTCCTCAGCCTTGACTGAACACTTCACCTTTCTCCTACCCTCTTATTCACTACTGTTTTCATCTCCTTAAGCTCCTTAGTTTGCATTAACTTTTTTATTGCTGGGTTGTATTTACTGCTCTGTATACTTTACTGAATTCAACATTCTATTTTGTTTTTTAATAATGCTTAGTATCTACACTACTGTGATATAATGTTGCCAAATATTGTTAGATAAATAATTTGTATGCTCCTTTCCACCCTGTAGCCTTGCCTGAGCCAAGGGAGTAGTGCTAAGCACACCAAGGTACCCTCTATCCTTTTTTTAAACGTCTACTATCTGAATTAGTGTCCTGTATTTTAGCACTGCTGCCTAGCTCTGTTCTTTGCCCTGATATTTCTTCCTTTTGTCCCCTTTGGCTTTAGTTGGGCTTGCTAATCTCCCCCCCCCCCACATAGCCTAAGGTGTTAAAGCTCTTTTTGGCTTAATTTTAGAGCTCCTTTTGTGCAGAGCCTTTGTTATGCAATCTGCCTTCCCACCTTCCTGGGGCCTAGGGTATTAGCTGCCACTGCCTTTGTATTTTTTGCTTTAAATTGACTGTCCCTTCTCCCCTCTGCAGGCCACTAGCCCTAAACGGGCATCTGCCTCCAACCTCTCCTGTGGGAGCTGTGCCTTCTCTGGGGTCTCTTCCATGGTGACCTTCCCAACTGCCAGCCTGCCCTGAGACCCACAGGTATGGACACAGAGACGCAGCCTGGCCATTGGCGCTACCGGACTTGAGTCTTGGTGCTTTCTGTCTCCACTGGCTGATTTGGTTCTGTATCTCACTTCCTCAGCCTTGATTGGACATTTCACCTTTCTCCTGCCCTCTTATTCGCTACTGCTTTCATCTCCTTAAGCTGCTTAGTTGGCACAAACTTTTATGTTGCTGGGTTGTATTTACTGCTCTGCTTTTTTCTGCATCTACTTTCCCATTTGCAAATTATATTGCAAAGCCACTAGAGGGCACCAACTCAATTAACTTGCTGCTGCTGGCAACTGTTACTGTCCACCGCTACTTACAGTCAGTTTGCTTCTGCCAGTGCCACTGATCTACTCCCTACTGCTGGTTAGTATACCCATATCTATTCTTGCTCCCCCGATCCATACAATATGCCCACCCTTCCTTCACCACTTCCCCTCCTTCTAATTCTTCTATCAATGTTTTCTACCTCAGCTACATACTCTCCTCAGTCCAATAAACCTTTCTCACCTTTCCCCTCCTCTCTCCTATCCCCTGACTTTATCCTTGCCATAACTCCTACACCCCCTCAAATACTCTGGTCTCACTTACCTCACCTCTCCCCTGCTACTCTATTCTCAACCCCTAGCCACCTAGCTTTCCTTTGCCACCTTATCTTCTCCTCACCTAGCCACCCCCCCAAATACTTCCAAAATCCTCAGCCCATCATAAATGCCCTAAACTCTACTCTCTCACAATAGCACCCATCTTTCTCACATCAGGAAATGTTCATCCCAATCCTGGTCCCACTACACCCAACTCTCCGGCTGCAATCCTTCCACTAACGTATCAACTTCCCCCAACCCTTCTGCCCTCCCCTAGGGCCTGAAAATCCTCCACTTAAACATGTGCAGTCTCTTGTCAAAAATTGACCTTTTACATCTTATGGTAATCTCCATCACACCCAATATTCTAATTTTAACAGAAACTTGGTTAAACACTAAAATACCTGATCTCGCCATTAATATCCCAGGTTATTCCATAATCAGGCAGGATAGGACAGGCAGGGGTGGTGTAGTAGCCATGTATATCCTGTCCTCACTTCAGTTCACAACCATTCTATAATCCTCATTACCCTCCGCCTATGAAGCACTTGTAGTAAACATTACCTTGCCTTTTTCCTCCCCTATCTTCATAGCTGGCATTTACTGTTGACCTGGCTCCAAGGCATCCGATACCTTGAATCTCATTACCTCCATAACCTCCCTCCCTCTCACATAAGGGTGAGCTATACATCCTGGGCGATGCAAACCTAAACTAGCTATTACCAACAACTGCCAAAACACATAATGATATCACAGCCCTCAATCTCTCCCAACCCATCCTGGAACCCACCTGCCTAAATCTTAAATCCCTTAACCACTCCCTGATAGATTGGACTCTGACCTCTCACTCCCACTGAGTCATTAAATCAGGCATCCTCCCAGATGCCCTTAGTGATCATCACTCAATCTTCATAGCCAGAAAAGTCCATAGACTAAAATCACCGCACAAAATTCTGCAACTCCGCTCCTTCAACTCCTTAAATCTTAATCCCTTTCTTAATGAAATGGCCAGCTCTGATTGGTCCCCTTATGCCTTTGCCCCTTCCATTGACCAAGCCCTCGCTTACTTTAAAGATAAATTTCTAACTACATGGAACTGCTATGCTCCATTCAAATGTACTAGAGTTCATGGCAAGCCATCAGCCCTGGGTCTCCCCTGAGTTACTGACCTGTCTCAGGGAGCAAGACAAAGCTTGGAGGAAATATAAGGCCTCCCAGCTTCCCCCAGACTATGCCAGGTATCACATGTTAAGGAAATGCCTACTCAAAAGCTGCAAGACTTGCCAAGTCTGAATATTTTAAATCATCTTTTCCCAAAAACATCAATCCCCCCTTCCAAATTCTGGAAAGTGGTCCATGCCCTATTTATTTATTTGAAATATCAGATTGACAACCTTTGAGCCGCGAGGCTCATTTACAAAGGTACCTCGTCACAGAAATAAAACAGACAGGTTACAATAGACAGAGGAAATAACCGTCATGTGTGGGTTACAGACACTGTTAACAGATATTATATACAAGTCAGAATACAGATATTTACATAGGCACAGTTGTAAAAGGTTGCAGTCCATGAAAGGACTTTTGTCAGTGGTTTGGGCCATGGTGGGCATGAGAGCACTGGCTAGTTGCAGTTACAGGAGCGGATATTGAGGAGGTAGTTGCAGAGGATGACTTTGAACTGGGAAATCTTGGGCATATTAGTGATGGTGTCAGGGAGCGCATTAAACCAAAATGGGGCCCTGTAGTGGATGGATCTCTGGGCAAGGGCGGTCTTTACCCTGGGTACTGCTAGTATAGTTTTGTCTGAGTTGCAGGTGGAGATAGAGGGGATGGCAAGTGTGAGAGCGGCGGTGACCCTAGGAGGGGAGTGACCGAGCAGGATTTTTTAGGTCAGTAGGCAGGTCTGGTAGAGGAGCCTTTCCTTGAGGTTGAGAAGATTGGCAGAGGACTAGAGGGAGCAGGTGTGAGTGAGTCTAGAGGCACCAGTTAGGAGCCTGCACGCTGCGTTGAGGGAGACCGGAATTTTCTGGAGTGCGGATATTATCTGCTGCCCCATACACAGGTAGCCCGTAGTCTACTCAGGACAGTATTGAGGAGGTAACAGCAAGTCTAAGGGTGTTAGGAGGGAGGCAGTCCCTGTGCCAGTAGAAGAGTCCAATCCGAGTGTTAGTGACGGTCACTAGGGTGTTTATGTGGTCATGGAAGGTAAGGGCTGAGTCGAGGGTAAGTCCAAGATATTTGTAGATAGATAACTGTTCAAGGGGGTGCTGGGTGTTGGGGAGGATGAGGAGAGGTGCACTTATAGCTTTGTTTTGGTGGTGTGAGAAAATCATTGATTTTGTCTTTTTCAGGTTTATGACCAGTCTGTGGTCCTTGAACCATGTTTCGGCCTGGGAGAAGGCATGTTGGAGGAAGTCCTGGAGGGGAGTGTGTTTATGGTGCGAGGCATAGAGCACTGCATCATCTGCATATAGTAGTATTTTTCCAGAGCAGGCTTTTGGCAAGGAGTTTAGGTAGAGGGTGAAGAGAAGTGGACCCAGGATGGAGCCCTGGGGCACCCCGGAGTGGACAGGTAGAGTGTCGGATAGGGTCCGTTAATTATGACAGATTGAGACCAGCTGGAGAGGTAACTGGCACGCCATGCCAGGGGGCCTGTGGAGAAACTGAGCTGGCAGAGGGAGTCAAGAAGAAAAGGATGGCAGACCATGTCGAAGGCCTTGGAAAGGTCTATGAACACAGCTCCAGCAATGTTACCAGAGTCAAGTGAGGACTAAAGGAAGTTGGTAAATTTTAGGAGGGCTGTGGTAGTGCTATGCCCTGAATGAAAGCCATGCTGCTCAGGGCATAGTATGTCATACTTGCCTAGGTATTCAGTGAGCTGAGTGGCAACCACTTTTTCTAAGGCTTTTGAGAGGGGGGGAGAATGGAGATGGGTCGATAGTTACTGTGTGTGGTTTTGTCACCATTTTTATAAATGGGGGTAATGATAACTGTTTTCCAGGCACTGGGGAACTGCCCCAGGCAGAGGGATTTGTTGAGTAGGTCTGTTAGAGGGACTAGGACTTAATTGAGGACTAATCGAAGGAACCTAGCGTTTAGGGGGTCACTGCTAGGGTTATTGCTTTTTAGTGCTTTTTGTAGGTATGGACGGGCTTCCTGAATGGATATTTTGCACAGAAGGCAATGAGGGCACTGCAGGATTGGGGGTTGGGATTTGGGCACTGGGTCAAAGAAACAGTTGGGAAGAACAGTGCTGAGATCCGTGAAGGTGGTGCTTAAGCAGTTTGCTATGGTAAGTGGGTCATCGGAGATGGTGTCATCTATGGAGAGCTGGGAGGGGGATGGGGAGCCAGATTTCCCATTAAGTTCTTTGATATTGCTCCAGAAGGTTCATGCAGACCCCCATGTGGCGGTGAGAGTAGATTGACAGTGGTCTGCTTTGGCCTTGCGAATGGCTCGAGTGTATCTGTTGCGTGCGGCATTATAGGACTGTCTGTCAGCCAGCCTGCCAGTCTCTGTAGCTTTGTACCATAGATTGTCCCTATCTTTCAGTTGTTGGAGTAGTGAGGGGGGGTGATCCATGGCACATTTGGTCTTTTGGTGCAGTGTTTGGCGAGTGGAGCATAGAGGTCACAGGCCTTGGTGAAGGCCTGCATGAATAGATCGAGCACAATGTCAATGCTGGGGGCTATATTGATGGGGAACCAGTCCATTTGGACAAGTAGTTGTTTAAGTTTTTTTAACCACCTGGGCGGAGACGCTTAGGAAGGTGGTATGGGCTGTGGGTTTGGGTGTGGAGGAAGTCCATAGGAATAAGATGGGCGAGTGATCACTTAGGGAGTCAGGAAGTACTTTTATATTCTGGATTTTTGTGGGGATGATTGGAGATAATGATATCCAGGAGGGTGCTGGTACTAGTAGTAGGATGAAGTCTAGTAGGTTGTGTAACTAATTGGACCATGTCAAGGGCAGAGAAGGAGTCCTTGGTTGGTGTGGCTGAGGAGCCAAGCCAGTTGACATTTAGGTCTCCTAACAGTATCTGTTTGGCATTGTGCAGGAGGGTAATGAGGTAATCAATGAGGGATGTGATGGCTGGCATTTGGTTCTTTGGGGGTATATAGGAGACAGTGAGGTATAATGGACCCCTGGAAGGGTCCGGGGTGATTTTTAGGGTGAGGGCTTGTGCTCCGCTTTTGAGTTTGGGGGTGGCAGCATGTGGCAAATAATGTCATCTTAGATGTAGGTTGCACAGCCTCCCCCACGTTTGCCCACCCTGTCTTCCCGGTATAGTGTGCATCTGGGGAGTGAGACAAAGGTGTCAGGAGTAGATTTAGAGAGCCAGGTCTCAACTAGAGCAGTGATGTCTGGTTGCTGTAGGGTGGCCCAACATTGGAGAGCTGCAAATTTTTTAGGCAGGCTGAGTATGTTTATGGAGGCAATGTGGAGTCCAAGGGAGCTGGTAGATGGACTGGCGGTGGGAGGGCCTAGATTAGGATGGATATTACCAGAGAGAAGAAGTAGAAGGATCAGGTTTGTGACCATAGGGTGGCAGATAGTTCATTTTTGGGGAGTACGTTGAGAGAAGGGGGAGGATGAGGTGGAGCAGGGGATGGACAGGATTTGGAGGGTTGGGAAGACATAGAGGGGTGGAGCCAGGGGGAAGCAGGGTAGGTGGAGGGGTTGGGAGGGCAGGTAGGAGGTGGATGCAGGGGTCCAGGGTGTGACACCAGGGTGGGGGGGATGGTCAATTCTTGAGAGTTGTGACGGAGCAGTCAACAAAGGGCATGGGGTGTGGTCGGGCTGGCGGGGGTTGAACCCAAGGGTGGTTATGAAAATGAGACATATTAGGCGGAAATGAAAAGACATGGTTCTAGGTAGATTTGGAGGGAGTGATACAATAGCTGCAAGAGCTTTTAGGATAAATCAAGAGAAATTAGCTTGACTTGTAGGCACAGCGGCCGAAGGTCTTATGTCTGCGGCGAGACAGAAGAAACAATGTTTAGTGGACTATGGAGATGGTGTGGTCTGAGGGGGAAAGGTAATGCAACATACAAGTAGGGAGAACTACTTGGGATTCTCCCTTCCTTCACATTCGCCTGCCCTGTGCTTAAAATAAACAACTCATTGGTCTCCAAACCATACACAGTTGCTCAAGAGTTTAACTCCTATTATACCTCCTGCTCCACAGCACTTCAAAAGTCCCTCCCCTTTAACCTCCCCCTCCTCATCTTCCCACACCTAGCACTCAACCCCTCCATGCTTACTCTTCCTTCTCCTTTTCTGCTGTCTCCCCAGAAGAAACACTAATGGCCCTTCTCTCTTAATCCTTCCAAAAGCTCATCGCCAAATGACCTTGACCCTAAACTCCTCTACTACAGCTTACCTTCTCTCCTTAATCCTAAATCTTTCCTTCTCGTCCTCATCTGTCCCTTCATCCTGGAAAAATGCAGTGGTCCTTCTTCTCCCAAAGGGTGGTGACCCCTCCTTCCCTGCAAATTTTCACCCAATCTCCCTCCTCCCTGCCCTTGCTAAACTCCAAGAACACCAGGTCCTCTCTCAACTAACCTCCTTCCTTGATGACTCTTCACCCCATTCTAATCTGGTTTTCAGAAGAACCACTCTACTACCACCTCCCTACTCAGGCTCACTGACTCCATCCTCACCGGGATGGATAATGGCCTCATTACCTCTGCCATCTTTGTCGACCTCACCAAGGCTTTCAACACAGTCTCCTATGCCCTACTTCTTGACTCCCTTATGGCTGCTGGGTTGTCTATTTCTGCCCAAAACTGGTTTAGAGCTTACCTGTCAGGCAGAACACAATCAGTCAAGATCCAGGATACAATCTCTCCCCCTTCCCATTTCTACAGGACTCCCACAGGGCTAGGTGATTGGACCCATTCTCTTCTCCATCTTCCAAAATGACTTGCCATCAGTATGCTCCCCCTCCTCCTCTTCTATCCATATGTGTGCCGATGACGCCACTGTGTTCTCCTCTGTCAAATGCCCCGCCGGTGTAGCAACAACCCACCAGCATGACTTCTACCAGGTTCAGCTATGGTTTGCCTCACATCAACTATTCCTAAATGCCAAAAAGACTGCCTCCATGATCTTTGCCACTAGGCAGAAACTCTCTAGGCTCCACCTTTTACCGTCTTTCCATACCCTTGATGGGACAATCCTAGAGGACATCTTCTCATTCAGATATCTTGGGGTTTGGCTGGACCAACACCTCAACTTCTGTGGCCACATTGATGCCATCCTGAAAGAACTGCACCACAAGCTTGGTGATTTATTCTGGAAAGGTAGTTGCATCCCTCCTACGGCACTGCATGAACTAGTCTAGAAGATGATCCTCCCCATTTTTGACTACTGTGATGCAGTCTATGGTGCTGTTTTCAAATCCTGCCTAACCAGATTGGACACTGTCTTTAACTCCTTCTGTCGATTTGCCCTTGATGCTCCATCACGCACTCATCACTGTGACCTCTACCATGCCCTGTCCCTTCCCCCACTTGCCAACAGGTGCCTCACTCATTGTGCCAAACTCACTTCTAAATTTTGGTTAGGAGAACTTCCCTCTTACCTCTCATGCTCAATTCCCCCCCCCCCCACTCCCTCAGATCCTCTGACACTCACGCTTTGTTGGTACCCCAGTCGAACCACTCTCATCGGTCAGTTAGGCTTTACCCATCATTTCCTGCAAATCTGTAACTCCCTCCCCCCCAAATATGGCACCCCTCCTCTTCATACTCCCCTGCTTCTGCCTTACATAACTATCTGTCATCTAACTGCTCCTGCTTTAACCCTCCTTAACCATCCTCCTATACCTCTGCTCCTCTCCATGACTCACATCCCCTATTAAACCTTCCTCCCCCCATGCCTGCTTCTCAACATGATCTCCTCTCCCTTCACAGCTTACCCCCTCACTCCTATCCCTAAACTTTTTTCCATTACCAACTTGTCCCTACTTAATTTTGACCTCTGGCAGAGTTCTCAGCATCTTGGAGGGACCTTATACTGGGCAAGACCCCTCCTTCCCCTCCCCTTCCCCCTATCTTTCTTCTACCCAACTTGTCCTCATCTAAATCTGCCCTCTGTCAGGAATCTTAGCACCCTGGTGATGTCTACTCTCAGGTAACTTTCTTCCTTCCCTTCTTTTTTCCTTTTCTCTTCTATCCCCCATTCCCTCTGCCCAACTTGTCCTCACCTAATTCTATCCCCTGGAAGGGTTCTCTGCATCCTGGAGGAACCCAGCACTGAGCAATTACTCTTCCTTCACTCTCCCTCCCCCTATATCCTTTCTACCCATCAAGTCCTCACCTGATTCTGTGCTCTGGCAAGGTTCTCAGCATCCTGGAGTGACCTAGTCTTAGGCAAGCTTCTTTTTTTCCTCCTCTTCCCTCCTTTCCCTTCATCCTTTCTTTTCTCTCTTCCCAACTTGTCCTCACCTAGTACCTAGTCTTCCCCCGGCAGGGTTAGGAACATAGGAATTGTGTCAGCAGATGGGGATCACAAGATTCATCTAGTCTGCCTGTGTTTCTGCCCCCCCTCCCTATTTAGATTGCACCCTGATGTGTCCACAGTGTCTGTCCCATGCGAGTTTGAGCTTGTGTACTGTCTTGGATTCCACCACCTCCTGAGGTAGGCTGTTCCATGGATCTATGACCCTTTTTGTAAAGAAGTAGTTCCTGAGGTTGCTTTTGAACTTGTCTCCCACCAGACGCAAGTTGTGCCCCCCTGTATGAGCATCCCTGTTTTGCTGGAAGAGGTTTCCTGCTTGTGTTGTGTTGATTCCCTTATTGTACTTAAAAGTTTTGATTATGTCCCCTCTGTTTCTTCTATGCTCAATGGTGTACAGATTTAATTCCCTGAGTCTTGCCTCTTATGGCTCACGATGCAGTCCATGCACCATCTTTGTAGCCTTTCTCTGTACTGTCTCCAGGCGGTCCATGCTCTTTTTGAGGTGGGGCCTCCGAAACTGACCGCAGTACTCTAAATGTGGCCTCACCAAGGACCTGTAGAGAGGAATGATAACTTCAGTCTTTCTACTTGTAATTCCCCTACCAATGCATCCAAGGATGCCACTCACCCTCTGTGCTGCTTTTTCACACTGTTTTCCAACCTTTAAGTCGTCTGTGATGGCTATTCCGAGGTATCTTTCTGTCTTTGTCTCCTCTAGCTGATGCTCTAGCAGTGTGTACTTTATCCCTGGGTTTCTTTTTCCTATATGCATAACCTTGCACTTCTTGGCATTAAATTTCAGCTGCCAATCACTGGATCATTCCTCGAGTTTTTTCAGGTCTGCATCCATACCTTTTGCTTCTTCCTGCATGTCTACTCTTTTGCAGAGTTTTGTGTCATCTACAAACAGGCAGTCTTCCCCTTCAAGTCGTTTGCAATATCGCCTATAAATATGTTAAACAGGATAGGTCCCAGCACAGACCCTGTGGAACGCCACTGGTTACTTTGGCTTCCCTTGATAGTGATCCATTGACGAGCACTCTCTGCATCCTATCTTGCAGCCAGTTGTTGATCCAGTTCACTATCTTATGACTGACTCCTGTCACTGGAAAATGATTCTTCTTTCCCTTCCCTTTTCCCTCCATCTTCTCTACCTCACTTGTCCTCGCCTGGCTGTGCTCTATGGCAGGGTTCTCAGCATCCTGAAGAGGCCTAGTCCTAGGCAAGTTTCTTCCACCCCTCCTCCTCCTCCTTCCCTTTACAATCCCTTCTGCTATCTCTACCCAACTTGTCCTTGCCTACTCCTGCCCCTTATTCTAAATCCTTGCCTCATTCCACCACTAGCAGTGATCTCCACACTCTGAAGGGGCCAGTTCCAGGTGTGACTCGTCCTTCCCTTCCCTATCCCTTACCCCCACCTCTCTTCTGCTCCCCTCTCTACCCCCTGCACTTAATCAAAGGAACTAGTTCACTTGAACTAATAATTTACATGTTCTGTTCTGTTTGAGGTGCTTCCAGATCAACATGTAAACCCTACAGCAAAGGAGGGAGAGAAGTGATATGATCGAAACATTCAAACACCTTAAGGGCATTAACAAGGTGAAAGAGTCTAACATGTTTCAATATAAGAAAAATAACAGGACAAGAGCACACAGCATGAGATTAGAGGGATGCCGATTAAGGGGTAATGTGAGGAAGTTCTTTTTCACAGAAAGGGTGGTGGATGCATGGAACGGCCTACCTCAGGAAGTGGTGGATATGAATACAGTGCAGGGCTTCAAACAGGCATGGGATAGGTATAAAGGAGCAATACAGATGAGTATGAATAGATAGGCCATTGACAGAGCAAAGACCGATGGCACATTCATAAGGTAGAAAAAGAAATGGGCAGACTGGATGGGCCTTGCAGTCCTTATATGCCATCAGCGTCTATGTTTCTACTGCACTAGCCCTGTGTTAACTTGCCCCTCACAACTGATTTTTTTTCTCACTTTTCGTTGGTAATGTTCCCCCCCATCTTTATCCTCTCCTTCTCTCAGCTGGTTTCCCCTGTCTACCTCTCTACCCTCCTTGATGTCCCCCCACTGCACCTCATTAATTCAATAATTGCTAAATACTCAGCCTGTTATCCATTCCTGCAAGGAGTTGGCTACAAGGCTACATTAAATATCTGTACTACGTTCCTCAGATATGCCACTTGTAATTAAATGCATACTCCACAGGTATGATATATTTAACTGTATGTTATGTCACAAATTCGACTGTATGATTATTCATTATATTTTTTAACTGTATGTCTTGTTACAAATGTAATTGAATGTTTAATTTCTCAGATATGTTAAAATGTTAAACTGTATGTCTAATTCTTCGTCCAATTGTACCCCCACCCCACCCGAGGTTGCACCAGGAGATGAACAACTTGCTGTTCAGTGTGCCTTCCTGGTGAAACATTTCAATAAATAAAATAAAATAAATGGTCACAAGGGGGGTGGTAAGTATCTCATCCTCAAGCGCTGGCTTACAATTTTAAGGAAATTCATGTTTATGGGACTAAGGTTTTTTCTGGCTGATTTTTCAAACACCCATAATTTTTGTATTTATTTATTTTTTGCCTGTTTTTAATTAATAGTTTTACAGTCAGGGTGCATAATGTGGCATTTTGATGTTGGTCTGCCATTAGGACCCTTACCTTCTCTTAAGGTCTGCCATGGCCAATTCTCATTGCATTGGTGGACATCCTCTTACTGGACTCAGTCGAACAAACTTAGTTGGTTGCAATAAAATAAAAATAAACACTTTTTATTTAGCGCAGGGGCTACAGCATGCCATAAGACATTGTTATAGTCTGAGGGATTTCTCAGAGCCTCTGGCATATAAAGGCATTGCTAGGCAGAACAACAATTAGGAACATGAGTGTTCTGAGTGCACTTAAAGGGCAGCAGCAACAGTTAAGCCCCATGCTTAGTTATACTTCACAATACTATTCCCTCTCCATGATCTCGTAATTTGGGCAGGGTTGAATATGTCCCTGAAATACAATTCAGTAACAACAAATTCAAACTACTTTTTGGAAAAGTCCCTTTACGTGCACGGTAGTATTTATTTTGTGACTAAGTTTCCACATTTTTTTAGTAGCAAGTGGTGGCAGATACAGCAGAGGGACATAAAAGTATAAAATGAGGCTGCCATGGTGGAAGGACGGTGACATGTGTGCCAGTGGGGTGTAGGGGGTTTATATTGTAATTAGTGCATTTCAAAACACCAAGATTACTGGACCAATTATTTTGATAACTGGCATACACCTATATGTCATAAGGGTTATAAGCTATCAAAAATAAGGGTTTTGACACAAGCACCAACTTAACCCTAAACTATTGATGTTATTGTGCCAGTACAATATATGTAGATAGATCAGATAGATCAGACAGACAGACAGACAGACAGACAGACAGACAGATAGAATAGACAGATAGATAGATAGATAGACAGATAGATAGATAAATAGATAGATAGACAGAGGCACAAATAGTCTGAGCATCTGACTTTGGGAGCATTAGATTCTTTCATGGTTATGAAACAAAATTGAATATTTTATTGAGCAGATTGAAATGATGTTCAAAATTGGTGACAATCCCATCTTCTCTGTTTCAGCTATTCCCTGAAAGATAATGTTGTCATTTTCAAAAATTAACACCAGCACCTGTAGGGCAATCTTTTTTCTTGCTTAAAATGGAGGACAATTTTGAAGGCGAGCCATTGCTCATTATTTGCATTGTATTCATCTCTCATTGTGTGCCTCAACATGTTTGTGATAATTTCTGATGAGTTACTGGCACCAAAAGAAATAGATCAAAGTGTCAGTCAGAAAATGACTTTCAGTACTAAAATTAGTACTAAATTCAGTGCTGTTAAGAATAATATACTACAGCACTGCATATTTTGCAGTCAAATGGAAAAGGTAGACCAGTCTTCAGCCATAAACCTCAGGTAACTGTTAAAAAAACAAACAAACAAGAAACCTCAAAACCAGACCGGTGCACAGTTCACACAAGGTTCCATTACCAAAAGAAGCACAGAAATGGTCAGGCATTAATCTCAATGGAAACTACCCATGTGGCAATGGTGTCTACTATTCAAACACCACTGGGGTAAACACAGGGTTTAATCTTTATAAAAAAATTGAACATGTGTAGTTCAGGGATTTTATTCCATGGTATAATGAGAATATAATTTAGTTATTACATTGCTATGTAACCTCTCATATGTGGGCCAAACATCCAGATAAAAGAAAAATAATTACAGAGCATAAAGATGCTATATACAGGTTTGACACTTCCTCCCCAGTTGTTAGACATTTTATGGAAGCCAAACAATGTATGTTTACACGTAGGTTCTGTGCCTTGGAAAAAGTAAAAAACTATAATGATGTTTAGGTTAACAGAAAACAGCTTCTCTAAAGTGAAGCATATTGGATAATGAGGTTTAAGGTACTTGACAAAAAATATGGCTTCAACAAAGTCATAAATTGAAGTCAACTAATTTTGGATTTGGAGTTATCATGATCTGGGTCCCCTCACAGCTCTGTTTTTCTCGTTATCTTTTTTGTAAAAGTTACAAGATTTATTTTTTAGTTTAAATCTTATTGAGAATGTTAAAATACACATATTGTGGTTGCAACCTGACAGCAACTTTATCATGTTCATACTCATAAAAGAGTGTGGGCCACATATTCAGATACATGCACAAGTACCGTGCTAATGTTTGCACTGAGCTTTTATCCTGTGCCCACCCTGGCTGCTGCTACATTCCGTTAGATAGCAAATGGCACTATCCAACTGATTATTGGGCCATGTCAGTGCAGCCCTAAGTGCAGCTGCACTGCTCCAACATGGAGTTGGACTTTATATAGCTCACAGGGAATAGCGCTGCCCAAAATGGGGTAGTGATAAGACCCCTATGGGCTATATTCAGCCTGTATATGCAAATGAGTCCACAGGGCATGCAAGATACTAAGGGGTCATTTGCATGTCCATTATGGGCTCATTTGATGGAGGCAGCAACCCTTTAGCACTATTAAAATGGGGAAACAGTGAACCCTGGTGGTCTAGTATGTCCACCAACCACAAACACTCCTCTGAATTGTCATTGCAGTAAAATACACTAATGATTCAGTGCCCCCACTGATCACTTCTCTGAGTTGTCATTTTGGAGAAAAACTCTGGTGGTCCGGTGGTTCCCCCCACCACCCCAATCGCTCTTCTGAGTTGTTGTTTTATGTCCCTGGAGGCACAGTGGTCCTCCAACTCTCTGATCACCCATTCACAGTGTTTGAAATGAGTCCCTGGTGGTTCAGTGCCCCCCAACAGGACCCTATCTGACCCAGCTGATGACACCTCACCTCCCCACATCCTCCCTCACCATGGTGGCTAGTGATCCTCTCAGCTCAGTATGGTGACTGGCATATCCAACCTCTCACCTCCACATATGGCTCTTGAATGAGCTGTCAGTGAATGCACGTACAATAAAATGCTTCTAGCTGTACTGTACAGCTGCCCAGCCTGGGAGGGGGGGCATGGGCTCAGCACCCCTTTAAGATGTGGTTTTTGGTGGTGGTAAATAGGCCCAGTTACTGGGCTGTTTACTACCAACCCAAACCTTTGACTATACCACTGTGCTAGCATGCATGAGTGAACCCCCTCATCTGCATAGTCACAGTGGTATTTTAGTACTTTATCACTGCCAGGTTTGTGGAGCAATCCAGGATTCTGAATATGGGCCAGCCAGGAATGCTCGCACCAACCTGTGCTGAACAGGTTAGTGCAGATGCTCATCTTTGAATATCAGGGCCAATATGTATCATGGTTTGCAAATTAAAAGTGTTAATACCTCAGGAACTCTAATCAGCTTTTTTGAGTTTTGAAAGAGTATTTCTAAATAGTAGTTTGGCTGGTTGGCTTGTGATGTGGCTACGTCATCAGGCTCAGTATCACTGATGGCATTGACATCAGATTCCATGGCCAAAGCCTTTTGTCTTAAAAGCTATTTAGAAAACAGTGACACTGGCATCTCAGATACTAGAGAAGTTTTAAAGATAGCCCACACCCAGGGTATGTTTTAGACACATGTATGTCTTGTAAGCATTTGTAATAGTGCTATTTTCAATCCTTTTGGTAAACAGACTGAAGTGGTTTTATGTGATATGAGCGCCTCCTGAATGGCGTGGCCAGAAACGCGAGTGAAGTACAGTGACCGCCACAAGGGCGACCTGCCTGGAATGCAGAACTATGAACGATTGCAGCAGGAGGCGGTCAGAAGGGCAACGCACACACGGTGAGAGCAGAAGGGGAGAGGGTGCACAGAATGCCGCAGCAAGGGTGGCAAGGGAAGGGCACCACAGACAGAGCCAGTGGCAGGAGGGGTGGGCAATGGGACGGGCGCTGCAACAGGTGTGGTGCGGCGGTGGTGGTACAGGACAGCAGTACCACTGGGACACACACCTGAGCGGCCTGCACACTGGGCATGGGTATACAGATGGCACATGAGAGGGCACAGCCAAGAGTACAACACAACAGGGTGGCAGTGGCCGACAGTGCAGAGCTGGCAGGCTGAAGGGAGGGTGGCAGGTGAGGGCAGACAGGCCCAATGGATGGGGTTAGGCCATGGCATGTGAGCCTGGGTCAAAAGGGTGACTTCTAGGAAGCGGTAGATAGGCGGTCGCCCATGTCAGGGCGGACCCACAAAGGGTAGGGAGGAGGGTGTACACCGCACATGACAAGGCTGACAAGCAGTGGTACAGGCCCACAGGGGGTGGTGCATGACAGGGGCCACCCGGACAGTCACACATGGAATGCGAAGTTGTGTGCCAGTCTGTGTAGGTAGGCATAGTGGCTCCTGGTGTTGTACTCTGTCACTATTGCACAGATCCAGGCATCCAGGTCATGGTACCGATGCCGGGGCTGTGGTGCCTCTGCTGCTGATTCCAACATCTCTGCTCGGATGGCAGACAGACACTCCTCCTCCCGGAGGCACTCGAGAAGGCACCAGATGCTGGGGTGGCATGCCCTGACCTGGATGTTAAAGGCCCTGTGCCACCCCTCCACCACATTGCTGGTATGTGCCAGGCCCTGCATGGTCACCTCATAGCAGTTCCACTGCTTGATGGGGAAGATTGCATTGTGCACCCCGAGTGGCCAGTGGGGCGACCAATCCAGTTGTCCTCCACATAGCCCAGCATGGGCTGGAGGTCCTCTTCATTAGTGGTCACATACTCCCACTTCCTCAGCTCATCGAATACTGCTGGTACATCTGCTGGTGGGAGGAATGCAAGTGCCAGCAACATCCGCACATGCAGGGCAAAGTCAGGGTCGGTGGAGTACTGTGCAAGGATGTCAAGCAACTGTTGCACCTTGCGCCACAGGGCCTGTGAGTAGTGAAAGAAACAGCCCCTGATGTGGGCCTCCGGGAAGACAGTGCCTACTCCATCCCAGCTGGCATGCTCGAAGTCCATCAGGACCATGGTAGGTGCAAGGCCTGGGTTGTGCAGCTTGAGCTGGCAAAGCAACCAGACATCTGGAACATGTGAGGGCATAGACGTTCGGCAGTACTGTAGCAGACTGAATGGTGTGGACAATGTAGAGTTTTGCGAACAGGGTGGGGCATGCCCTAAACATGCCATCCATGAACCAGTCCACACTGGTTGCCTGGTGCTGCAGACCGCAGTACATGGCATACACCATGATGTGATCCCTTTCCCTCCCGCTGTCATACAATAAGGAAGTGTGTCCCGTCAGAGGCAAGAGTGTACTCCTCCAGGATGGTGAGGTCCTCTACTGATTGTGGGGAGATAGGCCAACTCTGTGCCACATGCCAAACCCATTGCACAGTCCATCACAGTAGCCACACTCCTGGAAGGTGCCCTGCCATGGCCACAGGGATGCCGGACGTGCTTGCCACAATGACCTGGGATGCGCTGTCCATCGTCCACCGAGCCCTGCCCCGTAGTGTCCTGAGGACCTACCACACACCCATGTTAGCTGCATCAGGGGAATGGTTGTACTCCCTGATGGTGGCTACCGCTGTATCCTCTACCATGTGCAGGTGGGTTAGGCAGTGGTACCTGCGTGCCTCTGCACACCTCCAGTAGACCTTCTCAGGTCCCTCCTTGTCTCGCCTGTAGATGAAACCATTGTGGACAGCCATTGGCCTACCCTTCTGGCTTTGGACATAGCGCACCTTCATAGCTATCAATGCAGTCCAAACTGACACGGTGGTTGGGGCAGGCTGTCATATAGGTGCTGTATGCCCCGCCCTGCCTGCACCTGGCCACACCCTCTTCCTGCCTGGGGCCTATAACATGCTCTGTGGTGCTGTGCCCCCTGCCCCTCTGTGTCCCTGTATCCTGTGGGCCTCGCTCCACAGTCCACCATCGGTGGTCATGGTGTGTCATCCACCTGTGTGCTTGCTAGCAGCCCCTGCCAGTTGTGTGCCTCTGCAGATGAGTGATTGGTACTCCTGTGGGTGTTTGTGGGGGGGGTACACCGTCAGTGCCGCGGGGTATCGTCATCTGTGCGCCCAGGGCTCCCCTGTGTGTAGTGGGGGTGGAGCAGTCTCCTACCATTGTCCCATGTCCCTGTCTGTGCCCTCACACCCTGTGGTCCCCAGCACGGCCACCCTTACTGGCCCCCACCCTTGCCTGTTGTCCCTGCATGCAGCGGCCTTCTGTTTGGGCCATCCCTGTCTCACCCTACTGTGTGGGCAGTTTGTGTGCACACTCACCCTGGCTGCAGGCCTGCCGGTGCTACTGCAGGTCTTACCAACAAGCCTTCCTGAAGTTCTTGCTGTGTGTGTGAGCGCCGCCATGTACTGTGCGCTTGCCTTCTGAGCAGTCGGTGTTTGGGCTGGCGCTGCTTTAGGAATCACCCCCTGAGACAGCGACATTTAGTAGGCACTCTTCTTGGCTGCTACCGGCTGAAGCATCAGATATTTTCTGAGCTTCTAATGAAACTGTGCAACAAGTGGTTATAGCCGAGGTAAACTTACCTAGTGTGAGGTTTTATTAAATTGTAACTTTATTTTAAAATCTTTTGACAGATAACAAGGATCCAATAAAGGGATAGTTAATGAATGGTCAAAATTAGGCTTTAGAAGTGAGTAACAGAATCACATTTTAAATAGAAGTCTGTTAAGTACCCATGTGTATATTTATTATGGGAGGGCTAAAGCTTGAGGTTCAATGTAGGGGAATAGTTCCTTCCACACCTCAAATAAAAGCCAGCCTCCCACGGCAGTTCCCCACTAAGCGCGTTGCAAAACGCCCCCTTCATGAGCGCTGGGCTCCTGCGTGATTAATGTAGCTGAGCCTTCTCCCCTTCCTTCTCTCTTGCTCCCTGCTCGTTTTTTTTGATCCTCTCCCTGCTGCTTTCCATATGGGCCTGCCTTTGTGCCAGCGTTGTGTCTGTGGGCTTCTGTGTCCTTGCCTATGACCCTGTTGTTTGGGGGACCCTGCTGTTTTGTTTGCCTCTCGTTTCCCTGTCCACATTTGGTTTCTCTACTGGCCCACCCTCATCCCCTGGTGCCTTGACTGCTGTTTCTGACCCTCCCCTTTTTCTCCCTCCTCTGCCTGTGTTTGTCTGTACCCTCTTTTCTCCCTTCTCCCATATCATGCCCGCTCCCCTTTCATGTGCCATTTCCCTTCCCCCTTCCGCATGCCTCTCCTGTTCACCATACCTCCTTTGGGCCACTTAAGCACTCACTGCATTTGGGCCCTGCTCCACTGGGGGCCACCACTTCTTTCCCCATTGGTACTTCCTGGTGTACTTCCCTTCATCTCCCATCTCCTCTTCTGCTTACTCCCATTGCTCGTTCTGTGCTTTGTTTTTTCTTGCCCTTGTTTGTGTGGGTGCAATATCTGTTTCTCTTTTACAGCTTGCCAGCGGAGGTTCCTCTCCTGTTGTTGTCATCTGGTTGGCTCTGTCCTCCTCGGCGTGTCTCATGGGCTGGTGTGTGAAGCTTTGACTCTTCCCTTGGTGCCTTCTGGACCCTTCCTGCCTCAGCGCTGTTGGTCCATGCCTCTTTCCATGTGTTCCAACCTTCCTGTGCTTGCTCTGTACTGCCATTTTGGGCTCCTGCTTTGGGACCGGATTCATTTCCACTGCCCCACCCTGATGTCGGGCTGCTCCCCAGGCATTTGTTTTGGGAGTCCTCTGTCCTTAACCTGTGTTCTACTGATTTACCTCCCGGTTTCCCTGATTTCTGGTGACCTTACTCCTTGCTTGTATTGGCTACTTTATTTTGTTACCATTGCTGCGTTTATCCAGGTCTGTCCACCCGGGTTCCCTCATTTCATTTCCAATGTGTTTTTCTCTCCTCTGCCCAATTTTGTGACTCCGCAGCCTATCGTACTGGAAGATTACATGCTCTAGCTTGGGGTCAGCATCCACATTGGCCTAAATCGACCAAACAAACAAAAATCCCTTTGTGGTTTGGTCCCCCCCTCCAGTTTCTATATCTCCTCCCTCCACCCTCTCCTCCTCCTTCTTGTCTTCCAACCCTCCTTCCCTCATTCTTGCCCTTGTCCTTGTTCTTCTGTGTTTTCTTTTGGGCTTCTCTGCCACTCTGGCACTCCATCTCCATCTCTGCACCCCTTCTACCACTCTTGTCCTGCTCCACTTCTAACCTTATCCTGAAGGTAATTCCTAAGTATTTATCCCACTCTGCCAACTATTGCATTAACCTTCCCCAGCAGTTTATGTCTGTCATCACTGCTTCTCATACCTTACCCTTTATCAGTCCCAGCATTCATGGACTCTGCCCAGCCTGTCATTCCTATGTTACCTGGTCGGACCCCTAGTACTTTGACCCCTTCCAGCATGCCCAGTCACCCGCAATGCTCTTGCACACACCCTCTTCCAGGTCCGTTGTAGTGGTGCATTCCATCCTGCTTTAATTTGGTGCTCTTTCTCCTATGTATTCATTGTTCAGCATTATCCATTATATGTCTCTGCTGTGTTTTGTCTGCTCCTGTTCCCCAAAATACCTATGCCTTGTCCTTTCCAGGACATTGCCAGTACAGGAGCCCCTTTTTGGGGTTCCTACCCATTCCAACATTACGTTTGTTTTTGGTCTCCTGATGCTCAGCTTGTGGGGTCCCTGTTATTCCCAGAGCAGGGTCTGTGGTGTCATGGTGGGGCATTGTGGCTCCAATTAGTTGAAGCATGCTTTCTGTAATCCATACAATTTTGCCCTGCTTTCTTTTCACATGGCTTTTAGTCATCCACACATAAATCATTAACCTCACAGCCTACATGACCTCCAGATGTCATTGCATTCCATTACTGCACTGCATGCTCCTCACTGGATTGACCCATCTCTGCCTTAATGGCATTCTAGGTATCTGTCCTCCTCCAGTTCTCTGATTTCTTACTACCATCCCCTTCATCCTGCTCCTTTTGTTTGCCTACCTCTTACTGCAGTGCTGCCTGCTGCCCTTTTCTTGCTCAGCCCATGCCAACAGTCTGACAGCTTCTTCCCTAACTCTACTAGTGAGGCACAGCAGTACAGGTAGGCTTCCCCAGTCTACTGGGGACGAGAGTCTGGTTCCTCAACTTGCAATCTCAACCAGTTCTACTCCCAGTCACCTTCCACAGTCTCTGTCTCTAAACTCTGCCTGGTGTGGCATCGAATGAAGGTTAGCTCACCCCAACTACTGGAGATGGGAGCATGTGTCTTTGATCTACTGTTTCAACCAGCTGCTTTCTATACCTGATACCTAGTTGCCACATTTCCTTTGGGAAAGGGACCACTATCCCCCATTTGTCTTCAATATCCTACCTCACCTGACTACATCCTGCCTTTCCATGGACTTGATGTACTTGTCCCTGCCTTGGCCTCTTCAAGTTCTAGATTTGGACCCCACCAGCTTGTTCAATCTCCACCTCTGCTCAGTCCATTGGATTCCTGGACTTTCTTGCTGCTTGTATTATACCTCCTCCTGTGTTCCTGGTCATAGGTATTGTGGCTTGTCTTCCAGCTCAACCTCCTCCGATCTCCAGATCTTCAGATCCATGCTGCCATCTTCTTCCTCATTGCTACTCCAGATGATTCAGTTTCCTTATTGCCTTCCTCTTGGACGTATCTGCCCACATTCCCCCTTGCTTCCTGCTGGACTTGTGCCATTTGCTCATCTTCATGGATGTGTGACTGTGGCCTTCTGCAATTTTCCCTTTATGCTGCCCTTGTCCCATCCAGAGGTCTTCCATCAGTGATTCCTGTGTATTTCCCTATCTCTTGCTACCAACTATTCCAGTTTGCCATCTCTTTCGCAGGTGGGAATCTCCTATGCAGCACCGATGCCCCTTTTCCTGTCAGCAATGCAAGTTCACCATCTCCTGCGGAGGTGGGAACCCATTCCCCATCACCACTGCACTTTGCTATCATCAACCTATGTTTCCCATTTCCTTCAAACATGGAAACCTCTCACCCCATCACTGCAGTGCCTTTTGCCATCAGCAATTTACATTTGCCATCTCCTTTGGAGATGGGAACCTCATGCCTCAACCCTTTTTTTTGTTGTTGTCCGGTTCCCCATATCCTCAGAACCACTCAGCCCCATGCCCATGCTTGCCCCACTGGGTGGGACCAATGGAGTGGCTCCCCCTCCCAAAGGACCTGTTGGCAAACCCCAGCTTTACCTCCCAGGTCGGGGCCACGGGAGTGGGACTCCCCCAGAAGATGGCATAGGCAGTGCATGGTGGGGTAGAGCAGGTCGTCATACTGGAGGGCTGTTTCTTTTTTCCATGCATGCTCCCTGGGGGTTGGGATGTGAAATTATGTCCAGTGTCCATCCCTCCCCCCCTAACATGATGGTCCCAGTCACAGTGGTACCCCCACCTCCACCAGGGGCCTGTAAAGCACCAGACACTCTTTTCCTCCCTCCCTTCCCCCAGAGAAGGAGAGCAGTCCTCAGGATGCTCAATCCTTCTCCCCCGGCTGGCCCTCAGACTCCCAGGTCAGTTCCCAAACCCTTGTGCCTCAACTTTGCAGTGCCTTGTATCAGGATTCCCTTCTTGGTTGTTCCTGGATCCACCACCCATGGCCTGATGCGGTCTTCCTGCACTCTCTTCTGATATACTGTGGCACTTACCCCAGTTCTGTACCTGGCCTGCACCTGCCAATGTCAGTACTGCTCGGCCTCTGCAGTCTTCTTGTCAACCTCCTTCCTCCAGTCTGCAGCCTTCCACTTTGGACTTTTAAACTCCATCCTTGTACTGCTGCCTCCCTCCTAACTGGTCTGGTGGCTTGGTGTCCTGCACATTTGCCATGTCTCTTTTCGGGCATTTACAACTATCGACTTCCAGTATCCCTGCCTGATCAACTACTCCTACCCATTCATCAGTCTCATACTCCTACCTCGGCCATCATGACAGCTCTCACCCAACACTCTATGGAGTACCTATTCTTCTCACCTGAGGAAACCCTCTTCCAGTGCCATTCCTTTGAACAGCATGCCCTATAGACCCATAGGTCACCATAAAACATCACTACTTCCCAATAACCTCCCCAGGATCCATTTCTGAAATCCTATTTGACTGGACTATAGAAGATCTCATCTCTCAACCAATTCTGCAGGATTTTCCTTACATATTCTATTAATTCAAGCACCATGGCCATCACTTCCTCCCGATGTCTTCATAGGATCCAAGATTTAGTGGAGTCTTCTTCACTCCTATCATCTTACCTGGAAATTTGATCCTAATTCCTTCTCAGATGTACAAACTCCATAATAACCATCACTATCAAGGGAACCACAGGATACCTCATAGCAGTACTGGCATCATCTGCTATACCTTCTCCTCATAGTCTTCTCCTACAAACACTTACTTAGTTGACCTGGTTATTCAATTTGTATACCCTGAATAGACATTGTATGTTCCTAAGACCTTCTCCAGCTACTATCCTGAAAAATGTATTGTTGTATCTGGTGCCTAGCTGCCTTGCTAAAGTTAATCTATCCGAGCCACTGTTCCCTGGCCCCTTGACATCACAATAATTCATAAAGTTATCTACATCTCTTCATCATGTTACCCTAAATCATGCCAGCTACCTGTCCAGTGGTCCTTCTAACTCATCTATTAGAATTTACCTCCCATTCTCCCCCAGCGAATACCATCTCCGAGAGCAGGCCTCCATTGATTCTTCAATCTGCAAACCCACCACCGACCTGGTTGTCTCACTATTCCAGTTTTGCCGCACAACAGTCCTGCATCTGACTAAGCATGCTAGGCACCCACTGCAGTCTACATTTGCTCTCAACTTCCCTTTACCACATCAGTCTATAGACTTAGTCAAAGACCCATTCTGGGGCTCCCCACAGCATTCAGACATCAGATCTTCTAGCAATCGAAAGCCACCATGGCCACTTAAGCTCCCGCCATGGGCAATTAAGTCACAGTAATACCCATATCTACCATTTAGCACTAGTAGTCCTTCATGAATATGAGCCTATGCAAATCTCATTGTAGCAACAATAACTCTATTGAATCTTTAAACTTATTGTACCAAACTTTCCATTATTCCTACTGATATCCAGTTACCATCTTTACAGCATATACCAACTTCCTTCATTGGTTTGAAATCTTTCACATTACCCCCTCCTACCAGGTACCTAAAGTTTCTGTCCGAATCCTTGATCATTTCCATAGATGCCTACATAGCGAAATATTGCACATCGCTGAACTCCAAGCCTTGAGACCTTAATCCGGATGTCAAAGCCTCTACTACTCCATCACTTAGCCTTTTCAGTTCCTGCATTTTCTTAAATCAGTACTGAGATCAAGCTCTTCTGAGAACATTACAAATATCTGAACCACCTGCCACTCCACAAAGGAACTAAGCACTTTATCTTGCCCGCACCCTCTACAAAGTCTTTCAGATTACTTTAAGGATTTCATAACCCATCATACTTCCCACAGTTCAGAGTCTGGCAACTCATTTAATCAACTTATGTTCTTCATCACATTGACTCTGTACCCCATTGAATATCAACCAATATCACATTGGAAACCTGGAACATGTTCGCGCCTTTTCCAGCTGGACTTCATCCATATCTGGGACTAGACATTCCTTCAGATTGGACCTGCCTCTTCAACCTCAGAACCGACCTTCTCGAATGCATCATTCAACAGAGTCTGAAGATGGAACATCATCTCTACGAACAGTTCACCTTACTCAGAAATTAGGATATGGTCAAAAACCTAGGATCATCTCCCCTTAGTTTGCCCTGAGAATGGGCGGGTCAGTAACCATGGGTCCTCAGAGATTTCCTCCAACTGGGTTTTTTTCTTCTCCTGTGTGCTGCTGGTCATACTCTCCGTGAGTTAGAGAAGGCAGTCTTTTGGGGATTTTTATTCCCTACTCACTACCTGGCTTCCCTACCAAGGGTGAGAATAGAGTAAAGCCAAAGTTCAAAACCTATAAGTATACACAAGCACTACTCTATTCACCAAAACATTGAATGGGAGGGCTTAAGCCTGAGGTTCAATGTGGGGGAATAGTTCCTCCCACATCTCAAATAAAAGCCAGCCTCCCATGGCAGTTACGCGCTTAGCATGTTGTGGAACACCCACCATCCTCCACTACCTCCTCCTTCTCCATCACTCTGCTCACCCTTGGTGCTGGGCTTTCTATTCACTTCTCACTACTCAGCTTCCCTACCAGGGATAGGAACAGAGTAAAGCCAAAGTTCAAAACATTACAAGTATATACAAGCACTACTCTATTCACCAAAACATTGAACAAAGCCAACCTTATTTTGTGTTCATACAGAAATTGTAAAAGTGATGAAAAATTATTACACAGGATTAATTGGTAAAGAATTAGAAACACAACTGAATGGTCCTAGTATTTTGTTTTTAATTATTCATCAGTTTAGGTCCACTGTTTGAATCCATTTAAAAAGTGACATGCCAGGATGCTGCACAGTAATACTGCAGTATATCACGATGTACTGCAGTATACTATAGGGAACATCATACTTTAATGGCAATTAAGCCATGTTGTCATGCAGTATTTTGTGATATGTCACTTACTGCAAGTTTTTGCATTGCACTGTGGCTGGATCTGCTGTATATATTTATGATTATATTTTTTAGTTTTGCATAAATCTTCCTGAAGAGGTTGGAACAATCCAATGAATCACTGGACTCTTTAATTTACAGAACTGTAAATAAAAATAAAATGACCCTGAGTTACATACAGTTCTGGGGTTTATTTCATGTTTACTTGCTACTAAGGGGACAGGAATTAATACTCCTTGTGCTATATTTTGTTATTTGTTTTTCCACAGGACACAGTTTTTCCTGGTTTGGAGGCTGTATAATGTCAATAAGTGTCACCATAATGACAAGAATCTAATTCTGCTACTCAACGTAGAGCTATAGTAAATTTCATAAACATGAAAGGTGACACTGACACCAATATTGTAAGCAAACATCCACAGGCCAAGATGCCCCCCCAAAAAAAAAAAAAGAAAACAAAAAGCAACCATAATCCCCACAACCAGAGAACGAAGATATGTATTCACACCCCCACCCACTTCTACCACAGCAAGTTACTGTCACCCATTCAAGTCCTTTTTGTGGGAGCATTTCATTATCAGTTGATCAGATAACACTCAGGCAATCTGCCAACTATGTCAGGAACATGTCAGCCATGGTAAAGAGGATCTTATCTTGGTACTGGTGGGAAGCACATCTACCTTAAACACAATCATCTGTGGATCTGGGAAAAACACCAGAGCAGGACTAATGACAGGTATTGAAAGCACCTGTCATTCATTTGGTACACCCAGGGAGGGCAGAAAAGGAGGATGAGGAGGAGAAACATGAAAACTGATGCCCCATTTATGCTACTGGCACTTAAGAGGGCTCAAGGAACAACATCATCTTTTTGTCATCACAATAGGAGTCATCCTTGGGTGGTGGTGATGACTGTCCTTCATTATATACTTTTAGTTGGAAAATGGTAAAAAAAACAGTCCTTGTCAGAAGAAGTTATGCTATTAACCAGCGGTAGGGAGGACATTGTCATTTTTCACTTAACTGTCCCATAATAACAGTGTTCAAGTAATTTAAAATTTCAACAGCATTAATACTCACAGTTGATTTCTTGCCATTCACTATCATTGGAGAATGCAGATTTCAGTAAGCTGATGGCACAAGCATGTCCCATGTGAAATTTCCTTACTGTATATGTTTCTATATTCAGCCTGTACCTGACCTAAGTGATACAGTTCACTGCAGAATGTGCAAAGTTGGAAAACTTTACTTTGCAAAATAATTTGTGATGTTCGCCAAATTCATGAAGTGCCAAATTTGCAAAGTTTTTGGCAGGCAAAGTTGCATTTTTTCAGGAGAAGTTAATTCACTGGTGAAGTTGCAGCTTCAAAATAGCTTTACCTTACTTACCTGAAAAAGGGCCATTTCTTCAGGGAAACTCAATGCAAAGTGGCAAAGTGGGCAATTCACAAAGTTATTTGCGAAGGCAAAGATTGCAACTTCACTGGAGCTTTGCAACATCTTCAGTTCACTGCCTATTACATCAAATCAAATCAACTTTATTTACAAACATTGTTCCAAAATGAACACAGCGCCGTACAATAAGCAAAAAAGCATGCAAATAAAGATAAATAATTATCCACAGCAAACAGTTAAAAATAATCAGAGATACACATCATTAAGCTAACTATTATTAGAATCAGAACAAGCTAAACAAAACAAATGGGTTTTTAAGGTGGTTTTGAAACTCTCGATGGTCAGGCACTGTCTAACCCAGCAAAATAGAGAGCTCCACAGCTTAGGGGCAAAAAAAGCAGCAGAACGGGCCCCAGATGTCTTCAATCAGACCCTGGGAACCTCTAGCAAACCGTCTCCAGAGGAATGAAATAAGAGGAGGGGGTCGTGGGGGGAAGAAGATCTTGTAAGTAGCGCAGACCCAGTCCATGTAGGGCTTTGTAGGCCAGTAACCCGACCTTAAAGGTGATCCGTCAATATACAGGCAGCCAGTGCAGGCTGCAGAGCACAGGTGTGACATGGCAAGGTCTCAGTAAGTCAGTCAACAACCCGGCCGATGCATTCTGCATTAGCTGCAATTGGCAGATATCAACTCTCGGTAGCCCTAGGTATAGGGCATTGCAGTAATCAAGGCATGAGGTTACAAAGGCCTGGACTAATGTTGGTAGGTCACTAGGTGGGACCAGGTACTTAATCTGAGTGATGTTCCTCAAATGTAAAAAGGAAGTCTTAACGACAGCAGACACCTGCGATTTTAATGTCAGTCCGCTATCGAACATAATGCCCAGATTTCATTCCCAATCAGAGGTAAGCAGCTGGTGACCTCCAAGCCAGAGCCTGGAAGATTGATCTGCTGCCAGTCCCAAACCATGAAAACCTGGCTCCACCACCAACACCTCAGTCTTGTCCAAGTTCAACTTTAGCCAACTGGCACTCATCCAGCCTTGGATCTCAAAGAGGCAGCTGTTAAATACTGAGATTATTCCACTCTGCTTGGGTACAAAGGACATGCAGAGCTGAGTGTCATCTGTGTAGCAGTAAAAACTCAGCCCATACAGCCTTATAATGTCTCCCAATGGCAGAATGTACACTGAAATGACTTGGGGAACAGCACGGAGCCCTGTGGAACCCCACAAGACAGGGAGAGAGGGGCCGAGGAATAAATCCCCAACACCATCCTCTGAGTCCTGCCAGTGAGGAAAGATCAAAACCATCTGACAACTGTACCAGACAGACCACAGGGAATCCACAGGTGCTCCAGCAGCACCCCATGATCTACAGTGTCAAATGCTGCAGAGAGTTCAAGAAAAAAACAAGATGGACCAGCTCCCATGATCTTTGGCTATCAGGAGATCATTAAGCACCCAAATGAAGGTGGCCTTGGTACTATGCCTCTTTCTAAACTCAGACTGGAGAGGATCATAGACATTGTGCACTGTTAAATGGTCATCCAGCTGCCTGCAATCACCTTCTCAATAACCTTGCTACAAAGGGCAGGTTACAGACCAGTTTGTAGTTCACTAAGCAGTCTGAGTTAATGGAGGATTTCTTCGGGGGGGCGCCTCCTTCAGGGAGTCCGGGAACACTCCTGTCTCCAACAAACACCAGACTATCTCAACGAGGACTAGGACTATTACTTCAATGCACACCACTAGGAGGCATGTTGGGCCCCAGTCCACACTACAATAGATTGAGCACAAACTCTGTACAACCTGCATAATGTCCTTTATCACCAACCGGCCAAAGTAAGACCAGATGGACTGGGTGCTTGTCACCTCATGCCAATCTCCACAATACCCATTAGAGGACGCTGAATGGATTTCTGACCTGATGGTGGCAATCTTATCAGGGAAGAAGCAAACAAACTCATCACACTTAACTTGTGAAAAAGCCGATCCAGTGACATTGAGGGCTGAGACACCTCATGCCATGCTTGCAACCCAGGCTTGGGAACAGACTCGGGCAGCCAGGGGTCAACAGGTGGAGGGAAGGGATTGAGTGTCCAGAGGACTGCTCTCCCTTCCCGAGGTGGGTAGTAGGGGTCACATAGCTTCTCAGCAGCCCCTAATGGAGGTTGGGGGTCCTACAGGTAGTGATGCCGAAACAAGGGGGTGGAGTGGCACCAGACATCAGTGTGCTACATGTACAAACATCATTACACGTCTGCACTCCAAGGGAAATGTAAATAAAAATTGCTGGTGAACTTCGGGAGGCTACATAGGCCCCAGGAGCCCAGACCCACATCCCGACACCATACCAGCCTTCCACTGGCTCTCCTGAGCCCCCTGACCCAGCCCAGAACTATCCCTCTAATTCCAGAAAGGCCGCCAGTTAAGAGAGGCGGACTCTCCCCAGGGAGGTGATCCAGGGGCTGTGCAGGTCAATGGGTCCAGGGAGGGGTGTTCAGCAATGTGTCTCCCGGAGAAGATGGCTTCAAGCTGGGAGTAGAGGCAGCAGCTGTGTGGGAACTCCCAAGAGATGCCCTGGTCCCCCAGCATAAACAGACTGTACAAATAATAAAAACTTGTGAAAATGCTCCCCATGACTGAAGACAGGTTGGACTGCACAATCTGTCGACAGTCCAGAAGAGCTGAGCAGATTGATTCCTCGCCGCAGCAATCTCCTTGGACAGGAATTCTGCCATCTTTCAGAGATTGCTGATTGATAGTCTTTATAATGAGCTATCAGTCTAAGTTTGTCAACGATCAGGCCTGATTTCCACCAGCGCCTCTCCAACCTTCAACCTCCTCACCTCAAACCAAGTGGACTTTGGGCGAAGAGTCTGGGGGCGAACACGGACAGGAGCTAGAGAGTTGAGGGCATCTGTCATTGCCTTATTATAAGCAAGTACCAGTTCATCCAGCTTTCTGTATAATCTCAACACACCTGATAGGGTCAGCACTGCCATAAGACCATCAGGGGTCGAATCACTTAAAGGGTGGTACTGGACCATTTCCATAGGAACAGATCTATTGGGCAGTGCCTCGAATCTGAACCTTACAATGAGATGGTCAGACCAGCTGACTGGTTCCACCACGAGGTCAGTGATCTCCATGCCCAGAAGTAAGACCAGCGCCAATGAATGATCATGACTGTGGGTAGCAGAGGTAACTACCTGTGTGAGGCCCAATGAGTTCATCAGTTGGAGGAAGTCCTGCCCAAACTGTGAGAGTTCATCATCGACCCATGCATTGAAATCCTACAGAATTACCTATCTGGGGAATTCTAGCACAAGATCGATGATGAAGTCCACGACTTCCTGCAGGAATTCCTTCTCACCCCCAGGTGGACGGTAGATGAGAAGTTTCCTGCAGCCTACACCTGCTCCCACTATGCATTCAAAGGATCTGGTCACTCCCACTGGGGTGTCTACAAGGCCCAGATCTGACTTACAACAGATGGCTACTCCCCCACCCCTACAATCCTCTCTCGGGTGGTGTATCACAGAGTACCCAGTTGGAATTACTGATTCCAACACTGGGCCAGTGTTCTCATCCAGCCAGGTCTCGGTGATTGATCTGGCAATGCACAACACCACCTGAGTAGGAGAGGTGGACGAGACAGACCGAGTGACTTGTCCACTCAAGGTGGAACCCTTGGGTATGGGAACCAGGAAGGCAGGTCCCCTTTCCAGAACCCATTTCGCCCCAGGGCGTCTTTTCATCCCCACCACTCCAATCCATCCACCCAGCTCCATATCCCCACCAGGCTAGGTTCCTCCCCAGGTCCTCCCCCTCCTAGCTATACCCAATGCCTGGCAATGCCCATACACCTCTGCCGGCAGAGGGGGGCACTCAAAAGGGCAGAGGTCCCTAAGTCTAGTGGTAGAGTAGTGCCTGACCACTGATGATCTTTGCCAAAACATAATCACCCAATACTAGACTGACTACAATCAACAGTTAGATTGTTCACTCCAACCAACTAACAACCACACACATATATACTCACCTATTACAAATTCACACACAATCACTCACATCCAATAATAATTCTAGCACGCACTCCCACCACAAACCACTTACGCATACAGTTCCCAACAAAACCTAAAATAAAACTCAAATAATACACAAAAGAAATATACTAATTTAAAGTCTTTTGAGGGTGCATAGAGTAATGTTCAGCTGATTATAGCAATTAGTATTTCAGTCAAAATAGAGGGATTCGCACAATTTCCCCAAAAGTAGAGATATAAGATCACAGGAACTCTCACTTCCATGTGTCCATGACCAGATTACACATGAATCAGGGCACTCTCACTGTCCTAGATATCATGCTGTTCAGCTTAAAATTAACATAAACAGAGTAGCTGCAGGCACTCTCACTGTCTCCTCATGTAAAGAAAAAACTGATAAATCTTATCCAACCTACCCAGCAATTTCAGATTTTTCTATCTCCTCACTGGATATTCTATTTCTCTTGAAGCAATATTCACTTGCAGAATGATGATTTCTTCCCAGAAAGTCAGGCCACCAGGCCCGACAGCATCAGGCCAGGCCACAGGAGTGATCACCCTTCAGCAGTCAACCTCTGAGCAGCTCAAGGCCGCAGAGGTGTTCACCCTCTGGCGGCCCACTCCAGCAACAAAACCAGGTGAATGGCTGACCCAGCAGAACTGCCCTCTGCACTCCTCAAACAGCTTTGGATGTATTATCTCTGTCTTCTCCTCAAAAAGGAGGGAAGGGGGAGAGGAACCCCCAGGAGCCTGGCACAATACCCTGGGCACTTATTACGCTATCCGCTGACCTTTGGCAGCTGACCTGCAATTCTGACCATACCACAACCACCCTCCAGCAGCCAGTCCACAAGCCCCTGCCAGAGTCTCTTTCCAACCCGTAAGGACCTCACACCCAATCCATCGATCTCAGTTCCCCAAGTAACCTTGATGGCTGTAACAAAGAGTCAGTCCCAACTCCCTCCACCAAGCAAGCTCCTCAGAAATGTTTCGGGTCTTCTTCATTAATGGGCCAGAAAGCAGCTCAGTCTCCACAGCAAC